>CM077096.1:53985689-55448484 GCA_039513925.1 Platanthera zijinensis
ATGCAAAATATTTATTCTGCAGGCCATTTTCCATATGCAGGCCAAAATTCAAAGCAATCTCATTTTTTATAATAATTAAGTCAAATAGAACAATTTTATCATACAACTAAGCACATCAAATTACATATAACAACCAAATCAAAACTTGGCATTAAACATGTTTATCAAGTTAATTACTTATAGTCTCTATTAAAACATCATAATAAACAACATAGGACAATCCACAATGTTCTTCAAAAATACAGTTGAGATACCCTCTCTCCCTCTTTCCAAAATAAGAAAAACCTACAAAAAATAGGAAACATTTGGAAAAATTTAGAGTTATAATATGTATACAAATTACACTCAATTGTTAGTTGGGGGGGAAAAAACATGCAGCAAGTAGTAAACGAACATACCACATCCATATTGCATAGCCATACCATGCAGTTCAAGAATCAGCCAAACTAACAATATTACTTCCATATTGCATAGCCCATTCCTCTACAATGGCTTCGTGGTATCGCATCCACACGGAGAAAATAGATGGCAATGGACAATCTTCCATCATTTGCAACTGTATGAAGTGGTTGTCATTAACAAAACTAATAAAAATAATCTTTCGGCTTTCTGAAGGTGCAGAATGTTAGGGCAAAAAAGTGAATGACTGAAAGCGAGAGAAATGAACAACCACAACGTTATAGCATGATGCTATTACTAATCCCATATCAGGCATTGAAATCCATTTTTCAAGCGGAGCTAGGACGCTATTGCAATCCAAAGATTGCATTAAATCATGCAACCTCACACTCCTGAAAATATTTGAGTATAAAATTGACCTTTCTTAGAGCTCCTTGGAGAGGTCAATTCTAACTTGTTGCCAATTCTCCTTCATGTCTAAAGCAAGACTTACAACACGGTACCCACAGTGCCCATCTCCTGTGACATTAATGGCATCAACTATATGTTTTGAAATATAAGGAGGCATCTTCTTCCGAATGCAATTTACAAATCTCTTGTTGTCAGGACCGATTTTTCGTGCAAGCTCTTTCTTGACTTGTACTCCATCTTTTGGAATAACCTGTACTCCATCTTTTGCAATAACATGTTCAAAATGCGAAGGTTCCTGCTTTGTTGATTTGAAATCTCCCTTCAATTTATTGTTGCTACCCTTTGGCCGTCCTTTCAAACGTAATGGCATAAAAGGCTCTATTGTTTTGCTTGTAGAAGGCTCCAAAAGCTCTCACAGTTTTCTTTTCAGCTCCTGCTTGTGTATGTCATCAGAACTTTTGTATTTTTTAGTAGACATTCTAATTCACTTTTGTATGCCACTTGTCGGAATATGCTCTTCCTTAATCGGTGTCGATGCTTCGGTAGGTTTTGCATCTAATGTCAATTTTTTCCAATGCTTATGGATCATCCATAAGGGAAAGGCACTTGATTGATTGATGTAAATTACCAATTCATGTGCGCAAGGCAAACCGAAGGTATTTCTTACCCTATGTGTGCAATCTGACGCATCTGGATACCCTGACCTTACTAGTTCTTCTTCCTTTTTCATAATATCTAAAGCAGCAATAGATACAAAACCAACCAAATTGGAATACAAAGGCCCACTAAACATGTTATTTACCTGTATAATGCTTTGACCAAATGATTTCTTGATCTCTGTGTGTTGCAGAGTTATCATTTGATGAAATGATTTCCAAACCGTAGTCAAGTTGCCGATAGATACCTCCAAAAACCAAAACTCCATACACTATCATTTACATAACACTTAACATTGAGAGGAAAAGTTGAGGGCTTTTTTTGGTTACCTGAATATGGAATAATTCACCAATACAACAAAAAACACTGAGGGTAGCAGCAAAAATTGTGAATTAAAACTGCAAATAAAAGAGATAACAATAGTTAATGACTAAAAAATCATGAAACGACATATTTGAACTGCAATTAAGTAGAAAGGGCAAGTTCAGGAGGAATAATGTGGGTTAACAGTGGTGAAATAGTCAGTAGAAGGCTGGTAGGGGGTGGACGGTGGCTGCAAGGAGGAATTATGTTGGTTAACAGTGGCAAAAATAGTCGGTAGAAGGCTGGAAGGGGGTGGACGGTGGCTGCAAGGAGGAGTAATGCTTATGATGGCAACAAGGGAAGGAGGATGAAGAATGCTACAAGCGGCGGTTCGGATCCGGATGGAGGTCGACGGGAAGTTGAAGAGCAACAGAGGAAGGCGGGAATGGGGGTGGCACTGTAGCGGTGAAGGTGTTTGATACGGTGGGCTGAGCGGGGAAGAAGAAAGGAGGGGGAGGGCGGGCGAAGGAGATGACGACGGCGAAGGTGTTTGACACGGTGTTCCTGAAGTCGCACCAGGGGGGTCTTCCGCAACAGAGATGACGGCGGGAGGAGGAGATGACGGCGGGCGGAGGAGATTACGGCGGGCGGAGGAGATGACGGCGGGCGGAGGATCCGACGACGACGGGCGAAGGAGATGACGGCTAGGGTTTCAGGATCGCCAGGTCGGGTGCTGGGAATGGGCTGGCCTACAGGAAGAAATGAAAATAAGGGAAGGATTATTTTGAAAGCATGGCCTGCAAATAGCCTAAGGCGGCCTGCGTTTAACAATGCTCTTTTATTATAAATGTTAGAAATTGTGACCCCCATGAGATTTTAATTCTCATTTATAAATAATTAATCTCATGCCGGTACAACTTATAACCTATGTTTTGTAATTATTAATCAAAAATTAAATAATTATTCATAGCATTTCTTCTTTAAATTACTTGAAAGTGAGTGCGTGTGAGAGAGAGAAATAATTTACCTGAATTTGAAAGAATTATGTGTGCTGCTACTAAAATCATTCTTTGATAGAACTCCATATGATTAATTATGATTGAGGGATACAAGACCTATTGTGATTGAAGAAATACAATTAAGGATGTTTGACTCTTATAAACCTAGCGTCATTTATATATAGTTGAAACTCTAAGGCATAGCTAGGGGGACTTGTTCTCTGCTCACGACATCTACAGTCGGAGTGCAGATTCTTTCTCTTCAAATTTGGCCACAACTAGGGGTGCAAGTTGAGTTGAGCCGGCTCTAAAGCTCGATGAGCCGACTCAAAAAAAACTCGACTTGAGCTCGAGCCTGTGGAGCTAGAGCTCGATGAGCTCGATTGCGAGTCGAGCTCGAGCTCGCAGTTGTGCTCGTAGTCTACAAGAGTAACGACCCCTATAATCATCATTTTATTATGAGCGTTGTTATATGCAGACCGTTTTTGGCTTTATGCAGGTTGTGGATATATGCAGGAAAAATATTTATTCATGCAGGCCAAATTTCACATATGCAGGCCAAATTCAAAAATCAATCTCATTTGTTTTATAATTAATTAAGTCAAATAGAATAATTTTATCATACAACTAAGCACATCAAATTACATATAACAACCAAAATCAAAACTTGACATTACACATGTTTATCAAAAGTTAAATACTTATAGTCACTATTAAAACATCATAATAAACAACATAGGACAATCCACAATGTTCTTCAAAAATACAGTTGAGATACCCCTCTCTCCCTCTTTCAAAAATAAGAAACCTACAAAAAATAGTAACATTTGGACAAATTTAGAGTTATAATATGTATTATCAAATCTACACTCAAAGTTATTTTGGGGAAAAAACATGCAGCAAGTAGTAAACGAACATACCACATCCATATTGCATAGTCCATACCATGCAGTTCAAGAATCAGCCAAACTAACAATATTACTTCCATATTGCATAGCCCATTCCTCTGCAATGGCTTCGTGGTATCGCATCCACACGGAGAAAATAGATGGCAATGGACAATCTTCCATCATTTGCAATTGTATGAAGTGGTTGTCGTTCACAAAACCAATAAAAATAATCTTTCGACTTTTTGAAGGTGCAGAATGTAAGGGCAAAAAAGTGAATGACTGAAACCGAGAGAAATGAACAACGACCACGTTATAGCATGATGCTATTACTAATCCCATATCAGGCATTGACATCAGTTTTTCAAGCGGAGCTGGGATGCTATTGCAATCCAAAGATTACATTAAATCATGCAACCTCACACTCCTGAAAATATTTGAGTATAAAATTTACCTTTCTTGGAGCTCCTTGGAGAGGTCAATTCTAACTTGTTGCCAATTCTCCTTCATGTCTAAAGCAAGACTTACCACACGGTACCCACAGTGCCCATCTCCTGTGACATTAATGGCATCAACTATATGTTTTGAAATATAAGGAGTCATCTCCTTCCGAATGCAATTTACAAATCTCTTGTTGTCAGGACCGATTTTTCGTGCAACCTTTTTCTTGACTTGTACTCCATCTTTTGGAATAACCTGTACTCCATCTTTTGCAATAACATGTTCAAAATGCGATGGTTCCTGCTTTGTTGATTTGAAATCTCCCTTCAATTTATTGTTGCTACCCTTTGGCCGTCCTTTCAAACGTAATGGCATAAAAGGCTCTATTGTTTTGCTTGTAGAAGGCTCCAAAAGCTCTCGCAGTTTTCTTTTCAGCTCCTGCTTGTGTATGTCATCAGAACTTTTGTATATTTTTAGTAGACATTCTAATTCACTTTTGTATGTCACTTGTCGGAATATGCTCTTCCTTAATCGGTGTCGATGCTTCGGTAGGCTTTGCATCTAATGTCAATTTTTTCCAATGCTTATGGATCATCCATAAGGGAAAGGCACTTGATTGATTGATGTAAATTACCAATTCATGTGCGCAAGGCAAACCGAAGGTATTTCTTACCCTATGTGTGCAATCTGACACATCTGGATACCCTAACCTTACTAGTTCTTCTTCCTTTTTCATAATATCTAAAGCAACAATAGATACAAAACCAACCAAATTGGAATACAAATGCCCACTAAACATGTTATTTACCTGTATAATGCTTTGACCAAATGATTTATTGATCTCTGTGTGTTGCAGAGTTATCATTTGATGAAATGATTTCCAAACCGTAGTCAAGTTGCCGATAGATACCTCCAAAAACTAAAACTCCATACACTATCATTTACATAACACTTAACATTGAGAGGAAAAGTTGAGGGCTTTTTTTGGTTACCTGAATATGGCATAATTCACTGTTACAACAAAAAACACTGAGGGTAGCAGCAAAAATTGTGAATTAAACCTGCAAATAAAAGAGATAACAATAGTTAATGACTAAAAAATCATGAAACGACATATTTGAACTGCAATTAAGTAGAAAGGGCAAGTTCAAGAGGTATAATGTGGGTTAACAGTGGTGAAATAGTCAGTAGAAGGCTGGAAGGGGGTGGACGGTGGCTGCAAGGAGGAATAATGTTGGTTAACAGTGGCAAAAATAGTCGGTAGAAGGCTGGAAGGGGGTGGATGGTGGCTGCAAGGAGGAGTAATGCTTATGATGGCAAGAAGGGAAGGAGGATGGAGAATGCTACAAGCGGCGTTGGTTCGGATCCGGATGGAGGTCGACGAGAAGTTGAAGAGCAACAGAGGAAGGCGGGAATGGCGGTGGCACTGTAGCGGTGAAGGTGTTTGACACGGTGGGCTGAGCGGGGAAGAAGAGGGGGGGGGGCGGGCGAAGGAGATGACGACGGCGAAGGTGTTTGACACGGTGTTCCTGAAGTCGCACCAGGGGGGTCTTCCGCAACAGAGATGACGGTGGGAGGAGGAGAGACAGTGGGCGGAGGAGATGACGGCGGGCGGAGGATCCGACGACGGCGGGCGAAGGAGATGACGGCTAGGGTTTCAGGATCGCCAGGTCGGGTGCTGGGAATGGGCTGGCCTACAGGAAGAAATGAAAATAAGGAAAGGATTATTTTGAAAGCATGGCCTGCAAATAGCCTAAGGCGGCCTGCGTTTAACAATGCTCTTTTATTATAAATGTTAGAAATTGTGACCCCCATGAGATTTTAATTCTCATTTATAAATAATTAATCTCATGCCGGTACAACTTATAACCTATGTTTTGTAATTGTTAATCAAAAATTAAATAATTATTCATAGAATTTCTTCTTTAAATTACTTGAAAGTGAGTGCATGTGAGAGAGAGAAATAATTTACCTGAATTTGAAAGAATTATGTGTGTTGCTACTAAAATCATTCTTTGATAGAACTCCACATGATTAATTATGATTGAGGGATACAAGACCTGTTGTGATTGAAGAAATACAATTAAGGATGTTTGACTCTTATAAACCTAGCGTCATTTATATATAGTTGAAACTCTAAGGCATAGTTAGGGGGACATGTTCTCTGCTCACGACATCTACAGTCGGAGTGCAGATTCTTTCTCTTCAAATTTGGCCACAACTAGGGGTGCAAGTTGAGTTGAGCCGGCTCTAAAGCTCGATGAGCCGGCTCAAAAAAAACTCGACTTGAGCTCGAGCCTGTGGAGCTAGAGCTCGACGAGCTCGATTGCGAGTCGAGCTCGAGCTCGGATATTATTGTACATAAGATCGCGAATTTTTTATTCCAATATTAAAAAAAATTTAAAATATAAAGAAAATCAGGCTCATGAGCAGCTCGAGCTCGATATGCAGGAATTGAGCTCGAGCTCAAACTAGGCCAAAATGAGCTCGACGAGCTCGGGCTCGAGTTTAAAAATTTTGTCAAGCTCGACTCAGATCGACTTGTTTGCACCCCTAGCCATAACAATACTTCTTCATACAAGCCTCACTTTTACATTGTCATAATTAGAAAAATACTATTTGTGGAAGATCTATTTTTTGCGGACTTTATTCCAATATCGGCCTTAAAACCCTTAATTTGACATTGTCGTAATTAGAATTAGAAAAATACTATTTGTGGAAGATCTATTGTTTGCCACTTTATTTAGGTGACTGTTATTAGCACTGCACTTTTGGATATTCGCACTTTATTTACTCTTAATTTTTCGCGCCTTTTGAAAATACTCCTTGTACATGCATTTTTAGTAAAAGTGTTCAACACGAAAATTGTAGATCTCGACGAGATCTACAACTTTCGTGTTGAACACTTTTCCTAAAAATGCATGTATAAAGCATATTTCTAAAATACGCTCAGATTTCGCGCCTTGAAAATACTCCGTGTACATGCATTTTTAGGAAAAGTGTTCAACACGAAAGTTGTAGATCTCGTCGAGACTTTCGTGTTGAACACTTTTCCTAAAAATGCATGTACAAGGAGTATTTTCAAAAGGCACGGAAAATTAAGAGTAAATAAAGTGCGAATATCCAAAAATACAGTGCTAATAACAATCACCTTTATTTAAAAGATTCATACGCGTTAAAAATCATAATTTGACATCATCAAATTAGTCCGTTAATATTTAGCATTATTCATCTTGTCCTCATTTTTGTTTTCTTTTTCTCAAAATCTTTTCTTCCTCTCTCTATTGATCCCGCAATTATTTCTTTTTTTATTTTTGAGATTATTAGTTCCTTTTTATTTATATTTGTGTGAGTGGAAAATATATATGAATTATTTAACTATCATTTCACATGCAGACCAATAGAGCCAAGGCTTAGGGCATGTTTGGAAAGGTTTTTTTAGTTCTTTTTTGTTTTCTGAAAAATATTTTCACACCTAAGAAATCATTTGAATTGTCTGCCGGTGGGAAAATCTACTGCGGAAAACTCTTTTTTCTCCTATTTTTTCAAAAGTCACTTGTCACATACTCTTCATCTTTTTCGAAAAACATTTCCTCATCTCTAAACGGTTATCTTTTAAAAAAAATCTCTAACTTGATTTTTTTTATCCAGACACGATTTTTTCCTCGGGCGCATTTTTTTCATCCGGGCGTGTTTATTCGTCAGGGCGTGTTTTTTTGCCCAAGCACGAATTTTTCGCCCGGGTTGGCATTTTTTGTCCGGGAGCGGGGTTTTTTTCGCTCGGACGCGGTTTTTTCGCTAGTTCATGATTTTTTCACTCGGACCGATTTTTTCGCACATGCACAATTTTTTTGTCAAAGCGAGTTTTTTTCATCCAGCCGCGATTTTTTCGCCCGGGCGGGAATTTTTCGCCCAGCATGATTTTTTTTGCCCGGAAGCATTTTTTCGCCCGGGCACTGTTTTTTCAATGGGAAGAGAATTTTCCGCCTGGCCTCGAATTTTTGCCCGAGAGCGATATTTTCGTCGCAGCTCGTTTTTTCGCCAGAGAGCGGTTTTTTCTCCCGTGCAAAATTTTTTTCGTCTTAGCGCAATTTTTTCGAACGGCCGCAATTTTTTCGCATGGGAACTTTTTTTCGGACGAGCGTATTTTTTTCGCTCGGGCGCAATTTTATCGCCCGACCACGAATTTTTTGCTATGACGCAAATTTTTCGCCCGTGAGCGATATTTTTCGTTGGAGCGTGTTTTTTCACTCGGGCATTTTTTTCGTCCGGGCGCGATTTTGTCGCCGGAGCGCGATTTTTTTCGCCCGTGGGCGAATCTTTCGCCAAGACGTGAATTTTTCACCTCGTCACGATTATTTCACTCGTTCATGATTTTTTTGCCCGCCCGCGTAATATTTTTTCGCTCGGAAACTATTTTTTCACTAAAATGCATTTTTTCTCTTTCGGGAGAAAATATCGCATCTGTGAGAAAATATCGTGTCCAGGCGAGAAATTCGCGTCTCTGCAAAAAATTCTCTCCCGGGCAGAAAATTCGTGCCCGGGCGGAAAATTCGCGCCCGGACGGAAAATTTGTGCCTGACCGAAAAATTCGCCCCCGACCAGAAAATTCGCGCTCGGCCGGAAAATTCGCGCCCGTGCGAAAATATCGCGTTGTTTCCCCCGGGCACGCATTTTTGGTCGAGTGCATATTTTCGGTCCGGACCCGCATTTTCCGTCTAAACGCGCATTTTCCGCTTGTGCTCTCATTTTCTCTCGGACGCGCATTTTTAATAAAAAATTTCATCGCAACAAAGATTTGTCAAACGATTTATAAAGTGATTCTCATTTCTGAAAATCTATACAAAAAGAATTCACCCAAACAAATCTCTTTTTTACAATTTATATTTTTCAAAAGCTCATTTTCTTTCTTTTACCACAATTTCTTTACTTTTCTAAAAGTCCTCCAAAACAAAGCCTTAGGCTCTGTTTGGGAGACTTATTTTTTCCGGTCAAGCGGTCACGATCGCATGAACCGGACCTTAATTAAGGCCCGATTCATGCGGTCATGACCGCTTGACCGGAGAAAATAAGCCCTCCCAAACGGAGCCTTAAGCTCCAACTAATCAAGAGGATAAACACATATTTGGCCTATAATGTTTTATGCTGAGAATGGAATAATAACAAATTGACACAATAGACTGTATTTCACAATCAATGCAGGATATAATTTTTTCTTATCACAGAGCCAAGATTAATCTAATCCTAACACTGGATATCTATCTATACTACTATTATAAGGGAAGACTGTGTTGCCGCGTCCGTTACTTCTAAACTTCCGGTTTTGCCCTCCGAATCGCCGATCCACCGCTTCTTCGTGCCGCTCACCGCCTCCCGCGTGCCGCTTACCCTTCCGCGTGGCTCGTCCGCGTTGCCCTGCCGATGATTTTGTTGGATAAAATACCCCCAAACTTCGATTCTCCTGCTCACTCGCCGTGCTTTTTTCCTGCTCGCTTCTCTTCGCTTTGCTCCTCACGCCGCTGTCGCTGCTCTGCGTCGGCTTACTCCGGCAGCCTGTTGTTCTCCTTCTTCCAAAGCTCCGGTACGATTCTTACTCCGGCCGCTTGCTGTCCTCACAACTTTTGGTATCCTTTCTTACTTTTATTTGGCTGAAGATTTCACTCCGGTAGCCTGCTCTTCTCCTTCTTCCAAAGCTTTGGTAGCCTGCTCTTCTCCTTCTTCCAAAGCTCCGGTACGATTCTCTTTCTCCCAACAGTTTTATCTGTATAGTTTAGATTTTTCTTCTTTTATTTGGCTGAAGATTTCACTCCGTCAGCCTGCTCTTCTCCTTCTTCCAAAGCTCCGGTAGCCTGCTCTTCTCCTACTTCCAAAGCTCTGGTACGATTCTCTTTCTCCCAACAGTTTTATCTGTATAGTTTAGATTTTTCTTCACAACTTTTGGTATCCATTAAATGAAGGAAGGAAAAAGATGTCTATTTGGGGATATTGCATGCATCCTTTCTTACTTTTATTTGGCTGAAGATTTCTTTATTTAAAGTTTTCTTGGAATAGAATGTCTTCATTGTTTGGACACCTTTTATCCTTTTCTTTTCTTTTTTGAATTGTGTACAAATCTCACTAAAATTCAGTATATTTTCCTTCCAGTTACTTCACTTCTTTCATGCCGGCATAAACTGGCCTTAATGTACTATAGTGATAGCAATGATTCATAAATTTTCGTGATTGTGCTTTTCTCTGTTTCATGATTGTGCATTTATCTGTATCAAGTGGTTGGTGCAATCAACGTCACAGTTATTGTTATTGATTTGAGTGCGAGTTTACTTTTGTTTTTTGCATTATGGAGTTGATTAAAAATAGAATTGTGTACAAATCTCACTAAAATTCAATATATTTTCCTTCCAGTTACTTCACTTCTTTCATGCCGGCATAAACTGGCCTTATTGTATAGTGATAACAATGATTCATAAATTTTCGTGATTGTGCTTTTCTCTGTTTCATGATTGTGCATTTATCAGTATCAAGTGGTTGGCGCAATCAACGCCACAGTTATTGTTATTGATTTGAGTGCGAGTTTACTTTTGTTCTTTGCATTATGGAGTTGATTAAAAATAGAATTGTGTACAAATCTCACTAAAATTCAATATATTTTCCTTCCAGTTACTTCACTTCTTTCATGCCGGCATAAACTGGCTTTATTGTACTATAGTGATAACAATGATTCATAAATTTTCATGATTGTGCTTTTCTCCGTTTCATGATTGTGCATTTATCAGTATCAAGTGGTTGGCACAATCAACGCCACAGTTATTGTTATTAATTTGAGTGCGAGTTTACTTTTGTTCTTTGCATTATGGAGTTGATTAAAAATAGAATTGTGTACAAATCTCACTAAAATTCAATATATTTTCCTTCCAGTTACTTTACTTCTTTCACGCCGGCATAAATTGGCCTTATTGTAATATAGTGATAACAATGATTCATAAATTTTCGTGATTGTGCTTTTCTCTGTTTTATGATTGTGTATTTATCAGTATCAAGTGGTTGGCGCAATCAATGCCACAGTTATTGTTATTGATTTGAGTGCGAGTTTACTTTTGATCTTTGCATTATGGAGTTGATTAAAAATAAGATAAGGAAAGTGGATCTGTTTTTTTTTCAAATGATTTTAGAGTTAGATTCTGCTTTATGATTATAGTAATTTGGCTTCCATGGGTCCCCTGTTTTTTTTTCATGATGAAAAGATCTCATTATCTCTGTTATATCTAAGCCCATACTTTCTCTAATTATTTTATCTTGTTGTTATGAAACTATAAGGAAAGACATGATGTGCTTAGGCATTAATGAGATTACGACTAAAGATAGGGGAGAATTGCAAAATATATAAACACCTGCTGGGTTACTACGAACTCTAAAAAAATTATTCTACCTAACCTCACTAACAGTAAAATGTTTTTTAGCAAAACGAAAATATATCAGAAGCATATTCTACCTAAGCGGATCTCACTAACTGCATACCGTTGAATTGTTTTGCTCCAAACTGCATACCTGTTGGGTTTGTTCACGATTTCTCTTCCACATTTTGAAGTTGTAGAACTCTGATTTGAGGTAATTTTTCTAATTTACAGCATCTTCTCCTCACTCGCGTCTCCTCCTCACACCCCCTGCATCCGGACAGTGTTTCAGTCAGCCGACCTCGCTCCAGCAACACGTACGCGAGTGCTACGTAGGTATCTCTTCTACTGATCTGCGATTTTTGTTGCATTGTTACATCTTCGTTATTTTCAAGATTAAATGCAGTAACGTTTAACAAACCACGAAAACGACAATTAATAAAAAGATGTGTTCGATATGTTTTAGCAATATGTTTTAGCAAACCACAAACACGTCCCCTATTTATTTTTCAAATGTGACATGTGCTAGCTTGATGAAAAGATCTCATTACCTCTGTTATATCTAAGCCCATAATTTCTCTAATTATTCTACCGTTGAATTGCATACCGTACGAAATCTAACAAATTTATTCTACCTAACCTCACTAACAGTAAAATGTTTTTTAGCAAAACAAAAATATATCAAAAGATTAATCTACCTAAGCGGATCTCACTAACTGCATACCGTTGAATTGTTTTTCTCCAAACAGCATACCTGTTGGGTTTGTTCACGATTTCTCTTCAAGATTTTCAAGCTTTAGAACTCTGATTTCAGGTAAATCACCCAGTTTTGTAAGCCATTTGCAATGTCTGCGTCAAACTCTTCCTCAAGCATCGCAAAACAGACGAACCTCCTGTTCACGAGCTGCGAGCTCGACCACACTGGCGATGTCCCACCAAATATGTGTGACAACTACTACTTCTCCATTCTAATTAGCAACCTTAACCTTTGCACAACTACTGACGGTTTAAAGTCCGTGTCCAAATCCCTTTCGGGATTTATTCATGCCAGTTGTACCCAATGACCCAACCAACATTAGGTGGTGTCAGGGGAACTCATGACCATCAAGTGGGGTTAGCCCACTCATTAATTTGACCAAGTGAACTATAGACAAACTTAAGCCCAAAGTCGGGAAATAAGAGCCTAACCTAATCCTATGGGCTAAATCCCTCAAGACCAGCCAATCCTGCAGCCCATTAGCTCAATTACACCCCCTACCCTTGGAAATTGGCAAGCAATACATACATGAGGGGACAATTGGGATTTTCCCAATTTTGAATGGGACAAAAGAGGATTTCATGAAAGGAAGGCCACATGGCCCTCCATTCCCCTTTCCAAGCTCAGCTCTGAGCTCACCCAATCAATCCCAATAGAATTTCAGTAGCGAGGGACACTTGGAGCCAAGGATGAGCATCCAATATTCATGGTTGACCACTATATTCATGGCCTCTCCATATACAAGCCACCTCAACCCAATGTGATACTTTCATCACCTTCAGAAGCTCACAAGGAGTCTAGTAGAGTCTTACACTACTAGAAAAATGGCTTTTAGCCACGATTTTTTTGCCATGGGGAAAAACCTTGGCTAATACTGAAGTATTAGTCACGGTTCCTATTCTGTGGCTAATAAGCTAGTATTAGCCACGGATGACTAATTCGTGACAAATAACCCGACTTTTTGCCACGGTTTGCCTGTTTCGTGGCTAATAATCTAGTATTAGCCACGGAAGCCTAATCCGTGGCAAAAGATTGGGTTTTTTTAGTCCCACGCCGCCAATAAAAAGCTCGATTTGGGGTTTATATAGGTCATTCAAAATTATTGTTTGAAATGAAATCAGCGTGGCGGAGGCCGGGCGGCGGCCGGCGGCGCCGGCCGACGACGGCCGGGCAGTGGCGGCGGCGGCGGCGGCCGGTGGCGGCGGCCGACGACGGCCGGGCGGCGGCGGCCGGGCAGCGGCGGCCGAGCGGCCAAATGTTTTTTATGTTAGGTTTATTACAGGCTCTTTAGCCACGACAATTGAACCGTGACAAATGAGGAACTTTTAGCCACGGCAATTGAACCGTGGCTAATAACTTATTAGCCACGGATTCAGCGTGGCTAATACTATTAGCCACGCTCGCATTGCCCACGCCCATTTGTTGTGGGTAGGCCGTGACTAAAAGTTATTAGCCACGGTTTTGGACTTTTAGCCACGAAAATCTGTCGTGGCTAAAAGTCTGTTTTTAGTAGTGTTAGCTTCAAAAAATTAGCCTCAGGAGCACTGTGTTGAGCTAGCTCACCGAAGGAGAATAATTATATGGCTCACCATCACAACACCCGCCGTCAAGCATGATTAACGATTCATTTCTCTTCCCCTCCCTCTATGTTAGCTTCCTAGATCAACTAGAAGAGAAATCAGGCTCAATTGAGCGCGATCCCATGCGAGATTAGTGGAAAAATTCCAAGCTTTTGAACTTTATCAAAGTCACCAGAGAGGCGGTTTTTGGCCTCAATGTTGTCGTCATTTGGTGGCCACCACCTCGACGAAGGTGGTGGTGGCCGGCCGTGGAGGCCAGTGGTTGGCCAAGAAATCGAAGTTAAAAAGGCTCCATGATGAAATGATCACAGTCGTTGGATGGAGGTAGGGGATGAACGTATCTCATCCATTTTTGCGTAGATCTACTATTTGCATACCAATATATGATATATATATATATATATTATGTGTATGATTTGTTACATTATTTTAGTGACTTCAAACAGAAATTAAGGCCTCTTAGAGGCTGATGCATGAAAAGTGCCAAACATAAATCTTGTATCCTATGGTCTCAACTTTAAATAGGAATTTGAATCACCATTATTGGTGCCCTACAACCCACATAAAGTCTATTCTTCTGTGATGTGTTCTAAATGAGACCTAGAACTTGATTTGTTAATTCTCAGCATATGACTCATTGCCTGGGACTGAAATTTTGTCCGTGCATGCATATACCTTAGACACACTCCCTGCCTAGAAATATAATTTTTTGGGGAAGATTTGCTTACAGTTTTGTAATAATTTAATTATACATGCATATGTAAAATACATGGCTTAATGAACTCAAATTTACTCGAATCTTGGGCATAATGTTATTTAAGTTATGTTTAGTCACTAGTTAAAATTTGGGACTATTTAGACCTCTGCGTGTGTGTGTATTCCACTTGCATGAAACTTGTTAATGGAAATTGGTGTGCATATAACACAATATGTATTTTGTGAATTTATCACAAATGGCTTGATGCATGCCAACGATATTTTGTCCATGGATATATTATGATGAATGGTATCATCTCTGGTAGAATTAGGATTTTTAGAGTTAAAAAATCTAGTATGAAATTAATTGTAATTATATCACATAATTAAATTAATGAAATAAAAATGACCAAATGAATTAGGAAAAATCTAATTTTCTTTCACATGTCTTATTAGGTCATATTACATCTCTAGTAATTTAATTATAATTTTTGGAAATTATTTACCTTGAGGAATATCACTAATTGCATTTTTCACTCTTATGCAATTTTGAACCTCTAGAAATTTTCTTTGAATTTTTGGATGATTAATTTAGGTACTCCTTTTGTAAAGTAACACATTGGAATTAATATTAACTTGTAGAAATTATGGACTAATTAATTTTGAAAAATCATGAAACTTTGTACAATAACTTATTTTATCAATATGTACCACTGATAATTTATTTGGAACAATTAGACATCTATAATTAGTACTTCATGTGTAAAATGACATGTGTCACATATTTAGAGAATTATTATTTATGGTCAATTTAATTAGAAAATTCATGAATTTCTAATCAATATTTATTAATATCATGATAATTCTCTAGTATTAATTTTAGATCATTTTGGACAAAAGATTTGATAGATACATCTTTTTAAGATCATAACTAGTTCATTTATGTGTTGGTCTACGTTTATTAATATATTGATGTAGTGAATAGACCATCAAGATCACATAGGAATTGAATAAAATTTAGAACATATCAGTAGGACATCATTTATATTAGCCCCTAAAATTTATAAAATTTTTGGAGAATATTTGTCCTATAATTGATCATTAATTTTGATTCATGTCACACCCTTAAATAAATGACATAAATGTGACCATTCCACATGAGAAAATTACCATATTAATTTGGAGCATTAGTAGGACCATCTCTAGAATGAATCATGGGGCATGCAGATTAATATGTTTAAGGTTTGCACCACGCATTGTGTATTGAGGTTTAAGGATTTGCATCGTTCAATAGAACACGTGCTCAAGGGTAGGCCTTCAATGTGATCATAGGAGTTGACCCTAATAGATTTAGTGACATTTGGAGTGTCATATACTTTTGGTTGAAGTCCTAGAACAAGTCACCAAGTGTTGCCAAGTGTTAGTGTATACAGGCACTAAGGGGAGTAGCGTGAAGTTCAAAGGATAGATCATCCTCCCCTAAAAAGAGTTATAATCTACCTTAAGCTAATAAGAGTAACATGGAGAGAGGATTGTAAAAAGGGTAGTCACCTATAAAAGTAAATATATTGAGAAAGAAAGATTTGGGCTTCAGCCCATTGTATTTCATAGTATCGCAGCGAGCCCTTCACCAGGTAGACTTCCGGAAGTCTAAGATTCACCTTAAATCTCTATGTATAACTAAACAATAGACAAGAGTTGTCTAAGCAGGTGAAGGAAGATAACAATGAACCTCATCCTGTGTTATAGGATGGAGTGGTGCAATGACTTGTTAGTCCTACGAGCTGGAGGCTCGGTGCTATAGTGATATGAGGGCTTGTTAGTCCTGCGAGCTGGAGGCTCGGGAGGGAGTAGTACAAGTACTTGTTAGTCATGCGAGCTGGAGGCTCGGTGCAGTAGTGATATGAGAACAAGTTAGTCCTGCGAGTTGGAGGCTCGGATCGGTGAGGTGATACCTTGCATGTGCATAAATAGTAGCAGGTCTTTGGTATTAGTCCAGTCGGCACATTATTGGAAGTACGTTGACTCTATTGAGGTGTAAGGGTTTGAGGGGCCAGTAGGTAGTATATACCGCGGTTTGGAGGACAATCCCCATAAACGCACACCCGATCAAAAAATACCGGTGGACTCCAGCAGGAGTACACAAGATCTCTAGAGATGCAGCTAGGATGTATACAGTGTCGTATTTAAGGTCTATGCCTAGTAGTGTGCATACCCTCTTAGGAGTAGAGGTACCCGCTCCACTGCTTTTGTTTCCATGACGGCAGTACCTGAAAGACTAGCTATGTCTGAAAAGACGGAAAACAAAGGTCTGCGCACATAGTCGAGTTGTGTGGGTGAGTTGTACTTGTATGAAACATGTCATAATGAAAAACATATTATAGCATACATACATACTAATGGTCATTTATAATTGCAAATATATCATCATCATATAAATTAGTTTGAGCTCTTGTATATGATGAGTTATATTACTGGAAATCTTAACTTATAAGTTTATGTGGACATTCATATAAGTTAAGGTATACTTTTAAGATGGTGTGTAGTATAGTTAGTTTACTTATTTTACCTGCGCCGAACTTTCCGTACTACTTATACTGCTTACTTATTTACCTGCTTACTACAAGCTTAATCCTTACATATAGTTATAGTTTTATATATACATAATTGCTAGCTTAGTGTCATGTCACCTGCATTTTTCTATACTACTTTATTGTCCTCCGCTTTATTCCTCCTATACGGTGTCTAGGAGTCGTGGGGGTAATGCGAGGACAAAACAACTTAGTATTTCTAACTAACGGTGGTGTACCACATCATTTTAGGAGTGCATGGAGTCGCAACACCAGTACGACCTGGAGCACCAGCAGCACGAGATGACAGGACTTGAGGAGTAGAGACTGCACACTATTACTACTACCACTACCTGACGTCAGGTTGATGAAAGTATTACTTAGCTTCTGCATTATTGTAGTGAGAGAGAGTGTAGTATATATATGTGTGTGTGTGTGTGTGTGTGTGTGTGTGTGTGTGTGTGTGTGTGTCTGTGTGTGTGTCTGTGTGTGTCTGTGTGTGTGTCTGTGTGTGATTGTGGACTGGTTTATATAATTTATCGTTTACCTTATGTTATGATCGAACTTGCTGGAAAAATCAATGTCTTGTGGTGGAGACTAACTCGTACGTTGGTATCACCATAAGGTGACAGTTCTGGGCATAAAATCTCCCCTCGACCGTGCCCAATTACCGGGAGGGGGGATTTTACATCCAATAAGCTCTGTGATTGAAGGAGTTTTGAGGTCCTTGGTCTCCTCAAATGTCGAAACAATGTGATTAAATTTTGGAGGTAAACATCTCAGGATTTCTATGGAAATTTTTTTATCTTTTAATTTGTCCCCAAGATTCTTTATTTGAATCACAATCCCAATCAATTTGGTTACACTTTAACGGATTTTGTTTCCTTCATGGAAATGTTTTCAAAAAAATTCCATTGATGTTGAAGCTTGATTCAGATTACCTTCTTGGAACCTTTAAATTCACTATAGAGGATTTCAAGTGCTTCCTCGAGAAGATCTTTTGCTTCTAGCTTTGCTTCTTCTTTGGCTACTTTCAGAATGGCAGCTACATCTATTTTTTTCAATTTGGATGACTCAGCATGTCGCACAACTTTTCCATTTTGCACTAGATGTCAGAGACCATGTGACTGAAAGACAAGTCGCATGTGGGTGGACCAAAAATCATAGTGCATGCTCTCCACCAAAGATGTGAACACCAGATTGAGTGAACTAAAACATGTGGGATGTATTCAACACAGCCATATGATGAGTGGCATAAGGATGGAGTATCGATATGAATGTGAATTCATATGATCAAACATCCTTCCTCTGATGGCCTCTTCATTAGAAAGTAACCTCTCTTTAATACCATGATGAAAATTGAGGGTGGATAAACGAGCATACGAATTACACCGGGAAAAATGAGAACAAAACAAAAGGGAAGTTCATTCAAAAGTTCTTCATTTCATTCTCATTCATGTTCCATATTTTTTGATTACATTGATGCTCCTTTTATAGATAGAAGGGAGTTATAAGATCATAAATGAGAAATAAAGACAATGATGTTTGGTCTTCAACACAAGTGCGTTGTCATTCTTCATATAACTGCTTCGTCTTCCTACTGGTTGTAACTCCTGAACTTTGTACAACCCCGTATCCAGCGAGTGGGCTAACAGGAGCCAAACCGGCCGGCTCAGACCACCTAGATCCCTAGACCAATTCAGCGGAGCATGCCGAGCCCAGCGTGCCGAGTACGGGCTCAGCAATCGTCGGGCCGAGCTCGGAGTTCGTGGAGCAGAGTCCGACGAAAGGAAGTCAATGGAACGGACGAGCAGATCCGGCCGAGTACGTGCGCGCTCGGAGCCAAGGGGCGGGCGAGTGCCAGTACGCCCGTCACCCTCGAGCAGAGGCTTCAAAGCCAACCCGCCCAGGCCCAAGGCGAGGCAAGTCAGGCCTGTGGCGTTGGGTAAGGCGAGCTCACTCAACGCCTTCTCCTGTGGCGTTGAGTGAGGCGAGCTAGGCCTATGGTATTGAGGGGGGCGAGCACCCCCACCACAGCATGATATGAAGCTTTCCCGCTCCAGTACTCGCCGCCCTTACCGAGCGGATGCTATCTCAAGGTCAGCTCGCCCCTCAGTTGTGGTGCGTTTTTACCATGTTACCCCCTTTGGACTGCCTACAATCCTCGAAAATAGTGAAGGTTGGATATTTGCAGACCGTCTTTTCCTATAAATAGGACCCAAGGGGTACCTCAGAAGGATACGTTTTTCTTGTGCCTAGTCTTCTAGTGCTCTCTGAGGTACCATAGCTTCAATACTTGGCTAAGGAGGGGAAGCGCTCTAAGATCTTCCGGGTGTGAGGTGGGACCTCTGTGTTGGAGCCTTGGGTCTATCCCTGGTCCTTTTTTCTTAGTAATTCGGGCTCATGGGGAGAGAATTAAGTGTGTGATCACCCCTTCCCCAAGGGTCGAACTCCTCAGGGACCGATTTTTTCGGTTTCAACAAACTTGGTACTTGTACTTCTTTAATGTGACTTCTCATCTTCTCTACCTCTTCAGTATCTTCAGCATTAATATCCTCAATACTATTTATGTCTTCCAAAGTGAAATTAGTGCACACCATGTCATAAGGGGCCAGAACCAACGGCCTAATACGAACGACAAGAGAAGTAGCAAGGACGAGCTTACCAGCGACTTCCGCGTAAGACAATCTTCCAGAAGCAAGGAGGACGGAACCGTCAGCCATCCAAAGCAAGAAAGTCAACAACAGCATCCCAGAAAAACCAACAACCTGTCGTCGAGAGAAACTGAGACCGAAAAAAACCTAAACTCGTCGCACAGTCATCGTCGTTCCACAACACCAACAACAACAACACTCAAGCCTTTATCCCACTATAGTGGGGTCGGCTATATGGATACTTCACTACTAGAAAAATGAGTATTAGCTACACATTTTTTTCCAGGGTTCAAAAATCGTGGCTAATACACTAGTATTAGCCATGATCGCAAAATCGTGGCTAATATGTAGGTTTTAGCCACGGCTCTAAATAAGCATGGCTAATACCTTTGTATTAGCCATGAAAAGCAAAAGTGTGTGGAAAAAAATACCCTCTTTTAAAATACATGACCGTCCGACTACTCTAGGGTTTTAATTTTGTCGACATTTCATCTCCCACTGTCATTCACTGCTTGGAATGGCGTTACTGTGGCGTTAGACAATCGACGGTGTCGCACCTCTCAAACGACGACTCCGACTTCATTTTCAAGCAGATAATGACGGTGTCAATGGTCGATGGATGCCAGGAAGTGCGTTAGGTTCACGCCGGAGCAGGTGGAGGCGCTGGAGAGGGTCTACGATGAGTATCATAAGCCGAGCTCGTTGAGGCGGCAGCAGCTCATCCGTGACTGCACCATACTCGCCAACATCGAGCCCAAGCAGATCAAAGTCTGGTTCCATAACCGCAGGTAATGAATCCTCCTTGTTCTAACTCGCATTTCCTGATCTGTTTCTTCTTCGTGACAACATTTCCTTGTTGGATCCCTAGTTTTGATTTGGGCTATGTCATCTCTATTAGGCGCAATTGACCCAAGATTTATCTATGGTCAATGGTTAGACTAAATGTTAGTCTACCCTCAGGCTAAGCTAGTTGAGAAAGGTTTGGAATGAGAATTTGGTTTAGTAGTTTTGTGTTCGACGATAGTCGAACTTCGCTCGACGATCTTCGATTGATGATCGATGATCTCAGAGTCATATGTACTCTGAAGTGGGATCGACAATCTGCTTGCTCAGATCGACGATCGTGTTGCCCTAGTCGACGATTTCTGTGAAGATAATGTTTCTTCAGGTCGATGATCTGCTTGTTCAGATCGACGATCTTCATTCTCTGGTCGACGTTTTCTGTCTGTTATTATCTGTATTCTTTTTATTTGAATTATTGATTTATTTCCTCATGTTTAAGACATATATTATTCAGATATTCTGCTTAATTTAATGCCTATATTCATTTGCTTATTTGCAATATTCCTTATGCATTAATTGAGAGATTTGGCAGAATAAAGTCGTTTGTTTTATTAGAGGAAATCGTGTTTTTCTAACAGCTGTAATATAACCGTTATGCTTTGCTTCCTGTGCCAATTTATAAAGTCAATTTGATAGGATATTTTAATATCCTTAATTCCTTTTTGGGAATGACAGAGAAGATTTCTGGCACAGTTTCTTTATTTGTTTTATTGTATTATTTGAAAAGATCTTTTAGTGCAGGGCTCGAGGCATTATTCAAAGTAGAGAAGTTTCTATATAATCAGTGTAGTCAGTTGAATACAATATACAACAACACAATACAATTCTAAAAAGACACAGAACCAGAATTCTCAAGAGAAAAAGAAAAGTTCTTCTTCTTCCTGAGTTCATCCAGTCTTCAGGAAAATCAATTCTCAGTGCTCAAGCTTTCAAGAAGAAGATCACTCCCAGATTGTTGAACATCATTGCTGTAGATTGCAAAAGCTACTGAAGAAGAACATTCATTCAAAAGCTAGAGTCTTCTTCAAGGCTGCATCAAAAAGTCTACTCATGCAATTTGGAGATCCAATACCCTGAAGCAAAGCTTCTTCATGGACATTCTCTAAGCCAGGGGGAGCTTTGATATATTAAGAGCAATCCACTAGCTTCTTTGAACACAGAGAAGACACCTTCAACTCTTTCCCTTAACCTCATGTAAAAGGGTTATTACTTTCTTCAAAAGTGAACCTTTGGTGGCAGGGCACCTGATCAAAAACCTGTGTGTTTGGTTCTTAGGCACCTGATCAAAAGCCTGAAGGGTTTCTAGATCTACCTGAAGCAGATCTTGTGGTGGCAGGGCACTTGAACAAAAACCTGTAGTGGATTCCTACCAGGGTGGTAGAAGAGTGGATGTACCCAATTGGGGAACCACTATAAAGCTCTTGTGTTGTCTGGTTGTTTACTTTAATTGATGCACTGTGGTTGTGATAGATATAACTAGGTTGCTAGTTGCTGTGTTAGTACATATGCTCAACTGAAACTTCAGTTAGCATCCTCTGTTTTTCACCACACTCTGTTAGGCTTTAAGTATAAAGCTTTTAGTTTTTATATTCCGCAAATAGCTCAAGAGAAGTGTTTAGAGTCTCTTTATTTTTGAATACTCTATTCACCCTCCCCCCCCCCTCTAGAGTAGTAAGTATCTTATCCCCTCACTTTCATTCCTTATTATACACTTTTCTATAAGTTCTGAACCTCTAATCTTGTGCATTATAATACTTTTTTGTGTGAGAGTATGCATTTTATATTGCTTTTGAATGCAGGTGACAACTTTAACTCCTCTCTAGTAGCAATAGTTGCAGTTGAGCCTGAAATGTTGAAGGCTTGGGCTGCCTCAGAAGGAATCCAGGTCGATTATCCATTTCTCTTACTTCTATTTATCTACTTATTCTTTACTAAATTTAACTAAAACAATAATGATGTTCAGTTTTGATAAGAAAATATATTATTATTTCTCTTTTTTCCATTGAAGCTGCTTTAAATTTACAAGATAACAGGATATCAAATGTATTTGACATAGAATGTGCTAAATTGATGATTTCATTAGTAAATTGCATTGGCATTTTGAAAAATATGTGCAGGTTCCTCTAGAATCATATTGTTAGTTTACTAAAAAATTTCCCCAACTCATTGAACTCATCCAAAGGCTGTTTGAAAATACATCATAAACCTACCTTATCGGTGCTTGTTTCTGAAATAAAAATAGCATTAAGAGGTATATTGAAATATGAGGCAACAACTTGAGCAAAACTCAGCGCCTGGTTCTAATCATATGTTTAATTGTACACATTACCCTTTTCATTCAAAAAGTTATACTAGTAATACTGAAGTGATGCTTCAAGCAGTTTCATCAGATGCTTCAAGCAAATGCTTTTCCCAAGGGCAAGATTCCCGGGCTTTTGTTAAGGCAATGCCTAGTTTATCAGAAATTCTCTCATGCCATTATTGATGTGATAACGACTCATTTGAGGAAGATCTTAAGCATGTACGACAAATAATTGACAACCTTGAATCACTCATTTTGAGAAACAAAAAGGTATAGTCATGTATTTTTTCATGGTTTTAGTTCTGCTAAAAACAGTAAGTACCATTAAATCTGCAGTTCATTAGTTATTAGATTTTTTGGGAGGTTGTGCATTTTTTGTTAGTTACTTATCTGTGTGGACTGGCGTTGCTGGAGTTTTGCAGTGTGTATGTGTTCTTATAAGGTATTTGTGTATATTTATTTACGATTATTTTTTAACATAATTTATGTTTTGCACCACAATTTTTAACGACATTAATTGAAATCAGTTTACGCACTTGGATCATGGACGATCATGCATGTGACTAAACAAATTTCAAGTGAATCATGTTGTGGACATACCTTTACGTCCTTGTTTTTTTGTAAATAGATTGTAGTTTTCATTCACTAGTTTATTGTTTAAAGTGAATCATACTGTGAGAATGTGCATACAAGAGATACTGTACGCATTTTAAAGTCATTTCCTTATTTTAGTAATATGTATAAGATTATTAAACCCAAAGACCATTTATTTCTCTCAATGCTATAATTGTATTGAATCATTTTTTATTTTGATTCTCTATTTCTCTGAATCAGTGTATTGAATTCATGTACTATTTGTTTGCTATTATAATTCATTTTAAATGAGATTTAAATCTGCTCACTTTTTGCTTCATATTTGTAACGAGCTCAGGAGAGGCAGCATCCTAGGTTCAGATGAAGTAACGTGTTGATTTTTGTTGTTCGTAAATAAACTTCCTTCAAAATAGTTTGAAAACTTCATTCTATCTATTATTTTTATCTTGTGATGAATTGGGAACTTGCTATTTAAGACAATCTTGAAGTTGAAACTATAATCTTGAACCATTTGTGTTATCCAGATGGAACATATCCCTGTTGTTTCTACTGTACTTGGGATGGGTGGGTTCCTTCCTACCGGTCAGATGTTACATCCTTTTGTTATACATCAACCAGTTGTTCCAGAATCCGTGTCATCTACAAATTCTATTATTCTGCAATCTCATGCAGGACCTCTTGAATCAATGTCTGTAATGCCTTTATAGCATTGGCATAATCAGCAGGTAATCATACTTCCAAACTATTTTGCCTTTCATATTAGCTGTTGTTAAATTGGGTCCTGCATCTCAAACACCAAATTTGATTTTTCTGTAGGAAGTGCAAGGAAATTCTCAGGCTTCCAGTCATGAAGAATACCATATGTCACAATTGGAGCAGAATCTACTTAGATTTCATTCTCATTATAGCCATTAACTCCCTATTATTTGAACCAACTGCGCAGAAGAATGAGCAGGTCTGGGTATCTGTTATCAAAATGAATGTTATCTATTATTATTATTATTATTATTATTATTATATATATATATATATTAGGAGTTTACTTTTTATAATTTTACAATGGCTTTTTATTTTACTCAGAAGTGATTGCATTTTAAAAAAAATATAATTATAGGTCCAAGATCAGAATACAGAGAAAGCAATTAATGAATCACAACAGATTTTGAACTCAGCTCAACAATGGTCAGCTTCCAATTTGTCTGCAAGTGCTTCCACAAGACATAGGGTTGATGCCAACATTGCTGAAGAATCTAATAATGCCAAGATAGTGTTTTCTGATGCTTCTGTTCCAGCTATTGGAGCATCAATCTCATTGCCCACAAGTAAAACAGTGGAGCCTCTTCTTCTAGATGAGGCTCCAAATCTTATAGTTTGTGCTATTCCAGCTGGATCTGATGGATGAATTAGGATCAGCACCACAGTTAGTATCAAATTTTCAGAACTTGGTGTACTACTGGATTGTTAATTGATTTTGCTACTTTTATCAGAAATTGTTTGTCCAAATCTTACTGGTATTTACTTGATTATTTAGCTTCTGTTGGATAAAGATTGTGTCTAACTCAACTCCAGAGATTTCTTTGACAGGTCCGAGATATTATCAGAAATTAATTTATGTTGGTTATTATTGCTTGTTGTATCTTATGTTGGATAAAGATTGTGCCTAACTCAACTCCAGAGATTTTGCTTGGTGTTTCTTTGACAGGTGCAGGTGTATTTACTTGATTATTTATGTGTTTTTTAAAAAAAACATAAATTATCATTTGCCACGGCTTGTAACCGAGACAAATAGTTTATAAAAAATGATGAGTTCACTTTTAGCCAGGATTTCATACCGTGGCTAATAGTTGGCTTATTTGCCAAGGCAATTTTTTTCATGGCTAATACTATTTGTTACGGCCAATCCGTGGCTTAAAATTTTTAGCCACGCCGACTTTAGCCACGACACTTTCCCGTGGCTAGACCGTGGCTAAAGCTTTTTAGCCACGGTTTTGGACTTTTTGCCAGGGCAATTTGCCCTGGCCAAAAGTCTGTTTTCTAGTAGTGCTTTGTCGTCATTGTGCCCTATCTTGTGTCATAATCTCACTCATGCCTAAGTACATCATGTCTTTCCTTATGTTTCATTCCAAGTCTTTATTGGTTTACCGCTCTCTCGTTTAACATGTCTAGTGACTAGACTCTAACAACGCCTAACATGTGCCTCTAATTGTCACCTTTGTACGTGTCCAAACCATCTTAGTCGAGCTTCTCGTATCTTCTCGGCAATTGTTGCTACTCCTATCTTATCACTGACACATACATTCCTAATTTTATCAAGTCTCGTGTGTGCACACATCCAACTAAGCATTCTCATCTTTGCAACTCCCACTTTTGCTCATGTACACAATTCAATGCCCAACACTCAAAAGCATAGAGCATCGCTGGTCTAATCGTAGTACAAAAGAACTTGCCCTTAAGTTAAATGGTACTTTACAATCACACAAGATCCCTGATGCGCCTCTCCATTTCAACCAACCCGCTTGGATTCTATGTGTCACAATCTTTATCAATGCCTCCGTCTTTTTGAACTATCGATCCAAGATATTTAAAACATTCACCGCCGTTCTACTGCACCTGCAAGGAAAAAAAAGAAATACAAAAATAAAAGAGAATTGATATTAGCAATCCATAAATAGCTATTCGCAGTCCACTTTTATTCACAGTCCATAGATTATAATCGTAGTCCAAAATAAAACTCGCAGTCCAAATAAAGTTCTTAGATAAAATAAAAAAAATAAATTTCCAATTACACTAAAATAAAATCTTAAACAATAAAATTTTTAAAATGAGCAAAAGTGTTGATTTAGAGCCCTCGTTGTGATCGTCCATAGATCAAAAGGCAACGTGAGAAGAAGACGTCGGCGGCGGCTTTTTTGAGGAGGAGGCGGCATCCGGGTGCAAAGACGAGAAGCCGCCGTTCGGGGAGGGCGAAGTCGATTGAGGAGGAGGCGGCGTCCGGGGCGAACAGGGGCCGGCGAGGTTGGGATCGCGAAAGAGACGGCGTTCCGGGTGGGAAACGCTCGTCTGGGCGATTAGATCGGCTTCGCGGTCATGTTGATCGGGATTACAGAGGCTGATGCGATAGAAAATTGTTAGCCACACACTATAAACCATTATCCGCACACCAAAAAAGATCAAACCCTCAGCCTCGCACCCAATAGTAACTCCGCCCCGGAAACCCACTCTCCAAAACTCCACCGCCGACCTCGCCGTTTCCCCAACGCCGACCTCGCCTTTTCCCCACCGCCGACCTCGCCCAAAATGAGGTTGGGATCGCGAAGGAGACGGCGTTCCGGGTGGACTTTTATTTTTTTTATTCTATCTAAGAACTTTGTTTGGACTGCGAGTTTTATTTTGTACTACGATTATAATCTATGAACTGTGAATAAAAGTGAACTGCAAATATCCATTTATGGACTGCTAATATCAATTCTCAAATAAAATCAAATACATTAATAAAAGCACGTGAAAAGATGACCATCCGGAGAGTACGTTGTGGATGCATTAGACACGCGTGATCCACAACAAAATCTTAGATCTGTACTGCAATCCGCCTAGCAGGCTCACAAGGTTTACCGGAAGCTTCGACGTCAAAATCCAACGTCCAACCACCCCACGGCCGGAGACCAAGCAACCATCGGCGAGGGAATCCAATGTGAGAATAAAAGAGGCAAAAACAGGGGAATAGAGAAGAAGATAAATGATTTTACTAATGATCTTACTGTTATGTTTTACAGGATACACGATTACAGGGACGTTGTACTTTTTAAATACTTAGGCTCTGTTTGGAACAACTTATGCTGATCTATAATCTCTACTTAAAACGCAAAAGTTGTTTTATAGCTGTTTGTTTGTGCAGCTTATATAAAATCACTTATTTTAAAACAGATTATAAGTTGATTTTTTATAAGCTATCCGGGTCCAGCTTACGATTACTCATAAGCGCTTATTTCTTAAAAAAAGCCATATGAGTGATTTTTTCTCCGGATGTGATTTTTTCGTTCGGACGCGAATTTTTCGCCCGGGCGCGAATTTTTCGTCCGGGCGCATTTTTTCGTCCGGGCGCATTTTTTCGTCCGGGCGCATTTTTTTCGCCCGGTCGCGTTTTTTCGCCCGGGCGCGTTATTTTTTCGCCCGGGCACATTATTTTTTCGTCCGGGCGCGTTATTTTTTCGCCCGGGCGCGTTATTTTTTCGCCCGGGCGCGTTATTTTTCGCCCGGGCGCGTATTTTTCGCCCGGACGCGTTTTTTTCGCTCGGGCGCATTTTTTTCGCCCGACCGCGTTTTTCGCCCGGACGCGTTTTTTCGCCCGGACGCGTTTTTTCGCCCGGACGCGTTTTTTCGCCCGTGCGCGATTTTTTCGCCCGGGCGCGATTAATTTGCCCGGGCGTGATTTTTTCGCCCGGGCGCGAATTTTTCGCCCGGACGCGATTTTTTCGCTCGGGCGCGATTTTTTCGCCCGAACGCGAATTTTTCGCCCGGATGCGATTTTTTCGCACGAAAATGATTTTTTCACCCAGGTGGGCTAAGAAGCGATTTTTTCGCTCGGACGCGTATTTTTTGCCTGGGCATCTTTTTTTCGCTCGGGCATGATTTTTTCATCCGGACGCGTTTTTTCGTTTTTCTCCAGGCGAAAAAAGTGTTTCGGGTTGAAAAAATTTTGCTGGAGAAAAAATCACACCTGTGAGAAAAAATTGCGCCCGGGACAAAAAACACGGTCGGTCGAAAAAATCGCGCTCGGGCGAAAAAAACGCGCCCCGACAAAAAAATGCGCCTCGGCGAAAAAAACGCGCCCGGACGAAAAAAACCGCGACCGAGCGAAAAAAAAATCGCGATCGGGCGGAAAAAAAAAAATGCGCTCGAGCGAAAAAAAAAAAAAACGCGCCCGGGCGAAAAAAAAACCGCGGTCGGGCGAAAAAATTGCGCCCGCATAAAAAAAATGCACCCGGTTGAAAGAAATCGAGCGGGCGAAAAAACGCAACCTGGCGAAAAAATCACGCCCGGGCGAAAAAAAACCAGCTTGGGCGAAAACAATCTTGACTGGACGAAAAAAATCGTGACGGGCGAAAAAACACGTCCGAGCGAAAAATCGCCCCCAGGCAAAAAAATCGTGCACGGATAAAAAAAACGCGTGCAAACAAACAAATCCTTATGAATGAAATTTTAGATAAGCATTTTTGGACAAACTATCCAAACAGTCGACTGCTTATTCATCATTGATTATATAAAATCTCTATTCAACCATCAATTTTTAATTAGCGGCTTATTCATCATCCTAAGCTGTCCCAAACAGAGCCTTAGTGCTAACAACATAATTAATAATGACAGGTGACAGATTTAATTAGTCGGGATGACAATGCGCCGGAATGGAGGGATTGAGAGAATTAGCAAAATCAATTCTGATTCGCTGCTTACATCCAAGATGATCTAGGCTCTGTTTGAGACAGCTTATGCTGATCAATAATCTATATTTGCTCTGTTTGGGACAGCTTATGCTGATTAATAATCTATATTTGAAATGCAAAAAACAGTTTTATAGCTCTTTGTTTTTGTAGCTTTTATAAAATCACTTATTTTAAAATTGATGATAAGTTGATTTTTTATAAGCTATCCAGGTCCAGCATATGGCTTTTCATAAGCGTTTATCTATTAAAAAAGTCATATGAGTGATTTTTTGTCCGGATGTGATTTTTTCGTTCGGACGCAATTTTTTCACCAGGATGCGATTTTTTCAACCGAGCGCAAATTTTTCGCCTGAACGCGAATTTCTCAGCCGCGAGAGAATTTCTCGCCCGGGCCCGATTTTCTCGCCCGGGCGCGATTTTCTCGCCCGGACGCGATTTTCTCGCCCGGGCGCGATTTTCTCGCCCGGGCGCGATTTTCTCGCCCGGGCGCGATTTTCTCGCCCGTGTGCGATTTTTTCGCCCGGACGCGATCTTTTCGCTATGACATGTTTTTTCACACAAGAGAGTTTTTTTCGCCCACGCACGATATTTTTCGCCCGGGCGCGATTTTTTCGCCCGGATGCGATTTTTTCGCCCGGACGCGGTTTTTTCGCCCGGGCTTGTTTTTTTCGCCCGGGCGAGAATTTTTCACCTTGACGCGAATTTTTTCGTCCGGAAGCAATTTTTTTCGCCAGGAAGTGATTTTTTCGCACGGAAATGATTTTTTCGCTCAAGCACGGCGAGAAGCGATTTTTTCGCTCGAACACTTATTTTTTTTGCTCGGACGTGTTTTTTTCGCCCAGATATGATTTTTTCATCTGGGCGCGTTTTTTTCTTTTTTCTCCCGGCGAAAAAATTGTTTTTTGTTGAAAAAATTGTGCTGGGAAAAAAATCGCGACTGTGAGAAAAAATTGCGCCCAGGACAAAAAACGCGACCGGTCGAAAAAATCGCCCCCGGGCGAAAAAAACGCGCTCCGGCGAAAAAAATGCGCCCCGGGCGAAAAAAACGCGCCCGGGCGAAAAAACCGCGACCGAGCAAAAAAATCGCGATCGGGCAGAAAAAAACGCGTCCGAGCGAAAAAAACGCGCCCGGGAGAAAAAATCGCGGTCGTGCGAAAAAATCACGCCCTAGTGAAAAAATGCTCCTGGTTGAAAAAAATCAGGCGGGCGAAAAAAAGCGCGATCGAGCGAAAAAACGCCACCTAGCGAAAAAATCGCGTCGGACGAAAAAAATCGAGAAAGAGTGAAAACAATCTTGACCGGACGAAAAAAATCGTGACGGGCTAAAAAACACGCCCGAGCGAAAAATCGCCCCGAGACAAAAAATTCGTTCACGGACAAAAAAAACGCGTCCAAACAAACAGATGTTTATGAATGAATGAAATTTTAGATAAACACTTGTGAACAAACTATCCAAACAGTCGACTGTTTATTCATCATTGTTTTTATAAAATTTTTATGCAAAGATCAATTTTCAATTAGCAACTTATCCATCATCATAAGTTGTCCCAAACAGATCCCTAATCAAGTTTCTCTTCTCCACGGCACCACCTCCTCCTTCGCTCCACCTCTCCCAACGTCGGTGGCTATCTCCTCCAAGACTGGCGGCAACGCTCTTCTCCAATACCGATGACAAGGCTTGAGGCCGGCGGTTCCTCCGAGCCCGCGAGAGAGAGAGAGAGAGAGAGAGAGAGAGAGAGAGAGAGAGAGAGAGAGAGAGAGAGAGAGAGAGAGAGAGAGAGAGAGAGAGAGAGAGAGAGAGAGAGAGAGAGAGAGAGAGAGAGAGAGAGAGAGAGAGAGAGAGAGAGAGAGAGAGAGAGAGAGAGAGAGAGAGAGAGAGAGAGAGAGAGAGAGAACGGGAGGCATTTTAGGTTTTGAAGTAAAATCTAAAGAGAAAGGGGTCAGATCCAATCAATTCCGAAGCAACAGTCAACAGTTTGACCTCTTCCAGTTACTTGGATCGTCATGAGTCGACCAAGCACCCAACATCTTCTTTCATTACAATTAGTCAATTACTAGAGATTGGGAATATAAATATTTCTATTCAAGGAGCAGTGCGATGCCTACAAATCTGGCCTTCTTCCCAATTCACGAAGAACAAATCCAACCACGTTAAAATATCATTTTCCACTCGGAAATTCAATTGGAAAGGCCGACCAGGGCCTGCAATCTCTTTAAGCTGTAAATATATATGTATTTTTATGAACCCACTCACGATTTCATCTGACTCTATCTCTCTCTCCCATGGCCTTCATCGCCGAATCTTCTCTTCCGTTGATACTTGTCTGTTTTCTGTCTTACAATATATATGTTTTGCCATCCCTCTGTTACAGCAGTTCTCCCCCTGAATTCACGCTCGATTCTTTGAGAATTGCCCTCGAAAAGCAGGAAGATTTCATCATCTTCAGTCTCATTGAGAGAGCCAGGTATCCCTATAACTATCCAGTCTACGAAACTTCTTCTATGGCTAACCGGAATCGTTCTTTCGTGGAGATCTATGTCCGACAAACCGAGGCCATTGAATCCAAGGTGATTTCTTTAACTATGTTTTTAAGATCTATCGATATTTGGTAAAATTTCCATATGAAAAAGCCAAAATTCATGTGAATTGACAAAAATATTCTCCAACAAATTAAGTTGGATGAACCAATCTTGTTTTTTTTAAGTTGTAACTTGATTTCATAAGCGAAAACAGGACTAAAATAAATGCGAAATTACAAAGACCTCTGTAAATTTACATTTGCATTCAAGCAAAATTACATGTTCTTGTGCATGTATGTTATGGAATGCAAACTTACATGGGATGTATTTGTATTTTCAACAAATAGAGGGGTACAACCTATAATTATGCCAGCTCTCATGGGAAGTTTGGGTAATCAATAGCTTGTCTATATACCAAATCCTTCTTAATAAGCACTATTTGCATTTAAGCCATCATATAAATGCAGAATTACCCCCGATATCCACACCTAAAACAAACCCTCCATACTATATGAAATCAATTAACCTAATTGATTAAATCAATTTAAATGTGTTTCATACATTGGAAGCCAATGCTTCAAATCTTAAACTGTATCATAACTCAATATCATAAGAATCATCTTTTTTTTTTCCTTCAACAACTTCACCTGTGAAGACATGTTTAACCCACAACATACTCTGCAGTTTGGGAGATATCAGAATCCTGAAGAGCTTCCATTCTTCCCAGGTGACGCACACCCGCAACTGGCCCCTCCTCACAGGTTTCCACAAGTTATTAGCGCTCCCTAACACTATTAATTACCACTAATGACATGTAATCAAGAAGGCTAACAAAGTGTTTGCTTCCATAGCTCCTATATCCTCCTGCAGCCTCAGTGAATGCCAGTCAGAGTATATGGGATATGTACTTCAACGACTTGCTTCCACTCTTCACCAAGAAAGGTTATGATGGAAATTATCAGCAAACTGCTGCATCAGACTTAATTTGTTTGCAGGTGAGAATTTGTAAATGTTCAATTTTGTCAAAAGATTCATCCAATTTCACATTGTTTTTTCGTAAAATTAAGGTCTGATTGCTGCAGGCCCTCTCCAAGAGAATCAACTCTGGTAGATTTGTTGCTGAGCTTAAATTCAGAGATGAGCCTAAAAGCTATCTCCCTGCCATCCATGCAAAGGTTTCTCATTGTGTATCCTCGCTATTTTTTTTTTAATAATTGTGTATGTTGATATGCACGGGAGATCATTTTTCTTCCCTATGAGTTTAAATTTTTGGGTTGAAGGTCATTTGAAGGACAATGACTAATGTGTCTCGTCCAACTTCAGGCCTCTTTGGTTGCCTCTCCCTAACAAGTTATATCATAGACGATAATTTAGCTAGGGATCAAGTGTGTTCATGCAGTTTGCAGCTGCTGTAGGTTTGCTTCCTTCCACAATAGTTGATTATGATTCATGACCATGAACATAATTGATGTACTAAGGTTCTGATTGACACTCCATTTGCTCCAGTGAAGTTTCTTCTGTTGAGGTTTATTGATATACTGGTAACGGGTTTTTATTGGGTTCAATTTGGATCCGTTAGACATCCATGTTGGGAAAGAGAGCGAATAATCCCGATCAGAGCACCTGTTGCAAATTTGAGCGAGCACCTGTGCGACTGCGTTCAGCGGTATGCAAGCGGAAACAACAATACAATGCCTGAAATAAATGCAACAAAACACAGAAAAACACAGGAAATTTTTAACGTGGAAAACCCAATCGGGTGAAAAACCACGGGACGATCGGAGTCCAACCCGGAAAGCCTCCACTAAAGATGTGTGATAAATCACACGCACATATTACAGGTTTTCCCTCCACCGATTCAAACAGGATCTCCACTCCTCCACCACAAATACAATCCACATAGATACACAACCTTCCTTCCAATCCACACACACAAGTACAAGATTGAAAAAGAAATACAAGAGAGGTGAGAAGTGTTACCCGGACGGATTGAACAATCCATCCCAACGTCGAAGATGACGTCGCAAAACCACGAAGAAGGGCGGCTATGCACAGCCCCTTCCAACTCCATCTTCAACTTCCAAGCCACGAACAAGGGCCAGCAGCGAGTGGCCCGATCCTATTTCTTCACGGGCAACGACAGCAATCTCTGCGAGCGACGACGGTGAGATCTGGACGGTGACCGCGGCGGGATCTGGACGTCGGTGATGACAGAAATCTGGACGCCGGCGTCGGAGGAGGACCACGAACGGGCGGCGACGGCTTGAGGCGATTTCTCCAAAAGCAGGATCGCCTTTTCTTCTTCCACAGAAAACCTAAAACTCCTCTCAACGCCCTCTCGTCTTCAGAGAATGATTTAGTGCTCTTTATTTCTTGCCATAACTACCTTCTAAATCACGTCCAAGAGTCCCCAAGAGGCGCACCTTTCCATATTTTAATTCAGCGCCAGATATCAAGAAACGGATTTAAATTCCGCCCCCAAGTTGTTGTAACCTCATTTTTCTGGACGTTGCAACCTCTGCGTCTGCTCCTGCTTTGCCAAACCGAGACTTGGACGTTGCAACCAATTATTTTTGGACGTTGCAACCTTTTTCCAGGCTATGAATTTTTTTGGCAAATTTCCTTCTCGAAGCGAATTCCTAGCGCGTGCCCGGTGGTTTTTACCGAATCGGATGGGAACCACACCCAACAAATCTCTCCCTTCAAAGCGAGGCTGAAGAAACCGCAACCCGACGATTCTAACGTAGTGCTCGAACTTCCCCCTTGGCACGGTCTTGGTCAGCATGTCTGCCCCATTGTCATCAGTGTGTACCTTCTGAAGATCAAACTCCTTCTGCTTCAGGACATCTCGTATCCAATGATACCGAGTGTCGATGTGTTTCGACCTCGAGTGAAAAGTGAGGTTCTTCCCCATGTGAATAGCGCTCTGACTATCACACATGAGTGTGTATCGGTCCTGAGTGAACCCAAGTTCTTTGATGAACCTCTTTATCCAAAGCAACTCCTTCCCAGCCTCAGTTACCGCAATAAACTCAGCCTCCGTGGTGGACAGTGCAACGCACTTCTGCAATCTCGATGCCCCCGAGACAGCTCCCCCTTCAAACAGAATCATGTACCCTGATGTCGATCTCCTGGAATCCACATCTCCAGCCATGTCAGCATCAGTGTAGCCCAACAGCTCAGGCTCACTGTCCCCAAATCTCAACGTCAAATCTGAAGTCCCCTGCAGATATCTCAGTATCCACTTTACTGCGCTCCAATGCTCTCTCCCAGGATTGGAGAGGAATCTACTGACTGTCCCAACGGCATGCGCAATGTCTGGACGAGTACACACCATCGCATACATGAGGCTCCCAACTGCAGATGCATACGAAAATTTCTGCATTGCCTCGATCTCCTCGGGTGTACTGGGGCACTGATCAACGGTAAGCCTGAAGTGAGCTGCAAGGGGTACGCTCACCTTCTTCGCCTGATCCATATTAAATCTCTACAGCACTTTGCAGATGTACCGCTCCTGTGATAACCAAAGCAATCTGGCTCCCCTATCTCTGCGAATGTGCATCCCCAAAATGGTTTTAGCAGCACCCAGATCCTTCATCTCAAAAGTGGAACTCAACTGCCACTTCAGCTCAGCAATGCGAGCAGTGTTCCTTCCGACAATCAGCATGTCGTCCACGTACAATAGCAGAATGATGAAATCCTCTGGAGCATACTGCTTGATGAATACGCAGTGGTCAAGGGTGGTCCTCCTGAAGTTGATCTCCCCCATGAAAGAATCAAACTTCCTATACCATTGCCGCAGGGCCTGCTTCAGGCCATATAAACTCTTTTGCAAGCGGCACACCAGACCTTCCTTCCCTCTGACACTGAAACCCTCATGCTGCTCCATGTATAGTTCCTCCTCAAGATCGTCATGCAGAAAGGCGGTCTTGACATCCATCTACTCTATCTCTAAATCAAGCCTCGCTGCAAGTCCAAGTACAACCCGAATAGATGACATCTTCACCACAGGCGAGAAGATCTCATCAAATTCAACACCTTGTAGCTGTCCAAAGCCCTTCACCACCAGCCTGGCCTTGTATCTGGGAGGTGTGGAGGAATCACCCTGCTTCACCCTGAAAATCCACCGATTCTTCAAGGACTTCTTTCCCTTAGGAAATCTCACCAAGTCATACGTGTGGTTCTTCTGTAGCGACTACATCTCCTCCTGCATAGCAACCATCCACTGATGCTTCTCGGTGCTCTCCATAGCCTCGGTATAACTCTCAAGCTCCCCCGCATCAGTCAGCAATATGAACTCTGATGTAGAATATCTAGCGGGTGGTTGCCTGGCTCGATCAGATCCGTAGGGCCGGCTCCGGGGCCGGTGCAGGTACATCATCAGCAATATCATCACGACTGCTGGTTCACCATCAGTGGTGATATCATGATCTGGAAGAGCATCAGTGCCCTGTGCTGGCTCAGGCTCAGTAGCCTCCTCAGTATCCTCAGCTCCAACCATAGGTGACTCCGCAGCAGTATGAGAGTTAACCTCCAACTCAACAGTCCCCTCTGGATCACCAACAGTCTGATCCTCACAGAAAACAGCATCACGACTACGTACAAGCTTCTTCTCAACTGGATCGAAGAACCTGTACCCAAACTTTCCACTGTAGTCGTACCCCAAGAAGATACATTGATGGGTCTTTGAATCCAACTTCGATCTCTCGTCCCTATGGATGTGCATAAAGAATTTGCAGCCAAATACCTGTAAGTGACTATAAGAGGGGTCTTTTCCATACCAGACCCTATCTGGGACGTCCTCCTGCAATGCTAAGCTCGACGAGAGGTTGATGACATGCGTTGTAGTAAGAAGAGCCTCGCCCCAGAACATCCCTGGCAGCTTCGACTCAGATAGCATGCACCGAATCCTCTCCAACAGTGTCTGATTCATCCTCTCAGCTACGCCATTCAGCTGCGGCGTCTTCGAAGGGGTCTTCTCATGTCTGATGCCATTAACCCTGCAGTACTCATCAAACGGACCAATGTACTCTCCCCCGTTGTCGGACCTGATGCATCTCAGCCTCTTCCCAGACTGTCTCTCCACCTCAGCGTGGAATCTCCTGAAAGTATCAAGGACCTGATCTTTGGTCTTGAGAGCATAGACCCAAAGTTTTCCTCGAATAGTTGTCAATAAAGGTAACGAAATAAGAAACACTCCTCTAGTCTGGACCTTCAGCGGTCCGCAAATATCAGAATGAACTAGCTCCAAAGGCTCTGATCTCCTGGTGGGCGTGTGGCTCTGGAATGAAATCCTATTCTGCTTCTCAGCCATGTAGTGGTCAAACCTCTCCAAATGGTTTCCAGAAATTTCATTGATTAGCTTCTTCTTCGCCAGGCATCCCAAACCCTTTTGGCTAATGTGAGCCAGCCTCCTATACCATAAGGAAGTGGATGCCTCATCCCTGACGGAGTTGACCTGAGCAGTTTCAGGCCTTCCCTCCATATAATACAGTCCAGAATCTCTATAACCTCTGGCCATCACGAGTGATCCCCTGATCAACTTCTAGAAGTCTCCTCCAAATACACTCAGGTGTCCTTCGTCTCCAAGTCTGCTAACAGAAATCAGATTGAAGCGAATGTCTTGCACATGTCGTACATCCCTCAGAACAAGTAAGGCTCCAACACTCATCTTCAAATACATGTCTCCAAACCCAAACACCTATGACGTATCCCCATTGCCCATCCTCAACACCTCACAATCATGAGTGGTGTAAGTGGCAAATAACTCCCTGTTGTGGGAGACATGCGCAGAGGCTCCTAAATTAATGATCCAGCATCGGTCATCACACACGAGTGTAACAGTGACGTCGTCGCTAATAATAATGACGTCGTCCTCCTTAGTCGAAACGGTGGCTGTTATGTGACCCTCATCTTTGCCCTCAGTGGCGATCCCCTTCTTCTTCCGATCGTTCTTCCAAGAATAACAAAACTTCTTGATGTGCCCCTTCTTGTGGCAGTAGTGGCATTCCACGTTCTGATAGCGTGTTTTCGACTTGCCCCTACTCTGAATTCTATCCTCCTTCCTTCCTCGGCTCTTACTCCTTCCTCTCCCCCTGGGCTCCGTAAAGAGAACGCCAGATCGTGAAGAAGAGCCTGAAGTCTCCTTAGACATTCGTCTCACCTCCTTATTCAAGATCCCACTCTTGGAGATCTCCAAGAAAACAATCCCCTGGGGGGAAGAATTGATTAGAGAAACTCTGACCATCTCCCACGAGTCTGGAAGTGACTTGAGTAGCCACAATGCATTCACCTCATCTTCAAAGGTCACCTTCATAGCAGTCAAGCGATCTATAATCTCCTAAAACTCGTTGACATGATCCAAAATAGGTGAGCCCTCCCGGTATCTGAACTCTCCAAGCTTCTTCAGTAAGTACAGCTTGTTGATGCTCGTGCTCTTGGCATACAAGGTCTCGAGATTTTTCCACAGATCCTTCGCATCATTGATGCTATCCACATGTTTGTAGACGTTCGGCTCCACGAATCGTCTGATAAACCCACACAGCTTTCGATGCTCCACCTTCCATTTTGTCGGATCCGTGTCCTTTGGCATCTCTTCAAAGATAGGAGCGTGTCATCCCTTCACATATATCAATTCCTCCATCAGTAGATGCCACTAGTGATAATTGGCACCATTTAACTTTATCATCTGCTCTGAACCTGATGAGGCCTCCATTCTGCTCTGCCAACTGGCCGGACCGACCACTGATCTTTGAGTCGACTATCTCAAAGTATGCAACTGGAGAGGATAGCCAGCGGGCCAATGGTCTTAAACTACCACTCCCAATTGCACACCCGAGATCCCGATCGACTCGTCCTGAAACCCCAAAGGTCAGCCCGGTATCTGCTCTGTCACTGAACGGCTCTGACACCGAACCTCCCTCTGATACCACTTGTTAGGAAAGAGAGCGAACAATCCCGACCAGAGCACCTGTTGAAAATTTGAGCGAGCACCTGTGCGACCGTGTTCAGCGGTATGCAAGCGGAAACAACAATATAATGCCGGAAATAAAGGCAACAAAACACAGAAAAATACAGGAAATTTTTAACGTGGAAAACCTAATTGGGTGAAAAACAACAGGACGATCGGAGTCCAACCCGGAAAGCCTCCACTAAAGATGTGTGATATATCACACGCACAGATTACAGGCTTTTCCTTCATCGATCCACACAGGATCTCCACTCCTCCACCACAAATACAATCCACACAAGATACACAACCTTTCTTCCAATCCACACACACAAGTACAAGATTGAAAAAGAAATACAAGAGAGGTGAGAAGTGTTACCCGGACGGATTGAACAATTCGTCCCAACGTCGAAGATGACGTCGCAAAACCATGAAGAAGGACGGCTATGCACAGCCCCTTCCAACTCCGTCTTCAACTTCCAAGCCACGAACAAGGGCCGACAACGAGTGGCCTGATCCTATTTCTTCACGGGCGACGACAGTAATCTCTGTGAGCGACGACGGCGAGATCTGGACGGTGACCGCGGCGGGATCTAGACGCCGGTGACGACAGTAATCTGGATGCCGGTGTCGGAGGAGGACCACGAACGGGCGGCGGCGGCTGGAGGAGATTTCTCAAAAAGCAGGATTGCCTTTTCTTTTTCCACCGAAAACCTAAAACTCCTCTCAACGTCGTCTCGCCTTCAGAGAATGATTTAGTGCTCTTTATTCCTTGCCATAACTACCTCCTAAATCACGTCCAAGAGTCCCCAAGAGACGTACCTTTCCATATTTTAATTCAGTGTTAGATACCAAAAAACGAATTTTAATTCCGCCCCCAAGTTATTGCAACCTCATTTTTATGGACGTTTTAACCTCTGCGCCTGCTGCGCCTGCGCCTGCGCTGCCAAACCGAGACTTGGACATTGAAACCAATTATTTTTGGACGTTGCAACCTTTTTCCAGGCTATGAATTTTTTTGGCAAATTTCCTTCTTAAAGCGAATTCCTAGCGCGTGCCCGGTGGTTTTTACCGACTCGGATGTGAACCACACCGAACAATCCAATAACCCATTGTCGGGGATTTAAGGTTACGCCTATTAATAGCCCTGCTAGGGGTAACATGGAGGTCGTTCCAAACTTGATGGTCACACGAGATGCTTCGAGCACAGTAACATTCTCGAAGTTTTTGTTTCGTGTTTAATTTTTCATTGACGCCGTCAGAGCCGAAATCGCGATTTTCCGCAGCCCTCGGTCTCGCTTCTGCCGCGGAATTCCGAAGAGGTGTTCACGTTTTGTTTTTACGGCCGCCGCCTCTGTACCATAGAAACGGCCGCCTCCTCTGTACCGTAGAAACAACCGCCGCTTATTTCTATAATGAATCGAAAAAAGGAACGATTGTTCTATGCTTTTTGTTTCCTGTTCTAGCCGATCGCGAAGAAGGTGGCTCCCATCGAGAAGAAGAAGATTCTGCTCTGGTTTTTTTGCTTGCGCGCCGTCGCAAGTGTCGTTCGAAAAAAAAATGGATTGCGAACCCCCCACTCCCGATTTTGTGATTTCTGTTATTCTATCGTCTTCGCCTCTGTGCGATCCTGTCGCCGCCATTTTCGGTTTTTGTGCTGCTCGGGATCTCTTCTCGTTTCTCCTACAGATCGAGATAAGACTATCGCTACAGTTTTCTGCAGCCGCTTCCTGGAGATCGCCTGATCTCCCGCGCCGCTCCTTGAACTCGTTGATCCCGTCGTGAGGAAGATCGTTCCACCGATATAGGTCAGACTGTTGTGCTCGAGATTTTCTTCCTTGTAGGGGCGGATCTAAGGGGGGTCAGCGGGGGTCCGGGCCCTCCCAAGGATTTTGGCAAAATATATGATGAATTTGGATTCCTCTCATCGAGCCAATGACTTTTGCCTATTTATACGTAAAAAACGGTGTTCAAATAAGGGAGAAAATGGCCCGAAAAGGTGGAGATGTTAATTTTTTTTATTGGAAGATGAGAAGGTTGACATGAGAGGTAACTGCTTTAATTAATTTTTGTGAAGATGATATATGTAAATCCAGTTGAGATAGTTGCAATCAATTTTGACCTCATCAAGTCCACCTTCTTATTTATTCGTAGCTTCTTCAAAATCTCTAAAAGAAACGATATCGGCATCTTTAACACGATATAACGCAACATCTTCTTTACTTAACTCTTGTAATCTTGCTTATTTTACTAGTATCTTCTTTATTACATCCTAAGAGTACATGAGATTAAAGACATTGAATTTTGACTAGATGTTTCTCAAACTTCTTGAACGATTTGGACCCCTTTGTTGAAATTCTCATTCTCTGCAGTAGGAGCATGCATCCAAACTTTTGTTTTGAGTTCATTTTAATACAAAGTTCTCTTACTTTCAAGGTGAAACTTTCATATGCTCTTAGGGGTGTTGACCAATGATTAAAACAATGAGGTCAGTCGAATGTTTAAATACTGATGATAACACTTTACACTTTTATTGCAACTCATACTTTGTAGCAAGAATGTCATCTTAAACATTTTCATCGCAACCAACATATTTTTTTATTGGATTTATTTACTTTATTACACAAATATTTAACTCAAACACCTGAACAAACAAATCAAATTGGATTTGTTGATACTTTTTATATTCCCACATATCAAATTATTGAAAACTTAATATTATGTATACTGCAACAAAGATCAAATCAGCATCATACAACATTTCATTTGTCCTGAAAGTTGATTAAAGATTGAGCTTAGATGTCTCTAAATAGATAAGTTGCAATAAGAAACAATTTATTTTTACGACTCAATTGTGATATCTCTACATGTGCAATTTTTATATTGACATTAATTATAAAAAATTTCTTCACATTTTGATTGGCCCCCCTAGTCACACTTCCTGGATCCGCCCCTGCTTCCCTGGACTGAAGCAGTGACAGCTATATCTACACCGTCTATGGGTCTGATTGAGAGTTCTTGTCACACATCTCACTGCAACTACCGATCAGATTAGAAGGAATCACAAGGGATTTCTCCATCTCTTGGAGGAAGTTCCTGCAAGTACAGATCTGGAGAAGGAGGATTTTGATTGGCTTTCAATCATATTAATCATAGTCTTTGGACTGTCACTCCATCTTTGTTGGCTGTAGAGGTGGTTGAGCTGAGGGAGCCGATCTCTATGGATTGAAGTGGTAGATTTTAGGAATTCTAGATCTAGTTTCTTTTGCTTCATTCAATTTTTGTGGAGGAAGTTTTTTGAAGCTTTCTGTCGTTTGTTGAGAAAGAGAAAGGGTACCTTGCTGCTGGTTCATGTTGTCCAGATCCAATTAATCTAACGTTATTGCAACAATCTTACTGCTTGGATCTAGTCTTCGGTGAACTTGTTCAGTCTGAGAGGAGCAAAGCCAAAGTGCTGATCTGACCTAGAATTCGGCGGTCTATTTTCAGCTAAAGAGGAGCAAGCAAAATCATTTTCTGGATTGGATTTGAAGACTCTGTCATCTCAACACGGTCAGGTGATATTTTTTTCCTCTAGTTTCCTGCTTGCAATTTAGGTTGCTAGTGGAATTCGAGAGTTCGGAAAGAGATATACGTTGTCCAAGGGAAATAGTGAAACATTTCAATGCCAAATGAGTTTGTTGCAAGAGCTATCATTTTTAAGCTCCTATTGGCATGATACTCCTTTAAGACGAAGATGTAACAGAAGAAAATACAGGTTAGTCTGAAATACCTCAAACGTTTCTTATGTATTGAGGACGAGGACCAGACTAGGCACATTATAGAGACAGTTAGTAAGCAAAAGTCTGCTGCTAACGTGATTACACATCATAAGCGAAAGCCTAAGCCTTAAAAGATTAAACCTCCTACCAGTGCACCCGCAGTTATTGACACTAGCAGGAAAATTAAGAAATTTAAAGACAAGTGCTACAACTGCAATAAGTGGGGTCACTGTACTTCTGAGTGTCAGCAACCTAAAAGAGGTAAATCCAACACACCAAAGACTGATAACAAAGCAAACATATTTTATCAGACTGTGTCTGCCAACTTTGTAGCCATTGTTGGAAAAGGGAAGACCAGTACTGAATGGTTGCTAGATTCAGGTGCTACCTGTCATGTCTGCAACAATTCTGCGCTTCTGAAAAATATCACTATAACTGATGAGACTGTTACCGTTGCGAATGGAGACACTGCTCAGGTACTCTAGACTGGGACTGTGGATCTTGTACTCTCTTCGGGTACGCATTTAATTTTGAAAAATGTTAAATTTATACATACATTAGCTACTAATTTAGTTTCAATTAGCCTATTATGTGATGTTGGTTTTGTACAACTCTGTGCCCGGCGAGTGGGCCCATCAGGGGAAGACCCAAACAAATAGTGTGCAGTCTTTGACTAAGGCGAGATAGACGGGCAAGTGTGGTAGGACCTCCCTGACTCGCTTAGGCCAAGTGGCTAAGAGCGTGGGGGAGGGTGGAGCATACAGGCTCACACTCACCTCATGCCCATGACAAAGGATGGGTGAGTAGGGTAATTAGACTCGCACTCGTCCTAAGCCCCGGGGTGGCGGCGAGTGTCAGCCCCATCACACACTCGCCGCCCTAGGCGAGTGGTATTTTCATGGACCACTCACCCAGTAGTGTTTTTTACCAGAATGCCCATGTTAGCTTGCCAATAGCCCCTCCAAACAGCGGAGTTTTGCTGTTGGTAGACCGTTTTGGGCTGCGTATAGAAGATCTGAACATCAGAGTTAAGTTGTGCGCATAACAGACTTGGAATTCTATAAATAGACCCTATGGGCACCTTTGGAGGGGATCCAGTTCTTTTGGCTTCTTCCTCATAAGGTTGTTTTGGTTGGCTGCGAGAGCCCTCCAAGGTGCCCAGCTCAGCTTTTTTCTTGGGAGGGAAAGTACTCTTAAGATCTTCAAGGTGTGTGGTGGGACCTCCATGCTACAACCCAGGGTCAGTTCTCTAAATCTAAGCGTCTGGTCAGAATTTCTAGTTCAGGAGAAGTAAGTGCATGCTACCCCCTTGGGTCCAAACTCTTATTAAGACCAAGTTTTGGTTTCAACATTTTGGTGCGGTGAGCGTGGACCGTAGCCTGCGCAAGAAAATCTTGGGCTAAGCTCCCACTAGCTGGCAGAGCTAGAAGTCACTCGGTGGTAGATTAGAATGCTGGCCCCAAGCAGATCCCGCTTACCAGGCTCCCACTAGCTGGCAGAGCTGGAAGTCACTCAGTGGTAGATTGAGATGTTGACCCCGAGCAAATCCCGTTGACCAGGCTCCCACTATTTGGAAGAGCTGGAAATGACTCGGTGACAGATTGAGATGTTGACCCCAAGCATATCCCGATGACCAGTCACTCATTAGCTGACATGGCTAGATGTCACTCGGTGGTAGGGAAAAGAGATTGGGACCCTGGCCATGATCTCACTAACTAGCTGGGGTCAAGAACTACTCGACGGCAGGTTAGGGGGTAGGCGAGTGTAGTCACTCTGGGGTGAGTCTTGCAACCCCGGTACTCGCATTCCCCCTGAAGAGCCAACATCAAGCACCTTCAAGTTGGAAGGCGAGTTGGACCTAGTCTTCCACTTGCGCTTAGTCCTTAGGGTGGCGAGAGCAGGTAACCCCTAATAGGCGAATGCGCGTGATGCACGAGCCGAACTGATCTTACTATGAGCTACCCTATTGTGTTTTGCCTTAGAGCAAGCACACTACAATAATAGAGAGGAGGCGAGTAGTTCCTAATTACTCGTTCGTTCCTAGACACCGAAAGGGAAGAGAGCGAGACCCCCATGCAGCGCGTGTTCATGGGAAGCAAACCGTCCGAAGCTGACCTAACTCAGATAGATTCTAACGGAGTGTGTTTTACCTTGGAGAAATCACGCCTCAAAGGTGGTGTGTGTGTGTGTGCGAGTGAGGCATAACAAAGAAGCACATTATAAAAAAGTAAGAAAAATTATAAGGACAAGAAGAGAGTTTCATTAAATAATATCTAGTTACAAAAAGATCGCCTCGCGGGCGAGTGCACAAAAAAGGACAAATTACAGAAAGGAAAAATTTACAGCGAGTCCCCCACCCTTAATTTCCTCCCCCTGACTGGTCATCTCGGATGCCCTCCACCTCGTCGAAGAGCGAGTTGAACTCATCCTCCTCCTCGCTTGGGATAGGGACGAGGATGAACAGCTCAGGGACCAGATCCTTGGCGGTGACCATCTCGCTGTCGGTCGTCAACACCTTGATGTCTCGCATCATCTGGAGTGTGTGATCGGCGACCTTGATGGAGGTGTCCCTCATAGTCTCGTTGACCTCTGTCTCACTATACATCCGCGATATCCTTCCTTAATTGCTTGACTCGCCGCGAGCTGGGGGGAGGATGGTATCAACAGGGCGAGTGATCTCATCCTTGAGCTGCTTATTCTGCCCCTCCAGTAGTTGGTTCAGCTCCTCCAGGCCGGCGGCGTGAGTGCACATGCGATTGGCGGTCTTAGTGTCCAGGGAGAGTGAAATTAGGAAGGTGTTAAGAATGACAAAAAAGAGAGAGGGGGACGGATATGATCGAAACTTACCACCCCGTCGGAGTTCTTCTCAAGGAGGTTCTTGGCAATCCCTAGCTTATGCTTTAGATTCGCCGCCTCATCCACATCGAGAGCCCGCACTTCCTCGACATCAGACCACTTGCGGTCGAGGGAGAAGCCGCGACGGAAAGTCATGTGCGCGAGCTCCAGAGAGCATATTTTGGCTCGCGTACTCTCGTGGGTGAGCCATTGCATCGTCATGTTGTCATAGGCCTCTACATCCTCGCGGTCGTAGAGCCCAAAGCCGAGGGCGAAGGCATGCCTGCTGGGAGGTCGGCGCTCGGACTAGAAAGGGAGGAGTGAGGAGATAGATACCCAGTTGGCCTTCTCATCCCACAACACCATGGGCTCGGTGGCGTGATCCTTTACCTTCCCGTCGAGGCCAAACTTTCGTGGGCACTTGGCGGTGCCACCTCGCGGGCTTCGGGCCCCTCCGCAGCAGGGACCCGGGGAGGACGCTCTCGTCTCGCTCCCCCACTGGCGAGTCTCTCTAGACCTTCTTTCCTTGGGACACCACCTTCTTCTTTAGCTTTTTTTCCGATGGCGGAGGGCGAGGCGAGTCAGAGTCGGTGGGGGCGGGTCGCTTCTTGCTGCTAGAGGGCCCGGATGCATCCAACTCTCTCCTGCATGTCGTCACAACTGCCCTCCCCGAGAGAGTGGGTCGGCGTCCAGCCTAGCATCCGCAAAGGGCTGGTGCTCCGGGATCAATCTCTCCCTGCAGGAAATGTACTTAACATCATCAAGAAAATATCTTTCGGCGAGACCAAAGTGAAGCGAGTGGGAAGCATACCTTCTCTAGGGAGAACTGACAGGAGTAAGTCGAGGCCCCTTCGCAAGAATGCGACCTCGAATTCCTTGTGTAGGAAGAACTGGTGGAGGTTGGCATCGTCACCCGATACTGCCGGCACCTGACACATCTCCTCGCTTCGTTGAATGGGCAAGTAGGGGATCTTGCCGAGATCCCGCTTTACGAAGACGAATTTGGTGACCCAGTTGTGGTTTTTGTTGGTGGTCTCACTTACCTTGAACTGTGAGGCCACGAAGAAGGTGACATCGTCATTGGTGGCGCGGTAGATGAAGAGCTTCCGGAAGACAATGAGGTTTAACTCGATTCGCTCCTTCTGGAGGAAGCTCGCGAAAGTCACCAACATGGCAATCGTGTTAGAGTTGAGCTGCGCGGGGATGACCCCGAAATACTTCAGGACCTAGCGAACTTCTGGCCAGGGGGAAGAAGCAGCCTTACCTCAAACTTCATTGGTGTTTATCGCCACGCTCCTCCTCGGCCGGCGCGCAGTGAACCCCAGAGTGACGAATCAGCTACGAATGCGAGATACTCCTCCGAGAGATTCCTGTCGAAGAAAGAGTACTCAGCGAACGGTTTCACGCACTTCGATCTTCCGTCAGCATTAGTTCCCGCCTTTACCATCCTAACAAAGTGGCTCTTGTGAGTGCTAAAGGTGAGAAGTCTGAGGTCAAGAAGGTATGCCTGCAATAAATGTGATAGGTATGGGTAGGTAGGGGGTCTTATTTATAGAAAAAGAGCAGTGGCTCTCCGCGGAGTTCGTTCCGGTAAGGCGAGTCGCTCATTTAGGTCGGCTCGTTAACCTCGGCATCGACCCTCCACAACCTATCTACCATCGAGCGAGCTGAATTCAAGTTGGGACCCTGCAATCGCGCGAGACAAACAAGCATCAAATATTGCACATATTACAATTACATAAGCATATTTCTGCGAATGTCCTCAAACAAAAAAGGGGGTGGTAGAAAAATTATTGCAAGCCGCGAGAGGACCGCATGGGGCTAAGGGGCGAGTGCCGGTAGGCTCAGAACGGGAGCCATTTCCATCTTTCCCGGCCTCACTCCCCAGTCCCCGATAATCGGCGAGGATTATAGAACTCGCGGACCGTCTCGAGGTCCTGATGCACAAGGCACATTTTTTCTTGTATATGGTCTATAAGTAGTCCGGGGGAAGTCATCTCGCAACTTGATCTTCTCTTTATCTCGTCGGCCAGCCTCGCGTAGTCTTGTACAGGGGTGCGCAATCGCTGCTCCCCGAAAACCCTCTCCTCCTAAAGCTCCTGCAGCATGAATCCGTACTTCTTAAGGACCCCTGTCGTTCATCTCTTCATCTTGGCGGGGTTATTCATGACGTATAGGAAGTCCTCGAGCGAGTTGGGAGCGGGGGCGGTGAGAAGAACCCCTAATCGGAAGATTCTTTGGCTTCTGAGTTCCCAGGAAGGCCCGAGACAATGACAGTTTTAGAAAGACGCGACTTGAAATGTAAGAAGGGGCGAGTACTTTGACTAAACGTGCGAGGTGGAGATCCACTTGTGGTGAGGTTGGCAGGAAAAACTTGGCCGTCCTTGGTGGGGTCAGCCGAGGGGTGCAACGAGTACCTTTCCATGACCTGGACGGAAGGAGCCTGGGTTAGAGATCAAAACGAAAGGGGGAACGAGGATGTCCATGATTCCCCTCGCCGCAAGAGCAAAGTCAAAGGAGGGATCGCATACGGGTTCGCAAGCCGGCGTCCTCAACGATAGAGAGCTCTGACCGGTACACCCAAAGGGAAGAGCTGAAATAAAGTAATGCGGATGAGTTGGGTGGTAAGAAAAGACAGGAGAAGAAGATAAGTTACTCGGAGTTCTCACAGGGTTATTAATAATGGTTTGGGGGTGCGAGTCCTTGGGGGAGGGGTTGACCTAGACCATGGGGAGACTCACGTCATCACGTGGTAGAGCACCGTGGTCGGCGAGAACCTCCTTGGCCCCTTCTCCTTAGAGTGTCCGCCTTTCAAGCATATCCAGAATAGTTATATCCAGGCCGTCCGTTGAACACAATGGGAGCAAGCAGAATCGTCAAAGACCGGTGTCAAGGAGGGGGAAGTGAGCCCATGGCATGGCATTGAAGGCGAAATGCCGGGGGGGGGGGGGGGCGGCCGCCGAGTCAGGTCTACCCCTCTTCGCAGGCTTGCGCTTCAGCGGCTTACTCGGGGACTAGTTAGTAAGCCAGGGCATAAGTTCAGTGGTGCGGGATGAATTAAGCTCCCTCACCTTGGCGAGCCTCTCTTAGAACTCCTTAAAGATAGGCATGATGTAGCAGAGATCAAGAATATAGGAGAGGGTAACAATGTCCCTTTCCCCCGGTAGGAATGTATATATAACATTTTGTGGAGCCCACCATAAGATTTCATCTGGCATCAGTGTCACTCGTCGAACGCCCAGGTTTGGATATTTCTTTTCGAGCTTGGAAAAATCTCATAAAAAGCGGGATTTGTGTACAACCCCGTGCCCGGCGAGTGGGACCATTGGGAGAAGACCTAGTCGAATAGTGTGCAGTCTTTGACTCAGGCGATTCGGACGAGCGAGTGTGATAAGACCTCCCCAACTCGCTTTTGCCAAGTGGCCAAGAGCGTGGGGGCGAGTGGTGCATATAGGCTCGCACTCGCCCCGGGCCCATGGAAAGGGGTGGGCGAGTGGGGTAATCAGACCCGCACTCGCCCAAGGCCCCGTGTTGGCAGTGATTGGTAGTCCCATCGAGCACTCGCCGCCCCAGGAGATTGGTATTTTTATGGACCACACGCCGAGTAGTGTTTTTACCATAATGTCCATGTTGGCTTGCCAATAGCCCCTTTGAACAGTGGAGTTTCATTGTTGGCAGACCGTTTTGGGCTGTGTGTAGAAAATCTGAACAGCGGAGTTAAGCTGTTTGTAGACCAGGCTTGGAATTTTATAAATAGACCTTGTGGGCACCTTTGAAAGGGATCCAGTTCTTTTGGCTTCTTCTTGCTCAGGTTGTTTTGGTTGGCTGCGAGAACCCTACAAGGTGCCCAGCTCAGCTTTTGGCTTGGGAGGGGAAGCGCTCTTAAGATCTTCCAGGTGTGTGGTGGGACCTCCACGCTATAGCTCAGGGTCAGTTCTTTAATTCTAAGTGTCTAGTAAGGAGATCTAGTTCAGGAGAACTAAGTGCAAGCTACCCCCCTTGTGTCTAGTAAGGAGTTCTAGTTAAGGAGTTCTAGTTCAGGATAACTTTAATGGTTAACTCGCATTACTTTGATTGTGTTTATATAGTAAACGAGAAATGTATAGATTGAGTCTAACAAGCGAAGTATTAAATTAGGTTAGTTCAAATCTGATAGATCTTCAGACTTTATATGCAAGAGTATGACACATAAACTATTGAAAACTACTTCTGCTACCTAAAATGCATAATATCCCTTTAGACACAATAATCAAGTTTGACAAATGTGAAATTTGTGCTCAAACCAAGATAACTAGAGCACTTTTTAGTCTGGTTTCTAGAAACACACAATTGTTAAAGTTAATATATTCTGACATATGTGACTACAAAAGCTTTGTCAAAATAGGAAGTCAGAAGTATCTGATAGCTTTTATCGATGACTACTCTAAATTTAGTTACATTTGTCTGCTTAAATCCAAAGATGAATCTTTTGAAAGATTTTGTATATTCAAAAATACGGTTGAAAATCAACTTGACATGAAAATAAAAATCCTAAGAAGTGATAGAGCATGAGAATATGTCTTGAAGGAGTTTAGAGATTTTCTTGTCAACAATGACATAATCCATGAAACCAACGTCTCATACTCACCACAATCCAACGATATTGCTGAGGGAAAAAATAGAACTTTAACAGAAATGCTGAATTTTTTGTTGTTGACTGTTGGCATGCCTGCGGTCTATTGGAGAAAAGTCATCCTCACGTCAAATCACATTTTTAATAAGATTTCTCATGGAAAGTTGAAACAAACACTCCATGAACTTTGGTTTAATAGACCTCGTAGATTTGACAATTTTAAAACTTGGGGTTGTATCGTTTATGTTAGGATACCTGACTCTAGGAGAGCTAAGATTGGAGCTAAGACAAACACATGTGTCTATTTAGGATGTGCAGAGGATAGTGTTGCAGACAGATTTTTAGATCCCTCAACTAACACTGTAATAGAATCTAGAGATTTTTTTTTTGAGGATAAGTTCCTTAAAAATAAAACCTGACCCTTCCAGGTCTGTTAGTCACTAATACTGAGACTACTGTTAAGCTAGAACTAAGAATCTCTGATACTGAGCCCATAAACCCTAGTGGTTTAACATCTAAAAGGTTATCTAATAGAGAATGAGTGCCTAAAAGCTTCGGTACAAAATTTATGACTTACCAAGTTGAAGCTGATCTATCTACCTACAAGAAAGCGATGCGATCTAGGGATTCTCTATTATGGAAAGAAGTCATAGATGATGAGATAAATTCTCTCCTGCAAAACCACACTTGGACCCTGGTTGACTTGCCTAAAGAGACTAGAACCATTGGAAGTAAGAGAGTACTGAAAAAGAAGTTAAATCTTAATGAGAGTATCGTATAATACAAAGCGCATCTAGTTACAAAATGCTTCACACAAGTGAGTGGCATAGACTACTTTGATATATACTACTTGTCTGTCACATTGCGATAATTAGGATTTTTCTTGCGTTAGCATCTATTTAATGTTTTACCGTTCATCAGATGGATGTTAAAACTGCATTTCTTAATAGAGATATAACTAAAGAGATCTATATGCACCAACCTGAAGGGTTTGTCATAAAAGATCTAGAAAATAAGGTCTGTATGTTGATTAAGTAACTTTATAGATTCAAGCAAACACCGAAATTATGGTATGAAAACTTTAACACTTGTGTTAAAGTCATGAGTTTCAAATCCAGCTTATCAGATAAATATCTGTTCGTAAGAACAAATTCAAATAAAGTTATAATTTTATGTTTGTACGTTGGTGACATGCTAATTTTTTGTACTGATCAGACTGATGTGGAAGATGTGAAAGTTAGCTTGACAAGATAATTTAGCATGACAGACTTAGGTGTGGTAAAAGCCATCCTAAGAATGAAAGTGAACTTCACTGAAAAGGGTATTACCTTGAGTCAGAGTCATTACATCAGAAATCTATTGAAAAAGTGGGATTACAGTATTAACAAAAAGATTGAGACTTCATACGACTATAACAATAGACTGAAACCGAATGAATGTTCATTTATTAAACAGTTGGATTACTCCAAACTCATAGGAAGTCTCATGTATGTTACAACCTGCACTAAACCTGATATCGTCTTTACGGACCGCATGTTAAGTAGATTAACTAGTAACCCTGGGAAGGACCACTGGGATGCCTTAGAAAAGCTAATGAGATACTTAAAGTACACTGAAAAATATGATTTATGCTACAGTGGATATCCTCCAGTGCTTGAAGGGTATTCTAACGGTTCGTGGTGCTTAGAAATTGGTGATAGTAGATCCACTAGTGATTTTATGTTTATATTAGGAGGAGTTGTGGTAGCTTGGAATCAAAGAGGCAGACGTGCATTGAACTAATCTCTATGAAATCAAAACTCTATGCTCTAACTTCAGCTAGAGAACAAGCAAAGTGGATAAGAGACTTGATAATAAACATTCCAATGAAGAGTCTGAAAATGCACTCTATTTCAATCTATTGTAACAATCAAGTCACAAAGATCATTGCAACAAATATGTTGTTCAATGGAAAGGGAAAACAACTAAGGATGAAACAGACATGGTTGACTTATCTCACAAGTCAGGGGATAATCTCCAAATTGGACGTGAGACCAAAAGATAATGTAACAAATGTCCTTATCAAAGGTTTATATAAGATTCTAACAACTACAATATTGGGGGAGATGAGATTAAAGTCTATTTAGTGAGACTTAATACTTAACTTATGTTTTAAATTTTAGAACTGAAGTCTGTTTACATTCATGTATCTAGAGTGAGTATATTGACGTATTTAAGATACTATTTGATGAAAGTCAGAGATGAATAGTTGTCAGTCATTCCAAACTTGATAGCTTACATAATTATTTTATTCAAAAACTGATTTAGGTATCATTCCAAAAAGGATTGCTGAAGTTATTGATATGTGTCATGATATTATGATTATTAGTTATATTATTTCAAACTTGATATAATGGTCACAACTTGTTATATCATTGCAAAATTGATGGTATAATACAATTGTGAATTTGTTAATAATAATCTTAATAATCGAAGGAACATAATTTGATTTTTGAAAATCTAATATTCTATTTTTGTGTAAATTAGATAGAGATGTTGATTTGAGATTTTTTTCCTCCTGCTTAGAGTATTGCGTTCTTTTACTACTAGAACTAATCATTTTATCTTTAATATCAAATGTTTGAATTCATTGAGATTTGTATCATGACATTCATATTGTAACTATTTGTAAATCAAAAGAAGAATGGAGAAGAGAAAATTGATTTCGACCAGGATGACGATGATCTGTTACTTGTGTAGACCAGAGATCAGTCATCAGTTTGAGTTTTCAGTTTTATTTACTGTTATATTTGGAATCACGTGTTTGAGTTTAGATTTATCCGTACTTTAAAACTCATATTAACGTTTCTAAAATACTCATGTTTGTCGTTATTAACTCTTGCTTAAAGTGACATGTTTTGTGCGACCATTTATATATAATATAGGAGGAGATTGTTGAGGTATATTGATATAATGATAACGAGTCCTTATTGTGTTCGGTTTGGATCCGTTAGACATCCAATAACCCGTCATCGGGGATTTAGGGTTACGCATATAAATACCCCTGTTGGGGGCAACGTGGAGATCGTTCCAAATTTGACGGTCACACGGGATGCTTCGAGCGCAATAACATTTTCTTCACTTCACCGCTGAAAATGAAGTGTTTGAATAACCTCCATTTTGGAACTTTGTTGCAGTAGAAAATGCCGCTTCATTTTCCATAGAATGATGGGGGCTTCATTTCTCATCCGAGCTCAGTACTGCAACCAGTACCTTACTGATATTACAAGAAAGGATGTCAATGCCGATAGCTCACATTTGTTAAGTCACGAAGAGCATGATTTTAGTCCCACATTGGATGGGCCTCACCATTACACTTAAGATTTTGTATTGAATATGAGTCTTTATTGAGTAGTACTTCATACAAAAAAATCAATTTTGAATTACTGTTCAATAAACCATTTACTTATGTAGGATTCAGAATCTCTGATGAGACTGCTAACATCCACAAGTGTTGAAGAGGCGGTAGTAAGAAGGGTGTTTGAGAAGGCCAAGATCTTTGGCCAGGATGTGAATTTACAGAAGAACTCAACCGAGGCAAATGGAACTGGGAGCCAGTACAAAGTAGAACCCTCTGTAGTATCTATGCTCTATCAACAATGGGTAATTCCGCTGACGAAGAGAGTTGAAGTCGACTACCTTCTTCGCCATTCATATTGATAATTCTGTTCGACCAGTTCTCTTATTCAATGGAGATTATAAGGAACACATTCATCTCAACATTCTCTTCATCGTGGATCGACATGCGGTTCTAACATGAAAGGAATTTTTTTTCCTGAAGCTCATGTTTTCACAATTTTTATTTTTACTGCTTCATTCAAAAGACCTGTTGTGGGTCAGGGAACCCTATCAAGCCCAATGTTTCGCCCCAAATGGGATTGGAAAAAGGATTTGTTGTAGACATGACTCTTTCCTTCTATTTGTGAATGGATTGAGGTATTGTTTTGGGCTTAAATATGCATCCAATTGTTCTAAGGTGAATACTCAGGCCTTAGTTGAGTTTCAGTTTAGGCCCAACGGCCATCTATCAAGTCACTCATTGATAGAGCTCCCCCTGAAATTTCTAAGCCAAACTAGCAAGACTCGGATCAAGTACGATGAACCCGACTGGACAAGTTGCGCGCAGGAGCCGCGCTTCCCCAAATTCCCGGAAGCACCCAAGAAGGAGGTCGAACTGGCGCACGCATCCAGACAGCACTGCTGCACGCGCACGAAGAGGCCGCTCGGGCCCGCGCGGCCTGCGTGCGGGCGCACGCATCCAGACATTTTTTGTTTAACATTTTTCGCCATCTTTTCAATACCGATAATAATTCCAATATCAATTCTCTCTCATGCATGCTAAAAAAAGTCAAAAGGCTATTACTAAAACTTTGTTATTCCAAACAAAAAATGTTAAAAAACTTTTTAAAAAGAACTTAAATAATTTTTTTTCAAATCGTCCTGCATAGAAGCGCATTCTAGTTAGCTTTTTTTTAACTCTGTGTTTGTTCCCATACATTGTATGGGCCGGTTGCAGCTAGTGTCTTTATTTTATTGTCCTTGTTGTGGGCTGTCCGTTATAAAGCCATGTCCTCTCTTTTGTTGTTAGGAGCTGCATTGTTAAAAGTTCCAGTGAAGTGTTGTGGTTTGTGTGAGAAGTTGCTTGAAATAGAGAGTGATAGTGTCGGCTATCTTCCCCTTTGTCTTCCCCTTTCATCCCCTATTTTTTCTAACATGATTTCAGAGCTAGGTTGGTGATAGATTGTCATCTGCAATCAGAAATTTGAGGAGGTTGCAGTCTGCATTCAGTGAACTATTTTTTTTCCTGTGAGTCCCTGTTTTTTCTCTCCTATTTTTTCATCCCATGGCATCCTCTAGCAATTCTAGTCAGAATTTTCTATACTCCTCAAGTGTTGTTCCGATATTTGAGGGAGACACGTATGACTTTTGGCATGTTCAAATGCGCACATTGTTCCTGTCCCAAGGCTTATGGGATCTTTTCCAAGATGGATATATCAGACCATCTGCCAAGCATCCTACATCATCATGGGATACCACTCAGCTTAAGGACTACTCTGATAATTTAAAAAAGGACGCAAAGGCTCTACTTTACATCCAATAAGGGATCGACAGAAGCATTTTCTCGCGTATTATGGGGGCTCCTACAGCGAAAGAAGCGTGTGATACCCTCAAGAATGACTATCAGGGGTCTTCTAAAGTGGTTTCATTTAAGTTGCAGAACCTGTGGCAGGAATTCGACACCTTGAGTATGAAAGAAGACAACAACACTCATTCCTACTTCAGTAGGATAACCTCTCTCATCAACCAGATAAAGAGTATTGGGGATTGTGTAGAAGAGAAGAAGGTGGTTCTCAAAATCCTTAAGACTCTCCACAAAAATATGCATTTGTTGTAACAGCCATCGAAGAGGCTAAGGATGTTAACTCTCTTACCATGAATGAACTCATGGGCTCTCTCCAAGCGCATGAAGATGTTTGAACATCAAATCCTGGAGCAAGTTGTTCAAACCAAGGTGATTCTGCAGCTAAACAAGAACCCACATGACCTTTAAAAAAACCAGAAGGCTCCAGATTTGCTCAGCACCCTTTAATGTTTTGCATTCTTTGTAGACAAAACAACCAAGACACATTTGATTGTTTCTATAAATGCAGAAATGCATGAAAGTAAATCACTTTGCAAAAGACTGTCCATACAGACAGAAGCCTAACACAACACACAAAGAAGAAGCAAGTATGGTGAGCAAGAAGGAGACGAGGATTTTGTATTTTACACATGTAACGGTAATGGAACCACTATGAATGTTGCATAGTATTTAAATAGCGGCTGTTCAAATCATATGACAAAGAACCAGAATGCTTTCATACAACTAGATGAGACAGCTAAATCTCAAGTGGCCTTGGGTGATGGAACCACCAAGTCCATAAGTAGAAAAGGCACCATTGTTGTAAAATCCAAATCAGGACAGTTCAAGCACATTTCAGAAGTTCAATATGTTCCGGACCTTGCACAGAACCTGTTGAGTGTGGGACAGTTAATCAAAAAATGATACAAGTTAATCTTTGATGATGCTCACTATACCATCATTGATAAAGCCACATCGCAAATAGTAGCCAAAATCACTATGTCCCCCAATAAAGTGTTCCCCTTACCCTACCTTATGAGGAGAGACATGTTAGCTAAAAATCACAGAGTCAGCCAAGTGACACAAGAGATATGGGCACTTAAACACAAATGACTTGATGAAGCTTTGCAATAATAAGTTAGTGAAAGGCCTACCAACAATTCAAGCTAGAGGTAATGCATGCCAAGAATGTGCCATGAGTAAGATTCACATGCTCCCACATCCACACTGTTGGGAATGCGAGCAATCAATTCCGACCAGAGCACCTATTTTAAATTTTAGGCGAGCAAACTGCGCGACCGCATTGAGCGGTATGCCATCGCAACAAAATAACACAATGCAAAAAGAATAAAAGCACACAGAGATTTTAATGTGAAAAACCCAATTGGCTGAAAAACCACGGGACGATCGGAGTCCAACCCGAAAAGCCTCCACTAAAAGTGTGTGAAAAACACACGCACGGATTACAGGCTTTCCCTCCACCGATCCACAAAGGATCTTCACCAGCTTCACACTACACAATACAATAAATAGTAACAGAAAAATTGCAAGTTACCGACCGGCGGATGAGACAGATTACACAAATCCTCTCCAAGATGCCTCTTCGAATCATTGCCAATATCTGCTCCAGATCCAATCCGTGTAGGCGAAGTACTCATTGTCAACGTCGTACAACAACGTCTGAAAGCTCTCCCAAACTAAGACGATTGCCGCAAAGGCCTCTCTAAAAATCTTTCAATGCTTGAGTTTGGAGAGAAGTGGATGCATTACCCCTCCTCCTTCATCCCTATTTATAGGGCCAAAATCAAGGAGGTAGGTGTGGTAGATGACATGTGGATGAAGCTTCCATGAAGCTTCCTTGGTCAAAAACACATGTCATGAAACTTCCTTTGGACAATTTCCTAGAAGCTTCCTTTAAGAGCACATGTTGAATTTCAAGTCAAAGACGGCTAATCCTTTTCATACTTGTCATGAAACACATGCTTGAAAAGTATGATCAAAGTTGGCTAGCCTCTTTCACACTTAGGAGGAAATTATCTTAACAAATCTCCCCCTTTTCGACTAAGTGAAGAAATCCTGTCATTCTGACAATCTTCCCCAGAGTCTTTAATTTGCCTCCCTCCATGTCCATCAATATGTCTCCACTTTCGATCAGCAATATGAACTCTGATGTAGAATATCTAGCGGGTGGGTGCCTTGCTCGATCAGACCTCCGCAGGGCCGGCTCCGGGGCCGGCGCAGGTATATCATCAGCAATATCCTCAGCGGCTCCTGGTTCACCATCAGTGGTGATATCATGATCCGGAAGGTTATCAGTACCCTGTGCCGGCTCAGGCTCAACAGCCTCCTCAGTGTCGTCATCTCCAACTATAGGCAACTCTGCAGTAGTGGGATAGTCAACCTCAATCTCACCAGTCTCCTCAGGATCACCAACAATCTGATCCTCACTAAAAACAATATCACGGCTACGTACAAGCTTCTTCTCAACTGGATCAAAGAACCTGTACCCAAACTCTCCACTGTAGCCGTACCCCAAGAAAATGCACTGCCGGGTCTTCGAATCTAACTTAGATCTCTCGTCCCTGGGGACGTGCACAAAGGCTTTGCAGCCAAACACCCGCAAGTGACTGGAAGAGGGGTCTTTCCCATACCAAACCCTATCTGGGACATCCTCCTGTAATGCTGAATTCGGAGAGAGGTTGATGACATGCGCTGCAGTAAGAAGAGGCTCTCCCCAGAACATCCCTGGCAGCTTCAACTCAGATAGCATGCACCGAATCCTCTCCATCAGTGTCCGATTCATCCTCTCAGCTACGCCATTCAGCTGCGGCGTCTTAGGAGGGGTCTTCTCATGTCTGATGCCATGGTCCCTGCAGTACTCGTCAAACAGACCTATGTACTCTCCCCCATTGTCGGACCTGATGAATCTCAGCTTCTTCCCAGATTGTCTCTCCACCTCAGCGTGGAATGTCCTGAAAGTATCAAGGACCTGATCTTTTGTCTTGATAGCATAGACCCAAAGCTTCCTTGAATGATCGTCGATGAAAGTAGTGAAGTACAAAGCTCCTCCTCTAGTCTGGACCTTCAGAGGTCCGCAAACATCATTGTGAACTAGCTCCAAAGGCTCCGTTTTCCTGGTGGACGTGTGGCTGTGGAATGAAACTCTATTTTGCTTCCCAGCCATGCAGTGGTCGCACCTCTCCAAGTGAACGTCAGAAATGTCACTGATCAGCTTATTCTTCGCCAGGCATCCCAATCCCTTCTTGCTAATGTGTGCCAGCCTCCTGTGTCATAAGGAAGTGGATGCCTCATCCCTGACGGAGTTTGCCTGAGCAGCTTCAGGCCTCCCCTCCATGTAGTACAAGCCAGAATCTCTATAACCCCTTGCCATCACAAGTGATCCTCGGATCAGCTTCCAGAAATCTCCTCCAAAGACACTCAGGTGTCCTTCATCTCCAAGTCTTCCAATAGATATCAGATTGAAGCGGATGTCTGACACATGTCGCACATCCCTCAGAACTAATAAGGCTCCAGTACTCGTCTTCAAATGCATGTCTCCGCGCCCAAGCACCTTGGACGTATCCCCATTGCCCATCCTCAACACCCCACAGTCATGAGTGGTGTAAGTGGAAAATAACTCCCTGTTGTGGGAGACATGTGCAGAAGCTCCAGAGTCAACGATCCAGCATCGATCGTCACACGAGAGTCCAGCCGTGACGTCGTCGCCAACAATAATGACGTCGTCCTCCTCAGTTGAAACGGTGGCTGCCGTGTGACCCTCATCTTTGCCCTCAGTGGCAATCCCATTCTTCTTCTGATCGTTCTTCCACGAATAACAGAATTTCTTGATGTGCCCCTTCTTATGGCTGTAGTGGCATTCCACGTTCTGATAACGTGACTTCGACTTGCCCCTACTCTGACTTCTGTCCTCCTTCCTTCCTCGGATCTTACTCCTTCCTCTCCCCTGGTCTCAGTAAAGAGAACGTCGACTCGTGAAGAAGAGCCTGAAGTTCCCTGAGACTTTCGTCTCACCTCCTCATTCAAGATCCCACTCTTGGCGATCTCCATGGAAACAATCCCCTGGGGGGAGGAATTGATCAGAGAAACTCTGACCATCTCCCAAGAGTCTGGAAGTGACTTGAGTAGCCACAATGCATTCACCTCATCTTCGAATGTCACCTTCATAGCAGTCAGGCGATCAATAATCCCCTGGAACTCGTTGACATGATCCAAAATAGGAGAGCCCTCCCGGTATCTGAACTCTCCAAGCTTCTTCAGCAAATACAACTTGTTGATGCCTGTGCTCTTGGCATACAAGGTTTCGAGCGTCTTCCACAGATCCTTTGCATCATTGATACTAGCCACATGGTTATAGACGTTCGGCTCTACGAACCGTCTAATAAACCCACACAGCTTCCGATGCTCCATCTTCCATTTCGCAGGATCCGTGTCCTTTGCCATCTCCTCAAAGATAGGAGCATGCCAACCCTTCACATATATCAAATCCTCCATCAGTAGATGTCACTGGTGATAATTGGCACCATTCAACTTTACCATCTGATCCGAACCAGAACCTGATGTGGACTCCATCTCGCTCTGCCAACTGGCCGGACCGACCACTGATCTTTGAGTCGACTATCTCAAAGTATGCAACTGGAGAGGATAGCCAGCGGGCCAATGGTCATAAACTACCACTCCCAATTGCACACCCGAGATCCCGATCGACTCGTCCTGAAACCCCAAAGGTCAGCCCGGTAACTGCTCTGTCACTGAACTTTCTCGATCACGAACCTCCCTCTGATACCACTTGTTGGGAATGCGAGCAATCAATCCCGACCAGAGCACCTATTTTAAATTTTAGGCGAGCAACCTGCGCGACCGCATTGAGCGGTATGCCATCGCAACAAAATAACACAATGCAAAAAGAATAAAAGCACACAGAGATTTTAACGTGGAAAACCCAATTGAGTGAAAAACCACGGGACGATCGGAGTCCAACCCGAAAAGCCTCCACTAAAAGTGTGTGAAAAACACACGCACGGATTACAGGCTTTCCCTCCACCGATCCACAAAGGATCTTCACCAGCTTCACACTACACAATACAATAAATAGTAACAGAAAAATTGCAAGTTACCGACCGGCGGATGAGACAGATTACACAAATCCTCTCCAAGATGTCTCTTCGAATCCTTGCCAATATCTGCTCCAGATCCAATCCGTGTAGGCGAAGTACTCCTTGTCAACGTCGTACAACAACGTCTGAAAGCTCTCCCAAAATAAGACGATTGCCTCAAAGGCCTCTCTAAAAATCTTTCAATGCTTGAGTTTGGAGAGAAGTGGATGCATTACCCCTCCTCCTTCATCCCTATTTATAGGGCCAAAATCAAGGAGGTAGGTGTGGTAGATGGTATGTGGATGAAGCTTCCTTGGTCAAAAAAACATGTCATGAAACTTCCTTTGGACAATTTCCTAGAAGCTTCCTTTAAGAGCACATGTTGAATTTCAAGTCAAAGACGGCTAATCCTTTTCATACTTGTCATGAAACACATGCTTGAAAAGTATGATCAAAGTTGGCTATCCTCTTTCACACTTAGGAGGAAATTATCTTAACACACACATCACCTCTAGAAGAACCACTAAACCACTTGAGCTTATATATGCTGACATCTGGGGTCCAACCTACGCCCCTCCATCTCTATTACTACTTCCTTATTGTCGATGATTTTACTAGGATGATGTGGGCATACATTCTTGAAAATAAGTCCAATGTGTTCTCCAAGTTTAAATTATTCAAAGCCCAGAAAAAAATGAAGTACTAGAGTAAAAAATCTGAGGACCGATAGAGGGGGGAGTTCCTTAGCAATGCCTTCACATTATTTTGCCAAGAGCAAGGAATCAAACGTGAATTGACGATGAAAGGGACACCATAAGGGTCCGTTCGTTTGCACGGAATTGGAATTCGATATTGGAATTGAATATTGATGAATATTGTGGAATTAAATATTGATGACGAATTCCAATTCCAATGTTCGTCTAATAAAGAATATTGGTGAATATTGTGGAATCGGAATTTGATTTTTTTGCCCGGACGCGATTTTTTTGTCCGGGCAAGATTTTTTAACCTAATTATCATTTTTTCTCACGGGCGGGATTTTTTCACGTGGCCGCAATTTTTTTCACTCGGGCGCGATTATGTCGCTCGGGCGTGATTTTTTCGGCGGAGGGCAAAAAACGCGCCTGAGCAAAAATCGCGCCCGGGCGAAAAAATGTCGCTCGTGCCCGGGCGAAAAAATCTCCCTAGCGCCCGAGCGAAAAAATCACGCACGGGCGAGAAAAGCGCGCCTAGGAGAAAAAATCACGCCCGGGCGAAAAAATTGCACCAAGCGAAAAAATCACGCCCGGGTGGAAAAAATCGCGCCCGGGCGAAAAATCGCGCCCTGGCAAAAAAAACGCCTGGGCGAAAAAATCGCGCCCTGACGAAAAAATCGCGCCCGGGCGAAAAAAACGCGCCCGGGCGAAAAAATCGCGCCTAGAGAAAAAAAATGTGCCCGGGAGAAAAAATTCGCGCCTTGGCGAAAAAATCGTGCCCGGGTGAAAAAATCGCGTCATGGCTCAAAAATCGTGCCCGGGCTCAAAAATCGCGCTTGGGCGAAGAAAACGCTCGGGGGCAATTTTTTTCGCGCCCGGGCGAAAAAAACGCGCACGGGCGAAAAAAATCCCGCCTGATCGAAAAAATGCGCCCATGCAAAAAAAACGTGGTCGTGCCAAAATATCGCGTCCGGGCGAAAAAAACACTCCCGGGCGCGAAAAAATTGCGCCGCGCCTGGGCGAAAAAATTGCGCCGCGCCCGGGCGAAAAAATCGCTCCCGGGAGAAAAATTCGCGCACCGGCGAAAAATTTGCGCCCGGGCGAAAAAAACGCGTCCAGGCTAAAAAATCGCGCCCGGGCAGAAAAAATCGCGCACGCGCGAAAAAATCGCGCCCGAGAAAAAAAATTCGCGCTCGGGCTAAAAAATGTGTCTCGATCAGAATTGTCCAATTCTTATATAGATGGGAAGGAATTGTCTTTAGTTCAAAATGAATTCTACGGAATTCATTAAAATTTAAATTCTAAAATCAAGCGTGCAGACGAATGATGGAATTGGAATTAGACCTTCAATTCCAATTCCAGGGGCTCAATTCCGTGCAAACGAACGGACCCTAATAGAATTTGGTTGCTGAAAGGAGGAACAAAACTATAGTAGTGATGGTCAGGTGGATGTTACTAAATTCAAACTTACCTAAGAACTACTGGGGAGAGGCAATGAAAACAGCTTTGCACATCCTAAACAGGGCTCCATGTCATGCACTGGTCGACACCACCTCTCTTGAAGCTTGGACTGGAAAAAAACCAGATGGGTCCCACCTTCGAATTTTTGGCAGTATTGTCTATAGCCTTGATTCAGCACAGAACAAAAACAAACTCAACGAGAAAGCCATAATGGGAATATTAATTGGGTATAGTGATAGCTCCAAAGCATACAAGGTATACAACCCAACATCAAAGAAATTCCTCGTCACTCGAAATGTCATTGTTGATGAGCAGAAGCATTGGTCCTGGGGAGTGGCTCAGGATTAGACTCTTTTCTGGCAGTTGTTGGTGAGTCCTCAGATTGCTCCCCTGATGACCCCCAACCTTCCTCTTCGATAGTTGCCATCAACAGCCATGTTCTCACAAATTATTACGTTGACTTGGATTGCTCTCCTGAGTCATCCTCTCCCTCATCACCACTCAGGTACCGTTCCCTATTCGAGATATATGATCATTTTCAACTTGCTTTATTTGTCAAAGAACCCTCCAACCATCAAGAAGATGCTTGCGATCTCAACTGGATACATGTCATAGACCAAGAGCTCCACATGATTGAAAAAAACCACACCTGGGAACTGGCAGATCTACCTCCAAAGAAAACAACAATAGGGCTAAAGTGGATCTACAAGTTCAAGTATAACGATGAAGGAAAAAATCCTCAAATACAAAGCAAGGCTCGTCGCCAAAGGGTATGCCCAAAGAGAAGGTATTGATTTATTTGAAACCTTCTCCCCAATAGTTAGATTTGAATCAACCAGATTCCTCATTACTGTTGCAACACAATACAAATTTCTCATTTATCAAATGGATGTCACGTCTGTATTTCTAAATGGAGAAATAAAGGAAGAAATATATGTAAGTCAGCCCCCAGAGTATGAATTAAAGGGAAGAGAAAGTAAAGTATTCAATTTACACAAGGCTCTGCATGGCTTGAGATAGGCTCCATGCACCTGGAACACTAAAATTGACACCAATCTAACTTCTCATGGGCTTCCACAAGATAGTGAATGATCCAGGAATCTATACTAAGCGTGAAAAAATGGAGAATTGTTGATAATTTGCTTATATATAGATGACTTACTCATTACTGGATCTAGTTTAGAGTGTATAAATGAGTTCACGAAATATATCCAAACTAAGTTTGAAATGACAGACATAGGCCGCACCATATATTTTCTGGGACTACAAATCTTCTAACTCCCAAACACTACATATGTGTCACATCACAAATACATAGAGGACATCCTAAATAGATTTGGAATGGAAAACTCAAAACTAGCGGCCACTCCTATGGTCATAGGAGAAAAATTGAGAAAGGAAGATGGAGAAGAAAAGACACCAACAGATCTATATAAGAGCATTGCCGGGTCATTGATATATCTAACCAACACAAGACCTGACATTGAATTCGACGTTAGCATAGTGTCAAGATTCATGCAATCTCCAAGTATAAAACATATTATGGCTGACAAAAGAATTCTAAGGTAGGTTAATGGCACTAGATCCCTCGGGCAAAAGTGTGAGATGAGACAAGAATGTAAACTAAGGGGCTACTGTAAAAATTTGTGATAGCGAAAAATGGGACACCAGGCGCAGAAACACTCAACCAAATTGAGGCCAAGCAAACCAAATGCAACCAGAAGAGCAAGAATCTTGAACTATAAAAAATCTTTACAGAGCGAGGCATACATGGCGAGACATGATTGCCAATGTACCCGATGGAAGCAGAAAAAATACAATGCAAGAAACAAGCCCCGCGGACTCAAGGAGTAACCGCCGACTCTGCTGCTAACCGCTATGGAGTCCGCTGTAGCCGCCTGGTCGCAAGACCGCAACAAGCCGTGCGGACTGGCCGTTATTCCTGTGCTGAGAAAGAACTCTGTCCGCTGATCTGCAAACCACCTGACCGTGAGTTCGCCTAGCCGCCAGATAACGCGGACTGCTGCTCCACCGAACTGAACAAACTGTCAGAGGCGAACAACTTATTGAACTGGGAAAAACAAGTTGCAAAAAAAAGACCGCCTAATCGCAAGCCGCGACCTACTGCTAACCACTGATTGCAAACCGCAGAATCCGTACTGACCCTGACCGAAGTCAGAACCAAGTCCCTGGCTTAGATGTCATTAATCCAAACTTAGAGGTCGATGAAGATCGAATCATGCACATTAATCAGCGGCCGATAGGGAGATTTCGCGATTTATACAGAGCGTCGGTGGCGGACGGAAGATTTTCGGTTTTGGAAATTTCTTGTCGATTCAGATGTTAGCAATAGCACGATTAGTATGGAAGAAAAATATCCTTAGGTATTTATAGAGATCTTCTTACCAACGGTATAAAGAAAGTTTCCAAAAACGAAACCTAAAAAGAACTGTACATGGCTGACCGAACCCAAGACTTGTTTTTGAAAAATATCGGAAAAATGACCTAAGTCAAATTCGCTGAGTATTGTCGAGTATCATAATGATACTCGTTGAATACATCTTGATATACGATGAAAATGACTTTGCCAAAACATCCCAGGCCGGCTGGTCACTCAACGCCATGGCGAAGAGACATACTCGATGAATTCGTCGAGTATCAATAGGTATACTCGACGAATTCGCTGTTAGCAAACCTTTCTAGGCTGCATATAGTAAAACCAAAAGGAGGGTTTTCGCTATTCTCAGACCAATCTTGAGAATCTATAAATAGACCCTAAAGGCACCTTGGGAGGGGATCGATTTTCTTGTTTTCCTCTTCCTTAGGCTTGGACTATTTGGCCTCAAGTGCCCTCCAAGGTGCCTAGCTCAACATTGGCTATGGAGGGAAAGCTCTCTCCGATCTTTCGGACGTGTTGTGGGACCTCCGTGTGCTCAGGGTCCATTCCTAGATCTCAAGTCATCGTCCTAGTGCTCTTTCTTCGGAGAAGTAGGTGCAGGTTTGCTCTTTTGGGTTCAAACTTTCGTGGAACTAAGTTTTGGTTTCAACAAGTCCTGCAATCTTTGTGGACATGAGAAGCAAAGAAGGTAAACTTATGCGTGTGCCTGGAATTAATTCCACGAGCCCGCTCGTGTGACAGTGCTTTGAATGTGTTGTAAGCACGGAGGCATCGTGAGTATGTTGTGAGTGCGAAGGTGTCATGAGCGCATCATGAGCGCGGAGGGGTTGTGAGCGCAGATGCGTGGTGAGCGCGAAGTCAATGTGAGTGTGGAGGCATTGTGAGAGCGGAGGCATTGTGAGCGCATTGTGGGTGCATCGTGAGAGAGGGAGAGCTCCAATCATGGTGATGAGGACACAACGGTGACCGTCCCGGCGGATTGCGATGGGAGACACCCACAATGGCGCGAAAGAAGGGAGGAAGGACGCGAGGCAATTAAATGTCGTGTGATGCCCCACGACAGCCGCCACGCAACTCCCCCATTGTGGATTGTGCGGCACTCCCTTTCTACAACTGGAATGCAGATTTTTTTCCTTCAAATTTGTCCATTGCAATACTACTTCTTACAACTCTCAATTTTGACAATTTCATGATTAGGAAATACTAATTTGTGGAAGATCTATTCTTGGTTGCCTTTATTAATTTTGACAATGTCATGATTAGAAAATACTACTTTGTGAAAGATCTATTCATTGCTGACATTATTTAAAATATTTATAGGCCTTAAAAACTCTTCATTTGACATCATCAATTAATTTATTGATATTTAGCATTACTCGTCTTGTCGTAATTTTTTTTATTTTTCCCTTAATCTTATTTCTCTCCCTCCCTTTCATTTCTGCATGAGTAGGAAATATGTATGAATTATTTAACTATCATTTTCCGTACATATCAATAGAGTCAATGCTAAGCTCCAACTAATCATGACGGTAAACACACATTTGGCCTGCAATATTTTACACTGAGAAAGAAACATACCTGTATGAAAATTAACTAATGGGCACAATAGACTGTATATCACAATCTATTGAGGATTTAATTTCTCCTATCAAAGAGCCAAGATGAATCTAATCCTAAAACTGGATATGGAAAAGGAATACTAGTTGAATGTGGACAATCAACATTAAAAAGAAGTATTCTTTATATTTATAAAATACATTAACGAACCCATATATAACATCTGCAACATCCAAAAATTACCTCTCCCCACGCTTTTAAATATTAAGGGTCTAATCACTATTAGTTTTGCCTCACCACCTTCCGATCGAGGCAATTTTATGATTCTTATTTAGATACAAATTACTGGCTCGCGAGAGCATTTTATGGTGAGATAGTATGTTTTAATTTAGCAATGACAATTTGGCAAATACTATCAATCTAAACCTCACAGTTGTATACACATAATTAATTGATTCCTTCATTATCTTTCACGTCTCTCATTTCACTTTATTTCGTAACCAACATTTCACACCTCCGGGGAATAAGAAATGCTATATATGGCTTCTTTCTCTAGCTGATTGGATCCATAAGCAACATCCCTCACATATGTAGCTATCGATAACCTATTCCCTATATCGACCAAGCCCTGCGACCCACGCGATCCTTCCGCAACAGTCGTGCAAATCATCCTGTGATTACCGTAGTCACCGACTATTCGATATCATCGATTACAACATCCAAGCGACCTATGATTAACGATTAAGGTACGATCTTCCACTGACTGTAAAATTCATGGATGTTTCCTTCTCCCTAAAGGAGTTGCTCTATCATGTTTTAGCGTTAACAATACATTCATAAAGATCACAATGCAAAAAAGATTAAATTCTTTGAAAAGTATATCTATGAACTCCAATCATATTGGTACTGCCAATTTCTTTAGTCATAAATTCTTGTTAAAGCAATAATGGGCATACAATTTCCATTACATGGAGACATATTGAAAGTGTGGAAAATTATTTTGTATATTTCTTCCTTATATCACCCAAATGAATTTTTATGAAAGAAATGTAGGATAATTTAAACAATAAGAAAAAGATAATTTTAACAAAAATTTTAAAGAACATAAATGTAAGTATCCAGACGACACAGATGTTTTTATAGTCATTCCAAATAATGGTTAGTAGTCTACTCTTTCACAATCTGTGTGGGATGGTACTATCTCACTTAAGAGATGATGAGTCTTTTCCACTGGGGACTCCAAATCAATGTCGTACTTTTCCACTGGTGGTAACAGAACCCAATGGATCTTAGTTCAGGTGATCCAATCATAAGAACCACTATTGAAAGGAGAGATAATAATAACCATTACAATGAAGGCTTGAGAAGTAAGCAGAGAAGAGAGAGTCTGAAACTCAGAAGAATGGAATTTCATATTACATAGAGAAATAACGAGGAAAGGAGATATTTATCACACTTTGAGAGTCTCACTCTCTGTTCGTGTCCTCCCTCATCTCTAATGTCTTTGACTAAGTGCAGGGATTGAATACCATCATCGTCGTCTTCCTCATTACGGACTTTCTTGATAAAGTTCCAATAAAATGTCATTCTGGGAACTTTCTGAGGCTGCAACGATTCTTTTCAATAACAGCCATATTTTGAATCCACTTATTTAGAATACTCTTCAGTTAGTGATCATTGGAAGTTGACTTGATCTCGATCGCTGAATGTTGGATGTTGGTCACTGAGCACTGATCTCATCCACGTCATTGAGCATTAATCTCTTTTATACTTTTGAGACCGGCCAATGATTTTCTACCATTGAGTTCTGAACGCTGAACATGGTATTCAGGTTTCTTCTGAGCACTTTGTTACCATCTCCTTCAGATGCCCTTATTCGTATTTCTTTACATCAAATCCATAAGAGAAAATCTCAGCAATCTCCTCCTATTTGATGAGAAAGGAAGTGCACCAGAGGTAAGATAAAGACTGGCGAGCTCCCTATATTTATCACTAGGTCCTTCAGGAGTGCCCATTATATTTCACTTCAACAAAATACAATTTTAGTGAAGACCAAATTAGAAGATAAAATTAGTTATCAATAACTCTAATTAATAATGAAATTTAGTTGCTGTTACAAATTAAAAGACCCTTTTTTTTAAACATATATATTTTGTTACAACTAACAGTTCATTACAATAAACGCAAGCTTTTGTAAAAGACAAATTTAACATTATAAATAGTAAAATATCTCACAATAAGTACCAATTGTAATAAAATCTTGAAATCATTTGTGACTAATATAAATTTCTTACTATTAGTAATATTTTGTAACCAAAGTATTGTCACGATAAATATATTAAATTTAAAAATCAAGAAAAACATGACACTACTTTTTAAATCTAATTTTGAAATAAAAATGAAAATCTTATATAATAGTTTTAAATTAGTTAATCATTTTTCTTATTTATGTAGACATAAGATATAATAACAAAACAGCTAAACCCCTATTGTTTCCCCAAATTCACTACACATACGTTTTTGTCACTCTCTCTTTCTTCATCGACTTTGCCGCCTCATCATCATATCACATTGACCACGTCGTTTTTTCATCAATAAAATGTGTTCCATTCTAGTGATTTCCTTCCCGTTGATCCTCCCAACTCATCACAAGCCTACTCTTCCCACCAAATCGAGAGCTACCTCCCACCAGAACAAATTTCTTTGTACGTATGTGTACCTATTAACTCCTACGTTCATAAATACCATTTTCAATGTTGCGGGGCCCGCCAGAACAAATTTCGAAACGCCGCTCTACTGTCGTTTCTCCACCCTCCTCTCCTTTGAAAAAAACTTCTGGGCCGACCTATCATTTTCCCGGCGAGCTCGAGATTTACATGGCGAAGACAGTGAAAACACCTCTGCCGCCGGCGGAAAACCTCGTCAAACAAAAAGGTATTATTCGCACCTATAATAACCTTTAGCCTTCGATTACTATGGGATTTTCTTCTCAACTTTTATACAAACAACCGGTGTGCTGTAGGGAACTTGTTACATTTTTCTCTGACTACACATTCCTGAAAATATATGCACTTGTAAGATACGGTCGTGTATGCAGTTCAGATACTGTCGTATTTAGGGTTTCTGCTTTATGAATTTTTTTGATACTGTCATATTTAGGTTTCTAAGGAATACTAATTTTAGGTTAGTTTCTAAGGACTACACTACTCCCGGCCCTGGAACGTCGTGACGGGAGGTACAAACACGCCTCCGGTCCAAAAAATGACAGTTTCCCAACGTAGCCTAGAGAGGCTCTAAATGTACTGGCGACGTGACATAGACTAAGAGTTCTATGGACGTGCCTACAACGTGACGGAGAACTCACCCGTCCTACGAAAACCCATAAGAACGTCATTCTATGGGCCTAACGTGAGCCCGCCTAGGAACGAGGCATTCTCGAACAAATCCCATGAATTCCTGAAATCTCTACGACGAATAATACAGGACATTCCCATTCATTCCCCTAGGGCTAGTTGCAATGCACATCACAAACATCACCGATCCGGACTTACTGTCATGGGTAGGCTTCACACAGCATGCCTAAATCGAGACTCACACGTCGGATTACTAAATGCACATTTATGCCGGGGACGGACACAATTGACCAGGAGGTTCGCAATGAACCGAGGTAAACACACACCACATCCAATTGGATGTGGGTGACCCTCCTAAGCCGAAAAGAAGTAGAAAGCTACACTGGGGTCGCAATCCCATGCCATGGCGGAGTCCCCGCTTTCCACCGCATAGCGGGAGAGGGACTCTACATGCAGTCTACACACAAACATACGCCGAGGTCGCAATCCCACTCCTTGGCAGAGTCCCCATCCTCAACCGGAATGGTGCGAGAGAACTCTCACTGCACCGAAATAAACATAAGCACAAAATGCAGAAACAATGGTCTCAAGACCGAGGAAAAAGAGTCATTACCCTTGATGCGCATTTCAGAGCCATCGAAAAATTACCACGGCTTTCTTTCAGCGATTTGAGATCTGAATCGACTCACCCGTAGCAAGCTCAGCAACAACCCTTCAAGGGCTCGACAAGAGAATCTCACCACCGCTCCCAAATGACAGCGGCCTTGATCCACTCTACATCCATCTCACAGTTAGGAATGGATTCAACCAACCCAACAATAGATCCTCCTTCGACAGCACAGTAAATTCTTAACGGTCTCGACGGGGAGGATAAGAGTAGTCGGTTTTAAGCGAGGCAGCAAACCCCTAGGTCGGTGATCTCTACAGCGAGTGATTTCTAATCAGTTTGCGCAAACATAAATAACAGCTCGGGCAACGTCTATCTCTCCTCTTGGTCAATAGGAAATAGGAACTTGGCAACAACTAGGGTGGTTCACGCATGAGCAAAATCACAGCAAAGGAGGCTTCTTAAGCTCACTGTCGGTGCACCCAGTAACCAGCGGCAGCGTCGACTCCTTCACAGTCTTCGCATTAGATAGAAGTTCTTTCTCGGTCGCGCACCAATCAGAGGTAGCAAAGATCAGCAACTCCAAGTCGGGATCGGGGAAGTCTGCTGGGCATTAGAGGTCCACAAGTGACACAGGTGCTAGAGAGAGAGGGGGATCGCGAGTCGCGGCTTCCAGACAGCTGCTCCCCTGCGGGATAAAGAGGAGAACGGGAGGGGGAGTTGTGTTGTTTAGGGTTTTGAGAGGGGGGCTATGGGTTTATGATTCTTTTATAGTTAAAACCTAATCAAAAATACTATACGCAGACCAATCCCCCTATCCGCACCCCAAACTTAGATTTGTTTAAATTTAAGGAGTTACAATTTTCTCCTCCTTAACGAAATTTCATCCCGAATTTACTCTCAACTTCCCCTGCAAGGGATAAACAAGTCAACTCTCAAAATGACGTGTGGGTTATGACCCACTACGCTTTCGCTACGTTACTCTGATTTACAACATCATGAGGAAAAACTACATGATCTAAAACACAGTAAAATTTCAAACTAGGAGGTCACAAATAACATTCATACGGCTTTTTAAAGCTCAGAGAATCATCATAGATTCGTACATACAACCATCGACAAATCTTCACATACATTATAACACAAGGATTCACCTGCCTAATAGGTTATAACTACCAAGTCATATGAAATCTCATATCCATTGCTCCATTTCCATTTTATCATGATAGGAAGGATTATATCCTTGGAAAAACAAGAAGCTTAGATCGCTCTTAGGAGAATCAAATCACTACATTGATTCCAATTCCTTGTGTTTTCAATACAACTCCAAACACATCAAGACTACGATAGTCCTGGAAAGCCTCGATCGCCGACTCGCCCTCCTTCCCAACAACCCACACTTATTCCTGCACTCGCGGGGAATAGTGCCGAAGTCATCCCAGTTCCCAGCTTCAACCTCCTTAATCACGGGGCTCATACCCCGGGTCGCGGCAAGAACTTGGCCCTGCCCCCTCCATGCACCCTCCAAGGGATGCCAGGCTTACCCCATAAGTTCCTTTCCATAGGATAGCTTATCCTAGTTGCTCTGAGGTACTCACTCCTTCTATTCACTAGTGTTTCTGCAGGCCTCCCCGCTCTTGAAGTCGAGGAATCTTCTAAACAAGCTCACCACTCACCACCCCCTGAGCCTGGGGTGGAAAGCTTCCTGGACGATTCGCTGGATCCCGCCGAGCTGAGGCGACAGGTGGTGGAGTCCTGAAGAAATAGGATGTCGCGTTGCGCCAACTCCGGATGAACAATGCGTATAGCGAACGGAGACTGCAGGCATTGGATAAGGACTATGTGATGCTTGCGGATAGGATAGAATGCGGCTCGACGAGCGAGATGATGTCTCCCACCCCAGTTATGAGGAGACTCAGTGAAAACCTGCAGAGCTTTGGCCGGGACCTGGACTGGTCCGCGAGTTCCTCAACACATGCTGACCTTCGGGGATGGGGGTGCGAGTCCGGGGTAAATGGAAATGGATCCCTAGCTGAGCCTACCGGCACTCGCCCCCCAGCACCTACAGCTCCCGCGCGTTGGTCGGACTTTCTTCAGCTTGTTATGAACTTCCTTCTTCCCCGGGACCGCGAATGTCCCTATTTGTAAAAACTTGTATAATTTTTAGAAATAAGTATGCTACTTGAAATAATATGTTGTGTCATCTGGGTTCAACTTGCACTGGGATAGGCCAGATCATCGGGTCGGCGAGTTGGAGTTGGCGAGTTGGGGTTGGCGAGCTGGACTGACCGGTCAGCTCGGTTATAAATTTGTTTTTCTATAAATAGGCCCCCTCACCGACTCCTTGAGACATCGCCTTTATTGCATTCATACCCCCCTCTGCTACTCTTCTCTCTACCTGCCTTAACACCCCAGCCCTTTGCAGATATGGGTAAGACGCGACCTGATGCTGACGGTCAGTCCAAGTGTGCCCGACAATTCGCCAAGTACCTTTTCTTTGAGGGAAATACCTCCGAGCGCGAGCTCACCAACTTCAGGGCCGAGTACGTTCCCCCTAGGTATGAGGCGTGTCAGCTCGTAGAGGGCGAGACCATCAACTCATTCTACGAGGATGAGCTCGCCTTCCCCATCTCGCACTTCGAGGTGTGGTTGCGCTTTCCCCTCTGGCGGAAATCTGCCAGATCCTCAAGTATTTTGGGGCGGTCCCAGCACAGCTGAACCCTAATGCAATCGCCATGAAGGTCGCATTCGCATGTATGCTCCGCCAAGAGCAGATTGAATTCAACCTCGCCATCTTCCGCAAACTCTTCACCTACCGCGCAACCAACGACGGGGTTGCTTTCTTGATGGGCTCACACATCAAGGTTCGCAAGATCGCGATCAAGAACAACAACTGGGTTTCTAAGGTCGTGTTCATCTGGGGCGACCTGGATAACATACCCTTCTCCCCTTAGCAGAAGATCGAGGAGGTATATCGGCCCCCACGCTATCAATAGAAGATGCGGAGATGCACAAGTTCTTCCTGGGGATGGACTTCGAGGTCACCTTCCTTCGAAGGGATCTCGACTCGCTCCTCCCGGTTTTTCCCGACGAAGGAAAAAATCTTCCCTCTATTTTTGATGGGCTTGGCAATTTCAGCAATGTTTCTAACCCATCATTCTCTGTAGGAGAGCGGTCAATCCCCGAGCACACGCCCTATGTGGACTTGGGACTCTTCCCGGACCCACTCGCGCACAAGAGGGCAGCCGCAGAAGCTTGCCGTGGAAATCTGGGGTCAGATAAACCTTCCTCCAGTTGGAAGTGACCTGGCCTCAAAGGGTCCAACTCGCCTCGCCCCCCCCTCGCCACCAAAAAAGCTAAAGAAGGCTCTATTCTCCAAGGAGAGACAATAACAACAACAACAAAAATACATGAGATCGCCAGAGACCAGACCCGAAGAGTCACTAGAGAGCTCGCTGAAGGGCTCACCGAGAAAAGATCAGGAGGGCGGTGAGCCCTACGCTCCCCTTGCTGTAGAGAAGCCCGCGGTCTGCGAGCCGAGTTTGCCAAAGAGCCACCCTCTCTTCATCCTTAGGGGGAAATCAAAGGACTCGGTCGGCGAACCAATAGTGTGATGGGATAAGCAGACCCACAGGGTTTCCATCTCATCACTCCATCTCTCCTGGTCAGGTCGCCAACCCCCAATTGGGCATGCCTACGTGCTCATCTTTGGCCTATATGGGCATGTTGAAGATTGAAATGACCGGGCGGACTGGAGTCTAACCGTAGCGGTCTGATTGTTCCAGTGACCTAGCGGTCTGGTTCGGCGGTCTGGTGATAAACCTCGGCTTGTGGTCAGGTGGACAGCAGCAGTGGTTGTTTGGAGGTTAGCCACAACAGTCTTATTGAAGTAGCAGTGGTTTGGCTGAAAGCCACGATGGCGGACAGTTGTTTAGCCGCAACTGCGGCCTTGTGGCAACTCGCGGTTGCAGTCCGATAGCTTATATCAAATGCGGTCTGGTGAATAGCCGCAACTGCGGTCTTGTGTCAACCCACAGTTGCAGTTTGGCGCCTGATTCCAGTGGTCTACTTTGGGGGATTGCGGCTTGTTAGTAGCCGGCTATTTCATTATTTTTATAGCTGGCGGTTTGACCATGTAAAACTGCGTAGACCGCCCGGCTTGTATTTAGTCCCATATCGTGTGTTGTATTCTCTCACCTCTCCCTATTTCTATAAATAAGGGGGCATACCTATGTAATCTTTACCTTTTTGGAGCAATAAAGTTTGTGGTTTATTTAGCTCTTTGTCCATTTCTTTCATGGTATTAGAGCGAATCGATCCATTGCTTCAAAAAGATCGTGGTTGTTTGTTTATACGTGCGGCTTCTTATCCTGAATTCATCCAGCTTCTTTCGATTTGTCCGGTTTCTTTCCCTTCCCTTCCCTCCCTTGCTCAACGTTGTGCTTGCGACTTGCTTCCTTACGGGCTTTTCTATTCACCCGGGTTTCCTTGCTAACCGCGCTTATTTGCGATTTGTTTGTGTTCGCATGGTTTCTTTTCTCGGTTGTGAGTTTTGCCTTTTGGTCGCAGATTTTTTCCTTGCCGCTGGTGTGTTGTCACATTGATCGGGCAAACTCTTGCCCTTCTCTTTCTTATTATTGGCATGGCTTCTTTGCTAGTCGCTTGTCTCTGCGCCTTGGTTTATTCGCGCAGTTTCCTGGGCGGCTTCTTTTGCTCTTGCCACCTATGTTTGTCTCTCTTTTTGCGACTTGGATCGTTCGTGCGGCTTGTCCACTATTCGTGATTTCTTCTCTTCTTCTTCGCACGAGTTGTCTTCCTGTGACTTTTTTCTTCTTTGCTGCGCGTACCGTATTTTTGTCGCGGCGTGTTCCTTGCCGCTGGTGTGTTGACGACTGTGCGGTTTCTTCCTCCCATTTATTTTCTCTCTCTTATCGTTGTTGTATCTCTCTCCGCTACGCGCTCCGCATTTTGGTCACGGCCTCTTCTCTTGCCGCTGGTGTGTTGACACCGTGACCGTGCGGTTTCTCCTTTTTCTGCGACCTTTCCTGTGGTCGGTTTCTTTTTGCGCCTTCTTTGTCGGCTTATTTCTAACCGTACGGTTAGTCTTTCGGCTTTCCTGTTTCTTTTGAGGATGGCTTCCCTTCTATCTTCAACTACTCGTGCTCTTGTGGCCTCCTATAATAAGTGGCTTATTGACTCTGGTGCCACTTGTCACATGACTGGAAACTCTCGTTTGTTTAACTCTTTGCTTGAATAGAATAAGCTGTCTCCTGTTGTTATTGCTGATGGGACTTCTGCTCCTATGCGTGTTATTGGCACTGTGCGTCTCTCTTCGCCTTTGCTGCTAGAGGACACTCTCTATGTCCTTGATTTCTCATGAAATTTACTCTCTGTTCATGCTCCTTGCACTAAGTTAAATTGCATGATTACTTTTATGGGTACCACTTGCTCCTTCTCAGATTCTGTCTCCAACGCTATGATTGTTACTGGGACTTCTAGTGGTGGCCTCTTATTTCTTTACCATAATGTTGCTCTTTCTGCTTCTTCATCTCTTTAGCAGTGGCATCGTCATCTTGTCCATCCTCCATCTCGTCTCATCCACCAGCTTCTTCCAGATCTTCCTCAAGAGGATTCTCCTTTGAATTGTGAAGCCTGTCAGTTTGGCAAACATCATCGCTCTTCTTTTCCAGCACGAATGGGACGTAGCTCTTTGCGTCCTTTTGAACTTGTTCATTCTGATATCCGGGGTCTTGCTCCTACGACCACTGTTGGTAGAGGTAGCTTATACTTTGTCACTTTTATTAATGATTTCTCCAGGTGTACTTGGCTGTATCTCCTGAAAGATCGTTCTGAACTTTATACTGTGTTTACCGCCTTTTATCATGAGATCTTGACACAGTTTCAGGTGCCTATTTAAGTTCTTTGTACTGATAATGCCAAGGAATATATCAGTCGACAATTTTTTGATTTTTGTGCGAATCGTGGTTTGATTCATCAAACTTCTTTCCCCTATACCTTTCAATAGAATGGCATTGCTGAACGCAAAATCATCTTCTCTTTGATGTTTCTCGCAGCCTTCTGCTACAAATGAATGTCTCTCAGTCCTATTGGGGTCATGTAGTTCTTCTCTCCTGCTATCTCATTAATCGGATTCCCTCATTTGTTCTTCACGGCAAGACTCCCTTTTCCATTTTGTATCCCACGACCGAGCCATTTCCTTTACCTCTTAAGGTTTTTGGCTGCACAGCATTTGTTTATATACCTTCTCCTGGCCGTGACAAACTTTCTCCCTGTTCTGTTAAATGCATATTTCTTGGTTATTGTCCTACTCAGAAGGGCTATCGCTGTTTTGATCCTCTTCTCCGCAAACAGTATGTCTCTGCGGATGTTACCTTCTTTGAAGATACACTGTATTTTTCTCCTGATTCTTCTCTCTTGCCTCTTGATACTTCTTCTTCAATCCATAATGTCTGGGCACCTTTGTCGGAACCAGTTCTTTCCAAAACTATTCCTGTTATGCCGTCTCTTTCTCTTGAAATTGATTCTTTGCCCTTAGAGCCTGCTTTGCTTTCTTCTTCTCCTACCTCTAATGTCTCTCCTTCTCCTGAGCCGCTGCAACCAGCTCTCGGGCCAATAATCTTTTCTTTGGATGGGGATGATACAGTAGACAGGTCCGATTTGGATCTTCCGGTTGCTCTTTGGAAAGGGGTTTGCTCCTGCACCCAATAACCTATTCAGGCTGTGGTATCTTATGCTAAGCTCTCTCCTTCGTCTAGGAGCTTTGCTCTTGCTCTCTCGACTACTGGTGTTCCTGCCATATATCAAGATGTTCTTGCTATCCATTATTGGAAGCCTGTAATGGATGAAGAGATGCATACTCTTTCTGAACGGGGTACTTGGACTCTTGTTCCTACTCCTCCAGGTGTTGATGTTGTTGGCTGTCGCTGGGTCTTTGTTATTAAGTTTCTACCTGATGGATCAGTTGATCACTATAAGGCCCAGCTTGTTGCCAAAGGTTTTACACTGACTTATGGTGTGGATTTCTTTGATACCTTATCTCCTATGACACAGATTACTACAATTCGTGTGCTCTTTTCAGTTGCCGTCAATCGATACTAGGAAATATCTTAGCTAGATTTAAAGAATGTCTTTCTTTATGGAGATTTACACGAAACTGTCTATATGGAGCAAATTCCTATGTATGTTGCACTGGGGGAGTCTCAGGTCTATAAACTGTGAAAGACAATCTATAGTCTTAAGCAAAGTCCCAGAGCCTAGTTTGACATGTTCAATGAGGTCATTTCACCGGTTGGGTTTTCTCGAAGTGCAACAGATTACTCGTTATTCATTTACAAGACATCAGCCGGTCTTGTTGTTCTTGCTGTTTATGTTGATGATATTCTTCTCACAGGAGATGATAAAGAAGGTATGGATATGACAAATAAGCATCTTTTTAAGCATTTTGTCACTAAAGATATGAGGTCTCCAAAATATTTCTTGGGCATTGAAATATCGAGGAAGCCAGGATCTGTTGTTCTTTCACAAAAGAAGTATGCCTTGGATCTCTTAAAAGAGACAAGTCTCCTTGGGGCTAAACCTGCTCATTCTCCGATGTCGGTTGGAGATGATAAGTGTTGGAGTAAGGACTCACCTCTTCTTGAGGATGTCACCGGGTATAGATGGCTTGTGGGAAAACTCATTTATTTGACAGTCACAAGACCTGATATTTGCTATGCAGTAGAAAAAGTGAGTCAGTTTATGCAAGCTCCTAAGGAGTGTCATCTGCAGTCATGTATAAAGATTCTAGAGTATGTGAAAGGTGCTCCAGGAAAAGGACTTCTGTTTCAGAAGAGGGGTCACTTGAATATTGAGGCATATTCTGATGCAAGCTATATAGATGATAATGAAAGTGAGGGATATGTCTAATTTACACTAGAGGGGGTGAATAGTGTATTTTAAGAAGAATAACAATCACAGACGACAAAAGGGATTTTATAGTGGTTCCCCAATAAATCTGGGTACATCCACTCTTCTACCACCCTAATAGGAATCCACTACAGGTTTTTGATCAGGTGCTCTGCCACCAGAAGATCTATTTTCTAAGGGAGATCTAACAACCCTTTGAGCTTTTGATTAAGTGCCCAAAAACCAAGCTTAAGTCTTTTGATCAGGAGACTTAGAAATCAAAAGATAACTTTTGAAGGGAGTTAAAAACTCTGTACACAGTTTATGAAATAAACTAAGAAGTTGATGATGTCTTCTCTGTCAAGATTCTCTGAGAAGACTAGTGGATGTTGTAAGCAAAAAGCTCCCCCTGATTTGTGTAGAGAATATGATTAGGGGAGGGAGACTTTTCTTCCGGGTGTAGGCCTTCTTGAAAAACTTCACTGTCCAGAATATATTTCTGAGAGATATGAAGTTGAATCTCATATTAAAGATTTGTTCTTCTGTAAGAAGCTTGAAGCAGAATAGAATATCTTATTCACTATAAAAATAAATCTGTACTCTTTATGTTATCTTGTATATCTACTCACTATATAACCCCGAGGCAGAAAACTTCTGTCAATATATAGAGAATGACTGAGAGGAATTCAAACAATTGAATTTATTAATTCTGAAATGGTTGAAGCATTCCTTGAGAATTGTAACTTCCTTGGAGATTGATTAGAATTTAACTCTGTGATAAATTCATAATTAATGTTGCCTGGAACAGTTATATTCATTAAGAATATTTAGCATTAATTATCAGAGTGTAATTGCCTGAAATAAAGCTTGAAATTATTCTGCCTCTAAATAAACATAACTACCTAAACACTGCAAAGAATTCGTCAAACTCAGCAAAACTTTCGTCGACCTGAGCTTGGAGTTCGTTGAACTAAATATGTCATTCATCTAACTGAGCTTGGTTATCGTCAAGCTGAGCTGCAGAGTTGAGGTCAGAGTTCATAAATCGGAGCACAACTTTCGTCGAGCTAAGCTCAGAGGTAGAACTCTGAGTTCGTCGAGCTGAGCTCGGCATTCGTTGAACGCAGCTCTGCTTTTGTCGAACTGAATTTCTGCTGGAATTCCTTCTGAGGCAATAACCCTGGAAATAACCTATGACCCTAGACTATACAAAATGGGTCAAGTTAATCATCCTAAACAAATGATAGTGATCCTAACCCAAATAAGTAATAGAGTTCCAACAATCTCCCCCTATTTTCGTTAGGATACAATTTACAATAAAAAAACAAAAAGCAACAAATATCTAGCAGAAAAACTTTCAGTAGATATAAAATAAAGTGCTTTGAGAGTTCAGAAACATAAACACAGTTTAAAGATATAAAATCAAAAATCAAGTGTCTTTCTTAGAAGCTTCAGAGAGAGAATCAGAAGATGATTTAGAAAAGATCAACTTCCTGTTAGGATCTCCAGCTTCTCTTTGACTCATCTTTAAATCTTGTGAGCCAATGATCTTCAGAGAGGTAGTCCTTGGTCCAACTGCCTCTAGATGCAAGCTCATGTACTTGTCCACATTGAACAAGTTCTTTACCTGATATCTGTCAAGCTCCTTCTGTCTATAAGAGGACATGGTGGAGAACTGAGAGGTGTCCTTTCCTTCTGCTTTAGCTTTCTTAATCTGTGATAAAAAACAAGCTCATTAAACCTTGCCATTCTGAAATTTTGATCCATCTCTGGATCGTATGCTAGTGAAGGAGGCCTCTCTTGATCTGATTGTTGTGAATTGCTTTGACTTGATTGCCGACTGCTTTGCTTTGTTTACTGCTACTGACTGCTTTGAGAACCTGACCTTGAAGTTCTATCATTTATGTCCTGAGAAGGTCTAGAATGATGATGAGAAGTAAGCCTTTGAGAAACATTTCCTGCTGCTCCTGCTGCTGGAGGAGGAGGTCCTCTCCAAGTTTTTTGAGGTGAAGAGTATCTCCTCATCTTCTTCCTGTTCTTTTGCTCATTCTTAGAGTACCTCATCCAATGTGGATGGTCTGGTGTAAGCGTAATCCCATGCAGAATATAATAAGGGATATAATCTATAGATGAAGGTTTAGGAGCAACCTTTACTGGAGCCTTCTTTTTCTTGAATTTTCTTTTCTTAGAATTAGAATCTTCCGAGTCAACTGACTCCGAGTCATCATTGGACTCTTCTGTAGGGAGATCATATAAATCATCTAACTGCTTAAGAAAATCAGACTGATCATGAACTTGAACTTCTGGCGGTGTATGAACAATATATATATCAACTTGTATATGTACACTATCATCTTCTTGTTCCATATCTTGAAAAAGAATGTCATCAAAATTGGGCATTGGAGTTTCATCCCATGTAAAGGAAGGAGGGGAAGAAACGTGCTCTATAATATTCATTGAATTCTTAATAACTAAAGGCTGAGAGACTAGAGAAATGAAAGAAGAAACAACTATAAGGCTGGTCCTTAGTTGTTCTAAAACTGAAGGACTAACAGGAGCAGTATAGCTTACTATAGCTTTAGAAAGATCAAGCTCAAAAACTTGAAAACCGTTATGCAAAGTATCAAAATAAGATAATAAAGAATACAAGTTGACGGTGGGATGAATAGAGGCATCACCAACAGTAACAACTTCTGGAATTATTGTTGTCAACTCTTTTTTCATCTGATCTTCAACGGAAACAAATGCAAGCATTTTTGAATCCTGATTTACATCAAAAACTACTGCTACTGGACTGGCTGGAGCTTTTATTGCTACTGCAACTAGAACTACTAGAGCTTCTTCATAAAACATCTCCCCCTGCCTAGATTCAGGGAGACCTGAATCTAGGCCCCTAGAAGAAGGGACAGAATTGGAGGAGGCAAGTTGAGAAGATAGGGCAAAAATAGAAGCAACAAGAGGATCCATTGCTTCATCTATTAGTTGTTTTAGAGTAGGAGTAATGAATTCAATGAGATTTGAAGCAATTGAAGAAAAATCCAAATACATAAACTCAGTAGGATTCTGAGCAGATGTTGATGTTGGATTTGGAGTAGAAGAAGAGGGAGTAGATCTGTTTGTACAGATTTGACAGATAGTGAAGGCCAGAGGAATGGATGAAGGAGGAATGACAGGAGGAATGTAATCAGGAATGATTTCCTGGATTGGTGAATGTGGTGGAGATATATGAGATGGAGATAGAGGAAGTATATTGAAATGAGGTGGATTAGAAAGTTGAGGAAATGAGGGTGACTGATGAATTAGTGACTCTAGATTAAAAGAAGTGGATGGAATATCTTCAGATATAATAGGTGGTAGAGGTGACTGAGGAAGAGGGGAATCATCATGTGGAGTTGATGATGGAATTTGTTCAGATAGAGAAGGTTGATGAGATGGTGGAGATGACTGCCTAGGAGAATGAGGTGGAGATGGTAGAGGAGAAGAAATAGGAGGAGCTAGAGCCTCTTCTGGGGTTATGAGAGTGGCTGAAACAACCCTTGTGCTTTCAGAAGTATTCCTAAAAGAGTTGGCGCTGGATTGCTTAGGGATTACCCTCTCCCATCTTCTAAAGAGGGCAGAGGTTAGCCTCTTTGAAGCATTAATATAAATGGTCTGGGAGACCAAAAGTTTTGGAATCTTAGCCTGTAAGAAAATTCCTAGGATTCTGTCATAACCAACATCCTTTTTATTAATCTTTTTCTTAATGGAATCAAACAGGATTGATCCCCAATTCACAGACTTCTGATTAACAAAGACACACATCAAGAGAAACTGGTGCATGGTTATATAATCATGTGCATAATGTTTTTCTAACAGAACCTTACCAACAATATCGACTAATTATTTATATTCAACTGAAAAATTCTTTTTCAATAAATGGTTAGGGTTTCCTTGTGAATGACCCAACCTTTCTAGCATTTCATCAAACCCAGAACTAGAGAATTCTATGTCATCTTTACCATTAACAAAACCAAAAACATCAGAAATAATTTCAGGAGTGAGAGGAACCTGATTTCCTGAAATAGATCCAATAATATTTGAATTATCTTGAATCTTGGCTGTATGTACCCATTCTTTAATCTCTACAACTGAAAGTTTTATTCTGGTGGTCGTGAAAGTTCGTAGATTCTGAGCTTCAAAAAGATGTAAAATATCTTGGAAGATTTGGTCTGAATGATTGAAAGATTCCAGGTCAATGTCGAAACCAGCATCGAATTTCATGGCCGAGAGGATTGCCTGATAAATCGCCATTTTCCTGCAAAACAGAAAGATCAAGTGCAAGGGAAAATAGAGAAACCACGGGATAGAGTTCGATGAAAACATAGATATAAGTTTTCAGAAGTCAAAAAGGCGAACTCTGTCCTACGAAAAGCAAAACATTGAATTTTGTTCGATGAAAAATTTCTCAAAAGAAATACATTTCGTCGATCTCCGGTCAATGAAATGTATAAGTTTTGCGAAAAGAAATACATTTCGTCAAGCTCCGGTCGAAGAAAACTATTTGAAACTAAAACATCGATCTTCGTTCGATGAAAGTTTCTCTAAAGAAGGTTCGTCGATCTACGTTTGACGAACATTTCACGAAAAGTACACATTATCTGTAAGAAAATGATGTCTTATTTCTATATGCTTAGTCCTACTATGATGGACTGGATTTTGTGCAATTGATATTGCACTTGTATTATCACAAAATATTGTTGAATTATTTAGGTTAAGACAATAATCTAGTAATTGATTTTGAATCCACAAAATCTGTGAATAATAACTACCAACTGTAATGTATTCAGCTTCAATAGTTAAAGTAGACACAGAAGTTTGCTTTTTGCAAAACCATGACACAAGCCTATCACCAAGAAACTGACAAGTTCCTGAAGTGCTTTTTTTGCCAACTCTGCATCCAGCATAGTCAGCATCTGAGAATCCAGTTAATTCAAATTCTGACTCAATTGGATACCAGAGTCCTAGATTTGGACAACCCTTTATATATCTTAAAATCCGTTTTACTAAAATTAGATGAGATTCTTTAGGATTTACTTGAAACCTAGCATAAATAGAGGTAATAAACATTATGTCTGGTCTACTAGCTGTTAAGTATAATAAAGACCCAATGATGGTCCTATATATTTTATGGTCAACATGTTTACCCTACTCATCATTATCAACTACAACATTAGAGGGCATGGGTGTTTTCATAGTTGAGGCATCTTACATCCCAAATATTTTAATTAGCTCTTTAATATATTTAGATTGGGATATAAAATTACCATCAGGAGTTTGCTTCACTTGTAAACCAAGGAGGTAGGATAGCTCACCCATGCTACTCATTTCAAACTTAGAATGCATTAGGTCAGAAAAACCTTTTGCATAGTTTGGAATCAGTAGAACAAAAAATTATATCATCTACATATATTTAAACTAGTATGATTTTAGATTTATGATATCTAAAGAACAATGCTTTATCTACTATGCCCATACTAAATTTATTTTCTAGAAGAAAACTAGTAGGGGGCCTCATACCAAGCTCTTGGAGATTGTTTAAGACCATAAAGAGCTTTATTAAGTCTAAAAACATGAGAAGAGTAAGTTGGAGAGATAAAACCTGGTGGTTGTTCTACAAAAACTTCCTCTTTGAACTCTCCATTTAGAAAAGCACTCTTCACATCCATTTGATATACCTTGAATCTCTTGAATGTGGTAAATGCAAGAAAAATCCTGATATCCTCTAATATTGTAACAGGAGCAAATGTCTGATCATAGTCTATGCCTTTCTCATGTGAATATCCTTGAGCTACCAATCTTGCTTTATTTCTTAAAATAATTCCTTGAGCATACAACTTATTCCTAAAGACCCACTTTGTTCAAATGACTGTATAATCTTTGGGTCTTAGAACTAAGTCTCAAACTCTACATCTCTCAAACTGATTGAGTTACTCTTGTATTGAATGATCTAGTGAGGATCTTGTTATGCATCTTTGATGGATTGAGGTTCAATCTGAGAAATAAAATAAGCATGCATCTGATCTTGATTAAATTAATTCCTTGTTTGAACATCACCAGTTGATATGTCTCCAATCACTTGAGATCTAGGGTGATCTCTAAGTGTGACAAGATCAACAGGTAGAGTTGGTTGGTCAACTCTTTGTGGTGTTAATTCCTCTGATGGAATTTCATTAGCCACAATATTTTCAGCATAAATTTCTGAATTTTTTACATCACTGTCATCATCAGCATCTGTTAAGAAGGATGTAATGTATCCTCTCATGTTAGGATTAATTCATCCAATTTCTCACACAGATTTGGTACCTAAAAAGATTCTATGGTAGAGATATCTCTCTCCTTATAAAACATATTAGTTTCATCAAAAGAAACATGCACAGATTCAACCATTTTAAGGGTAGATTTATTAAAGACCCTATAAGCCTTGCTAACTTGAGAATATCCAAGGAAAATTCCTTCTGCAGCTTTGGCTTCAAATTTCCTCAAGTGTTTCTTATTATTGTTGTGAATGTAACACTTACAACCAAAAACTTTAAAATAGTTTACTTTAGGTTTCTTATTTTTAAGTAATTCATAGGGAGTCTTACCCTTTAGTTTATGTATTAGACTTCTATTAAGAACATAGTTTGTTGTGTTTACTGCCTCTGCCCAAAAGGATAGGGGCAAGTGAGCATCTGCAAGTAATGTTCCAGTAGATTCAATTAGGGTTCTATTTTTTCTTTCCTACTCCATTTTGTTGAGGAGTTCTAGGAGCAGAAAAATAATGCCTGATACCTTACTTTTTAAAAAATTATTTCATCAGAAGAGATTCAAACTCAGTGTCATGATCACTTCTGATAAATGCAATCTGAGTAGAGTACTCAATCTTGATATTCCTAAGAAAGTCTGTAAGAACTTTAAAGTTATCTGACTTGTTTCTAAGAAAGAACACTCAAGTGAATCTTGAGAAATCATCTACAATAACTAAGGTATATGACTTTCCTCCCAAACTTTGTACTACAATAGGTCCAAAAAGGTCCATATGTAGAAAATATAAAATTCTAGGTGAATCACTCTTAGAAATGGATTTAAAACTATTTTTTGTTTGCTTGCCTAATTGACAAGCCCTACAAAGTCCTTCCTTCTTGTAAGAATCAGAAGGTAGTCCTTTAACAAGGTTGTCCTTAGGTAGTTTAGCAATAGTCCTAAGGTTTATATATCCTAACCTTTTATGTCATAATTCATTTGTTTTACTTATTTGATTAAACAGGCAAATTTATGTTTTTGTAGAGTTAAAGTTTACTAAGTAAATGTTATCTTGTCTAATTCCAGCTAAAACAATTTAATTTTTATCAGAAGTAATAAAACATAATGACTTGTTAAAAGATACCTGATAACTTTCATCACATAACTGACTTATGGAGATGAGGTTATGCTTGAGACCATTCACATAAGCTATCTTCCTGAAGGTAACTACTCCAACCTTGACATTGTCATAGCCTTCTGTCTGTCCACAGTTGGAGTCTCCAAAAATGACTTTTGGTCCAAGCTTAGCTTTGAAGTCACTCAAGTTTGTTTTGCTTCCTGTCATATGTTTTGAACATCCACTATCCAAATACCACTGTTCCTCTGTGGTAGGATTGTTCCTTTCCTGTATAAAACAAAATTAAATGTTCTTGACCCAGGTTAGCTTGGATCCTAGTTTTCTTTCATAATGATAATTAGAAATGTAAGAACATTCTGGTTGATCTTTATAACCAAGTTTATGATATTTCCTAGGAGGGATGATCCACTGAGTAAAAAGATTTATAAATTTTTGAGTTTAATTATAATTATGAAAAGAATTAAAATTTTTGTTTTGAAAATTTGAGGTCGACGATTAAATTGAGTTCGTCGAGCTGAGGTTGACGAATGGTAGTGAGTTCATCGAGCTCTATTCACAGAATAATAGTGTTCATTTTCTGCATTTCACGTTCGTCAATCGCAATTCGACGAATCATATTGATTTCGTCGAGCTCCTTTTGAATAATTATACTCAAGTTCTGTGTTTATAGTTCGTCGAGCTCTGTTCGATGAAAAATATTTATTTCGTTGAGCTCGGTTCGACGAATTATTTTGAACATAATTTTTCTGAAAATTTTATTTTTTTATTCTTTTGTAAAACTTGTGTGGCTTTATCTGTAATTTGTAATACTTCTTTTTCTTTGGAAGAAACAAATTTTATAGGTGTAGATAAAATATTTTTCTATAAAAGATGAGGTTTATTAAATGAAGCCCCCACCATTTAGTCTGGCATTAACTGTGCTTGTGATATTCATTAATTTGATGCTTCTCCCATTAAGGGATTTTCAAACTTTTTAGCCTCAGATAATGTGTTTTCTAAAGATACTATTTGTTTAGAAGCAATCTTCAAATCATCTTTAAGTTTTATGTTTTCAGAAGATAGATTATCTAATTCAGTTAATTTCTCACTGAGAAGTTTTATTTTTTTCTCAGATTGTATTAAATCTTTACATATTAGTTTAAAATCTATTTTAAACTGTTCTAAAGTAAAATCAAATGCAGAGATTACCTGATCTTCTTCAGATTCTGATTCAGACTCAAAATTGCTGCATGATGCATTGATTGCCATCAAGAAAACTTCCTTAGCCTTTGCTTCTTCTTCATCTTCACTTGATGAAGGTGAAGACTCATCATCTAATTCACTCAAGGTTTCAGCTACAAAACCTTTCTCCTTCTGTTTGTGTTTACCAGAAGAGGGTTTATTGGAGTGCTTCCTGTAGTCTTTCTCTTTCTTATTATCCTTCTTCTAATTCTAAGGACATTCTAGTAGAATATGTCCCAGTTTCCTGTAAGCATAACACACAATTTCTTTAGTGGGTGTTTTGTCATACCTTGGTTTGTCATTATTTCTGAAGATCTTCTCTTGAAGACTTTTCTTGTCATTTTGTAGAATCTCTTAGCCAAGAGACCTATAAGATCTTCATTCTCTGGAAGAACTTCTGCTTCTTATGTTGCTTGGAAAGCTATGCTTTTTCTATTTCCTTACTAAAGGTGAAGTCCTTTGTTCAACTTCCCTTATTCTAATGAGCTGCTCATAAGATTTGAGCTTGCCCAATAAGGTCTCTGTTGTAATCTCATTTAAACTTCTGACTTCTTTGATTGGCCAGATCCTTGAATACCATATGCTAGGGAAACACATGAGGATTTTATCATTGACTTCTGTCAATGTGATGTCCTTCTCCAAAGTCTTCAGTTCATTAATAATGAGACTGAGTCTTGTGTATATTTCAGCTATAGATTCAGATTCTCTCTTTTTGAAGTTCTCATATTGAGAGATAAGGTGTCATCTTCTGTCTTTTCTCTCATCAGCAGATCCAACAACCATTTTATTGAGGGAGTTCCAGATGTATTTTGTTGAAGTGCATTCAGCAACCTTTTGGAAAATATCATCTGACATTGTTTGAGCTAAGATGTTCATTACTTTTGCATCAACAATCTACATCTTTTTCTGTGCTTCTATCCATTCTGGTGGTGGTAAAACACTGGTACTTGTTATTATCAATGGTTGAGGTGGACCTGTTAAAATGGAGTTGTAGATATCTTCATCAATGGAGTTCATATAAAGTCTAATCCTTGTATTCCATAGTGCAAACTTATTTAGATTGCACAGAGGAGGTCTAGTGCTTGAATATTCCTTATTTTGTGGCATGATAAATTTGTAGGTAAAAATAAAATCTATCAGATCGTATTATTTAGGTGTTACCCCATAAAATCAAAGAATAAACCTCTGACACCAATTGAAAGTGAGGGATAATTCTACTTTACACTAGAGGGGGGGGGGGTGAATAGTGTATTATAAAAACTTAGAATTACTTATATAGCAGAATTAAAGTAAGTGATATATATATATATATATATATATATAAATCAAAAATCACAGCACACAAATAAGAAGAATAACAATCACAGATGACACAAGGAATTTTATAGTGGTTCCCCAAAAAATCTGGGTACGTCCACTCTTCTACCACCATGGTAGGAATCTACAACAGGTTTTTGATCAGGTGCCCTGCCACCAGAAGATCTATTTTCTAAGAGAGATCTAACAACCCTTTGATCTTTTGATCAGGTGCCCAAAAATCCTAAGTCTTTTGATCAGGAGACTCAGAAATAAGAAGATAACTTTAAAAGGGAGTTAAAAACCCTGTACACAGTTTATGAAATAAACTAAAAATGTGATGATATCTTCTCTGTCAAGATTCTCTGAGAAGACTAGTGGATGTTGTAAGCAAAAAGCTCCCCCTGATTTGTGTAGAGATTTTGATCAGGAGAGGGAAACTTTTCTTCATGGTGTAGGCCTTCTTGAAAAACTTCACTGTCCAGAATATGTTTCTGAGAGATATGAAGTTGAATCTCAAATTAAAGATTTGTTTTTCTAGAAGAAGCTTGAAGCAGAATATCTTATTCTCTGTAAAAATAAATCTGTACTCTCTATGTTATCTTGTCTATCTTCTCACTATATAACCCTGAGGCAGAAAACTTTTGTCAATATATAAAGAATGTCTGAGAGGAATTCAAATATTTGAATTCATTAATTCTGAAATGGCTGAAGCATTCCTTGAGAATTGTAACTACCTTGGAGATTGATTAGAATTAAACTATGTGATAAATCTGTAATTAATGCTGCCTGGAACGACTATATTCATTAAGAATATTTAGAATAAATTATCTGAGTTTAACTGCCTGAAATAAAGCTTGAAATTATTCTGCCTCTGAATAAATATAACTGCCTAAACACTGCAAATAATTCGTCGAACTAAGAAAAAATTTCATTGACCTGAGCTTGGAGTTCGTCGAACTAAATATGTCATTCGTAGAACTGAGCTTGGCTATCGTCGAGCTGAGTTGCAGAGTTGAGATCATAGTTCGTCGATCGGAGCACAGCTTTCGTCGAGCAAAACTCAGAGTTAGAACTCTGAGTTCGTCGAGCTGAGCTCGACGTTCGTCGAACCCAGCTCTGCTTTCGTCGAACTGAATTTCTACTAGAATTCCTTCTAAGGCAATAACCCTGGAAATAACCTATGACCCTAGATTATACAAAATGGGTTAAGCTAATCATCCTAAACAAATGATAGTGATCCTAGCCCAAATAAGTAATATGGTTCCAATAGATAAGGAAGATAAGAAGTCCATATCTGGGTTCTGTACTTTTGTTGGTGGAAATTTGGTCTACTGGAAGAGCAAGAAACAAGCTGGTTTTTCTAGATCAAGCGCGAAAGCTGAGTATAGGAGCATGACACTGACTACTTGTGAGCTAAAGTGGTTACATACACTTATGCCCTATTTTAGAGAACGTTATGATCATCCTCTACCAATGTTCTGCAACAACAAGGCAGCCATATATATTTCAAGGAATCCTGTCTTTCATGAGAGGATGAAGCATTTAGAGGTTGATTTCCATTTCATTAGAGAGGAGATCTTGAAGAATCAGGTTTGCACTCCATTTGTTACCTCAGATAGAGAACTAGCTGATTTCTTCACCAAGCCGGTTACTCCTTCTGAGGAGGTTTGTAGCAAGCTGGGCATGGTCGATATATATGCTCCAGCTTGAGGTGGAGTGTTGAAGATTGAAGAGACCGGGAGGACTGGACTCTAACCGCAGCGGTCTGATTGTTCCAGCTACCTAACGGTCTTGTTCGACGGTCTGGTGATAAACCTCGGCTTGTGATTAGGTGGACAATAATAATGACAGTCTGGAGGTTAGCCGCAGCGGTCTGATTGAAGCAACAGTGGTCTGGCTGAAAGCAGCGATGGCGGACAATTGGTTAGCCGCAACTGCGGTCTTGTGGCAACCCGCGATTACAGTACGATATCTTACAATAGATGCGGTCTGGTGAATAGCCACAATTGCGGTCTGGTGTCAACCCGCAGTTACGGTCTGGAGGCTGGTTCTAACGGTCTACTCTGGGGGATTGCAGCTTGTTAGTAGCCGACTGTTTTATTATTTATATAGCCGGAGGTTTGACAATGTCAAACAACTTAGACCGCCCAACTTGTATTTAGTCCCAAATCATGTGGTGTATTCTCTCACATCCCCCTATTTCTATAAATAAGGGGGCATACCTATGTAATCTTTACCTTTTTTGGAGAAATAAAGTTTACGGTTTATTTAGCTCTTTGTCCATTTCTTACAGGGCGCAAGGATGCCGAGGCCTACAAGGGCATGACCCTGTGCCAGCTCGGCCATAAGGGCTTGCAAACCCAAATGCGAGCCCTGGAGATGCACAACATGGCAGTACGCCGCGGTTTCAACCTAAACCACCTCCTTCTCAAATCCGAGCAGGCTTGCGACATTGTGAAGGACAACGCCGCCGACCTTGCGAGGCGACTAGAAGTCACTGAGAACCTACTCGCCAAAGCCGCCGGCGGGATGGTAAGTGTCGACTACCAACTTCTTTTTTTACTCAAGGTTTTTCACACATTTTAGTTCTTACCCTTCTTTGCCTTGCAGGATGCCGAGTACGTGAGTGAGCTGCGAGCTCGCGCCGCCGAACTGGAAGAGGAGAATAAGAAGCTGAAGGATGAGAATAAAGGGCTCCACAACGAGCATCCCCGTCACTCCCAAATGGCCAAAGATCTTCAGCAAAGCCGAGGTTGCCGAGAAGCTGCGGCTCAACTCCATCAGCACCGCCGAGTATACCTTGAAGATCATGAAAGATAAAAAGGTGCTGGTGGAGGGCTGCGCGGAGGTGTCTGCCAGAGACCTCGTGTCAGACCTCATCCCCGTCACTCCCTCCAGCGAGAAGGAAGCGAGCTTTTACTCGCTGTTCATCGAGGTGGATGGTAACAAGGATAATCCATCCGGAGGGGAGGGCGAGAGCTAGCTCGCTGGTCCCTTCTTTTATTTTATTTTTATAATTCTTCTCCCTCCCCCTTTTGTAACCTTGCCAAGGCGAGCTCCCCTTTTTTGTAATATGGTATTTCCTTTAATGAAAGAAAATTTAACATAAATTTTTCCATCTCTTTTTGTACTTACTTACTGTGATGCGCTCGCCTGTGAGCCGCCCTACTCCTCTGGGAGACCTCGCCAGGGTAGAATTTGCCGTTAGAATGCATGAGTTAGGATTCATACACACGAGTAGACCTTGAGAGCTTGCCAGCCCTAGACAATCAGGGGGCGGACCACTCGCCCTGCTAGGCTCGCGATACCCAGCTCGCCAGTGAGTAACCTTTCCTTTCGCCAATGTCCAACTGAAGTTGTAAAAGAGAACATCCCAAGTAAAACCTCCGAGGGTGGAAGGAACTCACCGAGGACCGCCTCGCCTCACCTTCCTCAATAGATATCGAGGTCTCAGCTCGCCATTCTCTTTCCCTGCCTTAGATAGTGCCACCTCGGGATAATAGGGATGGATGAATTTGTCGAGCTGGACCAGCGAATGCCCAGCTCTCCTGTGATGTCTCTCCTTCTTTAAGAATTGACGAAAAGCCGAGAATCTTCCAAGTAAAACCTTGGTGGGCTGGAATGCAGCTGGCGATAGTAGCCTCAGCCAGCTTGCCCAGGGATGGATGGATCCATCCCTTTATCCCCTTTTATTTTGTCTTTGAATTCTGATTGGCTGGTTCCTGAATTTAGATGTAGCCTTGCCTACTGAGAATCCCAGCCCCATCAACTAGATGAGAGCCTGATGGCGGGTGTTGAGCATCCACCAGACTCAGCCCTGCAGGGTCATAACTACATCACTCGAGGATCCCGGCCATGCCAGCGAGATGGAAGCCTTGCAGCAGGAGCATCTCTAGACCTAACCTCAGAGTGAGAATACTTTCCTTTGTCCAACCTCCGGGCGCTACCACCGACCCAATCGACTAGGTGAGAGCCCGGCGGATATTGAGCGTCAACCGGGCTCAGCCCCCCAAGGTCATAATGACGTCACTCGAGGATCCCGACCCTACCAGCTAGGTGAAAGCCTAGCAGCGGGAGCATCTCGATACCTAACCCCAGAGAGAGAATACTTTTCTTTGTCCAACCTCCGGGCGCTACCACCGGCCCAATCAGCTAGGTGAGAGCCTTATGGAGGGTGTTGAGCATCAACAAGACTCAGCCATCTAGGGTCATAATGACGTCACTCGAGGATCCCGGCACTGCCAACAAGGTGGAAGCCTGACAGCAGGAGCATCTCGGGACCTAACCCAAGAGTGAGAATACTTTCCTTTGTCCAACCTCCGGGTTCTACCTCCGACCCAATCAGCTAGGTGAGAGCCTGACGATAGGTGTTGAGCATTAATCGAGCTCAGCCCTCCAAGGTCATAATGACGTCACTCGAGGATCCCGACCCTGGCAGCTAGGTGAAAGCCTGGCAGCAGTAGCATCTCGGGACCTAACCCTAGAGCGAGAATACTTTCCTTTGTCCAACCTCCAGGCGTTACCATCGACCCAATCAGCTAGGTGAGAGCCTAACGGCGGGTGTTGAGCAATAACCGGACTCAGCCCTCCAGGGTCATAATGACGTCACTCGAGGATCCAGGGCCTACCAGCTAGGTGACATCCTGGCAGCGGGAGCATCTCGGGACCTAACCCCAGAGCGAGAATACTTTCCTTTGTCCAACCTACGGGCGCTACCACCCACCCAATAAGCTAGGTGAGAGCCTAATGACCGGTGTTGAGCATCAACTGGACTCAGCCCTCTAGGTTCATAATGACGTCACTCGAGGATCTCGACCCTGCCAGCTAGGTGGAAGCCTGGAAGCGGGAGCATCTCGGGACCTAACCCTAGAGCGAGAATACTTTCCTTTGGCCAATCTTCGGTCCCTGCCAGCTAGGTGGAAGCCTGGCTTCAGTTGCTTGGGTTATTTTGATTTAATATTTTGCTGCTCTGGGTTGGTTTGATAGTTTTATTAGTATTTTGTGATGATTTTGGACAGATATGCGCTATTGGTATTAATTTTGCCTAACATGTTGCTATTTTGCGACTATGGGTTTATTCTAATATGACACGTGACTGAGTTTGTAACTTTTGTATCCTTAATCCATTTTGCATTTTTGGACTGCAGTTATATGCTATTGGATATTCCTTTGTTTTACATAATGATCATTGTCTCTGGGTGTTAAGTTTTGATTGGCTTTGTACTTATTAGCTAACTATTCTTGGTTGTTGGTACTAGATCCTTTTAAATATGTACTTGAGGAAGGAATTAACTCACTGCCATTAGCTTATGTGAATGACCGTACTACATTGACAATGCTATTTCTAATCTAACACTTGGCGATTAGTTCTTTCGCCGTTTTGATTTATATTTCTGCAGGACACCTCTGAGCTTCCAGTGTTTATTAATTGTTGAACCGTAACTATGACTTAACACAAGAGGATGAATGTATGAGAGGGATTGGCACTTTGGTCGGCATAATTCAGGGGAGTATTATGTTTCAATGGGAATCATTTTAAATATTTTACAACATTTGTCACACCACCTATTTCACCCAACTCACTTTTATGTTAATGACAATCTTTGCTAGAGACTAGCAACGATTTAGGTGCGAGGGTGTGAAGTTACCTTCAGTTACCTTCACCGAATCAGTGGTGAATAACTTAGTAACTCTTAATTGCAATTGCTTTGCTCTTAGTTCAATTTTTGCAACTTTTTATGATTAGTAGATTTATCAAAACCTAAAAATGTTTACTTTGCTTTTGAAGTTAGTAAGATATATTAGAGCTCAATTTTCGACTTCCCCTATGCACTGTATTCCTTAAAGTATGTGTGTCCTACAAAATAATTTTATTAACTTTAAACATACTAGGGGAGGGATGAACAATAACTGAGCCGATGTTGTATGCTAACACATTGAGTCTACGTAGTTACTTTATATCTTAATCCATAGTCCTTAGTTACTTCTTAACAATTCTTCCTACTTTGGGTGTTTTTTTAAAAAAAGGTGATTGAGTAAAAATGTCATAGTGATATGTGGCCCGAGTATGTAGACACCTACTTGGAATGATCCTAACTATGGCCTTAAGTAAATAATTTTTTTTTTGATTAAAATGCCATGGTGACATGCGGCCTAGGTATGCATATATATATGGAATGATCCCAACTGTGAGCAGACACAAAAAAAGGAAAAAAAAGGTATAACGTTCATAGTGACATGCGGCCTAAGTGTGTGTACACCTACTTGGAATGATCCCAACTATGGGCATATAAAAGTTATATATGTGCTTGAAAGGTAAACCCCACAGTATGGAGAAGAATTAAGAATGGTTACTAGGGAAATGCCATGCTACCATTAAAGTTAAAATTTCTTGTCCAAGTCGTTACTCACCACATTGCTTGCCCTTATGATTTTTCCTCTACTACTAAACTCTTGTGGAAGCTGACATAAGGTTTAGTCCATTTTCCATCACCCCCTATCTATGCAGAATTTTAATAAATTAAGTTGTTTGAGAGTAGATAGTTTTAAGGAATATCACAGACAACACTAGGAAATTGTCATGGAGCTTTATTCGTTATCGAACTAATGAATCTTCGCAAGTTTGAAATTTTAGGTGATTGGCACTTTCACCAATCTAAAAAGGTTTTGTTCAAGAGTAAGGTCATTTGGAACATGTTTGTGGCAGGTGTTCACTCACTCAATAATGTGTAATGTTTTATCTTTGCTAGGGACTAGCAAAGGTTCATGTGTGAGGGTGTGATAACTTCACAAAATGAAGTTATCTTGTGCGTTCATTTGCCGTATTTTGACTAAGTTATTTGACAAAAATTGATTAAAAATATTTGTAAATGAGTAAATTATTATTTCTGGGAAAATTTATGTATTATTAACATTTAAATTTGTTTTTATGATAGAGAATCAGGAAGAAATTAACTTGTACAATCGATAATACGCATAAAGAACATGCAGGAAATGATACAGCAAATTCACAGGAATTTTCAGAGAAGTTTTGCTGAAAATCTGGACAGGAAAAAATTGTTGTAACAAATAAAATTTATTACAACAAAACCTACAAATTTGAATTTTCAAATTCCGAAAACAACTCAAATTTGGTAGTTTTAAAAGTGAAAGGAGGCTTCCTTTCATAAATTTTAGAGACCCTTTGAGGCTTCATTATCATATAAAGGGGATTTTTAGATCTTTTCATTATCTTTGTCATTTTGGAGAGAAGGAGGTTAAGTTTAGGGTTCTTGACGGTGGAGAAGCTGAATCCGGCCACGAGAAAGGGTAGATCTGAACTTTTGAAGCCATGAACTGTAAGATCTTCATAGTTTTGTGTGTTCTTTTCCTTGCTATGAACTAAACTTTCCTAGTCTTGTATAAGGAGAGTACTATGTTTGTTTTATGGTGTAAATCTCTTTGGTGTTGAGATTTGTTTGAGTATTTGTCATATTGTGAACTTTTGAATTTATTTATGAGATTTTTGGTTTTTGTCTTCATCTTATATTTCGTTGCGAGAATCGAGAGATGAGCGACGTAATATTGGTTTGACCGCTATTTTATTGTACTGCAAGATTCGAGAGACGAGTAGTGTAAAACGTTTAACCAAAGATCTCTACTTTCGCGTTGTATTTCGAGATTCGAGAGAGGAGAATTGCAATCGCTCATTAGTTCACTGTAGTTTAGAGGAGAGGAGGAGACTCCCTCCTTTTGCTAAGGATCTGATTTTTATGTTAAGCAATATTCTTAATTCCTCTTAAGTTAGAGATAACTAGGAGAACTTAGGACGTTGGGATTTCCGAGATTCGAGAGATGAGGATTTCTTCTATAAAAATTGTCGCATGAAAATTCATTCAACACTCTTAACTAATATTATTTCTACACACCATTTAGACGCACATAGGAAATCTAAATACAGGACTATTTTCACCAATTGATAAAGATATTTTTCAAGCTTTCAATTAGTGTACTTAATTTAATTCTTAGTTAACAATCTTGATTAGTTGCAAAATAATCATCTCTTTCGACATGTTTGGATTTAAAGAACGGTATAGCTAGTAATTGCGAGCTTTAGGTTAACCACTTCTCCGTGGGAATGATCACACTCATATTTTATTACTTGTTACGATACGTGCACTTGCGGCAATATGCATAGATCATTTTCCGCGTATCACTTCTTTCCCTCTTCCCGAACCAGGATGGAGGCCCTTAGAGCACGGAGGACTGAGTTAACTGCCTCTTCAAGGCATGGAATTCCTCCTCGTATTACTTAGTACATTCAAACTTATTGCCTCCCCTCAATGCTTTGAAGAAGGGAGAAAACTTCTCCCCATCCCGGGAAAGGAACCTACTTAGCCCTGCTAACTTTCCTATCAACCGCTAGACCTCCTTAGAATTTCGGGGAGACCCCAATTCCATGATCGCCTTGACCTTGTCAAGATTTGGCAACACCCCTGCGTGGGTGAGAAGGTGGCCCAGGAACTTACCCCTGCTAGCCCCGAAGACACACTTTAAGGGGTTTAGCCTCATCTTATATTTACGTAAGGTGCTGAAGGTCTCCTCCAGATCCAGGAGGTGGGAGTCCACCTCCCGGCTCTTGATCATTAGGTCATCCACATACACCTCAAGGTTCCTCCCCTTTTGCTCCTGGAAGACCCGATCCATAATCTTTTGGTATGTCGCCCCTGCATTCCTCAGCCCAAAAGGCATCATTCTATAACATTAGCATCCATCCTCGGTGATGAAGGAAAAACCTTTTATATTGGGGGGGGGGTGCATCATGATCTGATGATAACCTGAGAAAGCATCTAAGAAACTCATTACAAGAAAACCGACGGCTGAGTCAACCAGTACATCGATTCGAGGCATGAGGTAATAATATTTAGGACATGATTTATTAAGTAAGGAAAAATCAACACACATCCTCCACCAGCTGTCTCCTTTTTTGACCATTATAATATTGGAGACTCAACAGAGGTATTGAATTTTGAATATAAAGCCATCCTTTAGGGGCTTGGCCATCTCCTCCCTGATGGGCTTGGCCAGCTTGTCAGTGATGGACCTCTTCTTCTTGCTGGATGGTGCGAGCTTCTGGGTCCAGGTTGAGGTGGTGGCAGACAACTTCCACATCGATCCCTGACATCTCTGTCATGCTCCAAGCGAAGATGTCAATGTTCTTCTGGATGCATACCAGCATCCTCTCCTTGTCCACCAGGGTCACCCCCCCGCTATTGCGCACCCTCTCCACCCTGCCTCTAGGGGAGAGAACTTCCAACTCCAGCACTTCCTCCGCAGCCTCCAAACGAGACTGCTTCCCCATTCTCTGACGTCCCCCTCCCCTAGGATAAGGACCTCAGCTTCCTCCACGACCATCACCACGGCCAGCTCTTTATGAACTCCCTCTGCCACCTCCACCTGGGTGCAGTTCTCCCCCACCTCCATCTTCGCTCTTCCTACTTCTTGCTTCGCCTCCTCCATCCTCCGTGTTGGAACACCCTAGTTTGAATTTGGGTCAGGATCACTATGTCTTTAGGACTATTAGATTGACCTATCAATATATAGCTAAGGGTCATAGGATGTGCTAAGTCAGAGGTTCTCAGAGTTTGAAGAAATCAGCGAAGAGAAATCAGTCAGAGAAGAATTCAGAATTCAACCTTGACGTCGAGCTCAGATCGACGTTTTGAAGTTAAGTCGTCGAACTCCGATCGACGATCTCTGAGCTCAACTCTGCAAAGTCATCGAACTCCGGTCGACGATCTTCGAGCTCAGATCGACGATCTGCCTTCAGGTTGTTTCCAAGTCACTGAGCTCAGTTCGACGATCTATCCTCACTTATTCTTCAGGTCGCTGAGCTCAGTTCGACGATCGTAGAGCTCAGTTCGATATTTTCTGTCTGATGTTCAATCCAATCTCTGACTCAGTTCAACGATCGTAGAGCTCAGATCGACGTTTTTCTGAGAGATCGACGACTTTAAGGATTCAAATTCAGTCGGCCTTTGGAATGTTTTTCAAATTCTCTCAGCATTTATTTCAAGAGATTTGTTAGCCATTTTCATTTATTCTGGAGCAAGTTTCAAGGGATTTCTCAGAGAATGTTTATTGGACTTTCCTCCAGAAGACAAAATATTTTTGGAAGACATTTATGACTGCTAACGGCTATCTTGGACAGAGGATCATCAGAGAATAAAATATCCAACAGCAGATCAAGAGAAATAACACTCAATATAGACATACACAGATAGTAAGATCAACTCAGAGAAAAATCAAGTGATCAATCCTGAAGAGTTAGATTGAAAATTAGCATACTTAAAAGTGTTCATAGCTTCAACATCAAAGACTCTAGACAACTCATATTTCAGCCTCTACTGAAATCATCTTCTGCTGGAGATCTGAAGTTTCTGAAGGCCTATCACCCTAGCAAAGCTCTCACTCCTAAACCATCTACATCTTAGGGGGAGCTTTGACAACGAAATCAATCCACTAAGTCTTCTCTCAGTGATTGAGACAGAGAAGACAACTTCACCTCTTCTTTTTTCTTTTCCTGCTGTAAAAGGGTTATCAAAACTCCCTTCAAAAGTTTTGAATCTGGTTCTAAGAGCCTTATCAAAACTCAGTGGTGGCAAGACACCTTATCAAAAAATTTAGATCTGGTTTTTGAGCACCTTATCAAAAGCCCATGGGTGCCAGGACACCTGATCAACTCATCCTGAGTGGATTCCTACCTAGGGTGGTAGAAGAGTGGACTACCCAAGTTTAGGGGAACCACTATAAATTTCTTGTGTTGTCTGGTTTGCCTTTATTTTTTTTCTTGCTGTGTGTTTGCTCTAATCTCTAGGATAGATCTCTCTTTCAATTGGTATCAGAGGGAGGTTGGTTATTCAACAACTAGATCTTTACTAGTTTGGTTGTTTATACAGGCTAACACCTGAACCAAAAGATCTCTCTTGATCCATCCTAGTTAGATTAATCATTTTGTTTTTCACATAGCAAGAATATGAAATATTCTAGCACCAGACCTCCTAAGTGCAACATAAACAAATTTGCACTTTTGAAGACAAGAATTAAGTCATTTATGGATAATATTGATGAAGAAATATTTTATGTATTATGACAGGTCTCCCAACCTCAGCAACAACAACTAAAAGGGCCAGACTAGCTGATGCCAGAGCCATGAATATCCTAGCACAGTCATTATCTGATGACTTGTTCCAGGAAGTTGTTGAATGCTTAACAGCTAAGGAGATATAGGATTCTCTTCATCAAATGGCTTCTGAACCAGTGGATGGAACAATAGAAAGAAGCCACAACATCCTATTTAAAGGAGGAGAATCAATATCCCTAGATGTTATTTGGGATGTATCAGATGATGAATCATCATTTGAAGATGAAGAGGAGGAAGCAAGGGCCAATAATTCTGCTTAATGGCCATCAATACTTCCTACAGTAGTTTAAAGTCTGAACAGACAGAAGGAAAATCACAACCTGAAGAGGATCAGGTATTATCTAACTTTGTTCTCAGTTCAGTTAACTTAGAACTTCAATTTTGCTGCCAAGATTCAATAAAACTTGAGGAGGAAACAAAACTTCTCAGAGGAATGTTTTTAGAATATATTCAAAGGAAGAAAAAACATTTTAATCGATGAAATGAGTTCAGATCGTCGAACTCAGATCGACGATCCTATATAAAATCGTCGAACTCAGATCAACGATCCTATATAAAATCGTCGAACTCAGATCGACGATCCTATATAAAATCATCGAACTCAGATCGACGATCCTATATAAAATCGTCGAACTCAGTCTGCTTTTTCATAAATTTGATTTATAATTATAAGGATAAACTATTTAAAATATTTTCAAATCCTTTTCCTATTTGGAACAAATTTATTAGGAAACATCTTTTCTTAAGAGCTGCTTCTATCCTTTTGATATCTTGTTCAAAATTATGTTAGGATTTCTGTATGAGAATTCTCTGTCAGATAACTTTATATTTCTTATAGATCCTTTTCAAAATTCATCTAGATTGAGTCCTCTACTCTAGTTGCATTGTTCAGCAGTGATCATGGCACTGAGTTTGAATCTCTTTTGATGAAAAGAAATTCTATAGGAAGAAAGATATCAGACTTTGTTTTTCAGATTCAGAATCCTAATAAAATGTGCTGGACAAATATCATTTTTTATGCTAACATATCCTTTTCAAGGAGAGAGCAATCTCTACCATAGCCTTCTGCAGGTACCATCTATAAGAATTAGCTGGATGACTCAATCAAAATCCAATTTTCAAAGTCATCCCAGCCTCCTCCAGCCAACCTTTCCCCCACAGGCGAGCCTTTGGACCTGCCAGTTAGATGGGAGCCTGCGCAGCGGGTCTACCTGGGGCCAAGCCCGGCTCGGGGTGTTGTAGAAGCGGCTAAACTGAAGTATCCCAAAATCCAACCTTTCCCCCACAGGCGAGCTTTCGGACCTGCCAGCTAGATGGGAGCCTGCGCAACGGGTCTACCTGTGGCCGTGCCCGGCTCGGGGTATTGTAGAAGCGGCTCAACTAAAGTATCCCAAAAGCCAACCTTTCCCCCGCAGGCGAGCCTTTGGACCTGCCAGCTAGATGGGAGCCTGTGCAGCGGGTCTACCTGGGGCCGAGCTCGGATCGGGGTATTGTAGAAGTACCTAAACTAAAGTATCCTAAAAGCCAACCTTTCACCCACAGGCGAGCCTTCAGACCTGCTAGCTAGATGGGAGCCTGCGCAGCGGGTCTACCTTGAGCCGAGCCCGGCTCGGGGTGTTGTAAAAGCGGCTAAACTGAAGTATCCCAAAAGCCAAACTTTCCCCCACAAGCGAGCCTTCGAACCTGCCAGCTAGATGGGAGCCTGCGCAGCGGGTCTACCTGGGGCCGAGCCCGGCTCGGGGTGTTGTAGAAGCGGCTAAACTGAAGTATCCCAAAAGCCAACCTTTCTCCCACAGGCGAGCCTTTGGACCTGCCAGCTAGATGGGAGCCTACGCAGCGGGTCTACCTGGGGCCGAGCCCGGCTCGGGGTGTTGTAGAAGCGGCTAAACTGAAGTATCCCAAAAGCCAACCTTTCCCCCACATGCGAGCCTTCAGACCTGCCAGCTAGATGGGAGCCTGCGGAGCGGGTCTACCTGGGGCCGAGCCGCGCTCGGGGTAGTGCAGAACCAAGGAATGAGAACCAAACCTCTCCCCTACAGGCGAGCCTTCGGACCTGCAAGCTAGATGGGAGCCTGCGCAGCGGGTCTACCTGGGGCCGAGCCGCACTCGGGGTAGTGCAGAACAAAGGAACGAGAACCAGACCTCTCCCCCACAGGCGAGCCTTCAGACCTGCCAGCTAGATGGGAGCCTGCGCAGCGGGTCTACCTGGGGCCAAGCTCGGCTCGGGATAGTGCAGAACCAAGGAACGAGAACCAGACCTCTCCCCCACACAAATATCCCAACAGTGAAACATTTGTTGCTAGAAGTTGAAATAACACCAACATAATCCACGCATACCACTTGGCAGACACGTTGAATAGTCCCAAAACACTTTTAGTCTGCACACCACTCAAGCTGGTTTCCATAACAATCATGAAAAATATTACACCAGAGAAACCAATAGCACACTCATGCACGAGAAATGGATATGGGTGCAGGGGATTCAGAGCCACGATGAAAGCAATAATGAGATGAAAAATAGCATTGCTTGTAGCAACCAGGATCATCAAGTACAACAGACGTATGGATCCCATAATTCTCTCCAGCTCTGTGCCCAGAGGTATAAGTGCAAACATATTAAAAGCGATATGCAGTATTGGTCCATGCAAGAGCATAGAAGTATAAATCCTATACACTTGAAACCTTGAAATCACCTCAGAGGGCAAAAAACATATCTCAACAAATGAGTCATACCCGGCCAGTAAACACACCGAGTAAATTATCCAACAAATAATTATCACACCAGAGGTAATGAACGGAATACTACCCCACCACTGGTTCAGCCTAGTTGGAAGCCCTGCCTGGGTGACTATGTTTGGACGCATTTCTCCGAATTTTCTTTGCCTTCGTCGTCCTCATTTCCGACGCGAGTTTGTATCTGATAGACCCGCACCAGCCTTCGATTCCGGCTCTCCTTGCCAAAAACTATATGGTTCATGTGTCCTTCGTGCACTCCTCTCGACAAAATTAAAGAAGGGAAAAAGGTATGTCAATACCCAACGAGTTTTTCCATAAGAAACATGCGACAAAGTATTTTATTCTTGTGATGGCTTTTAGCGTTCTCCACTTAAGGTGGAGCCCAAACACTCAACATTAAGTATTAGCTAATGAATAAAATAAGGGTACACAAGGTTTATTTCGATCGCAGCTAACATCCTCCCAAACTCAACTTGCAAGGTTAACATCCTCCCAAAGGCCATACTCTCATTAGCTCGACAACGTATTAAGAGTAAAAGAACCAGAGCGAACAAAATAAGTGTGGATATTTCTCAAGCAAAAGCTCCCGAGTTAAGGCGCGGCATAATTAGATGAGAACCTCATTTCATCAAACAGGTGCAAATCCCACTCCAGGAGCTATGGATTGGGGTAAAAATTGAAATCTACCATTAAAAGCGCATTTTTGCCAACTAGATTCATGTGAACTTTATAAAACAAGTCCACTTTCCGGTCATAAGATGGCTTTAGGTCCTTCACGAAGGGAAACTAAAGAAATTTATACGACAAGCGAAAACAAAGCTCACATTGCCAAATGATCCTCGCCTTGTGAGATCCCAAACTGCTTCGAAAAGCTCGACGAACACTTGAAAATCAAAAAAAGTGCTCAAAGAGGATTATTAAACTCCAAAATTATTCCTTACACCTAACACTTGATTATATCCTCATGAAAGAAGCTAGAACAACTCAATGACCCCCTTTTTTTGCTAAGGTCACTAGCCTAGTAAATCAATATGAAAGCCTGGGAGATGTCTTGGAAGAACAACAAGTTGACAGACCATTCAAATCATTACCTTAAACACATAAACACATCGTCTCTGCTCTACTTGAAGCTTACGATTTAAAACAATGATGGGACTAAAGCTTAAGGTCCCACTCCGCATTCATGAAGACCCGTTCTTTCATGATGAACCTGATATCGACAAAGCATTCCACACAAGAATGACCTTCCCAACTACATCTCAACCTCAAATTGGAAAACAGGAAATTGTGGGGGGAATTCTTTTATCGTGTGACCCCGGTCATCACTTGGTTCCTCTTCTATAGCCATGACGTTCGGCTAAGTTTTTCCGTGCTGGTCACTCTCCACGCTCACCGCACCATAACTGTTGAAGCCAAAAATGACTTCTGTGGAGTTCGGGGTCCCAAAAGAGGGGTGACCGCACACCTACTACGCTCAAACGAACAACCTAGGCTCTAGACTAGGAACGTAAGGGATAGGTCCAAGGTCTCAGCGTGGAGGTCCCACCACACACCCGGAAGACTAACGAACTCTTCCCCTCCCAAGCCAAATGCTGAGCTAATTAGGCACCTTTGGAAGGCTCTCTTGGCCGACCAGAACCTTTAGGGAGGATCTCGAAATCCACTCCCTCTTAACTAAAGGTGCCACCTCGGGTTTGTGCAAAACGCCCTTTAACTGCCATCCTAGTAGCACGGCCTCGCCTAACGGTTCTATTTTCCCGTAGCTCTATTTGGGCCGCCACCAATGTAACATAAGCCTTCTAGGGCTAGCAAAAGCATCGCAGGCATTTCAAATTACAGGAATATACATTCCATACCTCGGCACGCAGGCCGACAACATAAACAAAATAGGCCTTCAAGGGGGGCACGAACTTGGGCTTAAGCCCGGCTATCTCCCTCTTGCTACTACAACACCTTTGCGTCAGCATCTCGATAAGCGGCGGCAAGCTAAACCTTGGTCAACTTAGAGCGAACCAATTACATTGCATTTATCCCTTTTTTGGGGCTACGGTGCGCATTCCCTGTAAATAGATAATATCCAACTTCCTCGGAGTCTTCTCCGGGAACCCCAGAATATCACCAATCCGGCCCATACGTCCGGATGGGTTTCACACAGTATGCCTAAACCCGTACTCACACTTCCGGGTGCTAATATAATTAATAGCGGGGACATACATGTAAACCCGTCGGAGAGCTCCCTTCCTCCACCCATTGGTGGAGAGGGGCCTCCATGCAAATATGTAAATCGAGGGCTTCACCTGCCCGAGTAGAAACATCGTTACCCTTGACGCGTGTTTGGCGGCGGTGCCGGGAGAGAAACTTCGGGCTGTTCTTGCTGAGGACGATGCCGAGAGACGGGCTCCCAGTTGTTTTTGTTGAAGGCGATGCCAGGAGAGGAGTTCTCGGCCGATCTTACACTATGCAGTTGTGGTGGAGAAGAATGCTAGGGCTCGGCCCTACTTGAGGCGGCGACAGGAAAGGAAGTCGGTGGTCGGACTTGTTGTTGGTGGCGATGAGAAGGAGGGCGAGGCTCGGCCAAGCCTCGATGTAGCCGGCGATGGTGAAGGGGCTGGGCTGACCTAGATGCAGTCGGCTTTGAGGAGGTGGCCGAGCTCGACCTTGCCGCAGGCAAAGTCGAGGAAGAGGGTCGAGCTAGGGCCATGCTTTGGCGGCGACGGGAAGAGGGGCTGAGCTAGGGCTCGGCCCTACTGGAGGTGGCGACGGGAAGAGGGGGCCGAGAGAAGCTCGGCCTGCTGTGTTGCTCCAGACCGGGAAGAAGAGAGGGGCGGCCTGGACAGGAGGTGGAAGGAGGCGGCTCGGGCTGCACTTACCGGCGGTGACGACGAGGATGGAGAGCAAGCTCGGGCCCTGCCTTGCTCTAGGCGGTGGCGGGAGAGAAAGAGAGAGAGGCGCGGGGGTGCTGCTCCAGGGGGCCGATGGGAAGAGGAGCTGGGGTCGCGCTGTTGCTTCAGGCGGCCGGAGAGAGAGAGAGAGAGAGAGAGAGGCGCGGGGGGCGGCGCTGGCGTCCGGTTGCTCCAGGCGGCGGATCGGGAAAGCCCTAAGGGCTTTCTCCCTGCTTTTTTCTCCCCCCTGATGCCCCCTTTTTTTATTCTTGTTCCTCTTCTTACTGTACCTGAGCCCCTCCCTTCTTCTCTTTTCTTTTTTGCTTCTTTTTCCTTTTTTGTCTCCCGCCCCCCTCTTTTATCCCCCCTCCCATATGTATATATAAACAAATATATACATATATATATAAACGTATATATATATATAAAGATATATATAATAAATTTATATATTATAAAGATATATATATATATATAATAAATATATATTATAAATAAATATATATATAGTAAATATATATATATATTTTATAACACAAAACGTAAAATCATACGCGCGTACGAGAGCTTGCACGTCTTCGAACGGGACTTCACCACATTGTCGCTCAAAGCCCGCCCCGAGTCCGCCACTTGGGAAGGATCCCGCTCGGGCGGATACGGGGTTGTACAGCATGATGCATTGATTGCCATCAAGCATACTTCTTTAGCCTTTGCTTCTTCATCTTCACTAAAACTGGATGAAGTTTCAGAGTCTGACTCACTCCAAGTTTTAGCAACAAAACCTCTCTCCTTCTTTTTGTTTTTGCTGGAAGAGGATTTGTGTGAGTGCTTCATAGATTCTTTTTCCTTCTTCAGATTTTCAGGACATTCTGGAAGAATGTGTCCTGGTTTCCTGCAACCATAACAAATAATTTCTTTAGTTGGTGTTTTATCATACCTTGATTTGTCTTGGTTCCTGGAAGATCTTCTTCTAAAGTCTTTTCTAGCCATCTTGTAGAATCTTTTAGCCAAAAGACCCACAAGATCTTCATTCTCTAGAAGAACTTCTGCTTCTTCTATTGCTTGGAAATCTATGCTCTTCTCCTTCTTTACTAAAGGTGAAGTCCTTTGTTCAGCTTCCCTTGTTTTGATGAGCTGCTCATAAGATTTGAGCTTTCCTAACAAGGTCTTCGTTGAAATCTCATTTACACTCCTGGATTCTCTAATTGTCCAGATTCTTGAATCTCATGTGCTAGGGAAACACATGAGAATCTTATTATTGACCTTTGTCAATGTAATATCTTTTTCCAAAGATTTCAACTCATTAATAATGAGACAGAGTCTTGTGTACATATCTGCAACTGACTCACTTTCTCCCTTTTTGAAATTATTATATTGAGATATCAATGGGATCTTCTGTCCTTTCTATCATCAACTAATCCAGCTACCATTGCATTGAGGGATTCCCAGATAGCTTTAGCTGAGGTATATTCAGCTACCTTCTGAAAAATGCCAGCAGACATTGTTTGGGCTAGAATGTTCATAGCCTTGGCATCAGCAATTTTTTCTTTCTTCTGGGCTTCTGTCCATCCTGGTGATGGTACAATACTGGTGTTTGTTGTTGCAAGTGGTAGAGGTGGTCCTGTCAAAATGGAATTGTAGATATCTTCATCAATAGAATTCATGTATAATTTAATCATTGCCTTCCATAATGCAAACTTATTTAGATTGCATATAGGAGGTCTAGTGCTTGCATACTCTTTATTTTATGGCATGATAAGAAAAACAAACTAGAGAAAATAAGATCTATCAGATCTATTGGTTCAGGTATTAGCCTGTAAAACCAAAGAACCAACCTCTGATACTAATTGAAAGTGAGGGATAGATCTGATTTACACTAGAGGGGGTGAATAGTGTATATTAAAAACATTAATTTATTTTTTATAGAAGATTTAAAGTAAGTGATATATATATTTATAGAAAGAAAAACCACAACACACAAATAAAGAAAATAAAGCAATTACAGACGACACAAGGAAATTTATAGTAGTTCCCCAATAAATCTGGATACGTCTACTCTTCTACCACCCTAGTAGGAATCCACTACAGGTTTTTGATCAGGTGCCCTGCCACCAGAAGATCTATTTTCTAAGGGAGATCTAGCAACCCTTTGAGCTTTTGATTAGGTGCCAAAAAACCAAGCTTAAGTCTTTTGATCAGGTGAATTAGGAACCAAGAGGTTTACTTTTGAATAGAGTAATAACCCTGTACACAATTTATGAAGTAAACTAAAACTTGATGTTGTCTTATCTTTCAAGAGTCTCTGAGAAGACTTAGTGGATGATGAAGCAAAAAATCTCCCCCTGATTAGAATAAAGATTTGAGATCAAGAGGGGAGGCTTTTTTTCAAGGTGTAGGCCTTCTTGTGTTTGACTGATGAATACTTTGTTCTTGCAGAGACTGAAGCAGAAAATCTGATTAATATGTGTTGATCTATATTGATCTGTTCATTAGTTGATTAACCCTTTAGTAGCAATCTTCTGAAAGTATATATAGAATGACTAAGGAGAATTCAAATATTTGAATTAAATCCATTCTGAAATGCTTGAAGCATCTCTGAGAATTATAACTGCCCCGGAGATTAATTAGATTTATACTCTATGATAAATCCATAATTAATGATGCCTGGAACAGCTATATTCATTAAGAATATTTAACATTAATTATCAGAGTGCAACTAGCAATAATTAAGCCTTTTAAAGACATTCTGCCTCTAAAAATAAAACTGCATGAACACTGCAAAGAGTTTGTTGAACTGCTCCTGGAGATCGTCGAACTGAGCCTGGAGTTCGTCGAGCTGAGTTGTTGAGATATGATCAGCGTTCATCGAACAGAGCCCAGAGTTCGTCAAGCTAAACTCAGAGTTAGAACTCTGAGTTCGTCGAACTGAGCTCAGCGTTCGTCGACCTGAGCTCAGCTTTCGTCAAACAGAATCCTTCATTCGTCGAACTGCATTTCTCTAGAAATATTCTGAGGAAGCAACCCTGGAAGTAAACCTATGACCCGAAACTATACACATTGGGTCAAACTAATCATCATAAATAAAGGATAGTGATCCTATCCCAAATCAGTAATAGGGTTCCAACAGTATTAACTCTATAAATCTCCTAACATTGTATTCCAAATCGTTTGTATTTAGATTCACATGTATTGTCCAAATTTCATATGCTCTGAAAAAATTTTCATTTCAACTATTCTTCGTGTGTTGGGTAGGTCTATATTCATGGTGTTCCGCTCCTATTTTTGCCCTTAGTGCTTACGTTTTTTTACACGCATGTGTGCACATTTCTCATCTCTTTGTTTCATGAGACATGTTTGTTAATCCCTGGCCCTTTCAATAATATCAAAAGGGGGAGATTTGAGTGTTCATGAGTTTATTCTATATTAAGTCACCAAGGGAAGATATTGTGTAGGGGGAGCACACATATAGGGGGAACACACATGTAGGGGGAGCTGTACTGATTATTTCAACCTGTTATATTTCATGTTTACTGATAATATTACATTATGCCTTGCTATTACTATTTATATCTCATGAACAGGATTTGATATTATCAAAAGTGGGAGTTTGTTAGAACCTATGGTCTGCATCTCTTTGGTTTGACAGTATCAAAATCCCGAGTTGTATTTGATCATACTTGTGTTGGGTATATTATGCAGGTTTCAAGTACAAAAAGACAAGAAAAAATCCTCTGTAACCTACGGCCGCACGCTAGGTCTACCGCCCGCACAATCTTGGAATTATTTTGGAAGAGCTCCTGGGTACCTACTGCGTGGAGCTAGGTATACTGCTCCTGGCTAGCTCAAAACTACTGAGAAAATTTGACAAACCGCAGAAAAATAGTTACCATCTGGCGCTAGCATCGTACCGCGCCGCAATATCATAAAAGTGGAAAAATATTTTATTTTTATATTTTCCAAATCTGTTGGACAACTGTCACCATCGCACGAATCGACTTACCGCCGGGAGCTAGCCCTACCGCTGGCGGTAGCTTATTTTTTAAGACAGATAAAAACACGCCTTTCTTTTCCTGGATAGGATACGAAGGAGAATATTTCATTCTTGGGTTCGGCCGTCATCTAGAGAAGGACGAACTTTCTTCTTCATCGAAGGAAAAGAACTATTTCTTCCTCCAGCTCGTGATCGAAGAACTCCGGCAAATGAAATCTTCAATGACCATTCGTGGCTGATAAACTGCAATGAGAACAATTTTCAAGAGCATCAATCACGCACCGTTTCTCAGAGGAGTTGTATGTTTGAGCGAGAAATAATTCTTAAACTCTAAATTTTCTTTTGAATTTTTCTTTATTTTTATCTGATCTTGGTGTAAGGGAAATCGACATGGGAGGTCGTCGGGTTCCCGGGAGGAGTCATAAAGAAATTGTCCTGGGAGGACGTCTAGATCAGGGAGATCTAGTGGGGCTCTAAGACCCTTCTAGGGAGAAAGGTGAAGAGTCAGCTCGTCGATCTTCTTGGGAAGAAGAGCGAGAGCCAACCGGTCCTGGAAGGGTCAGTATAGAAACAAAAAGCAATTTTGTATTCATCGGCTTCGATCACCGGCATCACGGAGAACTAGTTTTGCTATTATAAATAACTGTTCTTATTTTGAATAAAATTATATTTTGTTTATTTCATTTCAGAATCGCGGTTGTATGTTACTAGAGGTTTGAGTGTTATGTGGGTAATTAGATAACGAAATTTTACAAGAGAATCAATCTTTGTAACCTACCGCCGCGCGGTAGTGGTCTAATGCCCCGTGGTAGCTTCCAGAACTTGTTTTCTTGGTAAAACTTGAATTAATTTCATACTATCCATAGAAACCTTTCCCCCCTCTAAGGTTGGCCACCAGATCCAACAAATGCACTGAGCCTCCTTGTGACTAAAGTAACGAGGGTGAATACTTCTATTGTTCAGGAGGTGTTAGAGAAGTATTGTGTCACTTTTGGTATGTTGTGAGCTTCTCCAAATCTGATATTTGGTTCAACCCTTTTTTTTGAATCTACCCAACATGGAAGATATATCAGACATTCAACGGAAAGAGATATCGTGGCAATACCAAGGAATTTTATTTGCTAGCAAGAAGCTTCCAAATTCTGGAATTTGTTTTGTTATTCAAAAAGTAGAAAGTTGCATTATTTGTTGGAGCACTGGATCTCTTTCATTTGTTTGACGGCTTGTACCAGCTCCATTATGTGTATTCCTATGGGTATACTCTTGAAGGTAGAACAACTAATCAGTTCATTATTATTGTGTGGTTCCTATGGAAAGAGTGATGCATTTGATCATGTGATTGAATGTTTGACATCAAACTAGGGAGGGTTGTCTTGGGATTCAATGGTTGATTCCACAATAGGACGCTCTGTTGGGAAAGGTTATAGGATTCAGTACCTTGGGATTGAAGTCTATTTGGAGTAGCTTGCTGTTCACCAAGCATCTTCTACCTGAGAATTTATCGATATATATTACACCACGTCGATGTTCACAAATCTGGAGGGAGATCTCTAAGTGCATGCACCTTATTATCCCACATATTCGATGGGTGGTGAGTAAGGTGGAGTCCATTCAGATCATGCATGATGCTTGGGTACTATGAAAGCCACTACAAAGATCCTCAATTGTTCAGAACAAAAATATTACTCCTATAATAAGCATTGTTTCCTTGTTGATTTTGCCAAATTAGCAATGGAATTGGGAGCTACTTCAGAATCAGTGTCCTAGAGCTATATTTTCAGATCAAGTCTATTCTTTTATCCAAGTCGGTTGTACCGGACCTATCGGGATGGGGGATGATGGGGCTCTTATTGTGGCTCCCAAAGTGATCTACGAACATCTCACGTGTTTCAAACACAATTGATTATCTCTCATGGATTCAGAATGTTCCGGTCACACCACGTGTGAGGTGCTTCATTTAGAAGGTGTGTGTGGACAAATTGATATGTCAGCTCTCCTTATCGGTCAGGGAATGCTGATTTCCAGCAGCTGCCCTGGTGTGAGGCTAATTATTTTGAGACTTCTCATTATATCTTACTTAATTGAGTACCCATGGGTACGAACATTTTGACAACGTGTTTTACATTTGATCCACCGAAGTGGGAGGTGAGACTCCCATTATCACCTGCTAAATGTGCTAAGAATAAGTGATGATCCTTATGGTTCTAACACAGCCTTATGCAGTCCTTGACCATGGAAAATTCTTTTTTCACAGTCACATTGCCCACACCCCTTTTGTAACACACTCATCCGTCACATGGAATATAACAGAAGGTCCGGTCGGGGCCCCACGCCATATTCCATGGACAGGAAGTGGAATTACATAAGAATACCAAATTAACAGCATAGGAATACGCTTCCTAACTCAGAGCATTCTAGCGGAAGCTTTTAAAACAGTTATAAGAACCCAAATACAATAGCATGAATGTCCACAATAACCAAAGGTAGGAATGATAGCAAAATACACAAGAGTCTTAGCCTTATGGCCTTACAACAGTTTACTTAAAAATATATGTTTTCCATACTTCGGCACGCAGGCTGGCCATACATAAGCATAATGAAGTAAACAATTCGCTTTGGCCTTCAAGGTCCAGCACTGCATCAAAGGCTTCAGCCTGTTACTTGACACTAGGCTCACATGTCCCTGCACAAGAACAATCCACCAAATGGTGGTAAAATAAGGTAACGGTTAGCTAAAGCTGACCAAATTATAATGACCCCACCCCGAACTTGGGGTGGCGGTGCTCCTTCCCTGCATTTCAATAGAATAACCAACCAAGATAGTGAAAGAACAATATAAGCACACTTCACTACAGGCGTAGGCACGCACAGCCACACACCCCGTGCTCTCAGGGCACATTCACGGTGAATCTGATCCACCACCGCCCCCAGGACGGCAACCATCGTGAGCAAATATGTCTTTTCGGCCGAAGCCTAAGACCCGCCCTCTATGCCATCGGTAAGTGCCACGTACCTTAGGTCTCTTTAACCGAACCACATAGAGCGAGCACGGTTCCACTCAACCCGTTGCTCACATCGCCATGTCAATTTAAGTCATCGGCGCGGGTCAAGCTTCCCCGAGTCCCGAAGTATCGATCATACAATAGTACATAACTCGGTTATGCATAAGGTTGGCTCGCAGACCAAACAAACTGGGCTCCCAGAGCACACAGCCTCACATACTGGCCCCCCAGGTCTCAATGAGACAGGCCTCACAATATTAGAGCTACTGCCGGTGGTATTACTAATGTCATGCGGTACCTGGCAGAAATACGCTTCTGCCCAGTTTTTCGGGTGCTCCTTGGGGTTAGTCCCCAAGGCTCCCTACTGCAATCTATCGCGTAGAAACTCGAAAAACAAACGGCACAGAGTATTCTCTAGTAATACATGCATAATGAAAACATCACCGATCCAGACCAACATGTCCAAATAGGCTTCACACACCATGCCTACATCCGTACTTTGATTCCGGACTCTATATGCAAAACTACGGGGATAAACCATATCTACCCGAAGGAATATCTCACACTCACCGCCCACTCGCGGGAGAGAGTTTCCTATGCAAAAAGGAAGAGGACTTCACATGTCCAAGTAGAGAATCGTTACCCTAGAGGTTCGCTTTGGCGCCATGGAAAACTAGCCGGATTAAAACCATCGCAACGGACTCGCGTCCGTGGATCTGGCCTCGACTCGCGATTCAGAGCTCTGAAGCTCCAACAATGGTGGGGTTCCTCCTTCTTCTTCTCCCTTTTCTCTGCCCTCTCTCTACCTCTTAGAAAGAGAATGGGCCAAATGAAATGAGGCCTAAACCCTCATTTCCCAGCCTTATACCAACAGAAGGGATTCTGGGCCGTCAGATCCCTCTCAAATAAAATGAACGGCCTTGATTTGCCCTTAAAATGAACTTCCTGGGTCTGACACGGCTTCTGACACGCCTGTGTCACAGTTCGTGTCCCACACTCACCGTAATTCAGTGAAACACAGAACAGGACACGGCTCTGGACACACCCGTGTCACAGGTCGTGTGCTCGACACGGCTTTGGACACGCCCGTGTCACAGGTCGTGTGTCTTGCTTACAAAACGACGGCCAAACACCAAGGACACGACCCTAGACACACCCATATCCCAGGCTGTGTGCCCAACACGGTTTTGGACACGCCCGTGTCCCTGGACATGTTGCTCAGTCAACACAGTCCGACAAACACAACGCATGTCACGGCTTTGGACACGCCCGTGTCAACCCTAGACACGCCCGTGTCAACCCTAGACACGCCCGTGTCACAGGCTGTGAAACTTCAAGGGCTCCAAAAGTCCTTAAAAAAACAACCCATTCATATTCGAGTTTTGGGGCATTACACCTCTGTTATGGTTAGGTCGTGGAAGAAAGGTTTTTTCCACAGTTTGTACCATTTTCCATGACAAATTTTGAGGCAAAATGTTATTTTCCTAGTAGTGGATTGTTAAGAGTATGTGATAACAACTTGAAATTTCTAATGCTCTAATAATTGATGAATGTTAGATTTAAAAGTGTTTTGTTAACCATTACTTTATATTTGTTGGTTGTTATTTTGCATAAATTGACTGATCATCTTATTGAAAATGTTTAAAAGTGGATTGAATTGAGCAAAATAATATTTTCAAATGCTTGGAAGACAATGAGCTCTAGCTATGTGAAAATTGGGATCTTAAAAGAGTTTTTCTAGGTTTGATTATAACATATGTGACATGCACATAATCTCGCAAGAGGAGGAAATGACTCCTAATTGAATATTGGATTTTGGGAGATCGAAACATAATTCCTTGAAGGTAACTTATCATGAATATTTAATGAATGGTACTAATGCTATTTACTTGATGAATTGGTATGTGAGGTAGCTAACAAAGGAACTATGCTTTCTTAGATGCAAAATGAATTAACAAGCAAGATTAATAGAATGTGGTTTGTGCCAACAATTTGTAAAAAAATTATTATCATTGGATAAGACAGTTTCTACAAGTCATTGAAAGGTCTTCATCTTAAAGAACATGTCGACAACTACAAATTTGGAATAGGATCCCCTTTGTGGTTGGACAACCTAAGATGAAATTTATCAACACATCTCACAAGATCTTTGGTGATATCAATGAAACGATATACCAATATGTATTATGTGCCATCCCTTTATCCTTTTTGACATATGCAACCTATAATCTTATTGCAAAGTAAATATGTTCCCAACTTCCTGATATGTAATTGGTGAATAACTTATTCTTGAAGGGAGAGACGAGTATACATTAAGTCATCCTTCATTAAAACACAAATTGAGTGTTATATTCGATGTAGTTAGTGTATAACCAAGATTCTTTTATTCTTCTTTGAAATCTGTATCTTTTTCATAACATCGCTTCATGAATGCTAACCTCAATGACCTGCCAACTCAACATGGTTAATTTTGTTCATAAGCTTATATAGGGACTTATACAATAAGTTATAGCATATGACATAATCTGACTGCTTGTGAAGTTAATAGACTCGATTTAAGAGTACAACATAATCTCTTTGTTAATTAGGTAATTCTCTTAATATCTAACAATCATTAATTACTACCACTTAGAAGTTCTTATCATATGTTCTACTTCCATCTTGTTTTTAGATTCTCACTAAAGTAAGCAATGTCTCTTTACTTGAAACAATATAACTCTAAATGTAAAGAGTTTACCCAAATTATTTAGCATAATTACTTATGAAAGATGTCGACATTTCTTAATCCCACTGAAGCTTACTTTAATCCCCTCATTTCGCTAAACTTTTTTATTTCTTCATTCAATTAAGTATTAGTCCGTGATTGAGTTTATCAGTCTTTGGAAGTTTCTCACTTATCTCACTACACTAAGTGCATCAACTTTAGATTATGCAAACATTCTCCTTAACAGATTGAATTTCAGTCAAGTTCAAACTAAATTTGAGTCACATAAAAAAAATGCACTTGATGCTTCATCCCAATGGTGCAGAGCTTCTTATTCCTCTTGTGAAGGAGAGCTTTTTCTTCCGCGAGAAAGGGAAAAGGGTCTCAATGAAGATAGAGATTGCACTCGACCATGGTGCTTCTCTTCATCCAGTACTCCGTCGGCCGAAATTAGGAAGCCACCACCCATACAATCAATCTCAAAGCACAAATTCTATCTTCTTCATCATAGATTCTCTAAGATTCTTCCTCCAACCATTACGTTTTAAGCATTTTTCCACTTTCAATAAAGGAGCGGGTTACAATTTAAATTTTGCAGCATATTCCAGTTGCACATCCCAAATGATGCCATGGCTCTTCCTCGATTGCTTTGTATTTTTTTCCTTCTAGTGTTAATTCTGAAGGGGCTTTAGTTTTTAATTATTAATTTCTTATTGACATGCTTGCCACCAAGATGATAAAAATGTGATACATCTTACTCGTGTTAAGTGAAATGGAGAGGATGTGTATCTGAGCTGTAGAACTTTTGTAATGTCATGGCTCTTCCAAGATTTCGCATTCATCCTAAGTCCATTGGGTCCGATTTTATATTCAAAATGGTTGAAAGATATTGTAATTGTTCCCTGTGCCCGCGCAGTGTGCGGGTGCCAATCCCGTTCGCAGTGCACATGGGTTTGCACCGTTGCGTACACAGGCTGCACGGATATGAGCACATTGAACGCACCCCCGTGCTTAGGCCCTATACATAGGTACGCGCAGCACATGAATGCCTCGGTGCTCGGGAGATCTACCCTTAGGCTCCGTTCGCGTACCTTTTCGGTCCTCGCCAGCCTTCACGTCCCTCTTCATTAGCTCCATCCATGAGACCCCAGTCTAGCCAAGGAAGAAAGCCCATACACTCCTCTTGCTTCGGCTCTTGCCTCTGTGGACTTTGGGGGGAATGATGGGGCTGGCCCTAATTTATAAAGATAAATATGCTACAAGTCGCGGATTTCTCACTCCCCCACTTGCATAGTGGGAAGTTACGCATGATAATTGTCACACACATGATCCACACACTCGATTTGCGTGATAACTTCAGCGAATAAGATATAAACCACTGCTTTCTTGTGCGCTGGTTGCCCAACCTCCGCCTCCCGGAGAGGGGAGGCCTCGGCCGCGGCCAGCTTCACCGAGGTCAACCGTCTCGAGGTTGGTATCAACCACGGCCGACCCCTGCAAGGGGCTGACTACCCGTGAGGGGGAGGCCACCCCTCGACCTCCCGATCGTCGGCGACGTTGGCCGCAACCCTCGCATGGGGGTGCTGCCGCACCATGGCCACCCCGGAGCAGGCGGCCTCAGCAACCCCAGTAAGGGGACAGCCTCCCTGGCGCGGGGGCCTTGGACGTAGCCCTCGCAAAGATGGCACGCCCCGCGGCTGCCCCGGGGATGCCCCGATGCCGGGTGTCTCGGCCGAGACCCTCACCAAGGGGTCGACCTCCCCATGGCCGCCGAGGAACAGACGGCCTCAGCTACAACCCCCGCGAGGGGGAGGCTGCCCTGACACGGGAAGCCTCAACCACAGCCCCCACACGGGCCATGACCTACTATTGGTCATGGTCGGCCTTACCCAAGGCCACCCTCAAGGGGGAGGCCAGCCCTTGGCCTCCCAGGCCAAGGGGCAGCCTTGGCCAGCCCTGCCAAGGACAGGCACCCCCTCCCGACCGCTCATTGTGGGGGCAATGGGCGGCCACCGCCATGGCCACCATCCTCGGGCTGCCCGTCCCCCTAGGCGGGCTTTTTTCCGACCCAGGGGCAGGGTTTTATTTTCTGTAAAAGTGGTGATCCGTGTGCCCAGATTCGAGCATTTATATTGGTTCGTCCGGTATTTATTGGGCAAAATTACTAGACCGCCCCATAAAAGTCTATAAATTGTCTCACTCTCCACTCCGTTTAGATCTTTTTTTCAGTTCACTAACTCCGACAGTGTTCCTGTCTCTCTCTCTCTCACACACACACACACACATACACTATCCCTATAGGTTGTCCGCCCGCAAGTAACTCTGATGGTCATCGCTTAGGTGAACAAAGTTCGTTTGAACCAAGACAAGAGTTCGGAAGAGAACAGTTTCTTTGCCATTGACGAAGTCTCCGATCGTGCGTGAGATGTTGAACCGGGCGACGAGTCCTCAAGTGGCCATCGGGACAGATTCTAGGAGGAGCACAGAGAGCCTGGAAGTGCACAAAGAGCGCGTGATGCTCAGAACTCTCCCCAACTCCTTCATTTATCAAAGTATAATGAAAAGCGGCCTGTCACCCTCACCTTCATAGGCATCACCCGAACAACTGTGTAACAAACTCTAAAATAATGGAAGTTAGGTCAAGTGCGAATTCACCGCGTGGTTTTTCACCCCAATTGTTGGTTTTCTACCTAATCAGATCTCTCTCACACTGATCAAAGAACATTTGACTGTTTGCACTCTCGTCCGCTCTGCGAGCTAGGATGGTTCAAGAGTCCCGATCTACTTGGAGCTCCGAGCGGACTGCAACAAAACTTACTAAGAAAACCCATGAAATTGTCTTTAATGTGTGCATATTGCTTAGATATTATGTTATAGGACACAAACAATGTATGCATTAAACAATTGAGAAAGTTGTAGGAAAATACACTGAAAACATGTTTGTAGTGTCATGTTCACTAAACTAGATGAAGTTTGTGGTGTTATGACAACACGACGACATAAATCCGACAAGCCGTTAAATGAAAAATAATTGGACCGGATAATCACAGCCATTGGATCTGGGATAAATTTCTAAAGCATGGGCGTTCAGGTACGTGCATCTTCACATTCCAAAGTAGAATATATATAAATAGGTTAAATGTCATAAACCAAGATTAGAAATTACATTTTCCCTAAATCATTGCGACGAGCTTGATGAGCCCGAATTTTATAGGGTTTTTTGTACTCATCTGAGCTCGTTTTCACACAAATGCACTTCACATTTAGCTTATAATCGCTCATATTTCACTTGGTATTCACTTTCACAAGAAGTGCACAATATGCCTGTTGTGGTGCGCAATTGTGCTCTATATTACTGGGGGTAAGCACATTGTGCTCCCCGATGTGTTTTTAAAGTTCGTATTACAATTTTGGATGAGCGGGTGCAGCGCCCAATCCATTTTGGAATTCTTTGCTATTTGCATGGTCTTGCGATATTTCTTCTCGCACGGGCATTCTGTTAGTGTGTTTCCTTTTTTCGGAATATAGGAATATGCAGTCTGCTATGTGTGTTGCGGAAACTTATTTCAATTTATTTTAAAAATACTTCCACTGCGATTGTTGTGCGCCTTTAGAACCTCTTACTCAAGCGTGTTGGGTGCACCATTAATATGGGCATCGACAACGCTCTATGCACGCAGTCGATACATTGCTATTATTGAAAGCATTGAACTTGGTGGCATGAGTATATACATAGTTAATCACTTTTTGCAGTGCAAACTGTGTGCCACAGAAGCCAATTTTTCTTGTAGTGATTAGATCCTGAACGCTCTATGCACATTATTTGTTAATGTATTTTGTAAATATAAAGTACACTTCTTTTTTTTCTTGATCATCCAAATCCATCTAGTTTTTCTCTTCCATATCCACTGTTAGGATTAGATTCAACTTTGCTCTTTGATAAAAGAAATTATGTCATCCATTTATTGTGATAGTCTATTGTGTCAATTAGTTAATTTTCATGTATGTTTTTTTTATTCGCAGCGTAAAATATTGCAGGCCAAATGTGTGCTTATCATTGTGATCTGTTGGAGCTTAAGGCTCCGTTTGGAGGGACTTTTTTTCACCGGTCAAGCGGTTACGACCGCATGAACCAGACCTTAATTAAGGTCCGGTTCATGCGGCCGTAACCGCTTGACCGGTGAAAATAAGTCCCTCCAAACAGAGCCTAAGTCTTGACTCTATTGATCTGCATGTAAAATGGTAGTTAAATAATTCATATATATTTCCCACTCACGTACAAATGGCAATAAAAAATGAACTAATGATGTGGAACAATAGAGAGAGGGAAAGGGAGTGAGAGAGGTAAGATTAAGGGAAAAAGAAACCAAAAATTAGGACAAGATGAGTAATGCTAAATATGAATGGATTAATTAGATTATGTGCTTACAGAGCAGCGTGGCACAAATTGAACTGCGAAGAACTTTGTAAAGAAGAGGTTATTCAGCCATCAATTATGGGTTGCAAACTTCTCATGGGCCTCTGCTTACCGGATGGAAAGGCCTGCAGATGTGTGGTTTGCCCTTTGGAGCAGCCTAATTGGGTACCTCATCCACTCTGTGACTTCAGTATTTTCATGCCAAATGCAAAGGGATTTGGAGAATTACATTAATTTGTTTCGGCAGCTGGAGATTCCTGCTTTCTGATGCTTGCCTGCATGAAGCTTGTGTATGTTCCAGCATATGCTTTCTCCTGGCTTTTAGAGTGGCAAAAAGTTGGTTTAAAAAAGTTATGAACTGTTTGAAAAATCTTGGTGCAAGTTCTTTTTAAAAAGATGTTTTACATTTTTGTTTGAATAACAACTTTTTAGTAATAGCCGTTTGACTTTTTTAACATGCATGAAAGAGAGAGAGAATTGATATTGGAATTGGAATTAGTATCGGTATTGAAAAGATGGCGAAAAATGTGCGCTCGGACGAAAAATGTGAGTCCGGACGAAAAATGCGAGCCCGGCGTAAAATGGGTGCCCGTGCGGAAAAAGTACTCCGAGGCGACAAAATGTGCAGTCGTGATAAAAATGCGCACCCCAACAAAATATGTGTTTCCTAGCGAAAAAATGTCCGTCCGGGCAAAAATGTATTCCTTGACAAAAGTGAGCATCGAGGCGAAAATGTGGTCCAAGGCAAAAGCGTGTGCGTGAGTGAGTACGCAGGTGTAGAATGCTTAATATCCAAACGACGAAATGACCTAAACATTCGACGAAGGGTTTTGTAGGTTTACTACAATATCGATGACTTTGGACTCTAAAACCAATTTCTATCTAAAATCGCTCATCTAAATAGCATTATTGGTTTTCCAATTCTCAAAGTCAATTCTTGAATATCAATGTCGTCGAAAAGAACGGACATTTGTGGAAAATAGGTATTTTTAAAGTTCCTTATGTAGAATATGGAGCCCCGGCTATGTAAAAATCCTTGAAAACTTCTTTTTCCAGGGAGTTCTTTTGCTACCGCTGTGCAAACAAACGCCAATAAAACTGTGATGACGATGGGAATAAAACTATACCCGCCATCACCACCTCCCCAAACAAAGCATTAATACAAATAAACCTCATAATAATAATGTATTCATTCAAATATATATATCATGGTCTCCGTATTATATACATGTGTGTTTGCCCAAAATTCATTGTTGTTCATCACAATTAATTTTGCAATTCTAATGCCAAAATATTAAAATCAGGCATTTAATATAAAGTAATGTTATAAGCAGTCTGAGTCTCAATATTGGTACCCAAAAAACTTGTTTTTTTTCTCTTCCTATAAGTTTTTAATCACACCCCCTATATATTTTCTCCTTAAAGTCAGAACAGAGCGCCTCAATCTTCACAGCTTGCTCCGGAGTTGTCGTTTCCAACCAAAATGCATATATCGCCGCAGCAAATTTCGACAACCCGGCACAGATTTGACACCGCCAACCATAGACTCACCCATATTTTTTTGTACCATAGTAAAGATGAGTGTGCTATCAATCCCATTCCCTTCATTTTCCCTCTTGTGTCTCAATTCCCACCTTTCCTTGATAATCATCCCTCACATTTCCCACAAGTTCCCCCCTCTCTCCCCTCCCCCTCTTTCTCCTCTCTTATTTCTTCCGTAAAATGATCAGTGGAAGAACTCCATAGCCGCACAAATTGTGGTGGAAGATAAAGAGGCATGTTTTCTAATCTAATTCTATTAATTTATTTATTTATTTTCTACAAGAATTAGATTAAGAACTTAAGATTAGTCCAGCTCTTCACCGGTAGATGGCTTCCATTCTCTTCTCCACCAAAGGCCCTCGTCTTCCCCTGTCATGGTTAATAGCGCCATTTTCTAATTAATTACATGCTTGATTTGTGACGGAATGCATCATTTGGGATGGAATATTGCATCAGCTATATCATGATGCAATTGTTGAAACCGAAAAATCGGTCCCTGAGGAGTTCGACCCTTGGGGAAGGGGTGATCGCACACTTACTTCTCTCCCCACGAGCCCAAATGACAGAGGAAAAGGACCAGGGACAGACCCAAGGCTACAGCACGGAGGTCCCACCACACACCCGGAAGATCTTAGAGCGCTTTCCCTCCTTTACCAAGTGCTGAAGCTAAGGTACCTCAGAAAGCACTAAAAGACCGGGCACAAGAAAGCGTGCCCTTCTGAGGTACCCCTTGGGTCCTATTTATAGGAAAAGACGGTCTGCAAATATCCAATCTTCACTGTTTTCGAGGACTATAGGCAGTCAAAAAGGAGGTAACATGGTAAAGATACACCACGGCTGAGGGGCGAGCTGGCCCTGAGATAACGTCCACTCGGCAAGGGCGACGAGTACTAGAGCGGGAGAGCTTCACCCTACGCCGAGGTAAAAGGCGGTGAGGGCGCTCGCCCCACTCAACGCCATGGGAGAAGGCGTTGAATGCGCTCGCCTCTCTCAACGCCACAGGCCCGGCTCGTCTCGTTCTGGGCCTGGGCGAGTTGCCTCTGAAGCCTCTGCTCGCGGGTGACGGACGTGCTGGCACTCGCCCGCCCCTTGGCTCTGGGCGAGCACGTACTCGGCCGGATCTACTCGCTTGATGAACTGACTTCCTTCCGCTGGGCTCATCTCTACGAACTTTGGGCTTGGCCCGACGATTGTCGAGCCCGTACTCGGCACGCTGGGCTCGACATGCCCTGCCGAACTCGCCTGGGGCTCTGGGGCAGTCTGAGCCGGCCGGTTTGGCTCCTGTTAGCCCACTCGCTGGATACGGGGTTGTACACAATCCCCGCTCTTTGCGAGATTGGCACAAACTCGGAAAGAAACATCCAACCCCCTAGGATCCTGCGAGTGCGACAGGAGCCAAAAGGAATCTCTTGGTGGGTCCTACCGATGGCTATATATACATACCCAGAACACCCGGCTAACCTCCACCCTTCCCTTTACTTAAGCCCTACCGAGATGCCACTCCCCAAAGAGGTCATGGAGCGACTCGCGAAATCTCGCGAGGATACCGCCCTCCGCGCTGCGGCCCTAACTGATCTGAAAGTCCCGGCTCGCCGCTATACTGAATTCGGTTCGGTCAAGAGGGCGAGGTCCTTTCCTCCCGAGGCCGAGCACATCTTCGCTGACTTGAAGAACACCCTGGTCAATGGCTCCGACTCCTCCAACCGTCCTGCTCCGGCTCCCAACGGTAAATACTTTGTGGACCTCACCACCGTACAAGACCATGGTGGCGAGATCTCCACGCCGAGGGTCGAGAATCTCCCTGCCAAGGCGCCTGAGGCATCTTCTGACCCACGTCCGCAAGACTCGCTCCCTGCCATCGAAACCATGGGGCTGGACTCACGGAAGCTGGGGTCGCCGGCTCGCACTCCTTCTCGACAACCCTCTTCCGCTCCCGCGGCTACTGGGGAGGACGCCGAGAACACATCCGCTCCAGATTTCCCCTGAAATTCTGAAGGTATATCTCTGATACCCTCACATTGCGTCTGATTTCAATTGGTGTTCTCTCCTCCCACTCGCTATCCTGACTCTCTCGTGCAGGCCTTCCTAGCCGGTCTGGGGCTGATGACTCATCCGAATGGGGTGGCTACTCGCCTCTTCCATCGCCACGCGCTCTAGACATCTTCCTGAACTCAGAGGTGGATAGCCCCGAACGGTCGAGGCGAAGCCAACTGGTACTCAAAAAATTAGTGCGCGAGCTCCACAAGTTGAAGAAAGACAATTCCAGGCTGCAGGAGGAGTACGCGCAGCTTGCTGGCGAGACAAGGGTCAGCTCGGCGTATGTGGCGACGTCTTGCTCCATTCTCTTCGACGAGATTGATGAGAACTTGCGAGCAGCGAACAGGAATATGGGGCAGCTTCAGTAACTCTTTGCGCAGCGGCTGGCGACATCGGGCCGGCGAGAATGGGGTAATTAAGGACGGCTTTCTTGCGAGCCGACCGGCACTCGCCCCTGCTGTCTCCTGGCGACAGCGTGTGCTTTTAACTTTCCTTGTTCTGGACAATTTGCTCTTTATGCTAATAAATTGTATAAGTTTTCGTTATGTGAGCGTGTTTTATTTCTTTTGAACGGTGCGTGTCTTTTCGAATTCCTTATCCAGACTCGCCGAGGTCGACGAGCAGAGAGCAGCGAGACGGAGTAAGCGAGCCGGGCTGGTCAGTCGGCTCCGGTTCTCCTCCCCTTTTTCTATAAATAGGGATCCCCACCTACCCCCAGGCTACGCCTTTATTTCCTTCTTATCGTTTCCCCTCCTTTCCTCCCTTGCCTTCTTCTCGCGTGCTTTCCTCCCCTCAGCGAGTATGGGGAAGGGACACCCCGATTCCGATGGTCGCGTCAAATGCGCCAAGAACTTCGCCGACCATTGCTTCTTATAGGGCAATACTACGGCGGACGAGCTCGCTGAGTTTGTGGATGGCTATGTTCCTGCCGATTTCGTGGTCCGCCTCCCGGCGGAGCATGAGGCCATAAACTCCTTCGAGGATGAGCTCGCCTTCCCCATCTCACATTTTGAGGTGGGGTTGCGCCTGCCGCTCTTGCCTGAGGTCCGTCAGTTCCTTAAGTATTACGGCATCGTGCCCGCGCAGCTCAACCCCAACGCCATCGCTATGGTAGTTGGGTTTGCATGCTACCTTCGCCGAGAGCGGATTGAGTTCAATCTGAACGTCTTTCGCAAACTCTTTTCTTAAAAGGCCAACGCCGACGGGGTCGCCTTCTTCGGTGGTACTTCCATAAAAATCCGCGTGGTCGCCAACAAGAACCACAACTGGAAGTCGAAGATTGTCTTCATCCGGGGTGACCTCGACAATATTCCCTTCTCGCCCCTGTAGAAAAGCGAAGAGGTGTACCGCCCGCCGTCCGTGTCTGGCAACGATGTCGAGCTTCACAAGTTCTTTCTTTACAAGGACTTTGAAGTCGCCTTCCTCCGCCGTGGCCTCGAATCCCTGCCGCCCGTCCCTCCTGGCGAAGGTATGTCTCGCCTACCTTCTTTTTGTCACGCTCGGCATGGTCGGTAAAAAATCCCTTTCTTCGACTAAGTCTTTTTTTACAGGGGAGCGACTGGTCCCGGAGAACCCTCCCTTCGCTGACCCGGGAGTATTCTCGGACCCTCTCGAGCGAGCTTGGGCTGCGACCGAGGCGTGCCGAGAAAAGAAGGTGAGAGGCAAGCCTTCCAGCAAGAGGCGGCTGGAGCTCGGAGGGCCAAGCTCGCTCCACCGTTCCTCGGCCCCTAAGAAAAAAAAAGGCGAGGGTGATCTCGCGAGGCCAGCCACAGCAACCCTCGTCGCCTGTCAGGTTCATGAGCTCACCGGAGGTTTTTTCTGACGAAGCCCCGACGAGCCCGTTGAAGGAGGCGTCATCCCCCCGTGGGAAGAAGCGTGGGTCCTCCTCCCCTCCCTCCGTGGAGGAAGTTGCTCCCTACGATCTGGGAATTCCAAACAACCACCCCCACTTCGACAAGGGGGGAAGAAGCAAGGACGCGGCCGGCGAGCCGATGCTGAGCTGGGATGAGGGGGCCCACGGAGTTTCCGTCTCTACTCGCGCCCCTTCCTGGGGAGCCTGATAGCCTCCTACGGGCCACGCGTTCGCCCTTGGTTTCAGCCTGTACGGCTGGGATGGCGCCGAGGCCTACAAGAACATGACTCCTCGGCAGATAGGCCACGAGGGTCTGCAGGCCCATCTGCGGGCCTTCGAACTCCATAACATGATGGTTCGCCGCTGCTTTCAGCTAAGCCAGCTCCTGCAAAAGGCCGAGCAGGAGCGTGACCTGACGACGGAGAGAGCTGTCGACGCGGAGCGGCGGTTCGACATCGCCGAGCACTTGCCCAACGAAGCATCGGGCGGGCTAGTAAGAATTGACCAACTCTCATTTTGACTTAGAAAAATATTTTCACCAAGAATCTGACCTCTTTGTCTTTCAGGATGTCGAGTCCGCCAGGGTGCTACAGGCCCGCGCTAGTAAGCTAGAGGGCGAGGTCGCCCAGCTGCAGGTCCGGCTCGCTGGTCAGGAGGCCAGTTCGCACGAGCAGGAGTCCCATGTTGTCGAGCAGGGGGTTCTTGCTGCTCGTTCGGCGGCCGAGGCGGAGGTGCTAAAGGAGCAGAACCGTGATCTCCAAGGCGAGGTCCGTCGGCTGACGGAAGCCCTTTTCCCCCGGATGGCGCTGAGCCCCCTTTTCCCTATAAGTGGTCTCGGGTTTTCGGCGAGGGGTTGGTCATGGAGCGACTGCGAGTCAACTCGATCAAGTCTACTGAATGTCTCCTGGGCGTCATGAGGGGATCGAGGATCCTGGCGGAGGTCTGCGAGGAAGTGGCGGTCCGAGACCTTCTGTCGAGTCTATTCCCGCCGTCACCGCCTAGCAGGAAGGAGGAAAGCTTTGGCTCTCTTTTCGATAAGGCGAAGGACAAGGAGCCGTTGCTCGGAGATGAGGAGGATCATCCTTCGGGGGAGGAGGGCGAGAGCTGACCGGATCTCCTCCCCCACTTTCTTCATTCTTCTTGTAATCTGTTCCCCCCCCTTTTGTAATCTTGCTGAGGCGAGCCCCCCTTTTTTAAATTATAATGATAAAGAATTTTCTATCTTCTTTTTACCTTCCGAGCTAGAATGCACGTGAGTTAGGATTTGCACTCGCCGAGGGGCCCTGAGCATCGGCAGCGGCCAGACTCGCGAACACTCCGCTTGCCTGCGAGTCATTCCGCGCTCTTCTTTGTCGAAAATTCACAACACGTCTGGGGTAAGGCCGCCACCGGTGCCCGCCTAGTATACCGAGAAGTACCATTTTTCGAGCAGACCTTCGCGAGAACGGGCTCACCTGGGAGGTGCACTCTTCTCTCAACCAGAGGTGGGATCAAAAATCCCCTTAACAGAAACCAAGGGGGACAGGGCCCCTTGAGCTCGTCTTGCTGACTGGCGGGTTTGCTCGTTCATGCTTGCCATGTGTCAACTTTCAGGTCCACCCCCCGGGTCGTAACAACGTCCATCAAGACCCCGGACCTGCCAGCTTGGAGGGAGCCTGACAAGCAGGAGAATCAAGACCTAACCCCAGAGCGAGAAGACTCGGAACATTTGCCTCTCCCGGGTGCTACCACCAGGCCAGTCAGCTAGATGGGAGCCTGAGGGCGAGTGTTGAACATCCTCCAGGCTCAGCCCCAGGGTCATAACGACGTCCATCGAGACCCCTGTCGTGCCAGCTTTGAGGGAGCCTGACAGTGGGAGAATTGAGACCTAACCCCAGAGCGAGAAGACTCAGAACATTTGCCTCTCCCGGGTGCTACCACCGGGCCAGTCAGCTAGATGGGAGCCTGAGAGCGGGTGTTGAACATCCTCCGGGCTCATCCCTAGGGTCATAACGACGTCCATCGAGACCCCTGCCCTACCATCTTGGAGGGAGCCTGACAGTGGGAGAATCGAGACCTAACCCCAGAGCGAGAAGACTTGGAACATTTGTCTCTCCCGGGTGCTACCACCAGGCAAGTCAGCTAGATGAGAGCCTAAGGGCAGGTGTTGAACATCCTCCGAGCTCAGCCCCAGGGTCATAATGATGTCCATCGAGCCCCCTACCCTGCCAGCTTGGAGGGAGCCTGACAGCGGGAGAATCGAGACCTAACCCCAGAGCGAGAAGACTTAGAACATTTGCCTCTCCCGGGTGCTACCACCAGGCCAGTCAGCTAGAGGGGAGCCTGAGGGCGGGTGTTGAACATCCTCCGGGCTCAGCCCCAGGGTCATAATGACGTCCATCGAGACCCCTGCCCTGCCAGCTTGGAGGGAGCCTGACAGTGGGAGAATCGAGACCTAACCCCAGAGCGAGAAGACTTAGAACATTTTCCTCTCCCGGGTGCTACCACCAGGCCAGTCAGCTAGAGGGGAGCCTGAGGGCGGGTGTTGAACATCCTCCGGGCTCAGCCACAGGGTCATAACAATGTCCATCGAGACCCCTGCCCTACCAGCTTGGAGGGAGCCATAAAGTGGGAGAATCGAGACCTAACCCCAGAGCGAGAAGACTTGGAACATTTGCCTCTCTCGGGTACTACCACTAGGCTAGTCAGCTAGATGGGAGCCTGAGGGCAGGTGTTGAACATCCTCCGGGCTCAGCCCTAGGGTCATAATGACGTCCATCGAGACCCCTGCCCTGCCAGCTTGGAGGGAGCCTGACAGCGGGAGAATCGAGACCTAACCCCAGAGCGAGAAGACTTAGAACATTTGCCTCTCCCGGGTGCTACCACCAGGCTAGTCAGCTAGAGGGGAGCCTGAGGGCGGGTGTTAAACATCCTTCGGGCTCAGCCCCAGGGTCATAACGACGTCCATCGAGACCCCTGCCCTGCCAGCTTGGAGGGAGCCTGACAGTGGGAGAATCGAGACCTAACCCCAGAGCGAGAAGACTTAGAACATTTCTTGAGGGTTTACGATATTATGCTATGAATGTTCCGCAACATCTCATATTACCGCTACGATTATCAGACAGAAAGGGCTCAAATGAATGAAACAAATTGTATTTGAAAAAAAACTAAGACACATATAAATATTCAGGGATAGAAGCGTTTCAGGTCGTCGCCACTCAAGGTGTGGCTCAAGGTCTCTCCCTCCACATTTTGGAGGTGGTATCCCCCCGATCTTAGTGCCTCTTTTACGATGTAAGGCCCCTCCCAGTTTGGATGGAGCTTGCCCACGGCAGCCGATCTTCCCGCCTCATCTACCTTCTTTAGGACCAGGTCACCTTCCACAAACTGTTTGATCCGAACATGTTTGTCAAAGTACTTAGCCATCCTCTGCTTGACTTCCTCTTGCCGAACCGCTGATAGGTCGCGCAATTCTTCTACCAGGTCCAAGGAGAGCCGCTGTTCCTCCTCGTTTTCAACTCTCCACTCCTCTCTTCCAGCTTCCGCCTCAGCGACCCGGGGAGTACGGACCTCGAGTTCGATGGGGAGCACCGCCTCGCTTCCATGAGATAGTTTGAAGGGTGTCTCCCCTGTGGCAGTATTGGGGGTAGTCCTCAGGGCCCAAAGAACGGAGGGGAGCTGCTCCACCCAACTCCCTTTCAAATTTTCAACCTTCTTTTTCAGGAGTTTCACGATAACCTTGTTGGCCGCTTCCACCTGCCCGTTGCTTCTTGGGTGATGGACGGAGGCAAACCTAAGGTCAATCCTGAGCTCTCCACAGAATTTGATGAACTCGTTGTTGGCGAACTGCGGTCTGTTGTCGGTGACGATGGCTTGGGGCATCCTATGCCTATAGATGATTTCCCCCTGCCGCTCCCTGTTTCCCCGTATCTCGAGGAACTCCGGGCATGTGATTGTCGTGTGCCCCTCATCTTTATGATAGTCACAGTAGGGTAGGTCTACCCTGACCTCCCTCCTCCTACTTGGCTGTCCTCTCCTTCTCCCTCCCAGATCTATAGCCATGGATTCATCCTGATCGGGAAGGGGGGGTCTCTGACCCTGCCTCCCCCTGGGGGTAAAACTGGTCGCGCCCACCTTGGCAGTTATCTCCTCCCTGATAACCCCTTCGTGGCCCTTGATCCTGCCACTCCGGCCTCCAACCCAACCGGTTGTTTGGTTCCTGACGCCCCCACCTGGGCTGCTGCTGCTGCTGCTCTCTCTGTCGAGGCTCGACCCTTCTCTCCTCCTGGGCTCGGCCACCCCCTGGCTTCTCCTCCTCCACGGCCCACCTGGCCAACCTCCGGGCAAACTCCAGGTGTGTTGCTTCCATGTCGTCCTCTCTTGCCTCCCTCTCCAGGAGCGCCTCAAAAGACACTGGAGGCATCCTCTTCAACTCCATGGCGAAGAACCCGGGCTGGAGACCCAGGGTGAAGGCCACCATCATGGTGTGCCCTGGCATCTCTTGTACCTGGGACAGTTCCTCCTGAAACCTGTCTAGGTAACTTCCCAGGCTCTCCACTACTCTCTGTTTGATATGGAACAAGGACTCGGCCTCCCTTTTTCTTTTCTTTGAGGTGGTGAATCTCAACATGAACCCTCGGCGCAGGTCCTCGAAGCAGTAGACGGATCCGGCCGGAAGCTGATGAAACCACTCTCTCGCTTTCTCCCTGAGGGTGATGGCGAAGAGCCTGCACTTGAAGCCATCTGATATCTTTCGGATTGAGACCACGTCCTCAAACCACTGGACATGCTGGACTGGATCTCCCTTCCCTGAGTAGTAGGACATCTCCGGCTCTCGGAACCCCTCTAAAACTTGGGCAGAGGAAACGAACTCGCTGAAGGGGCTTCACCCCTCAGCTGGGCGAGTTGGGAACTCCCTCCCCACCGTCTCGCCGAATTGGTACTCGCCTGCCGAGCCCAGAAAAAGGACTCGCCCCCTCGGCTCGCGCTCCCCTTGCTCGCGACTTCCTTCCCAGCTCGCCTGATGGGCGCGTCGTTGCCCAGTGTCGGGTCGGCGACCACGGGAACCACCGGCGTCGTACTCTCGGCTCGCATGCCGAGTGCGACCCTGACGAGCCCGAGCAATTCCTCTCTGAGCTCCGCGGACATCCCTGCCGCCGTAGGAAGGGGAGGGGGTGGCAAGTTCGCCCGGCCTGAACCTTGCCCTTCATCTCTTGCCATCGGACTTGCGGAAGATTTTTCGTACTAACCACGCTCCACGCTCACCGCACCAAAATATATTGAAACCGAAAAATCGGTCCATGAGGAGTTCGACCCTTGGGGAAGGGGTGATCACACACTTACTTTGTAACACCCCAGAATCTCAAAATATGTTTGTACACAGTTTTGAGTAGCAGGCTGTTAAACACGGCCTGGGACACGGGCGTGTCCCAGGGCGTGTCGGGGGTACACGGCCTGGGACACGGGCGTGTCCCAGGGCGTGTTCAGGCTAGTCGACGTTTGAGAGTCGACGATCTTCGATCCTGGGACACGGCCTTCGACACGGGCGTGTCCCAGGGCGTGTTCGAATTAAATTTCGAATTTGGCCTATTCGAGTCAGAGCCGTACACGGCCTTGAACACGGCCATGAACACGGGCATGTCAGGCTGGACACGGGCGTGTCAGCTGCCGTGTTTTGACCCGTATACTGGTTTTGGAAGTCGGTAAGTGCCGTGTAGCAGGAGACACGGGCGTGTCTTAAGAATGACACGGGCGTGTCAGGGTTGACACGGGCGTGTCGATGCCCGTGTTGTTCAGTCGGTTCGAAACCGCGTGTGCCGCTTAAGGGTACACGGCCTGTGACACGGGCGTGTCACAGGCCGTGTCAGCCAAAAATTGGGTTTGTTGGGCAAATCTCGGCCGTTCGTTTCCTTCTATTTGGATCTTGTGGTCCAAAGCATTTCCAGCCTCTTTAAAGCCGTGGATTGAGATGAAATCTCATTTCCACTTAGCCTTTCTCTCTCTAAAGAGAAGAAAGAGAGGAGAGCTTTGAGGAGGGGGAGGAGGAGCTTTCCGGCCGCCGGTGGAGCTTCGTCGAGCCGAATAGAGAGCCGAGTGCAGCGTTGCGGAGGCAAGGCCGCTGCGGTGATTTCCATCCGGCTAGTTCTTCTATGGCGCCGAAGCGATCGTCAAGGGTAACGATCTTTCTTCCTTGGGCAGGTGAAGCCCTTTGTTTTGCATGTGCATGGGATCCTCCATCAAGAGATGGAAACGCGTAAGTGATTCCAGCAGTGAGTCTGCATCTAGAGCCGGAAGTATGTAGTACGGCATAGGCATGCTGTGTGAAGCCCATCCAGACGTATGTCGGGATTGGTGATGTTTGTATTGAAAACCGGAGAAGACTCCGTGTATTCATCGTTTAGCCTGCGGAGATGGTGAGGACGATGTGCTTGGTGTATAGGATGCTTTGCATAGCTCCTTTGGTTGCATGCTTGCTAAGAGCTGGATAATGGAGTGCGGACACCTCTGAGTGGGTGGGTGCGAGAGGTCTTCAACAGGGGTTTGGAGGCTTATGCCCACTCCACCAAGTGGCGATGTTATGATCCGGTGAGCGGTCGATTGGTAGCAAAGCAGCAGGGCGAATTCCCTAGGCTTGTTACACTACGTGGGTAGGTCGACTGGTAGTGCTCACGGGTTTTGGGGTGGTGCGTACCTCTGAGTGAGACGGGTGCGTGAGGTCTTCCACAGGGGTTTGGAGGCTTATGCCCGCCTACCAAGTACAAACCATAAAGGTGCCCTGAGTGCACGGAGCGCCTGGCATTGAGGCCGGCGTTTGTGATGTTGTGTGTATGTTATATATATGTTGAAATTGCTATACATGCAGGGAAGGAACCACTACCCCGGGTAAGGGGTGGGGTCGTTATAATTGGTCAGCTGAATGCTGACCGTTGCTTTGTTTATCACCCATGGGGTGGACGTCCATATGCAGGTGTTGCGGGCTGATTGGATTGAGCGGGAAAAAGCCCATGCTGCTGGTAGGCCGTTGAAGGCCGTGCGAAGTGTTGGATTTCATGTGTGGCCGGCTTGCGTGCCGATGTATGAAATTATATGTATTGTAAAGAGTAACTTGTAAGGCCTTAAGGCCGTGTGCGGTGTGGTCTTGTTAACATTCCTGGTCTTTTATATAAATGGGATATTTATATAGTAGTGGACATTCAGTGTTATGAGTTCTTGCACTTAATAAGCTTCCGCTAGAATGCTTTGAGTTAGGACTCGTTTGGTTTGATATTATCCTGTGACCTCACCGTCTGTTTGTGGCATATAGTGTGGGGCCCCGGCCGGACCTTCTACTATACGTCATTTAACGGATATGGTCGTTACAATTTGGTATCAGAGGTTTTTGTCGGTCTTCCTCTTTCGAATTCGTGGTCGAATTCTTTTGTGGGGTGGCGAGCACGTGTTTGTGCGACCTGCTGTAATGCTAATGAACTCTGGAATGTCCACTAAGGAATGTGTGTGTGTGTCTATTCAGTGAGTTTGCCGTATTACCATGGAAAGTAATGCTATCTTGTTCACCTATAGGTGACGAGGAGTGGAGCTGGGCAGTCGGAGCCCCAGCGTTCGGTGGAGAGTGCGGCACCACCTGAGGTGCCTACACCTCCCCCTTCTGCGGAAACGGTGCGCTTAGTTGCGGAGGTGATCTTTGCTATGCTTCAGGCACAACCTTTTGGGCAAGCGAGGCCCGCTGTGGCGCCAGTGCAGGTTGGTGCAAGGCAAGAGCATGTTGAGGTTGGTGCGAGGCAAGAGCATGTTGAGGTTCCGGTTGCTGTGCAAGCAGCGGACGAGCAACTTAAGCACTTTATGGAGTTTAATCCGCCTACGTTTGTCGGAGCAACGTCTCCAACAGAGGCCGAGGATTGGCTCTCTAGAGTGAAAAGAATCCTGGCTGCGCTCAGGATTAGTGAGGAGCAGAAAGTCCCGTTAGCCACTTTCCTCCTGGAAGGAGAGGCGAGGCTTTGGTGGGATGAGATCGAGTTGCACCAGTTGGGAGGTAGAGATCTGGGCGACATATCGATGGACGAATTCTCTAGATTATTTTGGGCGAAATACTTGCCCATGGCGCAGAGAATTGCAATGGAAAATGAATTTCAACGTCTGGTACAGGGTGATAAGACCGTGGACGATTACCTGCATGAGTTTACCAAGCTCGGTCGTTATGCGGGGTCGACGTTTGCGGACCAGGCGCGGAAGACAAATAGGTTCTATGAAGGGCTGCGTGATGAGTTGCGGTTGGCTCTCCCGAGTTCAGTGAACCAAGGATTCCAAGCATTGGTGCATACCGCTAGTGCGCTAGAGAAGGATTTGAAGCGGGTACGGGAAAAGAAGAACTTAGTGGTGGAAAAGTCCGACTTCAAAGTTCCGCCATCAGAGCAATCAGATTTCAGGAAACGTGATAAGAAGCGGTTCAGGCCTGCTGAACAAACTTCTTCAGATGTTGCGTCAGGAGCAACGTTTGGGCAAGAACGGGTTGAGCCGCGTACATGTTTCATTTGTGGGAAGCCAGGGCATATCGCGCGATTTTGCTGGAATGGTGCGTCAAGGGGTGAAAGAAAGGCAGGTGCGTCCTATGATGAGAAGGGTAAAGCTGTGGCAGAGTCGTCTGCATCGCGGGCGCAACCGCGAATATACACTCTTGAGATGCAGGAGCCGCAAAGCTCAAATCAAGCAGAACAGCAAATCCGTGCTTTGGACTTAATGGAGGCCGCTAAACGGATTCTGCGAGATGCGGAGAAGCCGAAATAAAGTGGAGTGTGCACTTTATTTTGTTGTCTATTGTATGTATGTATGTATGTATTTCTGTTTGTGACAAACAGTTGTGGGGGTACGATTCCATGGGGCGAGACAAGTTGTGGCCTCTGAACTCTAAACCTGGATCGTTTTGGTTTGTATCGCAACAGCGTGGTTGTGTTGATACTTGTGCGTTGCGCTAAATTTCGGGACGAAATTTCTATAAGGAGGGGAGGGTTGTAACACCCCAGAATCTCAAAATATGTTTGTACACAGTTTTGAGTAGCAGGCTGTTAAACACGGCCTGGGACACGGGCGTGTCCCAGGGCATGTCGGGGGTACACAGCCTGGGACACGGGCGTGTCCCAGGGCGTGTTCAGGCTAGTCGACGTTTGAGAGTCGACGATCGTCGAGCCTGGGACACGGCCTTCGACACGGGCGTGTCCCAGGGCGTGTTCGAATTAAATTTCGAATTTGGCCTATTCGAGTCAGAGCCGTACACGGCCTTGAACACGGCCATGAACACGGGCGTGTCAGGCTGGACACGGGCGTGTCAGCTGCCGTGTTTTGACCCGTGTACTGGTTTTGGAAGTCGGTAAGTGCCGTGTAGCAGGAGACACGGGCGTGTCTTAAGAATGACACGGGCGTGTCAGGGTTGACACGGGCGTGTCGATGCCCGTGTTGTTCAGTCGGTTCGAAACCGCGTGTGCCGCTTAAGGGTACACGGCCTGTGACACGGGCGTGTCACAGGCCGTGTCAGCCAAAAATTGGGTTTGTTGGGCAAATCTCGGCCGTTCGTTTCCTTCTATTTGGATCTTGTGGTCCAAAGCATTTCCAGCCTCTTTAAAGCCGTGGATTGAGATGAAATCTCATTTCCACTTAGCCTTTCTCTCTCTAAAGAGAAGAAAGAGAGGAGAGCTTTGAGGAGGGGGAGGAGGAGCTTTCCGGCCGCCGGTGGAGCTTCGTCGAGCCGAATAGAGAGCCAAGTGCAGCGTTGCGGAGGCAAGGCCGCTGCGGTGATTTCCATCCGGCTAGTTCTTCTATGGCGCCGAAGCGATCGTCAAGGGTAACGATCTTTCTTCCTTGGGCAGGTGAAGCCCTTTGTTTTGCATGTGCATGGGATCCTCCATCAAGAGATGGAAACGCGTAAGTGATTCCAGCAGTGAGTCTGCATCTAGAGCCGGAAGTATGTAGTACGGCATAGGCATGCTGTGTGAAGCCCATCCAGACGTATGTCGGGATTGGTGATGTTTGTATTGCGAACCGGAGAAAACTCCGTGTATTCATCGTTTAGCCTACGGAGATGGTGAGACGATGTGCTTGGTGTATAGGATGCTTTGTATAGCTCCTTTGGTTGCATGCTTGCTAAGAGCTGGATAATGGAGTGCGGACACCTCTGAGTGGGTGGGTGCGAGAGGTCTTCAACAGGGGTTTGGAGGCTTATGCCCACTCCACCAAGTGGCGATGTTATGATCGGGTGAGCGGTCGATTGGTAGCAAAGCAGCAGGGCGAATTCCCTAGGCTTGTTACACTACGTGGGTAGGTCGACTGGTAGTGCTCACGGGTTTTGGGGTGGTGCGTACCTCTGAGTGAGACGGGTGCGTGAGGTCTTCCACAGGGGTTTGGAGGCTTATGCCCGCCTACCAAGTACAAACCATAAAGGTGCCCTGAGTGCACGGAGCGCCTGGCATTAAGGCCGGCGTTTGTGATGTTGTGTGTATGTTATATATATGTTGAAATTGCTATACATGCAGGGAAGGAACCACTACCCCGGGTAAGGGGTGGGGTCGTTATAATTGGTCAGCTGAATGCTGACCGTTGCTTTGTTTATCACCCATGGGGTGGACGTCCATATGCAGGTGTTGCGGGCTGATTGGATTGAGCGGGCAAAAGCCCATGCTGCTGGTAGGCCCTTGAAGGCCGTGCGAAGTGTTGGATTTCATGTGTGGCCGGCCTGCGTGCCGATGTATGAAATTATATGTATTGTAAAGAGTAACTTGTAAGGCCTTAAGGCCGTGTGCGGTGTGGTCTTGTTAACATTCCTGGTCTTTTATATAAATGTGATATTTATATAGTAGTGGACATTCAGTGTTATGAGTTCTTGCACTTAATAAGCTTCCGCTAGAATGCTTTGAGTTAGGACTCGTTTGGTTTGATATTATCCTGTGACCTCACCGTCTGTTTGTGGCATATAGTGTGGGGCCCCGGCCGGACCTTCTACTATACGTCATTTAACGGATATGGTCGTTACATACTTCTCTCCCCACGAGCCCAAATGACAGAGGAAAAGGACCAGGGACAGACCCAAGGCTCCAGCACGGAGGTCCCACCACACACTCGGAAGATCTTAGAGCGCTTCCCCTCCTTAGCCAAGTGCTGAAGCTAAGGTACCTTAGAAAGCACTAAAAGACCGGGCACAAGAAAGCGTGTCCTTCTGAGGTACCCCTTGGGTCCTATTTATAGGAAAAGACGGTCTGCAAATATTCAATCTTCACTGTTTTCGAGGACTATAGGTAGTCAAAAAGGGGGTAACATGGTAAAGATACACCACGACTGAGGGGCGAGCTGGCACTGAGATAACGTTCACTTGGCAAGGGCGACGAGTACTGGAGCGGGAGAGCTTCACCCTACGCCGAGGTAAAAGGCGGTGAGGGCGCTCTCCCCATTCAACGCCACGAGAGAAGGCGTTGAATGAGCTCGCCTCTCTCAACGCCACAGGCCCGGCTCGCCTCGTTCTTGGCCTGGGCGAGTTGGCTCTGAAGCCTCTGCTCGTGGGTGACGGACGTGCTGGCACTCGCCCGCCCCTTGACTCTGGGAGAGCACGTACTCGGCCGGATCTACTCGCTTGATGAACTGACTTCCTTCCGTCGGGCTCAGCTCTACAAACTTCGGGCTCGACCCGATGATTGTCGAGCCCGTACTCGGCACGCTGGGCTCGACATGCCCAGCCGAACTCTCCTGGGGGTCTGGGGCGGTCTGAGCCGGTCGGTTTGGCTCCTGTTAGCCAATCGCTGGATACGGGGTTGTACATCAATGTTATTATTTTAGACATGGAATGGGAAAATATTATTGTTGATGAAAAAAAGTTTGATGAAAATGACTCTTCTTATTCTGATAATTTTGATGAGTTGACTTGGTACAAGCAGGGGCGGATCTAGAGGGGGGCCCGATGGACACTTCCCTCCCCCCTATTATTTTCAAAATGTTTAGTGGATTTGGATTTCTCTCGTTAATGCAATAAATTTTGACAACGTATATGTCAAAAACGGTGGTTAGATGAGTGAGAACAAACTTTGATAAAATGAAAGCGTTTTAAAAAATTTTTTGAAGGGAGTTGATATCTGACCCCCTATGTTAAAATTTTTAGAACCCAGTGACGCATTAAAAAAAATTGTGCACCTCATTATCATTTTGTGCACCCCCATTATCAATTTTCTGGATCTGCCACTGGCTATATGTGAAGTAATAAATAAAGCGATAGTGGTGTAGGATATGGGATTGCAAATACATTTTTTAGTCTTTAAATAGCAATGGACTCTTAGCGATACTCGGTCTGCCTATTAAATTACTCTTAATATAAGCATGCATTAGAATATAGTTTACCGCTAATAGTTATGAAGTAGAGTAATAAAAGTCAGAGCTTTATATTTCTTCCAGTATTGGGCTTGGCTCTATTGAGCTTCTCCTTTCCTACAACCAAAATTCATTAGCGGGAAACTGAGGGTCAGTCAAAATTTACCAATCACTACATAACAACTCTTTCCTCTTATCGTCCTAGAAGATTTAGGACAAACTATCTCAAACTCTGTCAATTTGAAAACGAATAAGCATGCAATATGTTATATGCATAGTAAAGCAAGTAAAGAGTAAACAAACTAGTCTACACAAGTTATATCTCAGACATCACACAAGTACTATGATGAGCATGTAAAATAAAAGGGTCCTATATTGCATCATGATTGAGTTGGGTTCGTTCAGAGGCTTTTCACAACCCTAGCGAAACATCACATGAGTCTAACAAAGCATGCACACATTGTTGGAGTAAAAGGCACTCATAGTTGCACAAATACACATTACAAAGCATCTATGCCCATTCAAATAATCTTTTTGGACAATGCTTAAGGGCCATGCATCGTGCTTTTAATGCCCATCCAATGTGTGCACGCCCGTCGTGCACCTGCCCGGCTATTCTTTCAAATTAATATTTAAAGCCCATTTGACATGCATTTAAATCCCGTCCAACGTGCATTTAGACCAACGATACCTTTCTTCCACAACATTTAAAGCCAATTTGGAGTGCGTTTAAAACCCTTATGACTATTACTTAAACATACACCTGGATTTGTTAGGTCACCAAGTGGAATAACGTCTATATTCTAGATACATCCAAACCTTAACGACCTAAACTCTCCGCCTTATAATTCTTGATCATGGGACTATGTAAGGGATAACAAAAATTCACCCTACGACTATGGTCCCAGATATGAATAAATGACTACAATGATTGATCTATGATATCACAAACTAGGGCATGCCTTAAGTGCACTCATCAAATAGACATCACCTATCCAGACATACAATCACAAATTTGTTTCACCTAATCAAGAATCGATAGATGAATTTCTAATACAAGTCATGCTAGGGAAGTAATCCCACACACTGGAGTTCCGACGAACCAAAGGTGGTCATTCTCAACTAGTTAGTGAGAGAGGAACTCAACCAATGCAAAAAACCATATAAAGAAAGCATAAAATTTGTCCTAAGACCAAAGGAGAGAGTCATTACCATTGAAAATCTCCTCAGTGTCATGGAAATCTTAAAAGAATTGGTGGGAATAACCAGAGAAGGAAGCATTTCGTTTCTATAGACTAAGATCATCAATCCAAGCTCCCAAGCTCCTCAAAATGACCTCTTCTTCCTCATGACCTAAAATCCTTCCTTTATAAACTTCCTCACTCAAAAATTAGATCTAACTGAATGAAATATTCGACCCCCAATTCGTGACCTAAAGGCTCCCAGAGATGATCTTAAGTCATCGATTAGAAGCCTTCGTGATCTATGGATCAAAACAAAGTCGGTTAAGTAAAATTCTTGTCAGATACACATGCATGTCTCAAATCGCACAAGTGAGCGAAGGTTGAATTTTAAGGAAAATGATTATGCAGGTCGGGTGTGCGCATGAATGTGCGTTCTCTTATGAACATTATTGGTGTGCACTTTATCATGCACGAGTGTGTGCTCTAATCGTGTGTTAGGGAGTGCATTTTCATTTTTACAAAATTTTGAAAACTCAAATTAAGTTGCCAAGCTTATGCCAAACGCATGAGTATGCACATGGACGTGTGCAGTCTAGCAATGCTCAAAACTTTCCATTTCACTCTGCATTCTCTAAGGGCAAACCATATACCCACATTAGTGGATCTAAAAAAATGTACGCATACATTCATGGGCTATTCTCGAGGCATCACACTCCATTTGAATTTGTCGATCCCCCAAAACGTTATTTTATGTCTGATTCCAGTCGCAGGGCAGGAGCTCCATACAAGAACATTGTCTTATCTTAATCTCCAACCACCGCCATGCACCCACCCAAATATGCCTCGAGCCCTTGCTTTATTTTTGGCATAACAAATGAAATTGAACCCAACCTGCACTACCAAGCATTCATCAAGATCATTTGGACCTTCCATGTGGCCAAATAATCAAAGGTTGAGGGAAAATGCTCTGAGCCTCCTTGTGACTAAGGCTTCATTTGGTTTAGCGGTGGAGGTTGTAAAAGGAGCTGTTGTAAAGGCAGGTTTGTAAAGGGGAGTTGTTGGAAACTTGATGCTGGAAACGGAGTTCTGTTTGACTAGTCTGCGTTTGCAGAGCTGTTCGAAATAGAGAACCGTTTGGCAATTCAGCGGTGGCGTTTTATAAAAAAAAAATATTTTTTTGCTCCAATCTATATAAATTGCAGAAAATATATGTACGTCGAGATATGCAGCAGGACAACATACATAAAAACATCCAAATACATGCAAATATCAAAATATCCAAAACATGGAAGACATATGTTGAATACGAAGATACCCAAAGTACGTTCAACGACCATGTAGTTGTTCGGCAATCGAGTCACGCAGCGCCGACATCTCCTCAACACCAACTCGAATTCCTCTAACATGATCTCCACCCGAGCTTTCTTCATTTTGCCCTGATCTTCTTTGACGGCCCGCTGGGTAAATGAAAAGCTCGTCAATATCACAAGCCTGAAAATGGTCATCTGAGCGGGATGGGTGCCTGCGAATATAATTATGCAAGGTCATTGTCGCAATCACAATGTCCCTTTGCTTCGCCAAACTATAAGGCGGCATATCCCTTAGTATCTTCCATTTCTTTTTCCAAACTCCGAATGATCTTTCTATAACACTTCGTAATGATGAGTGTGCTCGATTGAATATTTCTAAGCATTCTTGTATGGGCCTGCTGCCCCTTCTGAAATCTGGCAAATGATACCGTGTCCCTGAATATGGTTTCAAGAAACCACGTTGGAGAGGGTATCCCGCATCAATGACATAATATTTGCCTACAAGTTTTAAATTTAATTTATGTCAAACAAAGTAATTAAAAACTACCGAAATCTTAAGAAATACAGGTCTCACCTGGTGGAGGATATGGAAAGTTATAACTTGGATCCATAAGGGCACGGTGAAATATACGGCTGTCATGAGTAGCTCCTTCCCAACCCGCAAGTACGAATGTGAAACACATATTGAAATCACAAACCGCCATAACATTTTGTGTCGTTGTCCCATGACGGCCAATGTACGATACTTGTTGATCAGCAGGAACACGAGCATCAACATGAGTTCCATCGATAGCCCCGATACAATCACAGCACACACAAACTCACACACACAGCACATACACACTCACACACTCACACACACATCACAAACACGTGAACAACACACTCACATACACATACACACACATCACATACACAACACACACACAGGACACTCTCACACACACATCACACACACAACACAATCACAGCACACACAAACTCACACACACAGCACATACACACTCACACACTCACACACACATCACAAACACATGAACAACACAACAAATCACACGGCGGGATAGGCAAAAACACATTGCATAAAAATATTGCAAAAACACTGCAATACACAAACTTGATGCTGGGAAAAAATAGGCATATACCTGCTATGAGATTACTGCAGTTAGGGGAAGAGGTTGGTGTTGAGGCGGGAGGAAATCTGGGCAGAGATCTGTGAAGGAATCGCCAGGGAGTACAAGCCACCAAACCTGAACCAAGGGGGAAGAAAGAAGCCGTGTAAACTACCGGATGTGAAGAAGAAACCTTCAAAGAAGAGATCTTTGTGGTTGCAATGAGAGAAATTTGGAAAATACCTCTATAGTATGATGCAAAGGAGGCAGCGGGGTGGATCTTCACGGCGATTAATGATGCGAAGGAGGCAGCGGCGTGGATCTTCACCAGAGAAGCCTCCTGCACCGTCGCTGGATACGCCGGAGATGCGGCGTCACACCGTCGCTGGATACGAGCGTCCTGCACCGTCGCCGGATGAGATGCGGGAGATTCGTCCTCCACCGTCGCGGAGGAGATGCGCGGATGCCGACGGAGTAGGCAGCGGGGAAAGCCCTAAACGCGGCCGACTGGAGCTCGGGGAGGAATTTTCGGCCCGCAGGTTTTTGAGAAGCGAAAAAACGCGGAGCTGAATGAACCGGAAGCGGGTAAACAAATGGGATTAGGCTGAGCGTTGCGTTTTAGCCAAACGAAAAGCTCTAAAAAGCTTAAACAAATGAGGCCTAAAGCATTGAGGGTGAATGCTTTTATTGTTCAGGAGGTGTTAGAGATGTATTGTGTTACTTTCAGGCATGTTGTGAGCTTCTTCAAATCTGATATTTTGTTCAACCCTTCTTTGTTGGAAGCTACCCATCATGGAAGAGACTTCAAGCATTCAAGGTCAATTCCGAGTTTGTTTACTCAATATACTAATTTAGTGTCATCATGACGGACAACGATACGCAAAACAGTCATTTTACCCAAATGACCTTGGATTGCAACGAAATGAGTTCTGTTACACTCGTATCAACTATACGAGTCTAATGCAACCGACAGAAGTCGATTCAGAGCACGTACGCTCAAAGTTTTAACACGATATCGTCGTGATGCACAACGATAATAAAAATGGTCGTTTTCTCTAAACGACATCATATTGAAACAAAATGAGTTTTGTTACACTCATATTGACTATACAAGACCAATGCAACAATCGGAAGTCGATTAAGAGAACGTAAGCTCAATATACAAAATCGGTGTAATCGTGACGTGCTACGCCACTAAAACTGATCATATTCTTCATATGACCTCAGATCGGAATGAAATGAGCTTTAATGTACTAGTATTGAATAAATGAGTCCAATAGAACTGACAGAACTGAATTCGTAGCACATATGCTCAATGTTTTAATACGACATCGTTGTGACGTGCAACGTTACTCAAATTGACTGTTTTCTCTAGAAAAACTAGATATAAAAGTTTTTTAAAACATTTGAGATTTCTAGAACAAATAATTTGTGTATATATCTAGTTTACCAATGAGGACAATATTTTCATTTAGCAATTGTTCATATGCTTTTTTGCAATAGAAAGCTCTTTTCAAATAACTTTGAATTTTTCTTTAACTTTATTACAATCAAGACAAGGTAAAACATTTTCAAGTGAAGTGCATGAAATAGATATAACACTCGGCACATCAAGTTTTGCTTCTAAAGTTTTATTTTCTAAACATAAATTAGAATTAATATTTCCCAACATTTCAATTTTATATTTATCCAATTCAAGCGCACGAGTTATAGAAAATGAATTCGCAGTAGGAAGGAAAAAATTCGTTTTGTGAATTCGTAGTAGGAAGGAAAAAATTCATTTTGTGAATTCGTAGTAGGAAGGAAAAAATTTGTTTTGCTTGCAGTGATATCTGAAGCGATGTCATTTGAATAGTAAGATGTGTTACTAGCTATCTTTCCTTCCACTTGATGTACATACCATGGAGTTGTCTGAACAAGAAGTCTCTTGAATATTTGTGCAAGCTTGTGAATTCTCTAATTCTTATAATTATTCCAAATTTGTGGATGGAGAATCATAAATTTCTGCAATAAATTCTCAAATATCATATGCGGTGCTAACAATATGAATTTTAACAAGCATTTAAAATACATTCGTTTTTCACAAGTTTTTTAAAATTATGTCCTCCATTGATTGTGATATACAGTCTATTATGTCAATTTATTAATTCTCATGCATGTTTCTTTCTCAATTAAAATATTGCAGGCCAAATATGCGCTTATCACCATGATTAGTTGAAGCTTAAGGCTCCGTTTGAGAGGACTTATTTTCACCGGTCAAGCGGTTACGACCGCATGAATCAGACCTTAATTAAGACCCGGTTCAAATAAGTCCCCCCAAACGAAGCCTAAGTCTTCCCTCTATATATTGATCTGCATGCCAAATGACAATCATGCACAAATGACAATAAAATGGAACTAATGATGTGAACCAATAGAAAGAGAGAGAGAGGGAAGGGGGAGGAGAGAAAAGATTAAAGGAAAAAAAAGATAACAAAAAATAGACCGAAGGAGTCATGCTACAAATGAACAGATTAATTTGATGATGTCAAATGAAGAATTTTTGAGGCGTATGATATTTGAATTAAGGCTTGCAAATAATACATCTTTCACAAATAGTATTTTCTAGTCATGCAATATCAAAATTGGGGCTTCTAAGTAGTATTGCTAGCTATGGACAAATTTGAAGGAAAAATGAAATTTTTTTTTAAAATTTGGATTCCAGCTGTACGTAGATGAGATGAGCAAAGAACAAGTTCCCCTATCTATGCCTTAGAGCTTCAACTGTATATAAATGATGTATTTCTTCAACCACATCACAACTTGTATCCCTCAATCATAATTAGTCATCGCCTTCAATCAAAGAATGATTTTACTAGCCGCACTCAAAATTTTTTCAAATTCAGCTAATTTGTTTCTCTCTCACACACACACTCACTTTCAAGCATTTCAAAGAAGAAACTCTACAAATAATAATTTATTTTTTTGATTAACAGTTAGATTATTTTAAAAAGACAATTAAAATCTCATGCGAGTCATCATTTCTAAGATTTAAAATTAAATGAAGATTATAATAAAAAAATTATAATTATAAATAAAATATTAAGTGTCTGTCAAATAAAAATAAGTAATATATTATTTTATAAATGTTGCGGGTCGTTCGGTTTTTATTCGGTCCAGATAAATCGGATCGCCTGAGCTCGAAATCGGATTGGACGCGCAAACAGTCAAAGTAACCGCAACAAATGACAATATGAGTTTGACGTGAAGACCCCGAAAAGGGTGAAAAATCACGTGGTTTGTTCTGTGCCGAGTCAAAATCCACTAGTTTCTCGGAGTTTTACAAAGATTGATTTGATCTCGAAGGGTGACAGACCACTACTCCGTTACAGGTGCAAAGTACAGAAAATGAGGAAAAATGCCCAAGTCCTTGGAGACTCGATAGAAGCGCTCCGGCCTTGAAACGTTGTTAAGCTCGCGGAACCTTAGTGAAAGCGTTCGCCCTGGAAAATTCTCTAAGTCTACGGAAATTCTGGAGGGAGCACTCTCGTTGATGCAAAACATTGATGAGAGCGCTCTCACGGAGGCAGTTGACGTGACTCGGAGCATGTTGAAACCTTAACACAAGGAGAAGAACAGAGAGAATTTCTGAGCGGAGAATCGGCCAAAGTCCAAGATCCCGCGGGAAAACCTCAAAGCTCTCTCTTGTCTTTGGAGTTGTTTGTCTTCAAATGAAACCCTGAGGGCCTATTTATAGTTTTCTGCAGGGTCATGGTGGTAATTGCACTGAGGAGTGATTTGTGCTGGCAAATGACGTCGCTCTGTTTCAGTCACTTGAATCACCAAATTTAGCAAAGTGATGGAGGTCCCCCCCCCCCCCCCCCGGAATTTCGGGCGGCCCGGGCAAGGTGCCCGGTGGCAGCGGTGGACGGTGGTGGCCGGCGGCGGCGGTCGCCGGCGTGCGCACGTAGGCGCAATGCGCGGGCGCTGGGCACATGTGATCCTGCGGCCGCGCGGCCCTGTGGCCACACGGGTTGGCCGCACGCGACCGTGCAGGGTGTGGCCGCGCGGATTGTGCGCAAGCAGGCCGCAGTTTCGAACTAGTTTGCACATAAAATTGAGCTTGTTTTACTGTTCAAAACGATAGATTAAATTTTGTTTGTAATTTTTAATTGTTTATCTAACAAATTGTTCCTCCGCCTCCCCTGCCTCCGCCTCCGCCTCTCCTGCCTCCGCCTCCTATTAACGGCCTTCCACCTACCTCTGCTTGCCTCCGCCGGCGTCTTTAGGTGGAGCTGTTCACGATCGCCACCGGCGTCTTTAGGAGGAGGTTTGGAAGAGCTCGATTGGTACCAAATAAACCCTAAAGCCGGCGGATGTGAGCTTGGAGGAGGCAGAGTTGTTCACAATCGCCACCACCGTGCCGGAGAAGAGCTGCCTTTGCCGGAGAAGAACCGCAAGGCCGACGGCGCCTTTAGAGAAGAGACGTGAGGCCGATGCCGCCAGAGAAGAGCCCCGAGCCCGATGCCGCCGGAGAAGAGCAGCGAATCCTCGCGTGACCTTGAAACGCGGAAAACTGGAGCGCTTTGCTCCAGTTTGGAGAAGCCGAAAATTGAATACGGGGCGTTTAGGTGCGGTTCGAAATTTAGGCGGATAAACAAATGGAATTTTGAGGCTATTTTTATTTAGGCAAAACGCACCGGACAAAAACTCTTTCCCAAATGAAGCCTAAGTGACATTTTCTCGCATCACTGCTCAGTCAATCGGGATAAGTCTATCACTAATTCTATCCCTAAACTCGATTAAAAATAGTTTAGAGTTATCCCCAAAACTAATTCCGCAGCCCCACATCCTCCTAATACTTCTTCGAAGCTTAGGCGATTAGTTCGTCTCTCTCTCTCTCATCCATCCTGGCAAGCTTAGTTAATTATATATGATCCATCAAACGGTTGTTTAGTTATATAATATTAAAATTATATATAGGTTATACTTTAGGACATGGGATATATAGCCACGTTGGTGGTGGTCGTAAACGTATGTGTTAAACAGTCATTTGTTAAAAATTAACTAACAAACATCATCGATTTGAACATAAAAGTGGATAAAATTAAAGTGGATGAAGTTTTTATGTGGACATTAACAAATGACAATTTAATTCCATGCTCATGACCGCATCACCGTGCCAAATGGAGCCTAGTTTGTCGTGCCCTATAATATATAAAGATCCGAATACAATTGTGTTAATAGTTTGAATTAATTTGGAACGTAACTAAACTAATAATATGCTGATATTGATTGTAGCTATGGCCGAATTTTATATTCCTGTCGGTTATCGTGTTGAAAGATTACCCGTTCACCGCCCTTTTGCTTGTCGTGCTGTAACAGGATATTATATTCAAATGAACTGCAGAGACCGTTGTGAAGCGAGATATTTTGTAGGGTGCCGCCTTAGCAGAGTCTACTGCAGCTTGCATGGACGGACCTGCAAATGTGTGGTTTGCCCTTTCAAGCAGCCCCATAAGGCACCTCGTCCCTACAGCTACTTCGACATCTTTACAACTGCATGAAGCCCGCATTCTAATGTTTGCTTGCAAGAAGCTTGTGTATGTTCCAGATCGAATGTGCTTTCTCCTGGCTTCTATGAATGTATGAAAAGTTTTTTCCATAGGTTCTGCTTGGGATGTTGATGGCCATGAAAAAAGAAGTGATGGGAAATCAACGGTGGCATTAGAGTGTGAAAAAGTTGTTTTCAAAAATTATGCACTGTTTGAAAAATCATGTTTTGCATTTTTTTTTGTTTGAAATAACAACTTTTTAGTCATAATTTTTTGACTTCTTTGGCATGAATGTGAGGGAGGGAGAATTGCAAAAATGCACGTTCGGGTGAAAAATGTTATTTGTTACGCTAATGCGCGGCCGAGCAAAATTGCTTTTCCTGGAAAAAATGCGCGCATGGGTGGTAAAACGGTCGTCTGGGCAGAAAAGATGCTCACGGGAGGAAAATACGCGCCCAACAGAAAAACACGTGCACAGGCAAAAAAATGCCTTTTCAGAGCCTGTTTGGCCTCCCAATCGGACGCCGAGATGCTCATGCACGCAAATCGCAACGCTCCCCTCCATACTAGCAAGCACCGCACAATTATTTCTAATTATTGTACCGCAAACAACACCGTGACACATGGCATGCTTGTTCTGTGGTGCTTGCAGCATGGTGTCGAGCACAAGATGATGCCGCACACAAAATGGTGTGTGTGACACTCCAGAAGTAGGAAGTGCAGCACGCCCTATTCTTCGGAAATTTTTTTGGTATGAGTAGCGTTCCCTCTTCTAGGAACGCCTTTAAATTAATATTATGCGGACCCCACCTAATTTTCACTTTCCCGTTGTTGAGTTGCAGAACTCTCTTCTTCTTTCCGCTTTGGTGCTAGGTTTTTTCTTTTTTCGACCTACACTTTCATCTCCTCCGCCCTTTATCTCTTCCCCCACCGCCCGCCGCCTCCTCTCCAGGCCTCGTTGCCTGCACCGACATCTATTTAGGTATTATCTTTAAGTTCAAAGGGTTTTCCGAGCTTTCTTGCCTGCAACAACATCCATTTGGAGTAGGGATCCATGGAGAAGGGGAGTACATAAATGGGGTTCAGCAGTGATAATATGTTCAACATTGAACATATGACTGTATATACAATTGTACATTGAACATAAAATACAGTTGGACTACTACTAAAAGTTAAATACAATTGTATATTGAACATAAAATACAGTTGTACTGCTACTTAAAGTTAAATACAGTGGTCTAATGAAAATGAAATACAGTTGGTCATCTAACTTAAACATACGACTGTACATACAGTTGTACATTGAACATAAAATACAGTTGAACTACTACTAAAAGTTAAATACAATTGTACATTGAACATAAAATACAGTTGGTCATCTAACTTGAAAAAACTCTAGCACAATAACTAACTAGACATACAATCTCACATTAAACTTGATGAAATACTACAGTCATATTACACAAGTCTGATCTGCAGTCATACTACAGATCTTCAAAATAATAATAACTTAAAACTATTTGCGGCGGCAGAAAACACAGCTCATGTTCGTAGTTCTTCACAAGCCCGATCTCCAGTCTGCAAAGCAATGAAGTCGGACCTAAAAGTTTGCTGAAAATGGAGGAGTACCAGGCGAGAAGGTCACCGCAAGAGAACGCAGGTCTTCAGTCGTCGTCTAGGTTAAGGAATGACGGAGGTCGCCGCCTAGGTTAAGGAATGGCGGAGGTCGCCGCCTAGGTTAAGGAAGGAATGACAGACGAAAATCGCGGCGAAAAAAAACACTCGGGGGAAGCAGACGGGTGGGCCCAACGTTATTTGAAATTCTAATTTAAAAGCGTTCCTAGAGGAGGGAACGCTACACATACCAAAAAATTTTCCCTATTCTTCAGGAGTGCACGACACTCCCGAATTGGGAGTGGCGCACTCCCTATAAAAATGGGTGACAAACTCCTAATTGGGAGTGCGCGCACTCCCATAATTGTGCAACATTCCCAAATAGGAGTACCGCACAGCCGTTACTCACTCCCAATTGGGAGTGCCGCACAGCCGACACTCCAATGTGGGAGTGTGGCAAAGGCACTCCCTAATTTGGGAGTGTCGCGACACCTTGAGAGCACAACGCTTCCCATTTCGGGAGCGCCTACCGCAACGTCGCCACTCTGCCATGCGTCCGCATTCTCACTACCTCCCGTCCGCGCTCTCATTCTACTTGGAGGGCATCGCACTCCCATTTTTGAAGCGTCCTCCCTCACAGCGCTAACAACACGCTCTTGTCCCCACATCGTGCTCACAATGCCTCCGCGTGCACGGTGCGCTCACAATGCCGTTGCACTCACCATCGAGCACTCTACCACTTGTACCACTTAGAAAAATGTTACAATTCGGTCGGTCAACCCAGTGATTTTTCAACATTTTTGGGTTTTCCACGTAAAAAGTCGCATTGCATGCCTTGTATTAGTCTTTAGTTTGAATATTTGCATGCTCGGCCCACTCTAAAGCTAAGACAGTTTGTTTTGATCAGCCCGCGGGAGCATCGAGCGGTCGGACCGGAAGAACCTGGACCATCTTATCTCTCGGAATTGTCGAGCGCGCAAACAGTCAATGAAATAGATCGATTGTACAGACGAAGTTTAACGTAGAAAAACTCCTCAACTGGGTAAAAAATCACGTGACCAGATTTGTGCCGGTCAAAGTCCACTATTTTGCTTGCGGTTATAATCTGCTTGACGAATCGAGGGAGACAGACCGCTCCTCATTACACTTTTGGAGATAAGAGAGGGGGAGAACACTTTAGACTCGGTGGGCGACAGACCGCCACACGCAATGTAGGAGGCTGAATTCTTTGGTCGGCGACACTCAATTGGCGATGCCGGGAGATGGTTCTAACCGTCAAGAGAGCCAGGCGGTGTTGAAGCTGGAATGCGGTTGGCCGCGCACTTGGTGACTAGGGGACTCGCTACCTGGTGGACTTAGACGATTTGTTGGAGGCGTGACGGAATCCCGTAGGAGAATTCCTGGTTGAGGAGCGGTGGCTCGCTGACAGAGCTCTGGCCTGAGGAAGAAGAAGACACGAAGATAAAAGTAGGAAATGAAGAGGCACGGGGATCCTTTTATAGCCTCCAGGGGATGGTTATAGTGGTTACGCAGCTATCCGCACACCATAATCACCCTTATGAACATTTTTACTATAGTTTAGGTGCACATTAATTCTGATATTTAGAGGCCAATTAAATTAATAATAATATCCCCCCAACTAACCTGGCAGTTAGTGGGTGGTTACACGCGAATCGAAAGTCCCGAAATGGCGCGGGATGATCGGATGGCGGGGACGAATCGCTACGGGGCGGCCGACAAACTTGTCGCCGCCCTCGACGACGGCGAGGGCGGTCACCGGTGGAGGAGGAGGGTCGGCCAGCCCGTCTACCCCTTGGCCACGATTCGGAGGCCGAGGAGGGGCGTCCGGCTCGGCCGCCTACTCGACCTCTTGCAGGCGGCCGAGGAGGGGCGGCCGGCTCGACTGCCCACGACCGCACTCCGATGGCCGAGAAAGGGGGCGGCCGACGACCACTCCCTTGGCCGCACGCCGGCGGCCAAGGAGGGGAGGCCAGCCTGGGGCGCCTCTTGGCCGCACTCCGTCGGCCGAGAAAGGGACGGCGGGGGGTCGCTCCCTCGGCCGCACGCCGACGACCGAGAAAGGGGCAGCCGACGTCCGCTCCCTTGTCCGCACGCCAGCGACTGAGGAAGGCGGCCGACCCGGGCCGCCTCTCGGTCGCTCTCCGGCAGCCGAAAGTGGGCAGTCGGTGGCCTCTCACTTGGTCGCACGTCGGCGATCGAGAAGGGGCGGTCAGCTCGAGCCGCCTTCTGGCTGCACTCCGACGGCTGAGATAGGGGGCAGCCGATGGCTAGTGACCGACGGGGCGACACCCGTGGCAGATCAACCGCCGCTTGAGATGGGATTGACACGCAGGGGATAGGTCGTGTGGTGATTGCGTGTGCGGTCAAACCAATGATCCCACTCTTTTTGGGTGGAGATCATGGGGGTATGATTATGTGCACCCCATCTCTATTATAAAGGATGATCACATCCCCATCATTTTCCCCCAGAGATTCCAAGTTGTTGGAGATTGGTATGAGCGAGAGAACATGGATCTCTTTCTTCCTCATGGAGGCTGCGACGATGATTGGTGAACAGTCGGAGGCGGTGGATGGCGGCGCCCAGCAAGTTCAAGTAAAATGTTAAAATATATAAAGTAGTAGATGGAGAGGTAGCGGGGTGCGGTCGTGCATGCCGACGCTGCATTTTTCGCGTACGGCCGCAGACAGGAGTGGTCGTGCCGGCGAAATGAGGGGTCGCGCCAACAAACTTGCTCAGGGAAGGCAGCCGGCGTGCCCGCGTGTGCGCGGTCTCGTGCGTGCGGTTGCGTGTGTGCGCGAGTGCAAGCTCGTGCGTGCACTGGGTCGTGTGCATGAATGTGCACCCTGGTTGATCACGCTAGGGCGTGCACATGATCCCGTGTAGGGGCACGCGTGATCTCTCTCGGGTGCGCACGTGATTGTGTGTGGGTGCGCGCGAGATTTGGGATGCCTGCCGACCTTGAAGTGAACATATCGCGTATTGAGGAGAGAGTTCAAAATCCTCCTTTAGATTGGTTGACGATTTGCGAGACTACCTTGAGATCGGGTTTCCGGTTTCCACCGTGCGACAAAGCTATCGAGATCTTGAAAGTTTGTGGCATGCCAATTTCCCAATTTACCCCTGGAAGTAGTGTGCCTGATGAGACTGATTGTCTCTTTTCATGAACATGGCAGAAAACTTTCTTTGGACGACTTCAGGGATTGGTGCGATATTTGTTCTGATGGTGATGAACGTGTGGAAATTCATTGCAACAAGGGCTGGCTTGATTTTGAGACTCAAACGAACCATCGTCACAGAAATACTATATTTGGATATATAAAGAACTCCCCGGGCTTGCCAGAGCTATGAAATGCATTGCCTGATCGTTGCCGCCCCAAAAGGGGAAGGAGCGGGAGTTTTCCCCGATGTTAGGATTTTTAGAGTCCCGCGAGTTGGTAAATCGTTTGTTCTGTATTTCCTCATTTGTGGAGGACAAACTCTTATTGCAGTGTGGCGTTTCTTCAGATCCTGGGTAGCTTTTCGAGACACCTTCGGATTGTGGCCGGAAGAGGAAGGCCATTGTAGTACGTCGAGAGGGCAATGGTACGGTGCCTTGTTCAAGTTCTCAATGCAATACTACTCCTACTGATGGTCGAGATGGGACTATCCCTGAGGTACAGGTGCTTGGATGTTCTGCCCCCCGGGTTCCCCCTGCGGAGGAGGCCGTCCCGAGGCTATCTTCTTCTTTGAAGGCGATGAACGAAGTGGTGAGCGAGTTTGATTTTTTTGATCTTCTGTTATCGTTGTGTTATACTCTCCGTCTTTTCCTTATAGATCGAGGCCCAGGCTCAAATTGCCTTCACTTGGAATGATCACCACGTGAGCTTGAAAGACGGGTATCTTGATCTTCAGGAGAAGTTTCGGACGGCGGCGAACTCGCTTACTTCTACAAGGGATGATCATGACCGAGGCATTTCTAGTTTTCGCCGGATTGGATTGGAGATGAAGGCGGAATTAGAGGAGACTCGGGCATCCTTGGAGGTGGAGAAATCCCTGATGGAGAGGATTGCACAGATGCTGAAATGTTCCCAGGAGGAGACTTCCCATTTAGAGGTAGAGCTCCATACGGCAAAGGCCAAAGTGGAGATGGTATCTTCTGATAGTCGCATGTCAGAGTTGAAGGCCGTCAGGCCTGCGGAGTACATGACATCCTTGGATTATATGCAGGATTGTTGCTTGATTGCCGAGGAGATTCGTGATGAGATCTGGACCAAGGAGGTGGGGCCTCAGATGGAGGAGGTTCGTGAATTGGCGCTTAGGCGTGGAGTTTCGAAGGCTTTCCGTCTTATTGGCAGGAGCTTGGGATGTGACACATCTAGATTTGGTTTCGATGATATCTCGAGCGATTAGAGTTCTAATGTTGATGCGGTAGATGTGTAGCGACATTGTATTCTTGTATTTTTGTGTTTGCATTTTCTTTTTCTACTCTGATATATTGTATGTTGCCTTTGTTGTTAGGCGGTTCTGATTGGCATGTTTGCGCATGTTTATGTATGTTGCTATGATGATGATGTTTTTTTTCTTCTTTTTGCCCGAATGTTGTTTAACTTGCAAGTTGCTTTGTGCGGGCTGTGATTGCGGCTTAGCTGGTTTATGGCTGATTTGTGACTTAGTTTACACGAGGATCACCCGCGGCTAAATTTGCACGGGGATCGCCCACGTCTTAATTTGCACGGGGATCGCCCGCGGCTTAATTTGCACGGGGATCGCCCGCGGCTTAATTTGCACGGGGATCACACGCAGTTTAGTTGTGAGGGGGGCAGGCCCTGATGATGTCGGGGCATAGAAAGGCAGGTTCGGTGAATAACTTTTGTATTCAAACCGCATGTGCAGTCTTACCTATTTCGCACGAGGATCGCTAGTGACTTAATTTGCACGAGGATCGCATGCGACTTAATTTGCACGGGGATTGCCCGCGGCTTAATTTGCACGGGGATCGACCGCAGCTTAATTTGTACGGGGATCTGCCACAACTTAATTCGCAAGGAGATTGCCCGCGGCTTAATTTGCACGGGGATCTCCCACGACTTAATTTGTTCCTTACTGACCTAGCTTTGTTGAAAAGGAGAACACAGTATTTGAATAAAAGATTGTCTACCCGAGTCCGGGTTTGTGGTCCTTACATATTGCAGAGTCAGATCTTGGTAGAAATACTTTTAACAAGTTCAAAATAAGAAGTTACTGATAGAATCGACGTAGGTTCTGCGTGTTTCATGTCCAGGATAGGGTCTTTCCCTCCGCGCTTCGTAGTTTGTAAGTTCCTGGTTTCACAATTGTGGTGACGCCGAATGGACCTTCCCATGAAGGAGAAAGCTTGTCTCCTTGAGGTGCCTTGCCGGCGTATTCTACACTTTGAAGGACCAAATCCCCAACGTTGATTGGTCTGGATTTCACCTTTCGATTGTAATATCGTGCTACACGTTGCTGGTACGTGGAGGTGCGAAGAGCTGCCATTTCTCTGAGCTCGTGGATCAGATCTAGGTTCTCCCGGAGAGCTTCATCATTCTTCTCTTGGTCGAAGTTGGAGACTCGTGGAGATGGGATGCCGATGTCGACTGGGATAATTGCTTCTATTTCGTAACATAGGTTATATGGTGTTTCTCCGGTCGGGGTTTTCTCCGTGGTTCGGTATGCCCACAAAAAGTTGGGAAGTGCATCAACCCATTGTCCCCCGGCTTCTTGCAGTCACATTTTTAATCCTTTCAAGATCGTTCGATTGGTCACTTCAATCTACCCGTTGGTTTGTGGGTGCGCCACGGTAGTGTGTCGTAGATTAATTTTTATGTCTTCGCACATTTTTGTGAAGGATCTTCCCATGAATTGATTCACGTTGTCTGCAACGATGATCACGGGGATTCCAAAATGGCAGACAATGTTCTTCCACACGAATTGTTTGGTGTTTTCTTTGGTAATCTTAGCTAAAGGTTTTGCTTTGACCCACTTGATGAAATAATCGATGGACATTATGATGAACTTCCTCTGCCACGAGGCTTGGGGTAGAGTGTAACGCCCCGAAACTCAAAAGAGGAACGGGCGGCGTTTGAGCCAAGTTTGGGTCTTGGTAAGGTGAACACGGCCTGTAACACGGGCGTGTCACATGGTCGTGTCGTGCTCGGGTCGTCGAGGTGAGGCCGATGATCGGTGAGGCTGGGAACACGGCCTGGGACACGGGCTTTTCCAAGGGCGTGTCAAGCACACGGCCTGTGATACGGGCGTGTCACATGGTTGTGTCCTCTTCTGGAAGTTTTGGTTCGTGTCAATTGGGGAACACGCCCCGCAATACAGGCGTGTACTGATTGGCATGAGCGTGTCGAAGTCGATAAGGGCGTGTCTAAGCCCGTATCCCGTTTGGGACGTGACGGTTTCAGCGCCGATTGAGGCACACGGCCCATGACACGGGCGTGTCTATGGGTGACACGGGCGTGTTACAAGCCGTGTCATAGGTCGTGTCCTATTTTGTAATCTCTAGTTTACGACGAGTGTGGAACACGACCTTAGACACGGGTGTGTCGCAAGCCGTGTTCGGCCAAGAAATGTTATTTTCAGGGCAAATCGCGGTCGTTCGTTTCTTTCAAAAGGGATCCAAGGGCCCTGGCTTGTCTTGGCTGGGTTTAAGGCCGGGAATAGGGTTTTCAAACCCTCATTCCATTGGACCATTCTATTTATAAAAGCTTAGAGAGAGGGGAGAGCTAGGAGGAAGAAGGATGTCAACTCTGGCCGTCGGTGGAGCTTCGGAGCTCCGATTCTTGATCCGAGTCCAGATCTGCTAAGGCGAGGCCGATACGGTGCTTTCCATCCGACTAGATTTTCATGGCGCCGAAGAGAAATGCTAGGGTAACGATTCTCTTCTTGGACATATGAAGTCCTCTTCCCTTTTTGCATAAGAAGCCCGCTCTCATGAGTATGCGGTGAGTTTGACATATTCCTTCGGGTAGACATGAATAGTCCCCATTGTTTTGCATATAGAGTCCGGAATCGAAGTACGAACATAGGCATGGTGTTGGTCTGGATCGGTGATGTTTCATTATGCATGAATAGACGGAGAAGACTTCGTGCCGATGGTTATTTTTGGGTTTTCTACATGGTATATTGCAACAGGGAGTCTTGGGGATTAACCCCAAGGTGCACCCGAAAATCTGGGCGGAAGCGAAGTTTTGCCATTTTGGTGGCCTGGGAGCCAGCCCGGTATATAGCGGGGCTATGTATCATGTATGATCGATAGTTGGGACTGGGGGAAGCTTGGCCCGCGTTGAAGGCCAAATGGCCGTGGCGGGGTGAGCAACAGGCTGGTGGAACCCTACCCGCTCCATCTGCTTCGGTGAAAGCAACCTAAGGTATATGGGACTTACCGATAATTTGGAGAACGATTCTAGGCTACGGCTAAAAGGACTAAATGCTCACGAGGTTTGCCGTCCTGGGGGCGGTGGTGGAGCCGTGGAAAGGACAAGGTTCGGACCGGCTTCACCGAGTAAGTGCCCTGAGAGCATGGGGTGTGTGGTCGTGCGAGCCTGCACCTGTGGTGTATTGTGCAAGTGTGTACTTTCACTTAAATTTTTGTTTATAATAATTAATTACAGGGAAGGAGCACCGCCACCCCAAGAAAGGGGGTGGGGTCGTTATAATTTGGTCAGCTTTAGCTGACTGTTGCTTTGTTTGTCACCGTGCGGTGGATTGTTGCTTGCAGGTGCTGCGGAGCCTAGTGACAAGTAGCGGGCGGAAGCCCTGATTGCTGAGCCGACCCTCGAAGGCCATGCGAATGTTTACTTATTTTAATCATGCGTGATTGGCCTGCGTGCCGATGTTTGTAAGATACAGTTTAATTGAGTAAACCCTTGTAAGGCCTTAAGGCCAGTACTTTGTGTATTTTGTACGTTCATTCCTATTTGGGTATCTTAGTGGACATTCATGCTTTTGACTTGGGTTATTAACTTTGCAACTTATAAATTTCTTCCGCTAGAATGTACTCTGTGTAGGACGTATGTTATTGGTTGAATGGTTTCATTTAGTAACCCGCCAGTCTATCTGTGGTATATAGCGTTGTGCCCCGGCCGAACCTACTGCTATATGCTATGCGACGGATAGGGGTGTTACAATTTGGTATCATACTACCGGTTTTGGTCATGCTTATTGGAATTCGTGGACGAATTATTTTAAGGGGTGGTGAGCACATGTGTGTGCGTCATCGTTATAACATAAAAAGAACCCATGAATGTCCATTAGAAATGAAAATACACATGTTTGAGGAACCTGCGTGTTCCTATAATTGCTTTTTGCAATTTTGTTAAGTCACTTAATGGTATTTTGTACGACTATAGGTGTCCGGGAGTGGCGCGTGGCAGTCTGAACGCACGCTTTCTGATAAAAGTACTGCACCCAGTGACGTGCCTGAGACCCCTCCTTCTATTGAAACCATAAGAAGGGTAGTCGAGGCGGTGTTCGATGTGACCAACGCACATTATGGAAGGAATGTGCAATCCTCTGTCCCTGAGGTGGCCTCGACACCGGGTGGTGTGATGGAGAAAATGGCATTTAGAGGACCATTGGGTCAGCAGGTGAACATGCTTATAGTGTAGGGATCACACTTAGTTGATGAATATTTGCAAGTGTTCCTTATGATAAGGCGCTACCCAGGCTTTGAGTTGGAAAGCGAGCAGTCTATAATCGATAGATTTTATGATGGTTTGCGTAGCGAGTTGCGAATCCTACTGCTAGGACCAAAGTTATTGAGATTCCAAGCCTTGGTGCAGACGGCTAGATCTTTGGAAGTAAAGTTAGGGAAAACTCACCAGATACCAATGAGTAGGGTACCAAACTCTGCAGATCCTATAAGGGCTGCCTACCGCAGAACACTGAGAAAGGAGGCTAAAACATCTACTAGCAAAGCTATTGACACTTGTCGTACTTGTGGAAAGAAAGGGAACTTTGCCGGAGATTGTCGGGAGGGTGCTCAGAAGACAAATAAAGCTATGTCAGGAGCAGTTGAGAACTCTGGCGCAAAGGAAACGGTGTTCAAAATGCCGAGCTCCTCAAAATCAGGGTACCGTAAGTGGTATAAGAAGGCTAGGACTTCGGGTCTAGTCCCTTCTTTCGGCGCATCTGGGGCGACTACAGACCGAACCCCGGGCGCATGCTACAATTGTGTGAAGCCGGGGCACTTTGCCCGTGATTGCTGGAGCGGACACCCAATGTCTGGGAAGAAGTCGGGAGCAACATATAAGGAGAAGGGCAAGGCGGTGGAGTCCACCGCATCACACTATACTCCGGCCCAACCGAGAGTGTACATCCTTGGCCAGCAGGAGGCTATGTGGCCAACTATCGGGATGACAGGTATGGTTTAATTGATAGTAATTTTGCCTTTAATACTTGTTACCTTATGCGAGTTAGCTTAGGACTGGAGGTACTAGGCTTTGTTTGGATTTTCGGGAATCCGGCGAGAGCATTGTTCGATACGGGAGCTTAGCACTCCTTTTGTCCGAAAGATTTATATCGTGCATCGGAGTACCTTCTTCGATGGCAAAGGACAAATTGGATGTGTTGTTGCCGAATGAGTGTTCAATGTGCGCGGATAGAGTCTGCGGCGTAAAGATACAGATTGGGAGGCAGGAGTTCGACTTGCAAGCGTCGTTATTACCGCTGGTGGAGTTCGACATAATATTTGGTATGGACTGGCTCTTGGAGCAGCCAGCATACATTGATTGCAATCGCAAGGAGGTCAAGTTGGGAACTGGTTGTAAGATGACTTTTCGAGGCTTCGAAGCCTAAGCTTAATTTAGACAGTATCTCGATTGTATCCGAGTATCCTGATGTGTTCCCTAAAGATCTCCCTGGAGCCCCACCGCAACGAGAGAATGATTTCACGAGTGAGCTAGTGCCAGGCGCCAAACCTGTAGCATGCTCTCCATATCGGTTAGCGCCTAAGGAGATGGCGGAACTGAAGGTTCAACTGGAAGAGATTTTGGAATAGGGTTTTGTGCATCCAAGTTCGTCGCCTTAGAGCGCACCGGTCCTCTTTGTTAAGAAGGAGGACGGAAGTTTGCGGCTCTGTATCAATACAAAGAGCCAAATAATTTAACGAAAAAGAACAAGTATCTGATCCCAAGGTTGACAATCTGTTCGATCAGTTAATTGGGTCATTGGTATATTCGAAGTTGGATCTTAAGTCTGGGTATTATCAATTGAGGATAAGAGAAAGTGATATCCCCAAGACAGCTTTCAGCATGAGGTATGGACATTACGAGTTTATTATCATGCCATTTGGGCTGACTAATGCACTATCCGTGTTCATGGATCTGATGAACAAGACATTCAGAGAGTACCTGGACCATTTCGTGATCGTCTTTATCGATGACATATTGATGTACTCGCAGTGCGGAGAGGATCACTTCAAGCATATGCATTTGGTGTTGGAGATGCTGAGGAGGAACCATCTATATGCCAAGTTCTCCAAATGCGAGTTTTGGCTGTCCTCGGTGACGTTCCTCGGTCATATAGTTAGTGGAGAGGGAATTGTAGTGGATCTGGCGTAGATAGTTGTGATACGGGAGTGGTCTGTATTGTGTTCGGTAGCGGAAGTCCGAAGTTTTCTGGGGCTGGCCGGCTACTACAGGCACTTCGTAGAGAACTTCTCGCGGATAGCGTTACCCCTCACGACTTTGACGAGGAAAGATCAAAAGTTTATGTGGTCGCTAGAGTGTGAGAAAGCTTTCGAGGAGCTGAAGAGACGGTTGAACACGGAGACAGTTCTATGTTTGCCGAGTGGGACCGAAGGTTTTGAGATCTACAACGATGCTTCAGGCTGTGGTTTGGGTTGCGTTCTACTGCAGCATGGCAGTGTGATAGCTTATGGCTCGCGTCAGCTGAAGGTACACGAGAGAAATTATCCGGCCCATGACTTGGTGTTAGCGGCCGTGAAATTTGCTCTGAAGCTGTGGAGACACTACCTATACGGGGTGAAGGTTGATATCTATACCAACCACAAGAGCCTGAAATACTTGTTGGATCAAAAAGAGCTAAACATAAGGCAGCTGAGATGGATGGAGTTCCTGGGGGACTATACATTCAAGATTCATTATGTGCCTGAGAAAGGCAATGCAGTTGCAGATGCAATGAGTCGCAGGGCTCTTGCGCGGGCTAACTGGTTATCGGTTCATGACGAGCGGTTGATTCGGGAGCTGGAGGCATTAGAGATCTCTTGTGTGGACAAGCAGACTAGTGTCAAAGCATAACTGAACTGGACATAGGTGTTGTATGACCTGGCTGATCGGGCTCAGCAGGCTCTGGAGCTGGATAGCAACATGAGGCAAATCTTGGATGAGGCTCTGAATGGGTCAGATTCCCAGTTTAATGTTGTTGATGGACTGTTATGGAAGGAATGTCGTTTGTGCATCCCTGATATGGGTAAACTGCGGGATGAATTGAAGTACGAGGTGCATCATACCAAGTACTCGATTAACCTAGGGAGCACGAAAATGTATCTGGTTATGAAGAAGTTGTTGTGGTGGCCAGGACTGAAGAAGGACGTGGCACTTTACGTGTCGAAGTCTCAAATGTGCGCCTTGGTTAAGGCAGAGTGCTATAAGCCCGAAGGTTTCTTGAAGTCTTTGCCTATCCCGGAGTGGAAGTTCGACGACATTTCTATGGATTTTGTGCATGGTTTGCCAAGATCGCAGAAGGGGAACGACACCATCTGGGTGATCGTAGATCATTTAACGAAGGTGTCACACTTCATTCCGGATAGGAAGGATGATTCGATGGAGAAACTTGTGAAACTCTATGTGGATAACATTGTTCGACTGTACGGTGTGCCCCGCAGCATCGTGAGCGACCGAGATGGACGATTCACGTCCAATGACTGGAGGTTGGTGCAGCAGATGTTGGGGATCAAACTGAGTTTCAGCACGACCTTTCATCCGCAGACGGATGGTCAGACCGAGAGGGTCAACAGGACGATGGAGGACATACTTCGCATATGTGTCCTGGATTTCGGGAAGCAGTGGGGAGATCACCTGTACTTGGTGGAATTTGCGTACAACAACATCTACTAAGCGAGCATTCAAATGGCGCCCTTCGAGGCCATATATGGTAGAAGATGTCTCACGTCGTTGTCATTGGAAACAGGCGAGTCGAGGTTGTATAAAAAGGCAAGAAGTGGAAAGCACCACTTCATTGGTACGAACTATTCGAGAATGATTGCTGATCGCTCAGGACAAACAGACTAAATACTATAATGCCAAGCATCGGAACGTTGAGTTCGCTGTTAGAAATTGGGTGTATTTAAAAATTAAGCCGTTCAAGGGTATTTAACGGGTACGACGCTTGAAGAGGCTGAGCCCAAGGTACCTTGGACCGTTTGTGATCCTGAAGCGGATTGGTGAAGCAGCGTATCTGAAAGTGAGGGGATAAGTTGTAAACTACTCTAGAGGGGGGGGGGTGAATAGAGTATTCAAAATTTTATGAACACTTAGTCAGCTCCCTTGGAGTTTATTTGCGGAATAAAATAATCTGATACTTGAACCCTAAGAGCCTAACACAGTGAAGTGCACAAGTGAGAGAGTTAACTGAAATTTCAGTTTAACTATAAGCCTATCACAGCAACTAGCAAACCTAGGTAGTTCTATCACAGCCACAGAATAAAAAGAATAAGCAAGATAACCAGATGGACACAGGATATATAGTGGTTCCCTTTAAATAGGTACATCCACTCTTCTACCACCCTGGTAGGAATCCACTACAGGTTTTTGCTAAGGTGCCCTGCCACCAATGATCTGATTCAGGTAGATCAAACAGACCCTTTGAGCTTTTGATAAGGATGCTCAACCACAGGTTGTTGATAAGGTGCCCTGTCACCAACGTTCACTTTTGAAGAGGTGTGAACAAACTCTTTTTACAAAGGGGTTGAGAGGGTTAGATTATCTTCTCTGCTTTAAATACAGATTAGAGAAGATTTGTGGATTCTCTAAAGAATCAAAGTCTCCCCCTGGCTCAGTGAAAGTCCAGGGAAAGCCTTTGCTTCAGGATGAAGGAGTTTCAGATAAACTGAAACTAAATCCTCAGAGATCTGAAGACTGATTTTTATCAGGTCTTAAGATTCTGGAGCACTTGAAGCAGAACTGGAGCTCTTTCTGAAGTCTTGAAAACTCTAAGCAGATGCTCAGGAGACTTGAGAAAGAAAGATGATTGCTCTGGGCTTTTGCTTCAGGAAAACTTTTCTTCTTCTTGTTGTGAGATTGTGAAGAGCTGCTCTGATGATGCTTGAGCGAATGAATAATATTTCTCTGTGTCTGTCACTTCTCTTTTGCTGAGAGAAGAATTTCTCTTAAATATGTCTTCACGTTTTTCTTTTGGAACGGCTCTATTGATTTGAATTCTCGAGCCCTGCAACAGATTATCTCAAAATAGAATATAGCAATAGGAATAGAATGACCTATTAACTTTCTGTCAGTCCCAATAAGGAAATAAATGAATAGGAAAATATCTCAGCATAAAGATTTATCGTTCTTGGAAATAGCATACACCGCCAACGGCTAGAATACAGCCTGGCAATATATTTTGTATAATAAGACAAAAATGCTTTATCAAGAATACTGAATCCCGTGATTTATGCTTGACATATTTTGTAAATAATTCATTTGAATTTAAGCCATAAATTAGCACAAACATTCTTCAGAAAATCTTTCTAACCACAAGCTAACACACTTGGAAATAAACCAAGGAATAAAATAAATACGAACAGATAAAAGCAGACAGAAAACGTCGAACAGGAGTTCGATGATCGTCGACCTGCAAACAGATCGTCGACTAATAGCAGGAATCTGTCGGAACAGAAATCGTCGACCAGAAATCGTCGACCAGCTAATAGATCATCGACCGGCTAACAGATAGTCGACCAGCGAACAGATCGTCGACCAGCTAACAGATAGTCGACCAGCAAAGGCAAATATCTGTCAAGACAGAAATCGTGAAGCAAGAACACGATCGTCGACCTGATGATGACAGATCGTCGACCATCCTTCAGAGCGTAGTAAGCTTGCTCTGAGATCGTCGACCAACGGTCGACGATAATTGTCTTGACTTCAATGATTCAATAGCCCTGCTATCGTCGACCAATGATCGACGATCGCGAGGCCTCGTTCGACGATGGTCGAATGGAAAAGCCTTAACCACAAAAACATCTAGAACTTCTAACCTAAGCTCTAGGTCAGTTTATAAACTGCCCTAGGGAGACTAAACAGAGTCTAAACATGATCATATATCTTTATATGGATCAAGAGGGGCTGGAAAGGGATTACATAAGCCAAATCACATCTAGGGTACCAACAATCTCCCCCTATTTGGGTTATGTTATCCAATCTAGTTTAAAGGCTAAAGCAGACAACAACAAATCTAAAGATTAACCAGAATGTTAACACACAGGCAATACACAGAAAATATAACAAGCATAAATCAGCAGAAATGGAATGTATCAAGCAGATTTATCAGCAAGTTTAGCATCAGATGAGTTTTTAGGTATTGCAGCTGGTTTGAAAATAATCTCTCTGTTAGGATTTGCCGCTTGTCTCTTGGATAGCATTAGATCATGTTCACCTATGATTTTCTTTTCATCATAACTTGGTAGAACTGCAGCAGGATGTAGCTTCATGTATTCTTCAGTGTCAAAGGCTTCTGGATTGACTTGAATTCTGCTGAGTTCCTTTTCTCTAAATTCTGACATTGTTGAGTAAGCTGTAGGATCTAGTCCTTGAGATTTGGCTCTCTCCATCATGCTTAGTGCAATAGACTCTTTGAATCTTGCCATAGAGGCAATCCTTTCAGCTTCAGTTTTATCTGATGGAGAGGGAGGTCTATCAGTATCTGTATGAGCTGCAATCTCCATGTTCCTTTGAAGAGCTGTAGCAAGTTTGCTTGAATCAAGAGGAATCTGCACAGCCTTCTTAGGATCAGTTTGAGCATATAGAGATCTTGGAGGTGCAAGCTCAATGAACTTTTTGTGGGATTTTTCTGAAAAGACCACTCTTTTTCCTTTTGATTCAGTTGTCTCAGCAGCAGCAGGTTTTCTTGAAGAAGAGGATGAACCTTTCCTGGGAGGAGAAGGAGGAGGAGAGAATGTAGGTTGCTGAAAAGTCATCTCCTTTATTTGTTCCACGAGAGCATTGTCATTTCTTTTTCTTTCCTGTCCTGAAACATCTTGGCCTCCCTGGCTTTGATTACTCCTTCTTTGGTAGGTCTGAGAAGTGTTAGAACTGGCTGACCTTGCAGAGGGGGCAGAAGATAGACTTCCAGAGGCTCCAGCACCAGGAGGTGGAGGAGGACCTCTGGGGGGGAATTTCTGAACAGGAGTGTCATATCTCTTTGTCCTCTTCTTCTCTTTAGTCTGATTCTTTGACAGTCTCATCCATGGCTGAAATTCCTTGCTCTTAGGATCTATTCCCTTCAGAATGTAATAGGGAACATCCTTGTTAGGATTGGCAGTAGGAGGAGCAGGAGCTTTTCTTTTCTTGGAAGCAACTCTTTTCCTTTTCTTAGTGGAGTCAGAATCATCAGAATCATCATCATCATCATCAGAATGAGATGAGTCTTTCCCAGCATAATCATCAAAGTCAAGTTCAGAAGAATCCTTGGCAGCAGGTTCAGCTTTGTCTTTCTTTTCTCTTTCTTCTTTCTCTTTAGCTTCCTCAATGGCATCTTGCCTAAGGAGGGCATCAAGATCCACATTTGGAGACTTCTTCCAGAGTTCTGATTCTGGATACAACTCAGGAACTGTCTTGGGGACCAGTTCTGCAATAGAGGGAATGGATAGAGGATAGGTAAGGATAGGTGGAGAAAAGATGACGATATCTGCAGGGGCAGATGCTTTCTCTAGAGAGATGGCTAGGGAATCCAAATGATAATTAGCCAACCCTTCAATGTACACAGAGGCAATATTCTCAGCCACAAAGGCTATAAATTGTTCTAGGTTTAGAGTACCTGAGCTTGAGTCCATTTCAGTCATCTTGGGAGCATTGTCTGCCCTATCTTGCACATCTTCAATTTCTTCAGCAGCAGCATCAGCAGGGATGTTGATGTTTTCAGCAGCAGCAGCATTTATGGTTGTGTCTGCATGCAAAGAAAGATAGGTTAACAACCAAGTGGGAATAAAATATTCCCCCAAGGTGAACAAACAACAGGTAATAGATAGGATTACCTGAAGATCTACACAGGATACCACTTTGCATCTAGGAAGGAGGTTATAATTCCTTCTAGATGTTCAGTGACATCAGGGATAGACACCTCTGCAAGGCACAAGAGGAGTGCCATACAGGAAAAGAAAAGAGTATCTTTGACCAAGGGGTCATCAAGGTACTCAGGTCTATAAGGGACCACTATCTCTTGAGGAGGAAGAACAAAAGGAGTAGATGTGAGTGAGAACTCACAGTCTGAGTTAAGAAATGATTCCAAGTCTTTATCAGAATCAAAGGACTTAGCAGCATCAACTTGCAATACTGATGTAAGGTCATCAGCAGCTGTGATGGAAAGGAAGAGATAAGAAATTAACTCTAAGATGGAGTTTGAATTAATTAGAATCTTAAATAAAGCTATACAATCAGGTTGAGCAGCATCATACTCACAGGTGTCCATGGGGACTTCCTCATTTTCTTTTTCAGGAACTTCTTCCTCAGAAGCTAGATTCACTAGGGAGTGAATGTCTTTGTTAGATACAAATATCAAATTGAAGTCCTGATTATAACCTTTGAAGGAAGAATTTTAAGGTTTACCTTCTGGTTCTTTCTCTGGAATCTCTTGAGGTTCTTCTACAGATCCTTGAAGGGGAAGAGAGGAATTGTCCTGAAGGGTCAGGGCATCACCTGAGACCACTTCAACAGACATCTCCCCCTGCATGACTTCAGTGGGAACTGGAGTCATGCATCTTACAGAAGAGGGCTCAGCAGAGGGATGAGATGATTTTATGGCTTGAGTAAGGGCATTGATGGATGCAATGAGAGGGGCATTGGCAGCCTCAATCATTTTTTGGATGGAGGGAGTAATGAGTTCGATAATATGTGCAAGCAATTCAGGAGTTATCTGAAATGCTGATGATGTGGAGGTGGATGGAATGGAAATAGGATGATCTGCCACATGATCAAATGAGTCATGTGGAGATGGGTGAACATCAACATGAGTGTGGGATTCATGTTGAGAAAGATGCGTGAGGATGGTAGCAGTCACCATGTCAACACTGGCTGAAGCTGCCAGATGTTGTGGTGTTGGTGACTGGTGTGGAGATGCAGGTGGAATGAAGGATGCATGTTGTGATGGCACTTCAGATTGAGTGGAGGGTAATGCAGGAGATGTAGATGCAGGGGTAAAGAGGGAGGATGAAGGGATTGCTGAGCCTTCCCCAGTAAGCGGGAGAGCGGCCGAATCAGCCCTTGTGTCTGAAGGAGGGTTAGGATCAACCCTGGCTGACTTCTTGATAATCCTCTGGGATTTCTTGAATAGAGAGGGGTCCAACCTCTTGCTGGCATTTACTGCAGACGGTGCAGAAACAAGCAGCAGGGGTGCTTTCACATACAGAAACACACCCAGTACCCTGGCAAGGTTTACCTCTTTCTGATTGTTCTTTCTCCTTATTAGTTCAAACAGAACTTTTCCCCAGGCAATCTGTGCCTTATTCACCAAAGCTGACATCAGGGCAAACTGTTGCCTGTTGATGTTGTCATGAGCAGAATGTTTTCCCAAAACGACCTTGCCCACCAGGTCGGCCAGAAACTTGTATTCTGGAGACAAGTTTATCTTCAGCAGCTTAGCCGGAATCCCTTCGGCATGGCCCATCACAGTGAGCATGCGGCCATATTCCTCTGTGCTTTGCTCATATTCCTCAGTACCTGTTGGCAGTCCAAACAGCTCAGTCAATATTTCAGGAGTCAGAGTGACCTCCTCGCCATTTATCTTTCCTGTCATGGCGTCGTCGCTGGAGGACGAAGTATATACCCATTCACGAATCTCTGGTATATGAATCTTAGGAGAGAACGACATAAATTTCTTGAGGCCTTGGTCTTCACATAGCTGCAGAATATCTTGGATTGGTTGATCGCATCGGCTGAAAGAATCGAAGTCGACACAGAAGCCAGTGTCGAACTTCATTCCGAAGAGAACAGCAGAAGGAATCGCCATAGAATTTGAGAGAAGATGGCGAATCGAGAAGCAAAACAGGGGAGAAGAGAATCGCGCGGGATTAGAGTTCGAGAGCGAATTCTAAGCCAGAAGATGGAATATGAAAAGACGGAGCGGAAGGACGACGATCTCCAGACCTAAATCGACTATTAGAAACAAATCTGCGATCGTCGATCCCGGAATAAAATCGGTCGTCGAACACAGACCGACGATAGTCAATGTTTGACTAAATGGTAAACATCGACCGCCTACACGCAATTACCACGATCGTCGATCAATAAATGATGGTCGACGATTCTCCACCCAGCACAGAAAATCTGTCGTCGACCATTGGTCGACGATAGATACCTAAGGAGAGATCGTTGACCAGTTGGTCTACGATTTCTGCCTTACTACAGAACGAGCTGTCGTCGACGGTTGGTCGACGATAGTTCTGACCTGGTCGAAGATCGTCGATCAGTCGTTCGACGATTTTAGACAGAAAACAAAACTAACCAAATTTTCACTATTCTGAACCATTAATCATGCCAAGCTGGTTCAGGAAGAACAAATGCTTTTGTTCATCAAGGGGCTTAGTGAAAATATCTCCTCTCTGCAGGTCTGTGGATATAAATTCCATTACTATCTTGTTCTTTTCCACATTATCTCTCAGAAAGTGATGTCTAATCTCAATGTGCTTGGTCCTGGAATGGTGCACAGGATTTTGAGCAATTGATATTGCACTGGTACTGTCACACAGAATTTTTGTGTTTGAGTGTGTGTACCCATAATCCACTAGCTGATTTTGAATCCACAGGATCTGTGAACAGCAACTAGCTGCTGCTATATATTCAGCCTCAGCAGTTGAAGTAGACACAGATGCCTGTTTCTTGCAAAACCAAGAGACAAGTCTCTCTCCCAGGAACTGACAAGTCCCTGAGGTGCTTTTCCTGTCAACTCTACAACCAGCATAATCAGCATCTGAATATCCAATTAATTCAAATCCTGACTCAGCTGGGTACCACAGTCCTAAGTTAGGGCATCCCTTAAGGTATCTCAAAATCCTCTTGAGAAGAGTTAAGTGAGATTCCTTTGGATTGACCTGAAACCTAGCACATAGGCATGTAGCAAACATTATGTCAGGCCTACTTGCAGTCAAATACAGCAGGGAACCAACAATGGCTCTAAAGTTCTTTTGATCAACAGGCTTGCCATTGACATCAGAATCAATAACTGCATTTGAGGCCATAGGTGTGCTCATTGATGAAGCATCAGACATTCCAAATCTTTTAACCAGCTCTCTGGAATATTTTGATTGAGAAATGAAAATGCCATCAACACTCTGTTTCACTTGGAGACCAAGGAAATAGGATAACTCACCCATGCTGCTCATCTCAAACTTAGAGTGCATTAGTTCAGAGAACCTCTTGCATAGTTTGGGATCAGTAGAGCCAAATATAATGTCATCTACATAGATTTGAACTAACAGCTGTGAGTCCTTATGATGTCTAATGAACAGGGTTCTATCTACTACACCTCTCACAAACTTGTGTTCTAGAAGAAAATTTGCTAAGGTCTCATACCAAGCTCTAGGAGCTTGCTTAAGTCCATATAGAGCCTTTTGGAGTTTGAACACATGAGTGGGTAAGGTTGATGAAATAAACCCGGGTGGTTGTTCAACAAACACTTCTTCCTTTAAATCTCCATTGAGGAAGGCACTCTTCACATCCATTTGGAAGACCTTAAATCTTTTATAGGCAGCATAGGCTAGGAAAATCCTAATGGCTTCTAGTCTAGCTACAGGGGCAAAAGTCTGATCATAATCTATGCCTTCCTCCTGTCTATAGCCTTGAGCTACTAGCCTAGCCTTATTTCTAACTACTATGCCTTGGGCATCAAGCTTGTTTCTAAACACCCACTTGGTGCCTATGATCCGTTGGCCTCTTGGTCTTGGAACCAAGGTCCAAACTTTACATCTTTCAAACTGGTTAAGCTCCTCTTGCATTGCTATAATCCAGTGTGGATCAAGCTCAGCATCTTTAATGGTTAGGGGCTCAACCTAAGAAAGGAAACAAGCAAACATCACATTTTTGTTGAGTTGATGTCTTGTCTGGACTCCTGCTGAAATGTCTCCAATCACTTGAGATACAGGGTGATCTCTAAGTGTGACAAGATCAGTAGGTTCAACAATGATCTGATCTTCAACAGTTTCAAGATTTAATTCCTCATGTGGAATTTGATCAACTGTTGGAACAGGTGCTTTAACTTCAAAAAGTTCTACATCAGATTCAGAATCTGAAGAAGCAGCCTGAGGAGTTTGTTGGGGATGATTCTCCTGTGTGAGTCTCAAACCTTCCAAATCCTTACATACTCCTAGGACTTGCACTGTACTATTAGAGGAAGAGTCCTTCTCCTTATAATACATGACTGTCTCATCAAAAGAGACATGTGCAGACTCTTCTATCTTAAGAGAGGATTTATTAAGGACCCTATAGGCTTTGCTTACTTGAGAGTATCCTAGAAAAACTCCCATTGAAGCTTTTGCCTCAAATTTTCTAAGGTATTCTTTGTTATTGTTATGAACAAAAGCAACACAACCAAATACTCTAAAGTAGTCTATTTTAGGTTTCACTTGCTTAAGTAATTCATAGGGAGTCTTACCCTTAAGTTTATGTATCAGACTTCTGTTCAATACATAGTTAGCTGTGCTGACTGCTTCAGCCCAAAAGGACAGAGGCATGTTAGCATCTGCCAACAATGTACTTGCAGCTTCAATTAGGGTTCTGTTTTTCCTTTCAACTACCCCATTTTGTTGAGGAGTTCTAGGAGCAGAGAAGCTATGTTTGATACCTTCCTTCTCACAGAATTCTTGCATAAGAAGAGACTCAAACTCAGTACCATGATCACTTCTGATCAAGGCAATCTGAGTAGAATACTCACTCTGTATACACTTTAGAAAATCTGTAAGAACCTTGAAGTTATCAGCCTTAGTTCTCAAGAAGAATACCCAAGTGAACCTAGAGAAGTCATCTACAATTACTAAAGTGTAAGACTTTCCTCCAAGACTCTGTACAGCAATAAGACCAAATAAATCAAAATATAGCAAGTACAGAATCCTGGGAGAATCACTTTTATTAACTGATTTAAAGCTATTTCTTGTTTGCTTACCTAATTGACAAGCTTTGCAAAGGCCTTCCTTCTTGTAGGGGCAAGAAGGTAAACCTCGTACAAGATTGTATTTAGCCAACCTAGAAATGTTTTTCAAATTTACATGACTAAGTCTCTTATGCCAAAGGGTATTATTACTGGTTACTTCATTAAATAAGCATATTTCAGATTTGGAGGAATTAAAATCTACAACATAAACATTTCCAATTCTAATACCTACTAACACCACAGTATTATTTAAAGAAATATTGCAAGCAGTGTCAGTAAACCATACCTTGTACCCAGCATCACACATTTGACTTACAGAGATTAGGTTGTGCTTTAGTCCTGAGACATAAGCTACTTTCTTGAAGGTTACAGCTCCTATGGTGAAGCTGCCATACCCTTCAGTCTGTCCACAGCTGGAATCCCCAAATACAACTTTTGGTCCCAGCTTGGCTTTGAAACCTGACAGGTTCTTCTTCTTTCCTGTCATATGCTTTGAGCATCCACTATCCAGATACCATTTGTCATGTATGACTGGATAGGTCTTCACCTGCAGAAAGGACAGTTATACATTGTGGACCCAGGTTACCTTGGGTCCAGTATTCTTCACAAAAGAAAAACTAGATATAAAAGATTTTGCAGGCTTAGATTTATATCCTAAAGGGTGTGATCTCCTAGGTGGGATAATCCATTCAGTTGAAGGATTAAACAACCTGGGGTGGTGATTAGGATTTGAAGTTCTGGAAGTTTGATTTTTATTTTCCAGCTTAAGTCCAGATCGTCGATCAATGGTCGACGACTTTTGTAAAGCTAGAAATTTTTTCTTCCTATTCTCTTTCTTAATCTTATTCTGAATTTTCTTGCATTTTTCAATTTCCTCAGTATTCTTTATTCCTGATTCAGAAACAAATTTTACTGGAGTGCTAAATCTCTCCTGTGTGAGGAGGATGGGTTCACTAGGTGTAGCACCTAAGCCTAGTTTATCATTGCCAACCCTAGTGTTTGCTATACAGGTTATTTCAGATAATTTAAGGCTTCTGCCATTTAATTGTTCTTCTAACCTCTTAGATTTAGCTAGTTCTAATTTTAGGAATGTTACTTCTTCTTTTGAGCTCTCTAATTCCTTTTCTAATCTGATTATTTCAGTACCTTCCATGTCTAGTTCCATTATTTTTAATCTAAGTGACTTAATTTCTTTTTCAGATAATAGTAAATCTAAACATAGAGTTTTAAATTTTAGTTTGAACTCAGGAGATGAGAAATCAAATGAGTCGATTACCTGGTCCTCCATAAAGGAATCTTCTTCATTGTCTCCTTCTTCTTCAGAATTCTCTGCAGCTGACAGAGAGCTGCAGGCATCAATGGCCATGAGGCAGACCTCTTTGGCTTTCTTTTCTTCTTCTTCTTCAGAATCACTGGAGCTAGAGGAGCAGGTATCCTCTTCTGTTTCACTCCAGGTAGCAGCCACAAATCCCTTGTCCTTCTTCTTGTATTTGTGTGATGAGGACTTGGAGTGGTGCTTCCTGTATTCTTTCTCATGTTTCTTCTCCTTGTACTTCTTCTCTAGACAATCTGGGGCAATGTGTCCAGGCTTGCTGCAAACATAACAAATGATTTCTTTAGATGGAGTCTTGTCATACCTTGGCCTGTCCTCATGCTTGGAGAACTTCTTTCTGAGGTCTCTTCTTCCCATGTTGAAGAACCTCTTGGCAATGAGTGCCAGTAACTCCTCATTTGATTGACTTCCTTCAGAAGTCTCAGCAGCCTTAAGAGCTAGAGAATGCTCTTTCTTTGTAGGAGTAGGAGTCTTCACTTCAGTTACAGCAGCTCTACTCTTTAAGGTTTGCTCATATGACCTGAGCTTTCCCAACAGAGCTTCTGTGGAGAGTTCCACAATGTTTCTTCCATCCTTGATGGGCCATATCCTTGAGTCCCATGAGATGGGAAGGCACATCAGGATCTTGTCATTTACTTCTGACAAAGTTATCTCCTTGTCCAAAGACCTCAGTTCACTTATTATTGAACTGAGTCTTGTGTACATTGTGTCAATGTCTTCAGCATCATCCTTCTTGAAATTTTCATACTGAGAGGTGAGATGGGATCTCCTGTCCTTCCTCTCATCAGCTGAGCCAGCAACTATGTGGTTGAGGGAATCCCACATAGCTTTGGCTGAGGTACATTCAGCCAGCTTCTGGAATATCTCATCAGACATTGTCTGAGCTAGGATATTCATTGCTTTTGCATCAGCTGCCTTTGCCTTCTTGTAAGTTTCATTGTAGTCAGGTGGTGGCACAGCACTGAGATCAGCAGAAGTGGAAGCAGCAGCAGGCCTAGCAGGTGGTCCTGTCAAAATAGAAGAAAAAATATCTTCATCAATAGAATTCATGTATAGTCTTATCCTGGCCTTCCATATGCCAAACTTGGACAAGTTGCATACAGGAGGTCTGGTGCTTGAATAATCCTTAGACTGGGCCATGTGTGAAAGTGTTTGTGAATGGTATCAGGAAACAACTTATCACAGGATCTTTTAACTCAGGTGTTAGCCTGTATGAACAGCTAACCTCCCTCTGATACCAATTGAAAGTGAGGGGATAAGTTGTAAACTACTCTAGAGGGGGGGGGGGGTGAATAGAGTATTCAAAATTTTATGAACACTTAGTCAGCTCCCTTGGAGTTTATTTGCGGAATAAAATAATCTGATACTTGAACCCTAAGAGCCTAACACAGTGAAGTGCACAAGTGAGAGAGTTAACTGAAATTTCAGTTTAACTATAAGCCTATCACAGCAACTAGCAAACCTAGGTAGTTCTATCACAGCCACAGAATAAAAAGAATAAGCAAGATAACCAGATGGACACAGGATATATAGTGGTTCCCTTTAAATAGGTACATCCACTCTTCTACCACCCTGGTAGGAATCCACTATAGGTTTTTGCTAAGGTGCCCTGCCACTAATGATCTGATTCAGGTAGATCAAACAGACCCTTTAAGCTTTTGATAAGGATGCTCAACCACAAGTTGTTGATAAGGTGCCCTGTCACCAACGTTCACTTTTGAAGAGGTGTGAACAAACTCTTTTTACAAAGGGGTTGAGAGGGTTAGATTATCTTCTCTGCTTTAAATACAGATTAGAGAAGATTTGTGGATTCTCTAAAGAATCAAAGTCTCCCCCTGGCTCAGTGAAAGTCCAGGGAAAGCCTTTGCTTCAGGATGAAGGAGTTTCAGATAAACTAAAACTAAATCCTCAGAGATCTGAAGACTGATTTTTATCAGGTCTTAAGATTCTGGAGCACTTGAAGCAGAACTGGAGCTCTTTCTGAAGTCTTGAAAACTCTAAGCAGATGCTCAGGAGACTTGAGAAAGAAAGATGATTGCTCTGGGCTTTTGCTTCAGGAAAACTTTTCTTCTTCTTGTTGTGAGATTGTGAAGAGCTGCTCTGATGATGCTTGAGCGAATGAATAATATTTCTCTGTGTCTGTCACTTCTCTTTTGCTGAGAGAAGAATTTCTCTTAAATATGTCTTCACGTTTTTCTTTTGGAACGGCTCTATTGATTTGAATTCTCGAGCCCTGCAACAGATTATCTCAAAATAGAATATAGCAATAGGAATAGAATGACCTATTAACTTTCTGTCAGTCCCAATAAGGAAATAAATGAATAGGAAAATATCTCAGCATAAAGATTTATCGTTCTTGGAAATAGCATACACCGCCAACGGCTAGAATACAGCCTGGCAATATATTTTGTATAATAAGACAAAAATGCTTTATCAAGAATACTGAATCCCGTGATTTATGCTTGACATATTTTGTAAATAATTCATTTGAATTTAAGCCATAAATTAGCACAAACATTCTTCAGAAAATCTTTCTAACCACAAGCTAACACACTTGGAAATAAACCAAGGAATAAAATAAATACGAACAGATAAAAGCAGACAGAAAACGTCGAACAGGAGTTCGATGATCGTCGACCTGCAAACAGATCGTCGACTAATAGCAGGAATCTGTCGGAACAGAAATCGTCGACCAGAAATCATCGACCAGCTAATAGATCGTCGACCGGCTAACAGATAGTCGACCAGCGAACAGATCGTCGACCAGCTAACAGATAGTCGACCAGCAAAGGCAAATATCTGTCAAGACAGAAATCGTGAAGCAAGAACACGATCGTCGACCTGATGATGACAGATCGTCGACCATCCTTCAGAGCGTAGTAAGCTTGCTCTGAGATCGTCGACCAACGGTCGACGATAATTGTCTTGACTTCAATGATTCAATAGCCCTGCTATCGTCGACCAATGATCGACGATCGCGAGGCCTCGTTCGACGATGGTCGAACGGAAAAGCCTTAACCACAAAAACATCTAGAACTTCTAACCTAAGCTCTAGGTCAGTTTATAAACTGCCCTAGGGAGACTAAACAGAGTCTAAACATGATCATATATCTTTATATGGATCAAGAGGGGCTGGAAAGGGATTACATAAGCCAAATCACATCTAGGGTACCAACAGTATCAACTAAAGCTATCGGTGGAATTAAGCGATCTACACGACATATTCCATATTTTGGTGTTGCGGAAGGCGGTGCAAGAGCCTTCACAAGTGATTGCAGCTGATCAAATACCGGTTGATGTTGGGTTGGCGACGAAGATCAAACCCGTTCGCTTTGAGGACTCTGAAGTCAAGCAACTTCGTAATAAGGACATCAGGATGGTCAATGTCTGACGGGACAACTGCGGTCGTAAGGAGCTTTCGTGGGTGCGAGAGCAATCCATGTTTGAGGAGTACCCCAAGTTATTCCACTCAGGTACCGTTTTTGTTTTGTGTATCTTTTCCTTTCGGTAATTTCGTGGATGAAATTCTTTTAAGAGGGAGAGAGTTGTAACGCCCCGAAACTGAAAAGAGGAACGGGCGGCGTTTGAGCCAAATTTGGGTCTTGGTAAGGTAAACACTGCCTCTGACACAGGCGTGTCACATGGACGTGTCGTGCTCGGGTCGTCGAGGCGAGGCCGACAATCGGTGAGGCTGGGAACACGGCTTGGGACACGGGCGTGTCAAGAACACGGCCTGTTACACGGGCGTATCACATGGCTGTGTCCACTTCTGGAAGTTTTGGTTCTGTGTCGATTGGGGAACACGCCCCGCAATACGGGCGTGTACTGATTGGCACGGGCGTGTCGAAGTCGACACAGGCGTGTCTAAGCCCATGTCCCATTTGGGACGTGACAGTTTCAGCGCCGATTGAGGCACACGGCCCATGACACGGGTGTGTCCATGAGTGACACGGGCGTGTCACAAGCCGTGTCACAGGCCATGTCCTGTAATCTCTGGTTTACGGCGAGTGTGGAACACGGCCTTGGACACGGACGTGTCGCAAGCCGTTTTCGGCCCAGAAATGTTATTTTCAGGGCAAATCGTGGCCGTTCGTTTCTTTCAAAAGGGATCCAAGGGCCCTGGCTTTTCTTGGCCGAGTTTAAGGCCGGGAATAGGGTTTTCAAACCCTCATTCCATTGGACAATTATCTTTCTAAAAGCTTAGAGAGAGGGGAGAGCTAAGAGGAAGAAGGAGGTCAACTCCGGCCGCCGGTGGAGCTTCGGAGCTCTGATTCTCTATCCGAGTCCAGATCTGCGAAGGTGAGGCCGATACAGTGCTTTCCATCCGACTAGATCGTCATGGCACCGAAGAGAAATGCTAGGGTAATGATTCTCTTCTTAGACATGTGAAGTCCTCTTCCCTTTTTGCATAGGAAGCCGGCTCTCGCGAGTATGCGGTGAGTTTGAGGTATTCCTTTGGGTAGACATGAATAGTCCCCGTTGTTTTGCATGTAGAGTCCGGAATCGAAGTACAAACATAGGCATGGTGTGTGAAGTCTACCTGGACATGTTGGTATGGATCGGTGATGTTTCATTATACATGAATAACCAGAGAATACTCCGAGTGGATGGTTGTTTTCGGATTTTCTACGTGGTGGATTGCAACAGGGAGTCTTGGGGAATAACCCCAAGGTACACCCAAAAATCTGGGCGGAAGCGAAGTTCTGTCGTTTTCGTGGCCTGGGAGCTAGCCTGGTACATAGCGGGGCTATGTACCGTATATGATCGATAGTTGGGACTGGGGGAAGCTTGGCCCGCGTCGAAGGTCAAATGGCAGTGGCGGGGTGAGCAACGGGCTGGTGGAACCCTACCTGCTCCATCTGCTTTGGTTAAAGCGACCTAAGGTACATGGGACTTGCTGATAATTTGGAGAACGAGTCTAGGCTACGGCTGAAAGGACTAAATGCTCACGAGGTTTGCCGTCCTAGGGCTGGTGGTGGAGCCGTGGAACGGACAAGGGTCAGACCGACTTCACCGAGTAAGTGCCCTGAGAGCACGGGGTATGTGGTCGTGCGAGCATGCACCTGTGGTGTATTGTACAAGTGTGTACTTTCGCTTAAATTGTTGTTTATAATAATGCATTGCAGGGAAGGAGCACCACAACCCCAAGAAAGGGGGTGGGGTCGTTATAATTTGGTCAGCTTTAGCTAACCGTTGCATTGTTTGTCACCGTACGGTGGATTGTTGCTTGCAGGTGCTGTGGAACCTAGTGGCAAGTAGCGGGCTGAAGCCCTGGTTGCTGAGCCGGCCCTCGAAGGCCATGCGAATGTTTACTTGTTTTAATCATGTGTGACCGGCCTGCGTGTCGATGTTTGTAAGACACAATTTAATTGAGTAAACCCTTGTAAGTCCTTAATGCCAGTACTTTGTGTGTTTTGTACGTTCATTCCTATTTGGGTATCTTAGTGGACATTCATGCTTTTGTCTTGGGTTCTTAATTTTGCAAATTATAAATTCCTTCCGCTAGAATGTACTCTGTGTGACGTATGTTATTGGTTGAATGGTTTCATTTAGTAATAAGTCGGTCTATCTGTGGTATATGACATCGGGCCCCGGCCGGACCTACTGCTATATGCTATGCGACGGATAGGGGTGTTACATAGAGGTCCAAGAAGGTCGATCCCCCGTTGCGCAAATGACCATGTTCCTTGCAACACGATGATGGCAACCGACGGTTGTCGAGAAATGTTCGCATGGAACTGGCAGCTTCTGCATCTTTTGACAAATTCAGTTGCTTTCTTCTTCATCGAGGGCCAATATAAGCCATGGCGTAATATCTTTTGTGCTAGAGCCTTTTTCGCCTAGATGTTCCCCGCAGACTTCTTCGTGAACTTCTTGCAAGGCATATTCTGCATCGGAATCTGATAAGCATTTTATGTATGGCCCGGAAAAGGATCGTTTGTGCAAGTGTCTGTTGATTAGGGTGAAGTTGAATGCTCACATCCTCAGGCGTCGCGCCTCCCCCTGATCTTCTGGTAGTTACTGATGTTCTAGGTAATCTAAAAACGGATCGATCCATGATCCTTCCATTACTTCGATCTCCATGATTTCCAAAGGTCCTTGGATGTTGGGAATGACGATCTCTTCTACCTGGCGTCTCCTAGATTGATATTGGGTAGGTGACGTGGCCAACTTCTTAAGGGAATCTACTTTGGAGTTCTGTTCTCTAGGGATGTGAAGAATTTGGTACCGCGGTACCTTGAGCAAGAGAGACTTCACTAGTGAAAGATATCAAGATAGTTGATTATTCTTTGCTTCGTAGTCGTCCGCTATTTGCGAGACGACAAGTTGGGAGTCTGAAAATATGGTCAAGTTTCTTACATGACAGTCGATGTTGAGCCCGAGTCCTGTAATTAGGGCCTCGTACTCAGTAACATTGTTGGTAGCTGCGAATTTTAGCCTAAGTCTGTGCTCTAGGACGACCGATTTTGGGCTTATCAAAAGTATTCCTGCACATGTTCCTTTGATTCCTAATCCTCCATCAACATATAAGGTCCATTGAAGATTGCTTGTAGCTTGCGTGGTGGTTGTTTCTGGTGGAATAGTATTTTCTACAACGAAGTCTGCTATCACCTGTGACTTGATGACTGACCGAGGTAGAAAGTGGATGTCGAACTCACCTAACTCGACTGCCCATTTTACCAATCTGTCGGAGGCTTTTGGCCTTTGGAGGATTATGCGGAGGGGGAGTTTGGTCAACACTTTGACTGTGTGATCTTGGAAATATGGTCGGAGTTTTCTAACCGAGAAGACGAGTGTCAGAGTGGTCAAGACCAATGATTCGGGTGTGACTACCAAGTATAGATAGAGTGTCTCTCCAGGGACAGACTTTGAGAGGAGCGGCGGGGATGCCAGGTATCGTTTTAGTGATTCGAAAGCAGCGTGACACTCGTCCATCCACTAGAATCCCACGCTCTTTGCTCCCCTGAGGATTTTAAGAAACAATAGATACTTATCTCCTATTCGTGCCAGGAATTGTGAGAGCACAACAATTCTCCCATTTTGGTATTGTACTTCTTTTAGGGATTGAGGGGTGTCATGTTCTCCACGGCTTTAATCTTTTCTGGGTTATCCTCTATCCCTCGTTGCGTTACCATGAATCCCAGAAATTTTCCTGACGTCACTCCAAATGCGCACTTACTTGGGTTGAGTCTCATGCCATGTTGACGGAGGACTTTGAAACATTTTTCCAGGTCCTCCAGATGATCTTCCCGCCAGATGCTTTTTACTAGCATGTCATCTACATATACTTTCATGGACTTTCCGATATGATCTTTGAACACCTTGTTCATTAGTCGCAGGTAGGTGGCTCCGGCATTCTTAAGACCAAAGGAATTACCTTATTGCAATAGATTCCTTTGTCTGTTTGAAATGTTATATGCTCTTCATCAGTAGGATTCATTCTGATTTGGTTATAACTGGAGTAAACATCAATGAAGCTGATAAGTTGGTGCCCAGTGGTTGAGTCGACTAGCTGGTTGATTCTAGGTAGGGGAAAACTATCTTTCAGGCAAGCTTGATTGAGGTTTTTTTAATCTACACACATCCTCCACTTCCCGGAAGATTTCTTAACCATAACCATGTTTGCCAGCCAAACGGGGTATTCTACTTCTCGTATGAATCGCGCTTCGAGGAGCTTTCCTACTTCCTCTTCAATTGCTCGGAGTCGCTCAGGGGAAAAGTTTCTCTTCTTCTGGATGACGGGTCTACATAAAGGGTTGATGTTCAGAGAATGTTGAATGACCTATGGGTCTATACCAGGCATATCTTCGGGGATCCAAGCGAAAATGTCTTTGTTCGCCTGAAGGTAGGTCGTCTGTTGGTACCCTAGTTTGATTTGAGTTTAGTCCTCTCCTTTGTGCTCCTTGACCCAAGAATTATCTATGGTCAATGGTTAGTAGTCTAGTTGTAGAGTCCTCACTTTTCCAGATTGAGAATTTGGTTAAGTAGTTTTTCGTTCGACTATAGTCGAACGCCGCTCGACTATCGTCTATCGGCTGATCGACGATCGTCTATCAGTTGGTCGACGCTCTGTCTGCGTTGATAGTTCGACTATCTGTTGATAGGTCGACTATCTGCTTGGCGTGGTAGATCGACTATCTGTCCTGATAGATCGACTATCTGATAGTTCGACTATCTGTTGATAGGTCGACTATCTGTTCCGCTTTGATAGGTCGACTATCTATTGATAGGTCGACTATCTGTCGTCTTTGATAGTTCGACTATCTGTCCTGATAGTTCAACTATCTGATAGTTCGACTATCTGTTGATAGGTCGACTATCTGGTCTGTTTTGATAGTTCGACTATCTGTTGATAGGTCGACTATCTGTTTTCTGAGATAGGTCGACTATCTGCTTGATAGGTCGACTATCTGTTTGCGCTTGATAGTTCGACTATCTGTCCTGATAGTTCGACTATCTGATAGTTCGACTATCTGTTCTGTTAGGTCGACTATCTGCCGAGGTAGTTCGACTATCTTCTTCGATAGGTCGACTATCTGGATCGTTCGACTATCTGCCCGATAGTTCGACGATCTCCGTGCGTCGGTCGACGATCTCCGAAGGTCGTTCGACGCTTTCTGCCTGCCTTTATATTTTGTATTTATTTATTATATTTAATTAATTAATACATTTTCTGGCAAGTTGTTTCAGTTGATTTATGATAATATTTCCAGTCATATCTGCTCTATTCTTTTTGCCTGAGTCAAATCTTTTTAGATAAAGTTGTTTGTCTTATTAGCTGTCTTTGTATTTTACTTTATCTGCTGACAGCCCTTTATAGCCGTTAGACTGAAAAGTCTTCTCTTTGTTATAAAGAGTATTTCTTTGATGTGACTTTATTTAGTCCTTCTGTTATTTGATTTGGGCCTGCAGCTTCTTAGAAAGAGGTTCATTCCTTTTATAGAATATCCTGCTGCAGAGTTTGTTTTGCTGTGTGTTATTTGCAGCCCAGGTTTCAAGACTCAGAAGAAGACAAATAATTCAAAGAGAAGAGAGCCGTTGCTTGCTGCTGATATATAAAGGACCCTTTGAAGAAGGATTGAAGCTAGCTAACTAGTTAACCAGATATTTTCAAGCTTTCAAGCCTTCATCAAGATCAAGCTTTCTGCTCTCAGCAATTTCCATCTAACTGAGAAGTGTTAAGATCTTCGACTCTTCTTCAACCTGAGTTCTCCTGCTTTCAGGAAGTTCAAACTCAGAGTTCCTTTGAAGTAGAAGAAGAAGAAGATAGCTGCTTGAAGATCTTTAATTTTATTATTCTTTATCTTCTTGTAGTTTTTCCTTCAGAGCTTTCTGAAGAGTTTTTTTCTGCACTGAAGCAAGACTTCACCTGGACATCTTTGAGCCAGGGGGAGCCTTGATTCTTTAGAGCTTTCTAGCTCAGTGCAAGTTTTTGTGCTTCTCTAATCTATTGTAAAATAGAGAAGACATCTTAACCTTCTTCCCCCTCCTGTATAGGGTTATTACTCCCTTCAAAAGTATCCCTTGGTGGCAGGGCACCTGATCAAAAACCTGTGCTTAGTTTTTAGACACCTGATCAAAAGTCTAAAGGATTTCTGGATCTACCTGAAGCAGATCCTGTTGGTGGCAGGGCACCTGATCAAAAACCTGAGTGGATTCCTACCGTGTGGGTAGAAGAGTGGACGTACCCAAGTTGTTTGGGGAACCACTATAAATTTCCTTGTGTCGTCTGGATTCACTTGTTTAATTCCTGCATTGTGGCTGTGATTAGATATAACTAGGTTGCTAGTTGCCGATTAGGTTTTCCAAGCCTTAACTGTAATTACAGTTAGCTTGAGTTTGTGCACATCACTTGTGTTAGGCTATAGGGTTAAATCTATATCTATAATCTTTCATTCCGCACTTCACTCCAAGGGAGTTGGGTAGACCATTAAGTTTTGTCTTGTGCAAAATTTGATAACTCTATTCACCCCCCCTCTAGAGTAGTATCTATCCCTTCACTTTCAATTGGTATCAGAGGGAGGTTGACTGACTGAATAGGCTAACACCTAAGTCACAAGATCCTGATAGATACCAAAGCTTATAGATATTCACTATCATGGCCCAGTCCAAGGATTATTCAAGCACCAGACCTCCAGCATGCAACTTAGCTAAGTTTGGCATCTGGAAGGCAAGGATAAAATTATATATGAATTCTATTGATGAAAGCATCTTTGCTTCTATTTTGTCAGGTCCCCTAAGAGCACCTGCTGCTGCTACTGCCTCATCATCTGATATGAGTGCAGTACCTCCTCCAGATTACAATGATGAGTACAAGAAGGCCAAAATAGCAGATGTCAAGGCAATGAACATACTAGCTCAGACAATGTCTGATGAGGTGTTCCAGAAGGTTGCTGACTGCTCTTCAGCAAAAGCCATGTGGGACACACTGAACCAGATTGTAGCTGGTTCAGCTGATGAAAGGAAGGACAGAAGGTCCAACCTGATCTCACAGTATGAGAACTTCAAGAAAACTGATGCTGAATCAGTTGAAGCCATGTACACCAGGCTCAGCTCAATCATCAATGAGCTGAGGACCCTGGACAAGGACATATCATTGACAGAGGTCAATGATAAGATTCTTATGTGCTTCCCTAGCACATGGGATCTAAGGATCTGGCCCATCAAAGAAGCCAGAAGTACAAATGAGATCTCCACTGAAGCCCTTCTCGGCAAGCTCAAGTCTTTTGAGCAAGTGCTGAAGACAAGGGAAGCTGAAGCAGAAGCGAAGACCCCCACTCCAACAAGAAAAGAGCAATCTCTAGCTCTTAAGGCTGCTGATGCTTCTGAAGGCAGCCAATCTAATGAGGAACTAATGGCATTGTTTGCCAAGAGGTTTCTCAAGATGGGGAGAAAGGAGTTCAGAAAGAAGTCTTCACGTTATGAAGACAAACCAAGGTATGATCGCTCTCCTGCTAAAGAAATTATTTGTTATGGTTGCAGGAAGCCTGGACACATCTTGCCAGAGTGTCCAGAGGAGAAGAACAAAGAAAAGAGAAAAGAAAAGGAACAGCACAGGAAGCACTCCAAGCCATCCTCCTACAAGAACAAGAAAAAGGAGAGAGGTTTCATTGCTGAAACCTGGAGTGATTCTGATGAAGAATCCTCCTCATCAAGCTCCAGTGAGGATGAGGAAGAGAAGAAGGCAAAAGAAGTTTGCCTAATGGCAATAGATGCCTGCAACAACCACTCTGCTGCAGAGAGTTCTGATTCTGATGAAGAGATGCCTACAGAAGATGAGGTACTCTCTTCTTATGATTTTACTTCAGAAGAATTTAAATTAGACTTTAAATCTTTATGCTTAGATTTGATTAGCTCTGAAAAGGAAATAAAAGAACTTAGAAATAGGTTAGCTGACTCAGAATCAATAGCTACAGAAAACATTAGGTTAAAGGAAGATCTCACTACTTGTAGTGAAGAAATTAAATTTCTTAAAATAGAGTTAGCTAAGTCTAAGAGATTAGAGGAATCACTTAATGGTAGAAGCCTTAAGTTGTTAGAAATTACCAGCATGACTAACACTAGATCAGGTAATGACAAACTAGGCTTAGCAGCTTCTCCCAGTGAACCCCCAGTCCTTCTTAAAAACAATCTTTCAACTCCAGTGAACTTCATTTCAGCTAGTGGAAAGAAGAACACTGAGCAAGTAAACCTTGTTAATAAAACTTTAAATAAAGCTAAGAGAGAAAAGAGAAAGAACTTTTTTAAAGAAATGCAAAGAGCGTTGAACGCAGCTCGACGATCGGAAGCTCAATGGTCGAACGAAGGTCGACGATCTGAGCACCCATCGTCGAACGTCGATCGACGTTTTCAATATGATTTTCAAAATCATAATCAGTACCATAGAAACCTAAGTGAAAATAGAAACCCTAGGTTTGTTGACCCATCATCTGCATGGAGAATCCCACCTAGGAGATCTCACCCACTAGGTTATCACCCTCAGCCTGCATTTTCATATATTTCCAGTTTTTCTTATGTGAAAAACAAGGGACCCAAGGTTACCTGGGTCCACACTGTCTAAATAAATGTCTTGCAGGTGAAGGCCTATCCAATCACTCAAAATAAGTGGTATTTGGATAGTGGATGTTCCAAGCATATGACAGGAAATAAAGATCTTCTGTCAAAGTTCAAAGCTAAGCTCGGCCCAAAGGTTATCTTTGGAGACTCCAGCTGTGGTCAGACAGAAGGCTATGGCAAGATCACAATTGGAGCAGTTACTTTCAAGAGAGTTGCATATGTCAATGGACTGAAGCATAATTTGATTCAGTCAGCCAGCTATGTGATGCTGGCTACCAGGTTTCATTTTCTAACTCCTCTTGCAATATTACTTTAAATAATAATGTTATTTTAGTAGGTATTAGAATAGGTAATATTTACTTAGTAGATTTCAATTCATCTCATTCTGAAATCTGCCTATTTAATGAAGTAACTCTTAATAATAATTCTTTGTGGCATAAGAGGCTTAGTCATGTTAACCTTAAAAATATATCTAGGTTATCTAAGCACAACCTTGTTAGAGGTTTACCTTCTTGCCCCTACAAGAAGGAGAGCCTATGCAAGGCTTGTCAGCTAGGCAAGCAAACCAAGAATTCTTTTAAATCAGTAAATAAAAGTGATTCTCCTAGAATCCTGTATTTATTACACTTGGACCTTTTTGGCCCAATAAATGTACAGAGTTTAGGAGGGAAGTATTACACTTTAGTAATTATAGATGACTTCTCTAGGTTCAGTTGGGTTTTCTTTTTGAGAACTAAGTCTGATAACTTCAAAGCCCTTACAGACTTTCTACTATGTGTGCAGACTGAGTACTCTACTCATGTGGCCTTGATCAGAAGTGATCATGGTACTGAGTTTGACTCTCTTCTCATGCAAGAATTCTGTGAGAGAGAAGGTATCAAACATAGCTTCTCAGCTCCTAGAACTCCTCAACAAAATGGGGTAGTTGAAAGGAAGAATAGAACACTCATTGAAGCTGCTAGCACATTGTTGGCAGATGCTAACATGCCTCTCTCCTATTGGGCAGAAGCTGTTAGTACAGCCAATTATGTCTTGAATAGAAGTTTGATACACAAACTTAAGTGTAAAACTCCTTATGAGTTGCTTAAGGGAAAGAAACCTAAAATTAATTACTTTAGAGTTTTTGGCTGTATTGTTTATATTCATAATAATAATAAATAATATATTAGAAAATTTGAAGCAAAAGCTTCAATGGGAATCATGCTTGGATATTCCCAAGTAAGCAAAGCTTATAGGGTTTATAACAAATCAATCTGTAAAATTGAAGAATCTGTGCATGCGACTTTTGATGAGTCTCAGATGTTTTACAAGGAGAAGGAAAATTCTCCTTCCTCAAGTTCTTTGCAGGTACATGATGCCCCTCAAGAAATTCTTCAACTATCAACTCTTCAGATCACTGAATCAGACAGTGATGAAGACATTGCTAAAGCTGTTGAAGCTGTTGTTGTACCACCAACAGTAGATCAAATTCCTCCTGAGGAATTAATCCCAACTGTTGCTGAAGATCACATCCCACCTGCTGATATTGTCACACTTAGAGATCACCCGACATCTCAAGTGATTGGAGACATATTAGCTGGTGTGCAAACAAGACACCAATTAAGACAGGATATGATGCATGCTTGTTTCCTCTCACAGGTTGAGCCCCTCACCTTTAAAGATGCAGAGCTAGATCCCCACTGGATCATTGCAATGCAAGAGGAACTCAATCAGTTTGAGAGATGTAAAGTTTGGACTTTGGTTCCAAGACCTAAAGGCCAACTGATCATAGGCACCAAGTGGGTGTATAGAAACAAGTTGGATGCTAATGGAATTATAGTAAGGAATAAAGCAAGGCTTGTAGCTCAGGGCTACAGACAGGAGGAAGGTATAGACTATGACCAAACCTTTGCTCCTATTGCAAGGCTAGAAGCAATAAGGATCTTCTTGGCCTATGCAGCCTTCATGAAGTTTAAGGTGTTCCAAATGGATGTCAAAAGTGCATTCCTAAATGGTGAGCTTAAGGAAGAGGTGTTTGTTGAACAACCACCAGGGTTTGTTTCTTCAACTCAGCCTTCTCATGTGTTTAAGTTGCAGAAAGCTCTTTATGGACTAAAGCAAGCTCCTAGGGCCTGGTATGAGACCTTAGCTAGTTTCCTATTAGAGCACAACTTTACTAGGGGAGTAGTTGATAGAACCCTTTTCGTCAAGCATCACAAGGACACAATCCTGTTAGTTCAGGTGTATGTAGATGATATTATTTTTGGCTCCACTGATCCCAAACTGTGCAAAAAGTTTTCCAACTTAATGCATTCCAAGTTTGAGATGAGTAGTATGGGTGTGCTGTCTTACTTTCTTGGTCTCCAAGTTAAGCAAGATGCTGATGGTATCTTCATCTCCCAATCCAAATATGCCAAGGAATTGGTTAAGAAATTTGGGATGGCTGATGCTTCAGCAATGCCTACACCCATGGCTACTAATGTAGTTATTGATTCTGATGATCACGGCAAGCCAGTTGATCAAAAGAATTATAGGGCCATTGTTGGTTCCCTATTGTATCTAACTGCAAGTAGGCCAGATATAATGTTTGCTACATGCCTTTGTGCTAGATTCCAGGTCAACCCCAAGGAATCTCATCTGATTCTTCTAAAGAGAATCCTGAGATACCTGAAGGGATGCCCAAATCTAGGACTTTGGTACCCAGCTGAGTCAGAATTTGAATTAATTGGATATTCTGATTCTGATTATGCTGGTTGCAGAGTTGACAGGAAGAGCACCTCAGGAACTTGCCAGTTCCTGGGAGAGAGATTGGTCTCTTGGTTCTGTAAGAAGCAGGCTTCTGTCTCAACTTTAACTGCAGAGACTGAATATATAGCAGCTGCCAGTTGTTGTTCACAGATCCTGTGGATTCAAAACCAGCTTGTGGATTATGGTTACTCACACAAGAACACCAAAATCATGTGTGATAGTACCAGTGCTATCTCAATTGCACAAAATCCAGTGCACCACTCTAGAACGAAGCACATTGAGATTCGGCACCATTTCCTGAGAGATTATGTGGAAAAGAACAAGATTTGTCTTGAGTTCATATCCACTGAGTTTCAGAGAGGTGATATATTCACCAAGCCTTTAGATGAACAGAAGCATCTGTTCTTTTTAGTTCAACTAGGCATGATCAATGGACGAGACTAAGTGTGACTTTATCTGCCTTTGTTGAAACTTGTTTGAAGATAGTCGAACGACGTTCGAAGATAGTCGATCGGGTCAAGCCCATCGTCGACCTATGGTTGATGAAAGTTTGTCTGATTGAAGATCGTCGACCGGCGTTCGACCATAGTCGAACAAGTTGAGCTCATCATCGATCTCTGGATGACGATAGCCTGTTGTTTGAGAAGCCAGAAATAGTCGTACGATTGTCCGACTACTCTGCTTCTGAGCCGATCGTCGAACGGCCGTTCGACCATCGGGTCTAGTATCTTTTTAATAGATCGACTATTTCCGGTCTAATATAAAGCCGATAGTCGACCTAGGTCAAAAGATCTTGTGCTTTATCGTCGACGGAGCGTGTCTTTTCGCATTCTGTCTTCCCGCTTGCGATTTTCTGCCGCTTCGTCCCCTTCGTCTTCTCCGTCCTTCTCGAGCTTTCTCCAGCGAATCCATGGCGATTTCTCCCGCAGTTCTAGCAGTTGTAAAGTTTGATGCAGGCTTTAGTGTCGATTTCGACGCATTTAGTAGCTGCGAAGCTGGGATCGTAGAAGTTCTTCAGCTTTGCCGGGATCAAGGACTCGAGAGGTTAATGTCTTCAAGGATTAAGATAAACATCCCAGAGATCAAGGAATGGGCTTTCACGTCGTCCTCCACCGACGACTCGATGACTGGCACCATCGGCGGAGAAGAGGTAATCCTAACTCCGGCCGTTTTGACTGAAATTTTTGATTTAATAAATGGTGAAGAGGATTATGAGCAAGATGCTCAAGAATTCGGAAGAATGTTAGTTGAGCTGGGACATGTAGAGGGCATTCCCACCAAGCTGCTCAAAGTAAATTTCCCCTTCAAGATCAAGTTTCTTGCTGAGTTGGTAGGAAAAGTGCTCCTCGGTAAGCACTCTGCCCACGACAATATAACAAGGCAACAATTCGCACTAATGTGTGTGATTGTTAATCGGAAAAGGATAGATTGGGCAGCAGTTGTGTTTGATTTGATCAGGAAAAAGACTGGTAAGAAGGAAGTAACCCTAGGAAGGGTCATTGGAATCTTCCTGAAGGAAAGATACCCCCAGCTGCTGAGTTCAACCGCAACAACAATTAACGCAAGCAAGAAGATGGATCCTAACCTGTTCTCTAAGTGGAAGAGAACATTTGTGAAACTCGCTCTCACAGGGGTTGCTCCAGCAACATCTGAGGACACCAGGACTGAATCAGTCACTCCTCATCCTGTCGAAGCTGGCTCAGCTCTTCCCTCTTCCTCTTCTGCTTTGCTGTCTGCTTCAGTTGAAGTTCCATCAACTTCAGCTGAAGTACGACCTTCTCCCTCTTCTGCTCCAGAAACAACCACGGTTGTTCCTCTTTCCCCTCCAGCATCTCCTCTTCCTGCTCATCTGGCTAGGATATCTGCTCCTAGCTTTGATTTGTTAGGATCTGAGAGGATTCCTACTCCTCCTCTGTCTCCCATTCATTCTCCAGTTAATTCTCCAATTAACTCTCCAGCTCCATCTCCCATTCAATCCCCTGTCCACACCATTCTTCATCCCAGCATTTCAACCATATCTGTTGCAGCTCCATCCACTACATATCCATCATCTTTTGAGATTACTCCTGAACTCATCTCCCGCATTGTGGAGTTGATTACCCCCTCAATCAAGACCATGATTGAAGAGGCAATCGCTCCCCTTGCATCCTCCATTGATATCTTAACTGCCTCCATCAAATCTCTCTCAAAATCTGCTGAGCCATCTACCTCAAGGGGCCTGGTTTTAGTCTCCACTGAAATCAGGCAGGGGGAGATGTTCTATGAAGATGCCTCAGAACCTCCTGCCTCCCTTCCAGCTATAACAGATACTGTAATGACAGCCCTGGAAGAGTCTGCTCTAGTTGAGAAAGAAGTAGTTCCAGTGTTATCAGATAAGGAAATAGCTGATGGAATCATGCTATCTGAAATTGCAGTAAAAGTCTGCCTAGAAGATCTCACCACTCCCGTGGTTGCTCGATTCCTAGAAGGTATTATTACCTCATATCTAGATGAATCATGGGAGATGGTCAAGTATGAAGGTAATTCTTTCATCCGCTTTGTTGATGAGTCGATTAATTTGATAGTTTGTGAATACCTTGAAGGAATGATTTATGTTTATTTAGCAGATCTGTATTCATAATTCTACAGATTATATTAGAGGAGATTTAGCTGCTCAGATCATAGCAGTTGTCTCTGAAGCTGATCCAATTGTTCCTGATATCCAAGTAGATCCTGAATTGGAATCTTTTTTAGATGATAGAGAAGATGAGTCTGAAAAGCAAGATGAAATCAAAGATGACACTCCTGCTCTGAGTGTGGAAGAAGAAAAAGCACGAGCTGCTTGGACTCTAAGAGTACAGTCTTTGCTAAAAGAGAAAGAAAAAGAGCTGCAAATTGTAAAGTCAACTATCTGGGATGATTCACCAGGGTTGCACTTAGATTCCCTTCTGGCTCTGGATGCCATGGAAGAGGAAAGAGAGAAATCAGATCTGAAGCTTAAAGAAAAGGCTGTTTCTGAAGCCTATGATCCTTATGAAAAATCCTCCCTCATCTCATTCTGATGATGAAGAGGATTCTGATGTATCTGAGAAGTCAAGGAAAAAGAAAGTTGTTCAAAAGAAGAGAAAAGCTGCTCCTCCTCCTCCCAGTAAAGACAATGATACTCCTTATTATATTCTGAAGGGCATTGACCCTAAGTCAAAGGAATTTCAGCATTGGATGTGGTTCTCTAAGAACCAGCAGAAAGAGAGGAAAAGATCTAAAAAATATGATAGTCCTGGTTCAAGATGGACTCCCAGAGGTCCTCCTCCTCCTCCAGGTGCAGGAGCGTCTGGTAATCTTTCTGCCAACCCTTCTGCCTCTTCAGGAAAATCTGCTCCATCAGCAAGATCTGCTTCGTCTCAGCATCAATCAAGGAAAAGCTCTCACAGCTCTTATGGAAAGTCTCATTCTGGCAGTCAAATGCATGAAGCAGAAGTGAAAGAACAAGTTAAGGAGGTTGTGCATCTAAAGCCAACTTTTTCACCTCCTCCTTCTCCTAAGAGAAAGGTTTCAACTGCTGTACCAGTTCAGTCTGAGAAAGCTGTTTCAAAAGGTAAGTAGTTCACTTTGTTTTAAAATTCTAGCAAGATCCTTTTGCTAAGTCTGCTCCAATATCTTATCTAGATAAAGAATCCGATGCTGCTCCTCCTGAGCCTGTTTATGAAAATCATGAGCTTGATCCTAATTTTAGGATGGCTCGTTTTCAAGAACTAGTTGGAGCAGCTCAAATAAGAAAAGCAAGAGCAGAAGGAAAAGATACGACTGGTTTAACCACCATGTCTGCTTTCAGAAAGAAAGAGTTTGAAAAGTTCCAGGTTAATCCTGATGTTTTTGACCCTTCAAAATACATGGAAAAGCATCCTGAAGCAGTAGTCCCAAGAGCTGCAGAATTAAAGATCATTGGTGTGCAGGATTTGAAGCTATCAAAGAAAGAATCTGATGATCCCCTAAGGAAAATCTCTTTTGTTCCTAGTTCCTCTGATCCTTTGCTAGACTCTGTAGATTCTTAATAGTTTGATTGACTGCTGTGTTATATTTGTTTATTATCTATCTGGTTGATAATCTGCTAGTTATTTGCTATCTATTTCCTGTATTGTTTATAGTGTTCTATAGCTAGCTATATGTTTTAGATTTTTTGAAGGACTTAACTCAAATAGGGGGAGATTGTTGGTACCCTAGTTTGATTTGAGTTTAGTCCTCTCCTTTGTGCTCCTTGACCCAAGAATTATCTATGGTCAATGGTTAGTAGTCTAGTTGTAGAGTCCTCACTTTTCCAGATTGAGAATTTGGTTAAGTAGTTTTTCGTTCGACTATAGTCGAACGCCGCTCGACTATCATCTATCGGCTGATCGACGATCGTCTATCAGTTGGTCGACGCTCTGTCTGCGTTGATAGTTCGACTATCTGTTGATAGGTCGACTATCTGCTTGGCGTGGTAGATCGACTATCTGTCCTGATAGATCGACTATCTGATAGTTCGACTATCTGTTGATAGGTCGACTATCTGTTCCGCTTTGATAGGTCGACTATCTGTTGATAGGTCGACTATCTGTCGTCTTTGATAGTTCGACTATCTGTCCTGATAGTTCAACTATCTGATAGTTCGACTATCTGTTGATAGGTCGACTATCTGGTCTGTTTTGATAGTTCGACTATCTGTTGATAGGTCGACTATCTGTTTTCTGAGATAGGTAGACTATCTGCTTGATAGGTCGACTATCTATTTGCGCTTGATAGTTCGACTATCTGTCCTGATAGTTCGACTATCTGATAGTTCGACTATCTGTTCTGATAGGTCGACTATCTGTCGAGGTAGTTCGACTATCTTCTTCGATAGGTCGACTATCTGGATCGTTCGACTATCTGCCCGATAGTTCGACGATCTCCGTGCGTCGGTCGACGATCTCCGAAGGTCGTTCGACGCTTTCTGCCTGCCTTTATATTTTTTATTTATTTATTATATTTAATTAATTAATACATTTTCTGGCAAGTTGTTTCAGTTGATTTATGATAATATTTCTAGGCATATCTGCTCTATTCTTTTTGCCTGAGTCAAATCTTTTTAGATAAAGTTGTTTGTCTTATTAGCTGTCTTTGTATTTTACTTTTTCTGCTGACAGCCCTTTATAGCCGTTAGACTGAAAAGTCTTCTCTTTGCTATAAAGAGTATTTCTTTGATGTGACTTTATTTAGTCCTTCTGTTATTTGATTTGGGCCTGCAGCTTCTTAGAAAGAGGTTCATTCCTTTTATAGAATATCCTGCTGCAGAGTTTGTTTTGCTGTGTGTTATTTGCAGCCCAGGTTTCAAGACTCAGAAGAAGACAAATAATTCAAAGAGAAGAGAGCCGTTGCTTGCTGCTGATATATAAAGGACCCTTTGAAGAAGGATTGAAGCTAGCTAACTAGTTAACCAGATATTTTCAAGCTTTCAAGCCTTCATCAAGATCAAGCTTTCTGCTCTCAGCAATTTCCATCTAACTGAGAAGTGTTAAGATCTTCGACTCTTCTTCAACCTGAGTTATCCTGCTTTCAGGAAGTTCAAACTCAGAGTTCCTTTGAAGTAGAAGAAGAAGAAGATAGCTGCTTGAAGATCTTTAATTTTATTATTCTTTATCTTCTTGTAGTTTTTCCTTCAGAGCTTTCTGAAAAGTTTTTTTCTGCACTGAAGCAAGACTTCACCTGGACATCTTTGAGCCAGGGGGAGCCTTGATTCTTTAGAGCTTTCTAGCTCAGTGCAAGTTTTTGTGCTTCTCTAATCTATTGTAAAATAGAGAAGACATCTTAACCTTCTTCCCCCTCCTGTACAGGGTTATTACTCCCTTCAAAAGTATCCCTTGGTGGCAGGGCACCTGATCAAAAACCTGTGCTTGGTTTTTAGACACCTGATCAAAAGTCTAAAGGGTTTCTGGATCTACCTGAAGCAGATCCTGTTGGTGGCAGGGCACCTGATCAAAAACCTGAGTGGATTCCTACCGTGTGGGTAGAAGAGTGGACGTACCCAAGTTGTTTGGGGAACCACTATAAATTTCCTTGTGTCGTCTGGATTCACTTGTTTAATTCCTGCATTGTGGCTGTGATTAGATATAACTAGGTTGCTAGTTGCTGATTAGGTTTTCCAAGCCTTAACTGTAATTACAGTTAGCTTGAGTTTGTGCACATCACTTGTGTTAGGCTATAGGGTTAAATCTATATCTATAATCTTTCATTCCGCACTTCACTCCAAGGGAGTTGGGTAGACCATTAAGTTTTGTCTTGTGCAAAATTTGATAACTCTATTCACCCCCCCCCCCCCTCTAGAGTAGTATCTATCCCTTCACTTTCATCGTCAATTCTTAATTTTCTTGCTGTGGGAGGAGGGATCCAAGTTGGACGGTGTTGTTTAGGATTTTTGGAGAAAGAGGGACTTCAATTAATTCTTTGGTTGGCACCCCTCGTTGTAAGATCGCCTCATCCCGTAGGTCAAAGTCATTGATATTCAAAGCTGTGGCTTTCATTGGCTGAGTTTGCTTTGAATAACAAGTCCTAGCGGCTTCCTGGTTTCCCCGCACCACCCTTACTCCTCCGACAGTGGGGAACTTCATGGCGAAGTGTGGGATTGAAGGAACGGCTTTAAAGGTAGTCTGAATAGGTCTTCCAAAGATCGCGTTATAGGCTGAGCTTGATTCTACCACGGCAAACTGAATTTCGTGTGTAGCTTGCCTCAGAAATTCTCCCATAGTAACCGGTAGAGTTATCATTCCCTTTACTTGGACTGGATGGTTGTCGAAACTATACACGGGTCCTGCTGTTGGTATGATATGTTGACTATTAAGCTTCATATTTTTGAGGGTAGAGAATAATAAGATGTCGACCGAACTCCCATTGTCGACGAGTATTCGCTTGATATTGTAGCAATGATATCTGATCCCCGCACTAATCACGAAATGATCTTGGTGGGGTGTCCAGATCCCTTCAAGATCTTTGTCTCTAAAAGCTATGGTAGAATCTTGCTTGCATCTTTTGTCTTCATGGACGTCTCTCTGTATACCTACCGATAGTATTTGGGCAGTGAGAAATGGTTATCCGACGATAGTTTCAAAGTTTCCGACTGTCTAGCGGGCATCAGCTCCTCCCCGCTGGGCGTTTTGCTGATCCCTCACCTGCCTTGGAGGAGCATGCTTATCATGTAGGTGTGCTAAGAACCTGCCAAGGAGCCCTTGGCGGACTAAGCGTTCTATCTCATCCTTTAGTTGGGCACATTCTTCAGTGGTGTGTGTAGGATCAAGCGCATATCCAACTGTTCAAAAAGCCCATACCGTTGGAAAGGGCGCTACGCAGTGGCGTACCACTTTCAATAGTGAAGATGTCTTTGAAATCCAACGATCGTAATGCCTATAAAAAGGCTTAATTTCTTAAATAAGTAGTAGAGCGTCACGGGTCAAGTGAAGGAATGCCGGACCCAATAATCCCTCTCAGCGTCCAGCACAACCCGTCGGCTCAGAGGTGGGGTTACCACATAGCCCACATGGCCCACATGGCTCAGAGGTGGGGTTACCACATGTCCACGGTTGCCTGAACCGCCAGACCTACATAGGTAGAAGGGAAAATAGAGATTTAATAGCGCCCCCCGGTCTTGAACCCGTGACCTCCTTTGATACCAAATGTAGGATCAAGTGCATACCCAACTGTTCCAAAAGCCTGGACCGTTGGAAATGGCGCTACTTAATTTCTTAAATAAGTAGTAGAGCCCCAAGGGTCAAGTGAAGGAACGCCGAACCCAACAGTGTGCACGGTAGCTCGATGGAATTCACAGTACTTTGACTGATCATTTCTGGGATTAGGGGCAGGCTGCTTGGGGCGATGGAGAGCCGGGTTGTTCTTGATAGCGTAGAGTACGTTGGTACGGGTGGTGTTCAATGTAGTGTATTGTCGGGGTGGTTGGTCCCTCTGGAAGTCGCGCCTTCGCTGGCCATTCTAACGATCTTCCTGGAATCTTCATTCCTGACTCTTTAAAGCCTGCTCCCTATCCCTTTTTTGTTTTTTGTCCTCGTTGAACTGCTGATGATGTGCTTCAATGGCGTCGTCCATGACTATTTGTGCTTCTACGCGATGTACGAGGTTCGGATAGCTAGGGACGGTTTCCCTCATCAGAGCTGAGTAGAAGCTACTGGGGAGAAGCCCTCCAAGTAACACTCCTCTCAAGAGTTCTGGGTCGACTTTGGGAATCTGGCGAGCTTCTGCGGTAAACCGACAGAAGATGTCTTTGAGGGTTTCTCCCTCATTTTGTCGGATTCCTGACAAGTGTGAAGGGTCATGAACAATTCTCCTATTGGCGATGAACTGGTCTGCGAATTGTCTTGTCAGTTCTGTGAAGTTTGTGATTGTTCCCTCTCTTAGGGAATGAAACCAAGTACGATCTTGGCCCTTGAGGGTAGCTGGGAATACTTGGCAGATTAGTTGGTCTAGCACGTTATAGATCCTCATAATTGTTATAAAGTGGTTGATATGTTCCAATGGGTCGTTCGTTCCATCGAAAATTTCGATGTTCGGAAGTTTGAAGTCGTGCGAAATCGGATGGGACAAAACTGGTGGTGCGAGAGGAGAGCCCTAGTGGAATGGTCGACGAGTAAGAATGTCTTGTCGGTCAACCTGTTTGTACTCGTCTACGATTACTTCTCATATTTCTTCGTGAGTGAATCTCTGCCGCGGCGACAGTCAGGGCTCTTCTTCTAGGATATGGTTACGATGACCAGCTCCTCCGCCCCTAAGAATTGGTTGAGTGGAACTAGCTGTGTCAGAGAATTTTTCTGAAACTTCTTCTCTCCTCGGAGCCTCTTTTGGTTGAGGCGGAGGATTGGTAGATGTTGGCAGCTGAGGAGGAGCGGCAGGTGCTCCCATTTTTCTTGGTAGAGCGAGCATCTCGGTCTGCTGCTCCTCCATCTGTTGAACTCGCCCTTCCAAAACCGCTACCAGGGCGAGAACAATTTCTGCTACAAGGGGCACATTTACGAGTGAATGAGAGTGGGCTAGTTCAGTGCGTCCTCCCGGGACGGATGCTTCGGTCGGTCGGGTGCTTCTCTTTTCCATTGTTCTTAATCTCAAATATCATTGGGCAGTGGGTAAGGTCTTTGGAATCTTAGAAGATGTTGGGAATCTCTTCGCACAAACGGCATCAAACTGTTGTGGCCTAACTCGATGTCTCGTTCGGACCGGAAGAACCTGGGCCGTCTTAGCTCTCAAAATGGTCGAGCGCGCATGTAACATCCCATGTTACTTCTAGACCCCTTAACTTAGATTGGGTTAAGCATGGGGTGGGTTTTAGGGAAATTAGCTAGGTTTGACCCTAGGTAGTGGGTTGTAGCCATGTGGGGCCCACTATAGGACCAAGTCAAACAAGGTCAAACTAGCCTAAATAAGGACCCTTGCCACACCATGACCCCATCACATTGCCCTAACCCTAAAAACAATCTAAGTGGACCCTAGGGCATGTCACTAGGTCAACACTTTGACCCCAGTTGACCAAAGTCAACCTTGGGCCTAATTTGGTCAAACCCACACTCATAGGCCCAATTAACCTAAGTAGGGCACCCCCTTGACCCAACCTAAGTTGGGTGGTGCCATTGGGCTCATGACCATCAAGTGGGGTCAGCCCACTCACCATATTGACCAAGTCAACCCAAAAGTCAACAAGTCAACATTTTGACCTAAGGGATGAAAATAGGAGCCCAAGCCATTTCCCTTGGGCCAAGCCCACCAAACTTGGCCCATTACCAGCCCAAGTGGACAAGGACAGCCCCTAACCCCCAAAATGAGGAGAAAGATTACATGCAAAGGGGTATTTTTGAGAAATCACCTAAAAGAGGAGAGAGAAATGGGGAGGAGATGAAAGGAGGCCACCTGGGCTCATCTCATCAGCCCAAAAACTTGCTGGCCGACCACCCCACCTCATTTCAGAAGAATTTAGGGCATGGTGGCCACTTGTCACCATGGGTGAAGCATCCAAAGCTTCACCCCGAGCTCACCTCGGCCATATTTCCACATATACCCACTCCCGGCCAAAACAAACCATTCCATTAGCTTCAGAAGAGGGAAACGAGTGGAGATCAATAGCTGGAGCAGAGAAATCGGTGGAGAATCAAGCAATCGGGGAGGAGCTCGTCAGCGCACCACCACCATGACAAACCGCCGCCTGACCCGCCGCCAAGCCCCAATCCAGGTCTGTTTCGCCTCACCTCTACCCGTACTAGAATCCTAGATCAACTAGGGGAGATATCAGGCTCAATTGAGCCCGATGCCATGTGAGAAAATCCTGATTTTTCCAAGAAATCGCCACCTCTCGGGATCGTCGGCGCCTCCGCCTCCCGCCGTCTTACCGCCGGCAAAAGATGGCCACCACCACCGTGAAGGTGGTGGCACCGTTGGCCGGCAGTGGCGCCGCCTCAGCTGGCCGGAAACGGCCCCGCAAAGTGGCCCAAGAAACTCAATCCCAACCGTCCATCCATAGGGGACGATGAGCGGATTCCGTCGGTTTAACTTTAAGATTCGTGCGGATTAGATTATTAAATGATTTAGTTTAATTGTTTAAATGAAATTTCATTCTGTCACATTATTACAGTCACCTTGCATGTAAAATATATGGTACTTAGAGGCTTTACCATATCTTGACTTCTGAATGAAAAATGTCGCCTGATGTGTTACCTTTAAAATTCCACCCTAAACTTAGGTTTTGGTTTAATGATCTGGCCTGTAGGGCATTTTTCCTAGGACTGGTTCTAGGCTAGGTTAGAAACTAAAACCTAAGCCCATGCCAAACCAGAGGTCCACATGGCCTAAAATTTTGGGCATGTAGCTTATTTGGACATATCTAGCCCCTGCCAAAAATTGAGAATTTTTGGGACAACTTTGCCTATAGTTTTTGTCATAATATCAAAAACTAAATAAATTAAATAATTAGAGTTATATACCTCCAAAGGGCCCAAATTTTGGTGGTAGGTCCTTGGGGACATCATTGGTGCATGATAAAAATTTCAGCACATTTGGATCACTTCATGTTGGTGTAATCCACTTGCATGTGTTGGCTTATGTATAGCCTTGGTGTGCCAATATCAATAATTTAAATATTGTACATTCAGCTTAATTGAGGCATCCAAAAATCATGGATTTGATTCCAGTGGTTCATTAGGGTAAAATCACCCCTCAGATTAATTATGGGATTTTTGGAATCAAAAATCCCATTATTTAGAATTTTGAAAATATAGCCCTTATTGGAAAATAAATTGAGAAAATAGGTTTTGATCATGCAAAAATCCTCAAACTTGCCAAGTTAAAAAGAAGGTTATATTTGACTTAGGAAAAATTTATCTTTCTGTTTGAGAACTTCTGGAGTAAAATACCTTGAAATGACCATTTTACCCTTATTGCATTTATTCATGAATTGATGGAAATACATATCAGCAAAATTTGGAAATATTCCTAGTGTTGTATAATTGTATTATTAGTCTTATATAATTATCTCAGAATTTATGGATGCACTGATAATTTTTAAATCTACATAATGGCATTTTGGTAAATATTTAAGAATGGGATTTGTTAGGCCATTACACCATAGATGTTGGAACCGTCAAGGTCGGTTCCTCCTAAAGCTCGGAACTAAAAGGGCAGCTCGCGTTTACTCCCTTATGATTACACTCAAGGCCAAGAATTAGACCGGAGGCTTCAGCGAGGAGGTCCCACCTCGTACCCGGAAGAGACTAAAGCTCTCCCCCTCCCTAGCCAATGCTGAGCTAGGTGCCTTAGAAGAAGTGAAGAGAGTCAAGAAGGCTTGCTTTTCTAAGGCACCTAACCGGTCTATTTATAGGCCTCAAGATTTGAACTGCAAATAACAAAATCAAACCGTCCTGAAATTACCAGAATACCCTTGGCTAGGTTTGCCAACAGCCAAATTCTGCTGTTCTAAAGGGCTAAATGCAGACCACCCGGGATAAAAGAGTAAAGCACCCCTGGGGCCCAAAAGGTGGGCCCAGCCCTATCTGAACCGGCCTAGAACCAAAATGGCACCTGGCGAGAACTCCCCTATAGGGTCCTCTCGCCTGACGAGAGGACCGCTTCTTGGCGAGATCTCCACCCCTGGAGTCCTCTCGCGTGGCGAACTGGCCACTCGTCGGGAAAGCCTCCCCTCTCGGTACTCACTTGTCAATCTCCTGCCGCATGGCACTTGGGCCGTCTCGCATAATTCCTGTCGCCTAACTCTCATTGCTTGGGCCCTCTCGCCTGGGCCCTCTTGCTTGGCTCTCATTGCCTGGGCCCTCTCGCCTGGCCCCTCTTGCCTGGCTCTCATTGCCTGGGCCCTCTCGCCTGGGCCCTCTCGCCTGGCTCTCATTGCCTGGGCCCTCTCGCCTGGGCCCTCTCGCCGCGAGCCCGAGGTTGTACACAATCCCCGCTCTTTTCGAGGTTGTTTACAAACTCGGAAAGATAGTTCAACCGAGGGAATTTATTGAGGGAATCTTTTGGTGGGCCCCTTGCCTAATCTATAAATATGAAAATTGCCTCCCGCAAGGGGCCGTTCTCTTTCCTCTATTCTCTTTCAGCATCTGCCCCCATGTCTCTCAGCCAAAGTTTTCGGGACCGCATCGCGGCCGTGCGCCAACGAAACAAGGCGACGGCGGCGGGTCTGAACAAGATTCCTGTGTGTGCCCCTCCTTTGCTACCGCCATCCACGTCTCCTCCCAAAAAGGCAAGAGTCCCTGACCCTCAACTCCCGGCGGGAGAACCTTCTCGCTCCTTCCCGGGGAGGGGGCGCATACCTCCTGCTCCAGTTAGCCTCAAAGGAAAAGAGGTAAGCCCTTCAGGCCCGTTATGATTTTCATCTACCCCACACCTTTTACTTGCCGCTTCTACCCAGAAAATTTTAGCGCCTCCCCACCGTCCGGAGACCATTCGCATCAAGGTTTCGGAGCTCTTTTCTCGGCCCCTCTCGCCTCAAGCTTCCACTCCTCCCTCCACTCCTAAGGCGAGGAGGGATGATCCCTCTACCACTTCGGGCTCCACTCACCGATTTGGTAAGAAACCTCATTTCTGACTCCTGCTCTCTTCTTCTCGCCGTCTTACCCTTTTAGCTCGTCCACATGCATGAGTGGGACCCCTGCCGAGGACTTGCTGGCCGCCGACTCGCCGGTCGAAGATTACTCTCGGCAACTGGCCCCCTCACCTCCTCCTCCTATGGATGAGATCGAGGATTACTTGGGTGATCCCATGGACCCCCTAGAAATGAAGCGTAGGGTGGCCGAGATGCTGCGGAAGCATGCACGCATCATTCAGGCGCTGGAAAAGGGAAAGCAAGCCGCGAACCTCTGGATCGATTGGCTAGAGGTGGAATGTGCTCGTTTATCTTCTGAGATAGATGCTGACATCGAGGTGGACCCGACGGACCCCCAGGAGATCTTGAGCGACGTTGACCAACAGCTCCGTCTCGCCTGTCGCGGTGTTGAGGCGGCTTGCGCTTTTCACCTTTCCAGCCGTCCGTCATGCGTGAGAGGCCGCGGAGGTCGATGGAGGTGGGACAAGAACTGACAAGAGCTCGGGCCCTCTCGCCTCTCGCCTTTTGACTCTTTCGTTTGCTGATTGTAAAATGTTTCGTCTGTCTCGTGCCCTTTGCGCCCCTTCGAACTTACCACCCGCTTCATGCGAGATTGAATCTTTACTTTGTTTGATCTGTTTGCTTGGATTGATGATTTGTCTGCTTATTTAATGGTTGCGACAGCCTCCCAGTTTCTTTATGCTACATTTTTTTTAGATCTGTCAATTTTTTAATTTCGGGTAATGTTCTTCCACCGCCTAATTGGGCTGACGGCCCCACTCAGGACTCCGCTGCTTGAGGCTCGGAGGGAGAGAGAAAATGCCTACTGGCTCTTGCCCTTCCCCGGTACAGCCCCCTATCGGCCTATCCCCTTATTTCGGTGAGGGTTATAAATACCCCCGCTGTTAGGGATGAAAGCACGCTTTCCTAGACGTAGGCCTGCAGCTTCCTCTCGCTGACTCCCCACTAGCCAATTCCTCCCCACTCGCCAATTCCTCCCCACTCGCCACTTCTCTTGTAACATCCCATTTCCGGCTAGACCCCTAAGAGTCGGTTGGTTGTGGTAGAACCCTAGGGAACCCAAAAGTTGAAATAAATCGACCAGGATTTTGGTTCACGGGTTGGTCACGCCCGTGACCCAGGTGTCACGCCCGTGACCTGGGGCGTGACTCCCCCGACGATCGTCGATCCCAGGTAGACGATCGTCGGGCGCAAAATTTTCCACCCGGCCCTGTCACGCCCGTGACCCAGGTGTCACGCCCGTGACCTGGGGCGTGACTCCTCGACGATTGTCGATCTCAGGTAGACGATCGTCGGGTGCAAAATTTTCCACCCGGCCCTGTCACGCCCGTGACCCAGGTGTCACGCCCGTGACCTGGGGCGTGACTCCTTCGACGATCGTCGATCCCAGGTAGACGATCGTCCGGCGCAAAATTTGCCTCATGGCCTGTCACGCCCATGACTCACAATGTCACGCCCGTGACAGAGGGCGTGACCACGCTCGACGCTCGTCGATTTCAGTTCGACGACCGTCGACCCAGAATTTGGCCACACGGGCCAGTCACGCCCGTGACCCGGGTGTCACGCCCGTGACCACCCTTCGACGATCGTCGATCTCAGTTCGACGATCGTCGAACCCAGAATTGGCTAACCGGGCCTGTCACGCCCGTGACCTATGTGTCACGCCCGTGACCAAGGCCGAAACGACAGCCAGACTGGAAATTTCCGTAACCGACGCAATAATAAATTCTGATTATGGGAATGAAAATCAATGGTATTTATGGGCCGCTTCCTACTTTAATTATTTAAATAATTAAGGAAATTTTGGTCCAATAGGAAATCGCCACCTGGCGAGCACCTCTTCATCTCCAGCGTTTCAACTGCCATTCGTCATAACCGAAATGTCATTAAGGGGATTATTAATGGCCGCCAACGTTTCATCCTTTCCCCTCCCCATTTGCTGATCTATAAAAGACTCCTAAGAGCAAGAGGAAAAGGTTACACTCCCTCAAACTATTTCAGACTTTCCCCTTGCTGTTGAAGAATTTCCGGCGACGCCACCACCGCGCAAATGGCTTCCCAACGCTCTGCATGCCTCCAACCCGCGAACAAGGTCCTCCCCTCCCTCTTCTTCTGCGGATAGATCTTAGGAATCGTTAGGAGAGATATCGGGCTCAAAAGATCCAGATCGGGTGAGCGTATTCGTGGTTTTCCGAAAATTACATGGTGGCGGGTTCGCCGGAAACCGCCTCTCCGGCGGCCGTGCGCCGCCCGACGATAGCCCTCACCTCAACAGAGGTGGTGGTGGTGGTGGCCGGCCAGGGAGATGACTGGATGGCCGGGAAATAGCTTTGGAAATGCTACAGGAGAATGAGTCTTCAGGCCTCTGGTTTCGGGCTGTTGAAGAAGATGAACAGTGCCATGAGAATTAAATTCTATTTTTAAAATAATTTCTGAATGAAAATATCTGTCACATTAAATAATTTGGGAAAAATACTTAGAGGCTCCTACAAGAAAAATGGTCAACATAGAAAATGTAGCCCTTGAAGTCTACTTTAATTCAAAATTAGTTTCACCCGCTTTGGAATCGTGGTTAGACCACAGAACCCTTTTTGGTGAGGTCTATCCAGAGGGCCGTCTAGACCTTAGAAATATTCCCCACTCTAAACCAGTCATCAAAATGACTTGAAATTTGGGGTGTGGTCTAATATTACATATATCTAGGTGCTATCCAAAAATGAGAATTTTTGGAGAATATTTTTCTATAGTTTTTAGAAAAATTCAATAATCTTAGCCGATTTTAATTAGATAGTTAAATAATTTCCAAACCCTCCCAAATTCTGGTGAGTGGTCCCTGGGGTCACCATAAGGTTCTGTATAATTTTTCATCTCATTTGTAGATGGTTTGGATTAGAAATGATCAACCCTAAGTTTTGCCCTAATAAGGGGTCTTAGGTTAAAAGTGCACTTTTGAAATTTGAGTGGTCAGATCACCTCAACAGAGGCTGAGATTTTTACCACTGGCTAGTAATATTCTCTAGCAGCCCCTCATGGAGTTTTAGGGGGATCGGGGTAAGTTTGCCCTAAGGACCAAGGTCAAACCCTAAGGATGGATCTTGGTGGTTTGTGAAGGTCATGTGGTCAAATGACCTTGGATTGACCCGAAATTGGGTGAAGAGAACCATAGGGCCAATATAGTTCTCTGGACGAAATCTTAGTAGATTTGGAGACCGTTGGGATACCTAAAAATCTAACCCTAGTTTAGGGTGCAAAACTCGTAGAGATAGGAAATGACACTAAAACACATTGAAAAGTGTTGAGATTTGGGTAGACTGAATTATAAGGACGGTAAAAGCTTTGGATATTTTTCTATGAATTTTAAGATCATTATTTTGGATACTTCATTAACGATGTAGTAACTTGTCTGATTTGCTTAGAAAATTTATTATGAACTATACACTTCTTGGAAAGTGATGAAATTTAAGCAGAGAACGTTTATTATTATTATAAATCTCTGTGAATTTTTATGGGATTTTTGGAAGGTTAATTCTAGGGCTTGCTTCATTAGGTATGTTTTACCTTGATTATTTGATTAAATCTTTAGTGATGTTTAGCAAGCTAGTAAAATTATGATTCTTGCACAAAGATCTTTTATGTATCATACTACTAACTAGTGATTTTTCTATAAATTTTAGATGAATAATTTCAGTACTTCCTTCATTACGTAGAATTAACGTGATTATACTGAATAAATTATTTAGAGGTTAAATACTTTCTATAAAATTCTGAGAATTTGTATTTGAAGTTACCTTACTGTTATTTAGTGATCATAATTTTTGGGTGGACATTACTTAAGAATATCATGTAGTTCATGTTTAAAATTACCCATGGCCAATCTTTGGGAAAAATTAAATAAATATCAGATTAATTAGGAAAATTATAAATTTCTGGATTTAGACAAATTATGATATGGTAGACCTCCAGTAAATATTATAGAAGATTTCGAAGATAATTTGGTGTACCTCCCCTTGTGTACCTCATAAAGCTTAGGATGGTCTGCATATAGTAAAGCCACGGAATTCTGGTAGTTGATGATTGGTAGGGCAAGTTAAGATTGAGTTCATCATTAGCAGTCAGGATAAGTAGAGTGTGGGACTGGTTAGGATAAGGGAGTACGGGAACGACGAAAGATCGTCCATCCCGGGAAGAAGAGGAAGAGTCTTAATACTCTAGGGTTAGAACTAAAGTAACTAAAAGAGGATCGGGTTAAGGGAGTTCAACCAATAATAATAAGTGCCTTGCGAAAGGGAACTTCGGGCCGTAATGCCGCCGTCTTGGTTCCTTGTGCCCCTTGAGAGCCCTTCACGGGGTATACCGGGGGCAGTCCTGGGCTAACGTAAACCATAGGAATAATAAATTAAAAGAGCAACTAGTATAACTAGGGTTGCACACACTCACTCCCCGATAGCTAGGAAAGTAGAATAATAGGACTTGTTGCCATTCAGACAGTAGTTCTGAAGGTAGATGCACGGACAGGACTGTCCGAGGGGCCGAGGGCTCGAGGGTTGGAATACAGAATAAAGGTGGTGGGTCTTCGGTACCTGATCGTCGTTCACACCGACATTGGTACGCTGACTCGGCGGTGTAGGACACTTAGCCAAAGAAAGTCTGGAGGGTACATCCAGCAGCAGTACGCGGATACTCTAGGTTGTGTTCTTCTAGGGGCGTACGGGAGGGCTAGGCCTGATAGTGTGGATGCCCGCCTAGGAGTGGGGGGCCCGACCCACTGTCTCCGTTTTCCACTACGGAGGTTCCTGGGAGTGAAGCTAGCTGCCCGAACAGGGGGAACTAAAGGTCTGTGCGCATAGAGTCGTGTGCGTGTGTTGCACTTGCATGAATCATGGCATAGCATATCGCTACACTCATAATTGCATACAACCGTCACCCCAACGTATAAATCGGTATGGGACTTTTTATACGATGGGAGCCTTGCAGAAGACCCCTTAACTTATAAGTTTGTATGGGCATTCATATAAGTTAAGGTTACTTACTTACTTGTTTGTTTACTTACTGTTCTCTAGCTGCCTTCTTTTATACAATTTGCTATTTATTAATTGCTCTACCTATTACAACATTTACACTGTTCACCTATTATAACTTGCTAGTTAGGTCCACTGTCACCTGCTTGATTATTCTCCACTTTTGTAGCTTCCCTTTCCTCCTCTCTGCCCGGTACTTAGGAGCCGTGGTGGGAGGGGTAGGGGATGATAGGGCTTAGTCTTTATGACTAATGGTTTTCGAACCAAACATTACAGGAGCTCCAGATGGGAGACAGGGACCAGCACCAGCGGAGTACGGTGCGCATGGAGGTGGGACAGTCTAGCGCCGGTGCACCTGCGACCAGCTCCGTGAGTGATTAGTATTTTCTTATCTTCCGCGATGAGTGACTTGTAGTGAGGTCTCTGATGTACTGGGCTCGAGCCCATTTATCTATTTTCCTTTTATTACTATTGATGGACTGGTTATGTTTTCACTTTTATTTACATATTTCTGTGGACTTGTTTACACTTTTGTATAAATGCTTCTCTCTCTTGTGATCGAAAAGGGCCGACAGAATTGGCGTTTTGTAGTGGTTGCCTTCCCGTGAGTCGGTGCCACCGCAAAGCGGCAATTCTGGGCTAAGACCCCGGTGGTTGAAAAAGAAAAAAAAAGGGGGGTCTTACAACTCTCTCCGTCTCGCGCGCTTATGGGGAAAAGAAGACCAGAGGAGGGTGAGGGACGTAGCCGTTGCGGGAAGAGGTTCGCAGACCACGATTTTCCTCCCGGTCGCCTCCCTGCTGACGAGTATGAGACCTTCCGGAGTGAGTACCTGCCGGAAGGCTTTGAGTCACGCCCTCCCAAGGTTGGCGAGAGCGTTAACACCTTCTATCCTTGGGAGCTCGCCTTCCCCATCTCGCACTTCGAGGCGGGGCTCAGGCTCCCCCTCTTGCCATAGGTGAATCAAGTTCTGAAATACTTCGGCGGCGTGCCCACCCAACTAAACCCTAACGCGATATCGGTTATGGTCGCATTCGCGTGCTATATGCGGCGAGAGAGAATAGAGTTCAGTCTGACCGTCTTCCGCAAAATGTTCGTCTACCACGCCAACCAGGACGAGGTGTACTTTACCGGGCTGAGTTTGAAGGTATGCGAGACGCCAAATAAGAATCATCATTGGCTGACTCGCTTTGTCTTCATTCGCGGGAACCTGGGTGGCGTCCCTCTCGCGCCCGTCTCGCCCGCGAAAATCTTCTACGCCACCCCGCAGGTCGGCGGTACGGACAAGCTTCTCTGCGAGTACCTTGCTTGGAAAAATTTCGAGGTCCGATATTTGAGGCGGGGCCTCGGCTCGCTGCTTCTCGTGTTCCCGGGAGAAGGTATGCTCGATCCCCCTTCTCTTTCTTGCCTTTAATATTTTCCTTTCGCTGACTTCCTTTCTTTGGCCTCTTCTCCCGACTTTCCGTCTCGCCTTTACCAGGAGAGAGGAATGTGTCGGTGCACCTTCCTTACAGAAGCAACATCAAACCCTCTAGGGACGTGGCTCTTGCCACCATGGCGGCCGAGGCAGCCTAGGATTCGCTGACCCCTTCTCTACGGAAGAGGGCGGCTGAGGACCCGGCTCCCTCTCGCCTCAGCCCTTCGAAGAAACTGAAAATGAGGATGAAGAAGGTTGTCTCCTTCCCCTCTAATAAGGACAAGGTCCCTGCGAACACGACGGTGTCGGGATCCTTGAGTCCTATCTCTCTGGGGTTCAAATCCCCTCACTCGCCTCCCTTAACTTCTCTGCACGGGGCTGTCTCGCTTCCTGAGGAGGCGACCCTTCTCGCACCACCTGCGAGTTCTTCTCACCCATCTTCCAAGTCCCCCTCTCGCGAGGGGGCTCCTTCTCACTTCCCTGCACCGTCCGCCCACCTAAACTTCAACTTGGGCCCGTCCATCCCCAACGGTGCCAACGAGCCATCGCTCATCTGGGATAAGGGAACACACCGGGTTTCCCTCTCAACCCTCCTCCCCTCCTGGAGGGAGCAGGTCCAGCCGACCTCCCACGCCTTCTCCCTAAGCTTCGGCCTTTATGGATGTTTCGCCCCTAACGCGCTCAACGCGGTCACCACGCGAGATCTAATCCTGAGGACAACGCATTCTCAGCTGCGCACCCTAGAGCTATCCCACCGACTCTCGCGTCGCCTCATCTACAACACCCGGTGTTGGAAAGAAATCGACGCCAACCTTGCTGTCGAGCGCGAGAAGTCAGGAGATCTCGCGAAGAGGAAGGAGGTGGTCGAGAGCCTTCTCGCCAAGGCCAGCGGTGGAGTGATGAGTTGTTACTTGGCCAGCTTTCTTACCTCTCTCTCGCTTGTTTTAACGACCTTTCCTTGCAGGATGCTGAGACGGCGGAGAGGTTGCGCTTGTGGGTGGAAGCGCTGAAGACGGAAGTAAAGGAGCTGAAGACAGAAAACACCCAGCTCAAGGAGACCTCCACCTCTCGCTCGCCGATTCCTCCACCTCCCCCCAATCATTATACTAATGACAAGGTCGAAGACTTTTGCCGAGACGCTAACATCCGGACCGCCGAGCTCATCCTAAAGATGATGCGCGAGATGGGCATCGTTAGAAACGACTGTGAAGATATTACAGCCCGCGACCTCGTGCCGAAGATCTATGGTGAGGATGAGGACCCGTCGGCGAGCTAGAAGAACCAAGGCACCTAGAGCACAACTTCTTCTTTTTTTGTTGTAATCCCGTCATTCCCCCCTTTTGGCTTGTAATATTGTATTAAAAAAATAGATGTGATTACTACCTAATTCATACGTAAATATATGTTTTGCTCGCGCATCACCGAGACTAGCCTCTTCTTCCTTTCTTCTTTTTTATTCTTGCCTGGACTACTTACGAGATTCGCAGGTTCTCTTATTTGCGAGAGGGGGTCGTCCCTCCTCTTGCCGATTGTCGTTGGCAGACATGACTAAGGGGACGAGCTGGCCAACCCCCGTCGCTCTCGCGGGCGTGAGTACACTCGCTCTGCGATCTCGCCTTGCATATTGGTACCTCTCGACGCGAGTTGACCTGGAGGGTGAACTCCCCACAACCCTTCTTTTACTTCCTTATGCAAGGAGTTTTCTTGAAGTACACCCTCTTCTATTATTGTATCAAGGGTCGGTGTTTTTTTCTGTTTAATCAGCTTTTACACCAAGACACCAGTTACCTTACTCCGGTAAACACCCAACCCAAATTATAGCTGTTCGACACATTTCTGCTTCCAAATTACAGCTTCCATGTACATATCAAGCGTGGAAATGAAAACAAGACCTTGTTCACAAAGAACCGTAGCATGGTAGAGTAAGGAGGTGAATGGGGATGGGGGGAGACAGCCACCCGTGGAAGAGGACCTAATTCCTCTTTTGTTATTGTTTCCAACCACCGAGTGAGCCTAAAGCACCGCCAGCTTGATGAGAGCCTGGTCAGCGGGTCTGCTCGGGGTCTCCCCTCCAAACAACATCCAACCACCGAGTGAGCCTACTGCCCTGCCAGCTTGATGAGAGCCTGGTCAGCGGGTCTGCTCGGGGTATCCTCTCCAAACAATCTCCAACCACCGAGTGAGCCTACAGCCCTGCCAGCTTGATGAGTGCCTGGTCAGCGGGTCTGCTCGGGGTCTCCTTTCCAAGCAACCTCCAAAAACTGAGTGAGCCTACAACCCTGCCAGCTTGATGAGAGCCTGGTCAGCGGGTCTGCTCGGGGTCTCCTCTCCAAACAACCTCCAACCACCGAGTGAGCCTACAACCCTTCCAGCTTGATGAGAGCCTGGTCAGCGGGTCTGCTCGGGGTCTCCTCTCCAAGCAACCTCCAACCACCGAGTGAGCCTACAACCCTGCCAGCTTGATGAGAGCCTGGTCAGCGGATCTGCTCGGGGTCTCCTCTCTAAGCAACCTCCAACCACCGAGTGAGCCTACAGCCCTACAAGCTTGATGAGAGCCTGTTCAGCGGGTCTGCTCGGGGTCTCCTCTCCAAACAACCTCCAACCACCGAGTGAGCCTACAGCCCTGCCAGCTTGATGAGAGTCTGGTCAGCGGGTATGCTCGGGGTCTCCTCTCCAAGCAACCTCCAACCACTGAGTGAGCCTACAGCCCTGCCAGCTTGATGAGAGCCTGGTCAGCGGGTCTGCTCGGGGTCTCCTCTTCAAACAACCTCCAACCACCGAGTGAGCCTACAACCCTGCCAGCTTGATGAGAGCCTGGTCAACGGGTCTGCTCGGGTTCTCCTCTCCTCTTTCTCCTCCAACCACCGAGGGAGCCTACAGCCCTGCCAGCTTGATGATAGCCTGGTCAGCGGGTCTGCTCGGGGTCTCCTCTCCAAACAACCTCCAACCACCAAGTGAGCCTACAGCCCTGCCAGCTTGATGAGATCCTGGTCTGCGGGTCTGCTCGGGGTCTCCTCTCCAAGCAACCTCCAACCACCGAGTGAGCCTACAGCCCTGCCAGCTTGATGAGAGCCTGGTCAGCGGGTCTACTCGGGGTCTCCTCTCCAAACAACCTCCAACCACTGAGTGAGCCTACAGCCCTGCCAGCTTGATGAGAGCCTAGTCAGCGGGTCTGCTCGGGGTCTCCTCTCCTCTTTCTCCTCCGACCACCGAGTGAGCCTACAGCCCTGCCAGCTTGATGAGAGCCTGGTCAGCGGGTCTGCTCGGGCTCTCCTCTCCTCTTTATCCTCCGACCACCGAGTGAGCCTATAGCCCTGCCAGCTTGATGAGAGCCTGGTCAGCGGGTCTGCTCGGGGTCTCCTCTCCTCTTTCTCCTCCAACCACCGAGTGAGCCTACAGCCCTGTCAGCTTGATGAGAGTCGTGTCAGCGGGTCTACTCGGGGTCTCCTCTCCTCTTTCTCCTCCAACCACCGAGTGAGCCTACAACCCTACCAGCTTGATGAGAGCCTGGTCAGCGGGTCTGCTCGGGGTCTCCTCTCCAAACAATTTCCAACCACCGAGTGAGCCTACAGTCCTGCCAGCTTGATGAGAGCCTGGTCAGTGGGTCTGCTCAGGGTCTCCTCTCCTCTTTCTCCTCCGACCACCGAGTGAGCCTATGCCCTGCCAGCTTGATGAGAGCCTGGTCAGCGGGTTCTCTCGGGGTCTCCTCTCCTCTTTATCCTCCGACCACCGAGTGAGCCTACAGCCCTGCCAGTTTGATGAGAGCATGGTCAGCGGGTCTGCTCGGGGTCTCCTCTCTTCTTTCTCCTCCAACCACTGAGTGAGCCTACAGCCCTGCCAGCTTGATGAGAGCATGGTCAGCGGGTCTGCTCGGGGTCTTTTCTCCTCTTTTTCCTCCAACCACCAAGTGAGCCTACAACTCTGCCAGCTTGATGAGAGCCTGTTCAACGGGTCTGCTCGGGGTCTCCTCTCTAAATAACCTCCAACCACCGAGTGAGCCTACAACCCTGCCAGCTTGATGAGAGCCTGGTCAGCGGGTCTTCTCGGGGTCTCCTCTCCTCTTTCTCCTCCGACCACCGAGTGAGCCTACAGCCCTGCCAGCTTGATGAGAGCCTGGTCAGTGGGTCTGCTCGGGGTCTCCTCTCCTCTTTCTCCTCCGACCACCGAGTTAGCCTACAGCCCTGCCAGCTTGATGAGAGCCTGGTCAGCGGGTCTGCTCGGGGTCTCCTCTCCTCTTTCTCCTCCGATCACCGAGTGAGCCTACATCCCTATCAGCTTGATGAGAGCCTGGTCAGCAGGTCTGCTCGGGGTCTCCTCTCCTCTTTCTCCTCCGACCACCGAGTGAGCCTATAGCACTGCCAGCTTGATGAGATCCTGGTCAGCGTGTCTGCTCGGGGTCTCCTCTCCTCTTTCTCCTCCGACCACCGAGTGAGCCTACAACCCTGCTAGATTGAAGAGAGCCTGGTCAGCGGGTCTGCTCGGGGTCTCCTCTCCTCTTTCTTCTCCAACCACCGAGTGAGCCTACAGCCCTGCCAGCTTGATGAGAGCCTGGTCAGTGGGTCTTCTCGGGGTCTCCTCTCCTCTTTCTCCAAGGTAATCCCGTCTTTTAAGAAGGACGCCCTGAGGTGCATTGTGCTAGGAAATCATGACATACCCTCAGAAAGGAAGATTATTAAAAATCATACTCGAATAAATTCAGAAGAAAATTATCATTATGGATAGAAACGCTTCAGATTATCACCGTTGCGGGTGCGATCCAGGGGTACCCCATCCACATCCTGGAGTTGATACCCCCCTGACTTCAAGACTTCTTTTATGATGAAGGGACCCTCCCAATTGGGGTTGAGCTTTCCTACTGAGGCCCCCTGCCCGCGACATCCACCTTCTTGAGGACCAAGTCTCCCTTTTGAAATTGCTTGATCCTGATGTGCTTATCAAAGTACCGGGACATCCGGCGCTTGACCTACTCCTGCCGGATTGATGCTAGCTCCCTGAGCTCCTCCATGAGGTCGAGTGAGAGCCTCTACTCCTCTCCATTATCTACCTGCCACCTTTCATCCCCCTCCCTTACTGTCGTTACCCTAGGAGATTCAATCTCAAATTCTATGGGTATGACGGCCTCCGAGCCATGGGAGAGTTTGAAAGGCGTCTCTCCTGTGGTCGTATTCAGTGTAGTTTGAAGAGCACACAGGACGGAGGGGAGTTGTTCCACCCAGCTCCCCCTCAAGTTCTCCACTTTCTTCTTTAAGAGATTCACAATGATCTTATTTGCCGCTTCCACCTTTCCGTTGCTTCGAGGGTGGTGAACCGAAGCGAACCGAAGGTCTATGCGAAGCTGTACATAAAAATCCACAAACTCCTTGCTGGCAAATTGTGGCCCATTGTCAGTGACGATGGCCAAAGGGAGCCCATGCCGACAAATAATCTCTCCCCCAAAAAAGTTCTTGACCACTTGTGATGTCACCTTTGCCAGAGCCTTCACTTCTAACCATTTTGAAAAGTAATCCACCATGACCAGTAGGAACCTCCTCTGACCGCTGGCTTGAGGGAATGGCCCCACCAGATCCAGTCCCCATATGGTGAAGGGTCATGGAGAGGTGATCGTTCACAGCCTCTGTGCTGGGAGGATCTGTAAGGGAGCAAACTCCTGGCACTTTCTACATCTCTTGGCGAGCTCCTCCGCATCTTTCCGGAGGGTGGGCCAAAAATATTCCTGCCTTAGTACCCTCCCTTACAAGGTCCGACTCCCTGAATGGCTCCCGCATTCCCCCGAATGAACCTCCTTAAGTACCCTTGACGCTTCCTTCTCGGACACACGCCGGGCTAGCAATCCGGACAATGTTTTTCGGTAAAGTACTCCTTCCTTTAACAAGTAATAAGCCGACTTGTATCTAATCCGCTTCCTCTCGAGATCCCCCTCGGGTAGATGTCCCGACGCCAAGAAGGCCACAAAAGGATCCATCCAAGACACCCCCTGGTCGACCTCCATTATCTCCCCCTCTTTTATGGAAGGCCTGAAGAGTTCGGTCATAGCCCCCCCGGCCTGAGGGCCATGCTTCGCGAGAAGGTCTGCCCAAGCACTCTCTTCCCTAGGAACGTGCTGGATGGAGAAGCTATGAAACCGCCCAACGATACCCTTTATCTTTACCAGGTATAACTGGAGGGTCGGTTCCCTCACCTCGAACTCTCCGTTGATGTGCCTTGCCACCACCAAGGAGTCTGTGAAGACTCTGATATCCTGTACGCCTAACTCCTTGGCCAGCCTAAGCCCGGCAATGATTGCTTCGTACTCGGCTTGATTGTTTGTGAGAGTGAAATGTATCTTCAAGGCTTGCTCGATCCTAGTCCCCTCGGGACTTGTTAAGATGACCCCTCCCCCGAAAGAATTCTTACCAGAAGACCCATCTACCAGCATCTCCCAAGACACCACGGGAGATACCTCCACCTCCTCGGCCTCCACGACATAGTCTGCCAAGAAATTCGCCACTACCTGTGCCTTAATAGCCTCTCGAGGGATGTAGGAGAGGTCGAATTCGCTGAGCTCTATCGATCACTTGGCCAATCTTCCCGAGTGCTCGACCCCCTCGAGGATGCGACGAAGGGGGTGGTCCGTCACGACCTAAATTGCATGGGCTTGGAAGTATGGCCTAAGCTTCCGGGCCGACACGATGAGAGCGAAGGCCAATTTTTCCAAGATGTGGTACTTCAGCTCTGCCTTTTTGAGGACCTTGCTCACATAATAAATAGGGAACTGCTTCTTCCCTTCCTCTCGGACGAGGACCGAGCTAACCGCCCCCGTCCCTACCCCCAAATAGAGGAACAAACTCTCCCCTTCCCTCGGCCCTTGAAGTAGTGGCATCTGGGTGAGCTGCTGCTTTAGAGCCGCAAAGGCCCTTTCGCATTCTGAGGTCCACTCACACTCCCTTCCTCCCCTTAGAGTTCGAAAGAAAGAGGATCACCTCTCCCCTGCCCTAGAGAGGAACCTGCTAAACCCTGCCAACTTGCTAGTGAGACGCTGTACCTCCTTGACATTCTTAGGAGATCCTAGCTCTAGGATCGCCTTTACCTTGTCTGGATTGGGCTCCACCCCCGCAGGGGTAAGGATATGCCCCAAAAACTTCCCCCTGCTGGCCCCGAATACACACTTCAGGGGGTTAAGCCTCATCTTATACTTCCTTACAGTTGTAAAAGTTTCCTGCAGGTCCAAGAAATGGGACTCGAGGCCGCGACTCTTGACCATCAAGTCATCCACATAAACCTCGAGGTTTCGTCCCTTCTGCTCCCAAAATATCCGGTCCATCATCCTTTGATAGGTTGCTCCCGTGTTTTTTAGCCCGAAGGGCATCATGTTGTAACTGAAGCACCCATCCTCTGTGACGAAGGTGATGTCCTTGACGTCCGGGGGATGCATGCGTATCTGGTGGTATCCTGAAAAGGCATCTAAAAAACTCATTAGTGAAAAGCCGACAGCTGAGTTAACAAGCGCGTCGATTCGAGGCAGATGGTAACAATCCTACGGGCAGGCTTTATTCAAAAGAGAAAAATCAATACATATTCTCCATTTCCCCTCTCCCTTTTTTACCATTACAACGTTGCTCACCCACCCCGGATACCTGTTGGTCGATATGAATCCTTCCTGGAGCAGCTTCTCCACCTCTTCTCTGATAGGTCTGGCCATCTTGGAGGAGATGACCCTCTTCTTCTTGTTGGATGGGGCGGACCTTGGGGTCGAGGTTGAGACGGTGGCATGCCACGTCCGCGTCGACCCCCGACATGTCAACTGCGCTCCAGGCGAAGACATCGATGTTCTCTTGCACGCACCTCCGGATCTCCTCCTGGTCCTCGGGAGTGAGTTCTCCGTTGATCTTGATCTTTTCCTTTCTTCCGTCTTTTGTGAGGATCTCCATCTCTAGAACTTCCACGGCCGCCCTTAACCTCGAAGGTTCTTCTTCCTCTGGCTCCTTTAGGTCCTCCTCCAGCTCCTTTGACCCGTACTCCTTCACTCCCAAGCCTTCCACTGCAGCTACCCTCTCCTGGGCCCTTCCTCTCTCTTCTCCCCGGCTCCCCTCTGATGATGCCCTCTTTCTCTTCTTCCCCCCAACACCTCCTCCATTCCCCCTACGCTCCTGCTCCCCAGCCATCTTCGACTCCACTGCAGGGCTTCCCTCCACCCCTGATTCCTTTCCCACCAGCTCCTCTCTTCCAGCCACTTACTCTCCCGCCATTGCTGGCTCCACCACACTGCCTCTCTCCACTCCTGCTCCCTCTCTCTCCAGCTCCTCTCCTCCAGCCACTTGCTCTCCTGCCATTGCTGGCTCCCCCGCACTGCCTCTCTCCACTCCTGCTCCCTCTCTCTCCAGCTCCTCTCCTCCAGCCACTTGCTCTCCTGCCATTGCTGGCTCCCCCGCACTGCCTCTCTCCACTCCTGCTCCCTCTCTCTCCAGCTCCTCTCCTCCAGCCACTTGCTCTCCTGCCATTGCTGGCTCCCCCGCACTGCCTCTCTCCACTCATGCTCCCTCTCTCTCAAGCTCCTCTCCTCAAGCCACTTGCTCTCCTGCCATTGCTGGCTCCCCCGCACTGCCTCTCTCCACTCCTGCTCCCTCTCTCTCCAGCTCCTCTTCTCCAGCCACTTGCTCTCCCGCCATTGCTGGCTCCCCCGCACTGCCTCTCTCCACTCCTGCCCCCTCTCTCTCCAGCTCTTCTCATCCCATTCTTTTCTCTAGCTCCTCCGCATCACCCTTCCATGAGATGGTGTTGACCGCCGTTACGTAGCACTCTCGAGCCACCTTTGGATCCCCCCTTACCCTGATCTGGGTTCCTCCCGAATTGATCTTCAAGCACTGATGGAATGAGGATGGTACACACCTAAAGGCGCTGATCAAAGGGCGCCCAAAAATCGCATTATAGCTGCTGGGGGCATCCACTATCACAAAACGGCAGTTTCTGGACAGCCCCCCGAAAGTCACCTAGAGTCCTACTCCTCCTTCGACCTCCTTCCTCTCTCCCGAGAAACCAAACAATGGCTCATCCGCCGCCAACACCCTTCAGGCCTCCACCCTCATCTCGTTAAATGCCTTCATAAAGATTACATTGACGGAACTCCCATTGTCCACCAAGATTCGGGACACCGCAAAGTTCTCAATGGCGGTCCTGATCACTAGTGCATCACAGAAAGGGTATTCGTGATCAGGTAGGTCCCTTCTTGAAAAGGTGATCTTCTCGTCCGGGGGCGGGGCTTGTGACGTCGAGGCAATGCTCCGACGGTACATGGTATGAAGACTGGCCCTCCGGGTGGCCTCGATCCCCACCCCTCCATGAATCACCCCGATCCCTCCTCGATCTCCCGTGTCCGACCAATCCATGCATCGATCCTCCTCCGCGGCTCCTGGCATCTCCACTATCTGCACCGGTAGCTGCTAGTTTTCTCCTCCTTTCCCCCTCTTCAACTCCAAGAACTCCGGACAAGTGGCCGTCGCATGACCCTCCTCCTCATGGAAGTCACAGTATGGCAAAACTCCTCCCCCACATCTCCCTTCTTGGGGGTTCCTCCTCCTCCCCACTCCTGCTCTCCCACGCTCTCTTCCTCTTCCTCTCCCTCGGCCAATGGCCATAGCTTGCTGAGGCGGGGGTGGGAGTGGCCTCGGACCATGCCCCCACCCTAGCGGATGAAACCTCCCTGGTCCCGGATAATAATTTCTTCCCCCCTGAGGAGGACCTCTTCCTGGTCCCGGAATTGGACCTCCCGGTTGCCGCAAGCCCAACTCCGGGTGCGCGGGCCCTCTTGGCTCCTCCCTTCTCCCTACCTCTTGCTACCTCGTTCCTCCTGGCTCTCTCTGCTCCACCTCCGTCAACCTTGCCAAATTCTTAGCAAATGCCGGGTTCGCTGCCTCCATGGCTATCTCCTTCGCTGCCTTTTCCATCAACCCCTCAAAGGACAACGGTGCCTTCCGGGTTAGGCTCATCTTGAAGAAGCCTTCCCTCAACCCCACGGCGAAGGCCATCTGGAGGGCGAAACCAGGCACCTCCTGCATGTCCAGAATCTCCTCCTGGAAGCGATCAACGTACTGAGCCAAGGACTCGTCCTCCTTCTGCTTGATCAAAAAGATAGACTCCGGATTCTTATTCCTCTTCTTAGAGGTCGAGAAGCGCAACTGGAAGCTTCTACTCGGGTCTTTGAAACAATAAATCGATCCTGCCGGGATTTGATGGAACCAGTCCCTGGCCTTGTCCTTCAAAGTGATGGCGAAGAGGCGACACTTGAAGGCGTCTGTCATTGGTCTGATGGAGACTGCATCTTCAAACCATTGCAGATGTTGGAGGGGATCGTCCTTCCCCACATAGTAGGTCATCTCTGGCTCGCGGAACCCCTCCGGAACGGGTACCGAGAGGACCAATTCGCAAAAAGGGGACCCTCTCGCCACTGGTCTCGCCATATCCACTCGCGCGACTATCCTTGTGGGCGAGATGGCACTCGCCGGCCCGAGGAAAAGCTCTCTTCCTTCTACCTCTCGCCGACTCCCTTCCGCTGCCACTTCCTTTCCCGGTCGCCTCCCGGGTGCATCCTCGCCTACTCTTGCTGTGTCGGCCCCCTCGCGGAGCGCGAGGCCTGGCACCTGGGGCGGGGGGGGGGGGGGGTCTCGCACTCCCCTCTCTGTGCGATCTGCTTCAGCATGTCCATGATCCCGCTGATGGACGTCATGAACTCTGTCCTCCCGATGTACCCCCCTGGCTTGGGGACCCCTCATCTTCTCCTCCTATATCTCCTAACATGAGGTAACCCTACGTTCTTCCGTACAAGCTGTTGCTCCAAGCTCACCGCAATAAAAATGTTGGAACCGTCAAGATCGGTTCCTCCTAAAGCTCGGAACTAAAAGGGCAGCTCGCGCTTACTCCCTTATGATTACACTCAAGGCCAAGAATTAGACCGGAGGCTTCAGCGAGGAGGTCCCACCTCGTACCCGGAAGAGACTAAAGCTCTCCCCCTCCCTAGCCAATGCTTAGCTAGGTGCCTTAGAAGAAGTGAAGAGAGTCAAGAAGGCTTGCTTTTCTAAGGCACCTTACCGGTCTATTTATAGGCCTCATGATTTGAACTGCAAATAACCAAATCGAACCGTCCTGAAATTACCAGAATACCCTTGGATAGGTCTGCCAACAGCCAAACTCCACTGTTCTAAAGGGCTAAATGCAGACTACCCGGGGTAAAAGAGTAAAGCACCCCTGGGTCCCAAAAGGTGGGCCCAGCTCTATCTGAACCGGCCTTGAACCAAAATGGCACCTGGCGAGAACTCCCCTATAGGGTCCTCTCACCTGACGAGAGGACCGCTTCTTGGCGAGATCTCCACCCCTGGAGTCCTCTCGCGTGGCGAACTGGCCACTCGTCGGGAAAGCCTCCCCTCTCGGCACTCACTTGCCAATCTCCTGTTGCATGGCACTTGGGCTGTCTCGCATAATTCCTCTCGCCTGGCTCTCATTGTCTGGGCCCTCTCACCTGGGCCCTCTCGCCTGGCTCTTATTGCCTAGGCCCTCTCACCTGGCTCTCATTGCCTGGGCCCTCTCGCCTGGGCCCTCTTGCCTAGCTCTCATTGCCTAGGCCCTCTCGCCTGGGCCCTCTCGCCGCGAGCCCGAGGTTGTATAATAGAGGTTGATGAAACTCTGCCATTAGTCTTAAATTAATGTCTTATATGCTCTGTAATTTTCCTATAATTTTTGTTATTGAATTCCTTATACTTCCTTTGTAAAATGATAATTATGATGATTTTGTATTAATTAAAAAATAAATAGAAATACTTAAAGAAAAATTATAAATCTTGAAAGACAATGATATTTCACTATGTTATAGGTCAGAAAAATTTCTCACATCAGTAGGATTATCATATGATATACTCCATGTGTTAAATGACTTGAAGGATTTTTTGAAGAAATTAATTAATGGTATAAATAATTAGGAAAATTATGGAAATCATCATGGTCATCATATAGGTCCATACCACTCTAGGATAAATAATTTGAGACATATGGGCCAAGGAATTAGAAGTTGGATTCCGGGGTGGAGTTAGGTCATGGGCTGTGCATAGTAAAAGTAGGTTATACTATAGGCCCACCAGGGGATAGATCGACAATTGAGCTAGAGAACACGATTGGAAGTATAACCCTGGTGGTTAGTGTCGTCTTAGTGACGAGAGTAAAAGTGCAAGTCATTGGGTAACAACTGGAATAGAGGCCGGCAGAAGACCGTCGCCCTCCCGATAATAACTTAAGTCATTAGGATCGTCCAAGAGTAATAAGGAGAGTTGAGTGTGGATCATGGGTAGACATTAACTAAAAGTAATTATCCTTGCGAAGAGAACTTTGGGCTTGTCATCCCATCTTGGTTCCTAGTGCCTTCGAGACCCCTTCAATGGGCATACCTTGGGCAGTCCTGGGATTAACCCTAATTTACTAAGTATAATAACCGGTAGACAAGAGTAGTCTAATAGGCTAGGTAAACTGTACATGTTCTCACTCGTGCCGGGTTGGAAGGACTTGGAGTCTGTTGACTACTTGCTCACCCGTGTAGAGTTGGAGGGAATTGTTGAGTTATATGCTCACTCGTGCCGGGTTGGAGGGACTTGGAGTCTGTTGACTACTTGCTCACCCGTGCAGAGTTGGAAGAAGTGGTTGGTTTACTTGCTCACCCAGGCAGGGTTGGAGGATTCAGGACAGGTTGGTCCTGCGAGCTGGAGGCTCGAGTTTAAATAATTGCATGTGCATAAATAAAATGGTGGTGGGTCATGCGGTACTGGGCCAATCGTCACGCCGATGGCAGTACGGTGACTCGGGTGAGGTGTACGGGTGGAGGGGCCAGTATGTTGTTTAATACTGTGGTCAGACAGACAATCCCCGAAGACGTGCACCCGACCTAAAAGTCTAGCAAGCAGCTAGCAATTAGTACGCAGAGACTCTAGAGTGCACTTGTCTGTGTATAGAGGCGTACAGGAGAGGTCTTGGCCTAGTAGTGTGTATACCTGCCTAGAAAACGGAGAAGCCCGATTCGCTACTGCCGGAGCCACGACGGCAGTACCTGAGAGTGATGCTATGTAACACCCCAAAATGTTGTAGGAGCGACGGGGATCGATTTTGGCCAAGATAGGTTTTTGGTGCAGGTGACACGGGCCCCGACACGGGCGTGTCGGAGGCCGTGTTGGGCGTGTCGAGCTCGGGCCGTGTCATCGACCAGTTCAGGTCGACGATGGTCGTGTGGTGGAACACGGCCTAGGACACGGGCGTGTCCCAGGCTGTGTCACACCTGTGCTGTGCAGTTGGGTACACGGGTAGTGACACGGGCACGAACACGGGCGTGTCTAGTTTGACACGGGCGTGTCCGATGCCGTGTTACCAAGCCGTGTACCCCTCTGACTGCAAAGTGTTGATAAATTGCACATGGGGGGCGTGACACGGGTCCCGACACGGGCGTGTCGCAGGCGACACGGGCGTGGCGGAGGCCGTGTCACATGCCGTGTGCTGGTTTTCAATTTGGGTCGAGACGGCGAATGAGCTACACGGCCAGGCACACGGCCGTGTGCCAACCCGTGTTCGGCCCAGATTTTATGATTTTGGATTTAATCCGGGCCGTTCGTTTCCTTGGCTTTGGATCCGACGGTGGGGGGCTGCTCCTGGGTGGTTATAGCCGGGAATAGGGTTTTGAAACCCTTATTTCACTTGGGTACTCTCTCTCTAAAACCTAGAGAGAAGGGAGAGCTTGGAGGAGGAAGAAGGAGGTCAACTCCGGCCGCCGGAGGAGCTTCGGAGCAACGAATCGCGATCCGAGTCCAGATCCGCGGAGGTGACGTCGTTGCGGTGCTTTCCAACCGCATAGTTTTCGATGGCGCCGCGGAAAAGCGAAAGGGTAACGATTCTCTTCTTGAGCATGTGAAGCTCTTCTTCCTTTGCATGGGAAAACCCCTCTCCCGCGAGTGTGCGGCGAGATCGTGGTATTCCTTGGGGTAGATATGTAAAGTCCCCCTTGTTAGAGTCCGGAATCGTAGTACGGACATAGGCATGTTGTGTGAAGCCTACCCGGATGTGTGTTCCGGATCGGTGATGTTTTGCTATGCATATTTTAGCCGGAGAAGACTCCGAGCGTTGTGGTTGTTTTCGGGTTGCTATGCGGTAGAATGCATCAGGGAATCTTGGGGATTAACCTCGAGGTGCACCCGGAAATCTGGGCGGAAACGAAGTTCTGCCATCTCGGTGGCCTGGGTGCCAGCCGGGAATATAGCGGGGCTATGTATCATGTTTTGATTGCAGCAGGGAGCCTTGGGGATGAAACCCGAGGTGCACCCGGAAATCTTGGACGGAAATGTAGTTCTGTCATAACGGTGGCCTGGGAGCCAACCGGGTACTTAGCGGGGCTATGTACCGTGTTTGATCGTTAATTGGGACTGGGGAAAGCTTAGTCCGCGCCAAAGGGCCGAATGGCAGTGGCGGAGTGAGCAACGGACTAGTAGCCCTCTACCCGCTCCACCTGCTCGGTTAAAGCGACCTAAAGTTTTACGTGGGACTTACCGAGATTTGGAGATCGAGTCTAGGCTGCGGCTGAGAAGACTAAATGCTCACAAAGATTGCCATCCTGGGGGTGGTGGTGGAGTCGAGGACCGGACGGGGTTCGGACTGGCTTCGCCGAGTAAGTGCCCTGAGAGCACGGGGTGTACGGCCGTGAGAGTGTGCACCTATGTTGAGATGCTTGTTTTGCTGTGTTGCGTGTTTTGCTAACAAGTGCAGGGAAGAAGCTTTGCCGCCCCGGTTTGGGGGCGGAATCGTTATAATTTGGTTAGCATTGCTGACCGTTGCCTTTGTTTACCACCGTGCGGTGGGTTGTTGCTTGCAGGTGCTGCGGAGTTGAGAGGTAATAAGCGGGCTAAAGCCCAAGTTGCTGTGCTGGCCCTCGAAGGCCTTGTTTTGAGTGTTTTACCTCTTGTACTCATGTGTGGCCGGCCTGCGTGCCGAGGTTTGGAAGACACTTGTATTTAAGCAAACTCTTGTAAAGCCTTAAGGCTATTTTTCCGTTTTGTGCATTATACATTCCTATGGGTTTGAGTAGTGGACATTCATGCTGGGCAGGGTTCTTTATTCTTTGCAACTCTAATAAATTGCTTCCGCTAGGTGTTGTGTAGGACGTTGTGATTGGTTGAATGGTTTCAACGCGTAACCAACCGGTCTGTCCGTAGTATATGGCGTCGGGCCCCGGCCGGACCTACTATTATATGCTATGCGACGGATAAGGGTGTTACAAATTGGTATCAGACTAATGGTTTCGGTCAAGCTTAAATGAATTCGTGGGCGAATTCACTTTAAGGGGTGGTGAGCACATGTATGTGCGTCATCGTTATAACATGAAAAGAACCCATGAATGTCCACTTAGGAATGAAAATACACATGTTTGGGGAACCTGCATGTTCCTATAATTGCTTTTTGCAATTTTGTTCGGTCCCTTATTGGTGTTCTGTACGATTGTAGGTGTCCGTGAGTGGCGCGTGGCAGTCTGAATACGCACCTTCTGAGAAAAGTAATGCACCCAGCGACGTGCTGGAGACCCCTACGTCTTTGGAAACCATAAGAAGGGTGGTTGAAGTGGTGTTCGCTGTGAGCAACGCACATCATGGGAGTAATGTGCAACCATTTGTCCCTGAGTTGGCCCCAACATCGGGTGGTATGCTGGAGCAAAGGGCATTTGGGGGTCAAGTAGAGCAGCAGAGGAGCATGACTGTGGCGCAAGGAGCGCATTCGGTGGACGCATATTTGCAGACGTTCCTTATGGTAAGGCGCTACCCAGGATTTGAATGGGAAAGCGAGCAATCTATAGTGGATAGATTTTATAACGGTCTGCGCAGCGAGTTGCGTATCCTACTGCTAAGACCAAAGTTATTGGGATTCCGAGCTTTGGTGGAATCGGCCAGAGCGTTGGAAGTGGAGTTGGGGGAAACTCACCGAGTACCGGTGAATAGGGTACCAAACCTTACAGATCCTATAAGGACTGCTTACCGAAAGATGCTGAGAGAAGAGGCTGGGTCATCTACTACCCAAACTACCGTCAAATGTTATTCCTGTGGCAAGAAAGGGCACCTCGCCAGAGAGTGTTGGGAGAGTGCTCAGAAGACAAGGAAAGTTTTGGCAGGAACAATCGGAGATTCTGTGGCAAAAGATTCGATGGTCAAGCGGACAACCTCAAAATCTGGGTACCGTAGGTGGTACAAGAAGGCTCGGAGGTTGGGTCTAGTCCCTTCCTCTAGCACGTCCGGAGCGACTACAGTCCAAACCCTGGATGAATGCTTTGTTTGTGGAAAGCCGGGGCACTATGCCCGGGATTGTTGGTTTGGACGCCCAATGTCCAAAAAGAAGTCGGGGGCAATTTTTGAGGAGAAAGACAAGGCGGTGGCGTCCGCCGCACCGCTACTTACTCCGGCACAACTGGGAATGGACATTCTTGGTCAGCAGGAGGCCTTGTGACCGACTGTCGGGAAGACAGGTATGGTTTAATTGATAGCAATTTAGCTTCTTATACCTGCTACCTTTTGCGTGTTAGCTTAGGACTGGAGGTTCTAGGCTTTGTTTGGATTATTGGCAATCCGGCGAGAGCATTGTTCGATACGGGAGCTGCGCGCACCTTTTGTCCAAGGGGTCATGTATTGAAGTACCTTCTTCGATGGCAAAGGACAAATTGGATGCGTTGTGGCGTTACGGATTTTCAATGCGCACGGACAGAGATTCTGTGTTGCAAGGTTACGGTTTAGGGGTCAGGGATTCGACGTGCAAGCGTCGTTACTGCCACCATGGGAGGCTTTGAAGCCTAAGCCTACATTGGGTAGTATCTCGGGTGTATCCGAGTATCCTGATGTGTTTCCCTGGAGTCCCTCCGTAGCGAGCGATCGATTTCGCGAGCGATCGATTTCGCGAGTGAGCTGGCACCAGGTGCCAAATCTGGGTCATGCTCTCCTTATAGGCTAACGCCTAATGAGTTGGTAGAACTTAAAGTTCAATTTGAAGAGCGTATGGATCAAGGTTTTGTGCGTCCAAGTTTGTCGTCTTGGAGCACACCGGCCCTCTTCGTGTAGAAGAAGGACGGGAGTTTGCGGCTCTGAATCGTTGTTGAGAATAATTTGCCAGCAGGACAGGTGTGTGTGGGACCGTCCCCGTGGCTTTCCCCATCGCGTTCCTGGTCTGGGTGTTGACCCCGGTGGGCCCCCTGTGTGGCGGAATATCCCCGCGGTCCTGTGGTTGGGATTAGTCCCACATCGCCCGCAGCGCCTGCTCCTCCGTGTTTATGTACCCCGCCACCCTTCATCTCAACACCTGGGTTTTGAGATGCGATATGGGTTGGCGGGTTCTCACATGGTATTAGAGGTTGTACGGTTGTCCTGCTGCGGGGGTGTGTTGAGAATAATTTGCCAGCAGGACAGGTGTGTGTGGGACCGTCCCCGTGGCTTTCCCCATCGCGTTCCTGGTCTGGGTGTTGACCCCGGTGGGCCCCCTGTGTGGCAGAATATCCCCGCGGTCCTGTGGTTGGGATTAGTCCCACATCGCCTGCAGCGCCTGCTCCTCCGTGTTTATGTACCCCGCCACCCTTCATCTCAACACCTGGGTTTTGAGATGCGATATGGGTTGGCGGGTTCTCACAATCGTTTTTGAAAAACTGAGCAAGTCGTTAAAAGAGATCCAGTACCCGATCCCAAGTATTAGCGATCTGTTTGATCAGTTGGGTGGGTCATCGGTGTACTTAAAGTTGGAACTTAAGTCTGGTTACTATCAGATGAGAATCAAGGAAAGTGTTATCCCAAAGATAGCGTTCAACACAAGATATGGGCATTTCGAGTTTACGGTCATGTCGTTCGGGCTGACTAATGCGCCATCGGTGTTCATGGACCTGATGAACAGAATGTTCAGGGAGTACTTAGACCATGTTGTGATCGTCTTTATTGACGATATATTGGTGTACTCGCAGTGCGAAGAAGATCACTTCAAGCACTTGCATTTGGTGTTGGAAACTTTGAGGAGGAATGAGCTTTATGCAAAGTTCTCCAAGTGCAAGTTCTGACTACCCTCAGCAGCGTTCCTTGGTCATATAGTAAGTGGGGAAGGTATAGCGGTGGATCCGGTGAAGATTGTTGCGATACAGGAGTGGTCTGCGTTGTCTTCTGTCGCGGAAGTCCGTAGTTTTCTCGGGCTTGCCGGATATTACAGGCGCTTCGTAGAGAACTTCTCGCAGTTAGCATTACCTCTCACGAAGTTGGCAAGGAAGGATCAGAAATTCTTGTGGACGCAAGAGTGCGTGCAAGCTTTTGAGGAGCTGAAGAGACGGTTGACCACGGCGCCAGTGCTTAGTTCGCCGAGTGGGACCGAGGGATTCGAGGTGTACAATGACGCTTCGGGTAGTGGCTTGGGCTGCGTGTTGTTGCAGCATGGGAGCGTGATAGCGTATGGATCACGTCAGTTGAAGGTGCATGAAAGAAATTATCCGGTGCACGACTTGGAGTTGGCGGCCGTGATTTTTGCACTCAAGTTGTGGAGGCACTACCTATACGGCGTAAGGGTCGATATATACACCGATCACAAGAGCCTAAAATACTTGTTGGATCAAAAGGACCTTAATATGAGGCAGAGGAGGTGGATGGAGTTCCTAGGGGACTACACCTTCAAAATACATTATGTACCCGGGAAGGGCAACGCAGTTGCGGATGCGCTGAGCCGCAGGGCTCCCGCCCAAGCCAACTGGTTGTCGGTGCATGATGAGCAGCTAGTACGGGAGTTGGAGGAGCTTGAGATCTGTTGCATTGACAGGCAGACGAGCGCCAAAGCAATGTTAAACTGGACAGAAGTGCAGTATGACCTGGCTGACCGGGTTCGGCAGGCATTGGAGTTAGATGACTCCATGAAGGAGCTTTTGGAGGCCGCTCTGGATGGGTCAAATTCCCAGTTCTCGGTGGAAGATGGTTTGTTAAGAAAGGGTCATCGGTTGTGCGTCCCGAGTGGGGGTAACCTCCGGGCGGAGTTGATGTACGAGGCTCATCATACCAAGTACTCAATCCACCCAGGGAGGACGAAGATGTATCGTGATCTCAAAAAGTTGTTTTGGTGGCCGGGGCTCAAGAAAGATGTGGCGTTGTACGTGGCTAAGTGCCAAACGTGCGCCTTGGTGAAGGCGGAGTGCCAAAAGCCGGGAGGATTTCTGAAGTCCTTGCCTATACCGGAGTGGAAATTCGACGATATATCTATGGACTTTGTGCACGGGTTGCCAAGGTCGCATAAGGGGAACGACGCCATCTGGGTGATCGTAGATCGGCTAACCAAGGTGTCGCATTTCATTCCGCATAGGAAGGATGATCCAGTGGAGAAATTGGCAAAGTTGTATGTTGATAATATTGTTAGGCTGCATGGTGTGCCCCGTAGCATTGTGAGTGATCGCGATGGGCGGTTCACGTCAAATGATTGGAGGTTGGTGCAGTAGATGCTGGGAACAAAGTTAAAGTTCAGCACAGCTTTCCATCCACAGACGGATGGGCAGACCGAGAGGGTCAATAGAACGATGGAGGACATGCTACGCATGTGTGTTCTGGATTTCGGTAAGCATTGGGAAGACCACCTGTATTTGGTGGAGTTCACGTACAACAACAGCTACCAAGCGAGTATACAAATGGCGCCCTTCGAGGCCCTGTATGGTAGGAAGTGTCGCACGCCGTTATCGTGGCTTGAAATGGGTGAGGCAAGGTTGTACAAGAAGCAAGAGGTAGAGAGTGCTACCTCGTTAGTGCGGATCATTCGGGAGCGCTTGTTGATCGCTCAGGACCGGCAGGCGAAGTATTACAATGCCAAGCACCGGAACGTGGAGTTCGCGGTAGGCGATTGAGTATATCTGAAAGTGAAGCCGTTCAAGGGGGTTTCGCTGGTGAGATGCTTGAAAAAGCTGAGCCCAAGATACCTTGGACCTTTTGAGGTTCTGGAGCGAGTCGGCGAAGCGGCTTACCGTTTGAAGTTATCGGTGGAGTTGAGTGGGTTACATGATGTGTTCCACATTTCTGTGTTACGGAAGGCGGTGCAAGAGCCTTCGCAGGTGATCGCAGTTGACCAAGTGCCGGTGGACGAAGGGTTGACGACTAGGGTCAAGCCCATTCGTATCGAAGATGTTGAGGTCAAGAGACTCCGTAACAAGGAGATCCGGATGGTTAAGGTCCGGTGGGATAATTACGGGCGTGAGAAGCTCTCTTGGGAACGGGAGCAGACTATGCTCGAGGAGTACCCGGAATTACTCCGCTCAGGTACTGTTTTTCGTTAAGTCCTGTTTGTCCTTTATTAATTTCGTGGACGAAATTCTTTAAGGGGGGTAGAATTGTAACACCCCAAAATGTTGTAGGAGCGACGGGGATCGATTTTGGCCAAGACAGGTTTTTGGTGCAGGTGACACGGGCCCCGACACGGGCGTGTCGGAGGCCGTGTCGGGCGTGTCGAGCTCGGGCCGTGTCGTCGACCAGTTCAGGTCGACGATGGTCGTGTGGTGGAACACGGCCTAGGACACGGGCGTGTCCCAGGCCGTGTCACACCTGTGCTGTGCGGTTGGGTACACGGGTAGTGACACGAGCACGAACACGGGCGTGTCTAGTTTGACACGGGCGTGTCCGATGCCGTGTCACCAAGCCATGTACCCCTCTGACTGCAAAGTGTTGATAAATTGCACACAGGGGGGCGTGACACAGGTCCCGACACGGGCGTGTCGCAGGCGACACGGGCGTGTCGCAGGCGACACGGGCGTGTCGGAGGCGACACGGGCGTGTCGGAGGCCGTGTCACATGCCGTGTGCTGGTTTTCAATTTGGGTCGAGACGGCGAATGAGCTACACGGCCAGGCACACGGCCGTGTGCCAACCCGTGTTCGGCCCAGATTTTATGATTTTGGATTTAATCCGGGCCGTTCGTTTCCTTGGCTTTGGATCCGACGGTGGGGGGCTTCTCCTGGGTGGTTATAGCCGAGAATGGGGTTTTGAAACCCTTATTTCACTTGGGTACTCTCTCTCTAAAACCTAGAGAGAAGGGAGAGCTTGTAGGAGGAAGAAGGAGGTCAACTCCGGCCGCCGGAGGAGCTTCGGAGCTCCGAATCGCGATCCGAGTCCAGATCCGCAGAGGTGACGCCGTTGCGGTGCTTTACAACCACATAATTTTCGATGGCGCCGCGGAAAAGCGAAAGGGTAACGATTCTCTTCTTGAGCATGTGAAGCTCTTCTTCCTTTGCATGGGAAAACCCCTCTCCCGCGAGTGTGCAGCGAGATCGTGGTATTCCTTGGGGTAGATATGTAAAGCCCCCCTTGTTAGAGTCCGGAATCGTAGTACGGACATAGGCATGTTGTGTGAAGCCTACCCGGACGTGTGTTCCGGATCGGTGATGTTTTGCTATGCATATTTTAGCCGGAGAAGACTCCGAGCGTTGTGGTTGTTTTCGGGTTGCTATGCGGTAGAATGCATCAGGGAATCTTGGGGATTAACCCCGAGGTGCACCCGGAAATCTGGGCGGAAACGAAGTTCTGCCATCTCGGTGGCCTGGGTGCCAGCCGGGAACATAGCGGGGCTATGTATCATGTTTTGATTGCAGCAGGGAGCCTTGGGGATGAAACCCGAGGTGCACCCGGAAATCTTGGACGGAAATGTAGTTCTGTCATAACGGTGGCCTGAGAGCCAACCGGGTACTTAGCGGGGCTATGTACCGTGTTTGATCGTTAATTGGGACTGGGGAAAGCTTAGTCCGCGCCAAAGGGCCGAATGGCAGTGGCGGAGTGAGCAACGGACTAGTAGCCCTCTACCCGCTCCACCTGCTCGGTTAAAGCGACCTAAAGTTTTACGTGGGACTTACCGAGATTTGGAGATCGAGTCTAGGCTGCGACTGAGAAGACTAAATGCTCACAAAGATTGCCATCCTGGGGGTGGTGGTGGAGTCGAGGACCGGACGGGGTTCGGACTGGCTTCGCCGAGTAAGTGCCCTGAGAGCACGGGGTGTACGGCCGTGAGAGCGTGCACCTATGTTGAGATGCTTGTTTTGCTGTGTTGCGTGTTTTGCTAACAAGTGCAGGGAAGAAGCTTTGCCGCCCCGGTTTGGGGGCGGAATCGTTATAATTTGGTCAGCATTGCTGACCGTTGCCTTTGTTTACCACTGTGCGGTGGGTTGTTGCTTGCAGGTGCTGCGGAGTTGAGAGGTAATAAGCGGGCTAAAGCCCAAGTTGCTGTGCTGGCCCTCGAAGGCCTTGTTTTGAGTGTTTTACCTCTTGTACTCATGTGTGGTCGGCCTGCGTGCCGAGGTTTGGAAGACACTTGTATTTAAGCAAACTCTTGTAAAGCCTTAAGGCTATTTTTCCGTTTTGTGCATTATACATTCCTATGGGTTTGAGTAGTGGACATTCATGCTGGGCAGAGTTCTTTATTCTTTGCAACTCTAATAAATTGCTTCCGCTATGTGTTGTGTAGGACGTTGTGATTGGTTGAATAGTTTCAACGCGTAACCAATCGGTCTGTCCGTAGTATATGGCGTCGGGCCCCGGCCGGACCTACTGCTATATGCTATGCGACGGATAGGGGTGTTACATGTTAGCTCTCGAAAAGTGGGAACTAAAGGTCTGAGATCACGGAGTCGTTGTGTGTGAGTTGCACTTGCCTGCTGCATAACTGGCATCATAACATTCATTCATATTAGAGCATATGCTTCATAGATCCTTATCATATAAATTAGTATGGGCTCTTTTATATGATAAGTTATATTTCCTGGAAACCTCAACTTATAAATTTTTATGGGCATTTTTATAAGTTAAGGTACACTCTGTGATGATAGTGTAGTGGTAGTGTAGTTTTACTTTCCTGCATTACTTTCAGTTCTTCCTTTACTAGAACTGCTCTTTACTTACCTGTACTATATACTTGGAACTACTAGAGTAGAATGTTAATACCTATTACAACTGCTAGTTAGCTCTTGTCACCTGCTTCCACTTTTGTTACCCCTTGTTATCCTCCGCTTCATCCTCCCGCTCGGTGCCTAGGAGCTGCGGGGCGAGGTGCGGAGGAAACGACTTAGTCTTTTTGACTAATGGTCGGTGATCATATCATTTTAGGAGCACGAGGAGATGGAGTAGCACGTCGAGGAGCCAGGACTTGAGGAGCAGATGCCGATACCACCTACTACCACTACTGGAGCACATGTTCAGGTGTGATGAGTTGAGATGTTAGATTCCACTTCTGTTAGATTGAGAGAGAGAGAGTGATTTGATATTGATGTACTGGGCATAAGCCCTTATTCACTTTCATTTTCGTACTCATTTTGGACTATATTCATGTACTTTTCATTTGATATATATATATAATTAGTAATGTGGCTGTGGACTGTGATATTTACTCTGTTTTATACTTCTATTTCTCATATTGGCCGACAGGTTTATGATCGTACTAGTCGGCAGAATCGGCGACTTGCGGTGTCGACTAACCCGTGTGTTAGTGTCACCATAAGACGGCGGTTCTGGGCATAAGATCCGGGTTAGCCCCGAAGAGGGGGGGACGATCTTACAGCGCACACAGTCGATGAAATAGATCGATTGTACACACGAAGTTTAACGTCAAAAAAATCACTCAACTGGGTAAAAAATCACGTGAACGGATCTGTGCCGTCAAAGTCCACTATTTTGCTTGCGGTAACAATCTGCTTGACGAATCGAGGGAGACAGGTCGCTCCTCGTTACACTTTTGGAGATAAGAGAGGGGGAGAACACTTTAGACTCGGTGGGCGGCAGGCCGCCACACGCAATGTAGGAGGCTAAATTCTTTTGTCGGCGACGCCCAATTGGCGATGTCCGGAGGATGATGGTGCTAACCGTCAATCGGGCAAGGCAGTGTTGAAGCTAGAATGTTGTTGGCCGCGCACTTGGTAGCTGGGGGGACTCGCTCCCTGGTGGACTTAGACGAATTGTTGGAGGCGCGACGGGATCCCGTAGGAGAATTCCTGATGGAGGAGTGGTGGCTCGTCGGCAGAGCTCTGGTCTGAGTAAGAAGAAGACACAGAGAGAAAAGTAAGAAATGAGGAGGCCTGAGGCTCTTTTTATAGCCTCAAGGGGTGGTTATGGTGGTTACACGGCTATCCACACACCGTAACCACCCTTATGAACATTTTACTATAGTTTAGGGGCACATTAATTCCACTATTTAGTGGACAATTAAATTAATAATAATATTTCCCACCACTAACCCGGAGGTTAGTAGGTGGTTACACGTGAATCAAACGTCCCAAAATGGCCCGGGATGATCTGACGGCGGGGACGAATCGTTACGGGCGGCGGCCGAACTTGCCGCCGCCCTCGCCGGTGGAGATGAAGGTCGTCGGTGGCGGGGGAGGGGCGTTCAGCTCGGCTACTCCTTGACCGCGAGGCGGCGGCCGAGGAGGGGCGGCCGACTCGGCCGCCCACTCGACCGCACTCCGGCGGCCGAGAAAGGGGGCGGTCTGCGACCGCTCCCTTGGCCGCACGCTGGTGGACGAGGAGGGGCGGCCGGCCAGGCCCGCTTCTTGGCTTCACTCCGGCGGCCGAGAAAGGGGGCGGCCGATAGTCGCTCCCTTGGCCGCACGCCGCGACCGAGAAAGGGGGTGGCTGTCGACCGCTCCCTTTTCCGCACGCCGGCGGTTGAGGAGGGGGGGGGGGGGGGGTCGGCCCGGGCCGCCTCTTGGTCGCACTCCGGTGGCCGAGAAAGGGGGCGGTCGGCGGCCGCACTCCGGCGGTCGAGGAGGGGCGGCTTGCCCAAGCCGCCTCCTTGCCGCACTCTGGCGGCCGAGAAAGGGGGCAGCCGGCGGCCGCCGGGGCGACACCCGCGGCGGTTCAACCACCGCATGAGATGAGATTGGCGCGCGGTGGGTCGGGCGTGGTGTTTGCGTGTGCGGTCAAACCCATGATCCCACTCCTTTTGGGTGGAGATCATGGGTGGTGTGGTTATGTGCACCCCATCTATATTATAAAGGGGGATCACATCCCCATCAATGTCAAATCAAGAGTTTTTAAAGGTAGGAATATTTTAAATAAAGTCAACAAAGAATAAATCTTTCACAAATTAGTATTTTCTAATCATGATAATGTCAAAATCGGGACTTCTAAGAAGTAGTATTGCTATGGACAAATATGAAGAAGAAGAAATCAGCATTCCCGCTGTAAATGAGGCGTATAGAGAACAAGTCCCTTCTAAGAAGTAGTATTGCTATGGACAAATATGAAGAAGAAGAAATCAGCATTCCCGCTGTAAATGAGGCGTATAGAGAACAAGTCCCCCTAGCTATGCCTTACATTTTCAACTATATATAAATGACGTTAGGCTTATAAGAGTCAAGTATTCTTAATTGTATTTCTTCAACCACAACACATCTTGTATCCCTCAATCATAATTAGTCATATGGAGTTCTATCAAAGAATGATTTTAGTAGCAGCACTCATAATTCTTTCAAATTCAGGTAAACTAATTCTCTCTCACACACGCACTCACTTTCAAGTAATTTAAAGAAGAAATTCTATGAATAATTATTTAATTTTTGATTAATAATTACAAAACATAGGTTATAAGTTATAACGGCATGAGATTATTTATAAAAGAGAATTAAAATCTCATGGGGGGTCACAATTTCTAACATTTATAATAAATGATGATTATAATAAAAATTATAATTATAAATAAAAGATTATTTTATAATTAAATATTATAAGCTAACTAATTATTTACTTTTCATTATAAAATAAAATTTATATACAATAACAAAAGTTTTATATAACAGAAAAAAAAAATTAGCTAGTAGAAATATTCGCATCAAACTTCATACCAGACCTGTTGCAAGAAATTAATTTATTTTGTTACTAATAGTTTTAGGGTGCTGTTACTAGTAAATGCAGTTTGGGTTCTAGCAAATCATTACTATTAGCAAATCCTCATTTTTCAAAATGGTTATTTGAAAAACACTTTGTTACTAGCAAACCAACGTAATTTTTTTTTAAAAAAATTTAAATTTTGTTTAAAACATTCATTCTTTCAAAATAACCCGCTGCATATAATGACATTACAAATGATTTCAAATGTATTCATTCAACCACTTATGTTAGCATTATAGATGAATCAAAATGCCGCAAATATTTAGTATGTTCAAAACTATTTTTTCAACAAAATATCATTATCTGCACCAAAATCTTTAAACAAAATATCGATCGGTTTAGAAATATATTTGATTTCTAATTCCTATAAGGATGTGTTGTATATACGAGTTAAGTGTATATAAGAATATATACGTTCTTTTGAACTGCATTTTATACGTACAATTTCATGAGAAGTGTTCAACATGAAAGTTGTAGATCTCGCCGAGAACTACAATTTTCATGTTAAACACTTTTTGATTTGAAGCACTTTAAACCCCCGATTTGACCCATGAAAAAAGTTACGTCGTACATATGTACGGACGCCCGGGATCGGCATGACCTTTTTCGGGGGCTAAATAGGGGGCATAAACCCCTTCAAATCAAAAAGTGTTCAACATGAAAGTTGTAGATCTTGTCTAGATCTACAATTTTCATGTTTTACACTTTTTGATTTGAAGTAGTTTAGGCCCCCGATTTGAGCCCCGAAAAAAGTCACGGCGAAAATCTGTACGTTCCGTGCATGTATTTTTAGGGTCCAAATTTGGAGGCCTAAACGACTTCAAATCAAAAAATGATCAACATGAAAGTTGTAGATCTCGATGAGATTTACAACGTTCATGTTGATCACTATTTAAAATGAGAAATATTTAGGGCTCAAAATTCAAAAATGCAAAAATTACCGAAAAACAAGATTGGTTTGCTATTAGTAATTTTTGGGAAGAGAAAAAAAAAGCAAAAAATGGCTGAATCTGTTTTTTTTTTCTGATTTACTAGAAACTAAAATGAATTTGCTAATAACAACACCCTAATTTTATTAACAAAATTAAGTGGCAACAGATGCATTTTCTTGATCCAACTCTTGTTTAGTTATACGATATTAAAAATTGAATATAGGTTATATTTTAGGACATGCGATATATAGTTTGTCGTGCCCAATAATATATATAGATCCGTATACAACTACACAAGTGTGTTAATGTACAGCTTAAATTAATTTTTGCACACAACTAAATTAATAATGTGCTGATATTGGTTGCAGTGATGACTGTAGGATTTTATATACGTAAGGGTTGCCATCTTGAAATAGTAAGCATTCGGGGTCGTTACTCTTGTAGACTACGAGCACAACTGCGTGTGGACTGCACCGACATTTGTAGGGAAGAGATAGTCGAGCAATCAATTGTAGGTTGCTTCATTGGAGGGGCCTATTGCGGCACGACCGGAAAGGCCTGCAACTGTGTGATTTGCCCTTACAAGCAGCCCTATTTCATTGCAAGCAACTGCGACTTCAAGGATTACATTCCAAAATATGATGCAACTGGAAAGATAATTGGAGAATTACGTTAATTTGTTTTGGCGTCGGGAGAAGCCCGCGTTATGCTGCTTGCCTGCATGAAGCTTGTGTACGTTTCAGCATGTGCTTTTTGTTGGTGGCGTTGAGGGATCCGGATCCTCTCCTTTTCAGATAAAATGGAGGGGGTCCTCTCTATTTCGGATGAAATGAAAGAGGTTCATTTCAACATTTAATGGAGAGGATAAGTCCAAGATATCAAGTGGACAGGATTTTTTTGACTTTAAAAAAATATAAAAGGAGGAGAAATGATGAATCCGTCGGATCAAAAATCACTCGATCCTGACCGTGAAATGGATCCTCTCCATTTCTCCTCCATTTCATCAGAAATGGAGAGGATCCTGAATAGTTTTGAAAGAGTTATGCATTGTTTGAAAAATCTTCGTTTAAGTTCTTATTAAAAAGATGTTTTATATTTTTGATTTGGAATAACAACTTTTTAGTAAGAGTCTTTTGACTTTTTTAGCATGCATGAGAAAGAGAGAGAATTGATATTAGAATTGGTATTGGTATGGAAAGGAAAAGCAAAAATTTTGTGTCCGAGCAAAAAATTGGCACTCCGGCGATAAATGCACTTCGTGGCAAATAATTTCCGGCCGAGCAAAAAATGCGTGTTTGGGGGAAATGCGCGCTCATGCGGAAAAATACACGCTCATGCGAAAAAATGCGCGACGAAAATACGCTCGGGAGAAAAAACGCGCGCCCGGAAAGAAAAAAACCTGTTTATGGCATCCCTTCTCTTCCCCACCGAAGGCCTAGGACTTCCTCTACCATGTTTAATCTCACCACTTTTCTAATTAATTACATGCCTTTTATGTATGAGATGGGATGCGGCGGCTATATGCGAGGTAAAAAATATGGCGATAGGGGTGTAGAATAAAAGATTGCATTTTTTTTTTGAATTTTAAATAACAATGGACTCTAAATAGCGATGCTCGGGCTGCCTATAAAATTACTCTTAATATAAGCATGCATTAGAATATAGTTGACCACCAAGAGTTATTATGTAGAGTAACAAAAGTCAAAGCTTTGTATTTCTTCCAATTTTGGGCTTGGCACCCAGCGCTCTATATTTTGAGCATCACCTTTCTTAATTACAGTCAGAAATCATGAGTGGGAAAATGAGTGTCAACCAAACTTGACAGATCACTATGTAACAAGTCCTTCCGTAGATCGTCCTAGAAAATTTAGGACAAGCTATCTCAAACTCTGCCAGTTTGCAAACGAACAAGCTTGAAATATGTGTAATAAAGCAAGTAAAGATTAAACATACAACTCTACACATGTTGCATCTCAGACATCGCAGAAGTACTATGTTGAGCATATAAAATAACATTGGCCTATATTGCATCATGACTGAATTGAGTTCCTCCAGAGATTTGTCTCAACCCTAGCGAAACATCACTCGAGTCTAATAAAGCATTCACACCTCATCAGAGTAGAAGGCACTCGATCATGGCCACACAACTACACATTACAAAGCATTTATGCCTATTCAAATAATCTGTTTAGACAATGCTTAAGAATCAAACATCATGCTTTTAAAGCCCGCCCAACATGCGCACGCCCGACTTGTGTCTGCCCGACTATTCTTTCAAATCAATATTTAAATCTCATTTGACATGCGTTTAAAGCTCATCTGACATGCATTTAGATCAACCACAACTTTCTTCCACAACATTTAAAGCCAGTTTAGAGTGCATTTAAAACATGTATGACAATTACTTAAACATACACCTGGATTTGTTATCTCACCAAGTAGTACAACATGTACGTCCTAAATACATTCATACCTTAACAGCCTAAGCTCATCGTCTTATAATTCTTGATCTTGGGACTACATAAGGGATAACCAAAATTCACCATATGTCTAAGGTCCCATACATGATTGACCGACTACCCTGATTGCTTTATGATATTGCGAACTAGGGTATGCCCTAATAACAGTCATCATATAGACATCACCTATCCTGGCATACCACCACAAATAGGTTTCACACAATATTCCTAATCCAGAATTGATAGCTGAATTTCTAATGCAAGTCATGTTGGGAAAGCAATCCAACACACCGGAGTTCCAAAAACCAAAAGTAGTCGTTTCTCCACTAATTAATGATAGAGGAACTCAACCAATAAAACAACCATATAAAAGAAACCATAAAATTGGTCCTAAGACCGGAGGAGAGAGTCGTTACCATTGAAGTTCTCCTCAGATTCATGGAAATCTTAAAGAATTGGTTTGAATGACCAGAGAAGGAAGATTTTTGTTTCTACAGACTAAGGCTCCGTTTGGGGGGACTTATTTTCACCGGTCAAGCGGTTACGACCGCATGTATCAGACCATAATTAAGGTCCGATTCATGCGGTCGTAACCGCTTGACCGATGAAAATAAGTCCTCCCAAACGGAGCCTAAGATCATCAATCCAAGCTCCCAAGCTCCTCAAATGACATCTTCTTCCTCATGCCCTAAATGTACAACCCCGTATCCCGCGAGTGGTCGACAGGAGTTGAACCGGCCGGCTCAGACCAATGTGAACCCAGCATGCCGAGCCCGAGCTCGGCGATAGTCGAGCCGAGCTCGACGATGGCCGAACGAAGCCCGGCATGCCGAGACCGAGCTCGGGTGCAGGAACAGGGCTCGACGGTAGTCGAGCCGAGCTCGACGATCCCCGTGCCGAGCTCAGTTTCTGTTGGAGCTCGGCGATCGTCGTGCCGAGTCCGAGCTCGGCGGTAGTCAAGCCGAGCTCAGCGATAGTCGAGCACAGTCCGCCGAGTACGTGCCCGCCTAGGCCCAGGGCGAGGCGAGTCAGGCCCCCTGCCGAGCGAGTGCCCCCTCAGGTCCAGCTCGCATCTTGGCCATGGCATACTTTTACTATGTTGCCCCTTTAGGTCTGCCTGTAGTCCTCGAAAACAGTGAAGGTTGTATACTGGCAGGCCATCTTTTCCTATAAATAGGACCCAAGGGGTACCTCAGAAGGCATGCTGACTAATTCTCCGGCCTACTAGCGCTTTCTGAGGTACCTTAGCCCGACACTTGGCTAAGGAGGGGAAGCGCTCTAAGATCTTCCGGGTGTGTGGTGGGACCTCCACGCCGGGCCCTTGGTCTAGTCCTTGTTTCTTCTCTTTTCTTTGTCATTTTCTTGCAGGAGTGAAGTAGGTGCGCGACCACCCCTTCCCCAAGGGTCGAACTCCACAAGAGACCGGTTTTCCGGTTTAAACATTTTGGTGCGGTGAGCGTGGACAGTGGTCAGCAGAGAAAACCTTCTGCAGGCTCGATGACTGGAGAAGAAGGACAAGGATCAGGCAGGGGCAACTCGCCACCCCTCCCCCACCCCCAGCGGCGAGTGTGCCGGCGGAGCTTAGGGAGGAGATCCTCGGGCTCGTCAGGACCGCCCTCGGCATGCGAGCTGAGAGTGCGACACTGGCAGTCCCGGTGGTCGCCGCTCCCGCACTCGGCGACGACGCGCCGCTCAGGCGACCAGGGAAGGAACCCGCCGAGAGAGGCGAGCGCGAGTTCCAGGGGCGAGTTCTGTTCCCCGGCTCGGCCGCCGAGTACCACTTCGGCGAGACTGCAGGGAGGGAGTTCCCGTCTCGCCCGGCTGAGGGGGGGAGCCCCTTCAGCGAGTTCGTTTCTTCAGCCCCAGTTCCCGAGGGGTTTCGCGAGCCGGAGATGACTTACTACTCCGGGAGAGGAGACCCGGTCCACCACATCCAGTGGTTCGAGGACATGGTCTCTATTCGACAGATGTCAGACGGCTTCAAGTGCCGACTCTTCGCCATCACCCTCAGAGAAAAGGCGAGAGAGTGGTTCCACCAGCTCCCGACCGGGTCCATCTACTGCTTTGAGGATCTGCGACGGGGTTTCATGCTGAGATTCACCACTTCCAAGAAGAGGAAGAAGGAGGCGGAGTCTTTGTTCCGCATCAAGCAGAGGGTAGGAGAGACCCTGGGAAGCTATCTAGACAGGTTCCAAGAGGAACTGTCCCAAGTTCAGGAGATGCCGGGGCACACCATGATGGTGGCCTTCACCCTGGGTCTCCAATCCGGGTTCTTCGCAATGGAACTGAAGAGATCACCTCCAGTGTCTTTCGAAGCGCTCCTGGAGAGGGCAGCCAGGGAGGCCGATATGGAGGCAGCACACCCAGAATTTGCGCGAAGGTTGGCCAAGTGGGCCGTGGAGGAAGAGAGGCCAAGGGGTGGCCGAATTCAGGAGGAGAGGAGGGCCGAACCTCGGCAAAGGGAGCAGCCGCAGCAACAGCCGCAACCCAGGTGGGTGCGTCCGGAGCAGACCCACCGTTTGGGATGGAGGCCTGAGTGGCAAGACCAGGCACCACGAAGAGGTTATCAGGGAGGAGATAACCGCCAGGGTGGCCGAGGGCAGTACAACCCCCAGGGGGGTAGGCAGGGTCAGAGACTCCCTCTCCCCGACCAGGAGGAGGCCATGGCAATTGCCATGAGGGGGAGGAGGAGAGGACAACCGAGGAGAAGGAGGGAGGTCAGGGTGGACCTGCCCTATTGTGACTTTCATCAGGAAGAGGGACACCTCACATCCACGTGTCCGGAGTTCCTCGAGATGAGGCGGAGAAGGGAGCAGCAACAGCAAGACCAGCAGGAAGTCCGGATAGAGGAGATCCGGCCTCGGGAGGAGGGGGATCGGTGCGAAGACCGGGTTGATGTGGGCACCCGAGGAAGGATCGGAGCGATCCACGGGGGGGCCGGGATCGAGGCTTCCCGTAAGTCAAGCCTCCACACTATGTACCGGAGGAGCGTTGGCTCCACATCCCAGTCCCCTCCCCCGGAGGAGAAAATCACCTTCTCCAGAGAGGACTTGCCGGGTCACGAGGACCCCTTTTGCGATGCGCTGGTTATCCAGACAGCCATCGAGGATTTCACTGTCTCCCAGATCCTTGTGGACAATGGGAGTTCGGTCAACGTCATCTTCAAGAAGGCGTTCGATGCGATGAAGGTAGAGGCCAGGAGGGTGTTAGCCTCGGATGGGCCTCTGTTCGGCTTTTCAGGAGAGAGGAAAGAAGTCGAGGGAGGAGTGGGACTCCATGTCACCCTAGGGGGGCAGTCACGCAACTGCAAGTTTGTCATCGTGGACGCTCCTAGCAGCTACAGTGCCATCTTCGGGAGACCCCTCATCAGCGCCTTCCGCTGCATCCCCTCGTCCTTCCACCAGTGCCTAAAGCTCAGCGTCGAGGGGGTCCAGATCCGGGTCCGAGGAGACCCTAGGGAGGCAAGGGAATGCTACGTCTCGGCGGTAAAATCCATCTCTTGGCTGGAGGGGGCCGAGGAAATGGGGCGGAGGTTGGAGGAGGAGAAGCAGGAAGCTGACAAAGAAATGAAGGTGGAGTGCCGCGCTCGGGAGGAGGTCACGGAAGAGACTCGGGAGTCGGCCGAGGCCATGGCCGTCGAGGAGGCTGAGGAAGAGGTCCTCGCCCCCGGAAGGGGAGGTATCGAGGAATGGGAGGAGCAGTCCCGTCTAGAGGCAGCGAAAGAGGTGGAGGAGATGGAGGTCCTCACCATTGGAGGCAGGGTGGAAAAGGTCCGCGTCAGCGGAGGCCTGACCCCGGAAGCTCAAGGCAGGATGCTGGAGTGCATCCAGAGGAACGTGGACATCTTCGCCTGGAGCGCCGCGGAGATGCCAGGGATCGACCCCGACGTGGCCTGCCATCGCCTCAACCTAGACCCGGAGGCTCCCCCCATCCAGCAGAAAAGAAGATCCATCACGGACAAGCTCGCCGAGCCAATCAGGGAGGAAGTCACCAAGCTCCTCGAAGCTGGCTTCATATCTGAAATCCAATACCCCGGCTGGGTCTCCAACGTTGTAATGGTTAAAAAAGGAGACGGCCGGTGGAGGATGTGTATCGAATTTTCTCTTCTTAATAAATCATGCCCGAAAGATTGTTATCCTTTGCCTCGGATCGACGCGCTGGTTGACTCAGCCGTCGGTTTCCCTGTAATGAGTTTTCTGGATGCTTTTTCAGGTTATCACCAGATCAGAATGCACCCCCCTGACGTCAAAGACGTCTCGTTCATCACGGGAGACGGATGTTATTGTTACAAAATGATGCCCTTCGGGCTAAAGAATGCAGGGGCCACCTATCAAAAAATGATGGATAGGGTCTTCCGAGAGCAGAAGGGGAGGAATCTCGAAGTGTACGTGGATGACCTCATGGTCAAGAGCTTGGATGTCGACTCCCACATCCAGGACTTGGAAGAGACTTTCGCCACTCTCCGCAAGTTTAAAATGAGGCTGAACCCCTTGAAGTGCGTCTTCGGGGCAAGCCGAGGAAAGTTCCTAGGGCATCTTCTCACCCCTGCCGGTGTAGAACCTAATCCAGATAAGGTGAGGGCAATCATGGAGCTAAGGTCACCACAAAATACCAAGGAAGTACAGCAACTGACAGGGAAGTTGGCGGGTTGAGTAGATTCCTCTCCCGGGCCGGGGAGAGATGCTCCTCGTTTTTCAAAACCTTGAGAGGGGGTCGAAAGTTTGAATGGACCTCGGAGTGCGAGGAGGCATTCCAGGCTTTAAAGAAACAGCTGACTCAGGCCCCTCTGCTCCAAGGTCCCAAGGAGGGGGAAGACTTATTCCTATATCTAGGGGTCGGGGCTGAAGCCTTGAGTTCGGTTTTGGTTCGGGAAGAAGGGAAGAGGCAACTCCCCGTCTATCATGTGAGTCGGATATTGAAGAGGGCCGAGCTCCGTTACCCCATCCTGGAAAAACTGGCCTTCGCCTTGATCATCTCAGCCCGGAGGCTTCGACCTTATTTCCAGGCACACTCAATTCGAGTAGTGACCGACCACCCCCTGCGCAACATCTTCAAGGGGGTAGAGCATTCAGGTAGGTTGGCCAAATGGTCAGTGGAACTGAGCGAGTTCGACATCTCCTTCGTCCCCCGCCTCTCAATCAAGGCCCAAGCTATGGCTGACTTCCTGGCAGAGTATGTGGTCGAGGTGGCGGAGGAGAGACTCACTCGCCCTCTCCCCTAGAAAGTCAGGGTGGACGGTGCCTCGGGGAAGCATTCTTTAGGGGTTGGGGTCATCTTGGAAAGCCCCCAGGGGATAAAGATCGAGCAAGCTGTGGTAGTGCACTTTCCTATCACCAACAATCAAGCCGAATACGAAGCCGTAATCGCAGGTCTGCGCCTGGCAAGAGACTTGGGGGTGCATGACGTGGAGGTCCTCACCGACTCCATGGTGGTGGCTTCCCAGGTCAAGGGGGAGTTTGAGGCGAGGGAGCCCACCCTGCAGCTCTATTTGATGAAGGTAAGGGGAGTCATTGGGACCTTCCAGACCTTCTCAATCAAGCACGTGCCGCGAGGGGAAAACGAGCCAGTCGACCAGCTAGCAAAGCATGGCCCCCGGATGGGAGGCACCATTATGGATCTCTTCCGACCTTCCATCGAGGAGGGGGAACTAATGGAAGTAGAACAGCACCCCTCATGGATGGATCCCTTCGTCACCTTTTTGTCCACCGGAGAATATCCGGAGGGAATGGACCGGAGAGGGCTCAAGCACAAGGCGGCGTACTACCTCCTACGTGAGGGGCAGTTGTACCGCAAGACCCTCTCAGGGATGTTGGCCCGTTGCGTGGCCGAAAGAGAGGTGCATAAAATTTTGGAGGAAGTCCATTCCGGTGAATGTGGAAGTCATTCGGGGAGTCGGACCCTGGAAGGGAGAATCGTCAGGCAAGGGTACTTCTGGCCCACCCTCGGTCAGGATGCAGCCGAATTCGCAAAAAAATGTCATAAGTGCCAACTATATGCCCCGCTCCAGCTCCAGCCGGCTCAGAGGCTAAGAAGCATCATGGCACCATGGCCCTTTGCCATATGGGGGTTGGACCTCGTCGGACCTTTCCCTCAGGCCAGCGGGCAGAGGAGGTTTTTGTTGGTCATGATCGATTATTTTTCTAAGTGGGTGGAGGTGAAGGCTCTAGCCAAGGTAACCTCTCAGGTAGTCAGGAACTTTATCTGGGGAGAGATCATCTGCAGGCATGGGCTGCCACAGGCTATCGTCACGGACAACGGACCTCAGTTCGCCAGCACGGAGTTCATTCGCTTCTGCGAACAGCTGGGGATTGACCTTCGGTTTGCTTCTGTCCATCACCCTAGGAGCAACGGGCAGGTGGAAGCGGCCAATAAAATTATCGTGAACCTCTTAAAGAAGAAAGTGGAAAATTTGAGGGGAAGCTGGGTGGAACAGCTTCCATCAGTCCTCTGGGCCTTGAGGACCACCCCCAATACGGCCACAGGGGAGACACCTTTCAAACTCTCTCACGGCTGAGAGGCCGTTCTACCTGTCGAATTCGAGGTCCAGACGCCTCGGGTCGTCGAGGCAGGAGCCGGAAGGGAAGAATGGAGGTCAGAGAATGAGGAGGAGCTTCGACTCTCCCTCGATATGGTGGAAGAACTACGCGACTTGTCCGTCGTCAGGCAGGAAGAGGCCAAGCGAAGGATGGCCAAGTATTTCGACAAACACGTCCATGTCAAGCAGTTCGTGGAGGGGGACCTTGTCTTGAAAAAAGTGGACGCGGCAGGGAGATCAGCCGCTGTGGGAAAACTCCACCCAATTGGGAGGGCCCCCACATTGTGCAGGAGGTCTTGAAATCGGGGGGGGGGAGGGGGGTATCGCCTCCAAGATATAAGAGGGGACACCCTCAGCCACACTTGGAGTGGCGACGATCTGAAACGTTTCTACCCTTGAAAATATTGTAAATATCTTGGCCTTAAGAATGAAAACGAATCTCATTGTCGTATTTTATGCTCTGTCAAAATAGTGAGGGTAAAGGGGTTCGCAGCTTAAGCCCCCAAGGGGCAAAAGTTTCTAAGTCTTCTCGCTCTGGGGTTAGGTCTCGTCACTCCCCTGCCAGGCCCCCACCTAGCCGGTACGGCCGAGTCTCGATGGACATCGCTATGACCCTGGGGCTGAGCCCGGAGGATGTTCAACACCCGCCCTCAGGCTCTCACCTAGCTGACTGGCCCGGTGGTAGCACCCGGGAGAGGCAAAAGTTTCTAAGTCTTCTCGCTCTGGGGTTAGGTCTCATCACTCCCCTGCCAGGCCCCCACCTAGCCGGTACGGCCGAGTCTCGATGAACATCGCTATGACCCTGGGGCTGAGCCCGGAGGATGTTCAACACCCGCCCTCAGGCTCTCACCTAGCTGACTGGCCCGGTGGTAGCACCCGGGAGAGGCAAAAGTTTCTAAGTCTTCTCGCTCTGGGGTTAGGTCTCGTCACTCCCCTGCCAGGCTCCCACCTAGCTGGCACGGCCGAGTCTCGATGGACATCGCTATGACCCTGGGGCTGAGCCCGGAGGATGTTCAACACCCACCCTCAGGCTCTCACGTAGCTGACTGGCCCGGTGGTAGCACCCGAGAGAGGCAAAAGTTTCTAAGTCTTCTCGCTCTGGGGTTAGGTCTCGTCACTCCCCTGCCAGGCCCCACCTAGCCGGTACGGCCGAGTCTCGATGGACATCGCTATGACCCTGGGGCTGAGCCCGGAGGATGTTCAAAACCCGCCCTCAGGCTCTCACCTAGCTGACTGGCCCGGTGGTAGCACCCGGGAGAGGCAAAAGTTTCTAAGTCTTCTCGCTCTGGGGTTAGGTCTCGTCACTCCCCTGCCAGGCCCCCACCTAGCCGGTACGGCCGAGTCTCGATGGACATTGCTATGACCCTGGGGCTGAGCCCGGAGGATGTTCAACACCCGCCCTCAGGCTCTCACCTAGCTGACTGGCCCGGTGGTAGCACCCGGGAGAGGCAAAAGTTTCTAAGTCTTCTCGCTCTGGGGTTAGGTCTCGTCACTCCCCTGCCAGGCTCCCACCTAGCTGGCACGGCCGAGTCTCGATGGACATCGCTATGACCCTGGGGCTGAGCCCGGAAGATGTTCAACACCCGCCCTCAGGCTCTCACCTAGCTGACTGGCCCGGTGGTAGCACCCGGGAGAGGCAAAAGTTTCTAAGTCTTCTCGCTCTGGGGTTAGGTCTCGTCACTCCCCTACCAGGCTCCCACCTTGCTGGCGCGGCCGAGTCTCGATGGACATCGCTACGACCCTGGAGTTGAGACTGGGAGTTGGCCCGAGGAAAACACCAGGGTGCGAGCTCGCCAGTCAAGACGGCGAGCTCGGAATATCCTACCCCCCCTCTCTCCAGCTCGCTACTAAGGAAGCCCTGGTCCCGTCCCAGACCCAGGGGAAGGAAAGCGGCTCTCTCCAGCGAGCCTAGCCTCGCTCCAGTTAACTCGGCGAAAGACACGCCCTGATGTCTAAGGCGGATGCCGGCAGCATCTTGACCCAAACATATTTTCACTTGTCTGAATTATCGAAAAACTGAGGCGAAACATGGCGGGGGAAGGTGAGGCGCGAGTAGGATATGGCGCGAGCACGTGTCCTAGGGATTCGCCGCGAGCACCGCGGGGGCTGGTCCTAACTCAAGACATTCTACGGGCGAGGTCGCTCTACCAAACGCGCGGGTATAATATCGCAAGCAAGCTTAAAAAGAAGATAGTGAAATTGTGAAAAATGTCTTTGATTCATCATTACAAGTGTACAAGGAGAGGCCCGCCACGGCATGATACAAAAAAAAAGAGAAGAAAACAGAAGCTAGCTCTCGCCCTCCCCCCTCGAGTGACGGTCCTCCTCGCCACCAAGCCGAGCGTCCTTCTCCCCCACCCCCGCGAAGAGCGAGTCGAAGCTATCTTCCTTCTCGCTGAGCGGGCTGGGCGGGAACAGGGTTGGCAGGAGCTCCCAGACGGTGACCTCCTCGCAGCCTTCCGCCAAAATCCCCGTTCCCCTCATGGCCTTCAGGAGACACTCGGCAGCCTCGACGGAGTTGACTCGCAGCCGCTCCGCGACATCAGACTCGCCAAACACCCGGGGCCTCTTGAAGGGGAAGGCCGGCTCGCTGGCGTCCGGGGGAAGGAGAGCGTCGACTTGGCGGAGGACCTCTCCCAGGAGCCCCTTGTTCTTCTCTTTCAACTCCTCCACCTCCACCCCCAGCCGGGCGGCAACAGCCTCCTGCTCGCGGGAATATATCTTTTGCTCGGCAAGCTGGACTTCCCGCTCAGCGAGCTGAGCCCGCAACTGAGCCACCTCGCCTCGCATCGCGTCAGCGACTTCAGCGTCCTGTAGGGTTAAAAGTTCAGAACACGCGCAGGAATAATCCTAAGCAAGGTAAATAGAGGTATCCAGTGATTACCAAGCCACCGGCAGACTTCGCGAGTAGAGCGTCGGCAAGGCCGAACCGCCTTTCCGCGTCGGCCGCGCTCTCCTTCACCAGGTCGCGCTCCTGCTCGGCAGTCAGCAGGGCATTGCTGAGCTGGAAGCCGCGGCGGACCATCATGTGATGGAGCTCGAAGGCCCGCAGGTGGGCTTGCAACCCCTCGTAGCCGAGCTGACTGGGGGTAAGTTTCTTGTACGATTCGGCGCTGTCGCGGCTATAGAGGCCGAAGCCGAAGGCGAAGGCGTGAGCGGTAGGCGGCCGACGAGCTCCCCAGGAGGGGGCGCGAGTAGAAACAGAAACTCGGTGAGCCCCCTCGTCCCACTTCAAAATGGGCTCGCCAGCCGCATCTTTGCTTTTGCACCCCTTGCCAAAGTTGGGGTGATCCTTCGGCAGACTGGGCTCGCGGAGGGTGTCCTCTCCGGTAGAATCAGAGGACGGCCCGTTCTTCTTCTTCCCCTTTCGGGGGGAGGAGGCTTCCTTCAACGGACTCAAGGGTGGCTCGTCGGACAGAGCCTCCGGCGAGCTCATGAATTTGGTAGGCGACGGAGGAAGGCGCAGCCGTCCGCGCGAGATCACCTTCGCCCTCTTCTTCCTGGGGAGCGAAGGATCGGGGCGCGAGATTGACCCCCCGGACTCCAAGCGCTTCCTGCCGGGGAGTTGGCCTCGCGCTTGCTCCTCGCGACAAGCCGCTGCCGCCGCCCGGGCCAGCTCCAGAGGATCTGAGAATATCCCCGAGTCGGCGAACGGCGGATGCTCCGGCAGAACCCGTTCCCCTGCAGAGAGAGACTTAGTCAAAAAAAAGAGAGAGAGAAAACTATATGTAATATAGAGATCCACCTTGATAAAGTTCGCGAGAGGGCAGAGCGAGATATACCTTCACCGGGGAGAACGGGTTGAAGCGAATCAAGGCTGCGGCGGAGGAAGGCGACCTCGAAGTCCTTGTGGAGGAAAAATTTGTGGAGGTCGGCGTCGCTACCAGACAGGGAAGGAGGATGATATATGTCCTCGCTTTTCTGCAGGGGGCGAAAGGGGATGTTGCCGAGCTCGCCCTTAATGAAGACGAGCCGGGTCATCCAATTATGATTCTTGTTCGCTAGCTCGCGAACCTTGATGAAGGACCCGCCGAAGTAGGCGACCCCGTCAGGGGTAGCCTTGTAAGAGAACAACTTACGGAACACCGCGAGGTTGAACTCAATCCGCTCCCGGCGGAGGAAGCAGGCGAACGCCACCATCATAGCAATGGCGTTGGAATTCAGCTGAGCGGGCACCGCGCCGTAGTACTTCAGGATCTGGCGGATCTCTGGCCAGAGGGGGAGGCACAGTCCCACCTCGAAGTGCGAGATGGGGAAGGCGAGCTCACCCTCCGGGAAGGAATTGATGGCTTCATGCTCGGCGGGCCTGCGAGCCTGGAAGCCGGGGGGGACGAATGCCGCCGCGAACTCGACGAGCTCCTCCTCGGTAATGTGCCCCTCGAAGAAGCAATGATCAACGAAGTGCTGGGCGCACTTAGACCGACCGTCCGCGTCAGGGTTGGTCTTGACCATAGTCACAGAGGAAAGGAAAATCGCGAGCTCGGGAAGACAGAGACGAAGCAAGGATTTGAAAGCAATAAAAGCGTGCCCCGGGGGTAGGTGAGAAGGTCTATTTATAGAAGAAGGTAAAGAAGGGTGAGAGGGAGGGCGAGTCGGCCAATCGGCCCGGTCTCGCCACGCCACCTCGCCACCCTCTCCTCGTAGATCCTGCGAGCCGGCCAGACCCCCGAAGAGGGAATTCGAAAAGACTCACCAAAATATTGAAAAAGCATCTACATATACAAAGTGGTAGAAAAGTTGTTCGAGTTATTACAAGCAGATCATTCAGAGCAAATAAAAAAATATATAATAATAAGGGCGCGAGGACCATGCGAGGGCGAGAGTGAGTACCGGTCGGCTGACAGAGGAGCCGTTTCATTCTCCCCGGTCTCGCCGACCCGCCGTCGCAGGTCGCCGCGCATAAAGTTCGCGAAGTCGCCCCATGTTCCTATTTATCACCCGCAGGTTCTCGTCAATTTCATCCATCAGCACCAGGGAAGATGCCTCCTCGAACGCCAAGCTGACTCCAGCACCGTCCGCGAGACGCGAGCACTCCCACTGCAGCCTGTTGTTGTCCTTCCGCAGGTCGTGGAGCTCGCGCACCAGCTTCTTGAGAACCTTCCGCTCCCGTTTTGCACGTTCAGGGCTGCCCACCTCAGAGTCCAGGAAGGCGTCCAGGGCGCTTGGAGAAGGGAGGGGCGAGTAAGGAGGTCGATCCACGGACTCGCCGTCCTCCGTCCGGCCGGGAAGTTCTGGGTGAAGAACTGAAAGACGGTCAGAAAAACAAATATCCCCAGAACAGAAGAGCAAAGTTGGAAACTTACCGCGCGAGCCTGGCTCCTCTGGGTTGGCGCGAGGAGAGAAGTGGCGCAGGTCCTTGCCACGCCCCAGCAGTTCCTGAGGGGCAAGTTGGTAGCCGGGGACAGGGATGATCCCGGCACCTCTCCCCACGACTATGGACCCAGGGGAGGGTTGTCGGGAAGGGAGGTGACTCGGCGACGCCAGCTCTCGCGAGCCCGGCTCCTTGACCTCGGGATCCCGCCGTGGCGAGCAGACAGGAATACTTTTGGCCCGAGGGGTGGATGCTTCGCCGCTGTTCTCCCGGTCGGAAGATAGTTCCACGAGATTTTTAGTGGAAGAACCAAGAACCGGCTGGTTGGAGGAACCGACCCCGTTCCCCAAGGCGGCAGTAAAGTCGGCCAGAATGGGTTCGGCCCCCGGGGGAAAGGGCTTCGCCCGCTTGGCCGAGCCAAAATCGGCAAAACGGCGAGCAGGGGCCTCAAGGTTGGTCAGCCCCGCAGCCTGAGCAGCGATCTCCTCGCGGGAACGTGCGAGTCGCTCTAAGACTTCCTTGGGGAGCGGCATCTTGACAGAATTTGGGGGAAGGGCAAAGGTCAGCCGGATGCGCAGGAGTACGTATATATAGCTACCTGTGGGGCCTACCAGAAGATTCCTTTTTGCCCCTGTCGCACTCGCAAGATCCTATGGGGTTGGATGTTTCTTTCCGAGCTTGTCCCAACCTCGCAAAGAGCGGGGATCATGTACAACCCCGTATCCCGCGAGTGGTCGACAGGAGTTGAACCGGCCGGCTCAGACCAATGTGAACCCAGCATGCCGAGCCCGAGCTCGGCGATAGTCGAGTTGAGCTCGACGATGGCCGAACGAAGCCCGGCATGCCGAGACCGAGCTCGGGTGCAGGAACAGGGCTCGACGGTAGTCGAGCCGAGCTCGACGATCCCCGTGCCGAGCTCAGTTTCTGTTGGAGCTCGCCGATCGTCGTGCCGAGTCCGAGCTCGGCGGTAGTCAAGCCGAGCTCAGCGATAGTCGAGCACAGTCCGCCGAGTACGTGCCCGCCTAGGCCCAGGGCGAGGCGAGTCAGGCCCCCTGCCGAGCGAGTGCCCCCTCAGGTCCAGCTCGCATCTTGGCCATGGCATACTTTTACTATGTTGCCCCTTTAGGTCTGCCTGTAGTCCTCGAAAACAGTGAAGGTTGTATACTGGCAGGCCATCTTTTCCTATAAATAGGACCCAAGGGGTACCTCAGAAGGCATGCTGACTAATTCTCCGGCCTACTAGCGCTTTCTGAGGTACCTTAGCCCGACACTTGGCTAAGGAGGGGAAGCGCTCTAAGATCTTCCGGGTGTGTGGTGGGACCTCCACGCCGGGCCCTTGGTCTAGTCCTTGTTTCTTCTCTTTTTTTGTCATTTTCTTGCAGGAGTGAAGTAGGTGCGCGACCACCCCTTCCCCAAGGGTCGAACTCCACAAGAGACCGGTTTTCCGGTTTAAACACTAAACTCCTTCCTTTATAAATCTTCCTCTCTCAAAAATTAGAGCTAACTGAATGAAGTATTTGACCTCCAATTCGTGACCTATAGGCTCTCAAAGATGATCTTAAGTTGTCAGATAAGAATTCTTTGTGATCTACAAATCAAAACAAGGTCGGTTAAGTAAACTTCTTTCCAGACACACATGTATGTGTCAAATCGCACAAGTGAGTGAAGGTAGAATTTTCAGGAAAATTATTCTGCAGGTTGGGCATGAGCTTGGCCGTGCATTCTATTTTAAGCATTGCTGGTGTGCAGACTATCATGTATGAGTGTGTGCTTTGGTCGTGTGTTAGGGAGTGTATTTTAAATTTTACAAAATTCTAGAAACACAATTCATGTTTCCAAGCTTGCATTAGGTGCACGAGCATGCACCTAGACATGTGCAGTCAAATAATGCTCAAAACCTTCCATTTCACTTTGGCTTCTCCAAGGGAAAACCATATACCCACATGAGTGGATCTATAAAAACGCACACATAGGTTCACATGCTATTCTCAAGGCGTCACCCTCCATTTGAATCTATTAATCCCCAAAACATTATTTTATTTCTGATTCTAATCGCGGGGCAGGAGCTCCATATAAGAACTGTGTGAACAGAAAAAGAGAAATCAAAATTTGGACAAAACACAGAGTTTTATTTCCAAAAAATATATCTATTACAAAGGTATGACCTCCCTTTTATAGAATGGAGGAGAAGGGAGAGAATACAATAAAGCAATGTGAGACTAAGACTCAGTTTGGGAGGACTTATTTTCACCGGTCAAGCGGTCACGACCGCATGAATCGGGACTTAATTAAGACCCGTTCATGCGGTCGTGACCGCTTGACCGGTGAAATAAGTCCCCCCAAACGGAGCCTAAATACATTTAGAGACTAGCAGCTTAGACAAACCCAGACCGCATAGACTGCACGATTTGACAAGAAGGTTAAACCGCCCGATCATACTGATAAGAGAAGACAAGCCGCCAGACCGCCCGGTCTCTAAGCTGCCAGTGAAGCTGCCAGTGAAGCCGCCAGACCGACCGGTCTCCAAGCAGCCAGAGAAGCCGCCAGACCGTCCAGACTCCAAGCCGCCAGAGAAGCTGCCAGACCGCCTGGTCTCCAAGCTGCCAGTGAAGCCGCCTGTTCGCCCGGTCTCTATATTGCAACACTCCTCCTCAAGCTGGAGCATATATATCAATCATGCCCATATTGTCGCAAATGTGAAAGAAAGAAGCTGGCACAGGCTTGGTGAAGATATCTGCCAACTCGTTGTCAGAAGTAACAAATGAAGTACAAATCTGTTTCTTCAAGATCTCTTCTCTAATGAAATGATAGTCAACTTCGATGTGCTTTGTTCTCTCATGAAATACTGGATTTTTGGAGATGTATATGACGGCCTTGCTGTCGCAGAACATAGGTAACAGATGATTGTAGACTTCTCCTAAGTCCAGCATGAGAGCCCGTAGACACTTTAACTCACAAGTGGTTGACGCTATACTGCGATATTCAGCTTCTACACTGGACCTGGAGACAATAGATTGTTTCTTTCTCTTCCAGCTCACTAGGCTCCCACCCACGAATGTGCAAAAACCCGATGTGGACTTGCGATCACCTTTGTCGTCAACATAGCTAGAATCTGAGTATGCTTCAACCTTCAAGTGACCATTTCTCTAAAACAGTAGTCCCTTACCAGGCGCCCCTTTAACATATTCCAATATCCTTAGGACAGACTATAGATGACACTCTCTAGGAGCTTGCATAGATGTCGGGTCTTGTTATAGTGAGATAAATTATTTTTCCCACCAGACGCCTGTACCTTGTAATATCTAGCAGAAGAGGCGAGTCATCTGTCTAGGTTTTATCTTCTCCAGTAGCCATGGGACATCAGGCAGGTTTAGCCCAAGTCAACCCTATCTTCTACAGAAGATCAAGAGCATACTTACGTTGGGAGAGAATCAAAGAATTGGGCTTACAAGATATTTCTATCCCCGGGAAGTACTTTGGGGAACCCATATCCTTTGTGACAAGGTGTTGATGGAGATGTTTCTTTGTCAGCGCCACCCCAGACTGGTCCTCACCGGTGAGAAGAATATCATCCACATATACGGCATGAACCACCAGACCCAGGGCAGTTTTGCGAATAAATAATAAGTGATCGGCAAAGCTCCTTGTGAAACCAACAGCTGCCACAATGTCGCTGAACTTATCAAACCACGCCCGAGGGCTCTGCTTTAGGTCATAGATAACCTTCTTCAACCGACATAAGCGTGTCTCCCCCTGAGCAACATACCCAAGAGGTTGCTCCATGTAGACATACTCTTGTAGATCACCATAGAGGAAGGAATTCTTGACATCCAGCTGAGAAATGGGTCAATCTTTGTTGACAGACACGGATAGGAGAACCCGAATAGTACTAAAACGAGCAATGAGAGAGAAGGTATCAAAGTAATCAACTCTGTAGGTCTGAGTGAAGCCTTTAGTAACCAGTCGGGCCTTATAACGGTTCACACTGCCCTTCAGATGGAACTTTATAACAAAGACCCAACGGAAGCCAACAACATCAGTGTCGAAAGGAGGAAGAATAATAGTCCATGTACCCCACTCGGTGAGGGTGGCAATTTCCTCATCCATAGCGGCCTTCCAATGAGGAACTGCAAGGGCGACCTAGTATGTGTGTGGAGTGGTAGTGGCAGAGATGGCCAACACAAAATTCCTGCGAGAATGGGTAAGACAAGCATAGGAAATAACAACAATAAGTGAATGTTGGGTGCATGCCCGCACTCCATTAAGCAGAGCAATGGGAACATCCAAGTTTTTGTGTTCATCAGTGTTTGGTGCATCCATAGAGGAGAGAGCTGGCCCGGGAGTAGAGAGATGGAGAAGGCGGAGAGAGTGGATAAGGAGATGGTGGATACGGTGGTGGAGGAGGGGTCTCGGTGGGCGTAGACGGGATGGAGGTGATGTGAGGAGAAGCATGAATATCAAGAAGAGGTGAGGGGTCGTGAGAGAAGTAGGACGCATTTTCGAAGAAGGTAACGTCTGCAGAGACAAACTATTTTCGAAGAATAGGATCAAAACAATAGTAGCCTTTCTGAGTGGAAGAGTAACCCAGAAAGACAGACTTGGTGATATGGGAAGATAGTTTGTCACGAGTGGCAGAGGGAGCATGCACAAAACCTATACACCCAAAGATACACAAAGGAAGCGGGAAGGGATACTTTCCCGAATAGAGAATAGAGAACGGTGTGTGACCGTCGAGAACCGTGGAAGGAATGCGATTGATGAAATAATAGGAGATAAGAACTGCATAGCCCCAATAGGAGCGAGGTACCTTCATTATGTCATTAGGGTTCGAGCAACATCAAGGAGGTGATGGTTTTTGTGTTCATCTACGCCATTTTACTGCGAGGTATAAACACAACTAGTTTGATGAAAAATGTCATTTTACATATAGAAAGAGGAAAAATCATGACTAAGATATTTTTGGCATTGTCAAAACAAAAAATCTTAGTAGACGTAGCAAACTGAGTTTTAACCATATAATAAAATGATGTCCATACAAATAATAACTCAGAGTGCTCTTTTAAGAGATACACTCACGTGCACCTTGAGAAATCATCAATAAAGGTTACAAAATACGAACTACCTCGACCTATAGTGGGGGTAGGAGCAGGTTCCCAGACATCAGAGTGGACTAAATCAAACGGACGAGAAGAGCCACAACCTTGATTCGGTGGTAAGGATGAACAGTGATGCTTGCCAAGTTGACATGCATCATAATTGAGAGGACTGTGCGAAGGTAGATGGGGCAGAAGCTGTCGAAGAAGTCGTGGAGGAGGATGACCAAGGCAAAGATGTCATTGGAGAAGATCCGTAGAAGAAGAAGAAACTGATAGAGCAGATACATTATCCAAAAAGTAGAGGCCATCACTCTCAGTCTCAGTAGGAATCGTCCTCTGGGAGCTCGGATCCTGAAAAGAACAAGAAGTAGGAGTGAATGTGACAGAGAACTGCAGTTGCTTGCAAAGAGAAGTAACAGATAATAAATTGCATGGAAATGTGGGCACGTAGAGGGTGTCCGCCAGGCGAAGAGACTGAGTGACTTGAACCACTCCCATTCCATTGACCGGTGAGGGAGAGCTATCCGCAATGAAGGCCGGTGGCAACCGATCATGTGTTATTAGGAGAGAAAAGCATGTTAAATTTCACAGATACCAAGAGACAACTTATGATACCATGTTAAAATTTGATATAGTGGAAGACGGGAAACCAGGTGCAGGAACACTCCACCTATCTCAGCCCAAATAAACTAGATGCAAATAAGAAGAGCAAGAATCTTGTACTAAAAAATCTTTATAAGATGAGACATACATGGCGAGACATGATTCGCCAATGTACCCAAGGGAAAACAGAAATAATTACAAGGCAAAACAAACTTAACCGCGCTGACTCATACGATAACCGCCAGCTCTACTGCTGCAATACGGAGTCCGCACAAACCGCCAGGTCTCCAAACCGTAAACCAAGCCACGCGGACCGCCCCTTATTCCAATTCAAGAAGGAAATCTAATCGCCGATCAGCAAGCCACGTAACTGAGAGGTCGCCTAGCCGCCTGACCGCACGATCTGCTGCTGCCGAACTAAACAAGCTATCAGAAGCGGACAACTTATTGATTTGGGAATCAAGTTACAGAAGAGAGACCGCCTAGCCGCAACCCGCGACCTGCTGTTAACCGCTAGTTGCTATCCGCAGAGTCTGTACTGCCCCTGACCAAAGTAAGAACCAAGTTCTGGTTTTCCAGCACTATCCACATAACCTGCATAACACAACCTAGTCAATCTTCAAACCGCGAATCCAGTCCGCGATAACTATCCGCGAGTTCACTTAGTATTCATTCTGTTACTATTGATGTGATGGGGGTCCTATTTATAGGCACGATGAGGAGTGTGGTCACTGCCCTAGCCGATAGGATAATCGCCCCATCCCACGACAAGAACTAAGTGTATCCGCAGGCCGCGGATACATAGCCAGTCCGCCACGACCTGTGCAAGATAGCCAGCCGAACTTTGTAACAACATCTTGTTCGCCTGTCAGCGGACACCACTCCAGTCTGCACGCCCTACAGACAAAACTCCATTCTGCGTACCCTGATCCCGCTGCCAAGGCACCAAGCTTACAACTGTCGGACTCGACGGACAAGGAGAACAGTCCGCATGCCCAAGCGGACACAACACCAACTCATATTCACCAAGCTCACAACCAAATTGTTGGGTACATTGGAAAATGTGTACCTAATTTGAAGAAGCCCAACTTAGCTCAATGATATACATCAAGGTGTATTTGATGTTGTTTTAAGTTGACATGTGCAGGTGAAGAAGTGTTAAAGAATGCAGAAAAATATTCTAAGTCCATGTGTCGACACCTGAAGAAACAGTGTTGACACTTCAGAATATTTGTGTCGACACTTGAAGGAAGCTGTGTCGACACAGAGAAAGATAGTCGACCACATTTGTGTCGACACTGGGAAGCAGTGTCGACTCACAGAGAAAGATAGTCGACCACATTTGTGTCGACACTGGGAAGCAGTATCGACTCACAAGAAGATAGTCGACCACATTTGTGTCGACACTGGGAAGCAGTGTCGACTAACTAAAAGATAGTCGACCTCGACGCAGAAGGAAATAGTCGACACAATGAGACAGAGTCGACACATGTTGGCAGAGTCGACAATTGATGTCTCGACACCTGAAGGCTATGTCGACACATACTGAGTTCTGAATCTACAACAACTGTGTCGACACACAGGACTTGTGTCGACACACTGCAAAGTCAAGACCAAGTTATTTTCTGAAGAAGCTGTGACGACTTAAAGGCAAACTTGTCGACATCATCAAAGGTTGTGTCGACACCAAAGTTACTTGTGTCGACACATATAGACAGTTGGTCTCGACACTTCCTGACAGTCTGTCTCAACACATTGCTGACCAAGACTAAGGCACAGGATCTATTTGAAGACTTGACAGCTGTGGGTTGCAGCCAGTTAACTGATGCTGTCAGACTTGTCAGATGACAGTTATAAACCGAATCAGCCGGTTACCATTAAGAAGGTCTATAAATAGACAGATTCAGAAAGAAGAAAAATTAATGAGAACAAGATTGAACTTTGGCAATCAAATTGAGAAATCAAATCAAGAAGGAGTAATACTCTAAAAGTAGATCTTCATCAGAAGATCTAAGAAGACGATCTCAGGATCGATCTAAGAAGAGTTCTAACAAGAATTCAGAAGTATCATCAAATGTGTTGGATAGAGAGGGATCCACCCATTTTGAAGAAGAAGAAGGAAGCCATCAGTGGTTTCTCAAGAAGCTGTTTGGAAATCAACTCAGCTAAGTTCAGATTCAAGAAGCTTTGAAGAAAGCTCAGATTCAGTTGATTTCATCAGCTGATCAAGAATTGTCTTGTCCTCTTCTCTCTCAACAAATGCAAGACATTAAAACTTCTTTTCTAAATTTCTGTAGGATCTGTTTTAGACAGATCTGAGTTGTAAGCCTGTGATATAAATGCTGAGTGTAGGAGAGTTGATCTCTGAGTGGTAGGGCTGTTTGCCTGAGTGTAGGAGAAGGTTCTTCTCTGAGTTGTAGGCCTTGTGGCAAGGCTGAGGTAGGGCTGTTGTGCCTGAGTTGTAGGAACCTATCCAGGTTCTGAGCTGTAGGATCTGAGGATTTGAGAATAGTGGAAGTTTGGCCGAATCTAGCATACTGCTAGATAGGTGAAGGGGGAAAGTGGATGTACCCAAACCTTGGGGAACCACTATAAAATATTGTGCAATCTGTGATGTTTAGATTTCTGTGATTGCTGTGCTGAATGTTTTAATTCTGTGATTGAATTCTGCCTAAAAATATAAACGAGCAATTAGAACCTATTCACCCCCCCTCTAGGTGTTTTAGGTAGTCTTGAAAGTAAAACTATCAAGTGGTATCAGAGGGAGGTTCCTCAAAAAGGACTTAACAGTCTGAGGTAGATCTGAAAGGCAGAATCAAGATTCAAGAAGATGGGTTCTGGAGAAAATCACAAGGAGTATGGTCAATGAAGTTACCCATCTGCAGGAAGGAAATCTTTGGAATTTGGAAAGAAAGAGTCAGATTATTCATGGAAGCATCTGACCCAAGAATATACATCACAGTTCAGGAAGGAACCTTCATTCCAATGAAGGTATCAGTTCTTGATGCTAATATTCAAACTCCAAAGAGTTATTCTGAAATGACCAAGGATGAAGTCATTTTGGCAACCATGGACAAGAGAGCTCAGAATATTATTGTGAGTGCCAAAGATGATTCTACATTTCAGAATCTGATTCACTGCAAGACCTCCAAAGAAATGTGGGACACCTTGATTGTCTACATGGAGGGATCTGAAGAAGTAAGACAGGATAGGAAGTCTATGCTCAACCAGGAATATGAAAGTTTTAGACAAGGAAAAACTGATAGCATAACTGAATGCTATAAGAAATTCTATAGAATTGTGAATGAGTTAATGTCCTATGGAAGAGTCTTCAGTACCTATGAACTGAATGACAAATTCTTAAGATCCTTGACAAAGGATTGGGACACAAAGATCTGTGCCATAAGAGAAGAGGCTAAATTGGCAGAGATCTCTCCTCCCACCTTGTTTGGAAAGCTGCTGTCCTATGAAATGCAACTTATGGTGAGGAAGGAGGAGGAAAAGAATTCAAGAGGAGAGCATAGAGAAAAGACTGTGGCATTCAATGCAGAATACATCAGAAAGAATAGGAGGATATCACCATCCCCTCCTAAGGAAATTGCAGAAGTTAGTTCAGAAAATTCAGATTATCAGGATTCAGAAAGCTGTGATTCAGATGCAGACTTTGATGCATTCACAAGGCAATTACAAAGGTTCTTGAAGAAGAAGCAGTGGAAGTCTAAGCCCTCCACTTCACAGCAAGTTGATGACTATTATCAGAAGAAAAAGTCATCAAGGAAAGATAAGAGCAGATCAAAGCCCAGCAAAGCCACTACTTCAAAGATTGTCTGCTATTGTTGCAATAGGCCTGGACTTGTAGTGGCTGACTGTCCTGATAAGAGAAAGGAGTCTTCAGACAAGAAGAAGACTCATCAAAAGGGCAAGAAGGAGAAATCCTTTGTTGTAAAGAAGGATAAGAGCCTAACAGATCAGTCAACTTCAGAGTCAGAATCTGAAGCAGAAGCATATATTAGACTATATGCTGTATCTGAAGAAGAGGAGTTTCTGTAGTTGCTAGACTCCATCAATGAACAAGAGGATCATCAGTGCATGGGACTGATGGCAGGATCAGAAGAGGACATATGCCAGAATCAGTCTGGTCCTAATAAGGTACAATGTCCTTCTATGAAATCTGTTTGTAGTACAAGTACAGAATCAGCTACATCTGCATCAAGTGATGTAGATACATCTGAATCTGAAGGAGATGTCTATCAATTGATAGATAAGTATGGGGACTTGTTGCAGGCCCTTAAGAAAAGCATGAACCTGGTTAAACTTCAGGCTCATGAAATTGCTAAACTAAGGGTAGCTGCAACTGAGTTAGAGAAAGTAATTGATCAGAAGTTAAATGAAATTGCCAAGCTAAAGACTATAACTATTATTCAGATGGGCACAATTAATTATACCAATGATCAAGTGAAGAGTCTGGAGGCCAGACTAAGAATTGAAAAAGATTTGGTGGCTAGTTACTCTAAGCCAAAGTCTGTCTTACCCTTGATAGATGAATTTGTGAATCAAAAGGGTAAGGCAGGATTAGGATTCAAAGGTAACTCCAGGGCTGGCCAATTCAAGAGGAAAGGCAAAGCTCCTGTCAAGCCACTGAACTTTTCAGTCCCTATTAAGTTTAGAAAGGTGGAAGTGCCTTCTAACCTATATGATCATGAAAATATTCATGGTCATATTAAGTCTAATATTCTGAAAAACAAGGGTGTAACTGCCAACAGGCCTACCTATGATCATAAACCCAATGGTTATAAAAAATCAGTGGGTGAAGGAGCTACAGCACCAGCAATGGACAGAAATTCTTTTGTCAAGGATGTATCTAGAACTAGATACAATAGGTTTGAATGTTGGTGCTGTGGCAAGAGAGGCCATTTTGCACTAGACTGCTGGTATAACACAAGTGTTAGAAAGAACAATAGTCTACCTGTTGGAAGAGATAATGGTAGCTTTGTTAATGCTAACTTGAACCAAGGACCCAAGACTTGCTTGGGTTCTAAGGGAAAGTAAATCTGTGTTGCAGGTGTATCCAAGTTGCCAGGCCCCTATATGGTACTTGGATAGTGGTTGTTCCAGGCACATGACTGGAACAAAGGGGCTGTTGAAGGAGTATTCATCTGTCAAAGATGGACCTAAAGTGATCTTTGGTGGATCTGAAAAAGGAGTCATCAAAGGGTTTGGTAACATTTCTTCTAACCTAATTACTATCACCCAAGTGGCTTATGTAAAAGGTTTGAAACATAATCTAATAAGCATAATCCAGCTGAGCGATTTAGGATATGACATTTCATTTGTTAAGGATGGATGTCATATCAAAAGGTCAAGTGATCAAGAGATCATTTTGACTGGGTATAGGAAGAGAAATGTATATTGTCTTAATTTTGTATGTGAGAATAAGGCTTCTCCCATCTGTCTTGTAGCTGATGACAATGCTTCTCATTGTGTTAAGTGGCACAAGAGATTGGCTCATCTTAACTACAAGACAATTGGCCAACTCTTTATCAAATAATTAGTGAGGAATGGTCCTCAAGTTAAGTGTATGAAGGAAGGGATATGCTCAGCTTGTCAAAAGGGCAAGCAGACAAAATCCTCCTTTCAATGCCTTGAAAACAAGGATTCTGTGAGGTGCTTATACCTCTTGTATATGGATCTTTTTGGTCCTATTCCAGTTCATAGTCTAGGTAGGAAGGTCTACACTTTTGTGGTTGTAGATGACTATTCTAGATTTACATGGGTGTTCTTTCTGAGACAGAAATCTGAAACCCCAAGTGTCTTACTTAATTTTGTAAAGCAAATTCAGAATGAACTGAATAGTACAGTGGTCAAAATCAGAAGTGACCATGGTACTGAGTTTCAATCTGAAAGCATGACAAAGTTATGTGAAGACTTTGGGATTTTCCAAGAGTTCTCCTCACCAAGAACACCTCAGCAAAATGGAATTGCTGAAAGAAAGAATAGAACATTAATTGAAGCTGGTAGAATTCTATTGAGTGACACCTCTCTACCAGAATATTTCTGGGCTGAGGCAGTAAACACTGCTTGTCATGTGATCAATAGGGCTTCTATCACCAAGAGCCACAAAAAGACTCCCTATGAGATTATGAAAGGTAGAAAACCAAATCTATCCTACTTCAGAATCTTTGGTTGCAAATGCTATATACTTAACAATGGTAAGTCATATTTGACTAAGTTTGCTGCCAAATCCCAGGATGGGATATTTGTTGGGTACAACACAAATAGTAAGGCCTATAGAATCTTCAACTTGACTACTCAAGTTGTTGAAGAATCTGTGCATGTTGTGTTTGATGAAACAAGATTAATCAACTGTGAGTTGTCTTGTAGATCAAATGACTCAACAGGTTTAAGCAAAAGAATGGACAAGCTCTCCATTGCTGAAGCTTCAAGGGAAGATGGAGTATTGGAAAATGAAGGCTATTGTCTAGGGGGAGTACAAGACACAATAGAAAATGAAGAAAACCAAGAGGTTCAGCATAATGAAGGAGCTGGAGATGTTCAACAAGAAGGGAAACTTCCTCCAGCTACAAGACATTTAAGAGACCATCCAACTGATCAGATAATAGGTGATCCAAGACAGGGAGTGCAGACTAGAAGCAGAAGTCAAAGCACAGTTCTACATTCAAGTTTCCTGTCACAAATTGAGCCTAAGAAGTTTGAAGAAGCCATCCAAGACCTATACTGGACTGATGCTATGCAAGAGGAGCTGAATCAATTCAGAAGGTGCAATGTATGGGAGCTTGTTCCTAAACCAAGAGGCCACAATATAATTGGGACAAAATGGATCTACAGGAACAAGTTGGATGAGAATGGAGTAATAGTGAAAAATAAAGCAAGATTGGTTGCTAAAGGATACAGGCAGGAAGAAGGGATTGACTTTGAACAAACCTTTGCCCCAGTAGCAAGGCTGGAGGCAATCAGAATGTTCCTTGCCTATGCAGTCTATCAAGACTTCAAAGTATACCAGATGGATGTGAAGTCAGCATTTCTGAATGGTGATCTTAAAGAAGAAGTATATGTAGAGCAGCCATCAGGTTTTGTAGATCCTCTTAAACCTGATTATGTTTATAAGCTTAGAAAAGCTTTGTATGGGTTAAAGCAAGCCCCAAGGGCCTGGTATGAAACCCTGTCTACTTTCCTTATTGAGAATAAATTCTCAAGAGGAAAAATAGACAAAACTCTATTCCTTAGGGAATCCAAAGGCAAGATCATCTTAGTTCAGATCTATGTTGATGACATAATCTTTGGATCTACTAAAAACAACCTTTGTAAAAAGTTTGCCAAACTTATGCAAGGGAAGTTTGAGATGAGCAGTATGGGGGAACTGAAGTTCTTCTTGGGACTCCAAGTAAGACAGACTGATGATGGCTTGTCCATATCCCAGTCAAAGTTTACCAAAGAATTAATTAAGAAGTATGGTATGGAGTCATCCTCCATCATGAGAACTACTATGGGAACAAGTGTGCCTATATGCAAAGATGATGCAGGTAAACCTGTTGATGAGACTTTGTATAGAGGAATAGTTGGTTCTCTACTATATCTCACAGCTAGTAGACCAGATATTATGTATGCTACATGTGTCTGTGCTAGGTACCAAGCCTGCCCTAAAGAGTCTCATTATACTGTAGTCAAAAGAATTTTGAGATATCTTAAGGGCACACCTAATCTAGGCCTTTGGTACCCAAGGAATAGAGATTTTCTACTAACAGGTTATTCAGATGCAGACTTTGCAGGCTGTAGAGAGGATAGGAAGAGTACAACAGGTACTTGTCAATTCTTGGGAGGAAGATTGATATCTTGGAGTAGTAAGAAGCAGACCAGTGTGGCTATTTCTACAGCTGAGTCAGAATATATTGCTGCTGGCAGCTGCTGTGCACAACTATTGTGGATACAGCATCAGCTTAAAGATTATGGTATTCAAGTAAGTAGAACACCTCTTTTGTGTGATTCTAAGAGTGCAATTTCTATTGCTAATAATCCTGTTTCTCATAGTAGAACTAAGCATATAGAAATTAAATACCATTTTCTTAGAGAACATGTAGAAAGAGAAGACATCACTTTGGAATTTGTTAAAACAGATTATCAAATAGCAGATGTATTCACTAAGCCTCTAGATGAAACAAAATTCAATAAATTTAAAATTGAATTAGGCATGCTGACCATTGATTAGATTATCAACAAACTTACAAGTAATATAGTAGATTATCAAATGGTCTCAAGTGGTGTTGACAAAAACAGAAATTGGCTAAGTAAAATAGTGTCGACACATTCAGTGATAATGTGTCGACTCAGTGTAGTAATGTTGACAAGTCAGAAATATTGTGTCGACACAGAGAATATGTGTCGACACATAAGAATTAAATTGTCGACGTATCCAGGAATGTAGTGTCAACTTCATCAGAATAGTGATGTCGACACTTCCAAATTTTATGTCGACACTTATCCTAATAGTCGACACAGATTTTCTGATACTCTACTATATCTCTCAGGTGTCGACATATCCACAATTAGTGTCGACACATAGTAGACAGATTTGTTGTCGAGACAATAAAAGTTTGTGTCGACACATTCCATCTGTGTCGACACATATAGACTGTATTTGCCCGCCTTTTGATCTTCTTTCAATAGAAGGTATAAATAGGTCAAGAAATTGTTCAGTCGACACGCTTACAAGGTTTTCGAGACTGAAACCCTGTGTCAACTTTCTCTCTCTCTCTCTCTTCTCTCAAGCTTTCTCACCTGAACAATGGCGCCGAAGATTGAAGACAACGTCAATGAAGGTTATGAGTTGGTAAGGAATGCCTTTGCCGAAGCCCCGACAGATGTTCAACGAGTTATCACTCTTATTTCCGAATCCGGATTAGAGTTTATAGTTTCTGAACCTTCCAAGATATGGAAGAAGGAGGTGCATGGATTCTTTAACTCTGCATCAATAGGTTCAGATACACTCAAGATAAAATCCACTGTGCATGGGTCGATAGTGAATATTACCCCAAGAAGTCTAAGGAAGATTCTACACTTACCAATAATTGAGAATGAAGAAGAAGTCCCTGCTTCTAAGTTAAGGGAGGCTATCCAATGGTGCGGATTGGATCCCACACTGAAGATTGGAGCTGCTTTCAACAGGAAAGAGATGAATCAGCAAGGGAAATTTCTGTCTGAAGTAGTTGGCAAGGTGATTCTGTGCAAACCAGGGGGACATGATAGGATTTCAGCCTATATGTTCAGCCTCATGACCAGAATTGTGTTTACAATTCCAACTGATTGGTCAGCCGTAATCTTTGACAAGATCAAGGAAGGAATCAAGAAGCCAAATTTGGCTAGAATTATGAGTTTATATCTGAATGGAGTAATCCCTGAGGTAATGCAACACCTGCCAGGAACAAAAATCAATCACATGAGAAAGATGGACATGAGATTGTTCTCTAGGTGGGATAGGGTGCTGTCTAAGGATGTGCCTGATGAGAGCAGGTAGGACACCCCAGTGAAATCCTCTTCTCATGCTCAAGATACTGAGCAGCTTCAAGAAGAACAAGAGAGGAAGCAGGATGAAGATCACCCTGCGTCTACTCCAGCCCAGCAAGACACTATACCTGCACAGATGTAGGGGGAGCAAGCTCATTCTCCTGCCCAGAATGAAACTACTCCTGACCAGGTACAATAGCAGGAGGAGCTGGTGTATTTTCTTATAAAAGACATTTCTAATATTTCAATTTCTGCACAGGTGCAGGGGGAGCAAGTGTACTCACCTGCCCAGGACATTACCAATACTGAATAAGTACAGGGGGAGAAGATGTCAGACCCAGTGCAAGAGGCAATACAAATTGATACCTCCAGAGATCTGAATATAGAAGATCTAATTGATACATCTTATGTTCAAGCTCAGAAGGAACATACTCTTGATGAGTTATTTCCAAATGTTGATATTGCTACTGATAGAGTAGAAGAGGGGCAAGATAATGAAAAGGCCCTTGACATGGAGATAGAACTTGAGAAGGAGAAAATGGTTGAGGGGGAGTCTGTGCATGTTGAAGCTGAACAACATGGCACTGAGACAGATATTCCTCCTCCTCCTCAAGAAAGAGTTCAAGTTGATAGTTCATCTGAATCTGAGACTGAAGAAGCCAGAATGGCTAAGAAGAGAAAACTTGTTGTCTTCAAGAGAAGGAGCAAAGGTTATAAGCAGGCTCTACAGACTACAACTCCACCATCTCATTCTGAATTTAATTATAACAAGTTTATGGTTGATTTGCAAGTTAAGTTAGATGACCATAGAATGGCTGTTGAAAAATATGTTGATGAGAGCAATAAGTCCCTTCAATTTGACCTGGCTCAGGATATAAAGTCAATTCGATTTGAAGTCAATATGCATAAGAAGGAGATGACAGATTGCTTCCATAAGGGAGGTAATGCTGTGGTGTATTTGGCTAAACAACAACAGTCCATCATCCCTAAAGTGGATGATATTGTTTTAAAGCAAAGTTATGTTTTGGAGAATCAGCTGAGGATGAATGACAATTTAACTGAATCTCATCAAGAAATTATTAATGAATTGAAAAAGACTACTCCAGGGCTGATTGAAGCTAGAGCAAAGGAGATGGGAGAATTTGATAAGAAACTTCAAGATGCTATTGAATCAGTTAAAACTGCTATCACTACCTCTCAAAAGGACATATCTGACAAGCTTCAAAAGTTAAAACCATTTTTTAAAGAGGGTGTGAATTATCTGGATGGACAGATCAGATTTCAGAAGGAAGATCTAAGAGATCATATTACCAGAGAAGCCATAAAGGGGGAGAGGTTGTTGGTTCATGCTGGCTCAGAGCACACCAAATGGGTGACAAATAGTATTCGAGGCACATTGGGATATCCACCTTTGTGTGATGATGCTATGGTGGCTGAGTCAGGAATACAAACAGGTCTACTTGAAGGCAATCAACCTGAGGTTGCCCAAGTCATTTACCCTCCTCCAGATTTTGATATGATTGATCAGTAAGTTCAAGATATGTATAGCCCTCCAAAGGAGGTTAACAGGGTTGTTATTGAGAAAGTGGATAAGCCTGAGGCCAATTTGAAAGAACAGCAAGATGCTCTACTATCCAAGAAGAGATATAGAGAGCAGGCTGAACTTAAGCCAGATTTTGAGCAGTGGAGCCCTACTTCAAGAAATATTATACTCACTGCATGGAAGGCTGTGAAAGACCAAGTTCATGAAAGAGGAACGTGGTATAATGAAATAGAATGGCAAAAGCATGAAGCTAGGCAGGAGGCAATAGTACAGTTCAGAAGAAATGCCAAGCTGGGTAGGCTGCCACCAGATGCTCAGGAGCCGAGCAAGTACTTTCCAAAGCCCTTTCATTACTTTGAAAGGCAAAGGCTCAAGGAAGAAGCAAAGAAGAAGGCTGATCAAAAAGGCAAGAAGCCAGCTGAAGATGCTGAAGCTCCTGTGAAGGCTCAAATCCAATCTGGCAAAGGGATTGTCATAAGAGAGCCTGATCAGTTTTAGTTTTAAGTTCTTTCAAACGTGTTTTGTAATGTTTTGGTTAAATCATTCAATGTAAAACTCTGTAATCAAACATTATCAAGTTATAAACAAAATTTTGTTTGGAATCATATAATGTTCACTCTGTGATGGATTGTTCATATTTTGTTTATATTAAGTATTCCTGTTTTGTCATATATCATCATATTATACTTTTTATAAATGGTGTATATCATTGGCTATAAGGGTTATGACTTCTCCAAATAGGGGGAGATTGTTGGGTACATTGGAAAATGTGTACCTAATTTGAAGAAACCCAACTTAGCTCAATGATATACATCAAGGTGTATTTGATGTTGTTTTAAGTTGACATGTGCAGGTGAAGAAGTGTTAAAGAATGCAGAAAAATATTCTAAGTCCATATGTCGACACCTGAAGAAACAGTGTTGACACTTCAGAATATTTGTGTCGACACTTGAAGGAAGCTGTGTCGACACAGAGAAAGATAGTCGACCACATTTGTGTCGACACTGGGAAGCAGTGTCGACTCACAGAGAAAGATAGTCGACCACATTTGTGTCGACACTGGGAAGCAGTGTCGACTCACAGGAAGATAGTTGACCACATTTGTGTCGACACTGGGAAGCAGTGTCGACTAACTAAAAGATAGTCGACCTCGACGCAGAAGGAAATAGTCGACACAATGAGATAGAGTCGACACATGTTGGCAGAGTCGACAATTGATGTCTTGACACCTGAAGGCTGTGTCGACACATACTGAGTTCTGAATCTACAACAACTGTGTCGACACACAGGACTTGTGTCGACACACTGCAAAGTCAAGACCAAGTTATTTTCTAAAGAAGCTGTGACGACTTAAAGGCAAACTTGTCGACATCATCAAAGGTTGTGTCGACACCAAAGTTACTTGTGTCGACACATATAGACAGTTGGTCTCGACACTTCCTGACAGTCTGTCTCAACACATTGCTGACCAAGACTAAGGCACATAATTTGTTTGAAGACTTGACAGCTGTGGGTTGAAGACTTGTCAGATGACAGTTATAAACCGAATCAGCCGGTTACCATTAAGAAGGTCTATAAATAGACAGATTCAGAAAGAAGAAAAATTAATGAGAACAAGATTGAACTTTGGCAATCAAATTGAGAAATCAAATCAAGAAGGAGTAATACTCTAAAAGTAGATCTTCATCAGAAGATCTAAGAAGACGATCTCAGGATCGATCTAAGAAGAGTTCTAACAAGAATTCAAAAGTATCATCAAAGGTGTTGGATAGAGAGGGATCCACCCATTTTGAAGAAGAAGAAGGAAGCCATCAGTGGTTTCTCAAGAAGCTGTTTGGAAATCAACTCAGCTAAGTTCAGATTCAAGAAGCTTTGAAGAAAGCTCAGATTCAGTTGATTTCATCAGCTGATCAAGAATTGTCTTGTCCTCTTCTCTCTCAACAAAGGCAAGACATTAAAACTTCTTTTCTAAATTTCTGTAGGATCTGTTTTAGATAGATCTGAGTTGTAAGCCTGTGATATAAATGCTGAGTGTAGGAGAGTTGATCTCTGAGTGGTAGGGCTGTTTGCCTGAGTGTAGGAGAAGGTTCTTCTCTGAGTTGTAGGCCTTGTGGCAAGACTAAGGTAGGGCTGTTGTGCCTGAGTTGTAGGAACCTATCCAGGTTTTGAGCTGTAGGATCTGAGGATCTGAGAATAGTGGAAGTTTGGCCAAATCTAGCATACTGCTAGATAGGTGAAGGGGGAAAGTGGATGTACCCAAACCTTGGGGAACCACTATAAAACATTGTGCAATCTGTGATGTTTAGATTTCTGTGATTGCTGTGCTGAATGTTTTAATTCTGTGATTGAATTCTGCCTAAAAATATAAACAAGCAATTAGAACCTATTCACCCCCCCCCCTCTAGGTGTTTTAGATAGTCTTGAAAGTAAAACTATCACAAATCACAAGACAACTGTTGCCGAGCTTGGCGGACTCGGCTCCAGTCCACATGCCTTATGGACTCAACTCCAGTTTGCATTCCCAAAGCTCGTAACCAAGACATGGAAACTGCTGCCGAGCTTGGCGGACTGAGAAGCAGTCCGCGCTTTCACAATGTGATCTCCCGGACTGTGCTAACATGGACTTGGTTCAGAACCAACCAAGTCCACACCACTGGACAGAAGGTCCAGTCCGCACTTACTGGCGGACATTGAAAACAGTCTGCCAATCCCAAAGATCTACAACACCTATCCTCTCTAACTGGTGATCCCTGCGGCTTCCACCAACCGCACCACCAGAGCTAGACCAAGGCATCTGCCATGCCGGTCTGCCGAGCTCCAACCAAGTTCGCATCTTGCCGGACTCCACAAATAGGGAATCTATCCTCTCGGTTACCTTCTGGGATCCAACTTCCTGTTGAGCATAAGCCGGCCTGGCTGTTTGCTACCTCTGTCCGCACAGACCGCACAAACAGACAGCCCAGGCTGCCCAAGAACAAGCCGACTGCAACATCTCTGCTGACCTAGCTAACTTCCAGTTCTATCCACATAGACCGCGTGGATAGGTCTCCTGGTTGCCCAATCCCCCACCCTTCACTTCACCATTTTCAATACTCCCCCTTAAAGTGAGAAGTGGTAAGCAACCTCATTAGTTCCCGTAACCTTGCACCTGGTCCCTCTGATAGTGCCTTTGAGAAGATGTCTGAGACATAGTCCCCGCCCCGCATATCCTGGACCATGAGGGATCCATCTAGCATCTCCCAAAGGGAGCCATGCTTCCCTCCGCCTTCTTATTCAGCTTCGACCTGCACTTATGTGTCACAGGAGTATCACCAATGATCTTGGGCACAAGGCCCCAAGCCTCATTTCCTCTGAGGGTAGTCACCTCCTCAAACGTGGCGTCATTCACCTCCTTGACTCTAGTAGTGGCATCACAGCTAGAAGACATTCGCTCGATCTGAGGGCATGCGAGAAAACATGATACCAAGCTCACCGCATTTACTCCGCTATATCGAGCTGGTGGGTTGGTGATCCTCTTCGATCTTCAGAGATCCTGATCACGGCTAACCACCTCCATTGCTCCTTCTAAACCAGCTCCGTTCCCAAGCAAACCCGAAATAGTGCTCCCCTTTCTTCCTGAATAAGAAGCCACCATACTAGAACCAGAAGCACCTGGAGCAACGCTCTCCCTACTACCTGAACCAGAAGCCTCCGCTCTTGAACAAGAACTGCTCGAAACATCGCTCCCCTTGCTACCTGAACAAGAAGCACCTGAAACAACGCTCCCCCTGCTTCCTGAACCAAAAGCCACTATAGTCGAGCCAAAATCACTTGGAGCATCGCTCCCCCTGCTTCGTGACCCAGAAGCCTCTTACCCGGAGCTAGAATAACTTGGAGCTCCTGATGACATAGGGAGCTCCATCTGAACCTTTGCAGCAGCCTTCTCCAGCTCACAATCTGACCTGCTCACCTCTAGATCCACATCTGAGCTACCCCAATACGACGTCAACTCATAGAAGACAATGTCTCTCGACACGATGAACTTCTTTGTCGCAGGATCCATACACCTCCATCTCCTCTTCTGCTCATCATACCCAATGAATACTAGCTTCGTCTTGAGAGCATTTGGAGTGTGTACTTAGCAGGTAGACCAAACACCTGAAGGTGCTTCACGCTGGGCTTTATCCTGAACATCAGCTCATATAGAGTCTTCAAGTTGATCGGACTCAGAGGCATCCGATTGATGATATGTGTCGCACAGGCCATCCCTTCTGCCCAAAAGGCTGAATGCCTTTGCACTAAAGCCAACACTTACAGGTCTCTGTCAAAAGACAGATCTTCCGATCAGCTACTCCACTTTATTGCGAAGTATGTCCACAAGAGAGCTCCCTTCGGATTCTATGCTTCTTGCAGAAGTTAAAGAATACGGTTGAGCCAAACTCACCTTCGCTACCCATTCTCAACTTCTTGATCCGCAGACCAAGCTGACCCTGCACAAGCTTCTTGAAATCCACAAACAAATGGAACGTGTTTGACTTCTCCTTCATGAAGTACACCCAAGTATACCTCGAGTAGTCATCAACCAATATCAGCATGTATCTACTGTATCCAAGACTGGCGGTGACGGTCGGTCCCACCAGATCACCATAGATACACTCCAATGGTGCCTTACACCTTGACTGCGCCTTATCAAGCATAAAGCGATAAGCTTAACCGTGTTGACATCCTGTGCAAGATTGACCGTCGCCGAAGGATGACATCCTAGGAAAGCCTCTCACAAGGCTTCTCACTGTCATTGCTTTCAGCTTGTCCATCCCCACGTGCCCCAGTCTTTCATGCCAGATAGCTGCACTATCACTGGCATTCAATCGATCAGTATCAGAACTTGTTGATGACCCAACTGAGTACTTCTCTTTGCTCCCAACATGAGCGGCGTTCACTAAGTGCAGGAAAACCTTACACTCTTTATTGAGATGACTAGGATGCTTGCATCTATAACACCTTGGTCCTTACTTCCTCTTCTCATCATGCCTAGGAGAAACACTCCTCTCTTGCTGATCAGAAGCAGAGGGACCAACCTCAGCAGCCAACTTCACCTCCTTGTTGAACAACCCATCGAGGGAAATCCAAATCTCTGCAGCTGACCGACATCCGCCGATGTGGTCCAAGAGTTCCGATGAGATCACCTGCTTGAGAATAGACTCTGCTTTTGCATTTGTCTCCTTCCAAGTTCTTATCACTTCATCATTGCCAGCCGTAACCACTTGCCTACTGTCTCCGCAAACCACCTCCCAAAGGTCCTCTCCAAGAAGATAGCTTTCCATACATGACTTCAACTTTCCAAAGTTAGTCCATGTAAGAATGTCCATTCCAAGATCCCTTGCTAAATCACCTTCCATTGCACTTAACCCTGGTTCACTTAGACTCACAAAAGCACTAAAGCAAACTGTCCATTGATCCACTACTCAAGCCTCTATTCCCTCTGATACCATGTTAAATTTCACAGATACCAAGAGACAACCTCTGATACCATGTTAAAATTTGATATAGCGGAAGACGGGAAACTAGGCGCAGGAACACTCCATCTATCCGAGCCCAAATAAACCAGATGCAAACTAGAAGAGCAAGAATCTTGTACTAAACAATCTTTACAAGGCGAGACATGATTCACCAATATACCCAAGGGAAAAACAAAAACAATTAAAAGGAAAAAAAACACTTAACCGCACGGACTCATACGATAACCGTTGACTCTACTGCTGCACTATGGGGTCCACACAAACTGCTAAGTCACCAAGCCGCAAACCAAGCCGCGCAGACTGCCCGTTATTCCAATGCAAGAAGGAACTCTAATCGCCGATCAGCAAGCCACCTAACAGCAAGGTCGTCTAGCCTCCTGACCGCACGAACTGCTGCTGCCGAACAGAATAGGCTGCCAAAAGTGGACAGCTTATTGAACCAGGAATCAAGTTGCAGAAGAGAGACCACCTAGCCACAACCCGCGACCTGCTGTTAACCACTGGTTGCTATCCGCAGATTTTGCGCTGTCCCTGATTGCAGTCAGAACCAAGTCCTGATTTTCCTGCGTTATCCGCACAACCTATACATCACAACTCGGTCAATCTTCAAATCGCGCGGATACAAAATCCAGTCTGAAGCAACTATCCGCAAGTTAACTCACTATTCATTATATTACTATTTATGTGATAGGGGGTCCTATTTATAGGAACGATGAGGAGTGTGCTCACCATCCTAGTTGATAGGATAACCGCCCTATCCCACGGCAAGAACTAAGTGTATCCACATGCCGCAAATACACAGCCAGTTCGTCGCGACCTATGCAGGATAGCCAACCGAACTCTGCAACAACACCTTATTGGCCTATCAGCGGGCACTGCTCCAGTCTACACGCCATGCTGACACAACTCCAGTCCACGTACCCCGATCTCGTTGCCAAGGCACCAAGCTGACAACTGCCGGACTCGGCGGACAAGGAGAACAGTCTGCATGCCCAGACGGACATAGCACTAGTCTGCATTCACCAAGCTCGCAACCAAACCACAAGGCAACTGTTGCTGAGCTTGGAGGACTCGGCTCTAGTCCACACGCTTTGCGGACTCAACTCCAGTCCGCTTTCCCCAAGCTCCCAACCAAGATATGGCAACTGCTACTAAGCTTGGCGGACTTAGAAGCAGTCCGCGCTTTCACAGTGCGATCTCCCGGACTGAGCCAACATGGACTTGGTTCAGAACCAACCAAGTCCACACTACTGGCCACAAGGGCCAGTCTGTTCTTACTGGCAGACACTGAAAATAGTCTGCCAATCCCAGCGACCTCCAACACCTGATTGCTCTAACTGGCGATCCATGCGGCTTCCACCAGCCGCACCACCAGAGCTAAACTAAGGAATCTACCAGGCCGGTCTGCCGAGCTCCAGCCAAGTCCGCATCTTGTCGGACGTAGCGAATAGAGAAGCTATCCCCCCGGTTACCTTTTGGGATCCAACTTCCTATTGAGCATAAGCTGACCTGGCTGGCCTCCATCTCTGTCTGTACAGACTGCACGAATAGACAGCCCAGGCCACCCAAGAACAAGCGGACTACAACAGCTCTGCTGACCTGGCTAACCGGCAGTCCTGTCCACATAGACCGAGCGGACAGGTCGCCCAGGTTATCCAATCCCCTACTTTCACTTCACCATTTTCAACAAAGCACTGAGGATTGCAGGCCATATAATTGGTAGTACTTGAGTCAATCAGCCATTTACCTTGAGTCACCATATGAGCACTACCGAAAGACGTGAGCACCGAGGCAGAAGGCTTCGAAGAGGAGGCAGAAGCATCACCAGAAGGGCGAAGATTCGTATTTTTCGTCCAGCAACGATCAACCGTTTGGCCGGTGCGGCCACAATATGAGCAGAGATAGTGGGAAGGTCCACGCCTGCTGGATTGGTGGTTGTGACACCAGAGCCACCCCACTGAGTATTGTGAGTGTATGTATCATGTAGCGGTAGGGCGGATAATGGTGGATGCTAAAGTAAAGAGATAATAACAACAATGCGGGTATCGATGGAATCCAAGGTGGGAGAATCAGCCTCGCCAAGGATCTATTCACAGATCATGTCATAGGACTCCAGAAGATGGAGAAGATAACACACAACAAGAATCTCTTGGAAGTGCTTGTGTTGCTCGACAAGATCTACAAAGAAGGGACGATTCTGAAGGATTTCGGCTCCCAGAGCTTGAATCTGTTAGTAAGCAACAACAGGAGACATGGAGGGATAGGCAAAGAGGTCTATAAAAAGAGTATAGATACGGGACGTCTGAGCCCCCTTGGAGTAAAGAGCGACAAGATGAAGCCAAGCGGCCTTGACCATTTTATCATGGCGGATAACGGGGAGGCACTCATCAGACAGACTAATAGCTAGCCAAGTGCAAACAAGAGCGTCACTAGCATCCCAGTCATCAAAGAGATTGGACTCAGGAGGAGGTGGATCATCGGTGAGATGATGACATTTGCGCTGAGAGCGAAGAAGAAAGGTGAAGGAGACACTCCAGTCCGGTTAGTTGGATCCGATAAGTTTCGATACAGTTCCAAGATTTCCCAAATGAGTGGGAGTAGGAGGGTGGGCTATGGGTGTGGTAGTAGTAGAGATATCATAGAGAGACATGACAAGAAGAAGGCTAGCATAAAGGAGCCCCGCGAACATGGATGGAGAGGCTGCGAGGTCGCACGAACAGAAACTAGGCCGCACGAACAGAGGCGAGACCGCGTGCAAACAGAGGCGAGGTAGAGCGAAGACAGGTCACGCGAACAGCGACTACTACCACAAAGGCGAGACCGCGCGTGAACAGAGGCAAGGCCGAGCGAAGACAGGTCGCGTGAAGAGCGACTAGAGAAGGAATCCGCGAAGGCAGGTCTCGAATAGAGAGACAAAGCAAAGGGAGAGGTCGCACGCACAGAGCAGTGACAAGAGAGGGAAACTGCGTTGTTAGGGCATAAGAAGGAAGGATAAAATCACACGGACAAAGAATCAGGCGGAAAATATCGAGTCCTCTGATACCATGTGCGAACAAAAAAAGAGAAATTGAAATTTGGAGGAAACACAGAGTTTTTATTTCCAAAAAATGTATCTATTACAAAGGTATGATCTCCCTTTTATAAAATGGAGTAGAAGGGAGATAATACAATAAAGCAATGTGGGACTAAATACATTTATGAGACTAGTGGCTTAGACAATCCCAGACCGCATAGACCGCGCGGTTTGATAATAAGGTTAAACCGCCCGACCATACTGATAAGAGAAGACAAGCCGCTAGACCGCCCGATCTATAAGCTATCAGTGAAGCCGCCAGACTGCGCGGTCTCCAAGCAGCCAGAGAAGCCGCCAGATCGCCCAAACTCCAAGCTGCCAGAGAAGCTGCCAGACCGCCCGGTCTCCAAGCCGCCAGTGAAGCCGCCTGTCTGCCCGGTCTCCATATTGCAACAAGAACGTTGTTTTATGTTCATCTCCAACCACCACCATGCACTCACCCAAATATGACCAGAGCCCTAGCTCTATTCTTTGGCATAACAAATGATATTGAAGCCAACATGCACTATCCAAGGTTCATCAGGATCATTTGGACCTTCCATATGGCCATATAATCAACGGTTAAGGGAGAATGCTCTGAGCCTCCTTGTGACTAAAGTAATGAGGGTGAATGCTTCTATTGTTCAGAAGATGTTAGAGAAGTATTGTCACTTTTGGGTATTTTTTGAGCTTATACAATACTGTTATTTGGTTCAACCCTTCTTTGTTTGAATCCACCCATCATGGAAGAGACTTCAGACATTTAATGAAAAGAGGTGTCATGGCATTACCGAGGAATTCTATTTACAATCAAGAAGCTTCCAAATTCTGCAATTGGTTTTGTTATTCAAAAAATGAAACGTTGCATTGTTGGTTAGAGCATTGGGTCACCTTCATTTATTGGACGGCTTGTACCAGCTCCATTGGGTGTATTCCTATGGGCATACTTTTGAAGGTGGAACAACTAATCAGTTCATTATTATTGTATGGTTCCTATGGAAAGAGTGATGCATTTGATCATGTGATCAGATGTTTGGCATCAAACTAGGGAGGGTGGTCTTGGGATTCAATGGTTGATTCCATAATAGGACTCTATGTTGGCAAGGGTTATAGGATTTAGTGCCTTGGGAGTGAACTCTACTTGGAGTAGGTTGATGATCACCAAGCATCTTCTACCTACAAATTTATCGACATATATTGCACCACACCGATGTTCACAAATCTGGATGGAGATCTCTAGGTGCATGCACCTTATTATCCCACATATTTGATGGGTGGTGAGTAAGGTGGAGTTCATTTGGCTCATGCATGATGCTTGGGTACTACAAAATCCACTACATAGATCCTCAATTATTCAGAACATAAATATTACTCCTACAATAAGCATTGTTTCATTGCTGATTTTGCCAAATTGGTATTGGAATTGGGAGCTACTTCAGAATCAGTGGCCCAGAGCTCTATTTTCAGATCCAGTCTATTCCTTTATCCAAGTCAGTTGCACCTGACCTATCGAGATGGGGGATGATAGTGCTCTTATAGTTGTTCCAAAAGTGATTTACAAATATCTCACGTGTTCCAAACACAATTGATTGTCTCACATGGATTTGGAAAGTTACGGTCTCACCATGTGTGAGGTTCTTCATTTGGAAGGTGTGTGTGAACAAATTGACATGTCGGCTTTCCTTATCGGTCGGGGAATGCCGATTTCCAGCAGCTGCCCTGGTGTGAAGTTAATTCTATTGAGACTTCTCATTATATCTTACTTAATTGAGCACCCATGGGTACGAATGTTCTAACAATCTGTTTTGCGTGTGATCCACCGAAGTGGGAGGTGAGAGTCCCATTATCATCTGCTAAATGTGATAAGAATAAGTGATGATCCTTGTGGTCTTAACACAGCCTTGTGCAGTCCTTGACCATGGAAAATTCTTTTGTCACGGTCACATTGCCCACACCCCTTTGTTATGGTTTGGTCATGGAAGAAAGGTTTTACAATAGTTTTATACCTCTTTCCATGACAAATTTTGAGGCAAAATGTTATTTTTCTAGTATTGGATTGTTAAGTGTATGTGGTAACAACTCGAAATTTCTTGTGCTCCAATAATTGATGAATCTTAGATTTAAAAGTGTTTTGTTAACCTTTATTTTATATTTGTTGGTTGCTATTTTGCATAAATAGATAGATCATGTTAATGAAAATGTTTAAAAGTGGATTGAATTGAGCAAAAGAAGTATTTTCAAATGCTTGGAAGACAATGAGCTCTAGTTATGTGAAGATAGGGATCTTAAAAGAGTTTTTCCAGGTTTGATTATAACATATGTGACGTGCACATAATCTCGCATGAGGAGGAAATGACTCCTAATTGAATATTGGATTTTGGGAGATCGAAACATAATTCCTTGAAGGTAATTTCTCATGATTATTTAATGAAGAGTACTAATACTATTTACTTAATGAATTGGTATGTGAGGTAGCTAGCAAAGGAAATATGCATTCATAGATGCAAAATGTTTTAACACGCAAGATTAGAATGTGGTTTGTGCCAACGATGTGTAAAAAAAATTTATCATTGGATAAGATGGTTTCTACATGTCATTGAAAGGTCATCATCTTAAAGAACATGTCGACAACTACAAATATGGAATATGCTACCCTTTGTGGTTGGGCAACCTAAGATGAAATTTATCAACACATCTCACAAGATCTTTGTTGATATCAATGAAATGATATGCCAACGTGTATTATGCGCTATCTCTTTAGCATTTTTGACATATACAACCTGTAATCTTATCGCAATGTAAATATGTTGCAAACTTCTTGATATGCAATTGGTGAATAACTTATTCTCGAAGGGAAGCGATGAGTACACAATATTTCATCCTTCATTAGAACCCAAATTGAGTGTTATACTCGATGTAGTTAGTGTACGACCAAGTTTCTTTCATGTTTCTTTGAAATCTGTGCCTTTTTCATGACATTGATTCATGAATGCTAACCTCAATGACCTACCAACTCAACATGGTTAATTTTGTTTATAAGCTTATATATATACTTATATAATAAGTTATACCATATGACATAAACTTTGACTGCTTGTGAAGTTAACAGACTCGATTTAAGAGTACAACATAATCCCTTTGTCAATTAGGTAATTCTCCCAATATCTAACAATCATTACTACCATTTAAAAGTTCTTATCATATGTTCTACTTCCACCTTGTTTTTAGATTCTCACTAAAGTAAGCAATATGTCTATTTACTTGCAACAATATAACTCTAAATGTAAAGAGTTTACCCAAATTATCTAGCATAACTACTTATGAAAGATGCCGTCATTTCTTAATCTCACTGAAGCTTACTTCAATCCCCTCATTCCGCTAAACTTTTTATTTCTTCATTCATTTAAGTATTAGTCAGTGATTAAGTTTATCAGTCAGTCTATGGAAGTTTCTCACTTATCTCACTACACTAAGTGCATCAATTTTCGATTATTCAAACATTCTCCTTAACATGTTGAATTTCAGTCAAGTTCAAACTAAATTTTAGTCACATAAAAAAAATTGCACTTGATGCTTCATCTCAATGGTGCAGAGCTTCTTCATGCTCTTGTGAAGGCGAACTTTTTCTTCAACGAGAAAGGGAAAAGGGTCTCGATGAAGATAGAGAATGCACTCGACCTTGGTGCTTCTCTTCATCCAGTACTCCATCGACCGAAATTAGGAAGCCGCCACCCATGCAATCAATCTCGATGCACAAATTCTATCTTCTTCATCCTTGATTATTTGAGATTCTTCCTCTACAACATTACGATTTAAGCATTTTTCCACTTTCAATGAAGGAGCGGGAAACAATTTAAAATTTGCAGCATATTCCAGTTGCACAACTCTAATGACGTCATGACTCTTCCTCTATTGCTTGATTTTTTTTTCCCGTGTTAATTCTAAAGGGGCTTTAGTTTTTAATTATTAATTTCTTTTTGACATGCTCGCCGCCAAGTTGATAAAAATGCGACACATCTTACTCGTGTTAAGTGAAATTGAGAGGAAGTGTATCTGAGCTGTAGAACCCTAGTGATGTCATGGCTCTTCCAAGATTTTGCATTCATCCTAAGTCCTTTGGGTCCGATTTTATAATCAAAATGGTTTAGGGTCTGTTCGGCAGGACGGAATCGGTTTTCTGGAATTAGCTTTGGGCCACAGTAAAACCAATACATGTGTTTGGCAGGACGGAATTGGGAGGGAATTGGTTTTTAAGTTAAAACCACCGGTTTTAACCCTAGGAGAAAATCACAAGCCCCCAATTCTTACCTCTTGCGGCCGGCATTCGCGATATTTCTCTCCCCCAATGGAACTCCTTCGCCCCCGATTCGCACCCGACGAAACCAGCGGCAATCCTCCGTCGAGTTATCCTCCCCAACTTCCGCCACAGGTATACCTCCTCCTCTTCTTCCTCCTCTTCTCTACTTCTGCACCGTCTTCTTGCCTTGTTCTTCTCCACCATTCGAATTATAGATCCACTCAATAGAAGCCGCCGAACACATGTATTACATTTCTTCTTCCCCGATCTAGTGTTTTCCTTCCCCGCTCTTCTTCTTCTTCACATTTCTTCTTCCTCCTCTGCAACTAGGCCGAAGTTCCCGCTCTTAGGCCGAACGGGTACACGATGTAGGGTTTGCCTTCTCCACTTCTTCCTTCTCCCTTCTTCTTCCTCCTCTCTTCTTCGTGTATGGTGTGAAATGCATGTGTAGATTATGATAATCTAGGTTTACTTACATGGTTGTTAGCCCTACTAATTTTGGTTTTTTTAATTAATGTAGACTTGTGTATATGTTCATAATTTTTTTATGATAGAGATTTTAGTGTTGTATAATTCATGTTTTGTGTTATGTGTTGTGTGTATGTGTTTTGTGTTATGTGTTGTATGTGTGTGTTGTGTGTGTGTGTTGAATGTTGTATGTGTTGAGTGTAATAAGTGTTGAGTGTATGTGTGTGTATGTGTATGTATGTGTGTGTATGTGTGTGTATGTGTGTGTGTGTGTGTGTGTGTGTGTGTGTGTGTGTGTTGAGTGTTGTGTGTTTTGTGTATGAGTGTATGTGTATGTGTTTGTGTTGTGTGTTAAGTGTTGTGTGTTAAATGAGTGTATGTGTGTGTTTTTGTATTGTGTTATGTGTTGAGTGTATGTGTTATGTGTTTTGTGTGAGTGTGAGTGTATGTGTTTGTGCTGTGTGTTAAGAGTGTTGTATGTTAAGTGTTGTGTGTTAAGTGTTGTGTGTTAAATGAGTGTATGTGTGTGTTTTTGTGTTGTGTTATGTGTTGAGTGTATGTGTATGTGTTATGTGTTCTGTGTGAGTGTGAGTGTGAGTGTATGTGTTTTTGCCGTGTGTTAAGAGTGTTGTATGTTAAGTGTTGTATGTTAAGTGTTGTGTGTTAAATGAGTGTATGTGTGTGTTTTTGTGTTGTGTTATGTGTTGAGTGTATGTGTATGTGTTATGTGTTTTATGTGAGTGTGAGTGTATGTGTTTGTGCTGTGTGTTAAGAGTGTTGTATTTTAAGTGTTGTGTGTTAAGTGTTGTGGGTTAAATGAGTGTATGTGTGTGTTTTTGTGTTGTGTTATGTGTTGAGTGTATGTGTATGTGTTATGTGTTCTGTGTGAGTGTGAGTGTATGTGTTTGTGCTGTGTGTTAAGAGTGTTGTATGTTAAGTGTTGTGTGTTAAGTGTTGTGTGTTAAGTGTTGTGTGTTAAATGAGTGTATGTGTGTGTTTTTGTGTTGTGTTATGTGTTGAGTGTATGTGTATGTGTTATGTGTTCTGTGTGAGTGTGAGTGTATGTGTTTGTGTTGTGTGTTAAGAGTGTTGTATGTTAAGTGTTGTGTGTTAAGTGTTGTGTGTTAAATGAGTGTATGTGTGTGTTTTTGTGTTGTGTTATGTGTTGAGTGTATATGTATGTGTTATGTGTTATGTGTGAGTGTGAGTGTATGTGTTGTGTGTTGTGTGTTAAGAGTGTTGTATGTTAAGTGTTGTGTGTTAAATGAGTGTATGTGTGTGTTTTTGTGTTGTGTTATGTGTTGAGTGTATGTGTATGTGTTATGTGTTAGTGTGTGCGTATGTGTTGAGTGTTTACTGATTTATTTTTTATTCTTTGCATTTTGATTTGTAAATCTAGGATTTTGTCATGGAGCGCGTTGAGTTAGGGAAAAAACGTAAGATGGATATTATAATCAAGTCAGCAGTTGCTGCGGCTTATGGAGCAGCTGTGGTTGTTATGGAATCCATTCCCAGAAACCCGATTGACACAGTAGATAAAGACGTTCTCCGTAACATAATTTTAAAACGACTGTATGATGGACAAGAAGCTAACTGCTTTAGCCACCTACGCATGGGTAAAGCACCCTTCAATAAGCTTTGTGCAATTCTCCGCGCAAAAGGGTTCATATGCGACACACAGTCTGTATCCATTAAGGAATCAGTCGCCATATTTCTACATATTTTGGCACATAACACAAAGTTTCGAATTATTGGTGGCATGTTTATCCGATCAACAGATACTATTAGCAGACACTTAAACAATGTCTTGAATGCAGTTCTAAGACTCTCAAACGATTACATTTGATTGCCTGGAAACAGAGAACAACACAAATCTAAATGGTTCACAGATAGCATTGGTTCTTTAGACGGTACACATATTGACGTATTTGTATCCATTGAAGATCAGGGCAGATATCGAAACCGTAAACAGGCTATCACCACAAATGTGCTTGGTGTATGTGAAAGTAACATGAAATTTTTATATGTACTACCTGGTTGGGAGGGCTCAACATCCGACTCTCATTTATTACGGTACGCGTTGGAATGACAAAACCGCTTTGAAGTGCCAACAGGTAATTAAAGTAGAATTATTTTTTTTCCAAACAAAAAAGAAATATGCACAACTATATAGTAAATAAACATTTGTCTGTTGTATAGGAAAGTATTATCTTGTTGATGTTGGATACACGAACGGTCAGGGATTTCTTGCCCCATATCAGTCAACACGTTATCACCTGAAAGAATGGTCAAGTCAGGGTAATAAACCGACAATATATAAGGAGTTATTTAACTTACGTCATGCTAAAGAGAGAAATATTATTGAACGAACATTTGGGTGTTGAAGAAACGATGGGCTATTCTACGCCAACCATCATTCTTCAGCATTAAAGTGCAGGTATGACCTCAAATATTCTACACACTTGTGTTCAAGATTTACTTGCCTATACAATATTGAACAATTAACTTTTGTCCAGGTTCAGATCATAAATGCGTGTTACATATTACATAATTTCCTTGTGGAGAAGCGATTAGAGAGCGACGCTCAATTGTTGGATGAAGTTGATTCCGAGCTATTAGCGCAAGATGTACCAGAAGAGTTTTATGATTACGTAGATGTCGTGAGCCCAATTCAAGCCACACCGGAGTGGACAAATTTTATAGACACGGTTGCTATAAATATGTTCAACGAATATCAAAATATGTTTTAATTCTGTTATTTATAACATCTGATACTTATTAGATTATCTTGTTGATGTTCATGTGTTATTAAACTATGCTATTTCTGTTTGATGGTATGAAAGTATTATTTATTCGTGTACTTATTAGATGTTACCAAATGTTCGTGTACTTATTATACTGCTCATATTTCATACATTGTTTATATCACTGTTGGCATACATTTTACCAGACATCATGGAGCAAAGTTTAGGAAAGGTGGGTGGTAGGACTGAGTGGTCCTACATGCACTTGACATCAGAGATGGACATTACCCTCTCAAATGCCTTGTTGGAGCAACATAGTTTGGGACATAAAACTCCTAATGACTGGAAAAGTGTTGCTTTTATAGTAGCTATGACTGCGCTTAAGGATATTTGTGGCATCGAAACTAGCAAAGAAAAAGTAATGGCTCGACTTAAAACTTGGAACAAGTACTACATAGAAGTCAGTGCAATGCTGGCCACTAGCGGATTTGGATGGGATTGGCAATGAAACATGGTGCAGGTAGATAGTGAGGAAGTATGGGCTAACTATGTGAAGGTATATTTATTATTAAATTAAATTTTCAGCGTTGATTTAATTATAATGATACACTAATTATAACTATTACAGGCTCATCCATTTGTAAAGCATTACAAGGACAAGGTTATCGTTAACTGGTCTGATTTGGCTGTTCTCTGCGGGACTGATAGAGCAACTAGTAGTCACGCCGCGACCGCAACTGAGATGGAAAAGGAGATTGACGCTTAGTCTATGGCAGAGAAGATAACTAATACACAAGAAGAGACTAGAACAGGTGGGGAAGGGAGCAGCAGAAGGAGGAGAAAATGCCCAATAGGAGCTGATGCTGTAGCTATAGCCATTGAAAAATTGGCTGATTCCATGGAAAAGGCAGCGGGGGGCAAGTCGGCTAGCAATGTTGATGACATATATGTCGCACTAGCTCAGATGATGGATTTAGACCGGGGTGATTTTCTCAAGGCGATGGACATACTGTGTCATGATAATGTCAAGCATGAAATATTCATGTGGCTACCTGAAGACATGAAGGGCGTATGGCTGCGAATGCAGTTTGAGCGCTAGATTTGTGACATTTATCTACGTTTGAATTTTTAATTATGGACAATGTTTATGCGACAGAACATCATTATAATTCTGAACTTTAATTATCAATACTAGTTAGCTTTGCTTGTTTAAATTATTAAAATTTTAATTTCAGAAAGCCAATTCCATTGTGCAGCCGAACAACTTTAACATATCAATACCAATTCTGTTCACTGAATACCTTCCTGTAGCCGAACAATAGAATTGGTTTTCAGCACAAAACCAATTCCCGCAAATATTGGTTTTCTGACCAAAGCTAATTCCAGAAATCCAATACCTGCGCGCCGAACGGACCCTTAAAGATATTGCAACTATGCCCCGTGTCTGCGCAACGCGTAGGTGCCAATCTGGTGCGTAGTGCGCATGGGTTTGTTCCCTTGCGCGCGCGGGCTACACTCGGATGATCACATCGCACGCACCCCACACTCCTAGGCACTATGCACGGGTCAGCGCCTGGGAGATCTACCCTTGGGCTCCGTTTGCGTACCTTTTCATCCCCGTTGCACCTTCTCATCCCTCTTCATTAGCTCCTGCCATAACACCCTAATCTAGTCAAAGATGAAAGCCCACACGCTCCTATTACTTCGGCTCTAGCCTCTATAGACTTTGGGGGGGGGGGGGTGGATGAATGATGTGGTTGGCCCTAATTTATAAAGATAAATGGGCTGCAAGTAGCGAATTTCCCAATGCCCCACTTGCATAGTGGGAAGTTACGCACGATAACCGCTGCACACACGATCTACAGATTCGATATGCATGATAACTTCGATGAATGGGATTTAAACCGCTACGTTCTTATATATGGTCTCCCAACCTCCGTAACCCAGAGAGAGGCGGCCTTGGCCGCGACCGGCCTCTCCAAGGCCGGCCGCCTCGAGGTGGGTCTCAACCATGGCCGACCCTTATAAGGGGCCAACTGCCCGCAAAGGGGAGACCACCCCTCGACTGCCCCATTAATCACAGGTGACATCGGTCGTAAACCTTGCGTGAGGGTGTTACCACCTCGTGGCCACCCTGACGGAGGCAGCCTCAACAACCCTCGTGAGGGGGGAAGCCGGCCTGGCGCGAGGGCCCCAACCGTAGCCTACAAAGAGGGCGTGCCGTGCGGCCCCGCGATACGGTGGCTAGGTTGTGACCCCGCTAAGGGCGGCCTATCCATGGCCTCCTCGACGCAGGCGGCCTCAGCTGTAACACCCGTAATGGGGGGAGGCCACCCATATATGGGAAGCCTTAGCCGCAGCCCCTGCGCAGTGCGCGGCCTACTATTGGTCGTGGTCGGCCTTGCCCAAGGCCACCCTCAAGGGGGAGGCAAGCCATTGGCCGCCCAGGACAAGGGGCGGCCTTGGCCGGCCAACCCAAGGATGGCCTCCCCCTCCCGGCTGCTCTCTGTGGGGGATTTGAGCGGCCACTGCCTTGGCCGCCGACCTCGGGCCGCCATTCCCCCTAGGCGGGCTTTTTTCTAGCCCAGGGGTGGGGTTATCCTTCCCTAAAAGTGGCGATCTGTGTGCCTAGATCCGAGCGTTATATTAGTCTGCCTGGTATTTATTGGGAAAAATTACAGGACCACCCCCATAAAAGTCTATAATTGGACTCACTCTCCATTTCTTTTCGAAATTTTCTTCAGTTCCCTAACTCCGACATTTTTCTTGTCTCTCTCTCTCTTTCTCTCTCTCTCTCTCACACACACTCTCTACAGGTTGTCCACCCGCAAGTATCTCAAATGGTCATCGCTTAGCCGAATGAAGTTCGTCTGAACCAAGACAAGAATCTGGAAGTGAACTGTTTCCCTGCCATTGACGAAGTCTCCGATCGTGCGTGAGATGTTTAAGTGGGCGACGAGTTCTCAAGTGGCCACCAGGAAGGATTCCAGGAGGAGAGTAGAGATCCTGGAAGTGCGCAAAGAGTGTGTGACACTCAGAACTCTCCCCAACTCCTTCATTTATCAAAGTGTAACAAACTCTGGAATAATGGAAGTTAGGTCAACAACGAATCGACCGCGTGATTTTTCACCCCGATTGCGAGTTTTCCACATAATCAAATCTCTCTCGCACTGATCAAAGAACATTGGACTATTTGTACGCTTGGCCACTCAGCGGGCTAGGGCAGTTCAAGAGTCTCACTCTACTTGGAGCTCTAAGCAGACCACAACAAAACTTACTAAGAAAACTCATGAAATTGTCTTTGATGTGTGCATATTGCTTAGATACTATGTTATAGGACACTAACAATGTATGCATTAAACAATTGAGAAAATTGTAGGAAAATACACTGAAAACATGTTTGTAGTGTCATGTTCACTAAACTAGATTAAGTTTGTGGTGTTGTGACAACACGACGACATGAATCCTACAAGTAGTTTAATCAAAATTAATTAGATCAGATAATCACAGCCATTGGAACTGGGATAAATTTCTCAATCATGGACGTTCAGGCACATGCCTCTTCACATTACAAAGTAGAATATATATAAATAGGTTAAATGTCATAAACCAAGATTATAAATTACATTTGTCCAAAATCATTGTGACGAGCTTGATGAGTCCGAATTTTATAGGATTTTTCGAACTCATCTGAGCTCGTTTTCACACAATGCACTTCATATTTAGTTTATAATCATATCGCTCATATTTCACTTGGTATTCACTTTCGTAAGAAGTGCACAATATGCTTGTTGTGGTGCACAATTCCGCTCTATATTACTGGGGGTAAGCACATGGTGCTCTCCGATGTGTTTTTATAGTTTGTATTGCAGTTTTGGACGTGCGGGGCAGCGCCCAATCCATTTTGGAATTGTTTGTTATTCGCACGGTCGTGCTATATTTCTTCTCGCACGGGCATTCTGTCAGTCCATTTCGCTTTTATCGGTATATAGGAATATGCAGCCTGCTAAGTGCATTGCAAAAACTTATTTCAGTTTATTTTAAAATACTTTTCGCTGTGATTGTTGTGAACCGTTAGGACCTCTTACTCAATCTTGTTGTGTGCATTGTTAATATGGGCATCACCAATTCTCTATGAATGCGGTCAATACAACTACAAGAAAAACATGAATTAGCAACAAAAATTAGAAAGACTTGCTAATTTGTTGCTAATTATGAACGAATTTAGCAATGCATATAATATTTGTTTTTAGCTATAAAAATAACAACGAAATTTTTTGTTGCAAAAATAACAATGAAATATTTTGTTGCTAAATACTTGTTGCTAAATTGCAACAAAATTTTTCGTTTCAATAATTTCTTGCTAAAATTTTTGCATTAAAATATGACAAATGTTATGTGCAAATCGAATTTGGATACGTGCAAACTAATTTTATGTGCAGACCAAATTGTTACGTGCAAACCACAAATAAAATTAGAAAAAAATCATTTTAATAGATATACGATAAAATGAAACACATTAAATTTTTGTGAAAGTTATACATTTGGTGACAAGTAAATCAATCATGTAACTATCACAAGCATGATCAAAATAATATAGAGAGACTTCTTTGAAGGATCGATCAGATAATTCCTCGAAATCAAACTAAAAAAGAATGGAGATGGATACTAAACATTCATACTTGCATTGTCATTACCGATGCCATTAACCCATTTGAATCTAGACTGATGAAGAACAAAATGATATTACGTACAAGACTGCCGCAATATGCATATGCATTTTTGAAGATAAATAATTCATAAAAAAAATTTAAAAGACAAATGTCCATAATAAAGTTATGGCTTCTGTGTGAGTGATGCACTTTATTTGAGTGTTAATAATTTACAAATAAATTAAGTATTAATAATTATATATATTCTAGAATCAAAATTACAACTGAAAGGATGCATAAAAGGAGGGAAATTTTTGTTTCACTCCCATTTTATTTCATTGGCCACTTAACTAAAAAAATTGCCTTGAAATATATATAATAAGACCTAGCTCTAGCTGTCCCAATTCAATCCAACTCTTCACATTTTCGTGAAATCTCGCCGAGCAGGTTCTCTCCCGTGAAATCTCGCCGAGCTCCTGTGCAATCTCGTCGAGCTCCCGTGCAATCTCGATGCCAAGCTTGTTATACTCCGACGGGATCTTCCGGCCCTGCTCCATTGTGATGTGACTCTAGCTTCTTCCTCCAGGTGAATCGGCCTCCATATCCCACAGTCCGATCTTGGTAAGCTCTGCCTGATCTCGTCTCCGTCTTCACCATTCAGTGATTTCGAACTCATCGGGGTTCATCCTTCCCATTCCGAGTAGCTGGATCATACTTCCCATCCCGAGCAGCAGAGCCGGAAACCCCATCCCGAGCAGCAGAGCACACCGGAAACCCCATCCCAAGCAGCCGAGCACACTGGAAATCTCATCCCGAGCCCCTCCACTTCATTGACATCGGCAAGGTATAATATTCCTCCCCTTTGCAACTCCCAGTGGTGGACCCAGGAATGAGAAGCCATTTCTGTTTAAGATGTTTGAAAAATCATTTACACCTTCCTAAATCTAGAATGAGAAGCAATTTCTTGATTTCACTTTTACAACTTTCCCATCTTATTGCTTTTAAGTTATATTTCACTCTTACAGTTTTGATCATAAGCACATTTTGGTTGGGATCTATTCTCATCCTATAGTTTTTAATGTGTACCAAAATAGTTTCTTTGATAATTATATTGATGTATTATAGCTTCTTGTGTTTCCTCTTTTTCAACATGCACACATTTTGTTTGATCAAATGCCCAAGAGAATCTTATAAAAAATTTTGTTTTTTTTTGTTTCCATCAATGAGCTTTAGATGTTAAACCAATTAGCAAGTTGTAATGATGCTAGATTTTTTTGATAACATAAGGGCTTGGGTTCTCCTACTTTAATTTAGAAAATTTTCATTATGTAATATTGCTCTACACTAATCAAGTTAAGCGGTACTACTTAAAAAAGAATGTGTGGGTCATCTTAATAGTTTGTATTATTGCAATCTCATACTTGAAGTCATTCATGGTTTTCAAATTATTGTATTTCAATGATTTTCAGTTTTTGAAGTCTATTATTAGAAGAGTGTGGAACCCATTATTAGAGAATAGTTAAATTATATCCAAGTATTTATATTTTTTAAAATAAACTAACAATATACCATTTTCTAATTCAAAAATGGCTAGCTTTTTATTCACATTTATATAGCATCGATAAACATTTCAAACCTTGATTTTCATTTTTTCGGAAAGATCTTCAAGCATAGATCGGTCATCAGTTTGAAGGATTAAGAAGAGCACAGTGACATGTAATTGATGTCTTTAGTTTTTGAACGATGAGCTTGCTTTTGTATGGTTCATTGTGGGATCATGTTTATATTCATGTTTCACTCTGTCCAAAGCTCGATAATTACACTATTAAAGCATTGCTTTTGCATTTTCATGATAATTTATGTACATATGCTTCCATTAATAATTATAGTTTAACACATCTATTTCTCTAATTTCATCTAGGAAAATAGAAAATGATCTCACCTTTTTGAATACATTGATATCAATCCTCACCCCTGCTTCTTTTTTTGCATTCCTCAATACACAATGTTGCTTGATTTTCTTTCATTGCTATTTGATTCGTAAGAGTATGATGTTTAAGAAAATTTGTTAGAAGATGTTGCTACTTGGTTAGAATTTGTTTCTGATGTAGGTGATTTTACATATAATACTTGAAGCAGTAAAAACACCTATTATCAAACTTGATTAGTGTAGAACAATATTATAAAATTGATGGTTAGGCAAATTAGTGAAAAATCAAGTTCGAGAATGAAGTCTTCAGGCTGGGAAATTTTTTACAGATTTATGTATCCTTTAATTTGATTTAAGTGCTCACTGAATTTACCTAAATCTCTATCTTTTTTTGCCTTGTTTTGTTTTCTTATTCTCGCATATTTTTCTTTGAGTTACCTATTATCTTTATGATACAAACTATTTTAAATAATAACTATCTAATTTAAGTGGGTTGCACAATCCGTTCTTCACTCCATTCCCAACAATTGCTAAGCTCTTTGTCCTTGTTTTATAATTCATTTATGTCATCCTACCTAACACACAACAAAAATAACAGTTCATGGCAAAAAAACACACTTTTAAAAATTTTATAGCCATATGGTCAGATAATTTGCCTTATGACATAGGCTTCGCTTGGCGCAGCTAATTTGGTCAAAAAAGACATTATCGTAACGTGACATGTATGTTTGGCAAGACAAAGGCTATTACTGCTATAACCAAAAAAATAAGCTAGTTTTGAGCAGAAAATGCAAGAATTTTTTAGGTGAGGGCGTGCGTTCATAGTTCATGACCACCGCGTTCACGAGAAGCCATAGTCAGCCACTAACCTAGCCAAACAAACATTACCTAAAGATTCTTAGCCCAAGTGCACTAGGTAGGCAGAGAATGGAGGAGTGGGAAGGATTCAAGAATAGTATAAGCAAACTCGAGAAGTATGTAACACCTCCCATGTAATGATCGTATAATATGGGTCCGGCCGGGGCCCCACAGCATACAGTCGCCACAGCAACAACATTAAAATATGATATAATCTACCCAATCTCAAAACTTCGAACAAGCACAGCGGACAAACTAAAGACAAGAACAAAACTAGAAATTATCCACCACTAACAGGAGTATCAAATGGCCTTAAGGCCTTATACACAATTAGTCCAAACATAAAGACCATAAGGTCCAACATCAACGTGCAAATGCACTCCTAAGCTACCTCGGCGTGCAAGCTGGACAATGTCTAAGCAAGGTTCATACAATCATCGCAAGCAAACTAGAAACATACAGCAACACTTCATGAGTCTTAGGGCTTTTCGCCCGGCGCAATAGCTTCCGCTTGCGATCCTTGCCCTGTAAAAATTTGAAGTAACGTGGGTCAGTAAAGGCTGAACTCTACTGTGTAACCAACACATCTCCTCCCGACCGCCCCTAAAGGACCCCGGGGTACCCCTCCAACCTGCAAGTCAGCACTTCGCATACTAAATGTACAAATATATAAAGCTTTAAAAAAACAGGTTTGGATGTCTCATACAACATACACGTTCTCTTTGTTTTGAACAGAGTGAAGGGGCCTACTATGCACCATGAATGCAAACCCGGGCTTCGCCCAAGGCACCCTATCTCGTATGCATCTAACACACCATCAAACAACTGGGTACTACCGTTTTCCCATTGGCTTAAAGCCGCAAATCAAAAGGGAGCTGCAATGTCCCAAACGGCCCAAGTGTCGTCACACGGAAATCTTGTAAAGGCCCCACCCGCACACAGGTCTTAAACTCCGGGCTTTCCTGCAAATTCTGACTTCTCACATCAGGATTCCGTCTCTCACACAAACCGATTCTAAGAACCCTTGCTGTACCCCACCCGCTAATTGCCTTATTGCCCGGGCTTGCCCCACGCTCGGCATTCTCGTCAGTCTCACAGAAGGGGACTAGTCTTGCCGGGACACTCTGCCCACATGACTTGCACGTCATGGGATAGCCAGCCGACCACGGAGACGTAGCCATGCCTTAGCACAGCACAACCATATAATTTCCCACCCTAATCCACCATTTGTACTGTAACGTTCTCGCGCACCAAGGAAAATATCTACCTCCAATGCGGAGCTAACCTTGTCCGGTTCCGTCTACGAGCACTCACTCAAGAAAAGGGGGGAACAACGCATACAACACAACGACATCTTGCCGCGACGGATTTCTACCGAAACCTCAAGGCTCGCTATACAACATCACCGAGTCGGACTAACGGTCGCGACTACGGCTTCACCCACAATTCCTAATCCACTAACAGAGCGGATCTCAAATGCAAAATCATGTCGGGGACGGACACAATCGACCCGGAGGTTCCTCTTGAACCATGACAACCCAAACCCCTCTCATTTGAGAGATCTAGAGCCAAAAGATGAAAAGCAAAGATGCAAAGCGCGCATCATACAACCAAGAGGAGTAGTGTCATTACCTTGCGACCTCTCTTCCTAGCCATGGAGAACATGGTCGGATAAACACCACCGCAACGATCTTGCCTTTGCGGATCTGGACTCCGCTCGCAAAATGGGGCTCCGAAGCTTCACCGGTAGCCGGAGTTGCACTCCTTCTTCCTCCTAGCTCTCCCTTCTCTCTAGAGTTGTAGAAAGAGGAAGAAGAAGAGAAACAAGGGTTTGAAAACCCTTATTCCCAGCCTTTAATTTAGCAAAGACCAACCATAACCATTGGATCCCAAAAAAAGGAATCGAACGGCCAAGATTCGCCCTGAAAATAAACTTCCTGGGCCGAACACGGGTTGTGACACGCCCGTGTACAAGGCCATGTTCTCTTACTCACCGTCAAACCAGAAATCCCGAACAAGACACAGCCTTTAGCATGGCCTCGAACACGCCCGTGTCTCAGGTGACACGCCCGTATCAAGGCCCGTGTCATGGCCCGTGTCCCCCAAATGATACGGGACCAAAACGTCCCGAGAGGTACACGGCCATGTGACACGCCCGTGTCACATACCGTGTACTAAACACGCCCAGGGACATGCTCGTATCACAGGCCGTGTAACTTCCTCAGCACAAACAACCCGAGCGAAACACGACCTTTGATACGCCCATGTCTCTGGCCGTGTGCCCTCACTCAATTCTAGAAATCATTGAGTGCTCGACACGCCCTGGGACATGCCCGTGTCCCAGACTGTGTGCTCACTCAATGCCACCAAAAATCGTTCAGTGCTCGACACGCCCTTGGACACGCCTGTGTCTCAGGTGATACGCCCGTGTCTCAGATGACACACCCGTGTCATAGCCCGTGTTCTCACTCAACGCTCATCGACCAAGAAATCATCGAACCCGAGCACGACATGCCCTGTGACACGCCCGTGTCACAGGCCGTGTCAGCCTACCCAGAACCCAACTTGGACAAAAACAATGCCATCAGTTCTTCTTCCAAGATCTGGGGCATTACAATTCCTCCTCCCTTAAAAGAATTTCGTCCCGAAATTTAACTATAGAAGGTAAACAAAACTTAAACGGTACCTGAATGGAAAAGCTCGGGGTACTCCTCAAGCATGGCCTGCTCTCGTTCCCAAGAAAGCTCCTCGCGGCCACAGTTGTCCCAACGAACTTTTACAAGTTTAACCTCCTTGTTCTGCAATTGCTGGACCTCTGAATCTTCTATACCGATTGGATGAACTCGCATCCTCAAGTGCTCTTCTATCGGCACTGTGGCCGATTCGATCACCACGCTAGCCTCTATCAAATCTTTCCTCAAAATGGAGACATGGAAGACATCGTGTAATCCACTCAGCTCCGGGGATAATGCCAACCGGTACACTGCTTCTCCCACCCGTTCTATAATCTCGAACAGTCCCAAAAACCTCGGACTCAACTTCTTGAGTCGACGAATCCGTGAAACGCCTTTGAACGGTTTTATCTTTAGATAAACCAGTCGCCCACCGCGAACTCCACATTCCTGTGGTGTGCGTTAAAATATTTCGCTTGCCGATCTTGAGCTACCTTCATGCGCTCTTGAATGGTTCGCACCAAATCACTAGCGTCAGCTACCACCTCTTTTCCCAAAAGCTTGGTGTCTCCCGCCTCTATCCAAGACATCGGTGTTCGACACCGCCTCCCTACAAAGCTTCGTATGACGCCATCTTGATACTTTCTTGGTAACTGAAAGTGAGGGTAAGATTTACCTTTACTCTAGAGGGGGGGGGGGTGAATAGAGTATATTAAAATAATTTTCCAATTTAAAAATTATTCAGCAGTGGAAGACTTGATTTATATATAAGTGTATTGTGCTTGCAGAGATTAAAGAAAACTAAAGCAGAATATAAAAACACAGCACACAGCAAATCAAACACAGCAACCAGAAGACACAAGGATCTATAGTGGTTCCCCAATCAACCTGGGTACATCCACTATTCTACTACCCTAGGTAGGAATCCACTGCAGGATGAGTTGATCAGGTGTCCTGGGCACCAATGAGCTTTTGATAAGGTGCTCAAATACCAAACTAGATTTTTTGATAAGGTGTCTTGCCACCACTGAGTTTTGACAAGGTCTCAGAAACCAAACACAAAACTTTTGAGGGGAGTTTTGAGTAACCCTTTTACAGCAGAATAAAAGAAAGATGAAGATGTTGATGTTCTTCTCTGTTAACAGTCTAAGAGAAGACTAGTGGATTGTTGTTGTCAAAGCTCCCCCTGAGATTTGCAGTTGTTCAGGAAGAAGAGCTTTGCATAGGGTGATAGGCCTTCAGTATATTTGAGATCTCCAGCAAAAGGTGATTTCAACAAAGGCTGAAATGTGATGTGTCTGGAGTCTTTGATTGATAAAGCCTTGAACACTTGAATCAGAAGAGATTTTGAAAGAATAGAAGAATTATTTTCTGTGTGGTGATCTACTTCACTGTTGTATTTCTTGTGTTCTATAAGAATTCTAACTTGTAATCCTGTAGTCCTTGTGTCTCAAAATCTATTCCTTAGAATAATAATCATCATCATTATTATGTCTCAATTACTCTAAGATGATATATTGAAATTCAGTCTTCTAGATAGTCGTTAGCCAGTCATAAATGACTTCCTTAATTGATATCTGTCTCTGGAGGAAAGTCCTAAGAGACATTCCATTTAGTCTTCCTTGAAACTTGCTCCAGATTTATTGAAACGGCTACAAAATCCTTTGAAATAAATGCTGGATATGAATCAGATTGAATTCCATAACTGACTGAATTTGAATTCTGAAATCGTCGATCTCTCAAGAAAGTCATCGATTTGAGCTCGACTATCGTTGACCTGAGCTCAGAGACTGAAATTAGACTTGAGATAGAAATCGTCAATCTAAGCTCAGAGATCGTCGAACCGAGTTCGACGACTCGTTGGACTGAGCTTAGAGATAGTCGAACTAAGTTCGACGCCTCGTCGATCTGAGCTTGACGAAAATTGCCTTAAACTTCTGCACTTGTAATCTGATCTAGAAGGTCTTGGGGACAGCTTTCAAACCTAAGTTCTAACTTTATACCTATTCTAGTTGACCTTTAAGACTATACAATGAGGTCAAGACATTTTCCTATGGACATAGTGATCCTTACCCAAATCAGTAATAGGGTGTTCCAACAATCTCCCCCTATTTGGGTTAGGATTACTATTTATATGACATATATAGGAAATAACAAGCATACAAGCAGAAATAAAAGCAAATACAATATTACAGAGAAATGAATTGCAGCATTGCAGAAGCACATATGATATCACAACAGATAGTCAGAAATAGATGTATACTGTCAGCTTACATAATTACTCCTTTTCTTTGCCCTTTTTGAATAAATTTTCTCTGTTTGGATCTTGAGCTTCCTTCTTGGATCTCCTGTCATCATCAGCACCTAGGGAGGTTTGAGATTTGGGCCTGGGGACCACTGCCTCTAGGTGTAGCTTCATGTAACTCTCTTGATCAAAGAACTTTCTTGAGGAGTATCTTTCAAGTTCTTTCTTCCTTTGCTTAGATAGAGTAGTGATGTTTGAAGTATCTCTTCCCTTCTTTATTTGATCTAAGACAGCTAATTCTTTCATCCTTGCTGTCCAAGAAAGGGGATTGTTTTCTGGATCTTCAAAGGGGACAGAAGGTTCATATCTGTTAATTGTATCAGCAGGAGGAGCTCTTGAAGTAACAATTTCTTTCAGTTTGTAAGGGAAAGGACCAGAAGTTGAATCAATGGGGCCTTATCCTTCCCTGTGATAAAGATGTTGTCTGGATTGTCCTCTGGAATAAACTTTGTAACCTCTTTGATTTCCTCTATATTGGCCTCTTCTGGATTGGTAGCCTCTTTGTTGATATCCTCTAGATTATGATCTATCTTGAGTCTGAGAGGAACTTTGAGTTTTAGCATGAGAGGATTGTGAAGCAGAACTTCCACCAGTTCCTGCATCTGGAGAAGGAGGAGGAGGAGGATTATGGTGAGATGATCCTTTGTCATACTTCCTCTTCTTCTTCATGGCCTTTAATTGATTCTTTGAGAATTGTATCGATGGTTCAGTTATAGGGCAGTCATACAGAATATAATAAGGAATATTATTATCATTCTTCACTTTCTCTGGAGGAACTCTCTTCAAAGCTTTGCTTCTTGCTTTCCTCTTCCTTGTAATGGTTGCAGAGGAGTCATCAGAATCAATTCTAAACTTGTCACTGTCTGAGCTTTGATGATTGTCATATAATTCATCAATCCTTTTAATATACTCTTTCTGTTGTTTAGATTGTTCAGTTGAAGCAACAACAACAACAGTGACAGAAGCAGTAACAATAGACATAACAATATTAGTAGAAACAGAAGTAGCAACAGAAACAACTGGAGCAGCAGGAACATCAGAAACAGTAATAACAGTAGCAGCATATTTTGAAACAAAAGCAGCAGTAACAGCAGGCTCATTAACAAGAATAGCAGGCTCTGAATCATTTGCCTCTGTTATCATCATTTCATTAGCAATATTAAGACTAACTTCATCAGCAGCAGAATCAACATACACAGCATCAGTATAAGTAACAATTTCCACAGCCTTGATAGATTTGATATATGAAGATATCAGGCTGGGATCACAACTGGAAATAGGCACAATGGCCTTAGTAAGGTCTTCAACTTCTTGAGCTGGAAGGTATCTGCTATGGAGAGCATCAAAATCTGAAAGCAGTGACTTGAAGTCAACTGCACTGAAGGAAAGAGCTGGAGCTGGGGATGGAGTCACTAGCAGATCTTTTTCTGGAGCAGGCAGCATCTCTTCTTTATCTGGCATCTCCCCCTGCCTGGATTCAGTAAAAACTGGATCAAGGCACCCCACATAAGGGATTGCCTGAGGAGGACAGAAGGAGGATAGCCTGGCAGATAACTCCTGGATAGATTTAAGAAGTAGAGCCATGGAGGTCTCCAGCAAGAGTGGTAGCCTGGGAGCTAACATCTCATATAGCTTATCTGCAAGGACTGGAAGATCTACTTGCTCAAGGGATACTTGAGTAGAGGTAGAGGAGAATGTGACAGAAGTTGATGGTGTTGGAGGAGCTGTAGTGATGTGGAGAAATGATGTGGATGGTAGTGAGATGGATGGTTGAGAGATGGGAATGGTGGTGAGGGATGTCACTGGAATGGAAATGGATGGGGTGAAGGATGGTTGAGCTAGAATGACTTGAAGCAATTGTTGGTAAGAGGTGGAAGATGATGTGGGATCAAGAGGTGAGGAATGAGAATCATTCATGAAGGAATCATCTAAGAGGTTGAAGGATGTAATGTGGATGGATGAATCAATGTCAAGAGGTGGATAATAATGTAGAGGATGAAATAGTTCTTGAATAGTTGCTGGTAGTGGATAGGAGATAGATGGAGATGGAGTTGAGATGGGAGATGAAATAGTGATGGGGGATGAAGTTGAAATGGTGATGGTGGATGTAGGGATGGTTGAAGAAACAATAGGAGGAGATGAGGAGGCAGACAGGCAATTCTTCCAAGGGGGCAGTTTCCTGAGGGGAGGTGACTTGTACAGTCCTTGTGCCTGAAGTAGAGATAACTGCAGGAGCCCTATTGGGTTTGGCAATTTGCCTGTCCCACTTTCCAAAGAGAGCACAGGATAGTCTCTTGGAGGCATTGATGTGCATACCACTGGAAACAAGCAGTTGGGGGCATCTGTTATGCAGAAACAGGCCCAAAATCCTCCCAAAAATAACAAAATTCTTGCTAATCTTCTTCTTAATTAAATCAAAGAATATTTCTCCCCAATTCAAATGTTTATTATCCACTAAAGCAGCCATCAAACAAAATTGATACCTTGAGATTGTATCATGAGCAGAATGCTTTGCCAACAGTACCTTTCCCACAACATCAGCTAAAAATCTTTACTCCACTGACAGACTTTTCTTAAGCAACTTATTAGGGTTTGATGCTGAGTGACCCATTCTATCCAACATACTAGAAAATTCCTCTCCAGATAACTCTACAGAATCATGCCCAGTACTCAATTGGAAAACTTCTATTAGGAGTGCAGGAGTTAGGGATACCTGAGTTCCTGATATTGTACCAATCACTGTGTTTTAATCCAGGTTGTGTGCGGTATACACCCATTCCTTAATCTTGTCTGCAGCCAATTTCATCCTTGTGGACATGATAGGAACCAACTGTTGTCCCTTGAACAGTTCCAAAATATCTTTGAAGATTTGATCACTGCCTTCAAAAGAATCCATGTCGATGTCGAATCCGGTGTCAAACTTCATTGCTGCTAAGACTGCAACTGAGATGACCATGTTTACCTGCAAAAATGAACAAACAAGACCAAGTGCAGAGATGTTTGGAGGGAAAGAGAGGCTCTGCAGAAAGTATGAATGCGCAAAAGGAGAACGACGGCCGAAAAATCAATTTTATATCAGGGTTCGACGCCGAAAAGGAAAGATCGTTGAACTCCGTTCGACGATCTGGGCTTCTAAAGGAATCTGAAAGGTCTTCAACATCGTCGATCTCCGTTCGATGATATTAGAGAGCATCGAGCTCTGTTCGATGATCTTTGATCGGAAAGAGATAGCCTAGCACTATCTGAAAAACGCTGAACTCCGGTCGACGATTTCTGAGAACGTCGATCTCCGTTCGACGATCGTTGGGAAAAACGTCGAGCGCAGTTCAGAGAACAGAAATAACCTATAGACACTAGAAAAATGAAGTTTTTAACCTAGTCTTGGTCAATTTTAAGGTTTTAAAATCTTGGATCTTAATTTAAACTTCCTCCATCTAACATTCCTAACTGATTCAGGAAGAAGGTGTATTTCTTTTCATCCAATGGTTTGGTGAAAATATCTCCCCTTTGCAAATCAGGTTGGATATATTGAAGTTCAATTTTATTTTTCTCAACATTATCTCTTAAAAAGTGATGCCTAATCTCTATATATTTTGTCCTACTATGGAGGACTGGATTTTGTGCTATAGAAATAGCACTGGTGTTATCACAAAATATTTTTAACTTGTCTAAGTTGTAACCATAGTCTAGGAGCTGATTTTTAATCCACAATATCTGTGAGCAACAACTGTCTGCTACCATGTATTCAGCTTCATCAGTTGATGTGGACACAGATGTTTGTTTCTTACAAAACCAGGAGACAAGTCTGTCTCCAAGAAACTGACAAGTTCCACTGGTGCTTTTCCTGTTTACTATACATCCAGCATAATCAGCATCTGAAATTCCAGTTAATTCAAATCCTGAATCTTTTGGATACCAGAGACCTAGATTTGGATAACTTTTCACATACCTAAGAATCATTTTTACTAATATTAGGTGTGACTCTCTAGGGCTTACTTGGAATCTAGCACAGATGCATGCAGCAAACATTATGTCAGGTCTACTAGTTGTAAGATACAATAAAGAGCCAATCATTGCTCTATATATTGTCTGATCAACATGTTTCCCATGTTCATTAGCATCTAATACGTCATTAGTAGGCATAGGTGTTTTCATACATGATGCTTCAGACATACCAAATTTCTTAACCAATTCTTTTGCATACTTGGTTTGAGAAATAAATATACCATCAGCATGCCATTTGACCTGCAATCCTAGAAAGAAGAAAAGCTCACCCATGCTACTCATTTCAAATTTAGAATGCATTAGGTTTGAAAACTTCTTGGACAAATTTGAATCAGTAGATCCAAAGATAATGTCATCTACATAAATTTGTACTAATAGGGTATTGGACTTATGAGTTCTAATTAAAAGAGTTTGGTCTACTCTACCCCTTATAAAATCATTTTTCAAAAGAAAGCATGCTAAGGTCTCATACCATGCTCTAGGAGCTTGCTTGAGACCATATAATGCTTTATGCAATTTAAAGACATAATCAGGATGAGTTGGAGAGATAAAACCTGGGGGTTGTCTAACATAGACTTCTTCCTTGATATCTCCATTGAGAAATGCACTCTTTACATCCATTTGATAGACCTTGAATCCCTTGTGAGCTGCATAGTCTAGAAATATTCTTATGGCCTCTAACCTTGCAACTGGTGCAAAGATCTGGTCATAATCTATTCCTTCTTCTTATGAGTATCCTTGTGCAACTAGCCTTGCCTTGTTCCTTACAATAATTCCTTGATCATCCAACTTGTTTCTGAACACCCATTTTGTTCCAACAATGGAGTGATCCTTTGGCCTTGGCACTAGTTCCCAAACTTTGTTCCTTTCAAATTGATGTAATTCCTCTTGCATTGCAATGATCCAGTGTGGATCTTGTTCTACATCTTGTTTGGATTGAGGCTTAATTTGAGATAGAAAGCAGGTGTGCATCAGGTTTTGGTTGACCTGATTTCTGGTTTGCACACCAGCTGAAATGTCTCCAATCACTTGGGAGATTGGATGATCTCTTGATGTTACTAAATTAATAGGAGGTGTTGATTGTTCACCAACCTGTGCTGTTATTTCCTCTTGTGGAACAACAACAGGCCCTTCAATATGATACTCACCAAGATGTTGAATGTCCTCTTCATCTTCACTGCTTTCACTTCTTTGTTGTATAGGTGAAGGTGTGGTACCCTCTTCTATAATGTGTAACCTGTTCAAATTCTCTGAGAGAGAATGTACCTGCAACGGTTCTATGGTAGAAGTGTTCTTCTCCTTATAAGACATGTTAGTTTCATCAAAAGATACATGGACAGATTCTTCAATTTTAAGAGAAGATTTGTTATACACCCTATAAGCTTTACTGATCATGGAGTATCCCAGAAATACTCCTTCATCAGCTTTGGCTTGAAATTTTGCTATGTATTTCTTGTCATTATTGTGTATGTAACAAATGCAATCAAAATTTTTGAAGTAATCTACTTTAGGTTTTTTCCCTTTGAGTAATTCATAAGGAGTCTTTCCCTTCAGCTTATGTATCAAACTTCTATTCAACACATAGTTTGAGGTGTTCACTGCCTCTGCCCAAAAGGATAGAGGAATGTGAGCATCTGTTAACAATGTATTAGCAGATTCAATAAGGGTTCTATTTTTCCTTTCAGCTACCCCATTTTGTTGAGGAGTTCTAGGAGCTGAGAAAGTGTGTCTGATCCCTTCACTCTGACAGAACTCTTGCATAAGAAGAGAATCAAACTCTGTCCCATGATCACTTCTAATCAGGGCAATGTGAGTATTGAACTCAATCTGTATGCATTTGAGAAACTCTGTCAAACACTTAAAGTTATCAGACTTTTTCCTCAGAAAGAACACCCATGTGAATCTAGAGAAGTCATACTAAAGTGTAAGATTTCCCTCATAGGCTTTGTACTGTAATGGGTCCAGAAAGATCCATGTGTAACAGATATAAGATCCTAGGTGAATCACTCTTATTAAGTGACTTAAAACTATTTTTAGTTTGCTTGCCTAATTGACAAGCCCTGCAAAGTCCTTCCTTCTTGTAGGGGCCAGAAGGTAGTCCTCTAACAAGGTTGTCCTTGGATAGCCAAGCAATGGTTCTAAGGTTTATATGTCCTAGTCTCTTATGCCAAAGTTTATTTGGTTTACAAACAGAATTGAACAAGCAAGATGTCTACCTTAATTGAAAGAAAATCTACAAGATAGATGTTATCTTTCCTTTTACCTGTCAACACAGTTGTGTTGTCCTCTGATTTGATTTTGCATGATGATTTGTTGAATGTCACTTGGTAGCCTTCATCACATAGTTGACTGATGCTGATTAGATTGTACTTCAGTCCTTCCACATAAGCCATCTTCTTGAATGTGACTGATCCTATTTGGACTGCACCATATCCCTTGGTTTGTCCAAATTTTGAATCTCCAAATATGACTTTGGGTCCAAGCTTGGATTTGAAGGATGTAAGGTTATCCTTGCTTCCTGTCATGTGCTTTGAGCACCCACTATCCAGATACCATTGCTAGTTCATTGTTGGATAGGTTTTCACCTGCATACATGACAAATTATTTGTTTTTGACCCAGTTTATCTTGGGCCTAGGTTGATAACCTTTAAAATCTGAAATAAATGACATCCCTGGTTGACTCTTATAGCCTTCAAGATGATATCTCCTAGGAGGTATTATCCATTCAGCATAAGGGTTGAAGCCTTGGGATGTAGGACCTCTAGGATTGAATTTTTATTTACCCTTAGAAATTTGTTCAAAGCTCTGATATCTGTTCGACGATCTCTGAGCTGAGTTCGACAATCTTGGGTCAGATCGTCGAGCTCCGTTCGAAGATCGACTTTGCCAGAGTTCAGAGTTCAGTGATCGTCGACCTGAGTTCGACGATTCAGCTTGAGATCGCTGAGCTCCGTTCGGCGATCGTCAAGCTATGTTCGACATTTTCCATTGAACCTTATTTTTCTTAGGAATATCAGAATTCTTCCTAGCTACCTCTACAACTCCCTTTCCTTTATCTGAGATAAATTTAATTGGGGTTGTTAGTACTATAGGTTGGCTGGATGAAGCACCCAGGCCCAGTGTACTGTTAAGTCTTGAGTTCACTGTGCTTGTGATGTACATCAGTCTGATGCTTCTCCCATTAAGGGACTCTTCAAACTTCTCTGCCTGAGATAGTTCACTTTTCAGTGAAGCTATCTCCTCCCTACAACATTCCAACTCCTTAGAGAGTTTGATGTTATCTGATTTTAAAGTGCTATGTTCAGACAATTGATTTCTGAGAGAGATAATCTCTTTCTCAGACTTTAGCAGGTCTAAACAAAGTGCCTTAAATTCAAATCTAAAGTCCTCTGAATTGAAATCAAAAGAATCTATTACCTGATCTTCTTCAGCTTTATGTTCAGATTCAGATTCTGACTCTTATTCTACATCAGAATTTTATTGAGATGCATTGATAGCCATCATGCAGAACTCCTTCTCTTCAGCATCATCTTCATCATCACTTGAGCTTGATGAAGCCTCTGATTCTTCTTCAGTTGTACTCCAGGTTTCAACTACAAATCCTTTCTTGGTGTGTTTGTTCTTGTTGGAAGAGGATTTATCATTGTTGTTTCTCCTGGAGTCTTTGTCTCTTCTCTTATCTTTCTTATCTTTCTTGTCCTTATTTTGATTCTCTGGACAGTCAGGCACAATATGGCCTGGTTTCCTGCATCCAAAACAAATAATTTCTTTGTTACTGGACTTGTCATACCTTGGCTTTTCATAGCCTCTGGATGACCTTTTCCTGAAATCTTTCCTGGCCATCTTGTAAAATCTTTTGGCCAGTAGACTCAATAGCTCTTCATTGCCTGTTACTTTGTCTTTAGGCTGATCTTCTGTAGCTTTGAAAGCTATTGTCTTCTCCTTCCTGATTGCTGGAGAAGCAGCCTTTTGTTCTTCCTCTCTATTCTTGATAAGCAGCTCATAGGACTTGAGCTTTCCCAATAGAGCTTCAGTAGTGATCTCATTTAGGCTTCTGGTATCCTTGATTGGCCAGATCCTTGAATCCCAAGTGCTGGGGAAGCACAATAAGATCTTATCATTGAGTTCACTCAATGAGATCTCCTTGTCCAAGGTTTTTAGTTCACTGGCAATTAGACTAAGTCTGTTGTACATATCAACAACTGACTCAGTTTCTCCCTTCTTGAAATTCTCATACTGGGTTATGAGATGAGATCTTCTATCTTTTCTTTCATCAGCAGATCTGACACAATCTCAGATAGCTTGTCCCATATTTCTTTTGCTGAGTTGCATTCAGCCACTTTTTGAAATATCTCATCAGACATAGTCTGAGCCAATATGTTCATTGCCTTAGCATCAGCAACTTTCCACTTTTTGATTTCTGCTTCTGTTCCTGAAGGAGGTGGAATAGCCCTTGCACTTGTACTTTCTGGGGGTCTTGGACATACTGTCAAAACAAAATTATAGATGTCCTCATCAATAGAATTCATATATAATCTAATCCTAGCCTTCCAAAGTGCAAACTCAGAAAGATTGTACACTAAAGGTCTGGTGCTAGCATAATCTTTGTTCTGTGCCATGGTTTTATATGAAAATAAATATAATAAAAATAATAACCCTCTATTAAATATTGATCTTATCAAAGATCTTTTGGTTCAGGTGTTAGCCTGTAGGAACAACCAATCTGATGAAGATTTAGTTGTTGAGTAACCAACCTCCCTCTGATACCAATTGAAAGATGAGGGTAAGATCTACCTTTACTCTAGAGGGGCGGGGGGGGGGGGGGGGGGGGTGAATAGAGTATATTAAAATAATTTTCTAATTTAAAAATTATTCAGCAGTGGAAGACTTGATTTATATATAAGTGTATTGTGTTTGAAGAGATTAAAGCAAACTAAAGCAGAATATAAAAACACAGCACATAGTAAATCAAACACAGCAACCAGAAGACACAAGGATCTATAGTGGTTCCCCAATAAACCTGGGTACATCCACTCTTCTACCACCCTAGGTAGGAATCCACTGCAGGATGAGTTGATCAGGTGTCCTGGGCACCAATGAGCTTTTGATAAGGTGCTCAAAAACCAAACTAGATTTTTTGATCAGGTGTCTTGCAACCACTGAGTTTTGACAAGGTCTCAGAAACCAAACACAAAACTTTTGAAGGGAGTTTTGAGTAACCATTTTATAGCAGAATAAAAGAAAGATGAAGATGTTGATGTTCTTCTCTGTCAACAGTCTAAGAGAAGACTGGTGGATTGTTGTTGTCAAAGCTCCCTCTGATATTTGCAGTTGTTCAGGAAGAAGAGCTTTGCAGAGGGTGATATGCCTTCAGTATATTTGAGATCTCCAGCAAAAGGTGATTTCAACAAAGGATAAAATGTGATGTGTCTGGAGTCTTTGATTGATGAAGCCTTGAACACTTGAATCAGAAGAGATCTTGAAAGAATAGAAGAATTCTTTTCTGTGTGGTGATCTACTTCACTATTGTATTCCTTGTGTTCTGTAAGAATTCTAACTTATAATCCTGTAGTCCTTATGTCTCAAAATCTATTCCTTAGAATAATCATCATCATCATTATTCTGTCTCAATTACTATGAGATGATATATTGAAATTCAGTCTTCTAGATAGTCGTTAGCCAGTCATAAATGACTTCCTTAATTGATATCTGTCTCTGGAGGAAAGTCCTAAGAGACATTCCATTTAGTCTTCCTTGAAACTTGCTCCAGATTGATTGAAACGGCTACAAAATCCTTTGAAATAAATGCTGGATATGAATCAGATTGAATTCCATAACTGACTGAATTTGAATTCTGAAATCGTCGATCTCTCAAAAAGTCATCGATCTGAGCTCGACAATCGTTGACCTGAGCTCAGAGACTAGAATTAGACTTGAGATAGAAATCTTCGATCTGAGCTCGGAGATCGTCGAACCGAGTTCGACGACTCGTTGAACTGAGCTCAGAGATAGTCGAACTAAGTTCGACGCCTCGTCGATCTGAGCTCGACGAAAATTGCCTTAAACTTCTGCACTTGTAATCTGATCTAGAAGGTCTTGGGGACAGCTTTCAAACCTAAGTTCTAAGCCTTAGACCTATTCTCGTTGACCTTTAAGACTATACAATGAGGTTAAGACATTTTCCTAAGGACATAGTGATCCTTACCCAAATCAGTAATAGGGTGTTCCAACAGTAACTATTATTATAAGAGAACTCTACCATGAAGAGATGATCCTCCCACTTCTTGTCCGAAGTCGAGAGTACACATCCTCAGCATATCCTCCATAGTACGGTTCGTTCTCTCGCTCTGCTTGTCAGTTCTAGGATGGAAGGCCGTACTGAACTTGAGTTTCGTGCCCATGCTTTTCTACACTAACCTCCAATCCTTAGACGTGAAACGTCTGTCACGATCACTAACTATGCTCTTCGGAATCCCATGCAGTCACACAATGTTGCGAACGTACAATTCCACCAACTTTTCCACGCTGTCCTCCTTCCGATTTGGTATAAAGTGTGCCACTTTGGTCAAGCGGTCCATGATCACCCAAATGGCGTCGTTGCCCTGCTACGATCTAGGCAACCCATGCACAAAATCCATGGAGATGTCATCAAATTTCCACTATGGGATAGGAAGAGGCTTCAAGAACTCTCTCGGCTTCTGACACTCAGCCTTCACCAAGGCACAGGTTTGGCACCGACCCACATACAAAGCTACATCCCGCTTCAGACCAGGCCACCAATAGGATTTCTTCATATCCAAGTACATCTTTGTACTACCCAGGTGAATAGAGTACTTTGTGAAGTGGGCCTCAAACATCAACTCCTCACGGAGCTTGCCGAACTGCGGTAAACAAATCCTTCCGCCTTTCCTCAGAATCCCATAGATCATCTCCCAGGCGCTGCCCTCACCCTTTTGAGCTTCCTCCACGTATGGTTGGAACTCCGTATCCAAACGGGTCGCCTCCCGAATACGATCACACAAATTGTTTTGCATTTCAATCCAGTTTAACCGAGCCACGCTAGACTCGCCTCTTGTCTACACATTCCATGTCCGAGGGACTCCCAATCTCGCCTCAATTGCTCATCATGAGCTTCAATCCAATTTCCTTGCCCTGAGTATTTTCTTCTCAAAGCATCAACCACCACATTGACTTTGCCTGGCATGTACTGAATCGACACTTCGTAGTCCCCAAGGAACTCGACCCACCTGCGCTGCCGCATATTTAAGTCCTTCTGAATCTAGGAGATACTTCTGACTTTTGTGGTCCGTGAAGATCTCCACTTTTGCACCATACACGTAGTGCTGCCATAATTTTAGCATAAAGATTACTGCCGCCAATTCCAAATCATAGATGGGGTAGTTTCTCTCGTGCGGCTTCAACTGCCTAGACCCAAAAGCAATCACGCTGCCACACTGCACCAGAACGCACCCCAAACCGCATCCGGATGCGTCGCTGAAAATCTGAAATCCTTCGGTCCCCTTCGACAGACTAAGGATTGGCGCCGTCATAAGCCTTTCCTTCAGGTTATCAAACACCTGATTGCACTCTTGTGTCCACACGAATTTCTGATCCTTGCGAGTTAGTGAAGTGAGGGGTAGAGCTATCCGCGAAAAGTTTTCCACAAACCTTCGATAGTACCCGACTAGTCCAAGAAAACTCCGGACTTCCGCCACGGTCCTCAATACTGGCCACTCTCTGATGGCTTCTACTTTCATTGGATCTACTGCCACCCCATCCCCACTAATTACATGGCCCAAAAACATCACTTTCTCCAACCAGAAATCGCATTTGGAGAACTTTGCATAAAGCTGGTTCTCTCTCAACACTTGCAACACTATTTTCAAGTGAGACTCGTGCTCCGCTTCTGACTTGGAATAAACCAGAATGTCATCAATGAAAATGACTACAAACAAGTCCAAATATTTGCAAAAGACTCGGTTCATCAGGTCCATGAATACGGATGGTGCGTTCGTCAGCCCGAACGACATCACCGAAAATTCAAAGTGACCATACCTCATGCCAAACGCGGTCTTGGGTATGTCTTCATCTCGAATTTGTAACTGATAGTAACCTGACTTCAAGTCCAACTTGGAATACACCACCGACCCCACTAACTGGTCGAACAGATCGTCTATCCGAGGAATCGGGTACTTATTCTTGATAGTCAGTTTGTTCAACTCTCGGTAGTCTATGCACAACCGCATACTACTGTCCTTCTTCTTTACGAACAACACTGGTGCACTCCACGGTGAAGAACTGGGTCTGATATACCCCTGCTCCAAAAGCTCCTGCAACTGAACTTTAAGTTCGGCCAACTCCTTTGGTGCCATCCTAAAGGGAGGACGTGACACCGGTCTAGCCTCTAGCACTAGCTCGATAGAGAAATCAATCTCCCGCCGAGGAGGCGCTCCCGGCAGCTCCTCAAGAAACATGTCTTCAAACTCTGCCACTACGGGTACTTCACCAAGTGATAACCTGGAAAGGCTAACCTCCAACAGTGCTACTAGGGATACACCTCCTTGGTTAACTGGCCGTACTAATTGTATGGCCGAAACTAGGGAATAGGCTACCCCATGAAGACCCTCAAACTTGACTTCTGCTTGCCCCTCGCCCCTCAGGGTTACTACCTTGGACGAGCAATCGATACTGGCATGCTGCTCAGCTAGCGAGTCCATCCCCAAAATTACAACAAACTCGGACAACTGTAAGACTGTCGCCATTAACATGAAGTCGACTCCATCTAGACTCCAACAGATACGCCCTTTAGCCCTGGTAGTCATAAATGACCAATTGGGCATGCGTACTTTCAACTCTGAGTCCGTTGAGAAAGACTCAACTCCAATCCTCCGGATAAAGCTTTCCACAAGGAAGGAGTGCGACGCTCCCATATCAAAGAGTACCCTAGCGGGGTGCCTGAAAACTATCACAAAGCCTAAACACATGCAACAAACATAAACGGCTTGAAAACAAAAATCTAAGGTGCAGGTTAATCTCTCATACCTGTCACCACATCGGGTTGACGGATTGCTTCCTTTTGCCCAGCGTTATAGGCCCTTGGCTGTACTGGTTGAAACCGAGAAGCACTCGACTCCGCCATCTTCCCTTTTTTAGCGGCATTAGGGCTGGAGCACACAGTCTGCTCCTACCTCGGCTCTTGCTCAGCGCTCCCCTGAGTACAAAATCTCGCTATGTGTCCTGCCTTGCCACAATTATAACACGTCTGAGGTCCCTTAGAGCGTGACCCTCCGGACGTCCAATTACTTTTCTCTCCTGACTTGTATGGGTGAGGCTTCTTCTTCCATCTGCTCCCCTCCGACTTCTCGTGGGACTGAGAAGGCTTTCCTTCCCCCTGTTTGGGTGTGAAACCCTTGCGGCGCTGGGATCGCTCCATGTCACTTTCCAAAATCCTGGCCGCCTCAACCAATTCGTTGAAACCCGCACGTTTCATAGATATGAGGGGCTGTCTCAGATTCTCCCTCAATCCGTGGTAGAAGAGAGTGTCTCTCTCCTCATCATCTGCCATGGTTGTTCCTGCATACCGACCCAAGCGAGTGAATTCTTGAATATACTCGTCCACGGTCTTGTCTCGCTGCACCAAGTGCAGAAACTGTCTCTAGAGGGCTAACCTTGTTGATGCAGGAATGTATTTCTTCAAAAAAGCATTCCCAAACTCCTCAATGGACGGTGTATGTCCAGGAAACTGCCAGCCACTGTGGCTCGACCACCATAACTTGGCGTCCCCTTCCAACATGAAGGCTGCAAACTCTGCTTTCTTCTCGACTGGCGTCTCAGCCGCCCTCAAAAGCTCTTGAATCCGAGCCCACCAATCTTCTGCATCTGTAGGCGTGTTGATTCCCTTAAAGGTTGGAGGGTGGAAGCTCAGGAAATACTTCATTTTTCGGTCACTATGCCCGACAATCACCCTTTCGGTCAGCGGCTCTGCCCGCCTGGCTTCCTTGCCCGACACGACCGTCGCCGTATTTGGGGTAGCAGGAGTTGCTACCTGAGCAACAGGTCTACTACTTGCGTTGCCGCTGCGTCTTGGGCCGCCACCATCGCTTCTGCAAGAATGCGGCAAAAGTCGGCAGGGGTCACCCCCATGCCTAAAGGACCTTGCGCCGTAGCGCTACTCGCTGAGAGCTCTTCCCCTGGCCTCAACGTCCCCGCCTCATTGCTTGCACTCTTAACACAAGCAAAAAAAACACAAATCAGTCTCTAATCGCAAGACTCAAACACAGGAACATTCATGATCCCGCAATACTCCTATGTGGATAACATCTTATGCGCGACTCGATTTTGACTATCAACCGCGAATTCTCTTCTTGGAACACTAACCTCTCTCTGATACCAAATTGTAACACCTCCCCTGTAATGACCGTAAAAAATGGGTCCGGCTGGGGCCCCACAGCATACAGTCGCCACAACATCAGCATTAAAAGATGATATAATCTACCCAATCTCAAAACTTCGAATAAGCACAGCGGACAAACCAAAGACAAGAACAAAACAAGAAGTTATCCACCACTAATAGGAGTATCAAATGGCCTTAAGGCCTTACACACAATTAGTCCAAACACAAAGATCCTAAGGTCCAACATCAACGTGCAAATGCACTCCTAAGCTACCGCGGCGTGCAAGCCAGACAATGTCTAAGCAAGGTTCATACAATCACCGCAAGTAAACTAGAAACATACAACAACACTTCATGAGGCTTAGGGCTTTTCGCCCGGCGCACTAGCTCCCGCTTGCGATCCTTGCCCCGTAAAGATTTGAAGTAGCGTGGGTCAGCAAAGGCTGACCTCTACTGTGTAACAACCACATCTCCTCCCGGCCGCCCCTAAAGGACCCGGGGGTACCCCTCTAACCTGCAAGTCAACACTTCTCATACCAAATGTACAAATATATAAAGCTTTAAAAAAATAGGTTTGGATGTCTCATACAGCATACACGTTCTCTATGTTTTGAATAGAGTTAAGGGGCCTACAATGCACCATGAATGCAAACCCGGGCTTCGCCCAAGGCACCCTATCTCATATGCATCTAACACACCATCAAACAACTGGGTACTACCGTTTCCCCATTGGCTTAAAGCCGCAAATCAAAAGGGAGCTGCAATGTCCCAAATGGCCCAAGTGCCGTCACACGGAAATTTTGCAAAGGCCCCACCCGCACACAGGTCAGGATTCCGTCTCTCACACAAACCGATTCTAAGAACCCTTGTTGTACCCCACCCGCTAATGGCCTTATTTCCCGGGCTTGCCCCACGCTCGGTGTTCTCGTCAGTCTTATAGAAGGGGACTAGTCTCGCCGGGACACTCTCCCTACATGACTTACACGTCATGGGATAGCCAGCCGACCACGGAGACGTAGCCACGCCTTAGCACAACACAACCATATAATTTCCTACCCTAATCCACCATTTGTACTGTAACGTTCCCGAGCACCAAGGAAAACATCTACCGCCAATGCGGAGCTAACCTTGTCTGGTTCTGGCTACGAGCACTCACTCAAGAAAAGGGGGAACAACGCATATAACACAACGACATCTTGCCGCGACGGATTTCTACCAAAACCTCAAGGCTCGCTATGCAACATCACCGAGTCGGACTAACGGTCGCGACTATGGCTTCACCCACAATGCCTAATACACTAACAGAGCGGATCTCTAATGCAAAATCATGCCAGGGACGGACACAATAGACCTGGAGGTTCCTCTCAAACCATGGCAACCCAAACCCCTCTCATTTGAAAGATCTGGAGCCTAAAGATGAAAAGCAAAGATGCAAAGCGCGCATCATACAACCAAGAGGATAAGTGTCGTTACCTTGTGACCTCTTTTCCTAGCCATGGAGAACTTGGTCGGATGAACACCACCGTAACGATTTTTCCTTTACGGATCTGGACTCTTCTCGCAAAACGGGGCTCCGAAGCTTCACCAGCAGCCGGAGTTGCACTCCTTCTTCCTCCTAGCTCTCCCTTCTCACTAGAGTTGTAGAAAGAGGAAGAAGAAGAGAAATAAGGGTTTTAAAACCCTTATTCCCGGCTTTTAACTTAGCAAAGACCAACCATAACCCTTAGATCACAAAAGAAGAAAACAAACGACCAAGATTTGCCTTGAAAATAAACTTCCTGGGCCGAACACGGGTTGTGACACGCCCGTGTCCAAGGCCGTGTTCTCTTACTCGCCATTAAACCAGAAATCCCGAACAAGACACGGCCTCGGACACGCCCGTGTCTCAGGTGACACGCCCGTGTCAAGGCCCGTGTCACGGCCCGTGTCCCCCAAATGACACAGGACCAAAACGTCCCGAGAGGTACACGGCTATATGACATGCCCGTGTACTAAACATGCCCAGGGACATGCCCGTGTCCCAGACCGTGTAACTTCCTCCACACAAACAACCCGAGCGGAACACAGCCTTTGACACGCCTGTGTCTCTGGTCGTGTGCCCTCACTCAACGCTAGAAATCGTTGAGTGCTCGACACGCCCGTGTCCCAGACTGTGTGCTCACTCAACGCTACCAAAAATCGTTGAGTGATAGACATACCCTTGGACACGCCCATGTCTCAAGTGACACGCCCATGTCTCAGGTGACACGCCCGTGTCATAGCCCGTGTTCTCACTCAACACTCATCGACCGATAAATCGTCGAACCCGAGCACGACACGCCCTATGACACGCCCGTGTCACAGGCTGTATCAGCCTACTCAGAACCCAACTTAGACAAAAACAATACCATCGGTTCTTCTTCCAAGATCTGGGGCGTTACAAAGTAGGCATGGAGAAATTCCACAGGTGGTACCTTTACCTACTCTTCCAAATACTCAAAAAGAAATTTGCCTTTAAATGATCATATATTTTTTAAAACATACAATAATTATTTGCCTATAACACTACCTTCTCTTAACCCAATCCACATGATGTTGTCTTTTTTCTTCTCAAGAAATGCATTTCATCACTACAAGGAAGTTATGGCTTGCACAAGGAGAATTCTGTTGGCATTGTTTTTATTGGCGTTCTTTTAATGTTAAAAGCAATTGGCGCCATAACAGGGATTGTGGAATCCAAGTCGCTGTTCAAGCTGGACCTGATTTTGGAATTAATAGTGTTGGAATGGTAGCTCCTGATAATCAAAATATATCACACAGTTTATGCAAGTTAGAAGAAGAGATCGATGAAAAACATTACTTAACTCAAACTCAAGTTTGTGAATCTTTGCAGGGAAAGCAGCAGTTTAAGGTTGTTAAATTCATGGTAGCAATTTGTCCCAAGAGAACAAATCTTAAGGATGATGGAGATTTAGTGAGATATCTCTCTGTAAAGATAACTGAAGTGTGCGAGGAAGACAAGTGTGAAAGTGATTCTGTAAGATCTAGTGTATAAGTAGACACTCATAATATCCTTCCATACCAGATTGTTATTGGGAGTGGTTTCACTAACTATGATATCGATCCTTTTACTGAGGTCAAAAAAGTCGATGAAATGTTGTATGATGAAAGCAGATCAATTACCACTGTAGATAGTTGTAATAATTATTCTGGAGAATGTCAAACAGCTTATGATAGAATGGGTGGTAGAATTTGGAAAAATAATCAGCTTTTGAGCCCTCATGTGGAGAAGTGCCAGTATTTACCTATTGATGTTGTTGACAATGTTAATGTTACTGGATCACCAGCTGAACAACTCGATCAGAATAGTTGTGGAATGATTATTGGTGGAGACAGTAAAAAAACTATCCATGTGTTATTTGATGAAAGCAGCTCCAAGAGCATGACTGTTGAAGGCTGCCAGTTCAATGCTAGTCATTTGACATCCCTCCTTTTCAACTCACATGAGAAATCTAATGAGTTTTTGCCATCCAAAAGTGTGTGCATCAGTCAATATGACGATACTTGGGCAAATGTGAAGGTGGATGACAACAACTCTTACAATTTGAGTGGTGAAAATTTGAGTTTATTCATCCCCCAAATTTCCACTCCCTGGTTCAAGGAGTGCAACTGCAGCTGCTGTTGCGAAGGTCAAAATCAATGGTTTTGTTGTTGCACCTGATGGAACAATTGTTAAATGTGGCAGCTTGGGGCCCAGATCCCATTTGTCTCGTCAATCTTCAAAGTCTTCAACCCATTTTTTGTCTACAAGAAGGGGATCATCCATAGATAGTGATGGAGATTTTCATATGTTGGCTGAAGTTAGAAATTCTAGGAACGTTAGTCCTGGAAAATACTTTAATGCAGGTAGGGGAAGGGATAGTAGATATGTTTCTAGGTTATTCAGCCCGGGTCATGCAAATAGATATCATTCCCCTATACTTGATAGCAGGATTGATTCTCAGTCATTGCAGCTTTCATCATCTAGAAGACAACATAGATTTGATATATCCGGCAACCTTCCATTTTATTACATTTCTTATCTCTAGACTGCTGCACCTTTTCTTTTTCCAGAAGAGCCAATTTTTTTTGCTCATACGTACCATTATTGCTTGAAATAAACAAAGCTGCACATCATGGGAGAAAAAAAAAGAAATGGGGAAGGGTTTACCTTTGCCTTATGGCTGGGGACATACACATTCAAGGGCAGCTTCCTGTTTCACTCGGCTAGCGTGCCAGCATTGATAACGACAGTGATTCTAATCCATAGCAGCAAAGATAACCTATTGAGAATGCACTAATAATTTGTATTTTTAAAAATATTTAGGCGCTTCATCGTCTTCTAATGATCATGGGCTTTATTGTCACATTATGAGAATCCAAAGCTACTTTTTACTTTCTTTTCACAGTAACAGATTCTCTGATCTGTTTAATGGGTTTTTAAATGTTTTCTCTTCAATTGTTTAATATAAAATAGAATTAAAATATTAATTCAATAGATTACTAAATTTTGAGATCAATGCTCCTTTATTCAATACAAAATTTTGAGATCAGAGGAGAATGGATCCTTATTTTACACCTTTTTTGATGATTTAGTAAATCATTCACGCTGGAGAATGAGTTCATGAATGGTCTGATGATTTTTGATCATTTACAATACATTTTTAATAAAAAAATTATAAAAAAATTTATATTTTAGTAGTGTCTGGGTCATAAGAAAATTCTAGTTCCGCCCCTGGATCCAAGCATGATAGCAGCCGTGATTACCAAAGAGGTAAAAATAATAGGTATGAAGTGCTCCATCCCGAAGGACATTTGGAAAGCAACGACAATATGAGTTGTCTTCATTATGACGGCAATATCGGTGCTCGCAACCTGAGACAAAAATCATCAGGGTTTTAACCGCGGCGAAGTCCAAGGTCATTTGATAGAAGCATTAATTCTCAAAATATAGATTCACCTCGAAGAATCAAAGGAGGAATGTTCCCTTTTATACGTGGTAGAGATGCGAAATCAAACACGAACTTAAAGCCCTTTAATGTTCGAGACGCTAGTGATGATATTCTCTTGCAGAGAAATCCATCCTGATTGGTTGTTTTTGGCGGCGGTGGCGGTATTAACGTCGGCTTTTGCCACTGATTATACGGTCGACAACAGTCAGGGGTGGACTATTAGGGATCAGCTTTATCCAATTAGTTTATACAAGGTTGATAGGTAAAGTATGGATGCATATTAATTTTTTTAATGTTTATCGTATGAAGCTTATAATCAATGTTTAGTATCGAAACTTGTGATGAGATGTGTTATCTCAATGCATAGTGTGTTACAATTCCTTTTATTGGAAGCTCAATGCTCCTCTCTTTGGAAATATTTGATGATTTGAATAAGTTTATGTTTCTTAAAAAATGTTAGCTCTAAGTTTTCTTTAAAAATGGATAAAGTTTTTACCATTTATACTTCTATTATTGAGCACGATATTAAAAAAATCAACATACATTACTGAAAGACTTTGTTTCAAGAGCCTAAACACCTAGAGGGGGGAGGTGAATAGGTTCTAATCTTTTTGTGTCCTTTTGATTTTAAGGCAAACAGATATTTGTAACTTCTTTTAGCACAGAATAATTCTATCTACAGAAATTAAATACAACAAAGCAAACACCAGATCTATAGTGGTTCCCCAAGATATGAGTACATCCACTTTCCCCCTTCGCCTATCCAACAGATAACTGGATACAACCTAACTTCCTTCCACTGGCTCGGATCCACAGATCTTACAAACTCAGAACCCAAAATGGTTCCTACACCTCAGACTTTATACAAGTCCTACCTCAGATTCTTCCCTGAATCCTACCTAAGGCCTCAGCCCTACCTCAGGCACACTGCCCTACCTCAGCCTTTATAATTTTAGGCTTACAATCTCAGATCTAACAAATAGATCCTACAAGAATTTGTGAGTAATAAGTATCTGAAAACTTCACCAGCTAGATTTCTCTGTTGATGATGTCTTCTTGATCAGTTCTTGTATAGACTGATCCTTCTGATCCAACCTAACTTAGCTTTTCAAAGCTTCTTGATTAGGACAAATAAGGTGGATCTCTTCTTGAAGTTGAAGTTGATCTTCAGTCAGCTTCTTCCTTAGATTCAGATTGAACTCTGAATCTTTCTTGCAGTGATCTGTTAGAGTTCTTCTTTTTGATCCAGAGATCCTCTCTTTTTTTTCTTTCGTTTCTGATCTGGCTCTTAGATAGAGCTTTCTCCATGGTTACCGGCTAATTAGGTTCATATCAGACTTCTAATAGTTCTGACAGTAGTGTCAGACTGGTTAGTTATGACAGCTGTCAAGTCACTAGTCATGTCACCCGGTTCTTAAATATATTTTCAACTCAGCATACAACACTCAGCAGACTGCTTCACATGTGTCGACATATATAGGCTAAGTGTCAACACAAGTCTTCAAGGTATCGACACAAATACTCCAAGTGTCGACACAGTCATACTTCTGCTTCTCGACACTGCTTTTTATTTTATGTATCGACACAAGTCCTGTGTGTCGACACAACAGCTTCTTGTCTCGACATTTCTGTTGCAGACAGTTTGTGTTGAGTGTTTGTCAAATGGCATTAAGTGAGTGTCGACACAAGTCCTGTGTGTCGACATAATTACTTCTGAACTCGACAGAGCCTCTTGAGAGTTGGTGTGTCGACACAATTCCTGTGTGTTAACACAATTGCTTCAGGTGTCGACGTAGCTCCGGAGTGTCGACACATCTTCTATTTTAAGTGTCGACACAATTCAGTTTTAAGTTGTCGACATAATTCTGGATGTCGGCACAACTGCTTCTTTAGGTGTCGACAAAGCTTCGAGTGTCGACACAACTTCTTTATAAGTGTCGACACATTTTTCCAGTGTGTCGACACAGTTTTCTTGAGTGTCGACATAGTTTCTTCATAAGTGTCGACGCATTTCGCCTGTATGTCGACACAGCTTGCCTGAGTGTCGACACAGTCTCCTTGAGTGTCGACACAGTTTCTTCACAAGTGTCGACACTTGTACTTAGAAAATTTTCCTTCAAATTTTTAAACCTGCACAATGAAACTCAAACTTCTCTCAAATACACATTGATGCATATCATTGACTAAGTTATGGCTTCTCCAAATCTATTACACATTTTCCAATGTACCCAACAATCTCCCCCTATTTGGAGAAGTCATAACCTTTAGTCAAAGATATACATCTCTTAAGATAAAACAAAATTGTAATAGATGTAAAAACATTTCAGAGCAGGTTATTACATAATCATTGTAAACAACAAACACTTAATACTGAAACAGATTTCATTAATCAGAAAAACTTTGGTTTATATGAATTTCTTATAGAACAAAAGAAAAAAATTAGTGCATTATTCTATTACATAAACCTAGCAATCCTATTACTGACTAGGCTCCTTAATAACTATTCCTTTGCCAGACTTGATTTTAGCCTGCACAGAAGGTTCAGCAACCTCAGCTAGCTTTTTCCCTTTTAGAGCTTTCTTCTTTAATTCTTCATCCTTGATCTTCTGTCTTTCAAAATAGTGGAAAGGTTTGGGGAAGTACTTGCTTGGCTCTTGAGCATTAACAGGTAGCTTTCGAGCCTTAGCACTTCTTCTATGTTGAAGAATTGCTTCTTGTCCTGCTTGATATTTATTCCACACTTGTTCAAAATACCACTTACCCCTGTCATGGGTTTTATCCTTTACAGCTTTTCAGGCAGTAAGTATGATGTTTCTAGAAGTTGGGCTCCACTGCTCAAAATCTGGCTTCAGCTACGCCTGCTCTCTAAATCTCTTCTTGGAAAGTTGAGCTTCCTTCTGAGCTTCTAATGTAGCTTCTGACATTTCAACCATTCCCAAAATAACATTTTGTGTCTCTGATGGAGGACTATACATTTGCAGTACTTCTTCTTGAACCATCTCAAAATCAGCTGGGGGGGTAGATCACCTGAGCAACTTCAGGCTGATCTCCTTCAAAATATTCAGGTTGTATCCCAGGCTCAGCTACATTAGCATTATCACAAAGAGGAGGATATCCAAGAGTAGCTCTGATGCTATTGGTAGTCCATTTAGCATGGTTAGAGCTGCCTTTGACTAGTAATCTCTCCCCCTTTATGACTTCTCGTGCAACAAGATCTCTTAAATCTTCTTTTTGGAATCTAACTTGATCAGCTATATATTCAGTTCCCTCTTTAAAATAAGCTCTGAATTTTGTCAGGAAAGATTGAATTTTCTCCTGAGATTCTTGAAATGTGGCTTTGACAGCAGATATATCTTCCTGGATTTGCTTGGAGATTTCAGCCTTCAGAGTAGTGCTAGAATCAGAGAGCTTTATCAATATTGCATGATGTTAATCCTTGAGATTTTCATTCATCCTTAACTAATTCTCCAATACATATCCTTGCTTCACTTCAATTTCATCCACTTTAGCTTGGATATTTTGCTGTTGCTTGGCCAGGAACACCATAACATTACCTCCTTTATGGAAGTAATCTGTCATCTCCTTCTTATGTTGATTCACTTCAAATCAAATGGATTTGATGTCCTGGGCCAATTGAAACTGTAACTCCTTATTAGTTTCATCCACGTATTGCTCTATAGTCTGCCTTTGATTATCTAATTTTATCTGCATCTGGACTAGTAAAGAACTGAAGTCCATGCTTGATGTAGATGGTGTAGTTTCCAATTGTAAAGCTTTCTTATATCCAGAACTCTTCTTCTTTAATACAGACAGCTTTCTTTTCTTAGCCAATGTGGCTTCTTCATCTTCAGAAGATTCAGATGTACTTTTAATATCAACAGTTTCCTTTTCAGCTGGGGTATCCTTGGATAACTCCCCCTCAATCCTTGGAATTTCCTTTTCTTTTTCAATTTCCTCCCCCTCAGTCCTATCAGTAAGAGGATCAGGAAACAATTCTTTCATTATAAATTCCTGTTATATCTATTCAGAAGGAATAAGATTAGTTTTTTTATTTAAAAAAACTACTTAAAAGACTAATATCACTTGAAAGACCTCTTTTGTTGTGTAAACAAAAGTGTCCCTTTGAACAATTTTTGAGGAGAATACTACAATACATCACTAGTCTGTGGAGAAGATACTTACTGGCTCATTTTGAGCATCATTCTTATCAGTTACTTCAGCTGTAGTGTTGATTTCAGATACAACATCCATTATTGTGTATGCAGCTAAGTCACTATCCAGAATAGCATCATCAATACCTCCCCCTTGGGCAGGCAACTCAGTTTCTTTTTTTAGGTTTTCTCCCCCTGGAGTAAAGTCATTTTGTTTCTCTTGGGGCTCATAGTCCTTTGCTTGAACATGAACATCTTGTTGTTGCTGGTCTTCGTTAGAACTGAAGACCACTTCCTCCTCAGAATCATTGGAGGAGTCAGCCTGTACAACCACCTTCTTTTTCTTCTTATCTTTGTTAGTTTGTTCCTTAGGAGCAGGGACTTCCTTGGTTAGAACTCTGTCCCACCTTGACAGTATCCTTACATCCATTTTTATCATATGATTTATCTTAGAGCCATTTGCTTGTTTAAGAACATCTGGAATTACTGATGTTAATCATAGGCTGAGGATCCTTCCCAGGTTAGGTTTCTTTATTTCTTCTTGTATTTTATCAAACACTACTGCTGCCCAGTCAGTGTTTATCTTGAATATGATTCTCACCATCAGATTGAACATGTGGGCAGAAATCCGATCATGTCCACCTGTTTTGCAGATAATCACTTTGCCCACTACTTCTGAAAGAAATTTTCCTTGGGAATTCATCCCTTTTCTATTGATAGATGAACCAATCTTAATACTAGGATTCAGTCCACACCAGCTTAATGCTTTAGTTATTTGGGATGGAGTAATTTCGTCTATATCCTTAATCAATGGCAGATGTAGTGCTTTCCTGATTGATTTCAAAGTGAGCTTCACCTGGGTACCTTGAATAGATGCCTTGATTTTCTTTCCTTTAGTGTCCAATGAAGTGGTTGTATAGAACTCCATGACTTCCTTCTTCCAAATTTTGGTCGGTTCTGAGATCAAAAATTCTAGTCCATTTTCAGAAATTAGGGCAATAACTCCTTGAATTTCGTCAGAAGCAATTGTGAAACCTTCGCGAACCAGTTCGTAGCCTTCATTAACCATGTCTTCTTGGTGTGGAGCCATTGATGTAAGTACTAGAGGAGAAGAGAAGAGAAGGTTTTTGTCGACAGAAGGTGTAGAGTCAAAAATTCTGATAGCGTAGTCGACCAGATTTTGGATTCACCTTTTTATAGTACTTGTATCAAAGGCAGGCCAAAAGACGGGCCTAAGTCGACAGGTCAGTTTTCTTATCGACATTCAAATGACCTATGTCTTGACAGAACTTAAGCTGAGTCGACATAACTATGTGTTGACATACTAATATCTAAGTCGACAAAACATATTTTAAGTCAACACGTTTATGTGTTGACATACTTGAGTCTGTGTCGACACTGACAACTTAAGTCTCGACAGAGTTGTGTTGACACAAACTTTTTTTGTGTCGACACAAATATCCTCATGACTTATAGTCTCGACAAGGTTGTGTCGACACCTATTCTCTTGTCGACACAGATACTGTTTTTATGTCGACACATCCTTTTCTTGTGTCGACACAATATACTGAGTGTGTCGACACAACTTGCTTGTGTCGACACAAACTTTGTACTTGGACAAATTTCAAGAGAAATTTGGTGCTTACTGATGCTACTCATGGAAACTTATGTTAACTTATTCTAGGTTCAACATACCTAATTCAATTTTGAAATTATTGAATTTAGTTTCATCCAGTGATTTTGTGAAAATATCAGCTATTTGATTATCTATTTTTACAAACTCTAGACTAATATTTTCCTTTTCAACATATTCTCTGATAAAATGAAACTTTATTTCTATGTGCTTGGTCCTACTATGTGATACAGGATTCTTAGCAATTGAAATAACACTTGTAGAATCACAAAATAGTGGAATTCTACTTACCTGGATGTCATAATCTTCTAGTTGATGCTTTATCCACATTAATTGTGCACAGCAGCTACCTGCAGCTATATATTCTGATTCAGATGTTGATATAGCTACACTGGTTTGCTACTTACTGCTCCATGACACCAGCCTCCCACCAAAGAACTGACAGGTTCCTGTGGTACTTTTTCTGTCTTCATTGCATCCAGCAAAATCTGCATCTGAGAAACCTGTTAATAGAAAATCTCCATTCTTAGTGTACCAAAGGCCAAGATTAGGTGTGCCCTTAAGATATCTCAAAATTCTTTTAGCTGCAGTATAATGAGATTCCTTAGGGCATGCTTGATACCTAGCACAGACACATGTTGCATACATGATGTCAGGTCTACTAGCAGTCAAGTATAGTAGGGAGTCAATTATCCCTCTATACAAAGACTCATCAACAGGTTTCCCTGCTTCATCTTTGCATATAGGCATACTTGTTCTCATTGGAGTTTTCATTGTAGAATCTGAGTCCAAACCCTACTTCTTAATCAACTCCTTGGTGAACTTAGACTGGGATATGGACAACCCACTCTCAGTCTGTCTAACTTAAAGTCCCAAGAAGAACTTCAGCTCACCCATACTACTCATCTCAAACTTCCCTTGCATAAGTTTGGCAAACTTCCTACAAAGGCTGTTTTCAGTAGAACCAAAGATAATGTCATCCACATATATCTGGATTAGTATTATCTTTCCTTTTGATTCCCTATAGAATAGAGTTTTGTCTATCTTTCCTCTAGAGAATTTATTCTCAATGAGTAAGGCAGACAAGGTTTCATACCAAGACCTTGGAGCTTGTTTCAAACCATATAGAGCTTTCCTAAGCCTATATACATAATCAGGAGAGTGAGAGTCTAAAAAACCTGAGGGTTATTCTACATAGACTTCTTCTTTTAAATCACCATTCAGAAATGTTGATTTCACATCCATTTGATATACTTTGAACCCTTGATAGGCAGCATAGGCTAAGAATAACCTTATTGCCTCCAGCCTTGCCACTGGAGCAAACGTTTGATCAAAATAAATACCTTCCTCTTGCTTGTAGCCTTTTGCTACCAGTCTACCCTTGTTCTTGACTATAATGCCATTCTGATCAAGCTTGTTCCTGTAGATCCACTTAGTTCCTATTATGTTGTGATCCTTAGGTTTTGGCACCAGTTCCCAAACCTTACACCTTTTGAACTGAATGAGCTCTTCTTGCATTGCATCAATACAGTTAGTGTCTTGCATTGCTTCTTCAATCTTCCTGGGTTCTATCTGAGACAGGAAGCTAGAACGTAGAATTGTGTTCATGCTCCTGCTCCTTGTTAGAACACCCTGACTTGCATCACCAATAATCTGGTGAGCTGGATGATCCTTCAGGTGTCTCCTTGTTGGAGGAATTCTGTCAGCATCATGGCTATTTCCTGTTTCCTCTTCTTGATGCTCCATATTATCTTTTTCACCCAGATGGACTTGATCTGCCCCTGGATAGCTGGCATCTTTATCCTTATCCTGTCTAGCAGAAATATCTTTATTGATGGTCAGCTTGTCCAGCTTATCTGTCAGACCTGTAGAACTAACTGAAGAACTAGACAATTCACTGTTAATAAACATTGACTCATCAAATAAAACATGCACAGATTCTTCTATAACTTGAGTAGTCAAGTTGTAGATTTAGTATGCTCTACTTTGGTTGCTGTACCCAAAAAATATCCCTTCTAGGGATTTGGCAGCAAACTTAGTTTGGTAGTGCTTACCATTGACTAGTACAAAACACTTACTACCAAAGATTCTGAAATAAGATATGTTAGGTTTTCTGCCTTTCAAAATCTGGTAGGGAGTCATCTTGTGTTTCTTGTTGATGGATGCGCTATTGAGTACATGACATGCAGTATTTACTCCCTCAGCCCAGAAGTATTCAGGGAGAGTAATGTCATTCAGTAGAGTTCTACTTTCTTCAATTAGAGTCCTATTCTTTCTTTCAGCAACACCATTTTGTTGAGGAGTTCTAGGTGAAGAGAATTCCTGATGAATCCCAAGTTCTTCACAGAATTATATCATACATTCAGACTGAAATTCAGTTCTATGGTCACTTCTTTTTTTGACCACTGAGCTGTTGTATTCATTCTGTATTTGTCTGACAAAAGTCTAGAAAATAGTTGGGGTTTCAGATTTCTGGCTCAAGAAGAAAACCCATGTAAATTTAGAATAGTCATCTACAACAACAAGTGTGTATGCTTTCCTACCAAGATTATGGACTGGTATAGGACCAAACAAATCCATATGCATGAGATACAAACATTTCTTTGAATCTTTGATGTCAAGTGACTGAAAAGAGGACTTAGTCTGCTTTCCTTTTTGGCAAGCTGAGCACACACCCTCTTTTATGCACTAAACTTGAGGACCATTCCTCACTAATCCCATGCTGAACAGCAGTCCAATTGACTTATAGTTCAGATGAGCTAGCCTCTTGTGCCATTTGACACATAGAGAAGCTTTCTCTCCTGCAACCAAACAAATAGGTGAGTTGTTACACTCACACTCTAGGTTAAGGCAATACACATTTCCTTTCCTAGTGCCAGTCAAAATGATCTCTTGATCACTTGACCTTTTTACTAGGCACTCCCCTTTGAGGAAAGAAATATCATAACCTAGGTCACTAAGTTGACTTATGCTAATCAAGTTAAGTTTTAGACCCTTTACATAAGCCCCTTAGTGATTGTAATTGAATCACAAGATATGTTACCAAATCCTTTGATGATTCCCTTTTATGATCCACCAAAGATAACTTTTGGTCCATTCTTTATGGGCATATAGTACCTCAACATTCTCCTTGTTCCAGTCATATGTCTGGAATAGACACTATCCAAGTACCATATAGGGGTATGGTCACTTGGATTTACCTACAACAAATAATGAATCACTTACCCTTAGAACCCAACTTGCTAGTGGGTCCTAGGTTCTTGTTAGTTTGAAACCCTGTGATTGATCTAACAGAAATCCTACTTTTGGTTTTATCACTTAAGTTAAACCAGCAATCCATGACAAAGTGGCCCACCTTGCCACAACACCAACACTCAAACCTATTATTCTTATTCTTAGGTACATGCTTTCTTACTTTGTTGTCAGTAGACTTATTAAGTGTTGGTGCTGGAACCGCATTCTTCAAGAACTCCTCTTAAATATGATAGTCATGCCTATAGATTGGTCTATTGACATTAGCACCCTTGCTCATGAAATTTTCATGCTCACAGTGACCATGTGTAATGTCATCATCATACCTGTTAGTAGGATTCACTACCTTCTTAAAGAAAATAGGGGGATTAACAGCTAGAGGATGAACTATGGCTTTACCTTTTCTATGAGAATTGGTAGCCCTAGTTCTTCCCTTAAAGCCTAGACTAGTCTTTCCTTTTTGTGAAACAAAATTATCTGTCAAAGGTAAGACTGATTTTGGCTTGGAGAATTTTGCCACTAGCTCTCTCTCTTGCTGAAGTTTTCCCTCCAGTTTCTTGATGTGATTCTCTTTGAATGAGATTGTGCCCATCTGAATAACTGTAATGTTTTTCAATTTGGCAACCTCATTCAGTTTTTGATCCAGCAGTCTTGCTAAAACTGCTGCAGCCAGCTTAAGAGTCTCAATCTCTTTGGCTTGTTCTTTAACAAGAAACTTGCTCTTTTTTAGAGCATGCAACAACCCACCATACTCATTAATAAGTTGGTGAACATCCCCCTCAGACTCAGATCTATCCACTTATTTTGAAGAAGATGCTTCTGATTCTGATCCAGTAAAGTAATCTAAGACTAGGGGTGAATCGTTTACCTTACTTGGTCCAGGCTGATCCTGGCACTTATCTTCTTCAGATAGAGCCATCAGCCCTTTATAGCAATATTCTTCCACTCTATTTATGGAGTCCAACATCTGTAGGAATTCTAGTTCCCTAGAATCCTCTTCTGTTGAGAAGAGTCCAACATATGCTTCTGCCACTTCTTCAGATTATGAAGGAGAAGAGTCTATCCAACTCTTCTCCTTTTGAGCCACTAGAGACTTCTCTTTCTTGCCTTTGACCAGCTGCTTCTTCTTGTCCTTTGACTCCTTTCTTTTGTCAGGACAGTCAGCTATGACATGCCCAGACCTATTGTAGCAATAACACACAATCTTAAAATTAGATTGTTTACTAGGTTTAGAAGCATACCTGCCCTCCTTAGGTGTTTTCTTCTTCCTGTAGTATTCATCCTTGGAATAGGATGTAGATGAAGGCCTTGTTCTCCAATTCTTTTTCTTTATGAACCTTTGGAATTGTCTTGAGAAGGCAGCAAAGTCTTCATCAGATGTGTGACTATCTGATGTACTTATTTCAGGAATACCTTCTTCTGCTTCAATACTCCTTCTAGGTGGAGAAGGAGATTTTCTCCTACCCTTCCTTGAGCCCTCAGTCTTGAAGGCTACTGACTTTTCTTTATGTTTAGATCTGCTACCCTTCTCTTCTTCTTTCCTAGCAATAAGCTACATTTCATATGAAAGTAGTTTTCCAAAAAGTGTAGGTGGTGGTGTGTCATCCAGTCTGGCCACTTCCCTGATGGCACATATCTTAGTGTCCCATTCCTTTGTTAGGGACCTAAGAAACTTGTCATTCAGTTCATAAGTACTGAAGACTCTTCTATATGTCATCAGTTCATTCACTATTCTGAAAAACTTTTTATAGCATTCAGCTATGCTGTCAGTTTTATTTTGCCTAAAGCTCTCATATTCCTGATTTAGCATAGACTTTCTGTCCTCTCTGACTTCTCTTGTGCCTTCCATATAGACAATCAATGTATCCCATATTTCTTTGGAAGTTTTACAGTGCACAAGATTCTAGAATGTTGCATCATCTATGGCACTTACAATTATATTCTGAGCTCTTTTATCTAATGTAGCCAAGATGATTTCATCATTTGTCATCCTGAATAACTATTTGGAGTTTGAATGTTTGCATGAAGAACTGAAACCTTCATTGGGATGAAGGGGCCTTCCTGTACTGTAATATAAATTCTTGGATCAGATGCTTCCATAAATAGACTGAACCTTTCTTTCCAAATGCCAAAAGATTCTTTCCTGCATATGGGCAATTTCATAGATCCAAATTCCTTTTGATTTTCACTTGAACCCATTTTTGTTATCTATTATTTGCCTTGGAAAAATCCTCTGATTGTTAGGTCAAGTTTTGAGTAACCTTCCTCTGATATCACTTGAAAGACTTTGTTTCAAGAGCCTAACCACCTAGAGGGGGGGGGGGTGAATAGGTTCTAATCTTTTTGTGTCTTTTTGATTTTAAGGCAAACAAATATTTGTAACTTCTTTTAGCACAGAATAATTTTATCTACAAAAATTAAATACAACACAGCAAACACCAGATCTATAGTGGTTCCCCAAGATATGGGTACATCCACATTCCCCCTTCGCCTATCCAGCAGATAACTGGATTCAGCCTAACTTCCTTCCACTGGCTCGGATCCGCAGATCTTACAAACTCAGAACCCAAAATGGTTCCTACACCTCAGACTTTACAAAAGTCCTACCTCAGATTCTTCCCTGAATCCTACCTAAGGCCTCAGCCCTACCTCAGCCGTTATAATTAGACTTACAACTCAGACTTTCCACAAGTCCTACCTCAGGCACACTGCCCTACCTCAGCCTTTATAATTTTAGGCTTACAATCTCAGATCTAACAAATAGATCCTAGAAGAATTTGTGAGTAATAAGTATCTGAAAACTTCACCAGCTAGATTTCTCTGTTGATGATGTCTTCTTGATCAGTTCTTGTATAGACCGATCCTTTTGATCCAACCTAACTTAGCTTTTCAAAGCTTCTTAATTAGGACAAATAAGGTGGATCTCCTCTTGAAGTTGAAGTTGATCTTCAGTCAGCTTCTTCCTTAGATTCAGATTGAACTCTGAATCTTTCTTGCAGAAAGGTCTTGATATGTTAGAGTTATTCTTTTTGATCCAGAGATCCTCTTTTTTTTCTTTCGTTTCCGATCTGGCTCTTATATAGAGCTTGCTCCATGGTTACCGGCTGATCCGGTTTATAACAGACTTCTAACAGGTCTGACAGTGGTGTCAGACCGGTTAGTTATGACAGCTGTCAAGTCACCAGTCATGTCACCAGGTTCTTCAATGTCTTTTCAACTCAGCATACAACACTCAGCAGACTACTTCACATGTGTCGATACATATAGGCTAAGTGTCGACACAAGTCTTCAAGGTTTTGACACAAATACTCTAAGTGTCGACACAGTCATACTTCTGCTTCTCGACACTGCTTTTTGTTGTATGTGTCGACACAAGTCATGTGTGTCAACACAGTAGCTTCTTGTCTCGATATTTCTGTTGTAGACAGTGGTGTTGAGTGTTTGTCAAATGGCGTTAAGTGAGTGTCGACACAAGTCCTGTGTGTCGACATAATTACTTCTGAACTCGACATAGCCTCTTGAGAGGTTGTGTGTCGACACAAGTCCTGTGTGTCGACACAATTGCTTCAGGTATCGACATAGCTCCTGAGTGTCGACTCATCTTCTGTTTTAAGTGTCGACACAATTCAGTTTTAAGTTGTCGACACAATTTTGGATGTCGACACAACTGCTTCTTTAGGTGTCGACAAAGCTTTGAGTGTCGACACAACTTATTTATAAGTGTCGACACATTTTGCTAGTGTGTCGACACAGCTTTCCTGAGTGTCGACATAGCTTCTTCATAAGTGTCGACATATTTCGCCTGTGTGTCGACACAGCATGCCTGAGTGTCGACACAGTCTCCTTGAGTGTCGACACAGTTTCTTCACAAGTTTCGACACTTGTACTTAAAAATTTTTCCTTCAAATTTTTAAACCTGCACAATGAAACTCAAACTTCTATCAAATACACATTGATGCATATCATTGACTAAGTTGTGGCTTCTCCAAATCTAGTACATATTTTCCAATGTACCCAACAATTACTTTGATCATCATAGAATAAATTGTTTGTTATTTGAAAGTTAATGTCTAATTTGATACAATATCATAGTTATTGCATTTACTAAAAGAAGACATTATTGTTGTTTTATGTAATAAGTAATCATTTGTTTTGTTGTATTTGTAGAACAACAATTATTCATCCAGATAGAAGTTGGATCAATAATCTTGTTTGCCTGGATGGATATGGTATTATAGATGAGTATCAAATGGGGGTTAAAGGATTCATAGAATTATGTCACAATATCAAAGATATATGGACCGAGAAAAAATTCGATGTCCATGTTACGATTGTAGAAGCTTAAAATTTCTTGTGCCTGATATGGTCAAGTTTCACCTTATTTCTAGAGGTTTTGAGCATGGTTATATTAATTGAGTAAGGCAAGGTGAGCCGCATTGGGATGAACCATCCGTTAAAGCACATACTAGTCATATGCAAGAGCAAATAATGTCTGAACTGAGAGTTATTGAAGAACAACAAAATACTTTGATTGATATGATTGTTGATGTAGCTGGTCCTGAATTTTAATGGGATACTAGAGATCATGAGCCAGAAGACCCTAACATAACAGCTAAAAAGTTCTTTGAACTGAAGGATGCTGCAGAAAGTTCTCTTTGGCCTGGTTGTGAGGAATATTCAGAGTTATCAGCATTGTCAGAACTTTTAAACATCAAATCTGAATCAAACTTGAGCAAGAGACATTTTAATTGGTTTTTAAAGGCATTTGGTTGGATGATCCCGAAGGGACATAAACTACCTGATAGCTTTTATTCAAGCAAGAAGGTGGTTGCTCCACTCGGTCTTAGCCTTCAGAAGATTGATGTTTGTGAAAATGATTGCATGTTGTATTGGAAATATGATGAAATATTGCAAGAATGTAAGGTACGCCGACACCCTAGATTCATGCCTAAAAATCGACGGGGGAGTAAAAAGCATAAAGATATATCATTTAAACATTTGAGTTACTTACCACTTACTCCGAGACTACAAAGATTGTACATGTCCAAAATCACTGCAGAACATATGAGATGGCATAAAGAAAATATCAGTGATGAGGGAAAATTATGTCATCCACGGGACGGTGAGGCTTGGAAGCACTTTGATAGGACTCAACCTACCTTTGCAGCTGAACCACGAAATGTTAGACTTGCTCTTTCCACCGATGGATTTAATCCACATAATAAGGGATATAGACCTTACTCATGTTGGCCGGTTATTTTTACACCTTATAATTTAACTCCTTGGATGTGCATGGATCGACCTTATATGTTTCTCTCTTTACTCGTGCCAGGTCCAAAGAGTCCAGGTAGGAGCTTGGATGTGTATTTACAACCTTTAATAGATGAGTTGAAGATTTTATGGGATGTTGGGGTTGAGACTTATGATGTGTCAAAAAAACAAAATTTTCAGATGAGGGAAACTTTAATGTGGACTATTAGTGACTTTCCTGCATACGAAATGTTGTCGGGTTGGAGTACACATGGTAAGTTGGCGTGTTCATATTGCATGAATCATATCAAGTCTTTTAGACTTAAACATGGTCGAAAACCATGTTTCTTCGATTGCCATCGTAATTTTTTACCATTAGATCATCCATATAGATATCAAAGAGACAACTTCACCAAGGGAAGGATTGAGACAGATGCGCATCCTATTCAGTTAACTGGTCATGAGCTCGAAGCTATAGTCGCATTCTTACCAAAGATTGAATTTGGTAAGACTAAGTATAAGGACAAAATAGAAGGGTTTGGCGAGTCTCATAACTGGTTAAAAAGAAGCATCTTTTGGGAATTACCTTATTGGAAAACAAATCTGATTCACCAAAACCTAGATGTGATGCACATTGAAAAAAATATGTTTGATAATGTATTTAACACTATTATGGATATAAAAAGTAAGACAAAGGATAATGTAAAAGCTCGTCTAGACCTTCAAAACATATGTAAGCATCGTGATCTTAAGCTTAAGGAGGTGAATGGGAAACTTATTAAACCCAAGGCAAGTTATACGTTATCTAAGGATGAATGAGGGATTGTACTAAAGTGGGTAAAAAATTTGAGACTTCCAGACGGGTATGCATCTAATTTGGTTAGATGTGTTTATTTGGAGGACTATAGTATGCATGGAATAAAGAGTCATGATTGCCATATTTTTATGGAGAGATCGTTTCCTCTTGCTTTTCGAGATATATTACCAGAAGTTGTGTGGAATGGCTTAACTGAATTAAGGAAGTTTTTTAGAGACTTATGCTCAATAACTCTCTATGAGTCGGATATGAAAAAATGGAGGATAACATAGTTGTAATCTTATGCAAACTCGAGAAAATCTTTCCTCCAACTTTTTTGATTCCATGGAGCATTTGCCAATATATTTGGCATACGAAGCAAGGGTTGGTGGGTCTGTTCAATATCGCTGGATGTATCCCTTTGAGAGGTAATTATCTATTGAAAATTACTTTCTTATTGTATGTTATATATATTAACTTTGATATTTATAGGTTCTTGAACACATTGAAACGTAAAGTAAAGAACAAGGCACGTGTAGAAGGATCAATTATTGAAGCTTACTTGATTGAAGAGACTTCAACTTTTTGCTCTCATTTCTTTGCTCCTCATGTAGAAACAAGATCTATAAGTATAGGGCGCAATGAGAATGCAATTCAAGTTGAACCATGTAGTCGTTTATCTGTGTTCAATTGCAGGTCGGCCATTTAGCCCAAAAGATCCCATGCGCATTTTAACTCCGCTTGAGAAGGATATGTTTACGATATTTATTTTGTTGAACTATCCTGAGATCTATAAATATGTTGAGTAAGTAATATTATGGTTAATATTTTATAGTTATCATTACTGTTAATAATAGTAAGTAATATTAATTATATAAGTGCTGAAAAGATATGTTTTGTAGGCTTTATGATGTCGAGAAACAAGCTAAACTACCAAATTTGACTCCCATAATATTAGGAGTTATGCGTGATAAAGAGTTTTCAACGTGGTTTAAAACTTATGTAAGATGATATTTTATTAATACGTATATAGTTATATAATATATATTACTAACAATTTTTTTATGTTAATAGGTTGAAAATCCAGTCAATCAAATAAAAGACAGTGATATCAAACAATTTGCATATGGATTTAGTAGCATTGTCAAACGTTGGAATGGATATTTTGTGAATGGTTATAGATTCCACACACTTGAGTATGGAGAAGGAAAGTCTACAATGAATAGTGGAGTTTGTGTTAATGGGAGTTATTATAATGATTCTAATGAAGACTATTATGGTGAATTATTAGAAATTCTTGAGTTTAGTTTTTTAGGGCCTATCACAAATACTATAGTGATGTTCAAGTGTAAATGGTTCGATAATGGAAAAAGTGGAACAAAAGTTCATCCAAGATATAAAATTGTTGATATTAATAATGATCGTAGCATGGCTCAAGATAACCCATTTGTGATGGCTTCTCAATGTCATCAAGTGTACTACACATCATATCCTTGGAGAAAGAAAGCTCTTGATTGTCGTTGGCATGCAGTTTTCAAAGTTAAATCCAGAAGCACATATGAGATAAGTGATATTCCAGTAGAAGAATTTTACCAAGAGACTTCAACTATGAATCCAACTCATGTTGTACCGGATGATGAAATTGTTATAGTTAATATTCATCGTCAAGCGAAAGAAGTAAATCTCGATGAATTAGAATCACTAGAGAGGGATCTTGAACATAATTTTAAGTCTGATGAGTTCAAAAAACAATCAACAGAATCAGATGATAATGGATCAGAGGATGCAGATTCATCGGAGGAAGAAGATGACATCACTTTCAATGATATACATGCTATATAACTTTTATGCTTGTGTAAGCTTGAGAATATACCTCTTGTGTTAGTTATATATACTTACTATTGTACATGCATTTTTTTCTTTTCTTTGGTTATAAATGTGTTTTTTTAATATGTTTAAATTAATAATGTATTAATATGATTTGCAGTTACAATGCGGACTAGAGGGCGTGGAGGTAGATTATTATCTAACAAAAATCGAGATGATACTTTTTTGAGACTCTTAATGGAAGATATGAATCATCAATCAAGCACAAATTCCGACTCGCACTGCGATACAGATGAGGAGAATGAGACGTCTGATGATGTGAATGGTCATGATTGCTCGCCTCCTGATATTGAGACGCCTCTTGATGTAGAGAAACATGAGCCAAAAAATTCAAATAGCAAAGATGAGATTGAGCGTGATGAAGAGGGACGAGAGATACTTATCATTTTAGGAAAATGGTAATATTATCCCTTTAAAATTCAGTTTTTTTTATTTTATTTTCTTATGATGTATCAATTATAAAAAGACATACATTTGATAATGTAGTTTATTTAATTATATTGCTTTATACCATGCTTGCAGTTTAATTAGTACTTCTGCACCTCGTTCTATGTTGAATTGTTTGCGAGGTTGGTTCAATAGAGTTTGGCCCACATTTACTGCAATTCCAAATGATGTAAAACAAAATATGTTTAACACATTCAAGGTAAAAATATTTTGATTATTTCTAAGTTTTTATGTTATAATGATTTGCATATAATATAAGTTTTTTGATAATTGTAGGCAGAATATACTTGGCGTGCTGCATCAACGGAGCAACAAGTATATAAAATTTGGAAAAGTTATTTTAGCAGAGCAATGGCTTCGGAAATGAGGCATATCTGAAATGCAACAAAGTCAAGGTCTGCACCTCCACCGACGTGGATGCGAAGAGAAATTTTTTAAGGATTATGGGACATATGGGACACACGTAAATTTAAAGATCTCCAAGAATGTAATCGCAAAAATAGACTCTCCGATAGAGATGGCCAAGGGGTAGTTAAAAGCACCAGTGGAACCATTTCCATTCATCATCATGCTCATAGGACGGTAAGTTTTTTTTTATTATATGTTACAATTAACTGTTTGCAAGCTGTATAATAGGATGTTATTAATTTTATTGTATGTTTGCGAGATGGCCAAGGGGTATGTTTGCAAGCTGTATAATATTTAAGGGGGCTTTTACAGCGAACTAGGCGCTGGATAGCGCCCAGTTCGCTGTTTTTCAGCGAACAAACAGCGAACTGGGCGCTGTCAAGTGCCCAGTTCGCTATTTTACAACAAACTTGGTGCTGGACAATGCCCAGTTGGCAGTTTTTCAGCGAACTGGGCACTGTCCAGCGCCCAGTTCGCTGTTTTTCAGCGAACTGGGCGCTGTCCAGCGCCCAGTTGGATGTTTTACAGCGAACTGGCACTGTACAGCGCCCCGTTCGCTGTTTTTTAGCGAACTGGGCGCTGGACAACGCCCAGTCACTTTTTTTTCAGCCAACTGGGCGTTGGACAGTGCCCAGTTCACTATTTTTCATCCAACTGGGCGCTGGACAGCACCCAATTTGCTATTTTCAGCTGTAAAACAGCCAACTAGGCGCTGGACAGCACATAGTTTGCTGTTTTTAGTGAACTTGGCATTGTCTAGCGCCCAGTTGGATGTTTTTCAGCGAACTGGGCATTGTCCAGCGCCTAGTTGGATGTTTTACAGTGAACTGGGCGCTCGACAACGCCCAGTTCGCTGTTTTTCAGCTGTAAAACAACCAACTGGGCGCTGGACAGCGCCCAGTTTGCTGTTTTACAGCGAACTGGGCGCTGGACAGTGCCCAATTCACTATTTTTCAGCGAACTGGGCATTATCCACCACCTAGTTTGCAGTTTTTCAGCAAACTGGGTGTTGTCCAGCACCCAGTTGGATGTTTATAGTGAACCGACGCTGGACAGCGCCTAGTTGGCTATTTTTCAGCGAACTGGGCGCTAGACAGTGCCTAGTTGGCTGTTTTTCAGCAAACTGGGCACTGGATTGGGCGCTGGACAGCGCCCAGTTCGCTTTTTTCAGCCAACTGGTCGTTGGACAGTGCCAAGTTTGCTTTTTTTTCATCCAATTGGGCGCTGGACAGCGCCCAATTCGCTATTTTTCAGCTGTAAAACAGCCAACCAGGCATTGGACAGCACCCAGTTTGTTGTTTTTCAGCGAACTGGGTGTTGTCCACCGCCCAGTTGAATGTTTTTCAGCGAATTGAGTGCTCTCCAGTGCCAAGTTGGATGTTTTACAGCGAATTGGGCGCTGGATAGCGCCCAGTTCGCTGTTTTTTAACTATAAAACACCCAACTAGGCGCTGGACAGCTAGCGTTCAATTTGTTGTTTTTCAGCGAACTGGGTGCTGCCCAGCGCCCAGTTGGATGTTTTCCAGTGAACTGGGTGCTGTCCAGCACCCAGTTGGCTGTTAGCTATTTAGGGTTAGCCAACTGGGCGCTTGACAGCTCCTAGTTCGCTGTTTTTCATCGAACAGGGCACTGGTCAGTGCCAAGTTGGCTGTTTTACAATGAACTGGGCGCCCATTTTGTTCCAACAAACATGAGAAGCTATGTCGACTAACACATCCCATTTTGTTGATGTTCAATGTCCTATATGTAAGAGTAGATGACACATAATAGTCAAGTGCCCAATGAGGAATCTACTTCTAAATGATAAGAATGAGCTTAGTCTAGATGGGTAACAATGATTGAGGGTCTCTTCACCACATATCTATTGTCTTAAGGACATTATTTGATTATCCAACACACAAATACATTACTAATGTCTTAAGGACTTTATTTGATTATCCATCACACTTTAAACAAAACTTTAATACCCTGCTTGGTGAGTTTCCCAATAAGTCACCCCCTATGGGAGACATTATGCAGTCTCAAGTATTTATTCGAATTTTCCTCACCCACTCGACAAAATTTTGATGACCCTGCTAATAAGCTAACATATATGAAAAACATTTATTGCATAGTAGAGAGGTATTCAAATGAATACATTGAGCTTGTTGCTCATCATTATCATCATATGCATGATTTGCACGATATGTTTCAATGTAAGATTATATTAGATAATAAAATGTAAAGAAATTATGTGGATTATGTGAAAGGTAAGAGGTTCTAAGAAGGTGATAAGGTGATGATTCACACTCGGCCTGGGAGGGTTTTTCAGGAGTTACAATGAATTTGAAACATGTACAAATAAATTTATGCATTATCCTAAGAAAGACTGAGTCAAAATCTTATGAGTTGGTTGTTGGTCGACAAAATGGGATGAGTTAGTTCGCTATTTTTCATCGAACTAGGCGCTGTCCAGCGCCCAGTTGGCTGTTTTTCAGCGAACTGGGCGATGTCCAGCGCCCAGTTGGCTATTTTTCAGCGAACTGGGCACTGTCCAGTGCCCAGTTGGCTGTTTTTCAGCGAACTGGGTGATGTCCAGCGCCCAGTTGGCTGTTTTACAAGGAACTGGGCGCTGGACAGCGCCCAGTTCATTGAAGTCGTTGTTTTTCAACGAACTGGGCACTGGACACTGCCCAATTCGCTGTTTTTCAGCGAATTAGGCACTGTCCAACACCCAGTTGGCTGTTTTTCAGCTAACTGGGCGCTATCCAGCGCCCAGCTGGATGTTTTTCATCGAAATGGGCACTGTCCAGCGCCCAGTTAGCTGTTTTTCAGCCAACTGGGCGCCGTCCAGCGCCCAGTTCACAGTTTTTCAACGAACTGGCGCTGTTCAGCGCCCAATTGGCTATTTTACAACAAACTCCCAGCGCCCAATTGGTTGTTTTTCAGTGATCTGGGCACTGGACAATGCCCAGTTGGCTGTTTTTCAGCGATCTAGGCATTGTACAACGCCCAGTTCGCTATTTTTCAGCGAACTAATAGCGAACTGGGCGGTGTCCAGCGCCCAGTTCATTATTTTTCAGCGAGCTGGGTGCTGGATAACACCCAGTTTACTATTTTACAACGAACTGGGCACTGTTACAGCTCCCAGTTGGCTATTTTAAGCTGTGTGTGAGGGTTCTGTTCCATAGTGCCTCCTCCCACATGACTCCAGCACATGGTTACTTGGCAATGATTCTACTTATTTTTGACTACATGATAGTGTCATCTATGATGATGTAGCTCTGGCTACCTCTTACTTTAGTCTCTTTCTCAGGGAGAACTCTATCTGGAGTTCTGTTTACAATCATTGCTTGGGTGTTCTCCCTAGTCATTCCCTCTCTCCTTTAAAGAATTAGGTCTTGATTTTTTGCGTGTTTACAAATATGTTGAGCACTGATACTCTCATCTTCAATCTCTCAAAAGCTATGATTTTTTAATGACATGCAAAATAGTTAAGTATTTTTTTTCTTATTGTAGGTCAGAGATAATGGAGGAATTCCGGTGCCTCATGAAAAAGTTTTTATTCGGACTAATCGAACAAATAAAGGGAAAGGGCCTTTTGTAGATGATAAATCAAAAAAAGCATTTGTAAGTTTTTTATTTATTATTTTTTGAATAATTGTAATGTATTGATATTATTAAATATATTTCAATTTATTTTATAGGAGATTTATACTTTTAAGGTAAATGAGAAGCAATTTGATCAGAGCTATTTACTTTCTACTCAAGGTTCATGCACATATTATCCTGAATTATGGGTCTGGGCATCAAGGGGTCCAAAAAATGGTCGTTGTTATGGATTTGATAATTCATATAATGAAAATATGGCTCTCTCTGATACTAGCTCAAATAATAGCGTATAAGTTGATGAAGATCAATAATAATTTTGAACGAAGAGTTGATGAAGCTGTTCAAAATATTGTTATGAATGTCGTTTCTATAGCTCTAGAGATGCACGGTATTTATCAAGGTCATCAATTTTCTTCCGGGCAGTTTCCTTCTCCAGGACTATATAATTCTTCAGGTCATTTCTCTGCTCCAGGTCCTAGCTATTTTTCAGCTGCAGCTTCCGGATATTATACTTCTCATGGTTATTTTCCAGTACCATGTCATCATCCTCATGCTCAATATCAAGTTGAAAGCCAAGCTCATGCTTCCACTGAACGTCAACATTTTGAAAATCGTCATTCTTCAGATGCAAAAATTACTCAATCATAGTTATTGTTTTTGTTTATTTTTGTGTAGTTTTGGGGTTCAATTATATGTTAGATCACTTTGTTTTTGTTATATTGATCTTTTGGTTATATATAAAATTTTGGTGATCAAGATGTATAAAGTTTGATAATCATGATGTATGGAAGTTTGATGATGTATGGAAGTTTGATGATGTATATATAAATGATTGATGATATATATGTAATTAGTTTGTTCATGTATGAAAACAAGTTTCATGTTATATTAAAGTTTGTTAATATATATGAAAATTTGGTTATATAAGCTCGATATTGGGTGCACGCACATCGTATATATTCAATCATGTGTCTTTTAATTATAGTGCATGTTATAAAAAATTTATGAGCATAGATTTAATCAAAATAGTATTGTACATCATAATAAATTAATATTTTAATTTGGGTTAATTAAAAATAAAATTAATTAAAAATTATTTGTGATATATAGTGTTATTATTATTGACACCAAATATTTTTATTATTAATTAATTTAAAAAAATGATTCATCATCAATTTATTCATGAAATAATGTATTATAAATATATTTATTTCTTTGATTTGACGTTTATTAGCATCAAAATTTGCAACAATTTTAATGCTAGGTAATCTTAGGATCAAAATTATTTTATGATGATTAGCAACGAATTTTTTATAGGTATTATCCCTTGCTAAATTAGCAAGTAATATATTCGTTGTTAAAATATCCTTGCAAAACAGCAACGAAAAACATCTTTGCTAAATTTAGCTAGGCTTAATATAGAAAGGAAGTTAGTTTCTTGCTAAATTCCTTGCTAATATAAATTAGCAACGAATTTTTTGATTTAGCAAGAGATTCTTCCCCTAGCTAATAAGGATTTTTCTTGTCGCGCGCGTACATTGCTATTATTGAAAGCGTTGAACTTGACGGCATGCGTATGTGCGTTGTTAATCACTTTCTGCAGTGCAAACTATGCGCCTCAGAAGCCCAATTTTCTTGTAGTGATTAGATCCTGAACATTTAAAGCGCGGGGTGGGGGGGGGAATATTGAGTGTATTTTCAAAGTACACCTTGTACATGCATTTTTAGGAAAAGTGTTCAACACAAAAGTTATAGATCTCATCGAGATCTACAACTTTGGTGTTGAAGACTTTTCCATAAAATGGATATACAAGACGTATTTCCAGAATGCGCAAAAAATTAGGAGAATGTGTGACTAGCCAAAACTGTGGTGCTAATAACAATCACCCTTTTTATTCTCAGCGTAAAATATTGCAGGCCAAAGATTTGCTTATCGTTGTGATCGGTTGGAGCTTAAGTCTTGGCTCTATTGGACTGCATGTCAAATGATAGTTAAATAATTCATATATATTTCTCACTCACGTACAAATGGCAATAAAAAGGAACTAATGATGTGGATCAATAGAGAGAAAGGGAAAGAGAGTGAGAGAGGTAAGATTAAGGGAAAATTAAAAGAAACAAAAAATAGGACAAGAAGAGTAATGTTAAATATGAACAGATTAATTAGATGATGTCAAATTTAGAGTTTTAGTAAGGCGCGTAAGAATATTTTAACAAAAGTCAGCAAAGAATAGATCATCTACAAATAGTATTTTTTAACCATGACAATGTCAAAATTGATTTCTAAAAAGTAGTATTGCTATGGACAAATTTGAAGAAAAAAATATCTGCAATCCGACTTTAAGACTGCGTTTGGGGGGACTTATTTTCACCGGTCAAGCGGTTACGATCGCATGTACCGGACCTTAATTAAGGTCCGGTATATGTGGTCGTAACCGCTTGATCGGTGAAATTAAGGCTCCGTTTGGGAGGACTTATTTTCACCGGTGATGCGGTCATGACCGCATGAACCGGGACTTAAATAAGTCCCTTCACCGGTGAAAATAAGTCCTCCCAAACGAAGCCTAAGTCCCCCCAAACACAGCCTAAATGGGGTATGTAGAAAATAAGTCCCCCTAGCTTTGCCTTCGAGTTTCAACTATATATAAATGACGTTAGTTTTATAAGAGTCATGCATCCTTAATTGCATTTCTTCAACCACAACACATCCATGTATCCGTCAATCATAATTAGTCATATGGGGTTCTATCAAAGAATGAATTTAATGGTAGCACTCATAATTCTTCCAAATTTAGGTAATTTGTTTCTCTCTCTCTCTCTCTCACATACATACTCATACTCATTTTCAAGTTATTTAAAGGCTAAACTCTATGAATAATAATTTAATTTTTTCAATTAATATGGGCATGAGATTATTTATAAAAGACAATTAAAATCTCATGGGAGTCATAATTTCTAAGATTTATAATAAAATGTTGACTATAATCAAAAATTATAATTGTAAATAATATATTAACATCATTTTATAAGCTAAATAATTATTTACTTTTCATTATAAAAAATGTTATAAATAATAACAAATTTTAGCTAGTAGAAATATTTGCATCAAACTTGAAACATCACCTGTTGCAAGAAATTAATATATTTTGTTACTAATAATTTTATAATCAAAATTAAGTGTCAACATATTCATTTTCTTGCACACAGCTCAGTCAATTTTGATAAGTCTATCACTAGGCTCCTTTTGGCACGGTGGTGGTGCGGTCATGAACATGAGGTTAAATTGTCATTCATTAACGCTCATCTAAGGAAATTCATCCACTTTTATGTTCAAATGGATGTTGTTTGTTAAGCGATCCTTTACGAATGACGGTTTAAACCATGCATTTACTACCTCCACCACCGTGTCAAACTGAGCATAATTCTAGGGGATTGTTAACCCAGACCGAATATGGCAACTCTATCAGAAATAGTTATTCACAGTATAGTCAAGATGTGCCCAGCACCACAAGTCCACCAAAATTGGAGCTCTCTTCATTTCTCCCAAGCTTAATTAATTATATGATCCAACCATTGTTTAAGGGTGTTGTTACTAGCAAACCCAATTTGCCGGCGATTTCCAGCAAATCATTACTATTAGCAAACCCTTATTTTTCAAAATGACTATTTGGAAATCATTTTGTTAGTAGCAAACCAACATAAATTTTTTAAAAAAAATTAAATTTTGTTTAAAACATTCATTCTTTCAAAATAACTCACTATATATAATAACATTACAAATGATTTCAAATGTATTCATTCAACCATTATGAGTCAAAATGCCACAAAATTTTGCTTATTATGTCCAAAACTCCTTTTTCAACAAAATATCATCATCTGCACCAAAATTTTTAAACAAAATATCGTCCGGTTTAAAAATATATTTGATTTCTAATTCCTATAAGGATGTGTTATATACGAGTTAAGTGTATATAAGAATATACGTATCTTTTTGAACTGAGTTTTATACGTACATTTTCATGAGAAGTGTTCAACATAAAAGTTGTAGATCTTGACGAGATCTACAACTTTCATGTTAAAATACTTTTTGATTTGAAGTAATTTAGTCCCCCGATTTGGCCCTTGAAAAAAGTCACGCCGAACATGTACGGACGCCCGGGATCGGCGTGACTTTTTTCGGGGACCAAATCGGGGACTTAAACGGCTTCAAATTAAAAAGTGTTCAACATAAAAGTTGTAGATCTCAACGAGATCTACAACTTTCATGTTGAAAACTTTTTAATTTGAAGCAGTTTAGACTCCCGTTTTGAGCCCCGAAAAAAGTCATGCCGAAAATCGGTACGGACAACTCGTTCCGTGTGTGCCTTTTTTCGGTCTCAAATTGGAGGCATAAACGATTTCGAATCAAAAAAATTGTCAACATGAAAGTTGTAGATATCATCGAGATCTAAACTTTTCATGTTGATCACTTTTTCAAATGAGAAACATTTAAGGCACAAAATTCAAAAATGTAAAAATTATAAAAAACAAAATTGATTTGCTAGTAGTAATTTTTTGGAAGAGAAAAAAATACAAAAAATGACTGAATCTGTTTTTTTCTGATTTGCTAGTAACGAAAGTGGATTTGCTAATAACAGCACCCTTGTTAAATTATATGATATTAAAAATTGTACATAGGTTATAATTTAGGTAATGGGATATACAGTATAAATCAGAATACAGGCCGGTGTGCTAATAGCCTGAATTAATTTCGCACGTAACTAAACTAATAATGTGTTGATATTGGTTGCAGTGATGGCTGGATATCATATTCCTGATGGTTTTCATGGTGCAAGGGTACCCATTCAGCCCCATTTTCTTGCTGCTATAATAGCATATTATGCGAACTGCATAGCCCGTTGTCAATTGGTATATTTTTTAGGTTGCCGCTTTAAACGAGCCTACTGCAGCTTGAGTGGAAGAACCTGCAAATGTGTGATTTGCCCTTTCAAGCAGCCCATTAAGGCACCTCGTCCCTACTGCGACTTCGATACCTTTACAACTACCCATAGAAAAGGATTTGAAGATTACATTAATTTGTCTTGGCAGATGGACAAAGCCCGCATTCTGATGCTTGCTCTTGACTTCTACCAATGCATGAAAAGTTTTTTTCTGCAGGCTCTGTTTGGGAAGGGGGTGATAGTGAAAAAACGGTGATGGAAAATCGACCATGGCCTTAAACTATCAGAAAGTTGTTTTGAAAAAGTCATACAGTTTGGAAAATCTTTATTTATGTTCTTATAAAAAAGATGTTTTACTTTTTTTTTTTGGAATAATAACTTTTTACTAATAGTTTTTTTTGACTTATTTAGCATGCATGAGAGAGCGGGGAGAATTTCAATTAGAATTGGTATTGGTATTGAAAAGAATGGTGAAAAAATTTTGTGCCCGAGCAAAAAATGTGTGTTCGGACAAAAAATGTGTGTTCGGGCAAAAAATGCACTTCATGGCGAATAATGAGTGGACGAGCAGAAAATGCCTATCCGGGGGTTGAAATATGCTCATGGGTGATAAAACAGTCGTCTAAGCGGAAAATGCGCTCCCGGGAGGAAAAAAGCACGTCCGGGCATAAAAATGCTCGCCTGGCAGAAAACACGCACCCGAGCGGAGAAGGCGGCCACGGGCGGTAAATACGCGCCCTGGAAAAAATTGCGCACCCGCGCAAAAAATACGCGCCCTGGTGAAAATTGCACACGTATGAGAAAAATGCACGTCTCAGCAAAAAATACACGTCATAGCAAAAAATGTGCGCTCAGACAAAAACGCAGTCCTTAGCGAAAATGTGCCTGGGCGAAATGAGCGCCGATGAAAAAACGTGGGCCCAGGCTAAAACACGCACCCGAGTGAGTTCGCAGTTTCAGAATGCTTAATCTCAAAACGACGTCTGAAGCTAAACATTCAGCAGAGGGTTTTGTAGGTTTACTTTAATATCGATGACTTTGTACTAAAAAGCCAATTTCTTCCTAAAACGTTCATCTAAATAGCATTATTGGTTTTCGTATTCAAAAAACTAATTCTTGAATATCAATGCCGTCCAAACGAACGGATCTAGGGATGCAAGTTGAGTTGAGCCGACTTGAGAGGTTGATGAGTCGACTCAAAAAAAGCTCGACTCGAGCTCTAGCCTGTAGTGCTCGAGCCTATAGACAAGGACAGATCTAAGTGTAGTTCAGGGTGGGCAGCTGGCATCTGCCCACCTTAGATTTTGCGAAATTTTCAATAGATTATGATTACGAGGTTAAACTTTTAATATATATATATATAATATATATATATATATAAAAGAAACTTTTGATAGTTTAAATTCTTTCGGTAGTTCTAATTCGGTGCAGTGGTACAACTTTTAGGCTGCTTTGGTGATGATCAGAGTTCGAATCCAAGATAAAACTGACTTTATTTTTTTTACATTTAAATGTAATCTAACGGCTATCAATCCATAAAGTGTTTTTTTTATACAGCAGCCGCCCTTTTACCCTAATATTCCCGATCTCAATTCCTTTCCCTCCCTGATTCTATTCCCCTTTCAAAGCTCGGCATAAATCCGTCCCACACGTCGGCGCCGCACGGAGAGCCGGACACCACGACGATGTTGCGCCCGGGAGCTGCGAGGTGATCCACGACATTCACGGCACGCATCTTTGTGGATTATTGCCCAGGGATCAATGGATCATGAAAGGTTTTGAGCTCGATCTCCTTCCTACCCACTACTTCTAATCCATTTTTGTCCAGTGATGAAGTTTTGATAATATCTAGATATTATTTCTCTGAAAAGAAAATTGAAATTTCATTCATTAAAATCTCTTTGATAAATTGATTATTTTATATTTTTTATTTATTACTTTTTACAGATTTGGATGAGTATTTTAAGAAATTTTCGATTACTGAATCATCTCTTAAGAACAAAAGAATTTGTGAAGATGATTTAGAATCAAATTCAAAGAGGGGTTGGATTGAAGCTAATCTAGACGACATATTAGTCTATCCATGGTTACGAGTTAGAATTTCAGATTAAAATGTTAATGATGGGAGACTGAATGATGAATGATTGCTTAGTTGCATATATTGAAAGAGATATATTCAAAAGTAATGATAATGAGACTAACATCAAACACTTTCAAAATATGAAAAGTCGACATAGTCAACTATGAAAGGTAATGTTATCTGTTTTTAGTTTTAAATTAGTTGAAATATTGTTAAATATTTATGTGTTATTTTTCTTGTATTAATACAATTATTTGAATCATTTAAGTTAATTTTGCGTTCTTGGTGCTATGAAAAAACAAACATTGTATCCCACAGACTAAAATACAAAAATGATGCATGTTGTGTCGACGCATTAGTATAAAAATTAGGCGTACTGTATGAAGTATCATCAGATGTTGATACTCCATTGGATGAGTCGTGTGTCATATAACTACAGTCTCTTATATAACAGTCATCAATATTATAATTAAATGCCCGCAACAATGACATTGAGAAAATGGAAACATGATGATGCAGGGGTAGATTCATCAAATAGATTTAAATATTTGCAGGGATCAACTACACACAAACAATATAAATGGATGAACCTACTTTGATTTTTTTTTTGAAAAAAATGATTAGGAATAAATAAAATAAGTTATTTTCACTTCCCCGGAGCAACAGTGCCAAAAACTTAATATGCCCAAAATAGATTTACATATTAATGCAAGTGCACGTGCAACATCGAGTAATATAAAGTAAGTTAAGATCGTTCCCACTGAGAAATGATTAATTAAGTGCTCACAAGTACTGGCTCTACCATTTATTTATATTCAAGCGGATTAATTACAGTTAATTATGATAATAGAAAATTTAAAGAAAATAATAACTAAACTAAATAACGCTTACTTAAAAATATTTTTATCAATTTAGAAAAATAGTCTTGCACATTGATTTCCTTTGCCTATTATGATGAGTTTTTAGAGTTATCCTTTATGAAATACTAGGTTAACTATCCTGTAACGATTTGAAAGTGAAAATCATTATCTCTCGATCTCTGTAATCTATTTACCCTAATTCTCATAGTTATCTCTAACTTAGGTAGAAAAAAACATGAAGCGCACAAATCAATGTTGCTAACACAAGATGAAATCTATTTCTCTTTATGTTATATTAAAATTTATGTTACAATTACGCCACTCCTCTCTTGAATCTTGCAGCGTTGTAAAAGATGGAATTTGGATAAAGATTTACGCAACTCCTCTCTCGAATCTCACTACGCAGAAGAAAGGATTCAACCCTAAAATAACATAACTCCTCTCTCGAATTTTGCCACGCAATTTAGAAGAAGAATACTTAATCCAAAATTTCCATATGATAAGAACATAATTTCAATAAAGATAGTTCTAAACAATCATAAGGAAGAATTAAAATCACGACATCACAACAAAACAAAGTACTCTCAATATACAGGACTTAGAAAATTTGTTCATGATGGAAGGACCAAACCACACAATAAGAAAGATCTTACAAAACATGATGATTAACATCAAACACTACAAGAATTCTCCTATGAATTTTTGCTCTAGCCGCAAGCAGCGGCGGAACTAGGATTTTGAAGTCGCACGGGCACAATCTAAGTACTGTCAATTTGGGGGTTCGGGGGGGGGGGGGGGGGGGCAGCGCGCCTTGAGTTGGGATTTGGGGGCGGTGGCCCAAATTTTTTTTTTTTTTGCAAATATTTCACACCGAAATATGGACTGAAAACTTGTCCAGATTTCACAGTGAAATTTGGACTGAAATGTCCAGATTTCAGAGAAATCTGTCCAGATTTCAGAGAAATCTGGACTGAAATCTGGACCGCTGCAGCCCGGCCAGACTTCGCACCACTACAGCCCGCCAGACTTCGCACCGCTGCAGCCCGCCAGTTCGCACCGAGCCCGCCAGACTTCGCACCGCTGCAGCGCCAGACTTCGCACCGCTGCAGCCCGGACTTCGCACCGCTACAGCGGTGCGAAGTCTGGCGGGCTGCAGCGGTGCGAAGTCTGGCGGGCTGCATCGCGAATCGTCGTCGTCGACGCTTGGCGGGCTAGGGGCACGGGAGCAGCGACGGGCTAGGGCATGAGAGCAGCAGGCTTACCGACGGGATTCCTTCTCCCCCGGTGAAAATCGCAGAAAAAACCGCTCGGGCACGTGCCCTACCGTGCCCAGGGCTAGTTCCGCCCATGGCCGCAAGCCTTCTTCTTCCTTCTCTAGTCGATCCTCCTCCAAATGATGGTGGTTATTATGATATTGATGATGGCTGAAAATCTTCCGCTCTTCTCCCTTTTCTAATGCTCGAACCCCATCTTTTTAGCCCCTCAAATTTGGTTTAAAATAGAGATATCTCCAAAGGATCTTTTTCCTTTTATATAAATCATCCTTTTTAAGGGAAAATCTTTTTAATGAAAAATGATATCTTTCCTTATAGAAATTCAGCCCTTTATGATGATATTTTTTGTTTTCATTTCATGCCAAAACGAACCAAGCCTCCCCCTTTTCGAATTTGAAAATGATGTCATGATTTGAATTTAAACTTTGAATTTCGGATTCCAACTTATTGCATCAACTAAAATAGCTTATTGCAACAACCTGCACTAGCCAAAATATAAGTCTAGCTTAACTTCTCCGGATCAATTTCTTTCGCGTTTCTAGCAAGAAGACATAGAAAAAAAGACAAATTAACCCAAATAAAATAAATATGAATTTACTTATATTTTTACTCATTTAAATTATTTTCTCTCATTTATGATAAATATTATGTCAGAATCATGAGCTAGATAACTTCTTTTTAGGAAGTTATTAGGAGGGTGGTATTAGGATCAAATGGGTGATTCCATAATAGGACTCACTGCTGGCAAAGGTTATAAGATCTTATGTCTTGGGAGTGAACTCTATTTGGAATAGGTTACTAATAACCAAGCATCATCTTCCTATAAATTTATCAACATATATTCCATCATGCCGATTTTCACAAATTTATAGGGCTATCTCTAGGTGTCTGAACCTTATTCTCCCATATATTCAATGGGTGGTTGGAAAAGGGGAGTTCATTCGGCTCATGCATGATGCTTGGGTACTACTAAATCCACTCCTTAGATCCCCAATTATTCAGAACTTAAATATTATTCCTGCAATGAGCAATGTTTCCTTACTGATTTTGCCAAATAGGTAATGAGATTGGGAGCAACTTCAAAATCATTAGCCCAGAGTTGTGTTTTCGTATCAAGTCTATTCCTTTATCCAAGTCAGTTGTGGCTAAATTTTCATGATAGGGGGATGATGGTGCTCTCATAGTGGCTCCCAATGTGATATTCAAACATCTTACATGTTCTCAACACACCATTGATTATCTCACATGGATTTAGAAAGTTGAGGTCTTGCCACATGTGAGGTGCTTCATTTGGAAGTTGTGTTTGGACAAATTTTCATGTCTTCTCTCCTTATCGATCAGGATATGCTGATCTCCAGCAGCTGCCCCGAGGTGAGGCTATCTATATTGAGACTTCCCATTATATCCTACTTTAAGTACTCGTGGGTGTGGACATTCTTACTGCAACGTTAGTTACTATGCTTGAAGCATCACTTGTGACCATCAAGTTTGGAACTACCTCCACGTTGCCCCCAGTAGGGATATTTATAGACGTAACCTTAAATCCTCGACGATGGGTTATTGGATTCCTAATGTATCCAAACTAAATCCGTTAAGACCTGTCATATTTATATCAATATACCTCAATAATTAATCAGCTCTTATATTGTATATAAATAGTTCTACACAATAGATTACTTAAAACAAGAGTTAATAACAACACAAAATGAGTTTTTGTAGAAACATTAATATGATTTTTAGAGCACATAATAAATGTAAACTCAAACTATAGTTCCAAATAAAATAGTAAGTAAAAATGAAAATTCAAATAGATAATTGATCACTAGTCTAAGCAAATAGCAGATCATCTTTATCCAAGCCGAAATCAATTTTCTCTCATCCATTCTCCATTTGATCTGCAAATAGTTATAATAAGAATGTCATGAGACCAATTTTTAAGAATTCAAATATTTGCTATCAAAGATAAAGTGATTAGTTCTAGCAGTAAAAGATTGTAATACTATAACTAGGAAGGAAGAATCACAAATCTATATCTCTATCTAATTTACAAAAAATTAGAATATTTGATTTTATAAAATCAATTCATATTCCTTTGATTATTAAGATTATTATTAACTATTTCACAATTGTGTTATGCCATCAAGTTTGGAATGATACAACAAGCTGTAAGCATTATATCATTAAGTTTAGAATTATATAACTAATAATTATAATTTCAGGACATATATTAGCAACTTTAGTATTCCATTTTGGAATGATACCCAAATCAGCATTTGAATAAAAAATAATTGCGTAAGTCATCAAGTTTGGAATGACTGACAACTATTTTTTTTAGCTGTCATCAGATAGCATCTGAAATACTTTTGTGTACTCAGTCTAGATGCTTGAATGTAAGCTGATTTTAGTTCTAAAATTGAAAACATAAGATAGGTATTAAGTCTCATTAAATAGACTTTAATTCCATCTCCCCCGATATATTGGATGTAAGAACCTTACATAAGCCTTTGGTAAGAAAACATGCTATATTATCATTTGATCTCACATCCAATAAGGAAATTATCCCATGAACTATCAGATATGTCAACCATGCTTATTTTATCCTTAGTTGCCTTATCTGTCTATTGAACAACATATTTGTTATAATGGACTTTGTGGTTTGATTATCACAGTAGATCGAAATAGAGTGTATTTTCAAACTTTTTATTGGAATACCCATTATCAGATCTCTAATCCACTGTGCTTCTTTTCCTATTGTAGCTAGAGCATAGAGTTCTGATTCTATGGAGGATAGTGCAATACACGTCTGCTTCTTAGACTTCCAAGCTATGATAACTCCTCCTAGTGTAAACGCATACCCACTAGTGGATCTGCTATCACCAATTTATAAGCATCAGAAGGCGTCAGAATACCCCTCAAGCACTAGAGGATGTCCAATGTATCATAAAGTGAAATGGGAGAGCAATTGTTTATTTCCTTAGATATTTCTCTACAGAGCGGGGGGGGGGGGGGTGAATAGACATTAAAATTTATTTCAAAATAAATGATATAATTCACATAATTTGCATTTACTCAAGTTATTAATCAGAATTAAGAACATATAATTATAATCACTGTAAAACAAATAATAAATCACATAATAATACACAAACACAAAAGACATAAGAAGTATAGTGGTTCCCCAAAATCTGAGTACATCCACTCTTCTACCCCCTTGGAAGGAATTTACTATCACAGTGCCAGAGTATTTTAATAAGGAGACTCTTAGAACCAGTCACTAGATCTTCATAAAAAGATCTTGAACCAGTATAATTTGATTCTTTTCCTAAGGAGACTCTCAGAACCTTTAACGGAATCCTTTGAAGAGGGTTTCTCAAAACTATTTTCCCAAATTGAAAAAGTTAATGAAACAAAAATAGAAGAAGATTTGAGGATTTAGTGATCTTCTTGATGAGCCCTCTCAGTAGCATCCTGAAGACTATTTGGCACATAGTGAATTGATATCAGGAACTCTGATGATCCTTGAATAAGAAGATCTCAAGGATTATAATCTCTTAATCTAGATTATACCACTTGGTATGAATGTACCAAGTTGTATAACATCTATGTCCTTGATACATTCATACCTTAACGACCTAAGCTATTTGTCTTATAATTCTTGATCATGGGACTACATAAGGGATAACCAAAATTCATCATATTTCTATGGTCACATACATGAATGACCGACTACACAGATTGATTTATGATATTGCAAACTAGGGCATGCCCTAACAACAGTCATCTTATATACATAACCTATCTAGGCATACAACCACAAATAGGATTCACACAATATGCCTAATCCAGAATCAATACATGAATTTCTAGTGCAATTCATGTCGGGGAAGTAATCCAACACACCGGAGTTTGAAAGAACCAAAAGTAGTCTTTTCTCCATTAATTAGTGAGAGAGGAACTCAACCAATACAACAACCACATAAAAGAAACCATAAAATTGGTCCTAAGACCGGAGGAGAGAATCATTACCATTGAAGTTCTCCTCAGAGTCATGGAAATCTTAAAAGAATTATTTGGAATGACTGGAGAAGTAATCTTTTTGTTTTTATAGACTAAGATCATCAATCCAACCCCAAAGCTCCTCAAAAATGACATCTTCGTCCTCATGCCCTAAACTCCTTCCTTTATAGATCTTCCTCTCTCAAAAAATTAGAGCTAACTGAATGAACTATTTAACCCCAAATTCGTGACCTATAGGCTCCCAGAGATGATCTTAAGTCGTCAGATTAGAATTCTTTGTGATATATAGATCAAAAAATGATCGGTTAAGTAATATTCTTTTTAGACACACATGTATGTGTTAAATTGCACATGTGAGCAAAGGTCAAATTTTCAGGAAAATGATTCTACAGGTTGGGCGTGAGCCTTACCGTGCAGTCTCTTTTAAGCATTGCTGGTGTGTAGACTATCATTTATGAGTGTGTGCTTTGATCGTGTGTTAGGGAGTGCATTTTTTATTTTACAAAATTATGGAAACACAATTCATGTTTCCAAGATAGCGACAGGTGCATGAGCATGCACCTAGACGTGTGCAGTCCAATAATGCTCAAAACCTTCCATTTCACTCTGGTTTCTCCAAGGGAAAACCATATACCCATATGAGTGGATCTATAAAAATGCACACATAGGTTCACAGGCAATTCTCGAGGCGTCACACTCCATTTGAATCTATCAATCCCCCAAAACATTATTTTAGGTTTGATGCTAATTGCGGGGCAGGAAATCCATTCAAGAACGTTGTTTTATCTTCATCTCCAACCACCACTATGCACCCACCCAAATATGCCATGAGTCCTAGCTCTATTTTGTGGCATAACGAATGAAATTGAAGCCAGCTTGCATTATCTAGGGTTCATCAGGATCATTTGGACCTTCCATGTGACCATATAATCAATGGTTGAGGGAGAATGTTGTTGAAATCTATGGTCTGTAGCTCTTTAGTTTGACAATATCAAAATCCCAAGTTTTATTTGATCATACTTGTGTTGGGTATAGTGTGCAGTTTTCTAGGTAGAAAAAGACTAGAAAATCAACCTTTGCAACGTACCGCCATGAGCTAGGTCTAACACCCGTTCTAGCGTGGAATTATTTCTAGAATAGCTCTCGGGTACCTACGGTGTAGTGCTAAGTCTACCGCTCCACGCTAGCTCGAAACCGCTGAGAAAACTCGACGAACCGTCGAGGAACAGTAACCATCAGGTGTTAGCATTTTACTGCATTGCAGTATCATAAAAGCAGAAAAATATTTTATTTTGATATTTTTCCAAATCAGCTGTACAGTTTTCACCATCGCACGAATCGACCTACTGTCAGGTGTTAGCCCTACCACCCACAGTAGCATATTTTTCAAGACATATAAAGCATGCATTTCTTTTCTTAGATAGGATACAAAGGAGAATATTTCATTCTAGGGTTCGTCCGCCATCTGGAGGAGGGTGAACTTTCATCTCCGTCGAAGGAAAAGCACTATTTCTTCCTCCCGCTCGTGATCGAAGAACTTCGGTGAAAAAATCTTCAACGACCATTTGCGGATGATTGATTACAACGAGAACAATTTTCAAGAGCATCGATCGCGCACCGTTCCTCGGAGAAGTTCTATGCTTGAGGGAGAAATAACTCTTAAACTCGTTTTCTTTTGAATCTTTCTTTGTTTTTATCGGATCTTCATGTAAGGGTAATCAACCTGGGAGGTCGTCAGATTCCTGGGAGGAGTCCGAAGGAAATAGACCTGGGTGGACGTCTAGATCTAAGAGATATAGTGGGGCTCTAAGACCCTTCTGGGGAGGAAGGTGAAGAGTCGGCTCGTCAACCATCTTGGGAAGAAGAGTGAGAGCCAATCGGTCTTGGGAGGGTCGGTATAGAAACCAAAATAAATTTGTATTCATCGCCTCCGATCTCCGACATCACGAAGATCCAGTTTTGATATTGTAAACAAATGTTCTTACTTTGAATAAAATTATATTTTGTTTATTTCAATTCAAAATCATGATTGTATGTTACTAAAGGTGTGTGTGGGAAACCAGATAATGAAGTTTTACAAGAGAATCAATCTCTGTGACCTACTGTCGCGCAGTAGTGGTCTACCGCCACACGGTAAAGGTCTACTACCCCGTGGTAGCTTCCAGAACTTGTTTTCTTGGTAAAACTTGAATTTATTTTGTACTATATTTAAAAACCTTATTCACCACCTCCCCCCTCTGGCCACTATATCCAACAAGTGGTATCAGAGTAGGTTACTTTAAAAGGGATTAAAATCCTAAAGTGTGATAGCCAACATGAATCATGCTTTCTTCGAGGGTCAGGGTGTAAGTAGACCTTCACTTTTATGGGGAGTGACTACAGCCACTAGAAGAACTCGTATAAGGATATTCCTAATGACACAGAGCATGGACGTTTGGGCCATGATCGAAACAAAATACATTGCACCCACCATCACCGTAGGTGATCAAGTTCTAGAAAAACCACAAGATAAGTGGGATGATGCTGATAAACTGAGATGCACTGATAATGCTAAGGACATGAACTCTTTATTTTGTGCGCTAGATAAAACTAAATTCAGTAGAATTTGTTACTATGAAACTACTTATGATATTTGGCACTTACTCGAACTAACTTATGAAGGTACTTTGCAGGTGAAAGAATCAAAGATATTTCAACTGGAGTCTGAGTATGAATAATTCCAGATGGAGATCAATGAGGAGGTTGATAGAATGTACACTCACTTCACTAAGATCGTCAACACCTCCTGATCTCTCGGAAAGACCATTTCAAATGGAGAATTGGTTAGGAAGATCCTGCGATCTTTGCCTTCACGATTCAACCCTAAAGTGACGACTATTGCTGAATCTCATGAAATCAGCACCTTGGAGATAGAGAGGCTCATTGGAAATTCAAAGAACCATGAGCTCGAACTGAAAATACAAATCGAGGAATATCCCATGGAGTAGAAGAAGAAGTCACTTACACTGAGAGAGGCAAAGGAAAAGGAGATAGAGGAAAAGTATGATGATAAAGATGAAGAGAGCCTTTATGTACACGAATTTAGAAGATTCGTGAAGAATCCCAAAAGGCAAGAGAAGTTCAAGAGATTTCTGAAGAAAAGTGTTGATGAGAAGAGGAGATAGGAGCAAACTATCAAAAGAGTCTAAGAGTGATGAATTAAAGCCTACTCCTGAGTGCTTTCACTGTCACAAGTCTGAGCACATGAAGAGAGACTGCCCAAAGCTACAAAAGGTAGAAAAACAGAGGTAAGACAGAGATAAAGGAAAGATAAATGTACTCAAAGAGTAAACATGAGACGATGTTGGTTCTGACAAGTCGAGCACTTTCGACTCCAGTAGTCAAGACTAGGCAAACCTATGCCTCATGGGAAAACATCACAGCGACACTGACAATGAATCCAGTTTCCATAGCAATACTGAGGTAATTCCTCCCACTTACAAAGAACCCTTGAATTATACGAAACATTATGTGATAAATAAGATGATGTGAGTAATGAAAATAGTGTTTTGAAATTTGAAAATAAATAAATGAAAAAGGAGTTGAAATGTTTGAATAATGAATTAATTAAATGCAGAAAAGAGAAGGTTGAGTACCAAGAGTGTTATCACTCCTTGAACACAACAAAAGAATTAGAAGAGAGCCTCTCCAAGACTTCCTCCAAAATCAAAACTCTTACCAAAGAGAGGAAGGAATTGTAAAGGAAGCTACAAACTTCTATAGGCCACATTGAAAATGGCAAGAAATAATTTGCAAACTGGTGTGTGATGCTTGTCACGGAAAATACACATTAAAGGCTAAGATCCATGACCTGAACCTTATCATCCAAAAATTTGGAATATGCTAAAAATCTCTTAATATGTTGCTGGGTTTTCAATGTCAAGGATCTGGAAAATATGGGCTGGGATATAAACACTATGAGCTACCACCGGGCAGTATCCCTAATGTTGGATATAGCTCGTCTTCAGAAAACCCAGCTAAAAGGCCTATGAATCATAATGCCAATCATAATAAAACCAGAAGCCTACATCCATCTTCTAGCAGGAGCCCCGGTACAATGAAAAAGGTGATATTCACCGCCTATGTGAAGTGCGTCAATGTAATAAGTTTGGTCCCACTTCTGGATCTTGCTTGAAGAGAGGAGTAAATAAAATTACTTAAATATGGATGCCGAAGTCGACTACCTATACTATGGGTGGATTAACTTGGGTAACCATATCTTTACCCTCATCCTCTTTCTAGGTATATTGACAGGCTTAGGGCAGGGAGAACGTGTGGTACTTGGACTCTGGTTGTTCAAAGCACATGATGGGTGATGAAGACAAGTTCCTTAGCCTAGAGAAGAAGAAAGAAGGCTTGGTGACCATTGGAGACAATAGTAAAGGACACATTTTTGGCATTGACACCATAAGTAATGATGTATTTTATATTTCAAATATATTGCTTGTTAAAGGCTTAAAGCACAATCTTATTTTAATTAGTCAACTCCATGATAAGGGCTTGAAAGTACTGTTTGAAACTTCTACTAATACATGCAATATCATAGATATTAAATTGAACACTGTATCGCTAAGTACACATGGAATTCAAAATGTTTATATTATTAGGTTTGAGGATATATCTTCGTCTGATTTTAAATGCTTATTTACGAAAAATGAAGAATTAGAGCTTTAGCATAAGAGAGTCGGGCATTCTGGGAGTAAACTAATAGTCAAACTAGCGAAACAAATCTAATCCATAGACTTCCAAAGTTAAGCAGTAGTTTGACTTCATTATGTGCTCCTTGTCAAAAGGGAAAATTTATAAAAACTTCTTTTAAAAGCAAAAAATTCAGGGAGTAAACTAATAGTCAAACTACTCACGTTTTTGTTGGACCGTTTTTATTGCAAATAAAACTGATGCATTCCTTGAATTTTCTAATTTGTGCGCTAGATTCCAAAATGAAATGAAACTAAAAATAAAATGCATTAGGTCCGATCATGGTGACGAATTTGAGAACAAAATTTTTACTAATTTTTGTAACAACTTAGGGATTTGGCCCAAATTTTTTCAGCCCTACGCACTCCATAACAAAACGAATTAGTAGAAAGAAAGAACCAAACGCTTTAAGAATTAGCACGTACGATGCTTGTCGAGTTTGGCTTGCCTTGATATTTTTGGGCTGAAGCAGTCAACACAACATGTTATGTGATGAACCGGATCATGTTTCGCCCTATTCTTAAGCACACCCATTATGATAGAAAGTCGTTTGTGTCTTACTTTAGAGTCTTTGGGTGCCCTTATTTAATTTTAACACTAAGGATAACTTAGGGAAATTCGATGAAAAATCTAACCTAGGCATCTTTTTAGGATATTCCTCCACGAGTCGTGCATATACAGTCTGCAATAAAAGAACATTGGTAGTTGAAGAATTTAAAGTATCTAGAGTCAACCTAAATCACCTAGAAGAGGTTGAATAGGTGAGTTATGTGATTATAACGGAATAAAAATTGGAAAAAAAATAAGCACAATGAAACCCAGAGAATTTATAATGATTCCTCGATTTGGGTACATCCACTATCCCACCTCGCATATCTACCACGAAGGGCTAGATTCAGATACTTCACCAAAACTCAGATTATTTAAATCTTACACCTCAGAGCCTCAACTCCTACAACTAGGAGACAATTCTCCTACAACTTAGAGAATAACCTCTTCTACAACTCGATCCTAAAACAAGGATCTAAAACTCGGAAGTGAAACTTCCTACAAAAGTTCAAAATAAATTTATACAACTCTTTAGATTCAAAACAATCTAAATCTTCAGATCTGGACAAATTCAGTCTTCTTCTTCCTAGAAAGAAATCTTGAAAGCTTTGTAGTTGGAGAATACATGAAACAAAACTTGAAAGCTTGATCTGAATTTTTGGTCCAACGCGATTTGAAATCTTGGAGAAGACTAGAGAAGAGATCTGTCAAATCAACACTTTGAATGAACCGCCGATCGTGCAAGGCTAGGCCGTGAACTTTTTTCCTAAGGTTGTACGAGCGACGGAGAACGAAGGCCTTTACCCGATTTCAAATTAAGAATGAGCGATTAGGTCTGAACGAATTAACCTTAGGTATTTATAGAATTCCTTCTCCAACGGCTACAAAATACTTTCCAAGAACGAAACATCCACGTGTACTATGCATGTTCAATGATAAGAAGCAAAAACCCTCCAGACAGAAAAATAGAAAATAAATTTTCTAAGTCAATTCATCGAGAATCGTTGTATATCCATGTGTATACTCGACGAATTGACTTCGATATCTGACGAATTTAACTTAGACAAATCCAGAGAAGTAAATTCGAGAACTCAAGGCATACCTAGAGAGTCTCGATGAATTCTTTGTGTATCGATACGCATATTCAACGAATTCAATGAGTATTAATAAATACACTCGATGAATTCGACGAGTATACATGTAGATACTCGATGCTATTTTTACTTAACTGATTTCCAATAACTCAGCGCATTCCTAGAGAGGGACTTTGATGAATTCGACAAATATCGACTAGCTTACTCGACAAATTTAACGAGTATCAACTAGCATACTTGATGCTTTTGATGAGTATCAACTAGCATACTCGATGCTTTCGACGAGTATCAACTAACATACTCGATGCTTTTTACTTGGCTGATACTCAAGGATGCAGGAAAAATTCGCAGCAAATTCTTAGGAATTCAACGAGTATCAATAGGTATACCTGACGAATTCGACGAGTATCAACAAATAAACTCAACGAATTCAACGAGTCTACTCTAAGATACTCGATGAATTTTCCTTAGAGAAAATTTCTATCTATCCTGTATTCAACAACACTTCCTTCCTTGAATATTCTAATGCACTTGAAATAGAAGTACACTCCAATAGAGAGATTATACATGAGTCAACACATTAGCCTAAACAATGAGATATTACATTGTATAGTCTTGTTTTCATGACCAACTATAACCTGACATTGGGTTGTACATAGCAATAGAGTCCTGCAAGCACATAACTAAATAAATAGTATCAAATACAATCTCAATTCATCTTAGTTCAAGGGACACTTCTTCAAATCTAGATTATTATGGATACAATACCCAACAATCTCCCCTATTTGAAGAAGTCAGAACCCTACAAACAAAGGTGAATTATACACAAGATAATCTTAAAAACGATGCTGAAAGGACATAAAAAAATTAGAATTAAGAGTAATTGTAATCAAAACATTAATATATATATATATACAAGTTCTGTCGGGGCAAATAATTTTCACAACCATCAGAAAAATAAAAGACATTAAACTTATTTCCCCTAGCTCTTCTAATACTGCCTGTGAAAATAAGCCTTCGGCTTCGAGAAATACTTTAGCGGCAAAAGGAGGGGCATCTGGATCATCCCTTTTGAATTTTCTAAAGTGAATTATTCTCTTGGCATGGCAACTTCATGTTTCTTCCACTCCTCCCTGCTATAGTGATTGTACCTATCTTCATTTCCTACATCGACTAATGTGAAGGTGTCCAAGATGATACTTTTTGAGATCAGACACCACACCTCACATAGTTCTCTTTTAGGATCAGACCTGATAGCAGAAGGGCCTTCACCATACTTTCTTTTCTTATGAGCTGGTTGAGAGATATCATCAACCACTTGAATCTCTGGTGCAGCAGCAGTAACAGTATCTGTTCCACACTGAGAGAAATTGTAAGTGTTTGACCAGTATTGAGAATAATCCTGAGCAGGCTGAACATCAACATGTACTGGATCAGGCATCACAGGTTCTTGCATCCTTGCTTCAACAGAAACTTGACCACCAAATAGTTCTTTACGAAGCCAATTGAAGTTTTCATAATTCTAGATGTTGGCAACCTTAAATTGTTCTTTCATGGTGGCTTCAATTTCATTTACCTTAGTTTTCAATTCTTCCTCCCCCTTTCTGACTTCTTTAAGCACTTCTGATGCAATTGCATTATTGAAATAGACCATTTGATCGTTGAAGTAATTCATTCCTGCATTTTGGGCATTTATCACAGTCTTGGAATTCTCGTCAACATTCTGGAGAACGTCCAGATTGCTCTTAAGTCCAGCCACAGTGAGATTAATGTCTTGCCCACCTTTCATAACCCAACTGTCTAGATTTGATTCCAGCTTATTAAAATGCAATTTAACTTTAGCAAGGTCATTGTTCATATCACGTTCAGTCTCTTTTATTTTCTTCATTACTTTCTTCTGAACTTTCTGCAGAGATAGATCAAAATGAGCTTTCTGCCTGGCCATCATAGATTCTATAGACATTAGTAAAGGAATATCTAAACTTGTACTTGGAATGTCTTCAGCAGGAATACTTGGAGGAGAATTTTAACTCTCCTCACAGTCACTAGAAGACTCTGCCAAAGGGGATAGATGGGATTTCAGCATAGGAGCTGGATCTTCAGTCTCTAGGATACGAGGGAGCATCTCGACTTCTTCTTCCTCATCAAAAATATCAACAATCTCTACTTCCTCTACTGGAGGTCCACCTGGAGTCATTGCACTTCTTTTCTGAAGATTTCACACAAACTTATCTAACTCTGTTTTAATTGAAATTATTTGATGAATCTATTCCCCCTCAGCCCTTACTATTAGAATCACTAGGAGACTTACGATCATTTTTTTCTATAGTATCTAACTCAGTAGAATTATTTACATTATCAACAACAAACACATCATCATCAGCAACATCATCAAAATCATCAGCATCCAAAGCTTCATCAGCAATTATCTCATTACCAGCCTCATAATGCATAACCTCAGCAGCAGTAACACGGCCAATCTCAGCAATCACTATATGGAGATCAACTATATCTAAAATTGTATCTCGTATCACTGTCTCTGGAATATCTGTCACTGAAGAAGAAGGAACAATCAAGGGCACTTAAGCATCAATAGCCACATGAGTTTCAGCAGACTCCCCCTCAATTCCTGCACTCGAGCTCTCAAGAATTTCATGGGGGGAAGGAGGAGGAATCCTATCCTTATGTACAAGCTCCTCCTCTTCCTCAGGTACTTCCCGGAGACCACCTTTCCTTGGGATCCTTCTTCCCATCTTGAGATGATTGAAGTATCCATTTTCTTCAAGTGATGAACTGGTACTCATTTTGTCATGTCAAACATGTCTCTGTCAAGATGATTCAAATATAGGCTGAGTATTCTTCCAAAGTTCGGTGCGCAGAGACTATCCTTTATTATTCCAAACAATCCTATTCCCCAGTGAATCCTCTTCCGACAGATGATGGTGACTAGAATCTTTAACATGTCTACGGACAGGTAATCATCAGATCCAACTTTATACAAAAGAACTTTTCCTATGATGTCTGAGAGAAGTTTCTCTTCATTGTTCATCCCTTTCCTCTTAAGTACTGTAGTTCCTCTGGGCAGACCATAGAACAACAGTGCCTTCGAGAAATCACTGTCTTTTAACTGATCTTCCTCTTCACTTTCTGGGAGTCATAGATACCTCGCGAGGAGGGAAGCTTTCACTTTGACTCTGACTTGTCTAGCCTTTCTCTTGATGAGAGTGTCCTCACAACGGATCTTTACTTTGAGGAAGAACTCCAAAACATCCTTGCCCAACACCTTGCATGGGTGTTTGAGAACGAAGGTGAGTTCGACCAATTCCAACATGAGTATGACATTTCAGAACTCATCCATGGGCCATAGCAAAAACAGTTCGAACAAGCTCTCCCCTTACGAGCAAGACACCAGTACCTCGGGGAGCCATGAAGAAAATATGAAATCCAGAAGGTTGAATGAAATGGAGAAGATGATGAGCTGTTGTCGCAAAATCTGAAGCAGCGGAAGGAAAAATCGACGGGATTCAGACCTTTTCTTTCGACGATGTGAAAGTGTTTACCCCGAAAACCTTATATATATACTTAAAGTTTCGAGGAGTAAGAAATATGTGCCTACCTTAAACCGGGTGACCCTTCAGATCCAATAAAAAGAATGACCTGAAAGTGTAATTCATCGAAATCTAACGGAAGTCGAGAAGAATTCGTTGAATATCGCCGATATTCATTGAAGAAAATGAGTTATTTCGACGAATCAATGAGATTTCACGAGAGTGTCTCGACGAATTTTTCTTGGTAAATTTTGACTTCTATGAGATATACTTCGCTGAGTGATTTATAAATCCTTATACATCTTCATGATTCCTTGTTGAGCATGCCCAGCTCCATTTTGAAGAATGAGAACTTGGCCTCATCTAGTGGCTTCGTGAATATGTCTTGTGACTTGCTTATCTGTCGGGATATAGCTGAGAGATATTTCCTTATTCTCCACATGCTCCTGGATGAAATGATATCTGATTTCGATGTGCTTTGTCCGACTATGAGACGCTGGATTATTTGCAATCGCAATTGCACTAGAGGAGTTGGAAAACATAGGAATTTCCTTGAATTTCAAGTTGTAGTCTTCAACTTGATTCATGATCCAGAGAATTTGTGTGCAATAACTACCAGTAGAGATGTACTCTAACTCAATAGTAGAGGTTGCCACACAATTTTTCTTCTTGCTGCTCCATAAAATGAGCCTTTCCTGAGGAATTGGCAAGTCCCATAAGTGTTTTTCCTGTCATCCCTGCTACCTGCAAAATCAGCATTTGAAAATCCAATTAGCTCGACGTCATTACTTTTTGGGTACCATAAGCCAAAATTTTGTGTACCCTTAAGTTATATCAAGATCCTCTTTGCAGCCAAGATTTGGGTACCATTAGCTCGACATCATTACTCTAGCGCATACACATATGAAAACATTTTGTCAGGTCTACTGGCAGTAAGATAGAGCAAGGACCTAATTATGCTTCTGTCTTGGTTTCATCAGAAGGTTTCCCTTTCTCATCCTTGTCCGGAGACATATTTGAACCCATTAGAGTCCTCATCGAGGTTGCGTTCTCCATTTTGAATTTCTTAAGTAACTCTTTGGTGAACTTCGTCTAAGAGATGAAAATTCCATCTTCAGATTATTTTACCTGAAGTTCTAAGAAATACTTCAGCTCTCTCATATTGCTTATTTCAAACTTCGCTTGCGTAAGTTTAGAAAACTTCTTGCAAAGGTTGTCCTCTGTAGTGCCAAAAATAATGTCGTCGACAAAGACTTACAATAGAAAAATCTTGCTTTTAACTTTCCTAAAAAATAATATCTTATCTATCTTTTCTCTTGTGAACTTATTTTTAAGAAGAAAACTAGATAGCATCGCATTCTAAGATCGGGGAGCTTGCTTTAAACCAAATAGAGCATTATTAAGAAAATACACATAATTAGGGAAATTTGAGTCGACAAACCTGGGGGTTGTGCTATGTATACTTCCTCATTTAGATCGTTGTTGAGGAATGATGACTTTCACTATCCATTTGATAAGCATTGAAGCCTTTGTCAGCAGCATACGCAAGAAACAGCCTGATCGCTTCGAGTCTAGCCACTCCAATAAAGGTCTGATCAAAGTCAATCCCTTCTTCATGTCTGTACCCTTGATATACAAGCCTGGCTTTATTCTTTATAATTACTCCATTCTCGTCCAGCTTGTTTTTGAAAATCAATTTGGTATCGATCACATACTGTACTTTGGGCCTGGGCACCAACTCTCATACCTCGCACTTTTCAAACTGGTTGAGTTCCAATTGCATTATCATTATCCAAGAGGCCTACTTGTTTGCTTCTTCAAATTTCTTTGGCCCAACCTGAGAAAGGAAACTAAGATGCAATACCTTTTTAGTAGTACCTCTTCTAGTTCTTACCCCGTCACCTAGCTCTCCAATGATCAAATCAACTGGGTGATCTCTTAGGTGTCTGTACAACTAGATTTATTCCTCTCCCACCAGCAGTATCTACCATATCTATTGCATCTCCTATAGATTGAGGGATTTCATCATCTTGTAGTTCTTCTTCCACCATACTTGGATTGATGACTTTGACTAAGCTTGGAGGATCTTCCTTGATCGCTTCTTCTAAGCTTAATTCCTTTAACCTGGCACATGTATCTATACCAATAACACTAGATGAACTACTATGGAGCATGCTTGTCTCATCAAATATAATATTTATAGACACTTCTACGATCAGGGTTTTCTTAATAAAAAATACTATATGTCTTACTATGGCTACTATAATCTTAGAAAATACCTTCAAAACACTTTTCACTAAACTTCGTACGGTAATGCTTCCCATTGTTAAATACGAAGCATTTGCTGTCAAAGATCCTAAAGTAGAACATAGTCAATTTTTTACACTTTAACAGTTCATAGGGAGTCTTACAATGGATTTTATTGATTAATGCTCTGTTTTGCACGTGGCAAACTGTGTTAACTACTTCGACCCAAAAGTACTCTAGTAGTGAAGAATCATTCAACATAGTTGTACATACTTTAAATAGGGTTCTATTCCTTCTCTCTGCAACTCCATTTTGTTATGGAGCACGCGGAGATGAAAACTCATGATAGATACCTTGACTTCCATAAAATTTTATCATGGCCCCATACTCAAATTCTCTTCCGTGATCACTTATGATTTTGATCACTGAGCAGTTTAATTCGTTCTTAATTTGTCGGACAAAATTAGTGAAAGCCTCAAAGGTGTCTGACTTGTGTTTCAGAATGAATACCAAAGTAAAATGAGAGTAGTCATCAGCATTGACCAACGTATAGATTTTACCTCCTAAACTGTGAATTGGAATGAGACCAAATAACTCCATATGAAGTAAGTATAAACTTCTAGAAGAATCTTTTTCAACAATACTCTTAAAGGTAGCCTGTGTCAGCTTACCCATTTGGCATGCGTGACACGAACTCTCTTTAATGCACTTAATGTTGAGGGCATCACACACTAAGTTTGGAGAAAATAACATACTAATAGTTTTGAAATTTATATGTACTAATTTCTTGTGCCATTGGTAATAGAGAGATGCACTATCTTTTGTTAAAAAGCACATTGGTGTAGAATTGTCTAAGCAAAGAAAAGTTAAGCAGAAAATATATCTACTCTGTGTCCCTGTTAAGACTATCTCCAAACTGGCAGATGATTCTATCAGACACTTGTCCTTGTAAAACTCAACGATATAGCCTTTATCACATAATTTACTTATGCATATGAGATTATGCTGTAATCCTTTAACATAAGCCACTTATATGAAGGAAACTATACCATTGGTAATCATACCGTAGCCTTTAGTGATTCCTCGATCAGACCCTCCAAAGATGACTTTTTGTCCATCGACAACTGAGGTATATTCTTATAATAGGCTTCTAGTCTCGGTCATGTGCCAAGTGCATCCACTACGCAAATACGAGATAGGATTTTTGTTGGCCTTTGGACATACCTGCAATCATGAATCATTTTCCATTAGGAACTCAAACAAAATTGGGTCATTGGTTCCTTGTTAGCTTAACACCACTAGGAACATTAACATTGCGAGTGACCGGTCTCGCGCTGTTAACTAGTGGAGTTTCAATTTTCACTGGATGAAACCAACAGTCTACGATAAAGTGACCAATCTTGCTGCAACACCAACAGTCAAACATATTATACCTTCTCTTGTATTCCTACTTTACCTTTTGAGCGGGAGGTCTATCAAGGGCAACCGACTTAGAGGTAGAAGCCTCATAATTACAACAAACACAAGGCTTCACTGTCTCCTTAGCCTTGGAAATAAAAGTTTTGGCTTTCGCCGCTTTCTTAAAATTTGGTCCATAAACATAGGGCCCGAACTCTTTAAGAATTATTTCTTCATATGTTCCCTTGAAAGCACTATCACAAAAGTCTCAGGCATGGGTCCATCATTGGTAGTGCTTTTTAGGCTCCACATAAGTTGGCCTAGCAAAGTGACCATAGAACGTCTCAAAGTCGTATATATTTGTGGGAAAGATAACCTTCTTAAAAGAGGGTTGACTTTGAGGTGTCTTCCCTTTGCCTTTGGTAGTGGCTTTCTTAGTAGACTTACCTTTCTCAGCTATGTGGCCAAGACCACTACCCTTCTTAGGAGCAGAGAATTCATCAATGAGAGGAAGAATAGTCTTTGGCCTAGAGTAACTTTCAACAAGTTCATTTCCACTAAAAGCTTTTATTCTATCTCATCTAAGTATTTCTCCTTCTGACTTAATAGTTTAGCAGAGCATTTTCAAATCCTCTTTCAAGGAGTGAACTTCATCACTGAGAGGATTTAATTCAGCAATTTCCTCCTTCAGATGTGATTCCACTGCCTTGAGAGAAGCAATCTCTTTTGATTGATTTTTAACTACCTTGCGGAATTTATAAAAGGCTCTCAAAAGTTTTTCATATTGAGCCATCAAGTCAGAATCATCTTCCTCAGAAGAGTAGTCTTCATGACCATCAGTTGAAGTTTATATTCAGAGAGCATAGTGTGAGTGTTTACCTTCCCGTTGAATTGGGAGTCGTCTACTTCCTCATCTAATTGAGCCATGAGCCCAAAGTAGGCTTCTTCATTTTTAGAGCTTGACTCACTTGAGTCACTGTCACTAAGAGCCTTTGACTTCTTCACAACGAAGCTCTTCTCTTCCTTCCTCTTGCCTTTGAAGGATCTATTCTCTTCTTTCTTGGATTCTTATTTCTTTTTATACGAACACTTTGCAATCACATGTCCTGGCTTATTACAATAATAATAAACTATGTCAGAAGAAGAATTTTTGTTCTGTTTAGACTTGTTCATGTCATCTCTATTATAGCTTTTCTTGAACCGATCACCATCACGATATGATCTTATGAAGTCAGAGGAGGACTGATTTTTCATTTGCCTCATCTTGCTGAGTAGTCTTTTGAATTGATTGGAGATTAGCGAGAATTCTCCATCAGACAATTCAGAGCCTGACGTGTTAAGATCAGAATCTTCTTGGGCATCCGAAGCTCGTGTCCTTACTTGTGACACATCTTTATATTTTCTTGACCCTTTGGAATTTAGAGCTACCGACTTCTCTTTGCTTGAAGTCTTGCTGCTTTGCTCCTCCTTCTTCATTGTGTTTATTTAAAATTCATAGAAAAGGAGCTTCCCGAAAAGCTTTTGGGGATCAATCTCAGGTTGCTTTCTAAATTCCCTAATGGCCACCACCTTGGTGACCCAGTCTTTATTCAAGGATCTTAGAAATTTGTTGTTGAGCTCACAATTAGTAAATATATGACCGTAGTTTCTAAGGCCATTGATGATCTTAAAGAATTTTTCAAAGCTGTCAGCAATTGTATCATTAGATCCATACTTGAATGCCTCGTATTCTTGATTGAGCAGAGATCTACGATCATCTCTAACTTTCTCAGTTCCTTCCATGAGAACTACGAGACAGTCCCACATCTCCTTGATAGATTTGAAGTGGAATAGATTTTGCAGCATTGAGTCATCCACTACACTGGCTATGATATTCTTTGCCTTTTATACAAGGAGACTAGAGTTATTTCATCCATATTCAAATCCATCACTTTCTTAAGAATCATAATAGTAGGATTCAAAGAAGATGACTGTGTAGGAATATCAGGTCTTTATTCAACAATTTGAAATATGCGCAGATCAGCAGCTTCTATATAGAATCTGACTCTCTCCTTCTACATGGGGAAATTCTCCTTAGTGTACACAAGCAACTTTATCAAAGACATATCCTTGCTTCTGTACATTTCAGATAGTGATATCTCTTGATAACTAGATAGGAGATCTTGTTCAAGGTGTTAACCTTATGCCAAACAACACTGTTTTAATACCATTAAAAAGTATCTGGAGTCAACCAAAATCACCTAGAGGGGGTAAATAGGTGAGTTTTGCGACTTAAAGAAGAATAAAAACTAGTACAAAAAATAAGCACACAGAAACCCAGAGAATTTTTAGTGGTTTTGAAAGAGAAGGGATAGATACTACTCTAGAGGGGGGGTGAATAGAGTAATCAAAAATTGCACTAGCAAAGTTGACTTTCTACTCAACTCCCTTGGAGTTAAATGCGGAATGAAGGTTATAGATATTTGATATTAAACCTTAAAGCCTAACACAAGTGTTGTGCACAACAAGGCAGCCAACTGTAATTACAGTTAAGGCTTGGAGACCTAAACAGCAACTAGCAAACCTAGTTAAGATCTAATCACAGCCACAATGCAAGTAATTAAACAAGGCAATCCAGACGACACAAGGAATTTATAGTGGTTCCCCAAACAACTTGGGTACGTCCACTCTTCTACCAACAAGGTAGGAATCCACTCAGGTTTTTGATCAGGTGCCCTGCCACCAACAAGATCTGCTTCAGGTAGATCAAGAGACCCTTTAGACTTTTGATCAGGTGTCTAAAAACCAACACAGGTTTTTGATCAGGTGCCCTACCACCAAGGGATACTTTTGAAGGGAGTAATAACCCTTTACAGGAGGGGGAAAGGAGGTTAAGGTGTCTTCTCTATTTTACAATAGATTAGAGAAGCACAATAACTTGCACTGAGCTAGAAGGCTCTAAAAGAATCAAGGCTCCCCCTGGCTAAAAGAACGTCCAGGTGAAAGTCTTGCTTCAGTGCAGAAACACTTCAGAAATTACTGAAGGAAAAAGCTACAAGAAGATAAAATAATATGAAATAAGATTTTCTTCTTCAGGCAGCTATCTTCTTCTTCTTCTTCAAAAGGCTCTGAGTGAAGATCTTCCTGTAGGCAGGAGAACTCAGGTTGAAGAAGAATGAAGAGCTAAAGCTTCTTCTCAGTTAGATGTGAATGAGCTGAGAGAAGTTGGAGACTGTAAGCTTTTAGTTTTAATGCTGCAGTTAGCTTTTCAATGTGTGAACTAGTTGATTTCTTCTTCAAAGAAGTCTTTATATAGCAGCAGCAGCAACGGCTCTTACTTGAGTTTGAATCTTGTCTTCTACTGAACTCTGCAAGCTGGGCTGCAAAAAGCATAAAGCAAAACAAAATACTGCAGGCAGATATCCTATAACAGGATAAAGCTTTCTAAGAAGCTGCAAATAATTCTGATGAAATAAAACAAGTCACATCAGAAAAGACTCTTTATAGCCAAGAGAGACTTTTTGAGTCTAACGGCTATAAAGGACAGCCTGGCAGATAAAGCAGACAACATATCTCAGCTATAAGACAAACAACTTTGTCAGAAAAAGATTAGCTCATGCATAAAGAATTGAACTGATATTGCATGGAAATAATATCACAATTTATTCAGATAATCTTTTATAAAATATGCCAAAATAAATATGAAATTAGTCACATCATAGAAGACGACAAAACTATTTTAAAACATACAGCAAAACGTCGAACGACCCTCGGAGATCGTCGACCGACCCACGGAGATCGTCGACCTATCGGACAGATAGTCGAACGATCCAGATAGTCAAACTATCAAAGAAGATAGTCGAACTACCCCAGCAGATAGTCGACCTATCAGAATAGATAGTCGAGCTATCAGATAGTCGATCTATCCGGACAGATAGTCGAACTACCAAACAAAACAGATAGTCGACCTATCAAACAGATAGTCGACCTATCACAGGAAAACAGATAGTCGACCTATCACCAGATAGCCGACCTATCAAAGCAACACAGATAGTCGACCTATCAACAGATAGTCGAACTATCAAAGCGACACAGATAGTCGAACTATCAAAGTGACCAGATATCAACAGATAGTCGAACTATCAACGCGGACAGATAGTCGACCTATCAACAGATAGTCGAGCTATCAGATAGTTGAACTATCAGGACAGATAGTCGAACTACCAAAGCAAACAGATAGTCGACCTATCAATAGATAGTCGAGCTATCAACGCAGACAGAACGTCGACCAACTGATAGACGATCGTCGATCAGCCGATAGACGATAGTCGAGCGACGTTCGACTATAGTCGAACGAAAAACTACTTAACCAAATATTCATTTGGAAAAGCAATTCTACACAACTAGAGAATCTAATATATCAACTAACCTTTGACCATAGATAAATCTTGGGTCAAGAGATAGAAGGAGAGGACTGAACTCAAATCAAAACCTAGGGTTCCAACAATCTCCCCCTATTTGAGTTAAGTCTCTCAACAATTAAAACATACAAAACTAATTACTGAAAGTAAAGTAAGATGCATAAAGAGAAACAACTAAGCAGATATCATCAATCAATCAGATAAGAATTTAATTGTCAAACAAAGAAAAATTAAGGAGCTTCAGAGTCAGGCTTAGGATCAGAAGAGCTAGAAACAAAAGTAATCTTTCTTGTGGGATCTAGAGCTTCTTTTATTGATAACTTTAGGTCTTGTTCTCCAATAATTTTCAATTCTGTTGTTCTTGGGACCACTGCCTCAGGATGCTTTTCCATATACTTTGAAGGATCAAATATCTCAGGTCTAACCTGGAACTTGTCGAGCTCCTTCTTTCTGAATTTAGACATTGTAGTCAATCCTGCAGTGTCCTTTCCTTCTGCTTTTGCTTTCTTAATTTGCGCTGCTCCAACCAGTTCAAGAAAACGAGCCATCCTAAAGTTAGGATCAAGCTCCGGGCTTTCATAAATAATCTCAGAAGAAGTATCAACTGGTTCTTTATCCTGATTAACTAGATAACAAGAGGGAGCAGACTTAGCAAAGTTCTTGCTAGAATTTTCAGTTAAAATAAATTGCTTACCTTTTGGAGCATCCTTCTCAGAGAGATCTGGCTTTGAGATTGAGCTTTTGATTTCTTTAGACTGAGGAGGAGAGAAGGTTGGTCTTTGATATACTACCTCCTTAACTTGTTCTTTAACAGCATCAGGTCTTTGATGTCCAGTATGACTTTTGCCTTGGAATCCTTGCGAACTTCTCCTTTGAGCAGATTGAGATGGATTTGATCTTTCAGATTGAGAAGCAGGTTTAGAAGATAAGTTTCCTGAGGCTCCTGCACTTGGGGGTGGAGGAGGACCTCTAGGATTCCATCTAGGTACAGGAGAGTCATACCTCTTTGACTTTTTCCTTTGCTTTTGCTGGTTCTTAGAGAACAACATCCAATGCTGGAAGTCTTTTGACTTTGGATCAATACCTTTCAGTATATAATAGGGTGTATCATTATCTGGATTAGCAGGAGGAGGAGCTACAGCTTTTATTTTCTTTTTAGCAATCCTTTTTCTTTTAGTTTCAACAGATTCATCAGAATCGATTTCATCTGCAGAATTAGAGGAGATGGGCATCTCATAAGGGTCAATAGCATCTTTCAAAGCTCTTTCTTTTTTCCTTTCGAGCAGCTCTTTCTAGTTCTTCTTCCATGGCATCCTGTGCCAATAGAGCATCTAAGTCCAAGCCCGGGGAATCATCCCATACAGTTGATTTTTCAATCTGGGCATCTGCAGCTGATTCTTGAATCTCAGAAACTGTCATAGTGACCAGTTCTGCTTGTACTTCTGGCTGAGCAACTTCAGAAATTTGAGCCTCTGGTTCTGGTTGAACTTCTGGATCAGGTTGGATAACATGCTCTTGAACATCTAGAATTTCTTCCAATTTATCTGTAGTATTATGAATAAAATTGTTCTAAATAACATCTAATCATGCCTTCCAGATATTCCCAAACTATCATATCAGTTATCAAGTCTAAAAAATAAGTAAAGGGAATACCTTCAGAATCGACCACAGCATGTCCTAACTCCCACAATTCATCTAGAAAGGAGGTGATGATTCCTTCTAGGTACAGGACAACCAAGGGAGTAGAACTTTCTTCTAAACAAGCTTTAACAATGAATTCAGATTTCAGCAGAGCATCAGAAATCTCTTTTTTAGATAAAGAAGGAGGAGCTGAATCTTCTATGGCTTTCTCTACTACTGCAAGATGAACTGCTGGAGGGGAGGCCAAGGGCTGCTCAGAGACATCTTCATCAAGCATCTCCCCCTGCCTGATTTCAGTAGACACTGAAACCAGGCCCCTAGTAGAAGAGGGCTCAGCAGAGTTTGAGAGTTTCAGAATAGCAGCAGTCAGAGAGGAGATAGAGGAAGCAAGGGGAGCAATCGCCTCGTCAATCATAATTTTGATTGAGGGGGTAATTAACTCCACAATGCTAGAAATAAATGCAGGAGTAATTTCAAAAGATGATGATGATGATGGAATTTCAGAAAATGGAAGATCAGCAGGGATGGTATATGCAAGATGAGCTGGAGAATGAACTGGAGATGCATGAGTGGATGCAGGGTGATCAATGTGATCAGGAGAGGGAGAGTGAACTGGAGTAGAAATTTCAGACACCAATAAATCAAAACTGGGATGAGAAATCCCAGCAAGATGAGTCGGGAGAGGAGATGCAGGAGGAGAAGCAGAATGTCGTACTTCAATTGAAGTTGAAGGAACTTCAACTGAAGTAGACGGCATAGCAGATGAAGAAGATGGAAGAGATGGATCTGCTGAGCCAGCTGCTAGAAGGGGGGGAGTGACGGAGACAGTCCTGGTGCTCTCAGAAGTAACTGGAGCAACCCCTGCGGGAGCGGGCTTCAGGAAGGTCCTTTTCCACTTTGCAAACAGCGATGGATCCATCTTCTTGCTGGCGTTGATGGAGGTGGCGACTGACACTAGCAGGTGGGGGAATTTCTCCTTCAGAAAAATTCCAACTACCCTTCTAGGGTAACTTCTTTCTTGCCATTCTTTTTCCTTATCAAATCAAATAGAACGCCTGCCCAATTTATCTGCTTCTTATTAACAATTGCACACATTAGTGCAAATTGTTGCCTTGTAATATTATCGTGGGCGGAGTGCTTTCCCAGTAGCACTTTTCCAACTATTTCCGCAAGAAACTTAATCTTAAACGGGAAATTCACTTTGAGCAGCTTAGAGGGAATGCCTTCGGCATGTCCCAGCTCTGTTAACATCCTTCCGAACTCAGGAGTATCTTGCTCATACTCTTCTTCACCATTAATCAATCCAAAAATTTCAGTCAGAATAGCGGGAGTCAATATTACCTCTTCTCCGCTAATTGTTCCAGTCATCGAGTCATCAGTTGAAGATGAAGTGAAGGCCCACTCTTTTATCTCTTGAGTGTTTATCTAAATTCTGTAGGACATGAATTTCTCTAATCCTTGATCTTTGCACAGATTTAGGATTTCCACTATTCCTGGTTCGTAGTAGCTGAAGGCGTCAAAATCTACGCTGAAACCGGCATCAAACTTCACTACAGCAAGAAGCGCTGGAGCAATCGCCATCGAAAAATCTGGAGAAGACGAGAGAGAGAAGGCGAGGACGGAGCGGTAGAAAACGCGAGACAAAGAGCAAGCGGGAAGACGGAATGCGAAAAGACGCTCTCCGTCGATGATAAAAGCAACTATCTCTTAACCTAGGTCGACCATCGGCTTTATATTAAAACAGCGATCGTCGATCTAATTTAAAAGATACTGGAGACGATGGTCGAACGGTCGTTCGACGATCGGTCCTGAAGCAGAGTAGTCGATCAATCGTTCGACTATTTCTGTCTTCACAAACAGCAAGCTGTCGTCAACCATAGATCGACGATAGGCTCGACCTGTTCGACTATCTTCGAACGCCGATCGACGATCTTCAAGCAGATAAGCTATCTTCAACCATAGGTCGACGATAGACTTGATCCGATCGACTATCGTCGAACGTCGTTCGACTATCTTTGAACAAGTTTCAACAAGGCAGACGTCACACTTAGTCTCGTCCATTAATCATGCCTAGTTGAACTAAAAAGAACAGATGCTTCTGTTCATCTAAGGGCTTGGTGAATATATCACCTCTCTGAAGGTCTGTGGATATGAACTCAAGACTGATCTTGTTCTTTTCCACACAATCTCTCAGGAAATGGTGTCTAATCTCAATGTGCTTCGTTCTAGAGTGGTGCATTGGATTTTGTGCAATAGAGATAGCACTTGTACTATCACACATGATTTTAGTGTTCTTATGTGAGTACCCATAATTCAGAAGTTGGTTTTGTATCCACAGGATCTGTGAACAACAACTAGCAGCTGCTATATATTCAGCTTCTGCAGTTGATGTTGAGACAGAGGCCTGCTTCTTACAGAACCAAGAGACCAATCTCTCTCCCAGGAACTGGCAAGTTCCTGAGGTACTTTTCCTGTCAACTCGACAACTAGCATAGTCAGAATCAGAATATCCAATTAATTCAAATTCAGACTCAGCTGGGTACCAAAGTCCTAGATTTGGACATCCCTTCAGGTATCTCAAGATTCTCTTGAGAAGAATCAGATGAGATTCCTTGGGGTTGACCTGGAATCTAGCACAAAGGCATGTAGCAAACATTATGTCTGGCCTACTTGCAGTTAAATACAATAGGGAACCAACAATGGCCCTATAATTCTTTTGATCAACAAGCTTTCCCTGATCATCAGAATCAATAACTACATTAGTAGCCATAGGTGTATGCATTGCTGAAGCATCTGCCATCCCAAACTTCTTTACCAATTCCTTGGCATATTTGGATTGGGAGATGAAGATGCCATCAGCATCTTGCTTTACTTGGAGACCAAGAAAGTAAGACAGCTCACCCATACTACTCATCTCAAACTTAGAATGCATTAGGTCAGAAAACCTTTTGCAAAGTTTGGGATCAGTGGAGCCAAATATAATGTCATCCACATACACTTGAACTAACAGGATTGTGTCCTTGTGGTGCTTGACGAAGAGGGTTCTATCAACTACTCCCCTAACAAAGTTGTGCTCTAACAGGAAACTAGCTAGAGTCTCATACCAGGCTCTTGGTGCTTGTTTTAGTCCATAAAGAGCTTTCTGCAACTTGAATACATGTGAGGGCTGAGTTGAAGAAACAAAACCGGGTGGCTGTTCAACAAAAACCTCTTCCTTTAGCTCACCATTAAGAAAAGCACTTTTGACATCCATCTGAAAAACCTTAAACTTCATATAGGCTGCATAGGCTAAGAAGATCCTTATTGCCTCTAGCCTTGCAACAGGAGCAAAGGTTTGGTCATAATCTATACCTTCCTCCTGTCTGTAGCCCTGAGCTACAAGCCTAGCTTTATTCCTTACAATGATTCCATTTGCATCCAACTTGTTTCTATACACCCACTTGGTGCCTATGATCAGTTGGCCTTTAGGTCTTGGAACCAAAGTCCATACTTTACATCTTTCAAACTGATTGAGTTCCTCTTGCATGGCAATGATCTAGTGGGGATCTAGCTCAGTATCTTTAATGGTGAGGGGCTCAATCTGGGAAAGGAAACAAGCATGCATCACATCCTGTCTTAGCTGATGTCTTGTTTGAACACCAGCTGATATGTCTCCTATCACTTGAGATGTAGGGTGATCTCTAAGTGTGAAAACATCAGCAGGTGGGATGTGATCTTCAGCAATAGTTGGGATTAATTCCTCAGGAAGAATTTGATCTACTATTGGTGGTACAATAATAATTTCTGCAATGTCTTCATCACTGTCTGATTCAGTGATATGAAGAGTTGAAAGATGGAGGATTTCTTGAGTGACATCTTTGGAAAGATTCTTGTACCTGTAATGAACTTGAGGAAGGGGAAGTTTCCTTCTCCTTGTAAAACATTTGGGATTCATTAAAGGACACATGAACAGACTCTTCAATTTTAGAAGATGATTTATTAAATACCCTATAAGCTTTGCTTACTTGGGAATATCCAAGAAAAATTCCCATTGAAGCCTTTGCTTCAAACTTTCTAAGATATTCTTTATTGTTATTATGAATATAAACAACACAGCCAAACACTCTAAAATAATTTATTTTAGGTTTCTTTCCTTTAAGTAACTCATAAGGAGTTTTACACTTAAGCTTGTGTATCAGACTTCTATTCAGGACATAGTTGGCTGTACTAACAGCTTCTGCCCAATAGGAAAGAGGCATATTAGCATCTGCCAATAATGTGCCAGCAGCTTCAATTAGTGTTCTGTTCTTCCTTTCAACTACCCCATTTTGTTGGGGAGTTCTAGGAGCTGAGAAGCTATGTTTGATACCTTCTCTCTCACAGAATTCTTGCATGAGAAGAGAGTCAAACTCAGTACCATGATCACTTCTGATCAAGGCCACATGAGTAGAGTACTCAGTCTGCACACATAGTAGAAAGTCTGTAAGGGCTTTGAAGTTATCAGCCTTAGTTCTCAGAAAGAACACCCAAGTGAACCTAGAGAAGTCATCTACAATGACTAGGGTGTAATACTTCCCTCCTAAACTCTGTACATTTATTGGGCCAAATAGGTCCAAATGTAATAAATACAGGATTCTAGGAGAATCACTTTTATTTACTGATTTAAATGAGTTCTTGGTTTGCTTGCCTAGTTGACAAGCCTTGCATAGGCTCTCCTTCTTGTAGGGGCAAGAAGGTAAACCTCTAACAAGGTTGTGTTTAGATAACCTAGATATATTCTTGAGGTTAACATGGCTAAGCCTTTTATGCCATAGAGTATTGTTATTTGTTACTTCATTAAACAAGCAGATTTCAGAGTGAGTTGAATTAAAATCTACTAAATAAATATTACCTTGTCTAATGCCTACTAATACAACATTATTATTTAAAGTAATATTACAAAGAGAGTTAGAGAATGATACCTGATATCCAGCATCACATAACTGACTTACTGAAATTAGATTATGCTTCAGTCCAGTCACATAAGCAACTCTCTTGAATGTAACAGCTCCAATTGTCATCCTGCCATAGCCTTCAGTTTGACCACAGCTTGAATCTCCAAAGATTACCTTTGGGCCAAGCTTTGCCTTGAACCTTGACAGATGTTCTTTATTTCCTGTCATGTGCTTGGAGCAACCACTATCCAAATACCACTTATTTTGAGTGATAGGATAGGTCTTCACCTGCAAATAAATCAATTTAAACATTGTGGACCCAGGTAACCTTGGGTCCCTTGTTTTTCACATAAGAAAAACTGGAAATAAATGAATATGCAGGCTGAGGGTGATAACCTAATGGGTAAGATCTCCTAGGTGGGATTCTCCATGCAGATGATGGGTCAATAAACCTAGGGTTTCTATTCATATTCGGGTTTCTAAAGTTCTGATTGGAATTTTGAAATTCTTGTTGAAAGCGTCGATCGACGTTCGACGATTGGTAGCCAGATCGTCGATCTTCGTTCGACCATTGGGCTTGCGATCATCGAGCAGCGTTCGACGCCCTTTGTAGTTCCTTAAATTTCTGTTTTCTTTTCTCTCTTTTAGCTTTATTTAAAGCTCTATTTACTTGATTGACTTGCTCAGTGTTTTTTATTCCACTAGATGAAATAAAATTCACTGGAGTTGAAAGTTGGTTTTTAAGAATGATTGGGGGCTCACTAGAAGATGCTCCTAAGCCTAATTTGTTATTGCCTGACCTAGTGTTAGACATGCTAGTTATTTCAAGCAACTTAAGGCTTCTACCATTCAGAGACTCTTCTAACCTTTTGGACTTGGCTAATTCATTCTTAAGGAATTTGATTTCTTCACTAGCATTAGTGAGTTCTGTCGTTAACCTAATGTTTTCATTAGCAATCAATTCAGATTCAGCTAGTTTAATTCTAAGCTCTTTTATTTCTTTTTCAGAACTAATTAAATCTAAACATAAAGATTTAAACTCATATTTAAATTCAGCAGAAGTAAAGTCATAAGAAGACAATACCTCATCTTCAGTTGGCATTTCTTCATCAGAATCTGAATTCTCTGCAGCTGAGTGATTGCTGTAGGCATCAATTGCCATTAGGCAAACTTCCTTTGCCTTCTTTTCTTCCTCATCCTCACTGGAGCTTGAGGAGGAAGATTCCTCATCAGAGTCACTCCAGGTTTCAGCAACAAAGCCTCTCTCCTTCTTTTTGTTCTTGTAGGAGGATGGCTTGGAATACTTCCTGTGCTGATCCTTGTCTTTTCTTTTATCCTTGTTCTTTTCCTCTGGACAATCTGGAAGAATGTGTCCAGGCTTCCTGCAACCATAACAGATTATTTCTTTAGAAGGGGAACGATCATACCTTGGTTTATCTTCATACTTTGAAGATTTCTTTCTGAATTCCTTCCTTCCCATCTTGAGAAACCTTTTGGCAAATAATGCCATCAGTTCCTCATTGGACTGGCTTCCTTCAGAAGCTTTAGCAGCTTTAAGAGCAAGGGTTTGCTCTTTTCTTGTAGGAGTTGGGGTCTTTGCTTCAGCTTCAGCTTCCCTGGACTTCAGCACTTGCTCAAAAGACTTGAGCTTGCCGAGAAGGGCTTCTGTTGAGATTTCATTTGTGCTTCTGGCCTCCTTGATAGGCCAGATCCTCAGATCCCATGTGCTAGGGAAGCACATAAGAATCTTATCATTGACATCTATCAATGAAATATCCTTGTCAAGGGTCCTCAGCTCATTGATGATTGAGCTGAGCCTTGTGTACATTCCTTCAACTGATTCAGCATCAGTTTTCTTGAAATTCTCATACTGTGAGATAAGGTTGGACCTCCTATCCTTCCTTTCATCAGCTGAACCAGCTACAATCTGGTTCAGTGTATCCCACATTGCTTTAGCTGAGGAGCAGTCAGCAACCTTCTGGAATACTTCATCAGACATTGTCTGAGCCAGAATGTTCATTGCCTTAGCATCTGCTATCTTTGCCTTATTGTATTCATTATTGTAGTCTGGAGGAGGCACTGCACTCATATCAGATGATGATGAGGCAGTAGCTGCAGCAGGTGCTCTTGGTGGTCCTGTCAAAATAGAAGCAAAAATACTTTCATCAATAGAGTTCATATATAGTTTAATCCTTGCCTTCTAGATGCCAAACTTAGCTAAGTTGCATGCTGGAGGTCTGGTGCTAGAATAATCCTTGGACTGGGCCATGATAGTGAAAGTGAATATCTATAAACTTTGGTATTTATCAGGATCTTGTGACTTAGGTGTTAGCCTATTCAGTCAGTCAACCTCCCTCTGATACCAATTGAAAGAGAAGGGATAGATACTACTCTAGAGGGGGGGGGGGTGAATAGAGTAATCAAAAATTGCACTAGCAAAGTTGACTTTCTACTCAACTCCCTTGGAGTTAAATGCGGAATGAAGGTTATAGATATTTGAGATTAAACCTTAAAGCCTAACACAAGTGTTGTGCACAACAAGGCAGCCAACTGTAATTACAGTTAAGGCTTGGAGACCTAAACAGCAACTAGCAAACCTAGTTAAGATCTAATCACAGCCACAATGCAAGTAATTAAACAAGGCAATCCAGATGACACAAGGAATTTATAGTGGTTCCACAAACAACTTGGGTACGTCCACTCTTCTACCAACAAGGTAGGAATCCACTCAGGTTTTTGATCAGGTACCCTACCACCAATAAGATCTGCTTCAGGTAGATCAAGAGACCCTTTAGACTTTTGATCAGGTGTCTAAAAACCAACACAGGTTTTTGATCAGGTGCCCTGCCACCAAGGGATACTTTTGAAGGGAGTAATAACCCTTTACAGGAGGGGGAAAGGAGGTTAAGGTGTCTTCTCTATTTTACAATAGATTAGAGAAGCACAATAACTTGCACTGAGCTAGAAGGCTCTAAAAGAATCAAGGCTCCCCTGGCTAAAAGAACGTCCAGGTGAAGTCTTGCTTCAGTGCAGAAACACTTCAGAAATTACTGAAGGAAAAAGCTACAAGAAGATAAAATAATATGAAATAAGATTTTCTTCTTCAGGCAGCTATCTTCTTCTTCTTCAAAAGGCTCTGAGTGAAGATCTTCCTGTAGGCAGGAGAACTCAGGTTGAAGAAGAATGAAGAGCTAAAGCTTCTTCTCAGTTAGATGTGAATGAGCTGAGAGAAGTTGGAGACTGTAAGCTTTTAGTTTTAATGCTGCAGTTAGCTTTTCAATGTGTGAACTAGTTGATTTCTTCTTCAAAGAAGTCTTTATATAGCAGCAGCAGCAACGACTCTTACTTGAGTTTGAATCTTGTCTTCTACTGAACTCTGCAAGCTGGGCTGCAAAAAGCATAAAGCAAAACAAAATACTGCAGGCAAATATCCTATAACAAGATAAAGCTTTCTAAGAAGCTGCAAATAATTCTGATGAAATAAAACAAGTCACATCAGAAAAGACTCTTTACAGCCAAGAGAGACTTTTTGAGTCTAACGGCTATAAAGGACAGCCTGGCAGATAAAGCAGACAACATATCTCAGCTATAAGACAAACAACTTTGTCAGAAAAAGATTAGCTCATGCATAAAGAATTGAACTGATATTGCATGGAAATAATATCACAATTTATTCAGATAATCTTTTATAAAATATGCCAAAATAAATATGAAATTAGTCACATCATAGAAGACGACAAAACTATTTTAAAACATACAGCAAAATGTCGAACGACCCTCGGAGATCGTCGACCGACGCACGGAGATCGTCGACCTATCGGACAGATAGTCGAACGATCCAGATAGTCGAAACTATCAAAGAAGATAGTCGAACTACCCCAGCAGATAGTCGACCTATCAGAACAGATAGTCGAGCTATCAGATAGTCGATCTATCTGGACAGATAGTCGAACTACCAAACAAAACAGATAGTCAACCTATCAAACAGATAGTCGACCTATCACAGGAAAACAGATAGTCGACCTATCACCAGATAGTCGACCTATCAAAGCAACACAGATAGTCGACCTATCAACAGATAGTCGAACTATCAAAGCGACACAGATAGTCGACCTATCAACAGATAGTCGAACTATCAATGCGGACAGATAGTCGACCTATCAACAGATAGTCGAGCTATCAGATAGTTGAACTATCAGGACAGATAGTCGAACTACCAAAGCAAACAGATAGTCGACCTATCAACATATAGTCGAGCTATCAACGCAGACAGAACGTCGACCAACTGATAGACGATCGTCGATCAGCCGATAGACGATAGTCGAGCGAACGTTCGACTATAGTCGAACGAAAAACTACTTAACAAAATATTCATCTGGAAAAGCAATTCTACACAACTAGAGAATCTAACCTATCAACTAACCTTTGACCATAGATAAATCTTGGGTCAAGAGACAGAAAGAGAGGACTGAACTCAAATCAAAACCTAGGGTTCCAACAGGTTCCCTGAGTTGGGTACGTCTACTATCCCTCCTCGCCTATCTACCATGATGGTCTAGATTCAGCTACTTCACCAAAACTCAGATTATTCAAATCTTATACCTCGGAGCCTCAACTCCTACAACTCAGAGACACCGCTCCTATAACTCGGAGAATAGCCTCTCCTACAACTCGATCCTAAAATAAGGATCTATAACTCAGAAGTGAAACATTTTATAGGAGTTCAAAATAAATTTATACAACTCTTTAGATTGAAAATAATCTAAATCTTCTGATCTGGACAAATTCAGTCTTCTTCTTCCTAGAATGAAATCTTGAAAGCTTTGTAGAAGGAGAAGACTTGAAATGAAACTTGAAAGTTTGATTTTAATTCTTGGTCCAACACAATCTGAAATCTTGGAGAAGACTAGAGAAGAGATCTGTCGAAACCGCACTTTGAACGAATCGCCGATCATTCAAGGCTAGGTCGTGAACTTTTCTTTCCAAAGGTTATATGAGCGACAGAGAATGATTACCTTTACATGATTTCAAATTAAGAATGAGCGATTAGGGTTGAATGAATTAACCCTAGGTATTTATAGAATTCCTTCTCCAACGACTACAAAATACTTTCCAAGAACGAAACATCCACGTGTACTGTGCATGTCCGTTGGCAAGAAGCAGAAACCCGTTAAACAGAAAAATAGAAAATTAAATTCTCTAAGTCCATTCGTCGAGTATCATTGTATATCCATGTGTATACTCGACGAATCGACTTCGATATTCGACGAATTTAACTTTGACAAATCCAAAGAAGTAAATTCGAGAACTCAAGGCATACCCAGAGAGTCTCTACGAATTCTTCATGTATCGACATGCATATTTGACGAGTATCAATAGATACACTCGACGAATTCGACGAGTATGCATGAAGATACTGGACGCTTTTTTTACTAAACTAATTTCCAAGAACTCAGCACATTCCTAGAGAGGGACTTCGATGAATTCGACAAATATCGATTGTCATACTAGACAAGTTTGATGAGTATCGACTAGCACACTTGACGCTTTTTACGAGTATTGTCTAGCATACTCGGCGCTTTCGACGAGTATCGACTAGCATACTTAATGCTTTTTACTTGGCTGATACTCAATGATGCAGGAAAAATTTGCAGTGAATTCTTACAAATTCGACGAGTATCAATAGGTATACCCAACAAATTCGACGAGTATCAATAGATAAACTCAATGAATTCAACGAGTCAACTCTACGATACTCGATGAATTTTCCTTAAAGAAATTTTTTGTCTATCCTGTATTCAGCAAAACTTCATTCCTTGAATCTTCTAATGCACTTCAAATAGAAGTACACTCCAATAGAGAGATTACACGTGATTCAACACATTGGCCTGCACAATGAGGGCTTACATTTTATAGCCATGTGTTTCATGACTCACTGTAACCTGATATTAGGTTGTACTTAGCAATAGAGTCCTGCAAGCACATAACTAAATAAACATCATCAAATATAATCTCAATTCATCTTAGTTCAAGGGACACTTCTTCAAATCAAGGTTATTGTGGGTATAATAGCCTATAAGAATCTATTCATGTGCACTTTAATGAAAATGCCCCTAAAGAAAACCTAAAATCACTTGTAGTTAATGATGATGTCATATATCTAGAAGAGGAGAGTGATAAGAAAGATGCAGTAGTAGTAGGAGATGACTTAGGTAATATAAAAGAATATAAGCCTCCAAGTGAACTAAATTTTCAAAGAATCATCTTAGGGAACTAATAATTGGAGAGCCTTTACATGGGATTAAAACTCGCTCAAAAGTGCATGAATCATTTTTTAACCTATGTTTGTTTCTGAAATTGAACCTAAAAATATTTCTGAAGCTTTAAATGAAGAATCTTAGTTTATAGTCATGAATAAATAACTTAATCAGATCAAGAGAAATATAGTGTGGACTTTAGAGGAGCGCCCTAGTGACCATCCGGTTATAGGCGTGAAGTGGATTTTTAAGAATATACTTGATAGTGAGTTTAGGATAACAAGGAATAAGGCTAGGTTGGTTACTTAGGGATATTCTCAGATTGAAGGGGTGGATTTTGAGGAGTCTTTTGCTCTTGATGCTTGACTTGAGTACATTAGGATGTTCTTAGTCTTTGCTAGTTTTAAAAGATCAAATTATATCACATGGACATCAAGAGTGCATTTTTAAATGGCTGCATTAAAGAAGAAGTGTATGTAGAGCAACTATCCGGATTTAAAAATTGCAACCATCCAAATCACGTCTATAAACTCATAAAAGTCTTATGTGGATTAAAGCAAGCTCCTCATGTATGGTATAATAGGCAAACTATTTTTCTTGTTAATCATGATTTTAGAATGGGGAGTGCAGATACAACTTAATTTGTAAAACATAGTGATTCACATTTAATGATCATGCAAATATATGTCAATGACATAATATTTGTTGTCACTAACAAAAAACTATTGATGAGTCCTCTTTATATACCTATTTTCGGACTCATCTGGGCTTATTTCCTTGTCTTTGCACACTGTTTAGCGTCATTTGCACTCCTTTTGTTTCGCTACGGTTTTCCACGCCCTGTGCACCTTTGTTGCCCATTTTCTGTGCTTGTGTGCATTTACTTTCTTGCTATGTTTATCACTGTTTGCTGTGGCTGCCGCGATCGATGCCCCGTGCAGTTTTCCTGCAGGTTTGGGGATCGTGAGGGCATTCGGGATAGGCGTTTCACTATTTTTGGCAAAGGAGTCAGTGGTCGTGCGTTTTTACCCACGCACGACCATCGACCTCCTGGCGCACGATCACTGATCGTGCGCAGCCCGGTCTGATTTGTGAAACTCTGTCTTGAACCATCCGCACGATCACTTGCCATACCGTGCACGACCACTGCTCGTGCGCCGCCGATCGTGCGCAGTCATACCCATTTTGCAAAAGTCTGTCTGGCTATTTCCGCACGATCATCAGCCTTGCCTCGCACGATCACTGATCGTGCGCTGCTGATCGTGCGCGACTACTGATTTTCTGATGCAGGTTTGCAGGTTGCTCACGCACGGGCGCTGACCTTGGTCGCACACGATCACTGGTCGTGCGCCAGTGGTCGTGCGCGCTATTTATTCTGCAAGCTATAAATACGCTGTTCCGCGAATTAGGGCGAGAGGATCATTACGGAACCTTCGCCAGTCCGCCGTTTCGCCCTCCAGCAAGTCCCATTCACCTCCACCTTCATCCATACCAACGGGAGGACCTTCTCCGGTGATTCCGAAGCATTTCGCATCCTCCGGCGATCCTCCCGGCCATTGAAGCATTCTTCTCCGAGCTGTCCACCAAGGAAGAAGACAAAGCACCCCTAGAGAACGGAGTTACAGGCCCTCGAGGTGACAGCTCGGTGGTACCGGAAGCCCTCCTCGGACTGCGCTTGGAAGCGGATTGACAACCCGCACCTCCGGCCAACAACCGCGGTGGATCTTCAATCTCATGGTTGTGCATTTTCTCTCTTTTTCTTGTTGAATGAAATGCTTGTGCTTGTAATGGACATCAACTTCTAGCATTATTGTTATTAGTTGTATTTCATCTTGCTCTTGAGATTTATTCTTTGATGCGCCTCGCTCCATCTCGCTCCACTCCACATGTTCGTTTCACTCAAGCTTGCTCCGCACTAATCACCTCACTCGCTAGATTTCCGTCCACTCGCCAATCAAAGTACGGCATCGCGGCCGCTACATCCATCTCGCCTTGAGAAGCGGTGATTGCGACCCGCATAGTTTACATTAGTGTAATCGGTCGTAAGACCACCAACAAAAGCCCCTTTCTTTTCTGTTTATTTAAATTAACTCTCATAACGATAGTTTTGGAGTCTAGATCGTTCGACGCCAATTGCATTCCTCAAGAGACCGACATCCGGGGATTCATTCCCAACTTTATTACTTGAGCGACCGGTACGCTTGCCGTATTTTACGCGCATCAACTATGTGATGAAGTCATTAAAGTGATGCAAAGTAAATTTGAAATGAGTTTGGTAGGAGAATTATCATACCTCCTAGGTTTTCAAATTTCTCAATGAGACGATAGTATTTTTATCTGTCAATCCAAATATTAAAGATATGATTAAAAATTTTGGATTTGAGAATTTGAAACAAGTGATAACTCCTATGAGCGCATCACTAAAACTTAGAAAGGATGAAAGTATCATATCTGAGGAACAAAATTTATTTAGAGACATGATTTGCTCCCTATTATATCTTAGTGCATCTAGACCTGACATCATGTTTGCATTGTGCCTTTGTGTTAGATATCAAGCAAATCCTAAAGAACCCCATCTGAAAGTCGTTAAACACATCTTTTGGTATCTAATAGGGTCACAAAATTTTGGTCTTTAGTACCCATCATAAATTTCACGCTTCATGGCTATTCTGATTTAGATTATGTCAAGTGTTCACTTGATCGCAAAAGCACAAGTGGCACGTGTCACTTCTTGGGTTCTACACTAGTTTCATGGTCAAGTATGAAATAGAATTATGTTGCCCTCTCCACGATTGAGGCCAAATACATTGCCCTAGGAAGTTATTGCACACAAACACTTTAGATTTCACAAACGTTAGAAGATTTTGGTCTCTCTTTCATGAACGTTGAACTTAGGTGCGACAACAAAAGTGCCAAAGACTTAACAAATAATCGGGTGCACCACTCTCGATCAAAACACATAGACGTTCGTCATCAGTTTATTCGGGATCACATTAAGAAAGAAATTGTGAAAGTGAGCTTCAATGGGACTGACGATCAACTTGCTGATATCTTTACAAAACCCCTCCTTGACACTCATTTTCTTTGCTTATCCTGGAATTTGGTGTTTTGGATCTCTCGGCATAGTCATGTTGCAGAATTTTTGAACTCCGGACAATTTTTAAACGAACTCAAGTTTCTGTGAGTTACCGCCATATGGAAGCCCTAGCGTTGGCGGTAAGTTGGCTTTCTAAATTTTTTATGTGTGTTGTTTTTTTGCTTCTGTGTTTTTTTGGGTTCCTCTATTTTTTGTGTTTTGTGCTGTATAATCAAAAATCACATAAAATTTTGAAAAAACCCAAAAACATTTTTTTATTTTGATTTGTTTTATCTTCTATTTTTTAAAACAAAAACACATAAAAATTTGAAAAATCTCCAAAAACCCAAACATGTTTTTCTTTTTAATTTCAATTTAATTTGTTTAATCTTTGTGTATTAAAACAAAAAAAAATTAACCTAAAATTTCAAAAAGAAAAAGTACGATCATTCATAGGACATTCATGACTAGAGCCTAACGCATAACGATTATGTGCAATGTTTGATTTAGGATTGTTAAGCCCTATTAACATTGTCTTATTTTGGCATGTTGTGTATAATGTATTGGTACCTAGCTATTGAGTGTAGATGGACATGTATGTTGAATATGCCTTTAGGTATGTGTGAAGATTTAGGTAGCTTAATGAAATTTCACTGTTCACCCATCCCTAGAAAAAGCACTCTTGTATAAATTCAAAACTTACATGTTATAACTCGTGATGTTGTGTTTAACACGCTAGAAATGACTTGAACAACCAATATCATAGTGTTCCTACTTCTTGTGTACAATTTAGAACTTTGGGCAAACATTCTAGTGACAAAGTATAAAGAATGGTGAGGATAAGCACCTTAATATAAAGAATCATTTCGATCTTGTGCAAGGACTACAAATTGAGTTAGTGCCCCTTATTCTAGTCTTGGTATGAAATAGATAGAAACGTGACGTGAATTTTCACTTCATTTATCTTGTGTTAACATATTGAATTATAGGGATAAAACATGTATTTATAATGATTTCTACTTGGTGTTTTTCTCTGTGATGCTATATATATACCTATCATTATTCTATCTAACGCTTCCTTGAATAAGAATTGGACTTAAACTGCACTATCTGTCTATAGCATGTATGTTCCAGTACACAATTTCTATTCATGACCCTAACAATATTGCATTGTATTAACTCTATAAATCTCCTAACATTGTATTCCAAATCACGTGTATTTAAGTTCACATGTATTGTCGAAATTTCATATGCTCTGAAAAATTTTTCATGTCAACTATTCTTTGTGTGTTGGGTAGGTCTATAGTCATGGTGTTCCGTTCCTATTTTTGCCCCTAGTGCTTATGTTTTTTTACATGCATGTGTGCATGTTTCTCATCTCTTTGTTTTCATGAGATATGTTTGTTAATCCATATCCCTTTCAATAATATCAAAGTGGGTAGATTTGAGTGTGCATGAGTTTATCCTATATTAAGTCACCTGGGGAAGATCTTGTATAGGGGGAGCATACATGTAGGGGGAATACACCTGTAGGGGAAGCCATACTGATTATTTCAACCTGCTATATTTCATGTTTACTGATAGGATTACACTATACCTTGATATTACTATTTATATCTCATGAATGAGATTTGATATTATCAAAATGGGAGTTTGTTGGAACCTATGGTCCATCTCTTTGGATTGATAATATCAAAGTACTGAGTTGTATTTGATCATACTTGTGTTGGGTATATTGTACAGGTTTCTAGGTATAAAAAGTCAAGAAAATCAACCTCAACCTATCGCCACGCGCTAGGTCTACTGCCCGCGCTAGCTCAAAATGGTTGATAGAACTTGATGAACCACTGAAAAATAGTTACCGTTGGGCGCTAGCATCATAGTTCCCTGTAGTATCATAAAAGCGAAAAAATATTTTATTTAATATTTTTCCAAATCTGTCGTACAGTTGTCACCATCATGCAAATCGACCTACCTTCAGGCACTAGCCCTATCACTAGCGGTAGAGTATTTTTCAAGACATATAAAAGTGCACATTTTTTTCCTAGATATGATACGAAGGAGAATATTTCATTCTAGGGTTTGGCCACCATCTGGAGGAGGACGAACTTTCATCTCCATCGAATGAAAATCACTATTTCTTCCTCCCGCTCATGATCAAAGAACTCCAGTGAATGAAATCTTCAATGACCTTTCGCTACTAATCAACTGCAATGAGAACAATTTTCAAGAGCATCGATCGATCACTATTCCTCAGAGGAGTTCTACGTTTGACGAAGAAATAAATCTTAAACTCTAAATTTTTCTTTTGTATTTTTCTTTGTTTTTATTTGATCTTGGTGTAAGGGAAATCTACCTGGAAGGTCGTCAGATTCCTGGAAAGACTCTGAAGGAAATCATCCTGGGAGGACATCTAGAACTGGGAGATCTAGTGGGACTTTAAGACCTATATTCGGAGGAAGGTGAAGAGTCGCCTTTCTAATCTTCTTGGGAAGAGGAGAAAGAGGCAAGCGGTCCTAGGAGGGTCAATATAGAAAACAAAACAAATTTGTATTCATCTCCTCCGATCTCCGGCGTCACGGGGATCCAGTTTTTCTATTGTAAACAATTGTTCTTATTTTAAATAAAATTATATTTTGTTTATTAAATTTCAGAATCGTGGTTGTATGTTACTAAAGGTTTGAGTGTTGTGTGGGAAATCAAATAATGAAGTTTTACAAGAGAATCAATATCTGTGACCTACCACCGCGCGGTAGTGGTCTACCACCCCATGGTAGCTTCCAGAACTTGTTTATTGGTAAAACTTGAATTAATTTAATTCTATATTTAAAAACCATATTCACTCCCACCCCTCTATGTTTGGCCACCAGATCTAACAAATGTTCTGAGCCTCCTTGTGACTAAGTAATGATGGTGAATGATTCTATTGTTCGAGAGGTGTTAGAGAAGTATTGTGTCACTTTCAGGTATGTTGTAAGCTTCTAAAAATCTGATATTTGGTTCAACACTTCTTTGTTTGAAGCCACCCATCATCGAAGAGACATCTGGCATTCAACAAAAAGAGGTGTCGTGGTTTTAAGAAGGAATTCTATTTGCTAGCAAGAAGCTTCCAAATTTTGCAATTGGTTTTGTTATTCAAAAAATGAAAAGTTACATTGTTTGTTAGAGCATTTGGCCTCTTTCATTTGTTACACAACTTGTACCAGCTCCATTGTGTGTCTTCCTATGGGCATACTCTTGAAGGTGGAACAACTAATTTGTTCATTATTGTCGTGTGGTTCCCATGGAAAGAGGGATACATTTGATCATGTGATCATATGTCTTTCATCAAACAAGGGAGGGTGGTCTTGGGATTCAATGGTTGATTCCACAATAGGACTCTCTATTGGAAAAGGTTATAGGATTCAGTGCCTTGGGAGTGAACTCTATTTGGAGAAGGTTGCAGATCACCAAGAATCTTTTACCTGAGTATTTATCGACATATATTGCACCGTGCCGATGTTCATAAATCTGAAGGGAGATCTCTAGGTGCACATTGTCCACAACCCTTTGTTTCGGTTAGATCGTGGCAGAAAGGTTTTTTCCATAGTTTTGTACCTTTTAAATTACAAATTTTGAGGCAAAATGATATTTTTCTAACAGTTGATTGTTAAGAGTATGTGATAACAGCTTGAAATTTCTTGTGCTCCAATAGTTGATGAATGTTAGATTTAATAGTGTTTGTTAACCTTTATTTTATATTTGTTGGTAGTTATTTTGCATAAATTGATAGATCATCTTAATGAAAATGTTTAAAAGTTGATTGAATTGAGCAAAAGAAGCATTTTCAAATGCTTGGAAGACAATGAGCTCTAGTTATGTGAATATAAGGATCTTAAAAGAGTTTTTCCAGGTTTGATTATAACATATGTGACATGCACATAATCTCGCATAAGGAGGAAATGACTCCTAATTGAATATTGGATTTTGGGAGATAGAAACATAATAACTTGAAGGTAACTTATCGTGATTATTTAATGAAGAGTACTAATACTATTTACTTGATGAATTGGCATGTAAGGTAGCTAACAAAGGAATAATGCATTCTTAGATGCAAAAAGTCTTAACATGCAAGATTAATAGAATGTGGTTTGTGCCAACGATGTGTAAAAAATTGATATCATTGGATAAGATAGTTTCTACATGTCATTAAAAGGTCATCATCTTAAAGAACATGCCGACAACTACAAATATGGAATAGGCTCCCCTTTGTGGTTTGACAACCTAAGATGAAATTTATCAACACATCTCACAAGATCTTTAGTAATATCAATGAAATGACATTCCAACATGTATCCCTATAGCCTTTTTGACGTATACAACCTGTAATCTTATTGCAAAGTAAATATGTTGCCAACTTCCTGATCTGCAATTGGTGAATAACTTAGTCTAAAGGAAAGCGACAAGTAGACATTAAGTAATCCTTTATTAGAACCCAAATTGAGTGTTATACTCAATGTAGTTAGTGTACGACCAAGATTCTTTCATGCTTCTTTGAAATCTGTATCTTTTTCATAACATCACTTCATGAATGTTAACCTCAATGACCTACCAACTCAACATGGTTAATTTTGTCCATAAGCTTTTATAGTGACTTATACAATAAGTTATACCATATGACACAATCTTTGACTGCTTGTGAAGTTAACAGACTCCATTTAAGAGTTCAACATAATCTCTTTGTCAATTAAGTAATTCTCCTAATATTTAATAATCATTATTACCACTTAGAAGTTCTATCGTATGTTCTACTTCCACCTTGCTTTTAGATTCTCACTAAAGTAAGCAATATGTCTCTTTACTTGAAACAATATAATTCTAAATGTATAGAGTTTACCAAAATTATTTAGCATAACTACTTATGAAAGATGTCATTATTTCTTAATCCCATTGAAGCTTACTTCAATCCCCTCATTTTGCTAAACTTTTTTTATTTCTACATTCATTTAAGTATCAGTCTGTGATTGAGTTTTTCAGTCTTTGAAAGTTTCTCACTTATCTCACTACACTAAGTGCATCAATTTTAGATTATTCAAACATTCTCCTTAACAGATTGAATTTCAGTCAAGTTAAAACTAAATTTGAGTCATATCAAAAAAAATTGCACATGATGCTTCATCCCAATGGTGCAGAGCTTATTCTTCCACTTGTGAAGGCGAGATTTTTCTTAAGTGAGAAAGGGAAAAGGGTCTCGATGAAGATAGTGATTGCACTCGACCTTAGTGCTTCTCTTCATCCAGTACTCCGTCGATCGTAATTAGGAAACCGCCACCCATGCAATAAATCTCGATGTACAAATTCTATCTTCTTCATCCTAGATTCTCTGAGATTCTTACACTACAACATTACGATTTAAGCATTTTTCCACTTTCAATGAAGGAGTGGGTTATAATTTAAATTTTGGAGCATATTCTAGTTGCATAGCCCTAATGATGCCATGGCTCTTCCTCGATTACTTGGTATTTTTCCTTCTCATGTTAATTCTAAAGGGGCTTTAGTTTTAAATTATTAATTTATTTTTGACATGCTCGCCACCAAGATGATAAAAATGCGACACATCTCACTCATGTTAAGTGAAATAGAGGGGAAGTGTATCTGAGCTGTAGAACCCTAGTGATGTCATTGTTCTTCTAAGATTTTGCATTCATCCTAAGTCCTTTGGGTCCGATTTTATATTCAAAATGGTTGAAAGATATTGTAATTGTTCCCCATACCTACACAGCGTGGGTGTGCCAATCCCTTGCGTAGTATGTGTGGGTTCGCTCCCTTGCGCACGCGGGCTAGACGTGGAAGAGTACAGCGCACGCACTGCGTGCGCCCAGGCACTTTGAACAGGTGAGCACTGCACACGCATGCCTTGGCTATAACACCCCCATCTGTCACATAGAATATAACAGAAATTTCGGTCAGGGCCCCACACTATATTCCATGGACAGTTAGCAGGGTTACGTATTGAGACCAAACCAGTTTACGCATCCTAACTCAGAGTTTATTCTAGTGGAAGTATTTAAATGCTTGGAACCTAAATACAGGAATGTCCACAACTAACAAAAATAGGAATGATAACCCAAATACACAAAACGTTATGGCCTCAAGGCCTTATAACTGTTTTCTCAATAATTAGTGTTTTACAGACCTCAGCACGCGGGCCGGCCACACATGAAATAGCAAAATACACTTCGCTTACCTTCGAGGGATACCATAGAAAATAAGGCTTCAGCTCGCAACTTCCTACTTGGCTCAGCGGTACATTAGCTAACCAAATTATAATGACCCCGCACCACACCCGGGGTGATAGTGCTCCTTACCTGTAGGTAAATAGTATGAGCATAATATATGCAGAGGTGAAACTTAAGCACCAATCAACACAAACGATGGCTCGACTGGCCAAACATCTCGTGCACTCAGGGCACATTATTGGTGTACTAAGATCACCTTGGGTCCGACCTTTGCCATCACGAAAATCACTGGTGTAAAAGCACCCATAAAGGGATCTTCACGATTCCAACCACATTCCTCAATCCCAGACTGGACGGACTCACTTGAGTATTTATAGCCTTGCCTAAAGCCACAACTCTCTCCTATACAAACAACAACTGCCACATATTTTAGGTCTATTTAGCCGAATAACATAGTGTGGGTATAGTTCAGCTCTTTCCCATTATTCAGATTGTCGTGCCAATTAATGGCAATGATACGGGTCAGCTTCCCCTTTCCTGTAAATCCAATCACACATAACCACATTATCTTCCAAGTCTGGCACTAATAGCCACCAAAATTGGGCCCTTCAAGATCTCAGCTCAAAACAATGGCCCCCTAAGTCTCCAAGAGATATGTCTCACAAACATTGCTCACTGGGAGATGCCGCTGGCAGTAGCGCTACCGCCGTGTGGTAGGGGACAAACTATCGTTTCTTCCATATACGAGTGTTTTCCTGGAGACCTACTCCAATACTCTTACTACGGCAACCTGTACACCTCATGACTCTGTAAATTATATGTTTACCACAAAGTCTTCTCCGGCATACAAAATAATCATCACTAATCCAGAATAACCTTCCTGATGGGCTTCACACAACATGCTTATTTTGTACTTCGATTTAGGATTCTTAATGCAAAGATAATGACCATACAACAGATCAACCCATCTGGAGAATCGCTTTCAAGTGCTCGTGGAGCGTCTACCCTCACATGCCAAAACAAAGGACTTCACATGTCCAAAGAGTAAGATCGTTACCCTTGACGTTTGTTTCGGCACTATAGGAGAGAATCTAGCTGGATGAAAATGATTGCAATGGACTTGCCTCCGCGGATCTAAACTCGGCTCGTGACTCGGAGCTCCGACGGTCCAACAATGACAAAATCTCCTTCCTCTTCCAACACTCTCTATCACTCTCCACCGCATAGAAGGAGAATGTCAAGAGAAAATCAAGTGGAACTCATCTTTCCCGTCCTTAAACCGAGCTACCGTCGCACGATAACCAGCTATTGTCATGTGGTACCTCAAATGTTGGCTTGTTCAGCAAGCCCACCACCTAAAACCTGCAATCATAGGCCGACACGTGGCTGTACCGTAACTATCGCGCTACCGTCGTGTGGTACCACACTACTATTGGGCGATAGGTGATACGTCAATTTAATTAAACAGCTTATGACAAACAGAAACTACCCCTATGCGGTATCGCTACCACCGCTTGATAGCTCACAGAGAGCCGCTCAAAATAAATTGGCCATGCCACCGCTGGTGCTAGTACTACCGTCGGGCAGTAGCTCACCGAGAGCCCTGCTGATCAAACCGACTAGGATAACACGACGCAGTAACCAGATTCTTAGCTATAGGGGAACTTGGGGCGTTACAAATCTCCCCCACCAAAAAAAATTTTGTCCCGAAATTACACCTTGCAGGAAAACATATAAGTATCAATATTACAAATGTTCACCTCAAGGAAAAAGCCTGGGAAACTCCGCTCTCATGGTTTGCTCGTGCTCTTATGATAGTTCCTCACGGACACAGTTGTCCCAACAGACCTTGACCATTCTGATAGACTTATTCCGCAGCTGCTTGACCTCCATGTCTTCGATTCGAATGGGCTTAACCTTCGTTGTCAACCCCCCATAAATTATCACTTGATCAATAGAAACCACCATAGTAGGTTCTTTCAATCACTTCCTCAGCACTGATATGTGGAACACATAGTGCAGGCTGCTTAAATCTGTCGAAAGAGAGAGCCGATAGGAAGCTTCACTAACACTCCCCAAGATCTTAAATGGCCTAAGGTACCTCGTACTCAGCTTCTTTAAGGGTCAAATCCTCGACATGCCCTTGAACTATTTGATCTTTCAATAAACCTAGTCTCTCATGGCGAACACGATAGCTCAATGCTCGGCATTGCAGTACTTTGTCAGCCTATCTTGAGCAATCAATAATTGCTCCCAGATAGTATGTATAGTCGAAGTAGCATCCTTAACTTCCTTTCGCATGAACAATTTCATTTCGCCCGTCTCCAGCCACGCCAAGGAAGTACGACACTTTCTACCGTAAAGGGCCTCAAAGGGAATCATCTGAATACATGAGGTATAGCTATTGTTGTAGGCAAACTCGATCATATAAAGATGGTCCTCCCACCTTTTCCTGAAATCTTGGGCCCACATGCGAAGCATATCTTCCATCATTCTATTTACCCTCTCGGTCTGACCATCCGTTTGAGGATGAAAGGCCGACTGAAATTCAGTTTAATACCAAATAGTTGATGAATAAGCCACCAATCATTAGACGTGAAGCGCCTATGTCGATCACTAATGATACTACGAGACACACTGTACAATCGTACAATATTGTCAATGTAAAGCTTCACCAGCTTTTCCACTAAATTGTCCTTCCTATTCAGAATGAAGTGTGAAACCTTCGTTAAACGGTCAACGATCACCCAAATGGCATCGTTCCCTTTCTGCGATCTCGGCAAACCATGCATAAAATCCATAGATATATCGTCAAACTTCCACTCTGGTATAGGTAATGACTTTAAAAATCCATCAGGCTTCTGACATCGATTTTTACTAGGACACAGGTCTGACACTTTGCCACATATAAAGCTATGTCATTCTTCAATCCTGGCCACCAGAATAACTTTTTCATGTCTTTAACATCTTTGTGCTCCCCAGGTGGATTTAGTACTTAGTGAAATGTGTGGCATACATCAATTCCTCCCTAATTTGCCTACATTTGGGATGCACAATCGATTGTCTTTCCACAAAAGGTCATCATCAACCAAAAACTGGGCATTTGACCCATCCAAAGACTCTAGCAAGTAGTATTTCATGCTATCATCCAACTCCAATGCTTGCTGAATTCGGTATGCGAGGTCATGTTGCACCTTTGTCTAGTTTAAACAAGCATTTGCACTAGATATTCCATCAACACACAAGTTATCCAAGTCTTCAAACTCTTGAATAAGACGCTTATCATGCATCTGTATCCAGTTGGCCTGTGCAGGAGACCTATAACTCAGTGTGTCCACAACAATATTTCCCTTACCAGGAATGTAATATATCTTGAAGGTGTAGTCCCGAAGGAATTCCATCCACCTCCGCTAACATATATTCAAGTCTTTCTGATCTATCAGATATTTCAAGCTCTTATGATCCATAAATATATCAACCTTTACACAATACAGGTAGTGGCTCTAAAGCTTTAGCGTGAATATTACAGCCGCTAACTCCAGGTCATGGACTGGATAATTCCTCTCGTGCACTTTCAATTGGCGAGAGGCATACGGTATCACCTTCCCATGTTGAAGTAGAATATAGTCTAAGCTACTCCCTGAGGAGTCAATGTAGATTTCATAGCCCTCTGAACCACATAGCGAGCACAGAATAGGCTCTATGGTCAGACGACTCTTTAATTCCTCAAAATCTTGTGCGTACGTTGGCGATCAAATAAACTTTTGATCCTTCCTTGTCAAGGTAGTGAGGGGTAACGCTATCCGCGATAAGTTCTCTATAAAGTGTCTGTAGTAGCCAGCAAGCCCCAGAAAACTCCGGACTTCCACCACAGTAGACAATACAGGCCACTCCCGTATCGCAACTATTTTCGCCGGATCCATCGTAATTCCCTCTCCACTAACTACATGGCCAAGGAATGCTACTGAAGACAGCCAAAACTCACACTTCGAGAACTTGACATACATCTGAGTCCTCCTCAGGGTCTCCAAAACAGTGCGCAAATCCACATCTTCTTCCTCAGACTGAGAGTGAAACCGTAAATCGTCAATAAAGACTATAACAAACTGGTCCAAATACTCTTGAAACGTCTGGTTCATCAAGTACATGAACACGGATGGCGTATTTGTCAGGCCAAAAGGCATGATTGTGAACTCATAATGTCCATAACTTGTACTTTATGTCATCTTAGGAATGTCTCTTTCCTTGATTCTCAACTGGTCATACTCAGATTTCAGATCCATTTTTGAGTACACAGTCGATCCAACTAGCTGATCAAATAGATAATCGATTCTCGGAATCAGATACCTATTCTTCTCTGTCAGCTTATTCAGCTCCCGATAATCTACACACAACCGCAAGATCTTGTTCTTTTTCTTCATGAAAAGGACTGGTGCGCTCCAAGGTGACAAAATTGGACGCAGATAACCTTGATCTTGTAGTTCTTGAAGCTGCACTTTCAGTTCCGCATCTCCCTTGGTGCTAAACAGTATGGAGAGCATGACACGGGATTGGAACCAGACACTAGCTCAATAGTGAAATCGATCTCTCTCTAAGGTGGAGCTCCAGAGATATCTTCAGGGAAAATGTCAGCAAACTTCGATACCATGGGAATACTAATCAAATCGGGCTTGGGCTTCGTAGCCTCTACTAGAGTGAAGAATAACTTTGCACCCTCACGAATTGTTTTGACTACTTGGAGAGCAGACATCAGCATCTTGCTCGATCCCTTCATGTCAAAGAAGGTAATTCCATAACCCGTATTCAGCCACTATTTGACCACCTTAATACTACAATAAATATATGCACATTGCTCCGAGAGCCATTTCATACCAAAGATCACATCAAACTCTACTATCGGTAGTAGTGATGCTTCTAAGTCAAACTCTTGACTCCCTATCTGCACCTTTTTGCAACAAAATCTATCCACGCACATCGAACACCCGTTAGGCAACAACACATCCAATCTATCCTTCGCCACAGAAGAAGATACTCTGACATGCGACATAAATTCATCGGACAGGAAGGAGTGCGAAGCTCCAGTATCGAACAGTGCTCTCGCCAGACAGTCCAAGATTAAGACAAAACCTAATACAAGAAAGCTATACAACCAATGCATAGGGCGTAAGGTATAACAAGCAATAAAGGTAAAATCTAACTCATACCTGTAACCACATTGCCTTGATTAATGGCCTCGTGCTGACCAAGGTTATAAACTTTGGGTTGGGCTGGAGCATAATGGGATGTAGTTTGTCACAACCCGCATTTTCTCCAAATTTAAGAAGCATCAAAGTATGAGAAAACACGCATCGTGATGCCACGTCGACCAGGGGATATCTGTCGACGCTCAGGCGAACACCATCTAACTAGACTATAAAAATTCATAAGTTTAATGATTAGAAAATCAGTTACATTTTAAAGGCCATATCCCTCGGCTCAGTGGATCACCTAGTCCACAGTTTAAAAACTATACTTATACGCTGCAGAAAATACTTTATTCAGGTTTGACATCCTAAAAGAGTGCATAAGTGTCCCCAGAGGACAACTTATATTATGCAGGACCCTACATTTAATTTATACTATATATAGGAAAACGATCTTTTTACGTTATTTGAAAAATAGTGTTGAGTTTTATAAAACATGCTGATCATGAGATATACTTATAATAGTGTTTTTAGGTTTAAAAGTAACTAGCAACCTAGCATAAATCATCCCCAGAGCAAGTATACTATCTCCAAAAAAAGGTAGCAGCAAAAAGATAACATATCTAGTACCAAGGTAAAACTACCAGTGGGCACCAACAACTATCACGAACTCACTAGCAAGTATGTATTTCTGTAAGAAAGAAGTACAAAACTACCTCACAAGACCAAAGAACTGGTCTCCACAGTACGAGAGACCACCAGCAACAGCACCGTACAACTAGCCGCCTAATCATCTACTAACCCGAACCTGAGGCATTTAAAGAAGAAAAGAATACCTCAGCAAGCAAAAACAAATAAGCTGAATGAAAATGTTAATCTAACAGATAAGCAAGAAGAGTAATTAAACTTTAACAAGCACCACTGTCCAAGGCAAGACAAAAAGGAAAAGCACTAAGTGCGAGGAAACAACAACAACCCTGCCCAAAAATAAATCCTGCAGAGTTTACCAGGCTACCATGAGCCCAAACATTGCAAATTTACAAAGGAAGAAACGTCTAACACCCTAAGTTGTGAGAGATGGCAGTACCAAAAACAACGCGGAACTGGGTTGGAGGCAAACTCAGTCCCCCAACCTTCATTACCATGAAATAAAGCTCAAGGGTCTACATGTGAAAGCACTAGGGACCTCCCACCCCCTTGCCCAGCCCGTACCTGGAGCAAGATAAAAGAAAAGGGTGGCCATGGCTAAATTACACAACACCACCCCCAATAAGAGCTTCAAACCACCACTACTAACCACGACCCACGATTCGGCCTTTTGGAAAAAAAAAATATAGCCGACAAGGAACCTCAAAATCAAGGAATTCACTCGAGAGAGAAAATTGAGGTAAGGGAAAAGCGTTGAGGTGACTCAACACGGCATGGCATTGAGTGAGCCCCACTCACTCAATGCCTAAACAGATAGTGGCGTTGAGTGAGCTAACCTCACTCAATGCCAAAATAGATATGGCGTTGAGTGAGGTTCACTCACTCAATGCCTTCTGCAACACTGGCTCAACCTGCATTTTCTCCAAATTTAAGAAGCATCAGAGTATTAGAAAACACGCATCGTGTTGCCACATCGAGCAGGGGATATCTGTCGACGCTCAAGCGAACACCATCTAACTAGACTATGAAAATTCATAAGTTTAATGATTAGAAAATCAGTTACATTTTAAAGGTCGTATCCCTCGGCTCAGTGGATCACCTAGTCCACAGTTTAAAAACTATACTTATACACTGTGGAAAATACTTTATTCAGGTTTGACATCCTAAAAGAGTGCATAAGTGTCCCCACTCTCAACGACAAAACAGCTTTGGCGTTGAGTGAGGTCGACTCACTCAACGCCAAAACACTCAGCCGCAAAAAACAGACTGCGGCGTTGAGTGTGTCCACCACTCTCAACGATAAAACAGCTTTGGTGTTGACTGAGGTCGACTCACTCAACGCCAAAACACTCAGCCGCAAAAACAGACTGCGGCGTTGAGTGTGTCCACCACTCTCAATGATAAAACGGCTTTGGCGTTGAGTGAGGTCGACTCACTCAACGCCAAAACACTCAGCCGCAAAAACAGACTGCGGCGTTGAGTGTGTCCACCACTCTCAACGATAAAACGGCTTTGGCGTTGAGTGAGGTTGACTCACTCAACGCCAAAACACTCAGCCGCAAAAATAGACTGTGGCGTTGAGTGTGTCCACCACTCTCAACGATAAAACGGCTTTGGCGTTCAGTGAGGTCGACTCACTCAACGCCAAAGTACTTAGCCGCATAAATAGACTGCGGCGTTGAGTGTGTCCACCACTCTCAACGATAAAACGACTTTGGCATTGAGTGAGGTCGACTCACTCAACGCCAAAGTACTTAGCCGCAGAAACAGACTGCGGCGTTGAGTGTGTCCACCACTCTCAACGATAAAACGGCTTTGGCATTGAGTGAGGTCGACTCACTCAACGCCAAAGTACTTAGCCGCAGAAACAGACTGCGGCGTTGAGTGTGTGCACCACTCTCAACGATAAAATGGCTTTGGCGTTGAGTGAGGTCGACTCACTCAACGCCAAAGTACTTAGCTGCAGAAACAAACCAAGCAGACTCGGCGTTGAGCGTGTGCACCACATTCAACGCCAAGCCCAAGAAGACCCGGCGTTGAGTGTGTGCAAACCCGAGCCTAAGCAAGATAAATTTGCGTAAAAATTAAACTATAGCTTTGCCCCTCTACTCGGCTACAACTAATGCACAGGAGAAAAATCAACCCAACCCTCAACCCTCACTCAGCCCGAGTACAAGGCCTCCTCTACTAATAGTTGGAGGATAATAAAAAGAAAGGGCTGCGGCTAGGAGTACCACTGAACAGGAAACTCATATCAGGTATGTTGAACATAAATCGAAGTCGAAGAATGAGTAATGGTTGCTATCCTAGGGCTAATAGGGTAACAAGGAGATAGACAAAAAGAATTACACGGCAAGGGCAAGAATACCACTTGCCTTAAATTTCAGGCGAAGCTCGGTCGGCCTCCTTTACTCTCACTCGGCACCAGCAGCAGCAACACCTAAAGCAGAAATCTGGGGCTTTAATGGCGGAAACGGACAACCCTAGAAAATCGAGACCCCTAGAAACACAACGAAAACTGAATTTCTTATCGTAGGAATGAAGGTCTAGGCGATAGCAATCCAAATCCGCTTTCAGAATCGAATTCCGTCCACAAATGCTCCCGGAATCGGCATCCGAAGGGGAGCAGGTTCGACGGTTTCTCTGTTTTCCGCGAACAGGCGCAGACGGGTTCGGGAAGATGAACAGGAGTGGTTCTCTTAAGTCTTAACTATCCTATATATATACCCCTACTAACCTTAATTAGCTAATTAATTAAATATTGCACAAAAAGACAAGGCAAAACCGCCAAGAACCCGCACCCTTTCAAAATCATAATTAATATAATATTTATTAAGTAGTTTTATTTTTTTCATAAAATACAAAACGACGCGAAAACCGAACATCCTCAGAATTCATCGAAATTCGCACTGTAGCTAAATATCCACGCTACAAATACAACGACGAAGTCGAAATTATCTTTCGACGAACAGAACTGGAGTTATACCCACCCGAAGTCAAAACACAAGCATCCCCGAGAGGCCGCACCGGGTCACCAAAAACGACCCGGCTTGCTAGGGAGATCTTGCCAATAGACTACAAAATAGGCCACTCAGTTCTAAGGAGTTAAGACTGCACTCCACTGATGACACAAGCCAAGAAAACGCGTCGACGTAACGCCAAACGAGAATTAAATAATCGCAGAAAATCAGGGGCGTTACACAGTTGACTCCAATGCTTTCCCTTTCTCAGCATATGATGCTCCTAGCTTTTTCTCCATCTTTGTTGGACCATTCCAACACTCTCGATCATAGTGCCCCACCTTACCACACGAGTGTCAAGTAACAGGTCCTCGATCAGCGGTGGTTCCAGAGACCGTAGAAGAAGTTAGCCCAGAAGTCCAAGCCTTCTTGTTCCACTTATGGAACCTAGACTTCGTAGGATTTGAAAATTTGAACTCGAGCTCCTTCACAGCTACGTCCTTCATACTCTGTACTCTTAGCATATCTTCATCAAAAGATAAAGCAGTATTGACAACGTTAAAAAGCCCTACATCATCAGCCTTGCAAGAAGTAGCCTTAGATCATCCTGCAGGCCTTCATAAAATTGGTTGGTCTTGCGCTCCTCATTATTGAAGGTGGAGCCTGCATATCACCTCAATCTAGTGAACTTATGCAAGCAGTCGTCAACATTACTCTCGTCCTGAGTTAACCTCTGGAATTGATTCTCCATAGTTGAAAGTGAAGGGATAGATACTACTCTAGAGGGGGGGTGAATAGAGTAATCAAATTTTGCACAATACAAAACTTAACTGTCTACCCAACTCCCTTGGAGTGAAGTGCGGAATGAAGAGATTATAGATTTTGATTTAACCTTAAAGCCTAACACAAGTGTTGTGTACAAACACAAGCTAACTGTAATTACAGTTAAAGCTTGGAAAACCTAAACAGCAACTAGCAACCTAGTTATATCTATTCACAGCCACAGTACATGAATTAAACAGTTGAATCCAGACGACACAAGGAGATTTATAGTGGTTCCCCAAACAACTTGGGTACGTCCACTCTTCTACCCACACGGTAGGAATCCACTCAGGTTTTTGATCAGGTGCCCTGCCACCAACAGAATCTGATTCAGGTAGATTCAGAAACCCTTTAGACTTTTGATCAGGTGTCTAAAAACCAAGCACAGGTTTTTGATCAGGTGCCCTGCCACCAAGGGATACTTTTGAAGGGAGTAATAACCCTGTACAGGAGGGGGAAGAAGGTTAAGATGTCTTCTCTATTTTTCAATAGATTAGAGAAGCACAAAAAGCTTGCACTGAGCTAGAATGCTCTAAAGAATCAAGGCTCCCCCTGGCTCAAAGATGTCCAGGTGAAGTCTTGCTTCAGTGCAGAAACTCTTCAGAAAATACTGAAGGAAAGAGCTACAAGAAGAAAGTAAACAATAAAAAGAAACAGTCTTCAAGCAGCAATCTTCTTCTTCTTCTTCTTCAAAGAAACTCTGAGTTGAACTTCCTGAAAGCAGGAGAACTCAGGTGAAGAAGAGATGAAGATCTTAACACTTCTCAGACAGATGGAGTTTGCTGAGAGCAAGAAGCTTGAGCTTGATGAAGGCTTGAGTGCTTTTGAATATGTGTGTAACACTCTTGTTAACTCAAAAAACTAGCTTGAATCCTTGTGCAAAGGGTTCTTTAAATATTAGCAGCAAGCAACGGCTCTCTTCCATTTGAATTCTTTGTCTTCTTGTGAGCCTTGAGACCTGGGCTGTAAATATCAAGAAGACAGAAATATCTCTGCAGCAATACATTCCATAAAAAGGAATAAATCTCTTTCTAAGAAGCTGCAGGTTTAAATCAAATAAACAGATGACTAAATAAAGTCACATCAGAAATAAACTCTTTATAGCAAAGAAGAAGACTTTTCAGTCCAACGGCTATAAAGGGGTTGACAGCAGATAAAGTAATTTAACTAGACAGCTAATAAGACAAACAACTTTATCTTAAAAGATTTGAACTCAGGCAAATAGAATGAAGTAAATAATGCCTGGAAACTTTATCATACAGCTTAAAATAATGTGCCAGAAAATGTATTAAATAATTAAATATAATAAATAAATACAAAATACACAAGCAGGCAGAAAGCGTCGAACGACCTTCGGAGATCGTCGACCGACGCACGGAGATCGTCGATCTATCGGGCAGATAGTCGAACGATCCAGATAGTCGACCTATCGAAGAAGATAGTCGAACTACCCCGGGAGATAGTCGATCTATCAGAGCAGATAGTCGAACTACAAGATAGTCGATCTATCAGGACAGATAGTCGAACTATCAAGCGCACAGAGATAGTCGACCTATCAAGCAGATAGTCGACCTACCTCAGTGGACAGATAGTCGACCTATCAACAGATAGTCGAACTATCAAAACAAACCAGATAGTCGATCTATCAACAGATAGTCGAACTATCAGCGCAGAACAGATAGTCGACCTATCAACCGATAGTCGAACTATCAGCGCAGAACAGATAGTCGACCTATCAACAGATAGTCGAACTATCAGCGCAGACCAAAGCGTCGACCAACTGATAGACGATCGTCGATCAGTCGATAGACGATAGTCGAACGGCGTTCGACTATGGTCGAACGAAAAACTACTTAACCAAATTCTCAATTTGGAAAAGCGAGGACTCTACAGCTAGACTCCTAACCATTGACCATAGATATTTCTTGGGTCAAGGAGCACAAAGGAGAGGACTAAACTCAAATCAAACTAGGGTACCAACAATCTCCCCCTATTTGAGTTAAGTCTCTCAGAAACTAAAACAGCTAGCAATAGAATACTAAAAATAATTTCAACAGATAGATAACAATAAATCTGGCAGATTATCAATCAGATAAATAAATATAACACAGCAGTTTAAATCAAACTATCAAGAATTTTTAGGGTCAGGTAATGGATCAGAAGAACTAGAGACAAAAGAAATTTTTCGAAGAGGGTCATCTGATTCCTTCTTTGATATCTTCAGATCCTGAGCCCCAAGAATCTTTAGCTCTGTAGCTCTGGGAACAACAGCTTCAGGATGTTTTTCCATATACTTTGCTGGATCAAATATCTCAGGATTGACTTGGAATTTCTCAAATTCTTTCTTTCTATATGCTGACATTGTAGTAAATCCAGTTGTATCTTTACCTTCAGCTCTTGCTTTTCTTATTTGGGCTGCCCCTACAAGCTCTTGAAAGCGAGCCATCCTAAAATTAGGATCGAGCTCGGGATTTTCATATACTGGCTCTGGAGAAGCAGCATCAGCTATTATATCTAGATAAGACATTAGAAAACTTAGCAAAAGGAACTTGCTAGAAGGTTTTAAAACACTGTACACTATTTACCTTTCGAATCACTCTTCTCAGATTGAACTGGAGAAGGAGGTGGGGAAAAAGTTGGTCTTTGGGCCACAACCTCCTTCATTGGTCTTTGAGATCCATAAGATGATTTGCTTTGAGAACTTTGATGACCTTGTCTTGGTTGGTGCTGAGTAGATGCAGATTTTCCATAGGCAGCAGACTGACTAGCAGGTAGATTCCCAGAGGCTCCTGCACCTGGAGGTGGAGGAGGACCTTTGGGAGTCCATCTGGAGACTGGACTATCATACCTTTTAGTTCTCTTCCTTTCTTTTTGCTGGTTTTTCGAAAACAGCATCCAATGCTTAAAATCTTTAGATTTGGGGTCAATGCCCTTCAGGATGTAGTAGGGAGTGTCATTGTCCTTATTTGGAGGTGGAGGAGGAGCTTTTCTCTTCTTAACAGCAGATTTCTTTTTCTTTGAATTTTCAGAAATATCTGACTCATCATCATCATCAGAATTGGATGATGGAGGATTCTCATAGGGATCATAGGCTTCTGAGACAGCCTTTTCTTTAAGCTTTAATGCAGACTTCTCTTTTTCTTCTTCAATGACATCCATAGCCATAAGAGAGTCTAAATCTAAACCAGGAGAATCATCCCAGATGGATGACTTCTCAAATTGCAAATCTTTCTCTTTTTCCTGTAAAGATTTTACTCTTAAGTCCCAAGCAGCCCTTGCTTGAATTTCTTCCAAACTTAAAACAGGAGAATCAACTTTGATTTCCTCTTGATTTTCATCCTCTTTATCATCTAAAAACACATCCAATTCTGGATCTAATTGAGTATCAGAATCACTTGGAGCAACCACAGAAACAACTGCTATTTTCTGGGCAGTTACATTCTCTTTAATAATATCTGTAAAAATTACGAATACAGATCTGCTAAATAAACTTGAATCATACCTTCAAGGTATTCACAGACTAACAAATTAATAGATTCATCAACAAAGCGAATGAAAGCTTTACCTTCATATTTAACCATTTCCCATGACTTGTCCAGATATGAGGTTACGATTCCTTCTAGATATCTTGCAATCACTGGGGTGGTGAGATCATCTAGGCATATTTGGACTTCAATCTCAGATAGAAACTTTGTTATAATTTCGTCTATAAATTTTGCAATCTCAGGAGTTGAAATATCTTCTAGGCATACCTTTACAGCAAATTCTGATTGCAAGATTGCATCTGCTATATCCTTCTCAGTCAAAACTGGAGCAACCTCTTGCTCAGCAGGGGCATTCTCTTCCTCAGCAGACATAACCACATCTGAAACTTCTTCTGGCTCAACTTGAGCAGATTCTGGAAGAGCAGACAAAACTGAATCTTTTACAACTTGAGGAGAGGCAGGGAGGCCTGAGACATCTTCATTGGACATCTCCCCCTGCCTGATTTCAGTGGGTACTGAAACCAGGCCCAAAGAGGAAGATGGCTCAGCTGATTTGGAAATGGATTGGATGGAGGCAGTTAGAAGATTAATGGAGGCAGCAAGGGGAGCGATTGCCTCGTCAATCATGATTTTGATTGATGGGGTAATCAACTCCACAATGCGGGATAGGAATTCAGGGGTAATTTCAAAAGATGATGAATTTGAGGTGGATGGAGCTGCAGCAAATATGGTAGATGTGCTGGGATGAGGAGTGGTGAGAGCAGGAGATCGAGCAGGAGATCTCTGAGGAGATGAGTTAATTGGGGAATTAACATGACTGGGGGACGGAGGAGGAGAGGGAAATCTCTCAGAACCTAACAAATCAAAACTAGGAATAGATAACCCAGTTTGATTAGAAGGAATGGGAGAGACTGGAGAGGAAGGAGAAACAACCATAGCTGTTTCAGGTGCAGCAGAAGAAGAGGGTCGTACCTCAGCTGAAGTTGATGGTACTTCAACTGAGGCAGACGGCAAAACAGAGGATGAGGAAGGGATAGCTGAGCCAGCTTCACTAGGTTGAGGAGCGACTGAAACAGTCCTTGTGTCCTCTGATGTGGCTGGAGCTTTCACAAAAGTCCTCTTCCACTTAGAGAATAAGTGGGGATCCATCTTCTTGCTGGCGTTTATAGTAGTTGCGGCAGAACTCAGCAGCTGGGGGAATTTCTCCTTCAGGAAAATTCCAATAACCCTTCCCAGGGTAACTTCCTTCTTTCCTGTCTTCTTCCTGATAAGATCAAACAGAACGGCTGCCCAATCGATCCTCTTTCGATTGACAATTGCACACATAAGTGCAAATTGTTGCCTTGTTATGTTGTCATGGGCGGAGTGCTTGCCCAGAATCACCTTTCCAACTATCTCAGCGAGGAACTTTATCTTGAAGGGAAAATTTACCTTGAGCAACTTGGTGGGAATGCCCTCGGCATGTCCCAGCTCAACGAGCATCCTTCCGAACTCCTGAGCATCTTGCTCATAGTCCACATCACCAATAACTAAACCGAAGACATCAGAAAGAACGGCCGGAGTCAGGGCAACTTCTACTCCGCCGATGGTGCCGATCATCGCTTCGTCTGTGGAAGACGACGTGAAAGCCCATTCTTTTATTTCAGGAATGTTGATCTTGATCCTCTCAGACATCAGCTTCTCTAAACCTTGATCTTTGCAAAGCTGCAGAACCTCTACTATGCTGGCATCGCAAACGCTGAAAGCTTCGAAATCTACACTGAAACCGGCATCAAACTTTACTACGGCTAAAACAGCTGGAGAAATCGCCATTGATCTTGCTGGAGAAACGCGAGAAGGAGGAGGAAGACGAAGAGGACGGAGCAGCAGAAAATCGCAAGCGGGAAATCAGAATGCGAAAGGGCACGCTCCGTCGACGATAAAGCAACAGATCTTTTAACCTAGGTCGACTATCGGCTTTATATTGAACCGGATATAGTCGGTCTATTAAAAAGATCTTGACCCGATGGTCGAACGGTCGTTCGACGATCGGCTCAGAAGCAGAGTAGTCGGACAATCGTTCGACTATTTCTGGCTTCTCAAACAACAGGCTGTCGTCGTCCAGAGATCGACGATGAGCCCAAGCCGTTCGACGATGGTCGAACGTCGATCGACGATCTTCAAACAGATAAGCTATCATTAACCAGAGGTCGACGATAGGCTTAAGCCGTTCGACTATCTTCGAACGTCGTTCGACTATCTTCAAACAGACCTCAACATAGGCAGATATCGTCACACTTAGTCTCGTCCATTAATCATGCCTAGTTGGACTAAAAAGAACAGATGCTTCTGTTCATCTAAAGGCTTGGTGAATATATCACCTCTCTGAAACTCAGTGGATATGAACTCAAGACAGATCTTGTTCTTTTCCACACAATCTCTCAGGAAATGGTGCCTAATCTCAATGTGCTTCGTTCTAGAGTGGTGCACTGGATTTTGTGCAATAGAGATAGCACTGGTACTATCACACATGATCTTGGTGTTCTTGTGTGAGTAACCATAATCCACAAGCTGGTTTTGAATCCACAGGATCTGTGAACAACAACTGGCAGCTGCTATATATTCAGCCTCTGCAGTTGAAGTTGAGACAGAAGCCTGCTTCTTACAGAACCAAGAGACCAATCTCTCTCCCAGGAACTGACAAGTTCCTGAGGTGCTCTTCCTGTCAACTCTGCAACCAGCATAATCAGAATCAGAATATCCAATTAATTCAAACTCTGACTCAGCTGGGTACCAAAGTCCTAGATTTGGACATCCTTTCAGGTATCTCAGGATTCTCTTTAGAAGAATCAGATGAGATTCCTTGGGGTTGACCTGGAATCTAGCACAAAGGCATGTAGCAAACATTATATCTGGCCTACTTGCAGTTAGATATAATAGGGAACCAACAATGGCCCTATAATTCTTTTGATCAACTGGCTTGCCGTGATCATCAGAATCAATAACTACATTAGTAGCCATGGGTGTAGGCATTGCTGAAGCATCAGCCATCCCAAATTTCTTTACCAATTCCTTGGCATATTTGGATTGGGAGATGAAGATATCATCAGCATCTTGCTTAACTTGGAGACCAAGAAAGTAAGACAGCACACCCATGCTACTCATCTCAAACTTAGAGTGCATCAAGTTGGAAAACTTTTTGCAAAGTTTGGGATCAGTGGAGCCAAAGATAATATCATCTACATACACCTGAACTAACAGGATTGTGTCCTTGTGATGCTTAACGAAAAGGGTTCTATCAACTACTCCCCTAGTGAAGTTGTGCTCTAACAGGAAACTAGCTAAGGTCTCATACCAGGCCCTAGGAGCTTGCTTTAGTCCATAAAGAGCTTTTTGCAACTTGAAAACATGAGAGGGCTGTATTGATGAAACAAACCCTGGTGGTTGTTCAACAAACACTTCTTCCTTAAGCTCACCATTTAGGAATGCACTTTTGACATCCATTTGGAACACCTTAAACTTCATGTAGGCTGCATAGGCCAAGAAGATCCTTATTGCTTCTAGCCTTGCAACAGGAGCAAAGGTTTGGTCATAGTCTATACCTTCCTCCTGTCTGTAGCCCTGAGCTACAAGCCTAGCTTTATTCCTTACAATTATTCCATTTGCATCTAACTTGTTTCTATACACCCACTTGGTGCCTATGATCAGTTGGCCTTTAGGTCTTGGAACCAAAGTCCAAACTTTACATCTCTCAAACTGATTGAGCTCCTCTTGCATTGCAATGATCCAGTGGGGATCTAGCTCTGCATCTTTAAAGGTGAGGGGTTCAACCTGTGAGAGGAAACAAGCATGCATCACATCCTGTCTTAATTGATGTCTTGTTTGCACACCAGCTGATAAGTCTCCAATCACTTGAGATGTGGGGTGATCTCTAAGTGTGACAATATCAGCAGGTGGGATGTGATCTTCAGCAACAGTTGGGATTAATTCCTCAGGAGGAATTTGATCTACTGTTGGTGGAACAGCAACAGCTTCAACAGCTTCAGCTATGTCTTCATCACTGTCTGATTCAGTGATCTGAAGAGTTGAAAGTTGAAGGATTTCTTGAGGGGCATCATGTACCTGCAAAGAACTGGAGGAAGGAGAATTTTCCTTCTCCTTATAAAACATCTGATGCTCATCAAAAGATACATGCACAGATTCTTCTATCTTACAGGTTGATTTGTTATAAACCCTATAAGCTTTGCTTACTTGGGAATATCCAAGCATGATTCCCATTGAAGCTTTTGCTTCAAACTTTCTAATATATTCTTTATTATTATTATGAATATACACAATACAGCCAAAAATTCTAAAGTAATTAATTTTTGGTTTCTTTCCTTTAAGCAACTCATAAGGAGTTTTACACTTAAGTTTGTGTATCAGACTTCTATTCAAGACATAATTGGCTGTACTAACAGCTTCTGCCCAATAGGATAGAGGCATGTTAGCATCTGCCAACAATATGCTAGCAGCTTCAATTAGTGTTCTATTCTTCCTTTCAACTACCCCATTTTGTTGGGGAGTTCTAGGAGCTGAGAAGCTATGTTTGATACCTTCTCTCTCACAGAATTCTTGCATGAGAAGAGAGTCAAACTCAGTACCATGATCACTTCTGATCAAGGCCACATGAGTAGAGTACTCAGTCTGCACACAAAGTAGAAAGTCTGTAAGGGCTTTGAAGTTATCAGACTTAGTTCTCAAAAAGAAAACCCAACTGAACCTAGAGAAGTCATCTACAATTACTAAGGTGTAATACTTCCCTCCTAAACTCTGTACATTTATTGGGCCAAAGAGGTCCAAATGTAATAAATACAGGATTCTAGGAGAATCACTTTTATTTACAGATTTAAATGAGTTCTTGGTTTGCTTGCCTAGCTGACAAGCCTTGCATAGACTCTCCTTCTTGTAGGGGCAAGAAGGTAAGCCTCTAACAAGGTTGTGCTTAGATAACCTAGATATATTTTTCAGGTTTACATGACTAAGCCTTTTATGCCATAATGAATTATTATTAAGGGTTAATTCATTAAACAAGCAGATTTCAGAATGAGGTGAATTAAAATCTACTAAATAAATATTGCCTATTCTATTACCTATTAAAACAACATCATTATTTAAAGTAATACTGCAAGAGGAGTTAGAAAAAGAAACCTGGTAGCCAGCATCACATAGCTGGCTAACTGAGATCAGATTATGCTTCAGTCCATTGACATAAGCAACTCTCTTGAATGTAACAGCTCCAATCGTGATCTTGCCATATCCTTCTGTTTGACCACAGCTGGAGTCTCCAAAGATAACCTTTGGGCCGAGCTTAGCTCTGTACTTTGACAGAAGCTCTTTGTTTCCTGTCATATGCTTAGAGCATCCACTATCCAAATACCACTTGTTTTGAGTGATTGGATAGGCCTTCACCTGCATATCAATTATTTAGACAGAGTGGACCCAGGTAACCTTGGGTCCCTTGTTTTTCACATAAGAAAAACTGGAAATATAAGAAAATGCAGGCTGAGGGTGATAGCCTAGTGGGTGAGATCTCCTAGGTGGGATTCTCCATGCAGATGATGGGTCAACAAACCTAGGGTTTCTATTTTCATTTAGGTTTCTATGATACTGATTATGATTTCGAAAATCATGTTGAAATCGTCGATCGACGTTCGACGATGGGTGCTCCGATCGTCGACCTTCGTTCGACCATGGAGCTTCCGATCGTCGAGCTTCGTTCGACGCTCTTTGCATTTCTTTGAAAAATTTCTTTCTCTTTTCTCTCTTAGCCTTATTTAATGTTTTATTTACAAGGTTTACTTGCTCAGTGTTCTTCTTTCCACTAGCTGAAATGAAGTTCACTGGAGTTGAAAGGTTATTTTTAAGCAAGACTGGGGGTTCACTGGGAGAAGCTCCTAAGCCTAATTTATCATTTCCTGTCCTAGTGTTAGCCATGCTGGTAATTTCTAACAGCTTAAGGCTTCTACCATTAAGGGACTCTTCTAGTCTCTTAGACTTAGCTAATTCTACTTTAAGAAATTTAATTTCTTCACTACAAGTAGTGAGTTCTTCCTTTAATCTAATGTTTTCAGAGGCTATTAATTCAGAGTCAGCTAGCCTATTTCTGAGTTCTTTTATCTCCTTTTCTGAACTAATTAAATCTAAACATAGAGATTTAAAATCTAACTTAAATTCTTCAGAAGTAAAATCATAAGATGAAAGTACCTCATCTTCAGTAGGCATTTCTTCATCTGAGTCAGAACTCTCTGCAGCAGAGTGGTTGCTGCAGGCATCTATTGCCATGAGGCAAACTTCTTTTGCCTTCTTTTCTTCTTCATCCTCACTAGAGCTTGAGGATGAGGATTCTTCATCAGAATCACTCCAGGTTTCAGCAATGAAACCTCTCTCCTTTTTCTTGTTCTTGTAGGAGGATGGCTTGGAGTGCTTCCTGTGCTGCTCCTTTTCTTTTCTCTTTTCTTTGTTTTTCTCCTCTGGACACTCTGGCAAGATGTGTCCAGGCTTCCTGCACCCATAACAAATAATTTCTTTAGTTGGAGTACGATCATACCTTGGCTTTTCTTCATACTTTGAAGATTTTCTTCTGAACTCTTTTCTCCCCATTTTGAGAAATCTCTTGGCAAACAATGCCATGAGCTCCTCATTTGATTGGCTGCCTTCTGAGGCTTCAGCAGCTTTAAGAGCTAGAGATTGCTCTTTTCTTGTTGGAGTGGGGGTCTTGGCTTCTGCTTCAGCTTCCCTTGTCTTCAGCACTTGCTCAAAAGATTTGATCTTGCCGAGAAGGGCTTCAGTTGATATCTCATTGGTGCTTCTGGCTTCCTTGATTGGCCAGATCCTCAAATCCCATGTGCTAGGGAAGCACATAAGGATCTTGTCATTGACCTCTGTCAATGAGATATCCTTGTCAAGGGTCCTCAGCTCATTGATGATTGAGCTGAGCCTGGTGTACATCGCTTCAACTGATTCAGCATCAGTCTTCTTGAAATTCTCATACTGAGAGATCAGGTTGGACCTTCTGTCCTTCCTTTCATCAGCTGAACCAGCTACAATCTGGTTCAGTGTGTCCCACATGGCCTTTGCTGAAGAGCAATCAGCAACCTTCTGGAACACTTCATCAGACATAGTCTGAGCTAGTATGTTCATTGCTTTGGCATCAGCAATTTTTGCCTTCTTGTATTCATCATTATAGTCTGGAGGAGGCACTGCACTCATATCAGATGATGAGGCAGTGGCAGCAGCAGGTGCTCTTGGGGGACCTGACAAAATAGAAGCAAAAATACTCTCATCAATAGAGTTCATATATAATTTAATCCTTGCCTTCCAGATGCCAAACTTTGCTAAGTTGCATGCTGGAGGTCTGGTGCTTGAATAATCCTTAGACTGGGCCATGATAGTGAATATCTATAAACTCTTGGTATCTATCAGGATCTTGTGACTTAGGTGTTAGCCTATACAGTCAGTGAACCTCCCTCTGATACCAATTGAAAGTGAAGGGATAGATACTACTCTAGAGGGGGGGTGAATAGAGTAATCAAATTTTGCACAATACAAAACTTAACTGTCTACCCAACTCCCTTGGAGTGAAGTGCGGAATGAAGAGATTATAGATTTTGATTTAACCTTAAAGCCTAACACAAGTGTTGTGTACAAACACAAGCTAACTGTAATTACAGTTAAAGCTTGGAAAACCTAAACAGCAACTAGCAACCTAGTTATATCTATTCACAGCCACAGTACATGAATTAAACAGTTGAATCCAGACGACACAAGGAGATTTATAGTGGTTCCCCAAACAACTTGGGTACGTCCACTCTTCTACCCACACGGTAGGAATCCACTCAGGTTTTTGATCAGGTGCCCTGCCACCAACAGAATCTGATTCAGGTAGATTCAGAAACCCTTTAGACTTTTGATCAGGTGTCTAAAAACCAAGCACAGGTTTTTGATCAGGTGCCCTGCCACCAAGGGATACTTTTGAAGGGAGTAATAACCCTGTACAGGAGGGGGAAGAAGGTTAAGATGTCTTCTCTATTTTTCAATAGATTAGAGAAGCACAAAAAGCTTGCACTGAGCTAGAATGCTCTAAAGAATCAAGGCTCCCCCTGGCTCAAAGATGTCCAGGTGAAGTCTTGCTTCAGTGCAGAAACTCTTCAGAAAATACTGAAGGAAAGAGCTACAAGAAGAAAGTAAACAATAAAAAGAAACAGTCTTCAAGCAGCAATCTTCTTCTTCTTCTTCTTCAAAGAAACTCTGAGTTGAACTTCCTGAAAGCAGGAGAACTCAGGTGAAGAAGAGATGAAGATCTTAACACTTCTCAGACAGATGGAGTTTGCTGAGAGCAAGAAGCTTGAGCTTGATGAAGGCTTGAGTGCTTTTGAATATGTGTGTAACACTCTTGTTAACTCAAAAAACTAGCTTGAATCCTTGTGCAAAGGGTTCTTTAAATATTAGCAGCAAGCAACGGCTCTCTTCCATTTGAATTCTTTGTCTTCTTGTGAGCCTTGAGACCTGGGCTGTAAATATCAAGAAGACAGAAATATCTCTGCAGCAATACATTCCATAAAAAGGAATAAATCTCTTTCTAAGAAGCTGCAGGTTTAAATCAAATAAACAGATGACTAAATAAAGTCACATCAGAAATAAACTCTTTATAGCAAAGAAGAAGACTTTTCAGTCCAACGGCTATAAAGGGGTTGACAGCAGATAAAGTAATTTAACTAGACAGCTAATAAGACAAACAACTTTATCTTAAAAGATTTGAACTCAGGCAAATAGAATGAAGTAAATAATGCCTGGAAACTTTATCATACAGCTTAAAATAATGTGCCAGAAAATGTATTAAATAATTAAATATAATAAATAAATACAAAATACACAAGCAGGCAGAAAGCGTCGAACGACCTTCGGAGATCGTCGACCGACGCACGGAGATCGTCGATCTATCGGGCAGATAGTCGAACGATCCAGATAGTCGACCTATCGAAGAAGATAGTCGAACTACCCCGGGAGATAGTCGATCTATCAGAGCAGATAGTCGAACTACCAGATAGTCGATCTATCAGGACAGATAGTCGAACTATCAAGCGCACAGAGATAGTCGACCTATCAAGCAGATAGTCGACCTACCTCAGTGGACAGATAGTCGACCTATCAACAGATAGTCGAACTATCAAAACAAACCAGATAGTCGATCTATCAACAGATAGTCGAACTATCAGCGCAGAACAGATAGTCGACCTATCAACCGATAGTCGAACTATCAGCGCAGAACAGATAGTCGACCTATCAACAGATAGTCGAACTATCAGCGCAGACCAAAGCGTCGACCAACTGATAGACGATCGTCGATCAGTCGATAGACGATAGTCGAACGGCGTTCGACTATGGTCGAACGAAAAACTACTTAACCAAATTCTCAATTTGGAAAAGCGAGGACTCTACAGCTAGACTCCTAACCATTGACCATAGATATTTCTTGGGTCAAGGAGCACAAAGGAGAGGACTAAACTCAAATCAAACTAGGGTACCAACAATAGTAATCTTCTGTACTGAAGGGAGACATCGAGTCAGGAATAATCTCGAGAACTCATCCATCGAGATATTTGTGAGTTGTATTCCAACAAAGTGATGCAACTCCAATTCGTCCCACCATAGCCTTGCCTCTCCATTTAACAGGAAAATGGCTATGGTGACTTTCTGCCAATCCTTTGTTTCCGTTGCCATCATGATTCTATTAATCCAAGAGAGCCAGACTTTAGCTTGTGTTGGGGTTCCAATCCCCATAAAGACTAGAAGATTGAAGCTTATCACATGCTTAAGCTTCTTCTCCGTCACTCTTCTTAGCTCTAAAGGCTCTGCAGGAACTTGATCCGCCATTATAGACACAGCCATGCCAAGCGGTATCTGGCCTAGTTTAGGGGCAGGATGTTGCCCTTGCCTCTCGGGCTGGGCATTCATCAAAGCAAACACAGTTTCTGCTACTAGACTTATAGTTTTAGCAGAAGGAGGAGGTATAGCCACATCACCCAGCGCACTACTCTCCACCAAGCGTTGGGCCTGATACTGCCCTGCACCACTTCTAGTCACCTGTAATAGTGAAACACACAATTTAGCGACTGGACAAATTGCAAAATAGCAATCACAAGAACACGCAGGTTCCACAAACTTGTGTATTTTCATTCCTAAGTGTACATTCATGGGTTCTTTTATGTTATAACGGTAACGCACGTATACGTGCTCATGACCCCTTAAAAGAATTCAATCATGAATTCAAATAAGTAAGATTGACACTAGAGTCTGATACCAAATTATAACAAACCAATCCATCATATAAAATATAAAAGAAGGTCTGGTCAGGGCCCTACGCTATATTCCACAGACATTTAGCAGAGGTACGTATTGAGACCAAACCAATTTTCGCATCCTAACTCAGAGTGCATTCTAGCGGAAGTATTTAAATGCTTGGATCCCAAATACAAGAATGTCCACTACTAACAAAAATAGAAATGATAAATCAAATACACAAAACATTATAGCCTTAGGACTTGCAACTATTTTCTTAATATTAAGTTTTTTACAGACATCGGCATACAGACCGACCACACATGAAACAGCAAAATGCACTTCACTTGGCCTTTGAGGGCCGGCACAGCAAATAGAGATTCATCAACACCTGCATAAAAGCATTCCACTCCAATGGTGGTAAACAAAGTAATGGTCAGTATTAGCTGACCAAATTATAATGACCCCATCCCACACTTGGGGTGGCAATGCTCCTTCCATACAGGTAAATAGCATGAGCATAATATACGTAGAGGAGCAACTTAAGCACCAAACAACATAGACGATGGCTCGACCAACCAAACATCCTATGCACTCATGAAATTTTATCGGTGTACTGGGATCACCCAGGATCCCATCTTTGCCATCACGGTAATCGTTATTGTCAAATCACCCACACATGGATCTTCACAATTCCCAGCACCGTCCTAAATCCCAGAGTGGATGAACTCACCTGAGCATTTTTAGCATGGCCTAAATCCACGGCTCTCTCATATGCCAATGACAATTGCCACGTACTTTAGGTCTATTTTGTCATACGACGTAGTGTGGGTACAGTTCAGCTCTTTCTCATACTCAGATCATCGTGCTAATTAACGACAATGACGCGGGTCAGCTTCCCCTTTCCCATAAATCCAATTACACATAACCACGTTATGTTCCAAGGCTGTCACTCATGGGCACTAAAACTGGCCCCTTCAAGCTCTCAACACAAAACAATGGCCTCCCAAGTCTCCAAGAGATATGCCTCACAAATATTGCTCACTGGGATCTACTGCCGGTAGTAACACTACCGCAATACGGTAGGGGACAGACTATCGTTTCTTCACCATACGAGTATTTTCCTAGAGACCCACTCTATTACTCTTACTGTAGCAACCTGAATAACCCGAGACTCCATAAATTACATATTTATAATGGAGTCATCTCCGACATACAAAACAATCAATACCAATTCAGACCAACCTTTCCGAATGGGCTTCCACAACATGCCTATTTCGTACTTTGATTCCAGATTCTAAATGCAAAGATAACGGGAATACAACCGATCAATCCGTCGGGAGAATCACTTTCACATGCTCATGGAGCGTCTACCCTAACAAGCCAAAACAAAGGACTTTACATGTCCAAGGAGGAAGATCATTACCTTTAACATTTGTTTCGATGCCAAGGGAGAGAAACTAGCTTGATGAAAACAATCGCAATGGACACACTGTAATAATTTGTAATTTGCAGAAAACAGGAAACCAGGCGCATGAACACTCAACCAACCGAGATCAAGTAAGTCAGATTTAAACAGAAGAGCAAGTATCTTGTACTATCAAAAAACTTTACAAGGCAAGACATACATGGCGAGACATAATTCGCCGATTTACCTGATGGAAGCAAAAAAATACAAGGCAAGAAACTAGTCGTATAGACTCAAAGAGTAACCGCTGGCTCTGCTACTACACTACAGAGTCTGCTGAATCCGCTAAGTCGCCAAACTGCAACCTAGCCGTGCAGATTGCCCGTTATTCCAAAGCTAAAAACTATCTGCTAATCTGCAAGCTGCCTAACTACATGGTCGCCTAACCAGCAAGATCACGCAAATTGCTGCTGCCGAACTGAACAAGCCGCTAGAAGCGGATAGCTTATTAAACTGGAAACAAGTTGCAGAAGAGATGACCGCCTGGTCGCAAGCCGTGACCTACTGTTAACCGCTAATTAAAACCGCAGAGTCTGCACTGTCCCTGACCGAAGTAAGAACCAAGTCCTTGGCTTTTCAGCGCTATTTGCACAACCTGCACAACATAACCCAAACAAACTCTTCAAACTACGTGAATAGAAAATCCTGCCCGCAGCAAGTACCCGAGCTCAATTACTTTCCATTTGGTGTGTAAGGTAATGTGACAGGGGGTCATATTTATAGGAATGGAGAGGAGTGTGATCACCGCCCTAGCCGATAGGATCACCACCCTATCCCACGGTGAGTGTAGAGAGTATTCACACAACCGCAGATTACCAAATCGCCAACAACTAAGGTCGGATAGAAATCCTATCCACCCTGCTGCCACAGCTAAGCCAGGAAAAACTCAACAATAACAGACTCCGTGGATACACCATCAGTACACACATAAGCGGACTCAGCTCCAGTCCGCATACTCCGAGCTCACAAATAAGCACACCTGGACTTCTCGGACTGAGCACACCTGGACTTGGTACAAAAGCAGACCAAGTCCACACCACGAGCCATCCCTGGTGCGAATACAACACCAGTGGATACAAATAATAGTCCGCATAAAGTCGGCAGACTTTAGAACCAGTCTGCACTAACCGGCAACTCAGCGGATAACCATCCTATCCGCCTGATTACCTTAGGGAATAAAATGTAAGCCACAACAATACCGACCTGACTAGCTACCACCACCTGTCTATACAGACCGCATGGACAGACCGCCCAAGCCGCCCACTTTCACTTGAAAAATTCAACACTCCCCCTCAAAGTGAGAAGTGGAGACCATCCCAAGTAATCCCCGTAAATGAGTAAACAGCTCCTTCGACAACGGCTTTGTGAAGATGTCCGCGATGTTGTCCTGGCTCCGCACATGTCCAACCACAAGATATCCCTCCAGCATCTTCTCCCAAATGAAAAAGTGCTCAATCTCAATATGCTCGGTCTGTGTATGACAAACTGGATTATTAACCGGTTTAAGGGTTGTCACTACGTAGCAGAGTGGGACCATGTACTTCTCTATGGACGTCCTCTACCAGCCTCCTGAACTAGATGGCTTCCCGAGCAGCCAAGGACAAAACATTATACTCTGTTTCCATAGTAGAGACGGACACGGAATTCTCCTTCTTGCTACACCACGAGATACTTGATGATCCACATATGAAGACGTAACTGAATGTCGACTTCCGATCATCTGAATTTACCCTATAATCAGCCTCTATATAACCATGCAGGTTGAAGCCCGTATCTCTCCCATAAAGGAGACCCATATCAGAAGTGGACTTTACGTACTTCAGAATGCTCCTTGCTGTCATCAGATGAGGCTTCCGAGGTTCCGCCATATACTGACTTACTCGGCCTATAGCATAAGCAATGTCTGGCCTTGTAATCGTTAAGTAGATAAGGCTCCCCACAAGAGCACGGAACACAAAAGGATCTGGAAGTATCATCCCCTCATCTTGTCGAAGCTTGATGCCAACATCAAGTGGAGTAGAGCTACTCTTACCTTCCCGTATGCCGAACTGCTGAACAATCGGATCCGTATAGCCCTTTTGGGAAACGAGTATGCTTCTTTCTTTCCTCTCCACCTCAAGTCCAAGGAAGTGGTGGAGCTCACCCAAGTCCTTCATCTCAAAACAAATGGCTAGCTCTGCACTGAGCCTAACCACCTCCTCTTCAAAGTTTCCCGTGATGTTCATGTTTTCCACGTACAACAGCACCAAGACATGAAGCTCCCCCTTCTTCTTGATGAATAAGCTCGAATCAAAATCAGAGGCAAAATAACTGCAGAATTGGAGGTATTCTGTGATCTTCCTATACCATGCCCGCGGAGCCTGCTTAATGTCGTAAAGGTCCTTCCCAAGCTTGCAGACGTATCCTAGATTATCTTCAGACATGTATCCTGGTGGTTGAACCATGAATATGTCTTTATCTATTTCCCCATAAAGAAGAGCATTATTTACATCCAGCTGCCACATCTTTCAACCTTGGCAAGCCGCTAAGGCCAACACCACCCGAACTGAAGTCATCTTTGTAATAAGACTAAACATCTCTTCATAGTCTTCTCCGTACTGCTCATAAAATTCTCGAGCTATAAGGCGAGCCTTATACCACTCGATGCTCCCATCCACCTTCTTCTTCAGCTTATAGACCCACTTGCATGTCGCAGGAGTAACGCCTTCGACCTTGGGCACAAGGTCCCACGTCTTATTTTTCCTAAGGGTAGTCATCTCCTAATCTTTGGCTTTATCTCACTCCTTGACTCCAGTGGCATCTTAAAAGATAGAAGTATCTCGCTTGTCCAGAGGGTCTATGAAGAAATAAGAGACCAAGCTCACCGCTTTTCCTTCCCAATATCGAGTCAGTGGTTTGATGGTCCTCTTTGATTTTCGAAGAGTCTGACCCTTGCTGACCACCTCCGCTGCTTCTTCTGAATCAGCTCCATTCATGGGCATACTAGGAGGATCGCTCCACCTGCTTCTTGAACTAGAAGACTCTGCCCCGGAGCACAAAACACCTGGAGCTCCTTGTGACACTGGCAGCCCCACTAGAAGATCCTTATCAGTCTCTTCCTGTCTGTCATCCGACCTGCTTGCCTGTAGCTCCACAGAGGAGCTACCTCCATATGACGTCAGCTCATCGAAGACTAGGTCTCGAAACAACAATCTTCTTCGTAACTGGATCCATATACTACCATTTCTTCTTCCGCTCATCATAGCCCATGAAGACAAGCTTCCTCGCCTTCGCATCTAGCTTTGTCCTGAGAGCATCCGGGATGTGTATGAAGCAAGTATATCCAAACACCCAAAGATTTTCCATGCTATTCTTCTCCTTAAACATCATCTCATAAGGAGACTTCATGATGATCGGAACTTGAGGCATCCAATTGATGACACATGTTGCATAGGCCATCCCTTTCACCCAGAAGGACCTTGGAATGCCTTTGGCATAAAGCCAACACTTGCAGATCTCTGTTAGATGACGGAACTTTTGCTCTGCTACTCCATTTTGTTGTGGAGTATGAGCACAAGTGAGCTCCTTTTGGATGTCGTGCTTCCTGTAGAAGTTAGCGAACTCAGTTGAAATGAACTCACCTCCATTGCCTATTCTCATCTTCTTGACCCGCACGCCAAGCCAGCCCTCCACCAACTTGAACTCCATAAAAAATGGAATGCGTCCGACTTCTCCTTCATGAAATACATCCAAGTGTATCTTGAGTAGTCATTAATCAACACCAGCATGTACCTACTGTCTCCAAGGCTGGTAGTGACGGTCAGTCCCATTAGAACACCATGGATACACTCCAATGGTGCTTTACTTCTAGTCTGCGACTTATCAAATGGAAGGCGATGAGGCTTACAATTTTACACCCTATACAGACATGATCATCGTCGAAGGATGACAACTTATGCAAGCCTTTCAGAAGGCTCTTTACTGGCATAGCTTTCAACTTATCCATACCAACGTGTCCCAGCCATTCATGCCAGATAGCTGCACTATCATTGGCCCTCATCCGATCAACATATGAACTTTTTGATAATACAAACAAGTCCCTTACCCTTCTCCCTACACGAGCAACGTCATCCTTAACCGTTGGTACATTATGAAGAAACATCACTTCTATTGGGCCAAAAAGAATGTGATAGCATGCATCCACTACATTGGTCACTGAGAAGAGGTTCTTCTTCATGCCCGGTATGTGATACACACTCCTCAAGGTGAGTGGACCTTTATCACTACCTAAAGAAACAGCACCCTCCGTCTTGACTGCTTGAACAGTATCATCAGCAGTTATAATAACTTCGTTACATGAGAATGTTCACCGAGAAGAGAACTTCAACATATCTCTGGTGAGGTGGTGACCACACCCCAAGTCTATTTTCCAGTCATCCTTGTAGTCGATGATGGGCATGGCACGGACAGATGTGCCCATCATGAATTCATTTCCCTATCCGACTTCTTTAGCACTGGAACCAGTTTCCCCTTTATCTTCAGCATGCCCTGGGTGCAGCTTGACCTTGCAGTCCTTCTTGAAGTGAACTGATTGGTTGTACTTGTAGCACTTAAGCCAATCCTTCTTCTTCTAGTCATGCTTAGGAGCAGCACTCCTCTCTTGTTGATAAGAAGTTTAAGGACCATCACCAGCATCAGTTTTCTTCTTCTCCCATCTCTTCTTCTTCCCTGAGAAGAGTGCCTAACTACCTCCTTCAGAGATAATGACTCCAGTCATCTGTCTAGCTAATCCCTCCTACGAAGCTAGAAGGTTCGCCAACTTCAGTAAAGATGGCTGAGTGGACCAGCCCGGAACAGAAGTAACAAAGGCAACATACACCTTTCACAAACCGCGGATTATGTGACTCTTCAGCTTTGCTTCTAAGATAGGCTCATTAGGGTCTAACGCTGAAATCTCAGCGCATAAGTTCTTCATCTTCAGGAAGAATTTCGAGATGGAAAGATCTCCTTGAGTGGCTCTCGCCAACTCATTTTCCAAGAATTATAGCCTTGCTACATTTTTCCTATTAAATAACCCATCGAGAGAAGTCCAAATTTCTGCAGCAGGCTAACATCCTATGATGTGGTCGAAGAGTTCGAGTGAGATAGCCCTCTTGAGAGTACACTCCGATTTTGCATTTGTCTTCCTCCAAGCTCTCACCACTTCAGTACCCACAACAACAATAACCTCTTGCCTTTCTTCTCCGTATATGACCTCCCATAAGTTCTCGCCCAGAAGATAGATTTCCATACACGACTTCCACTTTTTAAAGTTAGTTGATGTATGAAGCTTGATTCCAAGGCCTCTTGTGAAGCCACCTTCCATTGCATTAATCCTTGTTAATTTAGACCCCTAGAAGCAAAAAAAGAAAAGTGAAGGTTGATAACTGCTTAGCCTTTGTTACCTCTGATTTCATGTAAAAATTTGTAATTTGCGGAAAATAGGAAACCTGGCCCAAGAACACTCAACCAATATGAGATCAAGTAAGCCAGATGTAAACAAAAGAGCAAGTATCATGTACTATCAAAAAACTTTACAAGGCGAGACATACATGATGAGACATGATTTGATGATATACCCGATGGAAGCAAACAAATTACAAGGCAAGAAACTAGCCGCGCTGACTGAAAGTGTAACCACCGGCTCTGCTGCTACACTACAGAGTCTGCTGAATCCGCTAAGTTGCCAAACTACAACCTAGCAGCACGGACTGCCCGTTATTCTAAAGATGAACTATGACCACTAATCTGCAAGCCGCCTAATCGCACGGTCTCCTAACCGCCAGAATACGCAAAGTACTGCTGCTGAACTGAACAAGTCGCCAGAAACGGACAGCTTATTGAACTGGGAAACAAGTTATAGAAGAGAAGACTGTCTGGTCGCAAGCCGCGACCTGATGCTAACCTCCAATTGCAAATTGCAGAGTCCGCACTGTCCCTGAATGAAGTCAGAACCAAGTCCCTAGCTTTCCAGCACTATCTGCACAACCTACACACCACAACCCGGTGAAACTCTTCAAACTGCGTGAATAGAAAATCATGTCTGTAGCAACTACCTGAGCTCACTTACTATTCATTCGGTGTGTAAGGTGATGTGACATGGGTCCTATTTATAGGCATGGAGAGGAGTGTGATAACTTCCCTAGCCGATAGGATCACCACCCTATCCTGCATAGAGTATGGAGAGTATCCGCACAACCACAGATGGCCAAACCACCAAGGCGATCCTATCTGTCCTACTGCAATAGACAAGCAAGGACTAATGCCACAATAGCAGACTGTGGATACATCATCAGTCTGCACACGGACTCAGCTCTAGTTTACAAACTCTGAGCTCGCAAATAAGCACAAGGCTAACTGTTGCAGATCTCGTGTAACACCCCTACCCGTTACGTGCAACATTGTAGAAGGTCCGGCCGGGGCCCCACACCATGTCTTACAAACAGGCGGAGACGTTACTAAGTAATACCAAATATGCATCCTATCATAGAGCATTCTAGCGGAAGATTAAAGGGTTGCGAGAATGAACTCAAACATCAACACAGAAGTCCACAGCTAAACAAAACATGCCATAATATAAAACCACAAGTACGGCCTTATGGCCTATTACAAGTGTTACTCTTTATACAAGAAGGTATCTTCCATACATTGGCACGCAGGCCGACCACACATGAGTTCTTATACAAGGTACAAAAATAGCCTTCAAGGGCTAGCACTAAGCAGCAGCAGCTTAGGGTCTTCCACCCTCGTCCCTGCTTGGCCCTTCTTGACCTGCACGCAAAAGATCCACCAAGCAGTGGCAAACAAAGCAACGGTCAGCATTTGGCTGACCATTTATAACCACCCTGTCCCTGGTATGGGACAGCGGAATTCCTTCCCTGCATAGCACTTATATACAATCAAAAGGGTATGCTTTAACACATCACACTTGTACGCCCGTACAAGTCATCATCCATCACAAACGTCGGCACGACGGCCCGACGTTCCATGCTCTCAGGGCACATTATCGGTGTACCGGAAAACCAGGGTCCCACCACCGTTCAGAGGTCCCAGACATGACGGCAATTTGTGAGCATTCCAATCCTCCATGGCTCAAATAGCCGGAGCAATTCTCATTCTGTGATCCTAACAGGGCCTTAAGCACCCCACGGTTAGACAACCAGAACGCGGGTACAGATCAGCCTTTCCCGTAGCTCACATACGTCAGACGTCGATCCGGACTGACACAGGTACAGCTTCACCTTGCCCGTTCGCCACACAGGCTTTTCCACAGTTGCAGCCCCACTGGCTCAACAAGTAGTATTCACAACTACAAGGGTTGAGATCACACAACATCAACCCCCAAACGTAGCACTCACAACTACATGGGCTGAGATCACACAACATCAACCCATCCACATAACATCCTGCTGCATCAAGCTGCAGGTGTCCACCAAAAACATCACACGCATCACAAGAATACAGAGTCTTGCTCTGATATGCATACAATCATCACCAATCCGGACTAACCTATCCAGATGGGCTTCACACAGCATGCCTACCCGTACTTCTCATTTCCGGGACTACTCCAACAAGAATCAAGGGATGGAGTTCCACATCCCAAGAGAATTCAACTCTACCTTTGTAGAGTATTCATGCATATGCACAAAGGAAGGATTTCACATATCCAAGGAGGAAGTCGTTACCCTTGGAGGACATTTTTGAGCCATGGCAAGCACTGCTTGGAGCTCTGCCTTACCGAATATAGCCTCCGATCGCGAATCCGAGCTTGGACTAGCTGGATCTCCCTTTCCTTCCTCCTTCTTCTTCCTTCCTTCTTCCTCTTTCCTTCTCTCACTTAAGAAGATAAAGTGAGGAAAAGCTTGCTGGTTCGGGGTCTTAAAGAGGCTGGAAAAATTGAAGACCACCAGATCAGGAAAGAGGGAAACAAACGGCCGAGATCTGCAGAAAAAGTCAATATCGGCCCTGACACGCCCTGTGACACGCCCGTGTCACAGGCCGTGTCCCTTAAGCGGCCCTTAAGCAGCAAAGAACCACCTCACTATACGGGTTGAACACGCCCGTGACCACCGCCTAACCTGACACGGTATGAGATACACCCGTGTCTCTGGCCGTGTCGCCTCTCTCGACGAATCTCGTCGATCGCCGAGATTAGTCTCGCCGATCATCGACACAATCTCGCCGATCGTCGAGAAGGACACGCCCTGTGACACGCCCGTGTCACAGGCCGTGTCGCCTCTTCTCGTCGATCGTCGATCACAATGCTCAATGATCGTCGAACGCGCGACCTGTCGCAACCCGAGGATGACACGCCCTAGGACACGCCCGTATCTCAGGCCGTGTCACTCCAAAAACACCCGAAACCCAACTTTGAAACTTACTCGAGACCAGCTCGAGTATTTGCTTGATACGCCCGTGTCCCAGGCCGTATCACTTGACCTGAAAACCAAAACTGGGTTTTGGGGTATTACAATCCTCCCCTCCTTGTAGAAAATTTCGTCCCGAAATTTGAATAACTGAAAAACTCAATAAAGTCCATATTTATTGATTATTATAAGGTCTAAAACACAACCACTTACAAAAATAACTCGGGAAATTCCGTCTGCATGGTTTGCTCACGCTCCCAAGTAAGCTCTTCTCGGCCACAATTATCCCACCGGACTTTGACCATCCCGATTGTTTTGTTCCTCAATTGCTTCTCGGCGGCATCTTCAATCCGAATGGGCCTAACCTTTGTAGTTAGCCCACTATCGACTGATATCTGATCTGCAACTATCACTTGCGACGGCTCTTTTATTGCTCTCCGTAGCACCGATACATGAAACACATCATGTAAACTACTTAACTCAGGCGGTAGCAATAACCGATAGGCTGCCTCACTGATGCATTCAATCACCTCAAAAGGTCCTAGATACCTCGGGCTCAACTTTTTCAGACGTCGTATCATGGACACACCTTTAAAAGGTTTGAATTTTAAATATATCCAATCGCCCACCGCAAACTTTACGTCTCAGTGCTTGGCATTATAATATTTGGCCTGCCTATCTTGAGCAATTAACAACCTTTCACGAATTGTACGTACCGTTTCATGCATATCAGTCACATCTTGCCGCTTGTAAAGCTTCGTTTCACCCGTCTCCGCCCAAGATAACGGTGTGCGGCACTTCCTGCCGTACAAAGCTTCGAAAGGGGCCATCTGAATGCTGGCCTGGTAACTGTTGTTATAGGCAAATTCAATCATGAACAAATGATCTTCCCAGCGACTTCCAAAATCTAGCGTACACATCCGGAGCATATCTTCCAACGTCCTGTTGGTTCGTTCAGTTTGACCGTCCGTTTGGGGATGAAAGGCTGTACTGAAATGCAACTTTGTGCCCAACAGCTGATGAATTAGCCTCCAATCTCCTGATGTGAAGCGTCCATCTCGATCGCTCACAATGCTACGGGGAATTCCGTGCAACCGTACGATTGAATCTACGTACATTTTAGCCAACTTGTCGACTGGATCATCTCTTCGATTTGGAATAAAATGAGTAACTTTTGTTAATCGATCCACAATCACCCAAATCGCATCATTACCCCGTTAAGACCTCGGCAATCCATGCACAAAGTCCATGGAAATATCATCAAATTTCCACACCGGGACCGGTAGTGACTTTAAGAATCCTCCTGGCCTTTGGCATTTCGCTTTCACCAGAGCACATGTATGGCACTTAGCAACATAACGTGCTATATATTTCTTCATACCCGGCCACCAGAAGTTCTTTTTCAGATCCTTATACATTTTTGAACTCCCAGGATGAATCGAATACCTTGAAAAATGGGCTTCGTACATGATTTCTTCACGAAGATTTCTCTGACAAGGAACACATACTCGATCGTCTTTTCTCCAAAGTCCATTGTCAAAAGAAAACTGAGAGCTCTTCTCTGCCGCTGCATAACGCTGCAAACTATCATCCAATTCCGTTGCTTGGCGGACCCTATCCATTAGGTCATACTATACCTCTGTCCAATTCAAACACATGGTCGCAGCAGTGTTTTTCTCCACACAAGTAATATCCATCCGTTCTAGCTCGTGGATCAACCGTTCATCATGGTATGATAACCAATTCGCCCTTGCCGGAGTCCTACGACTCAGGGCGTCTGCGACTACATTCCCTTTACCAGGGGTGTAATGAATTTGGAAGGTATAATCACCAAGAAATTCCATCCACCTTCTCTGTCGCATATTTAAGTCTTTTTGATCTAAAAGATATTTCAGACTCTTGTGGTCTGTATAGATATCCACCTTTACACCATATAAATAATGACGCCACAACTTAAGTGCAAAGATGACTGCGGCCAATTCCAAATCATGGACTGGATAGTTCCGCTCATGGGCTTTCAATTGGCGCGAACCATATGCTATCACCTTACAACGCTGAAGGAGAACGCAGCCTAAGCCGCTACCCGATGCATCATTGTACACCTCAAAACCATCTATGCCACAAGGTGTTGTCAAAATTGGGGCCGTAGTCAACCGACTCTTTAACGCTTCAAAAGCTCGTGCGCACTCGGGCGACCAAACGAACCTTTGTTCTTTCCGCGTTAGGGTAGTGAGAGGCAATGCTATTCTTGAGAAATTTTCCACAAAACGCCTGTAGTAGCCCGCAAGTCTAAGGAAACTCCTGACTTCGGCTACCGATAAAGGAACAGGCCACTCCTGCACAGCAGCAATTTTGGCAGGATCCACTACAATGCCTTCTCCACTAACCACATGGCCCAGAAAAGCCACGGATGACAACCAGAAATCACACTTAGCAAACTTGGCATAGAGTTTCTTTTCCCTCAGGGTTTGTAATACCATCTTCAAATGATTTGCATGCTCTTCTCTGGATCGGGAATACACCAGGATATCGTCAATAAAGACGATCACAAAGAGATCCAAATATTGCTTAAACGTTCGGTGCATCAAATCCATAAACACCGAAGGTGCATTAGAAAATCCAAAGGGCATCACCGTGAACTCATAATGCCCGTAGCGTGTGCTAAACGCCGTTTTGGGTATGTCACTTTCCCGAACCCTCAGCTGGTAATAACCTGATTTCAAATCAAGCTTAGAATACACCGAAGAGCCAACTAACTGATCTAACAAACCATCGATCCGTGGGATCAGATACTGATTCTTCTCTGTCAGCTTGTTCAGTTCTCGATAATCTATACATAGACGCAAGCTGCCGTCCTTCTTTTTCACAAAGAGAACCGGCGCACACCAAGGTGACTGACTTGGCCTTATAAAACCTTGATCTAGCAATTCTTGCAACTGAACCTTCAGCTCTGCCATTTCCTTTGGCGCTACACGATAGGGGGAACGGGCCACAGGTTTTGCACCCGGTACCAGTTCTATCGTGAAGTCAATTTCTCTTTGGGGTGGTAACCCCGGAAGGTCTTTTGGAAACACATCCAGGAATTCCGACACAATAGGTACCTCCTTCACACTAGCCTTTGGCTCTATCGCTGCTACTAGCGTGAAGAATAACTCGGCACCCATTCTCACGGCCTTCCGAACTTGCAGAGCGGATATCAACATCTCATTTATCCCCTCCATGCCGCTAAACCTTATTTCTTGTTCGGTGTTCTGCCCCAACACAACTTCCTTAGAATTACAATCAATGCGAGCATGCTGCTCTGACAACCAATCCATACCGAAGATTATGTCGAATTCCGAAATCGGCAGCACAAGTGCTTCCAATCTGAAGTCCCAACTTCCTATTTTCCCTTCTACACACCCAAACTAATCCGTGCACAAAACACATCCGTTAGGTAAGAGTACCTTCAAACTTTCTGTCATGCCTCGTATCGGCGCGCCAATGCGCAATACGAAATCCTTTGACAGAAACGAATGTGACGCACCAGTATCAAACAGTGCTCGTGCCGGATGCTCCCAAATTAGGACGAAGCCTAACATAGCAACAACATAATAAACACCAAAAACATAGCAGCACTACACAATGGGAAAAGAACTCAGAGATCACGCGCACCTGTGACGACGTCAGCCTGCTTAATGGCCTCCTGTTGTCGCAGATTGAAAACTCGAGACGACACAAGGAAATTTATAGTGGTTCCCCAAACAACTTGGGTACGTCCACTCTTCTACCCACACGGTAGGAATCCACTCAGGTTTTTGATCAGGTGCCCTGCCACCAACAGGATCTGCTTCAGGTAGATCCAGAAACCCTTTAGACTTTTGATCAGGTGTCTAAAAACCAAGCACAGGTTTTTGATCAGGTGCCCTGCCACCAAGGGATACTTTTGAAGGGAGTAATAACCCTGTACAGGAGGGGGAAGAAGGTTAAGATGACTTCTCTATTTTACAAAGATTAGAGAAGCACAAAAACTTGCACTGAGCTAGAAAGCTCTAAAGAATCAAGGCTCCCCCTGGCTCAAAGATGTCCAGGTGAAGTCTTGCTTCAGTGCAGAAAAACTCTTCAGAAAGCTCTGAAGGAAAAACTACAAGAAGATAATAAATAATAAAATTAAAGATCTTCAAGCAGCTATCTTCTTCTTCTTCTTCTTCAAGAGAACTCTGAGTTTGAACTTCCTGAAAGCAGGAGAACTCAGGTTGAAGAGGAGTAGAAGATCTTAACACTTCTCAGTTAGATGGAGATTGCTGAGAGCAGAAGACTTGATCTTGATGAAGGCTGGAATGCTTTAAAATATCTGGTTAACTAGTTAGCTAGCTTCAATCCTTCTTCAAAGGGTCCTTTATATAGCAGCAACAAGCAACGGCTCTCTTCAGTTTGAATTACTTGTCTTCTTCTGAAACTTGAGACCTGGGCTGCAAATAACACACAGCAAAACAAACTCTGCAGCAGGATATCCTATAAAAGGAATGAACCTCTTTCTAAGAAGCTGCAGGATCAAATCAAATAACAGAAGGACTAAATAAAGTCACATCAGAGAAATACTCTTTATAGCAAAAAGAAGACTTTTCAGTCTAACGGCTATAAAGGGCTGTCAACAGATAAAGTAAAATACAAGGACAGCTAATAAGACAAACAACTTTATCTAAAAAGATTTTACTCAGGCAAAAAGAATAGAGCAGATATTGCCTGGAAATATTATCATAAATCAACTGAAACAACTTGCCAGAAAATGTATTAATTAATTAAATATAATAAATAAATACAAAATATAAAGGCAGATAGAAAGCATCGAACGACCTTCGGAGATCGTCGACCGACGCACGGAGATCGTCGAACTATCGGGCAGATAGTCGAACGATCCAGATAGTCGACCTATCGAAGAAGATAGTCGAACTACCTCGGCAGATAGTCGACCTATCAGAGCAGATAGTCGAACTATCAGATAGTCGATCTATCAGGACAGATAGTCGAACTATCAAGCACAAACAGATAGTCGACCTATCAAGAAAATAGTCGACCTACCTCAGAAAATAGATAGTCGACCTATCAACAGATAGTCGACCTATCAAAACAGACCAGATAGTCGACCTATCAACAGATAGTCGAACTATCAGAGCAAAACAGATAGTCGACCTATCAGGACAGATAGTCGAACTATCAGATAGTCGATCTATCAGGACAGATAGTCGATCTACCACGCCAAGCAGATAGTCGACCTATCAACAGATAGTCGAACTATCAACGCAGACAGAGCGTCGACCAACTGATAGACGATCGTCGATCAGCCGATAGACGATAGTCGAGCGGCGTTCGACTATAGTCGAACGAAAAAACTACTTAACCAAATTCTCAATCTGGAAAAGTGAGGACTCTACAGCTAGACTACTAACCAATGATCATAGATAATTCTTGGGTCAAGGGACTAAAAAGACAAGACTAAACTCAAATCAAACTAGGGTACCAACATCGAGGCTGCACTTGCGAAGCAGAAGACTCCGCCACCGCCTTCCCTTTATCCGCATAGGATGCGCCCGGCTTCTTATCACCTTTTGGAGGACCAACCTGACAGTCCCAAGCAAGATGTCCCGGCTTGCCACACGTATAGCAAGTGCGGGATTCATAGCCCGACGACGCTTCCGAAGTAACTGATGAAGGAGCTTGCCCAAAACATCTGGACTTCTTACCCCATTTCTTTCGAAATCCACTTTTCTCCGGACGCGGCGGTTTGAACTCCGGTTTTGCAACAGCCAAAGGTCCTTTAGATTGTCCTCGCTTCAAATCTGCTTCCAATGCCCTCGCGGTGCAGACCAGAGCTTGAAATCCATGATTCACGGAACTCGAGAGTAAATGCCGCAACTCATCCCGCAGTCCCGCATAAAACTGACTGGTCTTGCGCTCTTTCTCGGCAAAGATAGCGCCCGCATAACGCCCCAACCGTGTGAACTCATGCAGATACTCATCCACACTGCTCTCCTTTTGAGTCAACCGCTGACACTCCAATTCCAAAGCAATCCGTTGCTACAACGGCAAATGCTTGCCCAAGAACAACCGAGAGAACTCGTCCATAGAGACTCCCGTCAACTTTCTGCCTGCCAAGTGGTGCAGTTCTACCTCATCCCACCACAGCCGAGCTTCTCCTTCAAGAAGAAAAGTGGCTAACGTGACCTTCTGTTCCTCCTCAACCCGAAGGGCGGTCAAGATGCGCTTGATTCGAGCAAGCCAATCCTCGATTTGAGTTGGGGAACTCGCCCCGGTAAACGTCGGAGGATGAAAGCTCATAAATCTCTTCAGCTGCTGCTCTGCGGCACGCTGATCAACCGCTATGCCCACCGGTTCTTGACGCACTGCCACAGGCACGGGTATAGCCTCAGGCCAGGCTTGCCCTGCCTGCTGAGCATTCATCACCGCAATTACCGTTTCTGTAATCAAATGCACAGTTTCCGCTGATGGATGAGGGGTGGGCACCTCTGCCGATGCCGAACTCTCAACAGAATGCTGAGGTTCTAACTGACCCGCAACACTTCGCGTCACCTATATGTGTCAAACCACACAATTCAGTGACAAGCCACACAACAAACAGTCAAAACAAACACACAAGTGTAACACACCAGTGCATTTCAATCCTATGTGGACATGTTTGAGTTCAATTTTATACACTCACACACGAGCTCGCCACCCCACAAAAGAATTCGTCCACGAATTCAGAGGAGGGAACCAAGGAATCTGATACCAAATTGTAACACTCCTACCCTTTACGTGCAACATAGTAGAAGGTCCGGCCGGGGCCCCACACCATGTCTTACAAACAGGCGGAGACGTTACTAAGTAATACCAAATACGCATCCTATCACAGAGCATTCTAGCGGAAGATTAAAGGGTTGCGAGAATGAACTCAAACATCAACACAGAAGTCCACAGCTAAACAAAACATGCCATAATATAAAACCACAAGTACGGCCTTATGGCCTATTACAAGTGTTACTCTTTATACAAGAAGGTATCTTCCATACATCGGCACGCAGGCCGGCCACACATGAGTTCTTACACAAGGTACAAAAATAGCCTTCAAGGGCTAGCACTCAGCAGCAGCAGCAGCTTAGGGTCTTCCACCCTCGTCCCTACTTGGCCCTTCTTGACCTGCACGCAAAAGATCCACCAAGCAGTGGCAAGCAAAGCAACGGTCAGCATTTGGCTGACCATTTATAACGACCCTATCCCTGGTACGGGACAGCGGAATTCCTTCCCTGCATAGCACTTATATACAATCAAAAGGGTATGCTTTAGCACATCACACTTGTACGCCCGTACAAGTCATCATCCATCACAAACGTCGGCACGACAGCCCGACGTTCCGTGCTCTCAGGGCACATTATCGGTGTATCGGAAAACCAGGGTCCCACCACCGTTCAGAGGTCCCAGACATGACGGCAATTTGTGAGCATTCCAATCCTCCATGGCTCAAATAGCCGGAGCGATTCTCATTCTGTGATCCTAACAGGGCCTTAAGCACCCCACGGTTAGACAACCAGAATGCGTGTACAGATCAGCCTTTCCCGTAGCTCACATACGTCAGACGTCAATCCGGACTGACACGGGTACAGCTTCACCTTGCCCGTTCGCCACACAGGCTTTTCCACAGTTGCAGCCCCACTGGCTCAACAAGTAGTATTCACAACTACAAGGGTTGAGATCACACAGCATCAACCCCCAAACGTAGCACTCACAGCTACATGGGCTGAGATCACACAGCATCAACCCATCCACATAACATCCTGTTGCATCAAGCTGCAGGTGTCCACCAAAAACATCACACGCATCACAAGAATACAGAGTCTTGCTCTGATATGCATACAATTATCACCAATCCGGACTAACCTATCTAGATGGGCTTCACATAGCATGCCTACCTGTACTTCTCATTTCCGGGACTACTCCAACAAGAATCAAGGGATGGAGTTCCACATCCCAAGAGAATTCAATTCTACCTTTGTAGAGTATTCATGCATATGCACAAAGGAAGGATTTCGCATATCCAAGGAGGAAGTCGTTACCCTTGGAGGACATTTTTGAGCCATGGCAAGCACTGCTTGGAGCTCTGCCTTACCGAATATGGCCTCCGATCGTGAATCCGAGCTTGGACTAGCTGGATCTCCCTTTCCTTCCTCCTTCTTCTTCTTCCTTCCTTCTTCCTCTTTCCTTCTCTCACTTAAGAAGATAAAGTGAGGAAAAGCTTGCTGGTTCGGGGTCTTAAAGAGGCTGGAAAAACTGAAGACCACCAGATCTGGAAAGAGGGAAACAAATGGCCGAGATCTGCAGAAAAAGTTAATATCAGCCCTGACACGCCCGTGTCACAGGCCGTGTCCCTTAAGCGGCAAAGAACCGCCTCACTACACGGGTTGAACACGCCCGTGACCACCGCCTAACCTGATACAGTCTGAGACACACCCGTGTCTCTGGCCGTGTCGCCTCTCTCGACGAATCTCGTCGATCGCCGAGATTAGTCTCGTCGATCGTCGACACAATCTCGCCGATCGTCGAGAAGGACACGCCCGTGTCACAGGCCGTGTCGCCTCTTCTCGTCGATCGTTGATCACAATGCTCAACGATCGTCGAACGCGCGACCTGTCGTAACCCGAGGATGACACGCCCTGGGACACGCCTGTATCTCAGGCCGTGTCACTCCAAAAACACCCGAAACCCAACTTCGAAACTTACTCGAGACCAGCTCGAGTATTTGCTTGACACGCCCTGGGACACGCCCGTGTCCCAGGCCGTGTCACTTGACCTGAAAACAAAAACTGGGTTTTGGGGTATTACAATCCTCCCCTCCTTGCAGAAAATTTCGTCCCGAAATTTGAATAACTGAAAAACTCAATAAAGTCCATATTTATTGATTATTACAAGTTCTAAAACACAACCACTTACAAAAATAACTCGGGAAATTCCGTCCGCATGGTTTGCTCACGCTCCCAAGTAAGCTCTTCTCGGCCACAATTATCCCACCGGACTTTGACCATCCCGATTGTTTTGTTCCTCAATTGCTTCTCGGTGGCATCTTCAATCCGAATGGGCCTAACCTTTGTAGTTAGCCCACTATCGACTGATACCCGATCTACAACTATCACTTGCGACGGCTCTTTTATTGATCTCCGCAGCACCGATACATGAAACACATCATGTAAACTACTTAACTCAGGCGGTAGCAATAACCGATAGGCTGCCTCACCGATGCATTCAATCACCTCAAAAGGTCCTAGATACCTCGGGCTCAACTTTTTCAGACATCGTATCCTGGACACACCTTTAAAAGGTTTGATTTTTAAATATGCCCAATCGCCCACCGCAAACTTTACGTCTCGGTGCTTGGCATTATAATATTTGGCCTGCCTATCTTGAGCAATTAACAACCTTTCACGAATTGTACGTACCGTTTCATGCATATCAGTCACATCTTGCCGCTTGTAAAGCTTCGTTTCACCCGTCTCCGCCCAAGATGACGGTGTGCGGCACTTCCTGCCGTACAAAGCTTCGAAAGGGGCCATCTGAATGCTGGCCTGGTAACTGTTGTTATAGGCAAATTCAATCATGAACAAATGATCTTCCCAGCGACTTCCAAAATCTAGCGTACACATCCGGAGCATATCTTCCAACGTCCTGTTGGTTCGTTCAGTTTGACCATCTGTCTGGGGATGAAAGGCTGTACTGAAATGCAACTTTGTGCCCAACAGCTGATGAATTAGCCTCCAATCTCCTGATGTGAAGCATCCATCTCGATCGCTCACATTGCTACGGGGAATTCCGTGCAACCGTACGATTGAATCTACGTACATTTTAGCCAACTTGTCGACTGGATCATCTCTTCGATTTGGAATAAAATTAGCAACTTTTGTTAATCGATCCACAATCACCCAAATCGCATCATTACCCCGCTAAGACCTCGGCAATCCATGCACGAACTCCATGGAAATATCATCAAATTTCCACACTGGGACCGGTAGTGACTTTAAGAATCCTCCTGGCCTTTGGCATTTCGCTTTCACCAGAGCAAATTTATGGCACTTAGCAACAGAACGTGCTATATCTTTCTTCATACCCGGCCACCAGAAGTTCTTTTTCAGATCCTTATACATTTTTGAACTCCCAGGATGAATCGAATACCTTGAAAAATGGGCTTCGTACATGATTTCTTCACGAAGATTTCTCTGACAAGGAACACATACTCGATCGTCTTTTCTCCAAAGTCCATTGTCAAAATAAAACCGAGAGCTCTTCTCTGCCGCTGCATAATGCTGCAAACTATCATCCAATTCCGTTGCTTGGCGGACCCTATCCATTAGGTCATACTGTACCTCTGTCCAATTCAAACACATGGTCGCAGCAGTGTTTTTCTCCACACAAGTAATATCCATCTGTTCTAGCTCGTGGATCAACCGTTCATCATGGTATGATAACCAATTCGCCCTTGCCGGAGTCCTATGACTCAGGGCGTCTGCGACTACATTCCCTTTACCAGGGGTGTAATTAATTTGGAAGGTATAATCACCAAGAAATTCCATCCACCTTCTCTGTCGCATATTTAAGTCTTTTTGATCTAAAAGATATTTCAGACTCTTGTGGTCTGTATAGATATCCACCTTTACACCATATAAATAATGACGCCACAACTTAAGTGCAAAGATGACTGCGGCCAATTCCAAATCATGGACTGGATAGTTCCGCTCATGGGCTTTCAATTGGCGCGAACCATATGCTATCACCATACCACGCTGAAGGAGAACGCAGCCTAAGCCTCTACCCGATGCATCACTGTACACCTCAAAACCATCTATGCCACAAGGTGTTGTCAAAATTGGGGCCGTAGTCAACCGACTCTTTAACGCTTCAAAAGCTCATGCGCACTCGGGCGACCAAACGAACCTTTATTCTTTCCGCGTTAGGGTAGTGAGAGGCAATGCTATTCTTGAGAAATTTTCCACAAAACGCCTGTAGTATCCCGCAAGTCCAAGGAAACTCCTGACTTCGGCTACCGATAAAGGAACAGGCCACTCCTGCACAGTAGCAATTTTGGCAGGATCCACTGCAATGCCTTCTCCACTAACCACATGGCCCAGAAAAGCCACGGATGACAACCAGAAATCGCACTTAGCAAACTTGGCATAGAGTTTCTTTTCCCTCAGGGTTTGCAATACCATCTTCAAATGATTTGCATGCTCTTCTCTGGATCGGGAATACACCAGGATATCGTCAATAAAGACGATCACAAAGAGATCCAAATATTGCTTAAACGTTCGGTGCATCAAATCCATAAACACCGAAGGTGCATTAGACAGTCCAAAGGGCATCACCGTGAACTCATAATGCCCGTAGCGTGTGCCAAACGCTGTTTTGGGTATGTCACTTTCCCGAACCCTCAGCTGGTAATAACCTGATTTCAAATCAAGCTTAGAATACACCGAAGAGCCAACTAACTGATCAAACAAATCATCGATCCGAGGGATCAGATACTGATTCTTCTCTGTCAGCTTGTTCAGTTCTCGATAATCTATGCATAGACGCAAGCTGCCGTCCTTCTTTTTCACAAAGAGAACCGGCGCACACCAAGGTGACTGACTTGGCCTTATAAAACCTTGATCTAGCAATTCTTGCAACTGAACCTTCAGCTCCGCCATTTCCTTTGGCGCTACACGATAGGGGGAACGGGCCACAGGTTTTGCACCCGGTACCAGTTCTATCGTGAAGTCAATTTCTCTTTGGGGTGGTAACCCCGGAAGGTCTTTTGGAAACACATCCAGGAATTCCGACACAATAGGTACCTCCTTCACACTAGCCTTTGGCTCTATCGCTGCTACTAGCGTGAAGAATAACTCGGCACCCATTCTCACGGCCTTCCGAACTTGCAGAGCGGATATCAACATCTCATTTATCCCTTGCATGCCGCTAAACCTTATTTCTTGTTCGGTGTTCTGCCCCAACACAACTTCCTTAGAATTACAATCAATGCGAGCATGCTGCTTTGACAACCAATCCATACCGAAGATTATGTCGAATTCCGAAATCGGCAGCTCAAGTGCTTCCAATCTGAAGTCCCAACTTCCTATTTTCCCTTCTACACACCCAAACTGATCCGCGCACAAAACACATCCGTTAGGTAAGAGTACCTTCAAACTTTCTGTCATGCCTCGTATCGGCGCGCCAATGCGCAATACGAAATCCTTTGACAGAAACGAATGTGACGCACCAGTATCAAACAGTGCTCGTGCCGGATGCTCCCAAATTAGGACGAAGCCTAACATAGCAACAACACAATAAACACCAAAAACATAGTAGCACTACACAAAGGGAAAAGAACTCAGAGATCACGCGCACCTGTGACGATGTCAGCCTGCTTAATGGCCTCCTGTTGTCGCAGATTGAAAACTCGAGGCTGCACTTGCGAAGCAGAAGACTCCGCCACCGCCTTCCCTTTATCCGCATAGGACGCGCCCGGCTTCTTATCACCTTTTGGAGGACCAACCCGACAGTCCCGAGCAAGATGTCCCGGCTTGCCACACGTATAGCAAGTGCGGGATTCATAGCCCGACGACGCTTCCGAAGTAATTGATGAAGGAGCTTGCCCAAAACGTCTGGACTTCTTACCCCATTTCTTTCGAAATCCACTTTTCTCCGGACGCGGCGGTTTGAACTCCGGTTTTGCAACAGCCAAAGGTCCTTTAGATTGTCCTCGCTTCAAATCTGCTTCCAATGCCCTCGCGGTGCAGACCAGAGCTTGAAATCCATGATTCACGGAACTCGAGAGTAAATGCCGCAACTCATCCCGCAGTCCTGCATAAAACTGACTGGTCTTGCGCTCTTCCTCGGCAAAGATAGCGCCCGCATAACGCCCCAACCACGTGAACTCATACAGATACTCATCCACGCTGCTCTCCTTTTGATTCAACCGCTGAAACTCCAATTCCAAAGCAATCCGTTGCTGCAACGGCAAATGCTTGCCCAAGAACAACCGAGAGAACTCGTCCATAGAGACTCCCGTCAACTGTCTGCCTGCCAAGTGGTGCAGTTCTACCTCATCCCACCACAGCCGAGTTTCTCCTTCAAGAAGAAAAGTGGCTAACGTGACCTTCTGTTCCTCCTCAACCCGAAGGGCGGTCAAGATGCGCTTGATTCGAGCAAGCCAATCCTCGATTTGAGCTGGGGAACCCGCCCCGGTAAACGTCGGAGGATGAAAGCTCATAAACCGCTTCAGCTGCTGATCTGCGGCACGCTGATCAACCACTATGCCCACCGGTTCTTGACGCACTGCCACAGGCACGGGTATAGCCTCAGGCCGAGCTTGCCCTGCCTGTTGAGCATTCATCACCGCAATTACCATTTCTGTAATCAAACGCACAGTTTCCGCTGATGGAGGAGGGGTGGGCACCTCTGCCGATGCCGCACTCTCAACAGAATGCTGAGGTTCTAACTGACCCGCAACACTTCGCGTCACCTATATGTGTCAAACCACACAATTCAGTGACAAGCCACACAACAAACAGTCAAAACAAACACACAAGTGTAACACACCAGTGCATTTCAATCCTATGTGGACATGTTTGAGTTCAATTTTATACACTCACACATGAGCTCGCCACCCCACAAAAGAATTCGTCCACGAATTCAGAGGAGGGAACCAAGGAATCTGATACCAAATTGTAACACCCCTACCCGTTACGTGCAACATAGTAGAAGATCCGGCCGGGGCCCCACACCATGTCTTACAAACAGGCGGAGACGTTACTAAGTAATACCAAATATGCATCCTATCACAGAGCATTCTAGCGGAAGATTAAAGGGTTGCGAGAATGAACTCAAACATCAACACAGAATTCCATAGCTAAACAAAACATGCCATAATATAAAACCACAAGTACGGCCTTATGGCCTATTACAAGTGTTACTCTTTATACAAGAAGGTATCTTCCATACATCGGCACGCTGGCCGGCCACACATGAGTTCTTACACAAGGTACAAAAATAGCCTTCAAGGGCTAGCACTCAGCAGCAGCAGCAGCTTAGGGTCTTCCACCCTCGTCCCTGCTTGGCCCTTCTTGACCTGCACGCAAAAGATCCACCAAGCAGTGGCAAGCAAAGCAACGGTCAGCATTTGGCTGACCATTTATAACGACCCTATCCCTGGTACGGGACAGCGGAATTCCTTCCCTGCATAGCACTTATATACAATCAAAAGGGTATGCTTTAGCACATCATACTTGTACGCCCGTACAAGTCATCATCCATCAGAAACGTCGGCACGACGGCCCGACATTCCGTGCTCTCAGGGCACATTATCGGTGTATCGGAAAACCAGGGTCCCACCACCGTTCAGAGGTCCCAGACATGACGGCAATTTGTGAGCATTCCAATCCTCCATGGCTCAAATAGCCGGAGCGATTCTCATTCTGTGATCCTAACAGGGCCTTAAGCACCCCACGGTTAGACAACCAGAACGCGGGTACAGATCAGCCTTTCCCGTAGCTCACATACGTCAGACGTCGATCCGGACTGACACGAGTACAGCTTCACCTTGCCCATTCACGACACAGGCTTTTCCACAGTTGCAGCCCCACCGGCTCAATAAGTAGTATTCACAACTATAAGGGTTGAGATCACACAGCATCAACCCCCAAACGTAGCACTCACAGCTACATGGGATGAGATCACACAGCATCAACCCATTCACATAACATCCTGCTGCATCAAGCTGCAAGTGTCCACCAAAAACATCACACGCATCACAAGAATACAGAGTCTTGCTCTGATATGCATACAATCATCACCAATCTGGACTAACCTATCCAGATGGGCTTCACACAGCATGCCTACCCATACTTCTCGTTTCCGGGACTACTCCAACAAGAATCAAGGGATGGAGTTCCACATCCCAAGAGGATTCAACTCTACCTTTGTAGAGGATTCATGCATATGCACAAAGGAAGGATTTCATATATCCAAGGAGGAAGTCGTTACCCTTGGAGGACGTTTTGGTGCCATGGCAAGCACTGCTTGGAGCTCTGCCTTCCCGAATATGGCCTCCGATCGCGAATCCGAGCTTGGACTAGCTGGATCTCCCTTTCCTTCCTCCTTCTTCTTCTTCCTTCCTTCTTCCTCTTTCCTTCTCTCACTTAAGAAGATAAAGTGAGGAAAATCTTGCTGGTTCGGGGTCTTAAAGAGGCTGGAAAAACTGAAGACCACCAGATCTGGAAAGAGGGAAACAAACGGCCGAGATCTGCAGAAAAAGTCAATATCGGCCCTGACACGCCCTATGACACGCCCGTGTCATAGGTCGTGTCCCTTAAGTGGCAAAGAACCGCCTCACTACATGGGTTGAACACGCCCGTGACCACCGCCTAACCTGACACGGACTGAGACACGCCCGTATCTCTGGCTGTGTCGCCTCTCTCGACGAATCTCGTCGATCGCCGAGATTAGTCTCGCCGATCATCAACACAATCTCGCCGATCGTCGAGAAGGACACGCCCTGTGACACGCCCGTGTCATAGTCCGTGTCGCCTCTTCTCATCGATCGTCGATCACAATGCTCAACGATCATCGAACGCGCGACCTGCCGCAACTCGAGGATGACAAACCCTGGGACACGCCCGTGTCTCAGGCCGTGTCACTCCAAAAACACCCGAAACCCAACCTTGAAACTTACTCGAGACCAGCTCGAGTATTTGCTTGACACTCCCTGGGACACGCCCGTGTCCCAGGCCGTGTCACTTGACCTGAAAACCAAAATTGGTTTTTGGGGTATTACATCTCGGTGGACAAAGAAAGCAATCCATGCAAACTGCGCGACCTCCCGAACTTAGCACACATTGACTTGGTATAAAACCAGACGAAGTCCACACCACCAGCCATCCATGGTGCGAACACAGGACCAGCGGATATAAAGAACAGTCCACACAAAGCCGGCAGACTACAAAACAAGTCTGCACAAACTGGCAAACTGAGAAGATAACCATCCTATCCCCCTAGTTACCTCAGGAAACACACTGCCAACGCAGCAATGCTGACCTGACTAGCCGCCACCCCCTGTCAGCACAGTCCGAGCGGACAGACTGCCTAGGCCGCTCAGGCCGCCCACTTTCACATCAAAAAATTCAACACTCTCCTCCGTGTCACTGAACTCGGCTCGAGACTCAAAGCTCAGGCGCTCCAACAACGACTGAATATCCTTACTCTTCCTTCACACATTCTCTCTCTACTTCTTAGAAGGAGAATTCCAAGATAAAATAAAGTGGAACTCAGCATTTCCATCCTTAAACTGAGCTACCGCCACGTGGTAACTAGCTACTACCGCGTGGTACCTCAAACGTTGGCTTGTTCGGCAAGCCCACCACCCAAAACCTCCAATCATAGGATGATACATGGTTGCATAGTAACTGTCACGCTACCGTCTTACGGTAGCTCACAGAGATCCACGCCAAATAAATTGGCCACGCTACCGCCAACACTAGTACTACTGATGGGTGGTAGCTCACCGAGAGACCTGACGATCAAACCGACTAGGTTAATGCGACACGGTAACACACTACCTCTGCGCGATAGTGTTCTGCACTGAGAGCGTTGAGAGCATTGAGTACCATTGTCACGCGGTATCAAGCTACCACTGGGAGGTAGCTTACAAAACTTGATTCTTAGCTACAGGGAACTTGGGGTGTTACATCGACACTCGAGAGATCTACCCTTGTGCTCCATTCACGTACCTTTTTGGCCCCCATTGCACCTTCTCATCCCTCTTCATTAGCTCCCATAATGAGACCGTAGTCTAGCCAAGGATGAAAGCTCACACGCTCCTCTTTACTTGGCTATAGGCTCTGTGGACTTTAGGGGGGAATGATGGAGTTGGCCCCAATTTATAAAGATAAATGGGCAGCAAGTAGCGAATTTCCCACTCCCCCACTTGCATAGTCGGAAGTTACGCTTGATAACTGCCGCAAAGATGATACACACACTCGATTTGCGTGATAACTTCCTTAATAGGATCCAAACAACTACTTTCTCATGCACGGGTTGCCCAACCTCTATTGCCCAGAGAGGGGAGGCCTCGGCCGTGGCTGGCTTCGCTGAGGTCGACTGCCTCGAGGTCATTCACATCTATAGTCGACTCCTATAAGGGGGCGACTACCCACGAAGGGGCGACCACCCCTCCACCGCCTCATCACAAGCTATGTCGGTCTCAACCCTTGTATGGGGGTGCTCTCGCCCTGTGGACACCCCGATGCAGGCAGCCTCTGTTGGATCCGTAGTTGGATTTGGGCTAGGTTAACTAATTTACGCTGAGTCTGACCCACCATTATATAGCTAGGGTCATGTCTAGTAGTCCTAGTATTTAGGCTAAGTCATGTTTGTTCTACCTCCTTGGACCAGCCAACAAAGGACCTCAAAATACTCAGACTTAGAAGATTTCATAAGATAGTTTGATCAGTTCGAAATTCTTCGAACTCATCTCGACAATCATCGATCTCCGATCGACGAACTTAGAGTTAATTCTCTGTGCTGACCTCGATGATATTCGAGCTCAGGTCGATGATTAGTTTTCTTTAGTCAGATTCTTAGCTCGATGAACTCAGAGTGCAGAATTGGAAAGTATTTCTAAGTTAGCAGTTCGCAGAGCTCAGGTCGACAAACTGGAATTCTCTAGTCGACGATCTTGGATCTCAGGTCGACGAATTCCATTCAGAGTTTGACGTTTTCTGTCCAGTTCCAAAATGAGTTTTTCCCTCCTCCCGTTCCTTTATTTTCTCATTTATTAGCAGTATTATTCTGAGTATTTAATGCATATATTCTTCTGGATATAGCCGTTATTAGCTGCATTAAATATAGTATTCATCCGAATAATTATTTGCTTATTCTATCAAGGACAGTTGGGGAAACTCATAAATGCTTTTATTCCAACCATTTTGAATTCTCCAGATCTGCCAGCATTATAGGAAACTATTCAAATTCAAAGTAGAATTTAATTGGCAGAATAATAAAAGAGATTCTCTCTTTTTTAGGCAGAAGGACAAGAAAAACAAAAAGCACTGCACAGAGAACATTCAACCAGAAGACGACTCTTTCATTCTCTCTCAGTGTTATTCATTCTTTGCCAACACTCAAGACTGAAGAAGAACAATCATAAGAAATCAAGAGTCTTCTTCATCTTCAGTTCCAAGAACCTATTGAAATATTTGATTCAACATCAGTCAACTGGATTTCCTGGACATTGGCAGATCAAGGTTGAAGACCTACTCACCCTAAAGGAAAGCTCATTCTTCCTGAACGTTCATCTTCTCAGGGGAAGCTTTGACACCATCAGAATTCACATAGTCTTCTCAAGTTATTTTGAGAAAAGAGAAGACTTCCATCAACCTCTTTCCACCCCACTGTACATGGTTTTAACTCCCTTCAAAAGTTAGGCTGGTTCACAAGTCTCCTTCCAAAAGACTTGAGTTTGCTTTTTGGGCACCTGGTCAAAAGCTCAAAGGGTGCAATATCTCCCTTCAAATAAATATTTTGGTGGCAGTCACCTGATAAAAAACCTGCTAGTGGATTCTAAAAGGAGAGGTTAGATCTGTTTACTCTAGAGGGGGTGAATAGAGTATTAAAACTTTGTCCTATTTTTTTAAGTTTATATCAGAGTAAATATAATGATACCATATAGTAGTTAAGAATAAATACTACGCTAATTATTCTACCAATCACAAGCATAGCAAAAACAAAACAAAACAAAAGGAGCAGCCAGACAACACAAGAAATTTATAGTGGTACCCCTAAACTTGGGTACATCCACTCTTCTACCACCCTAGGTAGGAATCCACTAGCAGGTTTTGATCAGATGGCTGGCACCACAAGATCTGATTCAGGTAGATCAGGAAACCCTTCAGGCTTTTGATCAGGTGCCTAAAAATCAACTTCAAGTCTTTTGATCAGGTGACTTGTGAACCAGAATAACTTTTGAAGGGAGTTAAAACCTTGTACAGATGGGGAGAGGAAGAGATTGATGTGAGTCTTCTTTTCTCAAAACACAGTGAGAAGAATTTGTGGATTCTTTCTGTTATAAAAAGCTCCTCCTGATATGTTGATTGCTTCAGGAAGAATGAGCTTTGCTTAAGGGTGAGTAGGTCTTCAGCTTGTTCTGCCAAGGTCTAATAACTCCAGTAACTGATGTTGAATGGAAAGTATCTGAGGATTTCTGGAATAGATGTTGAAGAAGACTCTTGATTTTGATGTTGTTGTTCTTCTTTCAAACTAGAGTGTTGGACGAGAATGAGAAAAAGCTTTGAGAGTGTCGACTGCTGGTTGAGAATTTTTTGTGTAGTGGAAGTTGATTTTTGTTCTCTCTGTATTCCTGACTGTTGTTTCTCGAAGAAGAGAAAATCTCTTATATTCTATTGCCAAATATTCTGCTTTGAATTTGAATCCTTTCCATAAATGCTGGTTGATTCTGGGGAAAAGAAAATGGCTGGAATAAAATCATTAATTAAGTTTCCCAACTGTCCTTGATAGAATAAGCAAATATTTATCCTGAAGAATATCATACTCAATACAGCCACTAACAGCTATATTCCAAAGAATATTTGCATTAAATACTCAGTGTTGAGAGTAATTTGCCAGCAGGACCGTGTGTGTGGGACCGCCCCCGTGGCTTTCCCCATCGCGTTCCTGGTCTGGGTGTTGACCCCGGTGGGCCCCCTGTGTGGCGGAATATCCCCGCGGTTCTGTGGTTGGGATTAGTCCCACATCGCCCGCAACGCCTGCTCCTCCGTGTTTATGTACCCCGCCACCCTTCATCTCAACACCTGGGTTTTGAGATGCGATATGGGTTGGCGGGTTCTCACATGGTATCAGAGGTTGTACGGTTGTCCTGCTGCGGGGGTGTGTTGAGAGTAATTTGCCAGCAGGACCGTGTGTGTGGGACCGCCCCCGTGGCTTTCCCCATCGCGTTCCTGGTCTGGGTGTTGACCCCGGTGGGCCCCCTGTGTGGCGGAATATCCCCGCGGTTCTGTGGTTGGGATTAGTCCCACATCGCCCGCAACGCCTGCTCCTCCGTGTTTATGTACCCCGCCACCCTTCATCTCAACACCTGGGTTTTGAGATGCGATATGGGTTGGCGGGTTCTCACACTCAGGATAATACTGCTAAAAGATAAGGAAAATAAGGAACAGAAGAAGGAAAGACTCAATCTGGAACAAAGCAGAAAACATCGAACTCTGAATGGAATTCGTCAACCTGAGATCCAAGATTGTCGACCAGAGAATTCCAGATCGTCAACCTGAGGTATGCGAACTACTAACTGAGAAATACATTCCAATTCTACATTCTAAGTTCGTCTAGCTGAGAATCTGTCTGAAACCAAAACATCGACTAGAGCTATGAGAACGTCGAGCTCAGCTAAGATTAACTCTGAGTTTCGTCGATCTGAGATCGACGATCGTCGAGCTGAGTTCAAAGAATATCGAACTGATCACTGTCTTCTGAAATACTACTAATTCTGAGTCTCTGAGGTCCACTGCTAGCTTTTCCAAGGAGAGAGCACTAATTCGGACTTAGCCTAAGATCTAGGACAACTAAACATGGCCCTAGCTATACAGTAATGGGTCAGACTTAGCCTAAGTTAGTGAACCTAGCCCAAATCCAACTAGGGATCCAACAATCTCCCCATATTTGGGGGAGGTCACTAATATAAAAATAAGACAATCACAAAGCAAAGAAAATATATCTAACAAAAAGAAATATTCAGCAGATATTTACAAAGTTGAGCTTCATGATTATAAACAGAAATAGAGTTCACAAGAAAATAAGGGAATTATAGAAGGATAAGCTCAATTCTTCTTCTGGCCTTTGTCTTTGACTAAACCTTCAGAAGGTTTTCTGAACTTGATTTCCCTGTTGGGATTGGCAACATCTCTCTTTGACATATACAAGTCTGATGCTCCAATCACAGTTTGGGAAGAGGTTCTTGGTACAACAGCTTCTGGGTGCAGTTTCATATACTCATCAATATTGAAAAATTTGTTAGCCTTATCATACCTTTTAATTTCTTCTTTTCTGTAGGTTGACATAGTTGAGAATTGAGATATGTCTTTCCCTTCAGCCTTTGATTTGCTAATCTAAGAAAGTCCTATAAGCTTATGGAATCTATCCATCTTGGCAAAATTCTCCTGTTCTGGATCCACAAAAGGAATTGGAGGATACTTTTGCCTTTTTGAACTAGAATCCTGTATTGGTTCTTCAGTAGGAACTTTCTTAAAAGAGTCTGGAGGTGGATTGCTTGAAAATGATTGTTGACTGCTTTGTCTGGGTTATCTATGATAAGTCTTTGTCACAGAAGCAGGTTTCTAAGAAATGTTGCCTGAAGAGGGAGGAGGAGGAGGAGGAGGATCTTTCCTGAAATGTCTGGGAGGAGATCCATACCTTCTCTTCTTCTTCCTTTCTTTCTGCTGATTCTTTGACAGCCACATCCATTGTGGCATGTTAGGGTAGGGAGTAATCTTCTACAGAATATAATAAGGAGTATCATTTTGAGAACTAGGATTTGGAATAGCCTTAGGAGGGGATTTCCTTTTCTTAGATATTTTCTTCTTACTATCATCAGAATCTGAGTCAACAACTTGGTCATCATCAGAAGAAGAAGAAAGAGGATTATCATACATATCATCAATTTCAGCAACAACTTCTTTTGGAATTTACTTTACAGCTGGAGGAGGGGTAACTTGGGAAGGAACAGTAATGTCTGTAAGCAACTGAGAATCTTCTAGTTCTTTATCAGTTAGATGAAAGTCATTCAGTTCAGAATCATTTTTCCTCTGAGCAATTTCTTTTGTAGCATCTTATGCAAGTAAGTCATCTAAACTGGGTATTGGACTGTTATCCATTACATAAGTTGGGCTTGCAGATTCCACAACCATGTTTACAGGTTCCACAACCATGTCAGAAGCAAACCATGCCTTTAGTTAACTATCAACTTCAGGACTTACCGGAGGAGTAAAGCATACTATTGCCAAAGAAGACCTGTCAGCTGGAAGAAAAGAATACTGAAAAAGAGTATTGAAAGGATGAGCCAAAGCTGGAATGTCTACTGAGGGATTGATACAATAATCACCATAAGTCACAATCTCTGAAATCAGTGTAGAAATATCTACTATATCATCCTATGGAGTCATATCTGCATCTACTAACTCAGCTATTTGAAATATAGTATTTGTTGCTGGAACTACTGCAATAGCTGCTACTTGATCTTCAACTACTAGAGCTACAAAAACTTCAACTGCTGCTACTGGAACTGCTGCTACTAGAGCTACTTCTTCACAGAGTATCTCCCCCTGCCTGGTTTCAATAGTAACTGGAGCCAGGCCCCTGACAGAAGAAGAAGGGACAGGGAGGGCAGAAAGCTGAGCAGCAAGAGTGGAGATGGAGGAGGCAAGAGGTAAAATGGCATCTGCTATAAGTTGTTTGAGAAGGGGAGTGAGGGAATCCAAAATGGTGGAAATGGAAGGTGAAGAAATATCCATGAATTCTGGAGGAGTTTGAGTAGAGACAGATGGATTGATAGAGGAGGATGAGGGATGACAGTCTGCCATGAGTTCATCTGGAGGAGACAAGGAATGGCTTGGAGATAAAATAAGGTTAAAAGAGGGTAGGAATAATAATTTATGAGAAGGAGGTATATCGACAAGATGATAAGGAAGGGGGACAAAGGTGGAGTTGCAGAATATGTAGATAGATGTTGATCTTGAAGTTGGTGTTGATGTACTGGAGAAGAAATGGGTGATTTAGGAGGTGTAGGTTGATGAACTGGTGAAGAATGATGAATGGGGCTAGCAGGAGGTGTTGGTGAAGGTGTAGGTTGATGTTGATGTTCTGAAGCTGGAGCTTGAGAGAGTTGTTGAGAGGATTGAGAAGGAGTTGTAACAAGAGGAGGAGTAGGAATGGAACTTTCTTCTGCATGGAGGGGAGTGGCTGTTACTGCCCTAGTACTCTCAGAAGTTTTAGAAGAGGAGACCCTGGAAGGTTTTGGGATATTCCTCTCCCACCTGCCAAACAGGGCGCAGGTCGGCCTCTTAGAGGCATTAATGAATGTGGTCGGGGCAACCAGGGATACAGCTACCTTATTATGGAGGAAAATTCCAAGGATCCTGCCAAAACAAACTTCCTTATTGTTGTTTTTCTTCCTAATCAAATTAAACAACAACTTGGCCCAATTAACAGCCTTCTTATTTACCACAACACTCATCACTAAGAAATTTTGTCTGGTAATATGGTCATGGGCTGTGTGCTTGCCCATCAACACTTTACCGACTACATCTAAAAGAAACTTATAGCCGACAAAAAGATGCTTCTTCAGCAACTTATTTGGGTTGTATCCACAGTAACCCATCAATGTTAACATCTCATCAAATTTAGAAGATTCAAGTTCTATATCTTCTTCTCTGTTTACTAGTCCAAAAATTTCAGTAAGGGTTTCTGGAGAGAAAGAAATTGTGTTACCCGAAATAGTTCCAACCATTGTGTCAGCGTCTGGAGTATAGGAAGTATAAACCCATTCTCGAATTTCTATAGAGGCAATCCTCATCCTGGTTGTCATTAGGGTCTTCAACTTTAATTCTTCGAACAACTGCAGAATGTCTATGAAGATCTGGTCTGATTGTTGAAACAAGTCAAAGTCGATGTCGAATCCCATATCAAATTTCATGCCAGAGAGAGCTCCTGCTAGAATTACCATTAGTTACCTGCAACGAGAGAGCAAGAAGATCAAGTACAAGAGAACATAAAGCGTGGGATGGAGGTCGAAGAAAACCAAGTTATGAGGTTTTGTAAGAATGTGACATGATAAGCTCCGTCCTGCGAAACATAAGAAATCTTTTATCTAAGTTCGACGAAATATTTTATAGTCAAAACAGGTCGTCGATCTTAATCAAAAGAGGGGAAAACTTTTAATCGTACTTAGGTTGACGAAAACTTTTCTGAAGCCAGATCGTCAATCTCAGGGCGACGAAAAATGACTTCCACATAGAGTTTGTCGAACTAAGGTCGACAAAAATTCTCACGAACATTTCCTCAGTTCGTCGATCTCAGGTCGACAAACTTTGGCAAGTTCTTCGACTCCAGACAGAGAATTAAGTTAATGAGTCACCATTCATCATGCCTAGTTTATTCATAAAGGATAGATGTTTCTTCTCATCCAAGGGTTTGGTGAAGATATTTTCCCTTTGCAAATCAGTGGGAATGAAGGTAATATTAATTTTCTTCTTATCCACACATTCTATAATTAAATGATGTCTAACATCTATATGCTTGGTTTTAGAATGATGGACTGGATTCTGTGCTATAGATATAGCACTGGTGCTGTCATAAAATAGAGTTGAATTATTTAAGTTGTACCCATAATCCAGGAGTTGATTTTGTATCCATAGCATCTGTGAACAACAATTGCCAGTTACTATATATTCAGCTTCTATTATTGATGTAGACACAGATGTCTGCTTTTTAAAAAACCATGAGACAAGTCTAGTACTAAGGAATTGGCATGCTCCTGATATGCTTTTCCTGTCCACTCTACATCCAGTAAAATAAGCATCTGAGTATCCAGTCAACTCAAATTCTGATTCAGTTGGATACTAGAGTCCTAGATTTGGACAACTCTTTATATATCTCAAAATTCTTTTTAATAAAATTAGATGAGATTCTTTAGGGTTCACCTGGAACCTAGCACAGAGAAATATAGAAAATATTATATCAGGCTTACTTGCTGTGAGATATAGAAGGGACCCAACAATGGCCCTATACAATTTCTGATCAACAGGTTTCCCATGCTCATCAGAATCAATCATAGTATTTGTATCCATGAGTGTTTTTTTAGCTGAGCCATCAATCATCCCAAACCTTTTTATCAGCTCTTTAGCATACTTAGATTGCGATAGAAAAATGACATCTGGTGCCTGCTTCACTTGAAGACCAAGGAAGTAGGAGAGCTCACCCATACTACTCATCTCAAACTTAGAATGCATAAGGTTGGAGAACCTCTTGCATAGTTTGGGATCTGTAGAGCAAAATATTATGTCATCTACATATATTTGTACTAAAAGTATTTTATCATTATGATGCTTGAAAAACAAAGTCCTATCTACCATGCCTCTAGAAAACTTATGCTCTAACAAAAAGCTAGCTAGGGTCTCATACAAAGCTCTTGGAGCTTGCTTGATGCCATAGAGAGCTTTATACAATCTATAAACAAAAGAGGGATGAGATGAAGAGATAAAACCTGGAGGTTGTTCAACATAAACCACTTCTTTGAGTTCTCCATTCAAGAATGCACTCTTGACATCCATTTGGTAGAATTTGAACTTTTTAAATGCAGCATAGGTAAGGAAGATCCTGATTGCCTCTATCCTGGAAACAGGTGCAAAAGTCTGGTCATAATCAATACCTTCCTCTTGCCTATATCCTTGAGCAACAAGCCTTGCTTTATTCCTTATGATTAAACCTTGAGCATCAAGCTTGTTCCTAAAAACCCACTTTGTTCCAATGACTGGGTAGTTTTTGGGTCTTGGAATGAAGTTCCAAACTTTACATCTCTCAAAATTGTTGAGCTCCTCTTGCATAGCAATAATCTAGTGTGGATCTTGCTCAGAACCTTGGATGGATTGGGGCTTAATTTGAGATATGAAGCAGGCATGCATCATATCCTGGTGGATTTGATGCCTTGTCTGCACACCAACTGCTATGTCTCCAATCACTAGAGATGTAGGATGATCTCTAAGTGTGATAATTTCAGTTGGTGGAGTTGGTTGAGCAACAGCTTGGGGAATCAATTCCTCTAGTGGAATTGGATTAGGTGTTGTTGGTTCAATGCGGTCATCAGCTGGTTCATCATCACTTTCTTTATCACCTTTGTGGAGGGGGATGTGATACAACCTTTGGTGTAAGGTTCAGTCCATCCATTTTCTCACATAAGTGAGGTACCTGCAAGGTGTTATTTGGTAGAAATTTTTTTCTCCTTGTAAAACATAATAGCTTCATCAAAAGTAACATGCATAGATTCTTTAATTTTTAAGGAAGATTTATTAAACACCCTATAAGCTTTGCTGACTTGGGAATATCCTAGAAAAATTCCCACAATAGCTTTTGCTTCAAATTTTCTAATGTATTTCTTGTCATTGTTGTGAATATAACATATACAACCAAATACTTTAAAATATGTGATTATTGGTTTCTTCCCTTTGAGCAATTCATAGGGAGTCTTATGCTTAAGTTTATGTATCAAACTTCTATTCAACACATAATTTATTGTGCTCACAGTCTCAGCCTAATAGGATAGGGGCATGTAAGAATCTGCAAGTAATGTGCCTGTAGTTTCAAATAGGGTTCTATTTTTTCTTTCAGCTACCCCATTTTGCTGAGGAGTTCTAGGAGCTAAGAAACAGTTTCTGATACTTTCCTTCTCACAGAACTCATGCATAAGAAGAGATTCAAACTCAGTGCCATGATTACTTCTGATCAATGCAACTTGAGTAGAGCACACAATCTGTATGGTCTTGAGAAAATCTGTAAGAACCTTAAAGGTATCTGACTTAGATCTCAGGAAGAACACCCAAGTGAATCTAGAGAAGTCATCTATAACTACTAGGGTATAAGATTTCCCTCCCTGGCTTTGTACAGCAATAGAGCAAAAAAGGTCTATGTGAAGCAAGTACAAAATCCTAGGTGAATCACTTTTATTAATGGATTTAAAGCTAGATTTAGTTTGCTTGCCTAGCTGACAAGCCCTACAGAGGCCTTTCTTCTTGTAGGAGCCAGAGGGCAATCCTCTAACAAGGTTTTCTTTAGATAACCTAGAAATGTTTTTCAAGTTTATATGCCCTAATCTCTTATGCCATAAATCATTTTGATTGCTAACTAGATTAAGTAGACAAATATCAGAAGTGACAGAAAGAAAATTTACTATGTATATTACCTTATCTATTTCTAATTAAAAAAGGTTGGTTTTCTTTAGAGGAGATAATACAAGAGCTAGAGTTAAAGGATACCTGATAACCATCATCACATAGTTGACTTATGGAGATGAGGTTATGCTTCAGTCCACTTATATAAGCAACCTTTTTGAAGGTCACTGCCCCAATTTTGACTTTACCATAGCCTTTAGTTTGGCCACAGTTTGAGTCACCAAAGATCACCTTTGGTCTTGGCTTGAACTTGTAGTTACTTAGATTATCCTTGCTGCCTGTCATATGCTTGGAGCACCCACTGTACATATTCCATTGTTGATTAACTGCTGTACAGCTCTTTACCTGCAATAATGATAATTAATTGTTCTTGACCTAGGTTACCTTGGGTCCTTGTTGATTCACATAGCTGAAACTAAAAATATATGAATATTCAGGTTGATTCTTATAACCTTTAAGATGGTATTTTCTGGATGGAATTATCCATTGGTTAAAAGGATTGAAGTTTCTGTTGGTATTAAAATTTTTGTATTTATGATCAGAAATCGACGAAGTCTGATGGGATCGTCGACCTGAACTCGATGAATTAGGATGAGATCTTCAATCTTTGCTCAAAGAATGAAGAAATCCATTCTCATACTGGTTTTGTCAATCGTAGATCAAAGAATAATTATTGTTATGGTTTGCGTTCAGAGTTCTTCGTTCTGAGGTCGACGAACTGTTCACGTTTCGTCGATCTGAGTTCGATGAAAACTGTTGAACATTGTTGCTTTTGTTATTCTTCCTATTCTTAGATTTCTTCTTGATTTCCATTTGTTTAAGCACTTCATTTACCTTATTTACCTGTTCAGTGTTCTTCTTTCCTTTATCAGAGATAAAATGCACTGGTTTTGAAAGATTATTTTTCTGGATTAGAGGTGGTTCACTAGATGAGGCACCTAATCCTAGTTTATTATTATTAGTTCTAGAATTCAGTGTGCTGGTTATATCTAATAATTTTAAACTTCTACCATTTAAAGATTCCTCTAATTTCTTGGCTTTTTTAAGTTCAGATTTTAGGAATATGATTTGTTCATTAACAGAGTTGAGTTGAACAATTAATTTTGCATTTTCAGCAATAAACTTATCTTGATCAGTTAATTTTCTTTGAGGAGTTTGATTTCCTTCTCAGAGCTTATTAAGTCTAAGCATACATTTTGGAATTCAAATTTAAAATATTCAGATTCAAAATCATATGAAGCTATTACCTGATCTTCAGCATACATGGATTCTTCATTGTCAGAATCATCAGCATCTGATTTGCTGCTACAGGCATCAATTGCCATGAGGCAAACTTCCTTTGCCTTTTGCTCTTCTTCATCATCACTAGAGCTGGAAGAAGATGATTCTTTTTCTGTGTCACTCCAGGAGTCAGCAATGAAGCCCTTTTCCTTCCACTTATGCTTACTTGAGGAGGGTTTGCGGTGATGAGTCTTTCTTGACTCTTTCTCTTTTCTTTTATCTTTCTTGTGAGCTTCTGGACACTCAGAGATGTAGTATCCTGACTTTCTGCAACCAAAGCAAACAACTTCTTTAGAAGGAGTTTTGTCATACCTTGGTTTATCATCCTGTCTAGATGATTTTCTTCTGAAGTCCTTCCTTGCCATTTTGAAGAACCTCTTAGCAAAGAGACTCATTAGTTCTTCATTTACTGGAATCCCTTCAGTATCTTCAGTAGCCTTGAAATCTATATTGTGCTCCTTCCTGGTAGGTGTTGGAGTCTTTGCTTTAGCAGCTGCTTCTCTTATATTCATCAGCTGCTCATATGACTTAAGCTTCCCCAGGAGAGATTCTGTGGAAATCTCATTCAAGCCTCTTGCTTCCTTGATTGGCCAGATCTTGGATTCCCATGAGCTTGGGAAGTACATTAGGATCTTGTCATTCACCTTTGTGAGAGAGATGTCTTTATCTAAAGTCTTTAGCTCACTGATGATAGAGCTTAGTCTATTGTACATATCACTAACTTAGCTTCATCTTTCTTGAAGTTCTCATACTGTGAGATGAGGTTGTATCTTCTGTCCTTTCTCTTATCTACTGAGCCAGTAACTATCTGGTTGAGAGAATCCCAGATTGCTTTTGTAGAGGTGCATTCAGCCACCTTTTGAAAGATGTCATCTAGCATAGTTTGAGCCAACATGTTCATGGATTTAGTATCTACAATCTTGGCTTTCATCTGTGCATCTGTCCACTCAGGTGGTGGAACAGTATGAGTTCTTGAAGTAGAAGTTGAAACATTTATTGCAGTAGGAGGTCCTATCAAGATAAAGTTAAATATATCTTCATCAATAGAGTTCATATATAATTTAATTCTTGCCTTCCAGATGACAAACTTATTTTGGTTGCATACAAGAGTTCTGGTGCTTGCATAGTCCTTGTTTTGTGCCATTGTGATAGAGAATAGATGGGAAGAGGAAAATCTGATCTAACTGAATCTTGGATCAAGTGTTAACTTGTACAACCAAGGAACCTGCCTCTGATAATAATTGAAAGAAGAGGTTAGATCTGATTACTCTAGAGGGGGGGGGAATAGAGTATTAAAACTTTGACCTATTTTTTTAAGTTTATATCAGAGTAAATATAATGATACCAAATAATAGTTAAGAATAAAAACTAGGCTAATTATTCTACAAATCACAAGCATAGAAAAAACAAAACAAAAGAAAAGAAGCAGCCAGACAATACGAAAAATTTATAGTGGTTCCCCTAAACTTGGAATCCACTAGCAGGTTTTGATCAGTGATTGTCACCACAAGATCTGATTCAGGTAGATCAGAAAACCCTTCAGGCTTTTGATCAGGTGCCTAAAAACTAACTTCAAGTCTTTTGATCAGGTGACTTGTGAACCAGAATAACTTTTGAAGGGAGTTAAAACCCTGTACAGATGGGGAGAGGAAAAGATTGATGTGAGTCTTCTTTTCTCAAAACACAATGAGAAGACTTTATGGATTTTTTTATTATCAAAAGCTCCTCCTGATATGTTGATTGCTTTAGGAAGAATGAGCTTTGCTTAAGGGTGAGTAGGTCTTCAGCTTGTTCTGCCAAGGTCTAGTAACTCCAGTATCTGATGTTGAATGGAATGTATCTGAGGATTTCTGGAATGGATGTTGAAGAAGACTCTTGATTTTGATGATGTTATTCTTCTTTCAAACTAGAGTGTTGGCAGAGAATGAGAAAAGCTTTGAGAGTGTCGACTGCTGGTTGAGAATTTTCTGTGTAGTGGAAGTTGATTTTGTTCTCTCTATATTCCTGACTGTTGTTTCTCTAAGAAGAGAAAATCTCTTATATTCTACTGCCAAATATTCTGCTTTGAATTTGAATCCTTTCCATAAATGCTGGTTGATTCTGGGAAAAGAAAATGGCTGGTATAAAAGCATTAATTGAGTTTCCCAACTGTCCTTGATAAAATAAGCAATTATTTATCCTGAAGAATACCATACTTAATGCAGCCACTAACGGCTATATTCTAAAGAATATTTGTATTAAATACTCAGGATAATACTGCTAAAAGATAAGGAAAATAAGGAACAGAAGAAGGAAAGACGCAGTCTGGAACTAAGCAGAAAACATCAAACTCCGAACGGAATTCGTCGACCTGAGATCCAAGATCATCGACCAGAGAATTCTAGTTCGTCGACCTGAGCTCTGCAAAATGCTAACTAAGAAATACTTTCCAATTCTGCATTCTGAGTTCATCGAGCTGAGAATCTGTCTGAAACCGAAATGTAGACCAGAGCTCTGAGAACGTCGAGCTCAGCTCAGAGAATTAACTCTGAGTTTCGTCGATCTGAGATCGTCGAGCTGAGTTTGAAGAATTTTGAACTGATCACTGTCTTCTAAAAAATTGCTAATTCTGAGTCTCTGAGGTCCACTGCTGGCTTGTCTAAGGAGATAGCACTAATCAGGACTTAGCCTAAGATCTAGGACAACTAAACATGACCCTGGTTATACAGTAATGGGTCAGACTCAGCCTAAGTTAGTGAACCAAGCCCAAATCCAACTAGGGATCCAACAAATTCCTATCAGGGTGGTAGAAGAGTGGATGTACCCAAGATTAGGGGACCACTATAAATTTATTGTGTCGTCTGGTTGCACATTTTCTGATTGTTTTATTCTTGCTGTATTTGGGATTGCTGGAATAGTTATCATATTTTCTTCTTCTTAACTATTATATGGTATCACTATTTTCACTCTGATATAAACTCTAAAAATAACCAAAAATTTTAATACTGTATTCACTCCTTTCAATTGGTATCAGAGAGTGTGTTTGTTTGGTTGTACAAGTTAACACTTGAACCAAGATCCAGTTAGATCAGATTTTCTTCTTCTCAACTTTTCTTCTATCACAATAACACAAAACAAATATTATGCAAGCACCGAACCTCCAATGTACAACCTAAATAAGTTTGCCATCTAGAAGGCAAGATTTAAGCTGTATATGAACTCTATTGATGAGGAAATATTTAATTCTATTTTTACAGGGCCCCCAACTACAGCAACTGCTTCCACCTCTACCTCAAGCACTCATGGTGTTCCACCACCTGAGTGGACAGATGCACAAAAGAAAGAAAAAATTGCAGATGCCAAAACCATGAACATATTGACTCGAACCATGTTAGATGACATCTTTCAAAAGGTAGATGAATGCACCTCTGCAAAAGCAATCTGGGATTCTCTCAACTAGATGGTTGCTGGGTCAGCGAATGAGAGAAAAGATAGGAGATCAACTCTCATCTCACAGTATGAAAATTTCAAGAAAAATGAAGCTGAATCTGTCATTGACATGTACAACAGATTAAGCTTCATCATCAGTGAGTTGAAGACTTCAGATAAAGACATCTCTCTCACAGAGGTGAATGATAAGATCCTAATGTGCTACCCAAGCTCATGGGACTCTAAGATCTGGCCAATCAAAGAGGCCAGAAGCTTGAATGAGATTTCCACAAAATCTCTCCTAGGAAAGCTCAAATCCTATGAGCAGCTGATCAAATCCAGAGAAGCTGTAGAACAAAGGACTCCTCCTCCAGCAAGAAAGGAACAAAATATAGCATTCAAGGCTGCTGAAATGACTAAAGCTTCAACAGTCAATGAATATTTGATGAGTCTCTTTGCTAAGAGATTCTATAAAATGGCAAGAAAGGACTTCAGGAGAAAGTCATCCAGGAATGACAACAAGCCCAGATATGACAAAACTTCTACTAAAGAAATAGTGTGTTTGGATGCAAGAAACCTGGACACTTCATTTCTGAATGCCCTGAGAATTAGAAGAAGGAGAGGAGAAGAGCAAAAGACTCCAGAAGCAAGCACTACAGCAAGCCTTCCTCCAGCAAGCAAAAAAAGAAGGAAAAGGGTTTTGTTGTTGAAACCTGGAGTGATATAGAAGATGAATCCACATCTTCTGGCTCCAATGAAGAGGAAGAAGAGGCAAAGGCTAAGGAAATCCGCCTCATGGCTGATCAGATACTATCATCCAGGAAGAAAAAGACTCCAGAAGCAGCCCATCAGTTGCTGAAGAAGAATCTGAAAATGAAGAAGTTTCAGAATCAGAAGCTGATTAGGTACTATCATCATTTTATTATAGCTCTGAAAGTTTTAAAATTGAATTTAAAACCATGTGTATAGATTTAATTAACTCTGAAAAATTAATTAAACAACTTAGAGAGAAACTAACAGAACAAAATAACCTGATGCTAGAAAATGATAAATTAAAAAAATGAAATAACCTTAGCTATTAAACAAATAATAAAATTAAAGACTGAATTATGTGAGGCCAGACAACTTGAGGAATTTTTTAATGGGAGAAGCCTTAAGCTGATGGACATAACAAGCACAGTAAATGCCAGGTTGAATGGCAAACTGGGCTTGGGTGCTTCATCAAGCCTACCCCCTCTAATTCAGAAAAATATACTAACAACACCATTTAAAATTGTTTCTGAAAAAGGAAAAGAAAAGATAGAAAATAATACTCCTAAACAAACAGATCTAAAACACAAAATTAAGAAAAAGAAAAGAAGTAATAAGAACAAAAATCAGATCTATGTTTAGCAGATTTTGTCGAACTCAGATCGACGAAATGTGTACAGTTCGTCGAACTCAATTCGATGAACTCTGAACGCAAATATGTACCATAATTATTCTCTGAACTGCGATTGATGAAACCAGTATGGTTCATCGACCAGAGATCGACGATATTGGGGCTCAAAAAATGAATATTTTCATTCTCTAAGTGGAGCTCGACGAACTCAACCCCATTCATCAAACTCAGGTCGATGAACTCACCAGAATTCATTGAACGCAGATCAGTATAACAGATATCTTAATCCATTTGAAATCTATAATCCATCAAAAACATTTAATAATGAATTTAATCAATGGATTATCCCACCTAGGAAATATCATCTTTTAGGTTATAAAAGCCAACCTGAATACTCTAACATTTCTAGTTTTAGCTATGTGAAGAAAGAAGGACCCAAGGTAACCTAGAAAGACTGTTCTACCACAGAGCAACAGTGGTATTTGGACAGTGGTTGTTCTAAACATATGACAGGAAATAAGGCCAGCCTAATACACTACAAGGAAAAGCTAGGACCAAAAGTAATATTTGGTGACTCCAATTATGACCAAACTGAAGGCTATGGAAAAGTTAAAGTTGGAGCTGTCACCTTCAGGAATGTAGCATATGTAAGTGGACTGAAGCACAACCTTATCTCCATAAGTCAATTATGTGATTAAAAGTTTCAGGTATCATTTACTAAAACCTCATATCTTATCACTTCTTTGGACAATAGTGTAGTATTGACTGACACTAGAGTAGGAAACATTTACTTAGTTAATTTCCAATCAACCAAATCTGAAACTTGCCTATTTAATTCAACTAGTAATAACAATGAACTTTGGCATATAAGATTAGGACATGTAAACTTAAACAATATTGCTAGGTCATCTAAAGACAATCTTGTTAGAGGATTTCCTTCTTACCCCTACAAGAAGGAAAGCCTCTACAGGGCTTGTCAATTAGGCAAGCAAACTAAAAATAGTTTTAAGTCATTAAACAAAAGTGACTCACCTATGATATTGTACTTACTACATATGGACCTTTTTGGCCCTATAGCAGTACAAAGTCTGGGAGGGAAATCTTATACTTTAGTGATTGTAGATAACTTCTCTAGATTCACTTGGGTTTTCTTTCTAAGATCTAAGTCTGATAACTTTAAGATTCTTACAGACTTTCTCAAGAACATACAGATTGAGAACTCTACTCCAGTTGTATTGATCAAAAGTGATCATGGTACTGAGTTTGAGTCTCTTCTTATGCAAGAGTTCTATAGGAAGGAAGGTATCAGACAATGCTTCTCAGCTCCTAGAACACCTCAACAGAATGGGGTTGCTGAAAGGAATAATATAACACTAATTGAATCTGCAGGCACATTACTTGCAGATGCTTATTTGCCCCTATACATTTGTGCAGAGGTTGTAAGCACAATAAATTATGTGCTGAATAGAAGTCTTATACACAAACTTAAGAATAAGACTTCTTATGAGCTACAGAAAGGGAAGAAACCTAATGTAGATTACTTTAAAATATTTGGATGTTTATGTTATATTCACAACAACAACAAGAAACATCTTAGAAAATTTGAAGCCAAAGCTGAAGTTGGAATTTTTCTTGGATATTCCCAAGTAATCAAGGCTTATAGGGTTTATAACAAATCTATCGTAAAAATTGAAGAATTTATTCATGTTTCTTGTGATGAGACTAACATGTTTTATAATGAGAAGATAGCTTCTACCAGTAAATCTTTGCAGGTACCTAACATGTGTGAGAGGCTAAATGAGTTGACCCTCACCAATGAGGTTGTTACCCATTCTCCTCCATATGTTGCTGAAGAAAGTGATGATGAAGAAGCTGATATCTATGTTGAACCAACAACAGCTAGTCCAATTCCACCAGAGGAATTAACTCCCCAGGTTGTTGCTCAACCAACTCCACCAACTGAACTTGTCACACTTAGAGATCACCCTACATCACAAGTGATTGGAGACATATCAACTGGTGTGCAAAAAAGGCATCAACTCCACTAGGATATGATGCATACCTGCTTCATATCTCAAATTGATCCCCAATCCATTAAAGATGCAGAGCAAGATCCACATTGGATCATTGCAATGCAAGAGTAGCTCAATTAATTTGAGAGATACAGAGTTTGGGACTTAGTTCCAAGACCCATAAACTACCCATTCATTGGAACTAAGTGGGTGTTCAGGAATAAGCTTGATGTTCATGGATCAATCATAAGGAATAAAGCAAGACTTGTTGCTCAAGGTTATAGGCAAGAGGAAGGCATTGATTATGACCATACCTTTGCACCTATTTCTAGGCTAGAGGCAATAAGGATTTTCCTGGCTTGTGCTGCTTTAAAGAAATTCAAAGTCTACCGGATGGATGTGAAAAGTGCATTTCTGAATGGAAAACTAAAAGAAGAGGTTTATGTTGAACAACCACAAGGTTTTATCTTTTCATCTCATCCTTCTTATGTTTTTAGATTGCATAATGCTCTCTATGGTCTAAAGTAAGCTCCAAGAGCTTGGAATGAAACCTTAGCTAGCTTTCTTTTAGAGCATAAGTTTTCTAGAGGCATGGTAGATAGGACTTTATTCTTTAAGCATCATAATGATAAATTCTTTTAGTACAAATATATGTAGATGACATTATATTTGGCTTTATAGATCCCAAACTATGCAAAAGGTTTTCCAACCTTATACATTCTAAGTTTGAGATGAGTAGCATGGGTGAGATCTCCTACTTTCTTGGCCTCCAAGTGAAGCAGACACCTGATGGCATTTTCTTATCTCAATCCAAATTTTCTAAAGAACTGATCAAAAGGTTTGGGATGGTTGATGCCTCGGCTAAGAAAAAACCTATGGCTACAAATGTTGTGGTTGATTCTGATGAATAAGGGAAACCTATTGATCAGAAATTATATAGGTCCATTGTTGGGTCCCTTCTATATCTCATAGCAAGTAGACCTGATATTATGTTTGCTACTTGTCTTTGTGTTAGGTTCTAGGTGAACCCTAAAGAATCTCATCTAATTTTCCTAAAAAGAATTTTAAGATATATAAAGAGTTGCCCAAATCTAGGACTCTAGTATCCATCTGAGTCAGAATTTGAGTTAACTGGATACTCAGATGCTGACTTTGCTGGATGTAGAATGGACAGGAAAAGCACATCAGGAACATGCCAGTTCCTTGGTGCTAGAATTGTCTCCTGGTTTTGTAAAAAGCAGACATCTGAGTCTACATCAACAACAAAAGCTGAATATATAGCAGCTGGCAGTTGCTGTTCATAGATGTTATGGATACAAAATCAACACCTAGATTATTGATACAACTTAAATAATTCAACTCTATTTTGTGACAGTACCAGTATTATATCCATAGCACAGAATCCAGTGCATCATAGTAGGACCAAGCATATAGATGTTAGACATCATTTCACTAGAGAGTGTGTTGACAGGAAGAAAATTAATATTACCTTCATCCCCACTGATTTGCAAAAGGAAGATATCTTCACCAAACTCTTGGATGATAAGAAACACCTATCCTTTATGAATCAGCTAGGCATGAGGAATGGTGATACTTTAATTTAACTCTCTGTCTGTGGTCAAAGAATTTGCCCAAATTCGTTGAACGGAGCTCGACGAACTGAGGAAACATTCTTGATATATTTCGTCGACCTGAGATTGACGAACTCTCGGCATAAGTTGTTTTTCGTCGGCCTGAGATTGACTATCTGGCTTCAGAAAAAAATTTGTCGACCTAAGAATGACAAAAAGTTTTTCCCTTCTTCTAACTGAGATCGACGAACTCTTTTGTCAATAAAATATTTTTTCAACCCCAGATCGAAGATTTCTTTTGTTTCGCAGGATGGAGTTTGTCGTTTCATATTCTACAACCTTATAACTAGGTTTTCTTCGACATCCATCCCACACTTTCAGTTCCCTCGCACTTGATCTTTCTATTTCCTTGTTGCAGGTGACTATGTCGATTCTGACAGGTGCTCTCACAAGAATGAAGTTCGATATGGGATTCGATATTGACTTTGAATCGTTTTAAAATTCCGACCAGATATTCTGCAGTTGTTTGAGGAACTGCACCTGAAGAACTTGATGATGACTAGAATGAAGATAGCTGTGACTGAAATCAGAGAATGAGTTTACACTGCATCGGCTCCAGACATTAAAATGATGGTTGGAACCATATCGGGTAACTCCATCCCCTTAACTCCAGAAATTCTTACTAAAATTTTTGGTTTAGTAAATGGGGAAGAAGAACTTGAAATTGAATCTTCTGAATTCGATGAGATGTTGACTGTGATGGGTTATTCTGGAGACAACCACAACAAATTGCTGAATAAACACTTGTCTACCGGGTATAAGTTTCTTGCAGACATAGTCGGAAAGGTTTTACTCGGCAAGCATACCACCCATGATCATATTACTAGACAACAATTTCTAGTTATGTGTGCTGTAGTTAACAAGAAAGCCATTAATTGGGTTAGCATTCAGTTTAATCTGATAAGGAATAAAAATACTAAGAAAGAAGTGTGCTTTGAGAGGATACTTGGCATCTTCCTCAAGGCAAAGGCCGCTGAATCACTGGTCAATCCGACCATATTTATTAATGCCTCGAAGAGGCTCACCTGTGCCTTGTTTGGCAGGTGGGAGAGGAACATCCCAAAGCCATCCAGGGCTTCCTCCTCCAAGACTTCTGAGAGTACCAGGGTTGTTCAAGTCACTCCCCACCCTGTAGAGGACAATTCTATTCCTCCTCCTCCTCCACTTGTTCAAACTCCTTCCACATCCCTCCAACAAATTTCCACAACTCCCGAACATCAACCTACACCTCAACCTACACCTCCTGCTTCTCCTATTCATCCTTCTTCACCAGTTCATCTACCTACACCTCCAAAATCCCCTATTTATTCTCCAGTACAACAACAACAACATCTAGAGCAAGCTCTCTCTCCAGATTATGCTACTCCTCCTCTGTCCCCTCTTCCTTCTCATCTTACTAATATTCCTCCACTTCATAATCTCTCTTCCCTACCACCATTTAATCTTCTTTCATCTCCTTTAAATTCTCCACCCCCTCCAGATGAGCAAATGTTAGATTCTCATCCCTCCTCTTCCACTTTCAATCTATTTGTATCTACTCAACCCCCCCCCCCCCAGAATTCATGGAATTATCTTCACCCTCCATTTCCTCCATACTGAACTCCATCACACCTCTTCTTCAACAACTGATAGCAGAGTCTATTTCACCTCTTGCTTCTTCTATCTCCACTCTTGTTGCTCAGCTTTTTGCCCTTCCTGTCCCTCCTTCTGTCAGGGGCCTGGCTCCAGTTACTACTGAAACTAGGTAGGGGGAGATACTCTGTGAAGAAGTAGCTTTAGCAGTAACAGTAGTAGAAGCTCCAGCAATAGCAGTAGAAGCTCCAATAATAGCAGTAGTTGTAGATATTGTTGATACAGAGATTCGTGATGCAGAACTATCTGAATTTTTGGATTCAGATTTTGAGAAAACTGAGTTACCTCTTTCTGTGGACATTCTTTATGGAGACTGTTTTATTTCTCCAGATCTTGAACTGAATTTAGTTCTAAATTCTTTTGATCCTTTGTACAGAAATAGTCTTCCTTCTGTCTCTTTCTAGTCTTGTACAGATATAGTTTGCTACACAGCCCCAACAAGTTCATCAATCATTCAGGCTATCAAAGACTGCTTTGTTTCTAACATGGTTATGGATTCTAAAGTCCCAGCCTATGTTTTTGATGATAGACCCATTCCAAGTCTTGATGATCTCATTACTCAAGATATTGCTCAGGAAGCTGAAGAAGTTTCAGCTGAAGTTGTTCTTCCTCTAGTAGTTCTTCCTCCAGTTGTTCCACCTCAAGCTGAAAAGCAAGTTCCTCAAGAAATTATTGCAGAGATTGATGCATTGTATGACAATCCACAAGTCTCTTCTAAAGATTATCCAACTGATGATTCAGATTCTGATAATGGCAAGAAAAAAAATTCAAGAAAAGAAAGGCTGCTCCTAAGCCTAATCCAAGAAATGATAATCCATATTATATACTGCAGAAGATAACTCCTTATCAAGGAATGCCTCAATGGATGTGGTTGTCTAAAAATGAACATAAAGAAAGGAAGAAGAGGAGAGGATATAGGTCTCCTCCAAGACAATTCAGGAAAGACCCTCCTCCTCCTCCTCCCTCATCAAGCTCCTCAGGAAATATCATTCAGACACCTGCTCCTGTGACCAAAACTTATCAGAGACAACCTAAGCAAAGCAGTCAGTAATCCTCTGCATGTAATCCTCCTCCAGACTCCTCCAAGAAAGTTCCTATTGAAGAACAATTGTAAGACTCTAGTCCAAAAAGGCTAGAGTCTTCTCCTATTCCTTTTGTTGATCCAGAGCAGGAGACCTCTGCCAAGATGGCTAGATTTTAGGAATTAGTAGGACTCTCTCAGATTAGAAAAGCTAAAGCTGAAGGCAAGGACCCTTCTCAGTTTTCAACTATGTCATCCTACAGGAAAGAAGAGCTAAAAAGGTATGTTAAAGCTAATAAGTTCTTTAATGTTGATGATTACATAAAACTTCACCCAGAGGCTGTGGTACCAAGAACTTCATCTCAAACTATTATTGGAGCATCTTACATGTATATGTCAAAGAAAGAACCGACTGGGTTGGAGGCCTCAGGACGGTCGCCCCCAGGGCCAGGGAGGACTTCAGGGAAGAGATAACTTCCGGGAGCAAAGAAGGCTGGATCAGGGAGGATGGCGACAAGGACCAAGGGGTCATTTCCCACCGCCGCAGGAGTCCATGGAGGTGGGAAGAGGAAGAGGAGGAAGAATTCGGGGAGCCGGAAGAAGGGGAGGAGGAGAAGGAAGAGGGGGCAGGGTGGCGTTGCCCTATTGTGACTTCCATCAGGAGGAAGGTCACGCAACGGCCACCTGCCCAGAGTTTCTGGAGATAAGAGGGGCCAGAGGGGCCGGAAGGCAAGACCCGCCTGTAAGGATCGTCGAAGTACAGCGAGAAGAGGCTGAGGACAGGTGTGAAGACAGGGTAGACGTGGGGACCCGAGGAGGGATCGGAGTAATCCATGGGGGAGTGGGGATCGAGGCAACCCGCAAGGGGAGCCTTCAAACCATGTTCCGCTGAGGGGTCACCTCAACCTCCCTGGCTCCCCCCCCCCCCCCCCCGAGAGGAGAAGATCACTTTCTCATCCGCAGATATGCCAGACTACGAGGATCCGTTCTGCGACGCGCTTGTGATCCAGACAACGGTAGAAAACTACACCGTCTCCCGGATACTGGTGGATAACGGGAGCTCGGTGAACGTGATCTTCAAGAAGGCCTTCGACGAGATGAGGGTGGAAGGAAAAAGGGTCCTGGCTTCTGATGGACCGCTCTTTGGTTTCTCCGGAGAAAGGAAAGAAGTGGAAGGGGGAGTGGGCCTGCATGTGAGGCTTGGGGGCATCTCACGGAACTGTCGGTTCGTGATCGTAGACGCCCCGAGTAGTTACAATGCCATCTTTGGACGTCCCCTCATCAGCGCCTTTCGCTGCGTGCCCTCCTCATACCACCAATGCCTCAAGTTCAACAATGGAGGGGTGCAGGTTAGGATCAGGGGGGATCCGAAGATGGCAAGGCAGTGCTATGTGACGGCGGTTAACACCGTGTCGTGGATGGCGGAGGCAGAGGAGTTGGAGAAGGAGATGGTTGAGCAGGAAGGAGTTGAGGAAGGGGAGATAAGCCTGGGAGAGGCGATGGAGGTTGTTGAGGAGATGGCGGAAGTGGAGGAGATTGGCCTAGAAGAGGCGAGAGGAGTGACGGATGAAGAAGAGCAGAGGCAGGAGGAGAGCCTGGAGGAGGCGACGAAAGTTGATGAGGTTGGGGGAGAGGAGCTCGAGTTTGAGCAGGAAGAGGCAAGGGTAAGTTGGGAGCGGTCGGGGCTGGAGCCGGCCGAAGAAGTGGTGGAGATGGAGGTGCTTACAAGAGCGGGGAAGGTGCAAAGGGTTCAGATCAGCGGAGGCTTGAGCCTCGAGGATCAGGAGCGGATGCGAGCCTGCATCCAAAGCAACGTCGACATCTTCGCTTGGAGCGCGACAGACATGCCGGGCATCGACGCGGACGTGGCCTGTCATCGCTTGAACCTGGATCCCCGAGCCTGCCCCATACGCCAAAAGATGAGAGCCATCGCCACCAAGCTAGAAGCCCCCATCCGAGAGGAGGTCAAAAAGCTCCTGGACGCAGGCTTCATCTCAGAGATCCAGTATCCAAGCTGGATCTCCAACGTGGTAATGGTAAAGAAGGGAGGAGGAAAATGGCGCATGTGTATTGATTTTTCTTTATTAAATAAATCATGTCCCAAGGATTGCTACCCCTTGCCTCGAATCGACGCGCTGGTTGACTCAGCCGTCAGTTTTTCTCTTATGAGTTTTTTAGATGCATTTTCAGGTTACCATCAGATCCGGATGCACCCTCCTGATGTCAAGGATGTTTCCTTCATCACAAGAGAGGGATGCTTCAGCTATAAGATGATGCCCTTCGGGTTGAAGAACGCAGGGGCAACGTACCAACGCATGATGGATCGAATCTTTCGAGATCAAAGGGGAAGGAACCTGGAGGTCTACGTGGACGACCTCATGGTCAAGAGTAAGTGTGTTGATTCCCACTTGCGGGACTTGGAGGAAACGTTTGCCACCCTGCGAAGGTTCAAGATGAGGTTGAACCCCTTGAAGTGCGTCTTCGGGGCTAGTCGCGGTAAATTCCTCGGACACCTCTTGACTCCCGCGGGGGTAGAACCTAACCCCAATAAGGTTAAGGCTATTCTAGACCTGGAATCACCTCGCAGTGCCAAAGAGGTCCAGCGCTTGACCGGGAAGTTGGCCGGGCTAAGCAGGTTCCTCTCTCGGTCAGGGGATAGGTGTTCCTCTTTCTTTAAAGTACTTCGTGGTAACCAAGTGTTCGAATGGACAGCCGAATGTGAAGAGGCATTTCAGGGGCTGAAGAGGCAACTCTCCCAAGCTCCATTACTTCAAAGCCCGAAGGAAGGGGAGGACCTAGCCTTGTATCTCGGAGTGGGGATAGAGGCAGTGAGCTCCGTCTTGGTTAGGGAGGAGGGGAAGAAACAGTTGCCCGTCTATTATGTAAGCCGAATCTTAAAAAAGGCGGAGCTCCGATACCCCATCCTGGAGAAGCTAGCGTATGCTTTGGTCATCTCAGCTAGGAAGCTTCGCCCTTACTTTCAGGCGCACTCGATTAGGGTGGTAACCGACCATCCTCTTCGCAAGGTCTTCGAGGGGGTGGAACATTCAGGAAGGTTGGCAAAGTGGTCCATCGAGCTAAGCGAGTTTGACATTTCATTTGTTCCAAGGCTCTCCATCAAAGCCCAAGCCGTGGCGGACTTTTTGGCGGATTATGTCACCGAGGCCGAGGAAGAAGAGCCGAGGCCGTCGGAGGCATGGAAGATGATGGTCGATGGAGCCTCAGAAAGGCACTCCCGGGGAGGAGTTGTGGTGCTGGTAAGTCCCCAAGGGGTTACCATAGAGCAAGCAGTGGCCTTCCACTTCCCTGTAACCAATAATCAGGCGGAGTACGAAGCCGTGATAGCCGGTCTCCGACTGGCAAAGGAGTTGGAGATTCAGGATGTGGAGGCCTTCACAGACTCAATGGTGGTGGCATCGCAGATCCGAGGGGAGTTCGAGGCCCGGGAGCCTACCCTCGCGAGATATCTATCAAAGGTAAGAACTATCATTGGAGGTTTCCGTTCTTTTTCTATTCAACATGTTCCTAGGGAGGAAAGCATGGCAGCTGACCGATTAGCAAAGTTCGGGCCTCGGGGTGGAGGTACCCTGACCGAACTATTTCGGCCAGCCATTGAAGAGGGGGAGTTGATGGAGGTATGTCGGTGGTCCTCATGGATAGATCCGTTGGTGACCTTCTTGACCACAGGGGAGCTGTCGGAGGAAGTCAAGAATGCAAAAAGCTTCAGGCACAAGGCGGCTCACTATCTGATGCTGGATGGGAGCTTACATCGGAAGATGTTGTCAGGGCTCCTCGCGAGATGTGTAGCCGAGGAGGAAGTCTCTAAGATTCTGGAAGAGGTGCATTATGGAGAGTGCGGCAGTCACTCAGGGGGAAGGACATTGGAGGCAAGGGTGATAAGGCAAGGATATTTTTGGCAGACCTTGAGGAAGGATGCAGCTGAGTTTGCAAAGAGATGTCTGAAGTGTCAGGTACATGCTCCCCTCCAGCTCTTGCCCACCCAAAGGCTTCGAAGCATCACGGCGCCATGGCCCTTCGCCATTTGGGGAATGGACCGTGTTGGACCCTTTCTTCCAGCTAGTGGGCAGAGGAGATTCCTCCTAGTTATAATTGACTACTTCTCCAAGTGGTTGGAGATCAAGCTGTTAGCCAAGGTAACCTCCCAGGTCATCAGGAACTTCGTTTGGGGAGAAATCATTTGCAGGCACGGATTGCCCCAAGCGATAGTGACAAACAACGGTCCTCAGTTTGCCAGCGAAGAATTCATCAGTTTCTGCACCTAATTGGGGATTGACCTCAGGTTTGCCTCTGTCCATCATCCTCGGAGCAATGGCCAGGTGGAGGCGGCAAACAAGATCATTATCAGCTTGCTCAGAAAGAAGGTGGAGAACCTGAAGGATAACTGGGTGGAACAGCTCCCTTCCATTCTGTGGGCCTTGCGAACGACTCCGAACACGGCCATAGGGGAGACCCCCTTCAAGCTCTCTCATGGGTGTGAGGCTGTCCTCCCGGTGGAGTTCGAGGTTCGGTCCCCAAGGGTCGCGGCCGCAGCTGAGGGAAGCGAAGCTTGGAGGTTGGAGAATGAGGAAGGGTTGCGCCTCTCATTAGATATGGTGGAAGAGCTGCGGGATGTTGCCGCCATCAGGCAAGAAGAAGTAAAATGGCGAATGGCTCGGTACTTCGATAAGCACATTAGAGTCAAGCAATTTGCAGAGGGGGATCTAGTACTGAAAAAGGTCGACGCTGCAGGAAGGTCGGCCGCGGTTGGTAAGCTCAACCCTAGCTGGGAAGGGCCTTATATAGTAGAGAAGGCTCTGGCTAACGGAGGCTACTATCTCCAGGATGCGGAGGGAAGGACCTTGAGTCATACCTGGAATGGTGACGATCTGAAGCGCTTCTAACCGTAAGAGGGAAAGAAGGATTGTAATGTTGTAAACAACCATTGCATTTTCAATAAGTTTATTCCAGAATGTTGACTATCTTTGAGTATGCAATCTTTATGTTTTTTGTTTTAACTGGCTATGACTTCTCATCTCAATGATGGAATAGGCCTGGTTGAAGGAACCTTCATCAACACCCCGAGCTCGGCTCGGCCCCAGGTAGACCCACTGCGCAGGCTCCCATCTAGCTGGCAGGTCCGAAGGATCGCCTGTGGGGGAGAGGTTTGGTTATCTTCATCAACACCCCGAGCTCGGCTCGGCCCCAGGTAGACCCGCTGCGCAGGCTCCCATCTAGCTGGCAGGTCCGAAGGCTCGCCTGTGGGGGAGAGGTTTGGTTATCTTCATCAACACCCCGAGCTCGGCTCGGCCCCAGGTAGACCCGCTGCGCAGGCTCCCATCTAGCTGGCAGGTCCGAAGGCTCGCCTGTGGGGGAGAGGTTTGGTTATCTTCATCAACACCCCGAGCTCGGCTCGGCCCCAGGTAGACCCGCTGTGCAGGCTCCCATCTAGCTGGCAGGTCCGAAGGCTCGCCTGTGGGGGAGAGGTTTGGTTATCTTCATCAACACCCCGAGCTCGGCTCGGCCCCAGGTAGACCCGCTGCGCAGGCTCCCATCTAGCTGGCAGGTCTGAAGGCTCGCCTGTGGGGGAGAGGTTTGGTTATCTTCATCAACACCCCGAGCTCGACTCGGCCCCAGGTAGACCCGCTGTGCAGGCTCCCATCTAGCTGGCAGGTCCGAAGGCTTGCCTGTAGGGGAGAGGTTTGGTTATCTTCATCAACACCCCGAGCTCGGCTCGGCCCCAGGTAGACCCGCTGCGCAGGCTCCCATCTAGCTGGCAGGTCCGAAGGCTCGCCTGTGGGGGAGAGGTTTGGTTATCTTCATCAACACCCCGAGCTCGGCTCGGCCCCAGGTAGACCCGCTGCGCAGGCTCCCATCTAGCTGGCAGGTCCGAAGGCTCGCCTGTGGGGGAGAGGTTTGGTTATCTTCATCAACACCCCGAGCTCGGCTCGGCCCCAGGTAGACTCGCTGCGCAGGCTCCCATCTAGCTGGCAGGTCCGAAGGCTCGCCTGTGGGGGAGAGGTTTGGTTATCTTCATCAACACCCCGAGATCGGCTCGGCCCCAGGTAGACCCGCTGCGCAGGCTCACATCTAGCTGGCAGGTCCGAAGGCTCGCCTGTAGGGGAGAGGTTTGGTTATCTTCATCAACACCCCGAGCTCAGCTCGGCCCCAGGTAGACCCGCTGCACAGGCTCCCATCTAGCTGGCAGGTCTGAAGGCTCGCCTGTGGGGGAGAGGTTTGGTTGTCTTCATCAACACCCCGAGCTCGGCTCGACCCCAGGTAGACCCGCTGCGCAGGCTCCCATCTAGCTGGAAGGTCCGAAGGCTCGCCTGTGGGGGAGAGGTTTGGTTATCTTCATCAACACCCCGAGCTCGGCTCGGCCCCAGGTAGACCCGCTGCGCAGGCTCTCATCAAGCTGGCAGGTCCGAAGGCTCGCCTGTGGGGGAGAGGTTTTGTTATCTTCATCAACACCCCGAGCTCGGCTCGGCCCCAGGTAGACCCGCTGCGCAGGCTCTCATCAAGCTGGCAGGCCCGAAGGCTCGCCTGTGGGGGAAAGGTTGGCTCTTGCGATACTTTGTTCTTAGCCACTTCTACGACACCCCGAGCTCGGCTCGGCCCCAGGTAGACCCGCTGCGCAGGCTCTCATCAAGCTGGCAGGCCCGAAGGCTCGCCTGTGGGGGAAAGGTTGGCTCTTGCGATACTTTGTTCTTAGCCACTTCTACGACACTCCGAGCTCGGCTCGGCCCCCGGTAGAGCCGCTGCACAGGCTCTCATCAAGCTGGCAGGCCCGAAGGATCGCCTGTGGGGGAAAGGTTGGCTCTTACGATACTTTGTTCTTAGCCACTTCTACGACACCCCGAGCTCGGCTCGGCCCCAGGTAGACCCGCTGCGCAGGCTCTCATCAAGCTGGCAGGCCCGAAGGCTCGCCTGTGGGGGAAAGGTTGGCTCTTGCGATACTTTGTTCTTAGCCACTTCTACGACACCCCGAGCTCGGCTCGGCCCCAGGTAGACCTGCTGCGCAGGCTCTCATCAAGCTGGCAGGCCCGAAGGCTCGCCTGTGGGGGAAAGGTTGGCTCTTGTGATACTTTGTTCTTAGCCACTTCTACGACACCCCGAGCTCGGCTCGGCCCCAGGTAGACCCGCTGCGCAGGCTCTCATCAAGCTGGCAGGCCCGAAGGCTCGCCTGTGGGGGAAAGGTTGGCTCTTGCGATACTTTGTTCTTAGCCACTTCTACGACACCCCGAGCTCGGCTCGGCCCCAGGTTGACTCGCTGCGCAGGCTCCCATCAAGCTGGCAGGCCCGAAGGCTCACCTGCGGGGGATAGGTGGAGTCCTTGACTTTTTGATCCTTGGTTCTTGGTTGGTAGTTACTACGTTACAACGAGCTCGGCTCGAACCCCGGTAGACCCGCTGCGCAGGCTCCCATATAAGCTAGCAGGTCCGACGGCTCGCCGGTGGGGTAGGGGTTTAATTGGTCGGAAAAATATGTGAGCAGGGCCCTGGCCTAGACCGGATGCAAGGCCCTAAAGGTCTCGGCTCAAAGGTCTCGGCCAGTAAAGGTCTCGGTCAAAGGGGGCTCTCGCAAAAGGAGGCTCCCGGCGGACCTGGGCAGGACGACTTAATTGGCGACGCGAGGTTCCCGCCTAACTGATCTCTAAGAAAGATTACCCTAAAGAGACTAAGGGTCTCGGCGGAAGCTCGCGCGGAAGCCATTCGGCAGAATAATATACTTTCAAGCACACACTGACAATGAAAGATGAAACATTACTTTACATAAAATTAATTACAAAAGTTGGAGCCTCTCGCTCATTACAAAAGAAACAAAAAGAAAAAAGAAGCTTAGGGGGACGCGCTGTAACTCCCGCTGGTGCTCTCGCTTGAATCATCGCCAGAGCTCGCTTCAGATGTCTCGCCAGCGGCGGTAGAAGACCTCGGGATGTCTGAGGGAGGCGAGTCCAGCGCGCCCGGAGGTTTGGGAACTGGATCGTAGAGCCAAGGAAGAAGTTGGCGAGCGTCGATGGTCGCGCCGTCCTCCCGAAGCAGCTTGACGTCTCGCAGCGTCTCGAGCGTCAGCTTGACGGTTGCCTGAGCGTTGGCTTGCAGCAGCTTGTCAACGTCGTACTCCGAGAGGTAACGACTCTGCAGCCTCGCATCTAGCTCCGGAGGCAGGACCTTCGCCATCTCAGCGCGAAGCTGTTCCCTCAGGAGGACGCTCTCGCAGCGCGCGTTGGCCAGCTCTGCACGAAGCTCCTTGACTTGGGCAGAATCCTGTGAAAAAAGAGTTCAGTCTGGAAACATCGCACAGTCGTAACTTTGAGAAATGAGAGCAAGGGTTCAGGAGGGCCTCGCTTACCTCGGTCGCGGGGCGTAGAGACAGCGCCAGTCGAGCATCCGCAAGCTCCTGTTGAGCTCTCGCGAGTTCTTCTCCCGCGGTGTGCGCTCGAGCCATCGCGTCCTCCCTTGCCTTGCGCATATCGGTGAAATTCTTGTCGAGGGTGATGCTTCGGCGCGCACACATATGCGCAAGCTCGAACCCGCGCAATAGAGCCCGGATGGCATCGAAGGCTAGAAGGCGGGTGGACATCTGGTCAAACACGCTGGCATCCTCTCGGCTGTAAAGGCCATATCCAAGCGAGAAGGCCTCGCCAGTCACATCTTCCCCCTCCGCCCAGCTGGGAAGGAGCGTCGTAACCTTGATTAAGTTTGACTCGGGGTCCCATTCCATCTGAGGCTTCCCCTCTGCGTCGACGTACTTCACGCCGAAACCAAAGTTCCTGTGCCCTTTCGGCACCTCCCGGGGCGGAGCTCGGACGGAGGTTTCGGCGGCGAGCACTTCTCCCCCAGCCTCGCTTGCGGCCGGTGGGTTCCCGGTGGAAGCCTCGGCGCGGCTCTTGGCGGCGGCATCCATCTCGCTGGCCCTTTGGAGGATCGCTTCGAAGGAGCTGCCTGCGGGAAGGGGTTGGACAGGCGAGACCGCCGGGGCTTTCCCCTTCTCAAGAGCAGATGGTTTGGGCCTCTTCAGCGTTCGGAGAGGAGGAAGGGTGACCTTCCGCTTCTTGGCTGGTGGCGGCAAAGGAGGGGCTGGATCGTTTTGGCAGGTGCTGGCGCTAGCTTCCGCGAGCGCAAGGGAGCCTCTCGCGGCCAGACCCTCGACACCCCGGCCTTCAGCGAAGGGTTGGCGCAGAGGGACCTCCCGCTCTCCTGCAAAGTTAAAACACTTCAGCGCAAGAAGATCTTTGATAAAAGAGGGAATCTGAGGCGAGACCATACCTTCGCCCGAGTGAACGAGTGGGAGGGAGTCGACGTCTCGCCTGAGGTAGGGAACATCGAACTCCTTGGTTCCAAAGAATTCCAGGATTGCGCTCTCGCGCGATCCCAGAGTAGGCGGTTTGTAGGCAGCGTCCTCGTACTGAACGGGCTGAAGCGGGACGTTGCCAAAATCCCCGCTGACATAAACGAATTTCTCGCCCCAGTGATGGTGCTTGTTGGCGAGACCGGTAACCTCGAGCAGTTGCCCGGAGAAGAAAACCACCCCTCCCTTGGCGCGGAAGTTGAATAGCTTCCGAAAGATGGGCAAACTGAACTCGATCCTCTCGGATCGCATATAGCATATGAATGCTATAAGGATCGCTACTGAGTTCGGGTTCAGTTGGGCGGGAACCACCCCATAGTAACGAAGAGCAAGCCGAACCTCCGGCCAAAGGGGAAAGCGGAAGCCCACCTCGAAATGCTCGAGGGGGATGGCGAGTTCTCCCGCCTCCAGAGTATTCACCTTATCGTGATTACCCGGGTTCCGCGCCGAGAAGCCAGCGGGAATATAGCGGTCAACGATCAGGTTATATTCGTCTAGGGTGAGCTTGCAGGAAGGGAAGAGGTGTTTTTGGAAAGCTTCCGCGTAGTGGGCGCGACCCTTGTTCTCGCCAGGCATGGTGGGTTCGCGAGTGAGAGCGAGAGCTGAAAAAGGTCGAAGCGGAAACGAGAACGCGAGAGCAAGGAAGGAAGGCTGAGGTTCCGGATCGAAGAAGTAAATGCGGTTGGCAGACTTCTCTATTTATAGGGAATCGTAGTCATCATGGATCCATCTGACGGAGAGAGAAAGTGACGGTAGAGTACAGCTGTCAGAATCTGGACTAACGGCGCCTCGATTTTCCCCCTCGGGATGGCAGCGGTCAACGGTCGTTCCTGGTTTCGACACAATTATCTCGATCATCGCAAGCCTCCTAGATTGGCGCAAGCCTCCTAGATTGGCGCGAGCCTCCTAGATTGGCGCGAGCCTCCTAGATTGGCGCAAGCATCCTATATTGGTGTAGGCGTCTTAATTTAAAAGCCTCGCAGAGCAATAAAAAGGAAAGGAAAGAGAGACATTGGTAACAGTGAGGTTCTCGCCAACGAAAGTTGGATAAACTTAATTAACAGTAATGTTTATTACAGATACATTGATAAAAGAGATTCAAGCGAGAAGTCTAATAGGGCTTCCAATACCATCGTCCTCGTTCTCGCCGCCTAGTTCTTGGAGGCACCAGCGGATTGAAATAAGACGATAGGGTGGTACACCCAAGGTTGATCCGCCTGGCGTGATCTCGGATCTGCGAGATGCATCTCCCTGGCGAAGACTCGGCGGAAGGCCCTCCCGGACGATCAGCCTCGCCTAAGAAGAAATCCCGCTCCAGAGTCTCCAACCTTTGCTCCACAGATTCGCGGAACGCTTTTGCCGCGGCAGAGTGAGCATGATCTCGCCGGATGAGCCTGGCCAGGATAGTCGAGATCTTCTTCCTCCTCCCCTTCGCGCTCCCGGCGCTGTTCAATATTCCTTCTATCTCGCCAGACGAAGGGAGGGGAGAATCTTCCTCTTCTTCATCGTCCTCATCTTCATCATCATCTTCTTCTTCCCGGTTGGCTTCCGACCGTAAGCCGGGATCACCTGCAAAGGAAACGCACGAGAATTTGGGTCAAGGCATGACAATCAACAGTCCAGAAAAGTTTCGCATACCTGCGGTTGGGCGAGAACCGTTAACCAAAGTTGGACGAGAAGGCCCGGCCCCTCCGTTGGTTCCATAAAGGAGGTGAAGAGGCTTGCCCAGCCACGGGCGGAAGGGCTCGCGCACGATGGTCCCGACCTGGCCAGAAGCTCGTGGGGAGTTGTCTTCTCCCAAGAGATGATCGGCATCCTTGGGAGTAGCGGAGGGATCAGAGGCCGTCCCTCCCGCCTGCAGGGTAGGATTGGTCACTAGGGGAGGCAATTCCACAGTTCTCGCTTCTACTTCCCTGGCGGTTAGGCCCGGGTCGGAGGGAGCGGGCACTGCGAGAAGACAGTTCAGAAAAGAAAAGGCAGGGTTGACATATCGATAGTAGCAAAACGTACCTGTCGTTTCGGTCTCGGCTGAAGGAATTGCGTCCAAGACCCGTGTTTGGTCCTTGGGGGAATGAGCGGGCAGGTTCGAAGAACTCAGCGGGATCTCGACGTCATCGTTAGGAGCGGATTCCTGCGAAAGCTTACTTTAACCATCGGATCTAGTGCACAATCGGCTCGGTAGGCACGGTTGGAAGGCTTACCTTCTGCGGGGAAGGATCCCCCGCAGGATTGGGAGTGGGGGAAGGAGGATCCCTGTTCTCGCGAGAAAGGTCCCGACGGACCACCTTCGCCCTTTTCTTTTCCTTCTTCTTCGGCTCGGAAGACCCGGCGGTTGAAGTCTTTCTCGCTAACCATGGAGCCACCGCCGCACAGTTAGCCAAGGCCCGCGCTTGGGCAGCGGCTAACCGGTCTTGGAGGTCTTGCGGAAGTGGTTTGGCAGCACGTTTGGGATGCATGGTAAGCTCGCGCAAAAATCTCTGAGGCGAGAGCTCAGTTGGAAAACCGTACTTCAAGGGCAGGGCGTATGGACGCCTATCAGTACATATTTATAGCCGCAGTAGGACCCACCAAAATATTCCCTTGGTAGGCGGACACGTGTCCAGCGAATATTATGGGGGTTGGACTTGTCTTGTCGAGCGCAGGGCTAGCTCGAAAAGAGCGGGGATTGTGTACAACCCCATATTCGCTGGGTGGGACCCGGAGACTTCACTGAGGGATTGGGCTAGCCTCAGGCTAGCCTTGGGTTAACCCTAAGGCATACTGGTGGAGTTCTCGTCCTTAAAGGCTCCCGCCTGGCGGTGGGCGATATCGTTCGCGCCACGACAGGCTTTGGGTCCAAAGCCAGAGGAGCTTCCGCCCTGAAGGAGCTCCCGCCAAGGGCAGGCGAAAGCTGGGGAAACCAGGGCAGATAGTCGAGCGCAGATAGTCGAGCTCCCGGCAGGAGAGATCGTCGACCAACCAGGGCAGATAGTCGAGCGCAGATAGTCGAGCTCCCGGCAGGAGAGATCGTCGACCGACCAGAGCGGGTGGCTTGACTACAGAAGCTCCCGCCTTAGGGAAAGCTCCCGCCCAGGGCAGGCGAGAAGGCCTTAGGTGAGCCTTCATTCGCAATGGCATCATGACTACCTAGCGCGAGAACCTTCCTAGCAGGAGCTCTCGCCAAGGCGGGCCTAGAGGGGACCCAGCGAGAGCCTTCTAGGCCGGGGGTCTCGCCAAGTGGGCCCACGGGGTGGGACCCGGAGTCCAGAGAAGATTATTTTATTATTATCCCGAGGTAAAATTACCCAAATGCCCTTGGGATGACAGCGGGATTTGGCTATTGGCAGACCCTTCAGGGGTATTTCAGTATTTTCAGGTCAAAGGAGGACTATAAAAAGACCCATAGGGGCTCTTTGGAAGGCAGGCTTTTCATTACTCTCCAACTCTAGTGCCTTCTGAGGAGCTCCCAGCCCAGCATTTGGCTTTGGAGGGGAAGCTCTCAGATATCTTCCGGGTGTGTGGTGGGACCTCCCAGCTGAGGCTTTGGGTCAGTCTTTCGACCTTAGTAGCCAGTCAAGGGTCGAGATAAGAGAGAAGTAGGCGTCGGCTGCACTTTGGTTTGTGAACATTCGTTGGAGTCAATTTTGGCTTCAACAGTTAACTTATTCAACTCCCTATAATCAATGCACGGCCTCATAGAACCATCCTTCTTTTTCACAAACAAGATGGGAGCACCCCAAGGCGAAGAACATGGCCTAATAAATCCACACTGCAGCAGCTCATCTAGCTGGGTATGCAACTCTTCCAGTTCACGAGGGGCCATACAGTACGGTGCCTTAGCAAAATGGCGAGTACCCTGCTCAAGATAAATACCAAACTCCACATCCCTCTAAGGTATAAGACCAGGAAGAATGATTGGGAAAATATCGAGAAACTCTCGCACCACAGAAATATCCTCAATGCGGGACACACTACTAACAGTTTCCAAAATAGAAATCATGTAAGCAAAACAACTGTAATCTAAGAGTTTCCGAGCACAAACAATAGAAATAATCAGGGAATCCTGGCACGAAAAACCATATACACTCATGGGGTGGTCGTTGTCCATCTTGAAGTCCAAACTATAAGACCCTCCAATTACCAAGGAGTTTACCCGATCTTATGCCTAAAACTATCGCCCTATGGTGACACTAACACACGGGTTAATTGTCATCGCACGACGCTGATCCTGTCGGTTATTACGATCATTTAACCTGTAGACTATTTTGAGAATAGAAGCAAATAACAATTACATAATAAGTCCACCTGTCACAGAGCATCATCATATATAAATAATGAAAAATACAGTCCACAATGAGTATAAAAATGAGAGTAAGGGTGTATGCACAGTACATGCCAAAATAGAACAAATCACTCTCTCACACAACACTAAGCAAAAGCTAAACTAACACTCTCATCACCTAACGTTGAACCATAGTAGTAGCGTGTGTTATCTGCTCCTCAAGTCCTGCCACCTCATCTTGTTGGCTATGCTAGTGCTCTGTCTCCTTGAACTCCTAAAATGATACCGTCACAACTGATCATTAGTCATACAGACTAAGCCATTTTGTCCTCACCTCACCCCCACGACTCCTAGGCGCCATGCGGAAGGATGAAAGTGGAGGACAATAAGGGGTAGAAACAAAAGAGCAGGTGATAGTGGAACTATGCTAACAAGAGTAAGCATCTAACATTTATATCATTATACTAGCAGTTGTATGTATATAATAAGAGTATAAAGATTATAATGAAAGGAGAAGCATTATTGAAAAGAGAAGCACAAAAGTAAAGGAGGAACAGCGCAGTAAGGTAAACAACTACAACTAATCTATCATCATAGGAGTCCCTTGACTTATATGAATACACATACAAACTTATAAGTTAGGGTTTCAGAAATTATAACTCATCATATAAAAGAGCTCATACTAATTTATATGATAAGGATCTGCGATATGAATGTCCTAAGTATTAGGTATTTTATGATGTGTTATGTATGTTATGATTCACACAAGTGCAACTCACACACACGACTATGTGATTACAGACATTTAGTTCCCACTTTTTGTAGTTAGCTAAACTATCTGGCACTACCGTTGTGGCTACGACAATAGTGGAGCAGGAGTCTTCACTCCTAGGCGGGTATACACACTACCGGGCCTAGACCTCCCATACGCCTCTATACACATCCTAGTTGCACTCTAGATTCTCTGGGTACTATTTGCTGGCTAACACACCAGTCTTTTGGTCGAGTGTGCATTTTCAGGGATCGTCCTCCAAACCGCAGTATAAACAACCTACTGTCCCCTCAAACCCTCACACCTCGCCAGAGTCATCTTACTGTCATCGGTGTGATGACTGGCCCAGTACCGCATGACCCGCCACTGATTTGTTTCTATGCACTATAAGATATTTCAGCCCGAGCCTCCAGCTTGCAGGACCAACCTGTCCTGATACCAAACTATCGAGCCTTCAGCTCACAGGACGGACCCATCCTGTATCAACTCCCGAGCATCCAGCTCGCAGGACTAACACGTCCTATATCCCTCTAACCCTTCATGGGTGAGATTATAATTGTACCTCAACCTATTAGACTACTCTTGTCTAATTTTATTTGTACTTAGCGATTTAGGGTTAATCTTGCACTTCCCGAGGTCTGTGCGGTGAAGGGCTCGCAGTGGTACTAGGGAATACGATGGGTTGAATCTCATATTCTCCTTTCAGGACACTTATTATTATTAGTGAATACTTGATATTAACACCCCACTCTCATTATTTCTCTTGAGTAAACCTAATGATTTAATGTACTTTTAGGAGAGCGATGATCTTTCGTCGAATCCCGACCTAGCTATTCTCTTTGGTGACTTGCACTCTAACACTTGATAATAAGTAGTGACATACTTATGATCCTGACTAGGGTATCAAACTTCTCAATACACTTCTAATTTCAGTTATATCCCAACACCCTGAATGTTCTAACATTACATCTCACTTTTACAAAATGTATCCCAAGCCTAACCTTAACCCATGTGAGGTGACTTCTGATTCCTTGGGCCAAAGGCCTCCAACTTTTATCATGGGTTAATCATATGACTATTACTGGTAATTCAGAATTCCATAATTTTTCTAATTATTTTAGGCCATAATTAAGATTATTTAATTATATGTCATAAGTCACATTGAACATGAACTATCATAACCACGGGTCATCAAAGTCTAATTAATTTATTTGATATCCATCTTGGTTGAAAAGATCAGTGTACAAAATTTCCTAATTTTCCAGAATAATTTGACCCATGTTTTCTATTTATGACTAATATCATAAATTTATCCCTTTACAAAATAAGTATTAAAAATACACAACTAAAAATTCAAGGAAAATTTCCAGAGACCAATATTGTCAGGATAGAGCTCAAAACAAATTTTCACAGTTATATCTAGGGGTTTTACTTAAAATTATCATAATTCAAAATATTTATGGAAATGTCATTATTAGTACAAAGATGATAACTAATCATCCAAAAATTCCAAGAAATATTACAAAGGTTTACAATACTGAAATAAGTGTTTAGACAATTTCTTATAATTTTCTAAGTAAAATTAGTCATCCTTTTAATCAAAATCAAATATGGGTATAAATGGAACGTACACTATTTTCACAAGAAATAATTCCCAAAAACTCTCACCAAATTTTCCAAAGAAATGAAATAATATTTTAGGGCTTTTCAATGATTTAGAGTTTTCCAAGTTCATCTGCCCTAGTTTTCTACTATGACACATAAGTGTATTAAATTTAAACTATAGGATTTTTGTTTCCCAAAATCCTAATATCTCTATGGAAGGTGTATTTCATCTCCATAAAACCCTTGAAAAGATTTCATTGACATATAATGAGTCAAATAGGCTTAATTTCTCATTTTTGTATTTTTTCTATAAGCACACAAATAATACATCTACCTTCAACTTACAAGTTGGATCCACCAACATGCAAAGGTCCAAATGACCCTAAAGTTTTACCAGGATCCTAAAATGATATTAGGATCAATCCACCCAAATTTGGGGGCAATTGGAGTTTAAAATCACCCTAAATTTTATTTATTTGATAAATCAAAATTTTGACTAAAACAGTATAAAAATGTCCTCCAAAAAATCTAATTTTTGGGCACAATCTAAGTCTAGTATATAGATATGCATGATCCAAATTTTGTACTTTAGCTTGGGCACTCATTTTAATTTATGCCCTAAGTTAGGAGCAATCTTAGGAGAATGACCCTACAAGGAGATACACTGCTCCAAATTACTTGATTAAGGTGTCAAAATAAAGTTACGGCCTAGGGCTACATTTTCTCTGTTAAAAACTTTTCTGAATCTGCTCTTAAAGGGCCTATACTTAACATGAAAAATACTATAATATATGTGATAGAAATTTAAATAGGAATCAAATCATCTATAGTATAATATTGGTTATTTCAACGGCATCGGGTCGTCGTTCCCGATCAGTCAATGGTTATGATTCAACCCGCCGGGGTCAACTTGAATTCCTATTTTCGGCCACCTGGGCCACAACCACCGCCGACAATTATCACCACTACCTTCGTTGAGGTGGCAGATGGTGTTTCCCAGCGACATGGTTGTCGGAGGCGACTCCTCTGGCGAACCCGAGCAAAAAGAAAAACTCGGCATTCTCTCCATTTTCTCCCATGGCATCGGGCTAAATTGAGCCTGATATCTCTTTTATTCGATCTAGATTTCTAGCGCAATGGGAGGGGAGGAGAAACAGGCATATAATCGTGATTGGCGGTGGGTGTGGTGGTGGTGCGCCACGACCGACGATCTCTCGTGAGCTAGCTCCAAAGCTCGTTTCTCCACCTAAATCTCTACTCCAGGACTTGATTTCCACTCCTCTCAGTGCTCTAAACGTGATGGTGAAGTCAAATGGGGTTGGGGTTGGCTGATTGTGGAGTTTTGAATAGAGGAGTTTTCGGCCAAGCCTTTGATGCTCCTCCTTGGCTCCAAGTGGCACCTCCATTGCAGGAATTCTGTAGGGAATTAACTTGTGAGCTCAGAGGTGGGCTTGGGAATAGAGAAGGAGGGCCACTTGGCCTTCATTCCATATTTCCTCCTTTTCTCTCTCCTCCACTTGGTGAAATCCCAAAATTACCCTCATACATGTTACTACCCTCCAAAACTAGAGGGTAGGGGCTGTATTTGAGCACTTGGGCTGCTAATGGGTCATGGTTCAAGGCTTTAACTCATTGGGATTGGGCTTGGCTCTTCATTCCTCCTTTAGTCCTAATATTGACCAAGTTTGACTTTTAGGGTTGACTTGGTCAATTTGATAAGTGGGATGGCCTCACTTGATGGTCATGGACCCTATGAAACCACCCAACATGAGTTGGGCCATCGTGATGCCCTACTTGGGCTAAGTGGACCTATATAAGTGATTTTGACCAAATTAAGGTTAACGTTGACTTTGGTCAAATTGGGCCAATGGGTGACCATGTGATGGGGCTTTGTGGTCAATTACACTCCAATTAGGGTTTGGAGTTTAGTGGTGGGTCAAATTGGCCATGTGATGTTAAATTGAGCCACTTAGGGTTGAATTGACCCATGTGGACCCTATGGGCAGTTTGGTCAAATTGACCAATTTGGCGTCCCTATTGTTGAAACTGAAAACTCGGTCTCTTATGGAGTTCACCCTTGGGGAAGGGGTGATCGCACACCTACTTCTATCCTGCAATCAAAAAGAAAAGGGAACTGACCCAAGGGCTCGGTGTGGAGGTCTCACCACACGTCCGGAAGATCTTAGAGTGCTTCCCCTTTTTAGCCAAAGGCCGAGCTAAGGATACCTCAGAAAGCACAAGAAGATCTGAACACTAGTATGTGTGCCTTCTGAGGTGCCCCTTGGGTCCTATTTATAGTTTTCTGAAAACAGCCTATAAATAGCTAATCTCCACTGTTTTGAACAGCTATATGCAGCACAACTGGATCTGCCAACAGCGTAACTCCGTTGTTTTAACAAGCTATTCACACCCTAGCGAGGGCACCTAAGTAATACTGCCTCTGGGTCCCACTGGGCAGGTTCTAATTAAAGGATTTGGAGGTTAGCTCGCCACAACTCTCCACCTCACTGGGGCGGACGCGACCTGGCCCCCGCAGCTCTCCTTCCCTCCTTGGGAGAGCACGAGCCATACTGTCGTGCCCTCTGACCCTCGCTCTAAGGCGGTCTGGCGGCCAGGTCGCCTGTGGAAGAGTGGGTTGGCCGGTCTGGGATTATTACTACAGAAAAAATTTCAGAAGAATTGAGTTCGCTGAGCTTAGTTCGTCGAATCCAGGGTTCTAACTCTCAAGGTCAGCTCGAAGAACATCGAGGTCCGTTCGACAAACGCCGAGCTACATTTGACGAACATTGTGCTCTGTTCAATGAACTCTGATCTCAACCCAGACTTGGTTCGACGAAAGCCCAGCTCGGTTCAATGAACTCCAATTCATAAGCATTAAGATAACCTCCACACATATTATCAAGCATAATCAAAAGTAACCATTACAAATAGTTTTATCATAAACAATAGTGTCTCACATCACACATAACACATAATATCATATTAAACAACAATTAGCATACTAACACATAAGGTCTCACGTCACAAAAATAAGTAATTTTGAAAAGTTCACTGTTGTCGGGCGACAGCAGCTAACACCCCGTGATAGCTGCAAAAACCTAAAACCTGCAGAAATTTAAATTAAAACTCCAATCTTCACTTGTAGCTAGCTAGTCTTCACTAGAGATTTGATCTCGCTGCTACCTTGGACATCTCATTCATCGAATAGAGTGACAAGGAGGATTCTCTACTGGACTCTCCCACCTTTTTCTTCTATCGGGGTAGCTTTGAGTTTCAAGCCTCGGGTAATGAAATTCATAAATTTCTTTATCCCTTTGAGCCTTGTCATTGTCTCCACGTGTCAGGTCTCCACCAAATCATAAAGGTTGTATATTTTCTCATATAGTGATCCACCTCAAGTAAGTGGAGGTATATTCAATGTAGATGCTTCACCTCTAGTCGGTTGGGGTGAGACTGAAGTTGATGCTTCACCATGTCCTGATGGGAATCTAGACATCTCTGTATTATATATTGGAGGAATACAATCATATACGTATAAGATTTGATGAATCCATTTATATTTTGAGTATATAACTCGTTGAATTACACTTTCGAATGGAAGCGTATTAATTTTCTTTCTTAATGGATCATTCATCTTATAAGTATAGCGGATCATAGATAATACTAAATCTATGATATCAAATGTCTCCTCTAAAATCTTATAAGGGACACGTGTAAGTTGTGTAGTGATCTTTCTAGTGTCTCTGCCCTTCAATAAAATAGTATTCCTAAGTATGTCATGCACCATGTACGCATCAGGAGTGAGAGTGGCTATGGAATGGATCAGTTTCTTAGCTGCAGTTCCATGGAGAAGTATGTTCGTCTATGTCCAATCTCCCTCCTTACGATAATTCTCCATTATATCAAGCATGTTCTCACAATCTAGTAAACTAAATTCATCCCTCAGTTCTTCATGAATGATCTCAACTATTCCTCTTTGGATATAAGATCGCAATCCTCCATTCAATCCGGAGTGTGCGGGATCATCCAAGTGATTGTAAAACTCCCTCACAAATACAAAACAAAACATTTTTGGGATGTTCATAGACATTATACCTGCCTGTGTTAGGAGATCGTAGATGTGTGCATCTCGGAGAATGTCGAATTCCATAATTTTTTAAAGCCCTATCGCCGCTTTTTTATCCTCGGAAATGACTGATGCGATGAGTGTGGATTGCTGGAAGAACTTTTTCTAGCTCTTGAATTGAAAGTCATTCCTGCAATAATCCCAAAAAAATTTTAGAAGACAAAATTTTCCTAACGTCGGGAGACAGTGACTGTCGTCGGGCGATAGCGGTCAAACTTCTTCTTCCCAAAAAATTTCTCAAAAATTTCAGACCCCTATGTCTAAGACAACATTCACTCAAAAATTACCCTAAAATTTTGATCTATGCAGGAGATCTACTAAATCTATGCAAAACTAATCTTATTTCTTAAGTATTCTTCAAACCATTTCAAATCACTTTAAATCCCAAAAAAAATTTCATAAAAACACTTTATAATCCCAAAAATAACTCCCAATAGCAACCTAAATGAAGATCTATAGAAAAATTCAACAAAAAACATGAGGAATACCTTAGATACAAAGCTTCCGCAAGCTTCACTATTCGTTTCTCACGTTAGGGTTACAGTAAAAGGGGAGAAGAATGAAGTTAATTCTGAAATCCGACCTTTTATATAAAAAACGCTATCGCGACGCAATACCGCTATCACTTGCGATAGTGACTTAGTTCTTCAAAATTTCAATTTCTCTATCCACTTTTGTTTGATGTATACAACACATAGTTTAGACATCTGATTTACACTCTGGTTTGTTGGTTTGTTCTTTTCAAAAGTAGTTCAATGTGTTTTTCATTTTCTCAAGTCTCAAATAACATTATATACGAACTTTCATGTTTTGACTATCTTCACTTTTATAGTGGATATGTATAGTAAATGTTTCAAATTATTTTTGCATGACTTTAAGTATGAGCAATATTTCATACATGATAATGATTTCACATTTACACATTTGGTACTATACAGGTGTTTGGCAATTTTTCCCCTATATGAATGTGTTTTTGTTTAACATTACAAATTTGATATATATACAACAACTTGTTTATCATTGAATCTCGTATAATTTTTATTTTACTTGAAATGACATTAAAAAAATATTGTGTTGAGATATACAAGTGGATTCGGAGTCTTGAATGATAAAAGATTAAAAAAACAAAAAAACAATATGCTATAAAAAAAATATTCTCATAATATGTTTAGGATACTCTATCAGGCACTATTCACCCTCCTGATAAGTCTTCATAAGCATTGTGAGGTTGAGAAGCTTGAAAAAAATCATAAAGTACTTTGTGCGCATATTTCTAGCCATTTTTCTTTTCTCTAACATGCTATAGATTCATACATGATTGTCAAGTTGTCTTGTGTATAGTCATTGTTTTGTGTTTACATTTCACAATTTCATGTGATTTAATTATGTCACTTGTTCTTATCTACCAAAGCACAACTTGTATATACGATTATCTATTATAAAATTTCTTCTAATCAGAATTGGATTGAAAATGATTACAATATTTATATATCACATCTCATACTTCCTTTAGATATTTTTGACGTGGATCTACCAATGTTTTTGATTACTTGATATTTTTAAAAAACTTACACATTGTTCACTTTATTTATCATCACAAATCAAATTTCTCATGTCTATTTATGTCCAGTATATTTTCTCAAACATTTCTCATTAAATTTCTTTTCAAATTCTTTGTATACTTTTCTCTCACATTTTCACTTTCATATCTTTTGTTGGTAACAAAATGGGGAGAATATTGAAAGAAGTAGAACTAACTCTAATTATTAATGGTAGGTAGCTTACATTAAAGGGGAGTAACAAATTTTATTTACCTTTGAACGTGATCAATATTTAAGGTCATTCATTTAGGGGGAGCATGTGCACTTCAAGTACTTATGTTATTTATCATATTTTGTATACCCTATTATACACCTCATGGCATTTTTTCTAAGAGAATTTGTTATTATCAAAAGGGAAAGATTGTTGGAGCATGCATTTTGCATTCCTTTGTTTGAAAATAACAAATCCAATATGTATTTGATCATAGTGTGTTTTGTGGTGTGCATATATAACATGTATAACACTCTGATAATTTTGGATGGGTGACGTGCATCAGATTTTACAAAGTTGAGCTATCACATGTGATAGTCACTACCGCCCCGCATTAGCGTGATGACGTCAGACATGATGTAGGCCGCAATTCAAAATGTTTGCCACGATACGCATTATCGGAGATACCGACTAGCAATATCATGATATCGTTGTGCGATAGTCTCACGACCGTACATGACCTCCAGCACCGCGGCGCGATTAATGCATAGTGGGACATGTGTCAACTATTGGAGTTATCGCAGGCGACATTGCGTTACCGCCGTGCGATAGTGAAAAAACTATAAATGGGCTACACTTCGGGAATTTGATGGTACACGCCTCCAGGAGCCTTGATTTTGTGCATCTCCAGCCAGATAACTCTATGCAACCAGAAAACTTCCTAAGTGTGCGAAGAAGGGACTGTTTGTGCTTCTCATCTCCGGTGATCGTCGCAAGGATTTTCCTGCCTCTTCAGCGCTCAAGACATGGGGAAGTTTTTTGTTCTTAGATTATTTTTCCTTTTTCATTCACTTTGTAATCGGTAGAGAATTCATCTCCTTGTGAGTGGCGACTAGGCCCGTGTGTGGTTTAGGGGAAAATTATCGTCGTGTGTGCAACGATGAAAAACATTTAAGTTATCTACCTAAATCACATAGAGGGGGTGAATAGGTGAGTTGTGTGTCTATTTGCAGAATAAAAAATTTAGCGATCTATGCACAGAGAAATAACCAAGCAAACGCAGATGACACCAAGAATTATAATGGTTCCCCAACCTTGGGTACGTCCCTTTCCACTCACCGATCTAGCAAAGCGCTAGACTCGGCTACTCCACTGTTCTCGGATTTAAAACAATCCTACCACTCTGAACAACATTCCTACAACTCGATCCACAAAACAGATCTACACTCGAAAGATGAAAACTTCCTACAACTCCGAGAATAATCTCCTACAAGAATAAATTGAATTTAAAAATACAAACAGTAAATTTTCTCAGATCTGGAAATATCTCTGCCTAGGTCTTCCTTCTTGAAATTGCGGCTCTATCAGAAAATGTCGAAGAAGACACGGCTGGATTCTAGATCTGAAATCCTTGGACTCACAGAATCAAAAAGAGGATGTAGAGATGAAAAAAACAATCTTGATCTGCAAGTTGACTGGTCTAAATCTTCTTGAATGAAAGCCCTTAGCGATTTACACGATAAGCGGTGGAGGCTTTCGATTAGGAAAGAGAATTCACGATTCAGAAAACTTAGAATATTTCTTTCACATGCTTGTTCTTAAGGTTAGTCGAAATGACAAGACCTTATATAAGATCTCCCTAACGGTTAGATTTATCATTAATGATGGCCACGTGGACCAATCACATCAAGTTATTTGAAAAATTCTTCTGTCGGGGACTTAACAAAATTTTCTGAAAAGATGACTGGATTACTCGAGTGAAGGGAGTACTACTCAAGTACTAAGACTGCTTCTCGAGAGGACACTATCAAACTACTCGAGAAGAATATTTCAGGAAACTTCAGGACAGAACATATAATCACTCGAGTGGAATAAGAATTACTCGAGTACTAGAAATGCTACTCGAGAAGTAGAAATAAACTTCTCGAGAAAAAGACTTGGAGAAAATTCTGGAAAGAAAAATTTATTACTCGGGTACCGGAACTGGACTTCTCGAGAAGTAGACAAACTTCTCGAGTGCAGGGATTTGCTACTCGAGTGGGGTAGAGGCTTCTCGAAAATTTTTGTTCTGTCACTCGAAACAAATTGCTCATCTACTCAAATGAAAAACTTAACTACTCGAGAGTTATACTTAGAAAATTCTGAGAAGGAAAAACTGTTTACTCAAGAAAGAGAAGAAGTCTACTCGAGTAAGGGACTTGGTCTCTCGAGAGCTAGATTCAAACTTCTCAAGAACCATTCCTTTACTCGAGATATAGACTAGACTTACTCGAGTACATCTAAAGGTTCTACTCGAGTACTATAGTTCTACTCGAGTAAAACACTTAGAAGAATTCCAGTTTATGAAAATTTTTGATTCTTTTTTCCAATCAGCAACAAGTCTTCCTTCATCAAACCTAGTGCTTGAAAGTGAAGTGTATCCCAATAAAGAGGCTACACATGAGTAAACATCATGGATCATATAATGAGGGATTACATTGTATGGTCCTGTGTTTGGTGACCCATTGTAGACTAACATTGGTCTACACTTGGCAATTAAGTCATGCAAACACATACTCAAACAATACATCAAATATAACATAATTCATCTTAGTTCAAGGGTGACTTCATACAAATATAGGTTATTGTGGATACAATACTCAACAATCTTCCCATATTTGTAGAAGTCAAAACCCTCTACACGAAGGTGAATTATATCAAAATAAAAAGACTAGTTATAGAAGATAAAAACAGAATAACATGCACAAAAATTAAAGATAAAGAAAGGATCATCAAAATTAAGAATTTATATAAATATAATTGTTCCAAAATTTCAGTTCTACACAAATCCAATCCACAATCTTTGAACTATGATCAATCTTTGGCTTGATGTTGTTGTCTGTCCTTCTTTTCTTGTTGCCTTCTCTGATAGTTGTATGGATTTGGGTAGTATTTAGGAGGTTTTGGAGGTGCAGTGGGATTGTTTTTTCCATGCTCTCGATCATAAATCCTTATTTTATTCATAGACTTCTCATACAAGTCCCACTCATGGGAGTTGTAATGGTCATGCCTATTCTCATTAAAACCCATAACAAACTTGAGAGTATCCAGGATAAGTGACTTTGAAGTTGGACTCCAAATCTCTGCAAATTCCCAAGCTTTCCTTTTCTCTGCCTCTGGACTTGGAAAGGATCTGCATGCAGAAGCTCCATCACCATATTTTCTTCTTTTAGGAATCTATACTTTAGGTAAATCTTGTGGTATAGTTGATTCCCATACCTGAGCATATGATTCTGGAGGAGGGGCTTCTGAGCCTTCAGGCCTTGGAGAGAAAGTAGGTTGAGGAGTTGGCATCTGAGCTAGTTGAAGTTGTGCATGAGGATTGAGATGATGATGAAGAATGTTTAGGTCAGCTTGGAACTCAGGGAAAATCTGGTTATGCATCCACACTACAGTATCATAAGTATGTAATTTCACAAATTGTATCTGGGCTTTTACATCAGTACGAATTTCATCCATCTTTGCAGTCCAAAGAGTCTTTACATGAGCATCAAATTTTTGTAAATGTTATTTTACAAGTCCATCCCCCTTTTTGACTTCTACACTGAGTTTCTCTATGGCCTCTTCTTTGAAAGTACCTACTTCTTCACAGATCTTCAGAAGGTGCTCTTGGGCCTTCTTTTCAAGATATATCTGATTATTAGCTAGAGTAACAGATTGGTCCATTACCTGATCAATACTGGTTATGGTATGGTCGAGTGCTTTTCCACCTATCTTGAATAAGTGCTTCAGTTAATCAGTATTGTGTTGAATCTTTGTAAAGCCTCTGCTCATTTCTTTTTCAAGAGCAGTGACTTTCTCTTGAACACCCTTCAAGGAGTCATCAAAATACTTTCTTTATTCCATCAGTATCTATTCTATCTTTCCCAGTATATCACTAGCAGCAGGAGTTGGAGTTGCAGTATGAGTGACTAGGGGAGGAGGAGGAGGAGGAGTAGTCCATGGAGTAATTTCTTCTACTATCACTGAGCTCTGAGCTCTGGTAGTGTGAATCAGAATATCTCCTTCCTCACCAATGATGATGGGAAGAGTAAAGTCCAAACTCTTCAGAGGATCTTCAGCTGGTTCTGGAGTCTGCTCTTTCTCATTAGAAATCTGAATGGTCTCTTCTTGCTCTTTGTCAGCAGCAGGAGATTGGGGAATAGGGGATTTTGGAGATGGAATAGGAGATGGTGTTGGAGTTGGTTCTTTAGAAGGTTCTACAGGTTTGTCTGTCTGGAGGGGAGGAAGAGGCTCTTCAGAGCTGAGTTCTTCTATCATCTGGTTAATATCTTCTATAGTAGAGAGTATGGTTTCTTGAACTTGAGTATCTGACAGAATTTCTTCAGGAGAGATTGGAGGGAGAGAAGCAGCAGCAGGAGGTGTAGGTATTATATCCTCTTGAACAGAAGGAGCGGGTTCCCCCTCAACAGCTGCACCAAATGTGCTAGTAGTATGAGGTTGAGAGGGAGATGGATTCCTGTCCTCTGTAGCTGGATGCTCATGGGCTTTAGCAGCCTAGTAAGGATTAAACAATTTCAGTTCCCACCTCTGAATAGAAGAGATTGATACCTTCTTCATATGGGGAAGAGTTGTTCCTTTAGAAGGATCAAACACTTCAGGATTTATCTCATGCAACATCAGAGAGATAATCCTTGCATAATTAGGAGCATTGATGCTCTCCCTTATCTTATCCAGAATTAACATACCAAATTAAAATCATTTTCTGCAGATAATAATTGTCATCATGTCAAACATGTCATTAGAAATGTCCCTTATAGAACTAGTCTTACATAGGAATTTTCCAATGATGTCCATAAGGAATTTGCTCTCAGGGTTGATATTGGGTCTTCGAATGAAGTTATTATCTACTGAAAGTCCACAAAAACCTCATGCTCGGTCATGTTCTTCATAAGAGAGTTCATCTTCTTCATCAACCAAGGGCATCTGAAGGAGTTGAGAAACAGAGTTCTTGGTAAGTGTTATTTTAATCCCTTTAACTTTGGACTTAAGGACTTTCCCATCCTCTTTACTTTGATATTCTTAAAGAATTCTTCTACTTCTGGAAATAATATCTTACAGGGCTGTTGTAGAACAAATATTAAGCCGGCGGTGTCGAGAAGGATGAGTAGATTTCTGAAATCATCTAAAAGTTCAGCAATTCCGGCGACAACTAGTTCACTGCCTATGTCGAACTTGGAATACGGTGCCATTTTCTCCAGAGAACTGCGAGAGATCGACTGTTGGAAGATGGCGACGGCAGTGTGCTCTGCGTTAGCGGTGGAAGTCGAAGGGTCTTTCGAGCGAGAGGGATTTGAATTCGTGTAGAATCTTGAAATCTGATTTTTCTATTTATATAACCCTAATATTGATGATTAAGAAAGTAATTAAGCATAACATACCTTAGAAACTGGTGGTTTGGGCTTCGGGTTGCTAATATGAAGATTTGAATAGAATTCAAGAAGTTTCTGTCTATTTCTCGAGTGGATCATCATTACTCGAGTGATGGAATGACGGTACTCAAGTGACATCTTTCTACTTCTCGAGAAGAACCTCAGTACTCGAGTGGTATCACTCGAGTGACTTTCTGAGTTCTCGAGAGTTCAAAGAAGTACTCGAGTAGTCATTATCGAGTTCTTGAGTAGTCATTATCTATCTCGAGAAATAAAGCCTAACTTTGAGAAATTCTGACTTTTTGATTAGTTCCTAGATCTCTGAGCTGCATTGTGAGTCTTTCTTCTCTATCCTTCTTTGTTGAGAATTCCAAGTTCTGTTTTGAAGAACGAGAACTTGGTCTTGTCCAGCGGCTTTGTGAATATGTCTGCAATCTGCCTATCAGTTGGGACATATTATAGATCTATGTCCCCATGCTCCACATGCTCCTGGATGAAGTGGTATCGCAGCTCTATGTGCTTTGTCCGGCTGTGAGAAATTGGGTTGTTGGCTATTGCAATCGCACTGGAGGAGTCGCAAAACAAATGGATGTCTTTGACTCTCAGGTTGTAATCTTCAAGTTGGTTCTTTAACTACAGCAATTGTGCACAACAACTGCTGACAGAAATATATTCTGACTCGGCCGTTGAAATTGCGACACAATTCTGCTTTTGCTGCTCCAAGAATTGAGTCTCCTTCCAAGGAATTGGCAAGTCCAGGAAGTGCTCTTTCTATCATCTTTACTACCTGTAAAATCTGCATCTGAGAAACCAATTAGTTCGTTGTCATTACTTCTTGGGTACCATAAGTCAAGATTCAGTGTACCTTTAAGATATCTCAAAATCCGCTTTGCAGCAGCATAGCGAGATTTCTTACAGTTCACTTGGAATCTAGCACATATACATGTGGAGAACATTATGTATGGTCTACTGGCAGTAAGCTAGAGTAAGGATCCAATTATGCTTCTGTACTTGATTTCATCAAAAGGTTTCTCTTTCTCATCCTTATCCAGAGACACAGCTGAACCCATTGGAGTCCTCATAGAGGTTGCGTTCTCCATTCCAAATTTCTTAATTAACTCCTTAGTGAACTTAGTCTACGAGATGAAAATTCCATCTTCAGATTATTTTACCTGAAGTCCTAAGAAATACTTTAGCTCTCTCATACTGCTCATTTCAAACTTCTCTTGCATAAGTTTAGAAAACTTTTTGTAGAGGTTGTCGTCAGTAGAGCCAAAAATAATATCGTCGACATAGATTTGTACTAGTAAAATCTTGTTTTTATTTCCCTAAGAAATAATGTCTTATCTATCTTTCCCCTTGTGAACTTATTCTCAAGAAGAAATCTAGACAGCGTCTCATACCAAGCTCGAGGAGCTTATTTCAAACCATATAATGCTTTAGATAATAAATAAACATACTCAAGAAAGTTAGGATCAACGAAATCTGGAGGTCGTTTTACATACACCTCTTCCTTTATGTCACCATTAAGGAAGGCAGACTTCACGTCCATTTGATAGACGGTGAAGCCCTTAAGTGCAGCATAGGCTAGGAACAACCTGATTGCCTCCAGCCTTGCCACTGGAGCATACGTCTAGTCGAAGTCAATTCCTTCTTCTTGGCGATATACTTTGGCGACGAGTCTGGCCTTATTCTTTATGATAGTTCCATCTTCGTCCATTTTATTCCTATAGACCCACTTTGTCCCGATGACATTCTTATATTTGGGTCTTGGAACAAGCTTCCAGACTTGATAATGCTTGAACTGATTTAGTTCTTCTTCCATTGCCATTATCCATGATGCGTCTGAGTTGGCTTCCTCAAACATCTTCGGTTCAACCTGTGAGAGAAAACTCAAATATAAATTCTCACTAGTAGTACCTATACAAGTTCTGACACCATCCATGGGATCTCCTATAATTTGCTCCATTGGGTGATCCTTCAGATGTCTTAGCTCTAGTGTCCTTGCATCTGGAGTGTCTTCAACCACAGGAGTGACTTCATCAACTTAGATGATTTCTTCATCTTGATCATCAACCTCTCCAATCAGGGTTGGAGTGGTGATCTTGATGAACTTTTCTCCTTTTCTTCAGTCAGCTCACCCAAGTTAAGTTCTTTCATCATTGAACCTGCATCTTCAATGAACACACTAGAAGATTTGTTTTGCAGCAAGCTCATCTCATCAAATACAATATGAATAGATTCTTCTACAACCAGGCTTTTCTTATTAAATACTATATATGCCTTACTATGACTATTATACCCTACGAAAATACTTTCAAAGCTCTTTTCACTGAATTTAGTAGTATGATACTTGTCATTGTTCAGAACGAAGCATTTACAGCCAAAGATTCTAAAATATGAAACTGACGGCTTTCTGCCCTTTAGTAGTTCAAAAGATGTCTTATTATGGTTCTTGTTTATGAGTGCTCGATTTTGCACATGGCATGTAGTGTTGACGGCTTCAGCCCAGAAATATTTTGGTAGTGATGCATCACTCAACATGGTCTTGCAGGCCTCTATGAGTGTTCTATTCCTTCTCTCAGCTACTCCGTTTTGCTGAGGAGTATGAGAAGAGGAAAACTCATGAAAGATACCTAGACTTTCACAAAATTCTATCATGGCCGCAGACTTGAACTCAGTTCCATTTTCACTTCTGATTTTGACTACGGAACAGTTGTATTCATTCTGGATCTGCCTGACAAAATTTATAAAGATGTCAAAAGTATCTAACTTGTGTTTTAGAAAGAACACCCGCGCAAAGCGCGAGTAATCATCAACAATAACCAATGTATAATCATTTTCTCCCAAACTTCTAACTTGCAGTGGACCGAACAAGTCCGTATGAAGTAGGTATAAACATCTATTAGAGTCTTTGCTAATAATGCTTTTAAAGGTAACCTTGTTTGCTTGCCTTTTACACATGCATGACAAGTTCTATCTTTAGCGCACTTGACATTTGGGGCATCACGTACTAAATTAAGAGAAAATAATTTATTAATAGTTTTGAAATTAATATGTGTTAATCTCTTGTGTCATTAGTCACCAATAAATGCACTATCTTTTGCCAAAAGACACACTGGTGTAGAAGAGTCTATGCAAATAAAAGATATTCCTACTACCAGTGCATTATAAAATCATTTCTAATTATCAACCAATTTTATCAAACACTTATTAGCATGAAATTCTATGATGTATTCTTTATCGCAGAGTTGGCTTATGCTTATGAGATTGTGTTCCAATCCTTCAACATAAGCCACATCCGAAAAGGATACACTACCATTTGTAATCATACCATAGCCTTTCGTGATTCCTCTGTCAGAACCTCCAAAGATGACCTTTGGCTCGTTCATGACTGGTGAGTAATTTTGAAGAAGACTTCTAGTCCTGGTCATATGCCGAGAACATCCACTGTCCAAATACCAAATGGGATTTCTGGTGGCCTTTGGACATACCTGCAATCACAAGTTAGTTTGTTTAGGAACCCAAACTTGTTTGGGTCCTTGGTCTCTTATTAGCTTACTCCCCCTATGTATGTTAACATTTTGAGCGATCTTTCTCACATTATTAACTCGAGGAGTTTCATAATGTCTGGGATTAAACCAGTAATCTATGGCAAAGTAACCAATCTTGTCTCAATACCAACAGTCAAATCTATTGTATCTTTGCCTAAACATCTCCTACTTGACCTTTTGAGATTGTGGTCTAGTAGAGGCAGTAGAATTAGAGGTAGAAGCTTCATGATGATGACAATTACTTGTGTTCTTCTCCTTAGTAGGCTTTTCTACAACTGGTTTAACTCTTGGAGCTTTCTCGATGTTGTGACCATGATTGTAAGGTCCGTAGCTCTGAAGAGTGATCTCCTTATAAGGTGTCTTGAAGACACTCTCGCCAAAGTTTCGGGGACGAGTCTATCCTTGGTAACGAAACTTGGGCTCTACATAAGTAGGCCTAGCAAAGTGACCATAGAACGAATCCAGATCAAACTTATTTATCGAAAAGGTAACTTTCCTAAATGACATTTGTTCTAGAGGAGCTTTCCCCTTCTCCTTGGCTAGTGCTTTTTTAGCAGCCTTATTTCTCCTTTGAGCTTTATTTCTACTAGAAGATTTACTAGGGCCAGCCACATGGCCTAAGCCACCACCTTTGACTTGAGCAGAGAATTCAGCAATAAGTGGAAGAACTGTCTTGGGCTTGGAGAAACCTTTAACAAGTTTGTTTCGGCTGCAAGTTATTCTTCTAATCCCTTGATGATTTTCTCCTTCAGATCTAGGTGCTCGAGTGCCTTATTGTATTCTTCCATAGCATTATGGTAGTCTTTCTTAAGTGAGTCCATCATTACAATTTCCTCTCTTAAATTGCTCTCTTCACCCTTAAGAGATTTGATCTTCTTAGCCTGAGCTCTTTCCACTCTATGACATTTGTCTTAGACTTTGATTAACTCTTTATATTGAGACATGAGTTCAGATTTCTCGTTGGAAGAATATTCCTCATTTTCATGGTCAGAATCATCAGATTCAGAAAGAGGTGTGTGAGAGTTTACCTTTTGAGTGAACTGGGGCTCTTCTTCTTCATATATTTGTGTCATAAGCCCAAAGTATGCTTCCTCCTCATCACTAGACTCAGATGAGTCTGTGTCACTGAGGGTCTTGCCTTTCTTGGCTATCAGGCCTCTTTTGGTCTTCTTCTTATTGTAAGAAGTTTTCTTTTTGTCTCTTCTTCCACCCTCCTTCTTCTTATGAGGGAAGTCAGCTATAACGTGACCTGTCTTATTGCAACAGTAGCAAACAATGTCAATAGAATTATGTTTATTCTGTTTAGAGTTATATCTGTCTTGGCTACTTGAGCCTTTCTTATAGCGATCACCATCGAGAGGTGATCTTCTAAATGAGGCATCCTTGCCTTTCCATTGCTTCTTCTTGTTCAAGAATTTCTTGAACTGTCTTGAGAGTATAGAGAACTCTCCTTCAGATAGTTCTGAGCCTGAGGTGCTTGGCTCCGAAGATTCTTCTTCATTGTCTTCCTGTGCAGGGGCAGGTGAGGCAGCCTTAGACTTCCTTGAGGTGTCTGTCTTGAGAGCTACAGACTTCTCCTTGGATGAAGATATGTTCTTCTCTTCTTCAGCTTTTCTAGAATTGATTTGCAGCTCATATGACATAACCTTTCCGAAAAGATTTTGGGGGTCAATCTCAGCTAGCTTTCCAAATTCTCAAATAGCACAAACTTTGTTATCACATTCCTTAGTTAGGGATCTCAAGAACTTATCATTCAGTTCTCCGTTGGTGAAGACTCGGCCATATACTCTTAGGCCGTTAACTATCTTGAAGAAATTTTCTAATGTATCTACAATGGTATCCTTGGGTCCTTGTCGGAAGGCTTCATATTTTTGATTCAGAAGGGATCTTCTGTCATCCCTAACTTCTTTTGTGTCTTCCATCAGGGTGACAAGAGACTGTCACATTTCCTTAGCGGATTGGCAGTGAATTATATTTTGCAGCATAGAGTCATCGACTGCACTTGCGATGATGTTTTTGGCCTTCTTGTCTAAAGAGACAAATGCAATCTCATCTTTGTCAAGATCCATCAACTTCTTAGAAACTTTCTTTGTAGGATTTATAGTGGAGACGGTCATAGGAACATAAGGACCTTCTTCAACAATCATGAAGATCCTTGGATCCACAGCTTTCATGAAATACTTAATCATTTTTCCCACATGGGAAAGTTAGTCTTTGTACACAAGGGAAGCTTGGCAAAATCCTTGGCCTTGTCCGTGCTTGGATAACTCAAAAGACAACTTGGGGCAGATCTGATCAAGGTGTTAACCTTTTAATGATCAACCTCCCTCTGATACCAATTGAAAAACGTTTAAGTTGTCTACCTAAATCACCTATAGGGGGGTTAATAGGTGAGTTGTGTGTCTATTTGTGGAATAAAAAATTTAGCGATCTATGCACAGAGAAATAACCAAGCAAACACAGACGACACCAAGAATTATAGTGGTTCCCCAACCTTGGGTACGTCCACTTTCCACTCACCGATCTAGCAAATCACTAGACTCGGCTATTCCACTATTCTCGGATTTAAAACAATCCTACCACTCGGAACAACGTTCCTACAACTCGATCTACAAAACGGATCTACACTCGGAAGATGAAAATTTTCTACAATTCAGAGAATAATCTCCTACAAGAATAAATTGAATTTAAGAAATCCAAACAGTAAATTTTCTCAGATCTGAAAATATCTCTGCCTAGATCTTCCTTCTTGAAATTACGGCTCTATCAGAAAATATCGAAGAAGACATGGCTGGATTCTAAATCTGAAATCCTTGGACTTACAGAATCAAAGAGAGGATGTAGAGATGAAAAAAAATCTTGATCTGCAAGTTGATTGGTCAGAATCTTCTTGAACAAAAGCCCTTGGCGATTTGCACGATGAGCGGCGGCGGCTTCCGATTAGGAAAGAGAATTCACGATTCAAAAAACTTAGAATATTTCTTTCGCACGCTTATTTTTAGGGTTAGTCGAAATTACAAGACCTTATATAAGATCTCCCTAACGGTTAGATTTATCATTAATGATGGCCACATGGACCAATCACATCAATTTATTTGAAAAATCCATCTGTCAGGGACTTAACAAAATTTTCTGAAAAGATGACTGGATTACTCGAGTAAAGGGAGTACTACTCGAGTACTAAGACTGGTTCTCGAGAGGACGGTATCAAACTACTCGAGAAGAACATTTCGGGAAACTTCAGGACAGAACATATAATCACTCGAGTGGAATAAGAATTACTCGAGTACTAGAAATGCTACTCGAGAAGTAGAAATAAACTTCTCGATAAAAAGACTTGGAGAAAATTCTGGGAATAAAAATTTATTGCTCGAGTACCGGAACTGGACTTCTCGAGAAGTAGACAAACTTCTCGAGTGCAGGGATTTGCTACTCGAGTGGGGTAGAGGCTTCTCGAGAATTTTCCTTCTGTCACTCGAAACAAATTACTCATCCACTCGAGTGAAAAACTTAATTACTCGAGAGTTATACTTTGAAAATTCTGAGAAGGAAAAACTGTTTAATCGAGAAAGAGAAGAAGTCTACTCGAGTAATTGACTTGGCCTCTCGAGAGCTAGATTCAAACTTCTCGAAAACCATTTCCTTTACTCGAGATACAGACTAGACTTACTCGAGTACATCTAAAGGTTCTACTCGAGTACTATAATTCGACACGAGTAAAACACTTAGAAGAATTCCAGTGTATGAAAATTTTTTATTCTTCATTCAAATCAGCAACAAGTCTTCCTTCATCAAACCTAGTGCTTGAAAATGAAGTGTATCCCAATAGAGAGGTTACACATGAGTCAACACCATGGATCATACAATGAGGGATTACATTGTATGGTCCTGTGTTTGGTGACCCATTATAGACTGACATTAGTCTACACTTGGCAATTAAGTCCTGCAAACAAATACTTAAACAATACATCAAATACAACTTAATTCATCTTAGTTCAAGGGTGACTTCGTACAAATCTAGGTTATTGTGGATACAACACCCAACAAACGACTAGATCGTGGTGAGATCTAGGGGGAGGATAGTTGATGTATCTATGGAGAGATAGGTTTTAGCCGGACGATCCTTGGGAGAAGGACCGGTAAATTCAAAAAGGAGATATTTAACATTTTCATCACAACCTCGTTTTCAAGCTTTATTGAAATCTTTTGTTTGTAATTGTCTTATCAGTTTTGAAATAAACTTGCATTTCGTTTTATCATAAATCTCAAAGTAGTTTGTTATAAATATTTGGTTGTGACTAAGCTTTCTTAATTCTAGAACAACTGGTCTAAGTATTTTGTTAATTAGAAAAATTATAGTTTGTCGTTATTCACCCCCCCCCCCCCCCTCTTCTAAGAGCTCATCAAGATCCAACTCTACCTTCTCCTCCTACAGGACGAGCTGACTAATCTTGCGTCCTCAGTTCGATGGACAAACAAGCACTTGAGGGGCTGAGGAACGGCTCTTGCCAGGCGAGGTCTCGCATACTGACCTCAAAAACCACCTCCTTCCAGGGTCGCTGACCTGGGGCGTTCTCGCCTAGATCCTAGGGCGTGACTACCGGGATAAGGGGTGTCGAGCAAGCGTCTCTCACGCCAAAAGCATGATGTAAGGTATCCATGATCGCCTTCTTGAAATCCTCGAACAACTTAACCATGACGAACCCCATCGGGGGTGGCGAGCCACCAAGGTCTTCTCCTTGTCCCTCATTTCCAACCATGGGGCTTAACTCAGGATTTTCCTATGCAGGCTACCGGTCCACGCTCACTGCACCAGTGAAACTAGATCTCGTTCCCAAGAGGAGTTCGGACACAAAGGGGTTAACTTGCACTTTCTTCTCCGAAGGAAGAAAATAAGTTTGAAGACATGGGACTAAGGAACAGACCCTGAGCTAAAGCATGAAGAACTCACCACACACCCGGAAGATTGTAGAGAGCTTCCCCTCCCTAACCAATGCTATCACCTTGGAGGGTGATGGAAGCCAGCCAAAACCAGTTGGGGGAGGAAGAAGCCCAATAATAGGATCCCCTCTGAAGGTGCCCATGCGGTCTACTTATAGTTTTCTAAGTCTGACCTGCAAAGAGCGGAATGTCACCTTTTAGTTTTACAATATGTAGCTTAAAACGGTCTGTCAACCACGAAACTTTGTTGTTTGGAGGGGCTATTAGCGGTCCAATTTTCCCTAAAGGGAAATTCTCAGCCGAGTTGAACACTCGCCAGAGGTGGCGAGGGCCCGAAGAAACTCACACTCACCACTCACCCAGGCCTAGGGCGAGCAAGGGCACAAAACACTGCACTCGCCTCCTACTAATCCCCGACCTACGACACGCATGAGTTGGGGACAGACCCAACCACTAGCTCATGCGATTCATCCAGACCAAGACAACCCTTCCCGGTCTTGACCCTTTTTGAGGGTCCCACTCACCGAACACTGGATTGTACACCTGAGAGGTCTGAGGGATCCTTAATTGTTAGATGATTGACAATGAACTTGCCAGAGAACAATTGTGTTAAATCAACAAATTTGTTGATCTGTCCCTCCCTCGGGGAATGAAACAAGGTGTGCACTCGTCCATTCAAAGTTGTTGGGAACACTTGACACTATAGTTGGGTCGGGGCATTGCAGATCCTCAGAAACGTGGTGAAGTAGTTGAAATGCTCTAAAATATCTCTGATTCTGCCGAAGGTCACAAAATCCTTTAACTTAAATCTACATGGAATGGGATGTGTTGTAACTTATGAAGGAGTGGAGAGTCATGGTAAAAGGGGCTTCATGGATAAACGAGCATCTGTGTGTCGTGCCCATACTCCTCGATGATTTGCACACCTCCTTTCAGGATAGCTTTCTGTCGGTCTGCCTGTCGCCCACTACTACTTGGATGGGATAGTGATGTATTTCATAGAGGGGTCTACCATATAGTATCGAGTGTGTGGAGCTAGCAATGTCAGATACTTCATCGTAATCAGTGTATTCCATGTGAGTTGTGTAACCAGAGAAAACATAATTCGGGATTCGCAGGGGAAGGTTAGGCAATTTGGGGGTCGGATTTGGGGTGTGAGGGCCATCTATGTTTCTCAGGAGGGCGAGCATCTTTGCTTTTCACTCCTTTATCTAACGCATGCACTCCTCCATTGTCATTTGCAATGCGACAACTCCTTCCTCAGGAAGAGGCGTGTTGCTGACAAGTGAGTTAGCATGAGCTCGTTCAGTGCACCCCACGGTGATTGTCGTGGCGGCGACATGGATGCTTCTCCTTGTCATTATTGTCAGTCGAGAGTACTCTTGCATAACAGGTACTGGAAAATCTAAGGATTAATAAGATGATTTTTCAACAATTGCGCCAAATTGTTGTAAATCAATCAACCTTCTCACGACTCGGTGGATTCAAATCATCTTAGCTCGAGAGGGAGTCGGACAGGCAAACAATTAAACAGTTGTGATCAAGATTTTTAGGTGGAAAACCTGAAACAAAAAAACCAATGGGTCAGGCCCAGTTGAGAGAAATGCACTAGTCAATAATGTGAATACAAAGCTGTTTGCGAGGGTGAGAGCCGAGTCCAACAGCGCACACTGGAGAGCGAAGCGCGGAAACGCACATCGGAGAGTTGTGTTTTTGAGTGTGTACGGGAGAGCGTCGAACGAAGATGCTAGTGGGATTTCATCTGAGGTTTTTTCGGGGTGCAACGCATAAGACAGAAATTTAAATCTTTCTCCAAATTATCGGCCACTTCAAATGAGGGAGTAGAACCGTTTATAGATTTTAAAAGGGGTGCACATGGAATTTGAGCCTATTAATTATTTGATGAACAAATAGAAATGCTCGGTTTATATCACTTGGAACGCCACCTTTAATGTTCATACAATTTTGCACTCCCGGTTAGATCGCAGCAGCCAGATCAAGTTTGCCGGAGTTTGGGCGGCCAGCAGAGGCCGCCGCTTTGTCGGAAAGATGAATGATGCATAACTTAATAAAATTTTCAGAAGTCCACCAGTAGTGATGGTTTCTCGATCAAAGGTCGGGAGCTCCAAAAAGTGCCCGCGAAAGGGGTAAATCTAGCATTTCTAAAGATATTGGTTTCCCAAGTTTCAGATTTCAAGCTCCATTAATGGAGTTTTGCATGGGATTCGGGGAGGAAGGAGAAGAGTGGGACCCCATGGGCACCAGCGGCCCGGGGGAGGCCTTCTAGGCCTCTCCGGCGGCCAGGTGCCTCATGACGCCGTTTGAGGGTCCAAACGTATTCAGTATCGCGAAAATGCGGCCCGTTTGAATCTTCTCGGCGCCGTTCATATTCGTGGCCTTGTTGGTCCAATCCAACGACTTTGACGTTTTTGAGAACCCATCATACATATTTCAAAATATTTCCTTAATTTAATTATAAAAAACCTTCAAATAAACTTTGAGAAGAAATATTATCCTCATCATAATTTGGGTTATGTTTGGTCACATATAATCCTGAGGAGGGCGAAAATTCGGGCTGTGAGGAGATTCTTCACCAAGGACGATTATTAAAGAGGTTTGCGCTGAGGTTGTTGCCACTGAAAGGAAACAATCTTCCTGGCTTCCTGCCCAGGTGATAGTTCAAAGACCCAACTGAAATAGAGCACTTCTATTTTAGGGAAGGGCGCTCATGAGTTTCATCAATAATTCTTTGTTTTAGAAGCCAGAAAATAGGAATATTTTTAATATTTGTTCTTTAAGCACTCTCACATGTCACCAGGAGTAATGGTTTAAATTGACTTAGCCGGCTCCTGAGCTCGACCAGGCGGCTAAAAAATATCCGACTCGAGCTCGCGTCTAATGAGCTCGAGCTCTTTTGCGATCCAAGCCCGAGTTACTCTTTTTAAGCTCAATATACCATGCTGAGCTCAAGCCAGAGCCATGCAATTTGTGCTCAACTCATTTGCACCCGCTAAGGAGAAGTCCAATGCATAATATATGCAACATAATAATGAAAAATCAAGACGACTTCATTTGAATCTTAGGACCCGTTTGGCGCACCCTTTTTGCACCAATAAGTTTCGACAAAAACACTACTCTTATAAAATATATGTTTGGCATGATGAAGATTAAGATGGTCAACAAGAAAAAACAAATTTTGAACATAAAAGGGCATGGAGTTTGATATCGGGCCCTTAAGCTTATTGTTTATACTACCAAGCGGCGGGCAAGGTTTCAAACCATGCACATTGTTGGTTCTCGTCAATCAGCTTTTTCGAATCACGCTTGTATTTTCAAAAGTTAAAGCTTCTCAAACCCAATAAAAACAGAGCGACAAACCAGTAATATTATACATTTGACGGATGAATCAAATGGTTAGGCCCTAGACGACGTTGTAGGCCTTTCAAGAGCAGTTCCTCACCTGTATTGTCATGGGCTAAAGTCGAACATTCTATATGCCATGCTCATTCCAGTCACCCATGGACCTCAAAGGCTCCAAAAGTACCAAGTTACTCTACCTTTGGGAAATGTGGATGACACGTTCACAGGACAGAGTGGTGCGAAATTGCTCGAGGGAATTGAGAGGAGACGAAAAAACATTCCAAGGCGAAATTTTCCTGGAACAATCGCATATACTCATGGATCATAAAAGCTTAAACGCACTCAAAATAATGATAAGTTGTATTGTTATGAAAACACATGATTATTATATGATCATGCACAATCCTGTACTAGTTATGCATGAGCATTATGATCATGCGCAGATAATGATCACACAGACCTTTATTGTGAGCATGTGCAATCGCATAATGATCATTCATCATCGTCCAGAACACGAAATTCGGTCTTATGCTAGCTGGTCCCAGATTTTCGTAGATTTTTTACAGTGACATTCAGTATATTCTTCAAAGTTTACAAAATGCAGGCCTGGTGAAAAGATATTTTGAGGTCCTTGTATAGTAAACGAATTCCCTAAACTGGGTAGAAAACTGCTTCAGCCACTCTCTCCAGTTTTCACCAAAATGTCAAAAAATCTACAGAAATTACCATTGCAAGATTTACCCGACACTTTCTACATAATAGGACCACATTTTTTATGGCAAGAAAAAGTTGGTATTCCAGAACAACAATCTCTGCCTAACCTGGCAGGCAAATACTAACAATTCCCACACCATCTTCCTACTCCCTCTACACCATGCCCACCGCTACAAGACTGACACACTCTCTACATCTCCAACTAGATCCAAAACAATATCTTCCATCCCTTCTATCTTAATCCCGTTGACCCTCGTCTCTTCCCCTGCCCCGGTGCTCCCGCCTCCGACCCGAGTAGTCAGGTTAGCAAAGTCGCAGCACTCTTCCAACCTGAAGCAACTGGTGACGTGGTCGTTGGTCATACCCGACGCCTGCATGAACGAATACATGACCGTGGGCCCGACTCCCCGGAAACCTCTCCTGACGAGATCCTTGCTGATCGAATCCGCCTTCGGAGTTTTCACCGGAATGTGGCGGGGGTACCGGAATCTGCTCACTATGGGCTTGTGGTTCACGAAGCTCCAGCAGTACTCGTCGAAAGATCCAAACTCCTCAATAATCTGCGCCAAATCAACAAAGCGGGGCTAATGAGAGGATGGTCCAGTGAAGAATAAAGGTGCTGTCAATAATGAGAGTTGGCTTCAATAAAGTCCAGAAAATGATATAACGATACAACCTACCAAGGATTCCAGAGTGCATACATTTTAGGTAAAGCAATAAATATCATTATTATCTGGCTTTAAGAGGGTCAATATAGATTCATTGTTCACATGGCCGGCAGAGTTCTGAGCTCCAGTCCCCTGCTTGAAGTTTGGACCAAGTGATGGCTGGCAAAACAGTGCTGGTGATACGCCTTTCTGAGCGCAGATGAGCATGTGCAGAACGCCACCATTCCACGCGATGGGCGGCGTTGGTGTTCAGCGTTCCCAGGAAAAAAAGCCGGTAGAGCATTTTGGCGCCTTTCTTGGTTGCGGGCAGAGCAAATCAGCTCGGGCTAAGTATATTACTCTAAACTCAAAAGTCGCACGGATATTGAGCTGAATCGGAATCAATTACAGTTAATTCAGCTCAAATTGAGTCAATTCAATTTGACTGAAATCATATTTCTAGCTGATTTCGAGCTCACACCCAATCGCTCAAAATATTATTTGAATTATCTCAAATTAATTAAAATATAATGTATTTACCAATATATTATTATTTTAAAAAGTAAAAACACTAAAATGTAAACCAAAACTAAGAAAGTAAAGCCTTAAGGTCATCATTTATTCAATTGAGAGCCGGCCCAATTTAATTTCAAGCCGATTCGGAATAAATAGAAAAAATGCTAAATTTTGAGAAGACTCAGACTCAATTTTGTGCCGACTCAATTCAATTTTGTGCCGACTCAATTCAATTTTGTGCCCAGCTAAGAATCAAGTCATTTAGAGTCAAGTCAGCTCGACTCGAAATCAATTTCGAGCCGAGTTTGACTCAAAAACTTCAATTTTGGGCCAATCTCTCAAACTCGACCTGAAATAAACCCAAATAACAGCTACTTTCCACTGAAAGGTTCTGTCGCTCTTTCCCGAAAAACCGCAAACATTGGAGTGGTAGACTCGATGGTATATTATGTGAAGCTCCATTTATTTTACACTCTTTACCATGCGATTGTGCATCGGTAAAAGTAAATAAAATTATCTCGGCGGGTTGTAGTTTTTTGTGAAAGGCTCGAGAACTGCCCTAATGCTCAGCACTCTTCGTTATGATATATATAAGCTTACATTAAATGTTCTTTAAAATAGTTTATGGTCACCATCAAAATCATCTGGACCATCCAATTTTTATATGAAAGAGGGAAGAGAGAGGGAGGGAGAGGAAAAGTCTTTCCTAGACAATTTAAACCTATTCAAAATGCAAGGGCCAAAGAGAGAGAGGGCTGAGTGAGAGAATGTTTTTTATTTTCATTTTCAGGCTTTTTATTCATATTTTTTATCCTAAAAAATATTGCAAAATGTTTTTTTCTTCGTTTTCAAATTAGTCGCAGGGGAGGAGCCCATGGGCCACCCCTCTATCTGTGCGCACTCAATGCTTCGACAAGCATAACCCTTTCGCAACCAAGTGCAGTAGTGCATGGGCATAGCTCCATGTACAACAGCTACTGTGTGTAGTCATGAAGTTACCCCAGCCCCAGTAGCGATATTACACCGCCACATGCTGTTCCCAGTGAAAAAATTTGCTTCAGCGAATATAAAACAGAAGACAGCTAGCTGCGTGGTCTATGCCACAAAGGAGTCAAGGAGAAAAGGAGAGATGTGACAGGACCTTGAGAATCAACCGTCCATTTTCAACGACTGCACGTAGTTTCGCCTCTGAAAGAAGGGTGCTTGGGATGCTTCCCGGGGCTATTAGCTTCTTTTCACTCATTCTAGAAACCAGTACAGGATCAAAGTCCATGAAGACTTGCCTGTATAAGAAGAGTCACGGAGAAGTAACTCAAAAATACATATTTTCAGCATAACCAGTATACCTGAATATTTGTCTTTTGTTTAGAATTGCTGGCCAGGTAAGCTCGGCTAAAGCACCTGATAGCACAAGCAATTCAAAAAGTTTCCTGTAAAATTGTCATATCATCAGGTAATGAAATAGCTCGAGTTTATCAAAACAGAGCATTTAAGGTATTGAAGTACATACCTATCATCATGCACAGGAATACCCCACTCTTCATCATGAAAGGTCACATAAGCTGAATCTGCCAGAGCGGATTAAATCAGCATTCAATCGACTGAAATAATGATGTTTTTTTTATATATATAACTGAAATAATCTATAAGAATCAAGGGGAACAAAGTTTTTTTTTAATCCTAAAAAGGATTATGCCATTCCAACAGAGGTGGGAGATTATCAATTAAGCTATATTTGGTATTGCATTTTTGAATGTCAAAAACTATATTTTGAGCTTCATTATCACTGACGGGCGGGGGCTCCATTTCTCCTTGGAACACGCTCTAGTACGGTGAGAAATGTCAAAAACTATATTTTGAGCTTCATTATCAGTGACGGGGGGGGGGGGGGGGGGGGGGGGGGTGCTCCATTTCTCATTGGCACCCCTTTTCGATGGAGCCACCGGCACTGCGCAATCAAATAGAGCCTAAATAGTGGTATAGATAAGAAAAATCCAAGATTTATATTCTAGAATCTCCCAACATTCAACCTTTATGCCCAGCATTCTAACAAGAACATTTTAACGGAGGTCAATCATATCCTAAATTCGTTGTTAGCCTGTCAACACGAGCTTGATTCCTATAACAAGAAGAATGCTACTATGTCATTATATGGCAGCTGAAATATATTTTTCATCCCCTCCTCTTTAGCTCAACAATGGCTTGTACTGAAGGTGCACCTCACAACTTCAATTTAAGCAACCTCATCTTCTTATGTTCCTAGGTAGACTTGTCCATGATTCATGTTTGGATAGGGTTGATCTTGACATTGGCTTCCACTAAAGGTATTTCTTGGTGAGACAACCATATAGACTGCCTTCTTCCTAAATCACATTTTAAGGAACATAATTATAGGGATAAATGCTCCTTACGCCTATGAGAACTTGTTCGTTCAGGATTTTCAAATAAAAGGGAGAAGTCCTAAACTGCTATGAAGTCCATGAAACAATTATAATATAAACTTGGGGTTTTCATCAGCCAGTATAAAGCCCAAAGGTACCATCATTTTTAGCTCAAAAAATGAAGGAAAGATCAAATTTGAACATAAAACACAATCCTCTAACCCATAACTTACATCTGTGAGAACCCCTGCTCTAGCCTCTATGAACTCAAGTTTAAATAACTTCACTCGAAAGGATTCAAGAGATCTTTACTTATCATTAAGCAGTTCCAATCATCTTTACAAACCAATAAAATCATGGTCCAAATTCCAATAGATGTAACAGAAATCAGAATGTGATCATTATCATTGTTGAATTTATCTCGATATTTCTGAAACAAAACGTGTTAGCTTGTGATTTCCACCATATTTGGTGATACAACCTTTCAAGCTCGACAAACTAATTACAAATTAACGAGATGAGTGCTGAGCTTTGCTAGAACACAAAATGATAGGAATGAGGTAGTTCAATCAGCTTACAAAATAGTTGGGATGACAAGTATCCTTAATGAATCAAAAGATATGTCAGATACAAAATACTAGATTTGTAAAATTCAAAAAATTATACTCGACGTAATATGTAAAGGCTAATATAACAGTTATTGAAGAGCAAAAACAAGACCAAAACACATTCTGCAACGTTGCATAATTTCACAATTTTGTACAATGTTATCGGAAGGCCTTGCGGACTACGCAAATATTATCAAGCATGAAGTCTTAACTATCCTTTTTCGTCATATATGAACCCTGGTATGTAGCATTCCTTCACTGAAATTTTATGAATGCAAACTATTTTTATGATGCTTTGCACAGGTAAACAAAGCAATGCATCAAATGGTATCATGAGCAGCCATCTATACACTGAGTGGTATCCAAGCCTGTGTATGACAATAGCATAAGTAGCGGATTAACATCAGCCAACTCCTACTATAATCCATAGATATTAAAATTTGGGGCCAAGTCTTTTCACCTACTAAAAATTCAAATAAAGTATCAATAAAGTGCAAGAATATGGAAAACTAATCCTTTCTGAAGCATGCACATTGACATCAAGCATTGCGTATATCATGATATTAGTCATGTAAACTAACCACATTATCCACAAAAGACAGTGAATGGCTCACCAGCTAATAAATATAATTTTAAGCAACAGTGGAAGCTACGCCAAAACCAATGAATTATATCCAAGTTTTTCTAAGCCTCGATAAATTTGTTTTTTGTTATATGCTTATGCTTTATTAAATTCACCATCATCAATAGTCTTATCTCAATTATTCAGAGTCAGCTTTATGATTTTTCTTTATTGAAGTGCATAAAGACTTGATAGCTTTTAACATTTCATTTAGTGCATAAATTAATCAACTCATACCAATCAATATTGTATCTAAGGCTTAATTTCACGCGGCGGTGCCGCGGTGGCGGTCATGAATGGAGTGGTCATGAACAATGGTTTGTGAATGAAGTGGTCATGAACAATGTTTTGTGAATGAAGTGGTCATGAACAATGTTTTGTAAATGAAGTGGTCATGAACTGAGGTTTGTGAATGAAGTGGTCATGAACTGAGGTTTGTGAATGAAGTGGTCATGAACTGAGGTTTGTGAATGAAGTTATATTTGGAGGATTTTATTTTTTACATTCATGAACGAGATTTTTTCAGAAAAATTTTATAGAAAAATTTGATGTGCAATAATATTTCTCATTTATTATTTTGCTTCGATTTTCTAACAACGGAACTTCTACCAACCCTTTTCTATATAATAGTTAATCATAATTATTGATTATTATTATTATTTGGTTAGTAGCTGACAATTTGTGGAGAGAGAGAGAGGCGTAGGGAGAGAGGGAAGCTTACGGAGGGAGAGAGACATACGGAGAGAGAGAGACATATGAGGAGAGGGAGAGACTTATGGAGAGAGAGAGAGAGAGACTTACAAAGAGGGAGAGAGAGACTTGCGAAGAGGGAGAGAGAGACTTACGGAGAGCCCTCGTATTGAGATCCAAAAGATAAGAGACGGAATTGCGAGCCCTAAAACCCTAAAAGCGAGAAGACGCGGGAGAGAGAGAATAGCGCTACGCCATCCAACCACGCTTACGAATCACGGACCATAAACGCGTAAAATCCGCGAATTTGAGCGGATGCGGTGGCAATCAATACATTCCCAAATTCATTTAAGAGAAGCGTATGTGGTGCCAACCGCTTGACTGGGGCAAAAAAAGCACCACCAAACAAGCCCTAAATGTCATAGCTCTTACGACATTTTACATAACTGTCTCAATATAATTTTACACAACATCATCCTTTTTGCTAGACTGCGCAACAACACACAATGCAGAATACAATATAGTACAACACAACACAACACAAGATGACAATACCGACTAGGGAGTAATAAATTAAAAGAAAATTGTGGCAACAAGATCAGGACCAAAGACCTAGAGAAAATACCCTTTAAACTGCATTAACGAGCAGTATAAAGCAATAAATGATGGCTACACAGCTGAAACTCGAACCTAAAAAGTTCCAGAGGTTCTCATTGTAGTAACTTCACATATTTTAGAAAAAGACCAACTTTTAGACTAGAATTAATTCCAGAGGTTCTCATTGTAAGAAAACCATAAGGTTCCAATCAATTGGATGGAATTGAGGCTTCAATACTAGAATTAGAGATTTAATTTCAATGAAAATGACCTTCAATTCTAATTTCATGATCTCAATTCCATCCAAACAAACAAACCCTAAAGATTATAAAGAAAAGTATTCCACAAATCTATCAATTACCAAGTCTAACAGTAAGTTTGGATAAAAAATGGTAGATAATGGAAGCGAAAGCGTGCACATTTGCTTTAACTTGAACCAATTAAAAATTCTACACATAGAATCAGTCCTTCAGCTTCTACAATAAATTAGAAAATATTAATAGAGAGTTAGTGAGAGGCCAAGTGCATTGCCTTAAAGCAAGCAAAATAAAATTTTAAATAGATGAAGAGAGAACAAACCAGTGTTAGGTGTTACCCAAGCACACCTCTTCTTCGTCTGCAAGGTATCCCCTGGCACAACCACAGCACCATCAGCCACCATCTCTTCCAATTTCGCCGCAATTTTCTCAGGTTTCGGAACACCTTGCCTTCGTTTCGAGGTAAAATTGGGCCTGCCAATTCTTCCGGTGGAAGCCCGACTGCAGAAGGAATCCGTGGATGCATCCGAAGAACAAGAGGCATTCAGAGAAAAATTAGATTGCAACAGCAGTTTCTGCCTCCTGAGTGCAGCCAAAGAAGGGCTCACGGGCGGGGAGAAAGGAGGGGTATCCGTCACCATGGAAGAAGATTTCTTCTCCTCACACAAATCTGAGTGTGATCTTTCAGTTCCCCTCAGCGGCTTCAAAACTGTTTTCCGGGACAATGAAGACGGCCTTGCTTTGTTTCCGGTAGGCTCAAGAATCGGCCGAGCGTCTGAGTCCGTCACATTATTAGAATGGAGCTTCGGGGTTCCCGACATGGAGACGAAAAACGAAACGCGGTCCTTATCCCTAGATCTAAACTCAAAATCTCACAGGCGGGTCCTGATTAGCCCTAAGAATTCCATTCCTCCGGATCAAATCCTCCATGAAAGCTCAAACTATCATAGACATGGCCCAAAGGGGCCAAGCCCTAGGGTTTGTGAACTAACCATTTCGAGCCTTCCACCCGAAGCGGCGAAGGAAGCACTGGAAATACCTCCATTGTCGAAACCCAAAAGCAGATCCAATTTCAAGTTCGTCTCGCCGAAACCCTGTGCCAGTAGCAAAACAGCGCGTTAAGAGCCTGCCATTTTCCGGGGCACAAACAGAACGAAGAAACCCCCTGAGAACGACAATAAGACTCTACGGTCAAGGCCGGAGGTCGTTGACGTCCTTATGAGAGCGTCACTGAGCAGGAATACAACGAAATCGTCGAAAACTAGAGAGGGGGAGACAGGGAGGAGAAGCGGAGAGGAGAGAGGAAATTTGCCGTGAGTTTCAGGCTTCAGCTCGTTTAAACATGAGAACCGGGAGATGCCGGTGCGATCTGGCGATCTACGGGCTGCAGCCAGTGGTGTTGTCTGTCGATAGCCCGCCAGCAGTCCCGTTACCGTAGAGCCGCTACTCCTGCGCGATTTTTGACGGACAAATTTAATGCACTTGTGTTTTTTAAAATTTGTAATATCTCTACTAATATACAAAAATTATTCTTTGTTGAAACATTGTCTGAAATTTCTATATTGTCCATATAGTAGTATTTATAATTACACAATTATATCAAACTTTATATTAGTACATTATAAAGACAATATTTTTTAGGTAATTACACAATTTTATAATATTAAAATATAAAAAATAAAAACACTAGATATCATAAACCTATTATCTCTAACTAGGAATTGACAAGAGAAAAATTAATGTTTTAACGTTGAAATATAATTTGTTTTACAAAATAAAAGTTGTATTCTTGATTTAGATTTTTTTACGGTCATTTTGAGTACTCATATGTATATGTTGGGAGCGGGCGGAGCCCGCCGTCGTTGGGCGGAGCCCGCCGTCGTTGGGCGGAGCCCGCCGTCGTTGGGCGGAGCCCGCCGTCGTTGGGCGGAGCCCGCCGTCGTTGGGCGGAGCCCGCCGTCGTTGGGCGGAGCCCGCCGTCGTTGGGCGGAGCCCGCCGTCGTTGGGCCATAGGCGCGGGTACTGTCCACGACAAATATTGTCACCCACGACAAATGTCGCCGCTCACGACAAATATCGCCGCCCACGACAAATGTCACACCACCGGCGAATGTCGCACCCCGCCGAATGTCGCACCTCGTCGATTGTCGCACCCCCGCCGAATGCCCCCAGGGCCGAAGGCCTGTGCCTGTCACTTGTAATGATTTATATGAGATTTGGCAATGGAATAATTACGCGAAGGGAACGGTCAACATTCGTCGTGGATGTATTACAATTACATCCATCAATCATTGATGGACGGTCAGGATCACATCATCTCATCCCCTGTAAGTGTTCATGCAAGTACTTATTGAATGACTAAGGCTCCGTTTGGGGGGACTTATTTTCACCGGTCAAGCGGTCACGACCGCATGTACCGGACCTTAATTAAGTCCTTATTCATGTGGTCGTGACCGCTTGACCGTTGAAAATAAGTCCCCCCAAACAGAGCCTAAATTCATTTGGCTTTTACTGGACGACTAGTAGTTTAACAAACTTGTTAATGATCGAACCACAATCTCAATTGATGTCATTGTTGTCGTCGTTCCACACTAGAGAAGGGGGGCGACGGAAGTACTCTCGTGCATTGGAATCCCTCGTGCAAGATTGCTCATATCACATAAAAATTTATTTAAATTTTTTTATAAATTTTATTAATTAAATTTTTGGTAAGTTCCATGAAAATTGCAAACCGGTGCTTGGTGGTCGGCGATCATCGACCCCCGACCAGTGTAGCGATCGCCTACAGCTCAGCCTCCTCCAAGACCTACAACTCAGTGACACACTTGTCACCTACAGCTCAGTGACCCAACAACCACCTACCACAGGCACTAGGCCCTACACTCAGGCTGGGAGGACAGCCCTACCTCAGATCTACACTTGGATCCTACCTCAGAGAGCAACACTCTCCTACCTCAGGCAATTAAGCCCTACAGCTCAAATCCACACTTGGATCCTACCTCAGTACCCCAGCAGGGCACCTACCTTAGTGACTAATTAGTCACCTACCACTCAGGCACAAAGTGCCCTACACTCAAATTCAGATAACCTGAATCCTACTGGTAATTAATCAATAAAATTGAAATACTGACTCAGAGAAAAATCTTTGTGTCTAACTTGCTGGACTGAGCAGATATCAGTCCATCCCACTTATTCTAGAAGGAATTAGTCTTCTTCTATAACTACCAATTTCTCTGATGTACTGAAGGCAGCAACTGCTGTTGAAGGCTTACAGCCCTTCGCACAACTATCTTCTCTTGTTGATAGATTGAATCAGCCAACTTGTTCTTCAAGGAACAATCTTGCTGAACTGGAAGAAGCTTCAGCTATCTTTGCCTTCTGGCTTTCACTGCTAGACGTTGCTTTCAAGCTTGTCGAAGAAGATGAAGTCCAGTCGCCTCTCTTTTGTTTTCTGCTTTCGTTCTCATTTTCGTTTGCTGTGATTGTTGTCCTAATCCCATTTTCTCTTTTCTTTTTATATCCATAGATTTGAATCAACGACATAATTTGAGTGCGGGCCCAGCCAAGGATGGTGAGCTCCACTTTCCTCAGAAAAGGACAAAGCAACTTTCAACACTACTGCAGCTTTCCCACAACAACTTCATGTAATTTGACTTTGATGACATCAGTAGTGGTCATCACCATCTAGAATTAGAAAATATTCCAGAACTTCATTAAGCATTGAGTGATGTTAAGTCACTCAACACCATCTGTCTTGGCTCTCAACGCTTCTGGACTTGTGAATTTTCACTGGCTTTGTCTCAGCGGTTCTTTCTCAACAGTATCAGCAGTTTCTTCTTAATAGCTGAGATAAGCTTCTGTCTCAGCGATTTCTTCTCAGCGGTCTCAACGCTTTCTTCTTCTCAGCTGTGACAGTCTTCTGTCTCAGTGGTTTCTTCTCAGCGGTCTCAACAGTTTTGCCTTAGTCAATTTGTCTGACTTTAGGTCGACGAATGTTAAACTGTGTTCAACAATCGGTGGGCTGAGCTCGACGAATTCTGGACCTCAAGCTTCTGAATTTAGATCAATGAGTGGAGAGTTAAGCTCGACGATCTATGTGCTGAGCTCGACGAACTGTGTGCTGAGCTCGACAAACTGCGAGCTGAGCTCGACGAATTCTGAACCTCAAGCTTCTGAGTTTTGCTCAATGAGTGGAGAACTGAGCTCGACGATTTGTGTGCTGAGCTTGACGAACTGTGTGCTAAGCTCGACGAACTGTGTGCTGATCTCGACGAACTGTTAGCTGAGCTCGACGAATTCTGAACCTCAAGCTTCTGAGTTTTAGCTCAAAGAATGGTGAGCTGAGCTCGATGATCTATAAGCTGAGCTCGATGAACTGTGAGCTGAGCTCGACGAAATCTGAGACCTACACTTTGAACTGAGCTTGACAAAATTTTAATTTTCCAACATATTCTTCTTGTTGACCTGTCCAATCATGGACTACCTGCATGCATGAACTCAAGCACACATCAAATATAACTATGCTCTTAGTCTTGATGGCGATGCCTCTTCAAATCCACTCTAATGAACATTGTGGGAAATGGACCCAACAATCTCCCCCTATTTTAAGAAGGCAGAACACTCAGTAATACTAAGAGACATTATCATGATAGGCATAATAGTTTCATGCAGTTGTAGATATTTCTACACACCTGATAGCTTATGTTATATTAATACAATGTGATCTAATTAATTGTATTGACTTAATAAGTAAAGTCAATACATCCTAAATACTACTTGAGCAATTTCTCAAGTAATATGAACTCTCCTTTATACCACTTAATATTTAACTGGAGCATCACTAGAAGCACTTGCCTCAAAATATGTACTGACACAATCATGGCTTGACATGTGGTCAGTCATTGTATTTCTCATACTACTTGAATCTTTTCCTTGCTGATTAGAATACTTTTCAAGTAATATGCACTGACTCAACATGACCTAGTCATGTCAAGTATTGCTTCTATATCTCCCTCTTATGTATTGCCATACATCTCCCCCTTTCTGTATTCTTCAATAGACATATCTATTGAGGGAGTAGAAAATATCATGGGAGAGATTATCTCTTGATCCTAGACAAAGTCCTATGTTGATACTGCTAAGGAAATCATCCTAATGATCAGTCTACTTGATTAGGAGTCATATCTTTTGTGTTGATACATTGATACAACACAACACTGCAACATTTAATCTTGCTGCACACATTGTTCCACTTGCTAATGTTGTATCTACAGAATCAGCATCCACCTATGGTGATATCATTGATACACCACATCACTGTAGCCCCTTGGCACTTGAGTGGCCCATGGATCCACTTGAGCTGGCTGGTAGCTGTCTCTCTTCTCATGATCTCCCCCTTAGTCTGTACATTGTCCTTAAGACAAACTGATCAGTAGTTGTGATAGCTGATCTACTACAACAGCTGCTTGCTCCCCCTCAATTGAGGCATCCTTTATCAGATTCCTGGTAGACATTCTAGTCTATGCCAGTCTGGATACCACTTGATGGTCTTTATAGTCTTAATTTCACATCAAAGACTTATCTACCTGTAAGAAAAGCAAATTCTGCAACACAAACTGGAGTTTGGAGCTACTGAAGTTATCCTAAGTTCCACATACCCAACTCAACCAAGAGGGTGTGGAACTTGACTTCATATAGTGGCATGATAAGCATGACAACCAGTTGCCAGTCAGGACAAACTCAGGATTGAGTTCTTCCTTATGCTCCCAAACTTATTGATACTTAATCTATATATCTATAGTCCTGCTATGATAGTTAGGATTTCTAGCAACTTAGATTACACTAGTAGAATATCAATATAAAAGAAATTCTACTTACCTAGAGGTTATGGTTCTGATGCCACAAGATTTTTGTTTGAAAATCTTGAGTTCGATGAATTATTCAGATTTTGTCGAGCTCCGTTCAACGAATTCTTCTGATTTCGTCGAGCTCCATTCGATGAATGAAGGTTATTTCATCGAGCTCCATCCATACTGATGCTTAGCAATTCTCTTGCACCTTGCACAGTCTCTTTTTACTGAGCCAGATCTTCTCCCCTTCTTTAGCAACAGACTTGCCTTTGGCTTCAGCTTTCTGATTAGCAGTACAAGAGTGTTCAACCCACTGAGTTCAATCTTGATCATCATATTGATCTGCACACCTGATCACCACTTGATCAATCCCTTCTTGGTTTCTGAATAGACAGGGAGGAGCTTGTCTGCTGTGATTCTCTTCTCCCCTAACTGATTGCAGATGATACCATTTGTGCAGCTGCCAGCTTTCTTTTCTCATGAGGCTGAATTTTCTTTTGCAGTTGCTGGACTTTAAGACCACTTGTACCTTAAATGATCTTTCCATAAGCCATCCTTTCATCCTGATACCAAGTCTTTCTGTATACTGTTATTCCAATAGAAATGAGCTGACTTATATCAACAATAGCTAGAGCAATCCAGCTATTCTAGTAACCTGATTGGCTTGCCTTCTTCCAGCAAGTGCCATCACTTAGATAGTTTCCCTCTCAGCTTCTGTAATATCCATGGGGGCAAGCTGATCCTCAGCAGTAATGCTGATCTATTCTATACTGGGGAACTTTGGGTAAGATTCAGGCTTGTCCAGTAATCTTGACTGAACATGCTCCCCATCAACATTTGCACAGATCCTGTCCATAGATCCCATTTACTTGGACATACCTTGATGCAGGTTCAGATGATATTGAATCCTGAGCATACATTTCTCTTCAAGTTTCCTCTGAAGAGTCCAGCAGCTGATGATACCACTTGAGAAACTTTTTAGCTGAGCATTATGTGCTCCTTTCTTGCTGTTCTCAGAAGAGCTACCTGTGTTTTCCTCAGAGATGAGTACAACCTACTTATTCTTCTCCTAGTTTGCTGGTGTGGCAGCAAAGCTTTGTCCAACCATACAGACCTGTTGGATGGATCCAGCTGGCTTTCATCCATGAGTGTGCACTTGTCCTTCTTCAGGATTTCACTCAACATTCTCTTCCTCTTGGGCAGTTAGAGGAATATCCTAGATGGTCAATATCCATCACCAACTATTGATCTTAGGTCTCTACCTCACTGGAGTATGAACCATAAGACAACTTTCTTGTTCCAGTCCAAGTTCTGGAACATATTATGTCTAAGTGCCACATAGGGGAAGGGCACTAAGACTAACCTGCAAAATAGAATTACCTTACCTTAGGACCCTAATAGGTATTGGGTCCTAGGTTCTAATTAGTCTGAAATTTTACTTGCCTACCTGCAGCATTTCTGACAGGTAGGCTTACTCTTGCTCTAGACACTGAAGGATTATGCCAACAATCTACAGCATAGTGGCCCATTTTACCACAGCACAAACACTCATGGACATTATATCTCCTTTTCTGTTTAGGGCCAGCATTTGCCTGGACTACTCCTTAAATAATGGGAAGATGTGCTGCTGTATGTCTCTGATTTCTTCCAACAGCCATTTGACTGAAGGTAAGTCTTTCTGCTGACTGTTTTGGTCTTTTCTGAGAGCCACCAGCTGCATGCCTCTTTTCAGCTAAAATGCATCTGATTGCATCAGAAACTGCCATTTCAGCCTTGCTAGAAGACTCATCTTGAGTCATTACTTTTGCTGGATGACTCAGATTTCCTACAACAGCAATATCCTTGAGTTTTGGGGCTCGGGCACCAAAAACAAATGGTCCAGGATGTGCTATTTAAATTTCCTCATGGGCAGCCTTAAAGGCCTTCACATGGCTGTATCTTCCACCTTGGCTATGGGCACATTTGTCCATATCAGTGAATCTGCCATTCTCCTAGTGACCATAATAGTTTTCATGGTCATACCTATTAGAAGGCAACAAGACATTCTGAAAAGAGATTGGAGGCAATGAGGCTAAAGGCACAATTGGTGCCTTCCCCTTTCCTTTTGGATTGGGAGGTCTAATAGGTCCCTTAAATTCTAATCCTTTCTTACCCTTTTGGGTAAAGAGGGTGTCAATTAAGGGAAGCACAGTGCTTGGTTTAGAAAACTTGGTCACCAACAATTTCCCATTTAGGAGATGATCTTTAAGTTTCTGGATAAGTTACTCATTTGAGACTCTTACCACAGACTCCATATCAATGATCCCCTTGAGCTTGGCTGATTGTGCAGCTATATCATTGAGATCCTTTTCTTGGCCCTCACACTTGCTCCTAAGACTGAGAAGCTCTTTTGCCTTTCTCTTGGCAAGGAGCTTGCACTTATTGAATGCTTCAAGAAGTTATCCATACTTGTCAATTATAGAATTGACATCATCCTCAGACTCTGAATCCCCTTCATCTCTTGATGATTGAGCTTCAGAATCTGAGCTAGCCTCATAACCTGAAATAAAAGGCAGAGATTTAGATTTTACCTGAGCCTGTCTAGGTTGATCCTGGTTGCTCTCCTCATCTGTCATTGCCATTAATCCATGGCATTGAACATCTTCTTCTTCATCTTCATCCATGTCTGAGTCACTTTCTGAATTTGATAGAGGGGCCCTGATCCCTATCCTAGCACCAGGGTATTCTTCAGGTTCTCCTTCAGCAATAGCCATTAGCCCAACGTAGGCTTCTTCTTCTTCACTGTCTGACCCAAAGGAAGAGTCAGACCAGGTCTTTTCCTTCTTAGCCACAAGGTACTTCTCTTTCTTCTTTCCCTTGTGGTGCTTCTTTTCTCCTTCCTCTTTCCTCTTCAATGGTCAGTCAGCAATTATGTGCCCAGGTTTACTACAGTAGAAACAAATAACTTTAGAAAAAGTTTGTTTGCTAGAATTAGGAGCATACCTGTCCTCCTTAAAGGATCTCCTTCTGTGCTGCGAGGAAGATGAAGGCCTGCTGTTCCTCCTATGCTCCTTCATGAATTTCTAAAACTGCCTGGAGAAGGCAGCAAAGTCCTTATCAAACATATTGATGTATGAGGTGCTGATCTTTGAGCTCTCAGAATCTAACTCAGTAATTCTCCTGAGTGGAGAGTTCTTCTTTCTGCTCCTGGTTGGGGCATCAGCTTTGAAGGCCACAGACATCTCCTTGGCCTGTGACTTACTGCTCTTCTCTTCTTCCTTTCTTGTAGCAAGCTGTATCTCATATGACATCAGCTTTCCAAACAGGGTTGGAGGAGGAGTTTCAGCTAACTTGGCCATTTCCTTAATGACACAAATCTTTGTGTCCCAATCCTTTGTGAGGGACCTGAGAAATTTGTCATTCAGCTCATATGTGCTGAAGACCCTTCCATATGTTCTCAGTTCATTTACAATTCTGAAAAATCTTTCAAAGCTCTCAGCAATGCCCTCAGACTTTCCTTGTCTGAAGGCCTCATACTCCTGGTTGAGCATGGATTTTTTATCATCCCTCACCTCTTCTGAACCCTCCATAAACACAACTAGGGTGTCCCACATCTCCTTGGAGGTCTTGCAGTGCACTAGATTCTAGAAGGTTGAATCATCTACTGCACTAGCAATAATGTTTTGAGCTCTCTTGTCCATGAAGGCAAGAAGGAGCTCATCATTGTTCATTTCTTCATAAGATTTAGGTGTCTGGATGTTGGCATCACGAATTGAGATCTTCATAGGGATGATGGGTCCCTCTTTAACTGTGATGTATATCCTAGGATCAGCAGCTTCCATGAATAGTCTAACCCCTTCCTTCCAGAGGCCAAATCCCTCCTTTCTGTAGATTAATAATTTTATGGCCCCCAGCTACTTATAGTTTACACCAGACCCCATAAATATATCTTATAGCTAACCTTGGAGGTATACTCAGATTGTTAGATCCTTTTTGAGTAACCTCCCTCTGATACCACTTGAAAGTTATTACTTCAAGGTTAGCTAGTCACCTAGAGGGGGGGTGAATAGGTCTTTGAAATTTTTTTAGTCTTTTTGTTGTTTATAAACTAAGTGATCTAGAGTTTGTCCTTAGTACCTATAATAAAAAGAAGGAACAAGCAACACAGCACAACATATAAGTATTTATTATGGTTTCCCAATTGGGTACATCCACTTTCCCTCTCACCTTTCTAACTTATGTTAGGCAAGACACAAACTCCACCAAAATGCTCCTAAGAGCTTACACCTCAGACCCTCAGCCTTACACTCAGGTTCTCTTCAGAACCCTACCTCAGAACCACAAGGGTTCCTACCTTAGAGACCTGCAGTGCTTCTACAGCTTAGTGGTCCTCAAACCACCTACCTCAGCCTTATCTCTAAGGCATACAGCTCAGGCTTTTCAGCCCTACAACTTCAGGCACAAGGCCCTACTCTCAGAGTGCTGCAACACTCTTAAAGCTAAATACCCTTCCAGGTACAACCTCAGTGCCCTTCCAGGCACCTACAGCTCAGCCTCCTCCAAGGCCTACAACTCAGTGACACACTTATCACCTACAGCTTAGTGACCCAACAGTCACCTACCACAGGCACTAGGCCCTACACTCGGGCTGGGAGGACAGCTCTACCTCAGATCCACACTTGGATCCTACCTCAGAGAGCAACACTCTCCTACCTCAGGCAATTAAGCCCTACAGCTCAGATCCACACTTGGATCCTACCTCAGTACCCCAGTAGGGCACCTACCTTAGTGACTAATTAGTCACCGACCACTCAGGCACAAAGTGCCATACACTCAGATTCAGATAACCTAAATCCTACTTGCAATTAATAAATAAAATTGAAATACTAACTCAGAGAAAAATATCTGAGTCTAACTTGCTGGACTGAGCAGATATCTGTCCAATCCACTTGTTGTAGAAGGAATTAGTCTTCTTTTAAGACTACCAATTTCTCTGCTATACTGAAGGCAACAACTGCTCTTGAAGGCTTACAGTCCTTCACACAGCTATCTTCTCTTGCTGATTGATTGAATCAACCAACTTATTCTTCAATGAACAATCTTGCTGAACTGGAAGAAGCTTCAGCTATCTTTGCCTTTTGGCTTTCACTGTTGGACTTTGCTTTCAAGCTTGTCAAAGAAGATGAAGTCAAGCCACCTCGCTTTCGTTTCCTGCTTTCGTTCTCGTTTTCGTTTGCTGTGATTGTTGCCCTAATCCCATTTTCTCTTTTCTTTTTATATCCATAGATTTGAATCAACGACACAATTTGAGTGTGGGCCCAGCTAAGGATGGTGAGCGCCATCTTCCTCAGAAAAGGACAAAGTAGCTTTCGGTGCTACTGCAGCTTTCCCGCAACGGTTTCATGTAATTTGACTTTTATGACGTCACCAGTGGTCATCATCATCTGGGCTTAGAAAATATTCCAGAACTTCATTAAGCGTTGAGTGATGTTAAGTCACTCAACGACATCTGTCTTGGCTCTCAGCGCTTCTGGTCTTGTGAATTTTCACTGGCTTTGTCTCAGCGGTTCTTTCTCAGCAATCTCAGCGGTTTCTTCTTAACAGTTGAGACAAGCTTCTGTCTCAGCGCTTTCTTCTCAGCGATCTCAACGCTTTCTTCTTCTCAGCTGTGACAGTCTTCTGTCTCAGTGGTTTCTTCTCAGCGGTCTCAGCTGTCTCAGCGGTTTTGTCTTAGTCAATTTGTCTGACTTTAGATCGACAAATGTTAAACTGCGTTCGACGATCGGTGGGCTGAGCTCGACGAATTCTGAACCTCAAGCTTCTGAATTTAGCTCAATGAGTGGAGAGCTGAGCTTGACGATCTGTGTGCTGAGCTCGACAAACTGTGTGCTGAGCTCGATGAATTGCGAGCTGAGCTCGACGAATTCTGAACCTTAAGCTTCTGAGTTTAACTCAATGAGTGGAGAGCTGAGATCGACGATCTGTGTGCTTAGCTCGACGAACTGTGTGCTGAGCTCGACGAACTGCGAGCTGAGCTCGACGAATTCTGAACCTCAGCTTCTGAGTTTTTGCTCAAGGAATGGTGAGCTGAGCTCGACGATCTCTAAGCTGAGCTCGATGAACTGCGAGCTGAGCTCAACGAAATCTGAGACCCACAATTTGAACTGAGCTTGACAAAATTTGAATTCTCCAGCATATTTTTCTTGTTGACCTGTCCAATCATGGACTACCTGCATGCATGAACTCGAGCACACATCAAATACAACTATGCTCTTAGTTTTAATGGTGATGCGTCTTCAAATCCACTCTAGGGAACATTATGGGAAATGGACCCAACAATCATGGCAAGTTATTCATTCATGGCTTCAGTCCATTTAGGATCAGTGACAACATCATTGTATTTTGTAGGCTCTCGACATAACAGAGCTATATTACAAGATCATATATGTCGGATATATAATGAAACTTATGAGGAGATGATGAGCCTAACTTGGATTCGTCTGAAGAATCATCAGGGGCTATTGGAATAGGCGGTTGTGGACTGGCAGGATCATCCACAACATACTCCAAGGCTATGCGAAAAAAATGACTCGTATCCTCATTTCTATCCCACTCTTCCCATATTCCTTCTTCATAAAAAATAACATTTCTGCTTATCACAAGTTTCTGATTTTGGGGGTTAAACAGACAATATCTTTTGGACTCTTGACTGTATCCCACAAAGATGTGTTTCTCACATTTTGCTGCTAGGTTGTCTCATGCCTAATTTGCAAGAATTGCATAAGCTAAGCTCCCAAAGACTTTCAAATGTTGTAGGTTGGTTGAGAGTGGTACCATTCTTCAAAGGATGTAGAATTTGCATGAGCTTTAGTAGGTGCCCTATTGAGAATGTACACAGCCGTGCTCATTGCCTCTCCCCATAATTGCTTTGGCAGTTTTTTGTGAACTCGCATTCTTTTTCCCATCTCAACTATGGTTCGATTTCGACGCTCCACAACACCATTCTATTGGGGGGGGGGAGCTAAGGTACTATGAGTTATCGTCTGATCCCTTTAGATTTATAATAGGATGAGAATTCCTAACTAGTGAACTCACCTCCCCTGTCTGATCTGAGAGCTTTAATCTTATTGTTTGTCTAATTTTCTACCAGGTTTTTGAATTTTTGAAACATAGTGAAGGCTTCTAACTATAAATTTAGAAAAGAAATATCCACATCATGCGAGTGCAGTCATCTACAAGTAGGGGATAGTACTTGTTTCCAGCCCAAGTTGGAGAACTGGTCGGTTCCCAAATATCAGCATGAATGAGGTCTAGGGGAGCATTTGCTCTCCAGAGACTTTATTTAGGGAGGGGGTGCTTGTGAATTTTTGTTTGAGCACATGCTTCACAGAACTCACCATAGTTTAGATCCCCTTGAATCCCCTTCACCATTCCTTGCAATTGTTTTAGAGCTCCAAGGTTTAGATTTCCACACTTATTGTGTCATAGAGTTGAATCCAATCTTTTGACTGCACAAGCCAAAGCTGCTTCACTTGTGCTCAGTTGAAGCTTAAGATGGAATATCTTGTTGGTAGACATTTTGACAATTGTGATAAGTTGATGGGTCCTGGTATCTTGAATGTTGTATTCATCTTTGTCAAATACAAGTTTATAACCTTTTCTCAGCAATTGCCCCACACTTAGGAGATTCTGAGACATGCTTGGAACATATTGTACTTCATGAATGTGTCTGACTATTCCAGTTTGCAATTGGACAACCATCACACTCTTCCATTCAATAACTCTAACAATGGCATCTCTTATTATCACCTATGATTTCTCTGATTCATCTAGCTCAACAAATGCTTTCATGTCATTGATCATGTGGTTCGAACACCCACTATCCGGGAACTAAACTTCTGTTTCTGAGGTGGTGGATTTCAGACTTGAATAAAACAGTGATTCAGTATTGTTAGAGAAATTAACTTCTTCTCTTGGTTGGGCTTCGTGTTATTGGACTGGTGCTAACAATCTCTTTGCAAATGGTTTGGGTTTTTGCATCTCTTGCATTTTGAAAAACAATCTTTTGTGAAATGGGTAGTTTTATTGCACAGTTTGCAATATGGCCTAAACCCCTGGTCATAATTTTTGTCTTTACTGTACTGATTCCACGAGTTTCTCTCTTCATAAGATTTTTCTTTTGTGTTTTGGCTACAAGTACTGGAGTAAGATTTTGCAAAGGAGAGGGATAACCTGCTCTGGAAAGCTTGTTCCAATTGGATGTCTTTTCGTTTCATCCTTGCTTCATGACCCTGAAGAGAGCCCATGAGCTCTTTGACAGTCATTCTATTTATATCCTTGGCCTCTTGTATGGCTGCTACAACATGTTCAAAACCAGGAGTTAAACTGCCAAAGATGTGTGAGACGACGCGTTTCTCTGGCAGGTCGTCCACATAAGTTCTTATCTGATTCACTATCATGGATACTCTTGAAATGTACTTTTGTACTATCTCACTCTCTTTCATTGTGTTTGTGTCAAAATCTCTCTAGAGAAGCGTAAGCTTGATGAAAATGACTCTCATTTTCTCTATATTCCTCTCTGAGAATGTCCTAGGACTCTTTAGCTGTATTAGCATCGATGATGAGGGGAAGAATAGATCGGCCCACTCCCTGTTGGATACAAAGGAGTGCGTTTGCATCTCTTCTCTGATTTTTCATGGTGAGTTGGGCTTTTGACACATCTCTTTATCCTCTATCTCTTTCTCAGTTGATGAAGATACTGATGAGATATTGGGCCCATCCTGAACAAGATCCCACAGCCCTTGTGAGACAAAGAAGATCTTCATTTGCTTGCTACAGTAGTCATATGATTCTCCTTCAAAGACCGTGATCCCTATCTGAGAGTACAGGAAGGTCTGCGATCCGCCTGGTGCCGCCTTGTGATGAAGCAACCAGAAAACAAGATCACAGAGTGATTCACGATACTACAACTGATCTTCTGATGGCACGAGCCGTGCGTTCTGATACCATGTTAGCTTTTGAACTAAACAACACATGCATGTAAAACCCGGAGGAAGAAGAAGAAGAACAAAAAAATGGAGGACCAGCAGCTATTCTGGAATGTTCTGCCCCCGCTGGATTAAAGAAATTCACACACGCTACAGTCCAAAATAAGAGTTCTGCTACCGACACACAACCCAAGTCACATGACTAGATAATGTAAAATATATAAGAGAGGGAGAACAGATAAAAGAGGGGTAGATTAGAATATAATCTAACACCGAGCGCGCCTGCGCCCCCACGCCCCCGCGCGCGTAAGCCCTCTCACCCGCGCGCGCGCGTGCAGGTCACCCACATTCTTGTGCGCGCTCCTGGGAGTAAACACACTCTCCATCTAAGACAATTCGGTTCCTACCGTCTGTGGGAGCGCTAAGCGCCCCGCAATAATATTATATTATGATAATTACTTTGTAGCATAGCATGAAAACAAATAATAATAAAAAAAATACTACAGATGAACTGCATGCGTAATGTCAAGGCTCTCTCTGCCATCAGGCAAAAAGTCAAGCCTCTCTCTGCCATCGAAAACTATGAAGAAAGAGAGCAGTCATTATAAATACAATTCCCGGCAGAGCGGCCCCATGAACAGCGTGTACAGCTTTTTTCAAGGGATTTCTTTTTTCCCTTTGCCAACGCTGACACGGGTGAGGACATTCAAATGCCTGTACTCAGATCTCCCATGCTTATTTCAGCTAGGAGAATTGACAACAGTTTGGCATAGCAGCTTTAAACTGTCCAAATTATGAATGCCCAACCTCACCTAATTCTCTTCATCCACTTTTATGTACTCAAAATTAGTTTAACTTTTCTTTGTAGCTGTCATAACCCTTGTCTGGCAAAACACGCATTTTATATATGTCCATTTTTGCTCAAACTCATCGGAGCAAAAAATCTGCGCTAAAACTCAAAAGGAGCTTAATATGGCATAAAAGGGACAGTGAGGGTCACCGGAAAGGGTTCAATCACAAGGGTGAAATGTAGGCAAGCCTTACTCTGCATTTTTGTAAGACTGTTTTAATGACATAAAGGGCAGCCTGGGTGCACAAAGGCATCCCCGCATAGCAACGGTCCGAGAAAGGGTCCGATCAGAAGAGTGAAATGAAGGCAAACCTCACCGTGCATTTTTGCAAGAGCCTGCTTCCCGGAGTCGACAAAAATTGGTGCATAAATTTAGCATTTAATTTCTTTATATTAATATTTGCCATTGTTTCTTTTGTGGGTACTTCTTGTGAGCAAACAATAGTTTTGGAGAGCCATGTGATGCTATTTTTGTAAAGGATTCGGCCCACACACTCCGATAAGGCCCTTCACCTAGTCATGAGAATTTAGTATGTAATATCTTCATTGCTTTTTGCTACATTATTACATTAGTACATTTCAACATGTTTCTGTTTTTCACATTCTTGTAATTGCATTCACCATCATCCGCATTTTGAAGCATAATATTTATTGGATTTATTGATTAAATTAATTTTTTTCAAACAATTGTGGATGTGTGATAGTTGTCTGCTACCTCCAACTATCTCAATTTGAAGGAAATATCACGAAAAAATTGCAGAACAATGAGACATTCACTATATTTTGCATGAAAATTATGTTGGGTTTTCTATACTAGAGTGGAAAAGCACATCATATGTGCACATCGGAATGAATAAACAAGAACAATCCTAAACAGTAAACGGATCTTGGGATTTCATGATTCAAGAAATAAAACCATTACAACACATTGCAATATACCTGAGTGGGATTGAGTGATTACTCAACCAACGTGCTCCAGAGATTTGATCCAGAAACTGTCTAAGCAGCAGACGGTTGAGTCTCGAGCGCAGAAGTAGATATGCGCCTCTACAGCAGTCCACACGAGTGATGAAGAACCCCAAGCTCTTGCCCAACAAGATTTGGGTCGGAGTAGGAGTGCCCTCAACGTCTCCGACGAATTGTTAGATTTGTCCAAGGAAGAGGTAGCGACATCAAGTGTCGGATTGGGTCTCGCGAAAGAAGCAGCGGTAGAAACAAATTTCCGCTAAGCTCTCAAAAGGGCATAAAGAAAACATAATCCTCTGTCTATTTACACATAAGGTATTAAAACAGCCATGCGCTTCCGCTATCAGCAGACCCGAGACTCAATTTAGAGTAAACACAAATGTCGTCGTGCTGACAGGAAGAACACATCGATATCTTTTTGATAGGCTGAAGCACAAAACGATATCGTCTTGTCTTACAAGACGATATTATTTTGATAGGCTGAAGCATAAAACGATATCTTCTTGTCATACAAGATGATATCGTTTTGACAGACATGAAGTATCAAAATGACATAATACGAGTAAGGCTAACACAATCATTTCTCCAACTTCTCCAAACACCCTTATGTACGGCCCTATAAGCTCATATCGTGTTGACAGTGAGACTAACTGATTGAATACTTTGAGATTACCTTGGAGACACCAACAAATAAATCTTGAATTATAAGGTACACATGTCACCATTTACTTTTACTCTGACGCTCTCTTGATTATTTCAAAATTAGTGATGCTTGCTAACTTGCACTCATTTTGCAAGTTCCAAAATGTTTTGGATTGCAATCAAAAAAGTTTCCCAAAAAAAATATGTTGGGCCAATTAATATTTTAAAGTAGTCACATAAATATAAAACTTCCATTGAGTTTTCAATTTTTGATACTCATTTTATAGTAGAGGCAACCATTCAAACCAATGTTAATGACTCCAAAAGAAATTCCATGATGAATTTTAAGTTTTTTTTATGTTAAGATTTGTATTATCGTTCCAAACTATTGATTACTATTTTATTAAAGTTTTTTGAATAATTGTTTTTGGTATAACCTCGTATTCGGCGAGTGAGACCCTTACAACTAGAGTCGAGGCCAGGAAGGTCCATTTAGGTTAAGGCGAGCTGAGTGGGCGAGTGGCTGGGTCTCACCCAGCTTGAGAGTGATTATGTCTCGCCTAGCTCGCATGCGGTATAGACCGAGAGCAAGCATGGGGCGAGTGGGGTGTTTCCACTCGCACTCTCCCAGAGTCAAGGCAAGCGGCGAGTGCAAGACTCATCAAGCGCTCATCGCCCCAGGCGAGTGGTAAACTCTCTCAGCAGTTTTCTCCTAGATGAATCCCAATTTGGCCTGCTATTAGCCTCTCCAAACCACGTAGTTTTGTTTTTGGCAAATCACTTGGGCTGCGTAAAGTAGAACTGAAAGGCGCGATTCCGCTATTGACATGCCAGACTTGAAAAACTATAAATAGACCCTTAAGAGCACCTTTGGAGAGAATCCATTTTCTTTGGCTTCTTCCTCCTCTCGTCAGCTTTGGTTGGTTTCCAGTGCCCTCCAAGGTGCCCAAATCCAGCATTGGCTTAGGAGGGGAAGCTCTCTTTGATCTTCCGGGTGCGTGATGGGACCTCCTCTATGCATCTCTGGGTCAGTTCCTTAGCTCTTAGGCACCAGTCAATTGTTCTAGCTCAGGAGAAGTAGTTGTGGGCTACACCCCTTAGGTATGAACTCTTCTTGATACCGAGTTTCGATTTCAAAATTTTTGGTGCGGTGAGTGTGGACTGTTGCCTACACAGGAAATTCTTGAGTTAAGACCCATGGTTGGAGGTGAAGGATAAGGAGCTGATCAGGGCAACCCACAGCCTCAGGCGGGAGGGGTCACAATTAGGATGTTTGAAGATTTCAAGAGGGAGGTCATGTAGACCATGCATCTCGCATTCTCCCCAAGGGGAAATTTCAAGAGTTTCGATGGTGGGGTCATGAAGACTCCACCATCCCAGTGGTCACATCCCAGCAGCTGAGCGAGAATGCCCCAGGTCGGTTACCTAGAAAGGAGGTAGTGTTGGAGCATGCGTTCTGCACTCCTTGGTTTGAAAATAACAAATCTCAAATGTATTTGATCATAGTGTGTTTGTGGTGTGTAGATATAATAGATACAACACTCTGATAATTTTGGACGGACGACATACAATAATATTTACAAAGTTGAGATATCGTGGGTGACATTTACTATCGCCCCACATTACCGTGATGAAGTCAGCCACGACGTATACCACGATTTCAAACAGTTACCACGATGTGTATTATTGGAGATACTGTCAGGCGATATCGTGCTATCGCGACACAATAGCCCCACAATAGTACATGATATCCAGCATCTCGGCACGGTTATAGCAGAGTGGGACACATGACAGCCATTGGAGATATCGCTAGCGATATCGCTCTATCGGCGCGCGATAGTGGAAAAACTATAAAAGAGCTAGATAGAAGGGAGAGGCAGTTTCAATTTCACTATATCCTGCAAGTACATCAAATTTCATCTAAGCATTTGGGAATTTGATGTTACACACCTCTAGGAGCCTTGATCTCGTGCATATCTAGCTGGATAACTCCGTGGAACCAGAAAAACTTCTAAGTGTTTGTGAAATCTCAAGAGCGAAGAAGGGACCGTTCGTACTTCTCATCTCAGATGACCTTCGCAAGGATTTTTCGTCCTCTTCAGCGCTTAAGACCAGAGGGAGATTTTAATTCTCAGATTTCTTTTTCTTTTTTCATTTACTTTATAATCGGTAGAGAATTCGACGCCTTGTGAGTGACGACTAGGCCCGTGAGAGGTTTAGGGGGAAATCGCCACCATGTGTGTAGCGATTAGGTTGTGGTGAGATCTAGGGGAGACTAGTTGCTGTATCTAGGGAGAGATAGGCTTTTGCTGGTCAATCCTTGGGAGAAGGACCGGTGATTTCAAAAAGGAAACTTTCTTCATCATAGCCTCGATTTCAAGTTTTATTGAAATCTTTTTTTATGATATTTATCACTTATGAAATAATTATGCATTTCAATTTTCTCATTAATTTCTATGTATTTGTTATGAATATTTGATTGTGAAAAAGTTTACTTTTTTCTGTGATAATTTGGCTAAGTAAATTGTTAGCCAAAAAAATTATGATTTGCCCTTATTCACCCCCTCTAAGGGCGCCTCAAAATCCAACACTTGGTATCAGAGGTAAGTTACTCCAAAACGATTTTATCGCCAGGAGAAATGACACATAATGATCACGCGTTTTCTGAGGGGCAAGCAATTAGCAGACCTCCATTATTCACTGGCACAAATTACAATTACTGAAAAACCCGAATGCGATGTTTTCTTATTGCATTAGATATAGATGTTTGGAGAATGGTAGAACAGTGCTACACTCCACCTACAATGGTAGTTGAAAGTGTTGTTATGGAAAAACCGAAGGATAAATGGGATGATCTAGATAAACTTCGTTGCAAAAATAACGCTAAGGCAATGAATGCTTTATTTTGTGCATTAGATAGAAATGAATTTAATAGAGTTTGCGCATGTGAAATTGTTTATGATATTTGGAATTTACTTGAAGGTACATCGCAGGTGAAGAACTCGAAGCTATTTCAATTAGAGTCAACATTTGAAACGTTTAGGATGGAGGTTGATGGAGACGTTGATTCTATGTACAAAAGGTTTACAAAAATCGACAATGACTCCAAATTCCTTAGAAAGAATTTCTCCAATGGTGATTTGGTGAGAAAGATTTTAAGCTCACTTTCTCCGAAGTTCAATCCGAAGGTGATCGCCATTTCAGAATCACATGATCTTAAAACTCTTTAAATTGAGAGCCTCATCGGAAATCTAAAAACCCATGAAGTAGAATTGAAAATTCAACAAGAGTACAACTTGGAGCCAAAGAAGAAGGCGTTGGCGTTGAAGTCTAAGAAAAAAGTGGAGAGTGAAACATATGCAGATGATGAAGAAGATTAGGTGAGTTTGTTTGTGAGAAAATTTAAGAGATTTATGAGGAATCCTAAGAGAAGAAATTCATTCAAAAAATACTTTAACAAGAAGGAATTTGGAGTTAAGAAAAGTAAAGGAAAAGTCGATGCTGAGGAAGATGAAGAGCGTTCTCCACTAGAATGCTATCACCGTAGAAGGATTGGTCATATTAGAAGCAAGTGCCCAAAGTATCTGAAAGAGCAAAAAGAGAAGTGACACGACAAAAAGAATAAGAAAAAAAAGTTTTGAAGGCTGAAACTTGGGACGATTCGTCATCTGATGGTTCAAGTGGTTCAGGTTCAAAAGACAACGAGGAAGCCAATATGTATTTGATGGGAAAGAGCATTTTACCATCCGAAAATGAATGTAATGTCTAGAGAGACACTGCGGTAACTCCTCATACTTATGAAAAACTATATTCTAAATTTTTACAAACATGCAATTTTTTGATAAAAGTCTTAAAGATATTGATTTATTAAAATCTGAAAATAAAATTTTATTTAAGGAAAATAAAAAATTAACTAGTGAATTGCAAGTGCTTGGGAAGGAGAAAGTCACTTGCCAAGAGTGCGATAACTCTTTGGCAAGGATAAAAGAATTAGAAGAAGCTCTTACTATGTCCCAATCCAAAGTAGATTCTCTTACCAAAGAATAAAAGGACTTAGAGAGATCTTTAAAAACTTTTCAATCTCAAGTAGAAAGTGGCAAAAAGGCATTTACAAATTAGTGTGTTGTGTCAGACACTAAAAACACCGCTTTGAAAGCCCGGATCTATGATCTAAATATGACTATTAAGAAATTTGGAATTGGTCGAAAATCCTTGGATATGATTTTAGCTAACCAGTGTCATGGAACTATGAATTACGGACTCTGTTATGTCAGTAGAAGCTATCACCCCGTGATAGGTACTATCGTTGGTGATAGCTCACAGACTAGAAAGTTGTTTTTTTAAAAATAAAAATAATATTTCTAATGATCATCCATCTTCCAGTAAGAGTCCGAATTCAGTTGTGAAAAAGACATAATCACCTTTTATCACTTATGCCAAATACAATAAGTTTGGACACACTACTGACTCTTGTAGGAAGATAGCCATAGTTTGGTTAAACAAGTCTAGGTACCTAAGACGTCCACCTACTCTATGGGAGGCACCACTTGGGTAACCAGATCTTTACTCTCCTCTCCTTTCTATGTGTGTTGGCAGGTTAAGGACAAAGAATACGTGTGGTACTTGGACTTAGGATGTTCAAACACATGGCAGACAATAAATCCAAGTTCCTTAACTTTGAAATGAAGAAATGAGGAGTAGTGACTTTTGGCGACTATGTTAAGGGAAGAATCATGGGCATCAATGTAGTTGGTAACGATTTCTTTACTATTTCAAATGTTTTATTTGTAGATAGTTTGAAGCATAATTTAATTTCTTTAAGTCAACTATGTGATAGAGGCATAAATATTTTATTTGGACCATTTTTAAATCTTTACAAAATCATTGATTCAAAAACTCAAGAAATTGTTTTTACAGCAACGAGAATTCACAATGTTTATATGATTACTTTTCATGATCTTTCCCAATCTTCACTTAAATGTTTTATTTCAAAAAATGATGAATTAGAATTGTTGCATAGGCGACTTAAGCATTATAGTAAAAAACTTGCGGTAAAACTTTCCAAAAGAAAATTGATTAAAGTTTTACCTGTATTAGATGGAAAACTTTCTTCTTTATGTATGCCTTATCAAAAATGAAAATTCTCAAAATCATCTTTTTAAAAAATATTATTTCTATGACTAGACCTTTACAATTAATTCACATGAATTTATTTGGTTCAGTTACTACTCAAAGTACAGGAGGTAGAAAATATACTTTTGTTTTGATAGATGATTATTCATATTTTTGTTGGATAATCTTTTTAGTTTCCAAATCCGATGAGTGTTTTAAATTTACAAATTTATGTATTCGTATTCAAAATAAACTTGATTTAAAAATTAAATACATACAATCAGATCTTGGAGGTGAGTTTGAGAATGATAGGTTTCTTTCATTTTGTACTGAATTAGGGATTAAACATAAATTTTCTGCTCCTCGCACACCACAACAAAATGGTCTAGTGGAGAGGAAAAATAGAACTCTTCAAGAACTAGCACATACTATGTTATCTGATTATAAATTACCTAGATATTTTTGAGCTGAAACTGTTAGTACTGCTTGTTATGTGATAAATTGTGTCATGCTACGTCCATTTTTAAAACTAACACCATATGAGCTATATTATCAAAAGAAGCCTAATGTATCTTATTTTAGAGTGTTTGAATGTAAATATTTTATTTTAAATGCAAAAGATGCTTTAGATAAATTTGTTCAGAAATGTGATGAAGGAATTTTTATTAGTTATTCTTCAACTAGTAATGCTTATAGAGTTTTTAATAAAAGGATAAAAATAGTTAAAGAATCAATTCACATGCTAAATTTGATGAGTTTGTTCCTTGTGTATAAGATAATCCTACAGAAAATGATGAAGAACCCCTCTCTCCTTTGGAGAATGATGATGAAGAAATCCTTGGAGAACAAGAACAAGAAGATTAAGAACAAAGAGAAGAAGAAGTTGACGAATATGTGCATCCAAGAGAACTTATTTTTTTCAAAAGATCATCCACAATAATTGGTAGTTGGAGAACTATGTAATTGAAGAACCATCAAGAGGGTTAAGTACTTGTTCTTCTTTATATGATTTATTTTCAAATTTTGTTTTGTTTCCAATATATAATCTAAAGATATTTCAGCCGCTTTAAATGATGAATCTTGGTTTTAAGCCATGAATGATGAACTTAATCAATTTGAATGTAATTAATAAAGTTTGGAAACTTGTAGAAAGATCATATGATCATCCTGTTGTAGGAGTTAAATGGATTTTCAAGAATAAATTAGATAGTGAATCAAGGAATAGTAGAAATAAAGATAGGCTTGTAGCAAAAGGACATGCTCAGATTGAGGAAGTAGTTTTAATGAAACATTTGCACCCGTAGACGTCTTGAAGCAGTTTGAATTTTTCTTGCTTTCACTAGTTTCAAAAGATTTAAATTATTTCAAATGGTTGTGAAAACTGCATTTTTAAATGGGCATATTAAGGAAGAAGTTTATGTAGAACAACCCCAGATTTTGTGAATGAAAAATTTCCGGATCATGTTTAAAATTAGAAAGGTACTTTATGGTTTGAAACAAGCACCTTGTGCATAGTATGAAATATCAACTTTATATTTGTTAAAAAATAATTATAAAATAGGTAGTGCTGATTATACACTTTTCATTAAGCATATTAATGATGATTTAGTAGTTTTACATATTTATGTTGATGATAAAATGAGTAGTGCTGATTGTACACTCTTCATTAAACTTGTTCATTAAGCATGTTAAAGAATAATTATAAAATGGGTAGAGTTGATTGTTGGAGCATGCATTCCACACTCCTTAGTTTGAAAATAATAAATCCTGAATGTATTTGATCATAATGTGTCTGTGGTGTACAGCTATAACAAGTACAACACTGCGATAATCTTGGATGGGCGACGTACAATAATATTTACAAAGTTGAGATATTGCAGGCAACATTTATTATTGTCCCGCATTACCGGATGATGTCAACTATGATGTAGGTGATGATTTCAAATGGTTACCATGATACGCATTATCGGAGATACCGCCAGGCGATATCGTGCTATCACAGCACGATAGCCCCATGACCGTACACGATCTCTAACATCTCAGCTCCGTTATAGCAGAGTAACATGTGGCAGCCATTGGCGATTTCGCAGGCAATTTCGCTCTATCGCAGCACAATAGTAGAAAAACTATAAAAGGGTTGGAATTCAGGAATTTGATGTTACACACCTCTAGGAGTCTTGATCTGATGCATCTCCATCCAGATAACTCCATGGAACAAGAAAAACTCCAAAGAGTTCGTGAAATCTCAAGAGCGAAGAAGGGACCGTTCATGCTTCTCATCTCCGACGATCTTTGCAAGGATTTTTCGGCCTCTTTAGCGCTCAAGACCAGTGGGAGTTTTTATTCTCCAATTTCTTTTTCTTTTTTTCATTCACTTTGTAATTGGTAGATAATTCACCACCTTATGAGTGATGACTAGGCCCGTGTGTGGTTTAGGGGAAAATCATTGTCATGTGTACATCGACTAGGCCGTGGTGAGATCTAGGAGGAGGATAGTCGTTATATCTAGGTAGAGATAGGCTTTAGTAGGCCGGTCCTTGGGAGAAGGATCGGTGAATTCAAAAAGGAGACTTTTTTCATCACAGCCTCGATTTCAAGCTTTATTGAAATATTTTGTTTATGATATTTAGCACTTATGAAATAAATATGCATTTCAATTTTCTTATTAATTTCTAAGTATTTGTTATGGATATTTGATTGTGAAAAAGTTTACTTGTTTTCTGTAATAATTTGGCTAAGTAAAATTTTAGGCGAAAATTTTTAATTTGCCCTTATTCACCCCCCCCCCCCCCCCGCCCCATCTAAGGGCACCTCAAGATCCAACATGTAGTAGTTGAGGGGGAGAGCGAGATCTTGTTGGGCGAGAGCTTTTCCCCAGCTCGATGAGTGCTTAAAGGTCAGGAGAGCTGACAGTGTGAGACCAGCTGACTCGCCCCTCAGGAGGTGGAAATCCCTTTAGCGAGTTGATCGTCTCGGCCCTAGTTCTGGATGGGTTTCTGGAGCTAGAGATGTCCTACTATACCAACAGAGATGACCCAGTGCAACACATCCATTGGTTTGAAGATGCGATTTCCATCAGGCAGATGTCAGATGCCTTCAAATGTCGATTCTTCACCATGACCTTCAAGGAGAAGGAAAGGGACTGGTTCCATCAGCTTCCCTCCAGTTTGATCTATTATTTCGAGGACCTATGTCAAGGCTTCCTATTGAGGTTTTCGACGTCCAAGAAAAAAAAAAGGAGCGAAGTTATTATTTGCGATAAAGCAGAGTGTTGGGTATTGCATCCACAATAACCCAGATTTGTTTGAAGTCACCCTTGAACTAAGATGAATTAAGTTGTATTTGATATCCTTGTTCTAGTTGTGTGTTTGCAGATTCTCAGTGCTGAGTGTAGACCAATGTCAGTCTACAGTGGGTCAGGAACACAGGATCATATAGTGTAATCCCTCACTATGTGATCCAAGATGTTGACTCATGTATAGCCTCTCAATTGGGATACACTTTATGTTCAACCACTTGGAGCATGGGATGAAGACAGGACTAGGAGAAATTTTCTCTAAGTTCAGAATATTCTCTAAGTCCACTTCTCGAGAAGTGCCTCTTAGTTCTCGAGAAGTAGAGTTAGATGTTCTCTAGAAGCATTCTATAGTTTTTGAGAAGCAGAAGTGTAGTTCTCGAGAAGTCCTTATTGTTCTCAAGAAGCTTAGCTTCAAATTTCTCGAGAAGTCCCAGCTTTTAGTTCTCGAGAAGTCCAGATAGCTTCAAGAATTTTTCTAAGTCCGAACTCTCGAGAAGTCCAGTGTAGTTCTCGAGAAGTTCTTTTAGTTCTCGAGAAGTCCAGAGTAGTTCTCGAGAAGTCCTTATAGTTCTCGAGAATCTTAGCTTCATAGTTCTCGAGAAGTCAGCTTATGGTTCTCGAGAAGTCCAGATGGGTCTCGAGAAGTATTAGCCCTGAAGTATCAAAAACTAACTTTAGTTCAGGATAGTATAGTTCTCGAGAAATCAAACTAGTTCTCGAGAACTAATGTTACTTCTTGAGAACTGCAGGTCAAATTTTTCAGAAAATTGTTTAAGTCCAGATCGGCCGGATTTTCAAATGACTTGACGTGATTGGTCCACGTGTCGTCATTAATGTCTTTTCTAACCGTTAGGGGTAATCCTATATAAGGTCTTTTCATTAAGACCAAATCCTAACAATTAAAAAGAAGCGGTAGTCCGTACCTTCAAAATCTTGTGGATCGACCGTCTCTCTCAAAAAGAAAAGGAACAAACTCTGAAACCGCCGCCGTCACTCACGAGTAGATCGAGTTTTCTGTTTTCGATCAAGAAGGACTTGATGTTCAAGGGATCCTCATCCTCTCCTTGATCGAGTAGGTCAAAGCTTTCTCAGGTCAGATTTACACGTCTTCTTCAACCATTTCCGAAAGAGACGCAAAGTTCAAGAAGAAGACCTAGAGACTTATTTTTCCAGATCTGAGAAATTACTGTATTTGTATTTCCAAATCTCTTTGTTATTATTGTAGGAGATTTTCTCCGAGTGTAAGAGCGTTGCTCTCCGAGTTGTAGGAAGTTTTTATCTTCCGAGTGTAGATCCATTTGGATCGAGTTTGTAGGAACTTGGTTCCGAGGCGTAGGATTGTTTTCAATCCGAGATAGTAGAGTAGCCGAGTCTAGTGATTTGCTAGATGGGTGAGGTAAAGTGGATGTACCCAAGATTGGGGAACCATTATAAATCTTCTTGTCTTCTGTGATTGCTTGAATTCTTGTGCAAGATCGTTAAAATTTTTATTCCGCAAATAGACGCATGATTCACCTATTCACCCCCCTCTAGGTGATTTAGGTTGACAACTTTACACTTTCAATTGGTATCAGAGGGAGGTTGGTCGTTAAAAGGTTAAAACCTTGATCAATTTTCTCTCGAAAGTTGTCACATGGATATTCAAACAATGGACAAGGCCAAAGATTTTGCCAAGCTTCCCCTTTGCACAAAGAATAACTTTCCCATGTGGAAAGAGAGAATCAAATTTTTCTTGGAAGCTGTGGACCCCCGGATCTTCATGATTGTTAAAGAAGGTCCTTACGTCCCCATGACTACCTCCACTATAGATCCAACCAAGAAGATTCCTAAGAAATTGTTGGATCTAGATAAGGACGAGATTGTACTTGTTTCTTTGGACAAGAAAGCTAAAAATATTATAGCAAGTGCAGTCGATGACTCGATGCTGCAGAATCTGATTCACTGCCAATCGGCTAAGGAGATGTGGCAGTCTCTAGTAACTCTGATGGAAGGTACTGAAGAAGTGAGGGATGATAGAAGATCCCTACTAAACCAGAAATATGAAGCCTTCAGGCAAGGGTCAAAGGAGACCATTGCAGATACTTTTGGGAATTTCTTCAAGATAGTAAATGGCCTAAGAGTGTATGGCCGAGTCTTCACTAATGGGGAGCTGAATGATAAGTTTCTGAGGTCTCTCACAAAGGAATGAGACAACAAAGTCTGTGCCATCCGAGAGTTTGGCAGACTTGTTGAGACGGACCCACAAAATCTATTTGGCAAGCTGATGTCCTATGAACTACAGATCAATTCCAGAAAAGCTAAAGAAGAGAAAAGTCGCTTCTCCTCAAAAGAGAAGTCGATTGCATTAAAGGCTGATAGTTCAAGGAATGACAAAGCTTCCTCACCAGCACTTGCTCAAGAAGTGAGTGAAGAAGAAAACTCTGAGCCAAACACCCAGACTCAGAACTACCTGAAGGAGAGTTCTCGTTGCTCTCACGATAGTTCAAGAAATTCTTGAACAAGAAGAAGCAGTGGAGAGGCAAGGATGCCTCATACAGAAGATCACGACATGACGGTGATCAGCGAAAGAAAGGCTCAAGTAGCCATGACAGGTATACCTCTTAACAGAACAAACAGATTTCTACTGACATTGTCTGCTACTGCTGTAACAAACTAGGTCACATCATAGCTGACTGCCCCATAAGAAGAAGGAGGGTGGCAGAAGAGAAGAAAATAAGTCCTCATACCATAAGAAGAGGATAGAGAAGAGCCTGTTGGCCAAGAAGGGCAAGACTCTCAGCGAATCCGACTCATCTGAGCCGAGTGAAGAAGAGGAAGCCTACTTTGGGCTCATGGCTCAATCAGATGACGAATAAGAGCCCCAGTTCACTGGGGAGGTAAAATCTCACACTCCTCTCTCTGAATCTGAAAGTTCTGAGCATGATCATGAGGACAGATCTTCTGACGATGAGTCAGAACTTATTGCCCAGTTTAAGGAGTTGATCATGACTTACGACAAATATCGCCGAGTCGTGAAAACTCAGGCAAAAGAGATTAAGTCTCTAAAGGCTATTGAGAGCAGCTTGAGAGAAGAAGTCGCTAAGACTGACTCTCTTCAAGAGAAGTTCAATATTGCCATTGAGGAATACAATCAAGCTCTGGAGCACCTCGACCTTAAAGGGAAAATCATCGAAGAGTTGGAAAAACAACTTGAAGCTAAAAAGAAACTTGTTGAAAGTTTCTACAAGCCCAAGAATGTTCTTCCACTCATTGCTGAATTCTCAACTAAGGCCAAGGGTGCTGGACTAGGCCATGAGGGTGCTCCTAGTAAATCTTCTAGGAGAAACAAGACTCAATATAAGGCCTCCAAGAAGGCCTTGGCCAAAGAAAAAGGGAAAGCCCCTCTGGATCAGACTGTCTTTAAGAAAGTTATCTTTCCAACAAATAAGTTTGATCTGGACTCGTCCTATGGTCACTTGACCAGACCTACTTATGTAGAGCCAAAGTCTTGGTACCAAGGATGGACTCGCCCTCGGAACTTTGGTGAGAGTGTCTTTAAGGCACCTTATGAAGAAGTGATTCTTCAGGGCTATGGTCCTTATAATCTTGGCCACAACTTCAAGAAAGCACATAAAGTAAAGCCCGTTGGGTAAAGGCCTCCGAAGGAGAAGAAATCATGTGACTGCCATCACCATGAAGCTTCCTTCTCCAAGAATGCTAACCCTGCTAGACCACAATCTCAAAAGGTCAAGCATGAGTACGTAAGGCAAAGATACAATAGATTTGACTGTTGGTGCTGTGGCAAAATTGGTCATTTTGCCATCGATTGTTGGTTTAATCCTAGAAATTTTGCAACTCCTCAAGTTGGCAACATGAGAATGGCCACTCATGATGTTAATCCTCGTAGGGGGAGTGTTCTAACACGAGACCAAGGACCCAAACATGTTTGGGTTCCTAAGGCTAAGTGATTATGAATGCAGGTATGTCCAAAGGCCACCAAAATGTCAATCTGGTACTTAGACAGTGAATGCTCTCGGCACATGACCGGGACAAGAAGCTTACTCCAGAATTTCACTTCAGTCTGCAACGGACCAATGGTCATCTTTAGAGGTTCAGACCGATGGATAACTAAAGGCTATGGTATGATCACTAACGGTAGTGTATCCTTTTCAGATGTAGCCTATGTGGAGGGATTAGAACACAATCTCATAAGCATAAGTCAACTATGCGACAAGGGATACATAGTTGAATTCCACACTGACAGGGGCTTGATAAAGTCTGTTGACAATATGGAAACAATTCTATCAGGCACTCGAAGCAGGAACATATTTTGCTTAAATTTCATTTGTATAGACTCTTCTACACCAGTGTGTCTTTTAGCAAAAGATAGTGCATCTCTTAGTGACCAATGACACAAGAGGCTATCACATATTAACTTTAAAACTATTAATAAATTATTCTCCCAGAACTTAATACGTGATGCCCCAAATTTAAAGCACGTCAAAGAGAGACCTTGTCATGCATGCATAAAAGGCAAGCAAATAAGGGCTACATTTAAAAGCATCATAGACAAAAACTCTAATAGGTTTTTACACCTACTTCATATGGACTTGTTCGGTCCACTGCAAATTAGAAGCTTAGGAGGTAAGGATTATACGTTGGTAATTATTGATGACTACTCGCGCTTTGCATGGGTGTTCTTTTTGAAACACAAGTCAGATACCTTCGATATCTTTACAAATTTTGTCAGGCAGGTCCAGAATGAATATAACTGTTCCGTAGTCAAAATCAGAAGTGACAATGGAACGGAGTTCAAGTCTGGGGCCATGACAGAATTTTGTGAAAGCCTAGGTATCTTTCATGAATTTTCCTCTCCTCGTAATCCACAACAAAATGGAGTAGCTAAGAGAAGGAATTGAACACTCATAGAGGCCTGCAGGACCATGTTGAGTGACGCTTCACTACCGGAATACTTCTGGGCTGAAGCCGTCAACAATGCATGTCACGTGCAAAATCGAGCCCTCATAAACAAGAATCATGATAAGACACCTTATGAACTTCTAAAAGGCAGGAAACCGACTGTATCATATTTTAGAATTTTTGGTTGTAAATGCTTCGTACTTAACAATGGTAAGTATCATACTATCAAGTTTAGTGAGAAAATTTTTGAAGGTATTTTTGTAGGATATAGTAGTCATAGTAAGGCATACATGATTTTCAATAGAAAAACTCTAGTTATAGAGGAATCCATACATGTTGTATTTGATGAGACGAGCTTGCTGCAAAGCAAATCGTCTAGTGTGCTTGTTGAAGATGCAGGTACAAGGATTAAAGAGATCAGCTTGGATGAACCGACCGAAGGTAAAGATGAAAATTTCATCAAGATCACCTCTTTAACCCCAATTGGAGAGGTAGAGGATCAAGATGAAAATATTGTCCAAATTGATGAAGTCACTCAGGTGGCTGAAGAAGTCCCAAATGCGAGGAATCTAGAGCTTAGACATCTGAAGGATCACCCAATGGACCAGATCATAGGAGATCCCCGGGATGGTGTCAGAACTCGTTGAGGTACAACTAACGAGAATTTATATTTAGGTTTTCTCTCGCAGGTTGAACCAAAGAAGTTTGAGGAAGCCAACTCAGATGCATCATGGATCTTGGCCATGGAAGAAGAACTGAACCAGTTCAAGCGATGCAAAGTTTGGAAACTAGTTCCTAGACCCAAAGGTAAGAATGCCATTAGAACGAAATGGGTCTACTGGAACAAGTTGGACGAGGTTGGAACAATCATAAATAACAAGGCCAGACTCGTCGCCAAAGGATATCATCAAGAAGAAGGGATCGACTTCGACCAAACATACGCTATAGTGGCAAGGCTGGAGGCCATCAGACTATTCCTAGCTTATGCTGCACTGAAGGGCTACACAGTCTACCAAATGGACGTGAAGTCCGCCTTCCTGAATGGTAACATAAAGGAAGAGGTGTATGTGGAACAGCCCCCAGGTTTTGTTGATCCTAACTTTCCTGAGTATGTTTATTATTTATCGAAAGCGCTGTGCGGTTTGAAACAAGCTCCTCGAGCTTGGTACGAAACGCTATCTACCTTTCTCCTCGAGAACAAGTTCACAAGGGGAAAGATAGATAAAACATTATTTCTTAGGGAAATTAAAGGCAAGATTTTGCTAGTGCAAATCTATGTCCACGATATTATTTTTGGCTCTACAGACGACAACCTCTGCAAAAAGTTTTCTAAACTTATGCAAGGGAAGTTTGAAATGAGTAGTATGGGAGAGTTGAAGTATTTCTTAGGAATTCAGGTGAAACAATCTGAAGATGGAATTTTCATATCATAAACGAAGTTCACCAAGGAGTTGATTAAGAAATTCGGAATGGAGAGTGCAACCTCTATGAGGACTTCAATGGCCTCAGCAATGTCTCTGGACAAGGATGAGAAAGGGAAACCTTTTGATGAAACCAAGTACAGAAGCATAGTTTGATCCTTTCTCTACCTTACTGCCAGTAGACCAGACATAATGTTATCTACATGTGTCTGTGCGAGATTCTAAGTGAACTGTAAGGAATCTCACTATGCTGCTACAAAGCGGATTTTGAGATACCTTAAAGGTACACCGAATCTTGACTTATGGTACCCAAGAAGTAATGACAGCGAACTAATTGGATTTTCAGATGCAGACTTTGCAGGTAGCAAAGATGACAGGAGAAGCACTTCTGGGACGTGTCAGTTCCTTGGAAGAAGGCTTATCTCATGGAGCAGCAAAAACAAAAATTGTGTCGCAATCTCAACGGCTGAGTCAGAATACATTTCTGCCGACAGTTGTTATGGACAGTTTCTTTGCCTAAAGAACTAGCTAGAAGACTACAATATGAAGGTCAAAGACACTCTATTGTTCTGTGACTCCTCCAGCGCAATTGCAATCGCAAACAACCCAGTATCGCACAGCCGGACAAAGCACATCGAGCTCAGATATCATTTCATCCGGGAGCACGTGGAGCAAAGGGATGTGGATCTGCAGTACGTGCTAATAGATCAGCAAGTTGCAGATATTTTTACGAAGCCGCTGGATAAGACCAAGTTCGATTTCTTCAAAACTGAACTTGGGATGCTGAACAAAGAAGGATAAGTCACAGGAAATCAGTTCAAAGCTCAAGAATCGAGGATACTTCAAAAAGGTCAGAAATTTCTCAAGAGGAAGGTAGTTCTCGAAAACTCAGTCTACTTCTCGAAAAGTAAAGTACTAATTCTCGAAAACTCAGACTAATTCTCATGAACTTTGATCTGTCACTCGAGAAGTTTCTTAAGTTCTCGAGAACTAATATCATATTTCTCGAGAAGTCCTCTGACAGTTCTCGAGAACTAACCCCACCTCTCGAGAAATGCCCGTCCTTTTTCGATTTCTGATTAATTTCCTATATTTCGAAAACCCGCTTGATTTTAGCCCTAATCCTAGATTAATTAGACACTTAATTGACACTATTAGGGTTATATATATATAATATTTTAGAAATCCTAAATCAACTACCATTTCGACATCAGTCTTCTCGAAAACTCTTCGTCTTCTGCTGACAGAAAGCTTCGTCGCAACCGTCGTCTTGCGCTCCGTCCGTCGCCGCCGTCAGCGTCCATGGCGTAGAGTTCGAAAATAGGAGTCGGCAGTGAACTCATCGTCGCAGGGATTGTTGACATTTCTGATGACTTCAAGAACTTGCTCCTTCTCTTGAAAACAGCTGGTCTGATGTTCGTTCTTTCAGAACCCTGCAAGATTTTATTTCTAGATGTAGAGGAATTCTTCAGGAATGCCAAGGTAAGGAGAAATGGTACAGTTTTGAAATCTAAAGTCAAGGGGATCAAAATCAAGTTGAACAAAACCATAGTTTCAAAGTTCCTAAAGCTTCCTGTTGTGGATGAAGAGGATTACCTAACAACTGAAGATTCTTACAGAACTTGCTCCTTCTATAGAGTTTCTGTGGATGTCATCTCATTAAGGAGTAATGCCTTGAATGATGTAGACAAGCTTCTAGTAGACATAATTGGAAAGATTTTGTGGTGTAGAACAGGGTCCATTGGTTTTATAACCAATGACCTATTTGATGTTGTGATAGCTATTATCTGCAGGAAGAAATTCCAATATGGAATGATGTTATTTGATATGATCAGGGACAGTATCCAGGATCCCAAGTTTGCAAGGATAATTTCTTTATTGCTGCATGAGATCGATCTTGCCACCTTCAAAACCTCTAAAGGTACTCAGATCCATCACCTGAAAAAGATTTCATTGGCCTCCATCCAAAGATGGGAATTAAAGCTGAAGAATCCCAAGCAGTTAGCTAAAGAACTTGCAGCTTTTGCCTCATAGGTCAGGACCCCATCTCCTACTTCACATGATGTTGCTGAATCTTCTGGTGCAACAACAAAGGGTGAGCATGCACTCTTTGCTTAAGATGACAGGATTACTTCTCCTCCTCCCTCAGTGAGATCTCCTCTCAAAATCCCAGTGGCAGATCTTCCAGATGCCACCCTCTCAGATGGTCAAGTACAGAAAACCCTTAAGAATACAGCTGAAGTAATTGATAGTATGATTGAAGAACTCACTTCAGATAAACCACTTCCTCTCCTAAACACAGAAATAATTGTAGAACTATCAAAAGAACAATCTCCACCATCCTCACCCCAAGCTACTCCAGCTCCAACTCCTTCTCCCTCTCTAAGGAAATATTCTACTCCAACTGAACACACTTCAACACAAGAGACGATCCTTCTCTCTGAAGAGGATGAGCCAGAACCTGAAGAGGTGGAAGCCCCTCTCAAGAACCTTGACTTCTCCCTCCCCAGAATTATTGATGAGGAGGCTGATACAGTCCTTCACACTGTAAGAGCCAAGAGCTCTATGGTAGTGGAAGAGATCCCTCCCTGGGTAGCTCCTCCTCCACCCCCAAGTACCTATGCTGTTGATGTTACTTTTGTTGTTGTTGCTGCTGATGCCCCTCTCTCTTCTGACATTTTGAGTAAGATTGAAATTTTGTTGGCCGAACAAAGAAAATATTTTGATGACTCTCTGAAAATAGTGCAAGACAAAGTGATTGCTCTGGAAAAAGAAATGAGCCGAGGATTTGCGGAAATACAATATAATACTGACTCTCTCAAAAGTCTATTTCAGATTGGTGGCAAAGCCATAGATCACACCATTATTAGTTTTGGTCAGGTAATGGAACAATCTGTAAATCTGACCAATAACCAAATCCAGTTAGACAAGCAAGCTGAAAAACATGTTATGAAAATCTGTGAAGAAGTGGGAACTTTCAAAGAAGATGTCATAGAAACCCTATGTGTAGAATTCAGGAAGGGGGAGAGCCTGGTAAAAGAACATGTGGGAAAACTTATGGTTAAGTTTACTGAAGCTGCAAACAAAGCTTGGTCTGAAAAGATAAGTGAAATCAATAAGAATGTTTTAGAGTAAATTCAATCAGTGAAATTTCATACCTATGACACAACAGTATGGATGCACAACCAGATTTTCCCTGAATTTCAGGTTAATCCCAATATCATTCCTCATAACCTCAACCCCCTTACTGAAGGAGAATCCAACTAGATGCTTCAATCTCAAATGCCCACCTTTTCTCCAAGGCTAGAAGACCAGGTACCTCCTCCTGCTTCTTATTCCCAGGTTTGGGATGATGATATTCCTCAAGATCTACCTGAAATTCACATCCCGAAGAAAAGGAAGTATGGAGAAGGCCCATCTGCAAACATAAGTGCCCCCAAACTGTACTTAGAGAAAAGGAAAGCCCAAGAGTTTGCAGAAGTCTAGAGTCCTATGTCTAAAAGCTTAATTCTTGACACTCTCAAATTAGTCATGGACTTTAATGAAAGCAGGAATCTCCACTACAGCTCCTCTGAGTGGGAATTATATGAGAAGTCCATGACCAAGAGAAGAATATATGATAGAGAGTATGGCAAGAATAACCCTAAAGCTCCTCCAAAGCGTCCAAGGTATTATCCAAAGCTCTTCAGCTATCAGAGGAGACAGCAGGAGAAGCAGGACAGGCAAAAACAGGGCAAAGAATGAATTCTTGTTGATATATTTTTGAGAATTTTGATGAAATGGTTGTTGATTACAAATCTAAAACATTACATATATACAATTTCTAGTTTTGCCTAATTGTGTGTTCAATTAATCTCTTATTGCACTTAGATTAAATTATTCATTTCCAATTCTTTCTTTATTGTTATAATTCACCTTAGTATAGAGGGTTTTGACTTCTACAAATAGGGGGAGATTGTTGGGTATTGCATCAACAATAACCAAGATTTGCTTGAAGTCACCCTTGAACTAAGATGAATTAAGTTGTATTTGATATCCTTGTTCTAGTTGTCTGTTTGCAGATTCTCAGTGCTAAGTGTAGACTAATGTCAGTCTATAGTGGGTCAGGAACACATGATCATACAGTGTAATCCCTCACTATATGATCCAAGGTGTTGGCTCATGTGCAGCCTCTCAATTGGGATACACTTTATGTTCAACCACTTGGAGCATGGGATGAAGACAGGACTAGGAGAAATTTTCTCTAAGTTCAGAAAATTCTCTAAGTCCACTTCTCGAGAAGTTCCTCTTAGTTCTCGAGAAGTAGAGTTAGATGTTCTCGAGAAGTATTCTATAGTTCTCGAGAAGCAGAAGTGTAGTTCTCGAGAAGTTCTTATAGTTCTCGAGAAGCTTAGCTTCAAAGTTCTCGAGAAGTCCCAGCTTTTAGTTCTTGAGAAGTCCAGACAGCTTCAAGAATTTTTCTAAGTCCAAACTCTCGAGAAGTCCAGTGTAGTTCGAAGTCCAGAGTAGTTCTCAAGAAGTCCTTATAGTTCTCGAGAAGCTTAGCTTCATAGTTCTCGAGAAGTCAGCTTATTGTTCTCGAGAAGTATTAGCCCTGAAGTCTCGAAAACTAACTTTAGTTCCAAACAGTATAGTTCTCGAGAACTAATGTTACTTCTCGAGAACTACAGGTCAAATTTTTCAGAAAATTGTTTAAGTCCAGATCGACCAGATTTTCAAATGACTTGACGTGATTGGTCCACGTGTCATCATTAATGTCTTTTCTAACCGTTAGGGGTAATCCTATATAAGGTCTTTTCATTAAGACCAAACCCTAATAATTAAAAAGAAGCGGTAGTCCGTACCTTTGAAATCTTCTGGATCGGTCGTCTCTCTTAAAAAGAAAAGGAACAAGCTCTGAAGCCTCCGCCGCCGCTCACAAGTAAATCGAGTTTTCTATTTTCGATTAAGAAGGACTTGCTGTTCAAGGGATCCTCATCCTCTCCTTAATCGAGTAGGTCAAAGCTTTCTCAGGTCAGATTTACACGTCTTCTTCAACCATTTCCGAAAGAGCCGCAAAGTTCAAGAAGAAGACCTAGAGACTTATTTTTCAAGATCTGAGAAATTACTGTGTTTGTATTTCCAAATCTCTTTATTATTATTGTAGGAGATTTTCTCCGAGTGTAGGAGCGTTGCACTCCGAGTTGTAGGAAGTTTTTATCTCCCGAGTGTAGATCCATTTGGATCGAGTTTGTAGGAACTTGGTTCCGAGGCGTAGGATTGCTTTCAATCCGAGATTGTGGAGTAGCCGAGTCTAGTGATTTGCTAGATTGGTGAGGTAAAGTGGACGTACCCAAGATTGGGGAACCACTATAAATCTTCTTATCTTCTGTGATTGCTTGAATTCTTGTGCAAGATCTTTAAAATTTTTATTCCGCAAATAGACGCACGATTCACCTATTCACCCCCCTCTAGGTGATTTAGGTTGACAACTTTACACTTTCAATTGGTATCAGAGGGAGATTGGTCGTTAAAAGGTCAACACCTTGATCAATTTCCTCTCGAAAGTTGTCACTTGGATATTCAAGCAATGGACAAGGCCAAAGATTTTGCCAAGCTTCCCCTTTACACAAAGAATAACTTTCCCATGTGGAAAGAGAGAATCAAATTGTTCATGGAAGCTGTGGACCCCCGGATCTTCATGATTGTTGAAGAAGGTCCTTACGTCCCCATGACTACCTCCACTATTGATCCAACCAAGAAGGTTCCTAAGAAATTGATGGATCGTGATAAGGACGAGATTGCACTTGTTTTTATGGACAAGAAAGCTAAAAATATTATAGTGAGTGCAGTCGATGACTCGATGCTACAAAATCTGATTCACTGCCAATCGGCTAAGGAGATATGGCAGTCTCTAGTAACTCTAATGGAAGGTGTCTTCGGGTCTAGTCGTGGAAATTTCAAGATGAGTTTGAGCACCCTAAAGTGTGTCTTCGGGTCTAGTCATGGAAATTTTTTGGTTCATCTCCTCACCCCCGCTGGGGTGGAGCCAACCCCGACAAGTTGAAGGTGAAACTTGAATTGAAGTCGCCTCAGAATGCTAAGGAGATCCATCCCCTGATAGGAAAACTTGCGGGTTCAAGCAGGTTCCTCTCTCGGGCAGGGGAGAAATGCTCTTCATTCTTCAAAGTGTTTCAAGGAAACCAGAAGTTTGAATGGTCTAAGAAGTGTGAGGAGGCCTTTCGATCCCTAAAAGATCAACTCACCAAGGCCCCGCTACTTGAAGGGCCAAAAGAGTGAGAAGAGTCGTCTCTATATCTTGGGGTAGGGGTGGGGGCTATGAGTTCCAACTTAGTCCGAGAGGAAGGAAAGAAGCAACTGTCTATCTATTATGTTAGCAGGGACATAAAGAAGGCGGAGTTCCGATGCCTGATTATGGAGAAGCTGGATTTTGCATTGGTCATCTCGGTATGGAACCTAAGGCCTTACTTTCAAGTACACTCGATCCGTGTAGTGACCGATAATCCTCTCTGTAACATCTTTGAGGGGGTGGAGCATTATGGAAGGCTTGCGAAACGGTCAGTGGAGCTGAGCGAGTTTTACATCTCTTTTGTCTTCTCTTATCGGTGAAGGCTGGGGCAGTGGCGGATTTCTTGGCTAAATATGAGGTCGAGGTGGATGAGTAGGGGTTTTCTCAACAGGTAGCATGGAAGGTGCTAGTGGACGGGGCTTCGAGAAGACACTCCCTTGGGGGTGTTCTTAGAAATTCCCCAGGGGACGTAGATAGAGCAGACAATAGTGATACACTTTCCTATTACCAATAATCAGACAGAATAAGAAGTCGTGATCTCGGGCTTGCATCTGGCCAAGGAGCTAGGAGTTCAAGATGTAAAAGTGCTAATAGTTTCAATGATGGTGGCTTCCTAAATCAGGGGAGTGTTTGATGCAAGGGAGCCCACACTCCAAATATACTTAGTAAAGGTGAAGGGGCACATCGGGACATTCTGGACATTGTCCATTCAATATGTGCCACACAAAGAGAGTGTTCTCGCCAATCGATTGGCCAAGTTTGGACCCTAGGCAGGAGGGACTGTGACGGACTTGTTCTGGCCGACCATCGAGGAAGGAGAGTTAATGGAGATAGATCAGCTCCCCCCATAGATCGACCCCTTCGTAACTTTTTTTAGCCACAGACAAGTCTTCAGAGGAGGTCCAGGATAAAAGGAGTTTCAGGCATAAGTCAACATTCTACTTATTGCGGGATGGGGGCCTGTATCAAAAGACCCTCTCAGAGTTTTTGGCGCGATGTGTGTCAGAAAAAGTGGTCCCAAAGATTTTGGATGAAATACACTCTGGGGAGTGAGATAGCCACTCTAGGAGTAGAACCCTGGAAGAAAGGGTAATATGGCGGGGGTACTTTTGGCCCACCATGAGGAAGGATGCAACAGAGTTTGTGAAGAAGTATTAGAAGTGCCAGTTGTTCGCACTGCTCTAGTTATCGCTAGCCCAAAAGCTTAAGAGTATTGTGGCTCCATGAACCATCACAATCTGGGGGATGGAGTTGGTGGGATCTTTTCCTCAAGTAAGTGGACATAGGAGGTTCCTCCTGGTCATGATCGATTTTTCTCAAAATAGTTGGAGGTCAAGGAACTGGCCAAGATGACATCCCAGGTGATCCGCCACTTTGTTTGGGTTGAGATCATCTACCGACACAGGCTACCTTCGGCATTAGTCATGGAAAATGAACCACAGTTCGTTAGTAAAAAGTTTGTCAATTTTTGTGGCCAACTCGGGATAGATCTCAGGTTTCCTCAGTGCATTACCCTATGAGCAATAGACAGGTGGAGGCAGCGGACAAGATCATCGTGAACCTATTGAAAAAGAAGGTGGATAACCTAAGAAAGAACTGGGTATAGCATCTCCCCTCACTCCTTTGGGCCCTAAGAACCACGCCCAACATGGCCATCTGGGAGACCTCCTTCAAGGTGTCTCACGGTTCTGAGATCGTGCTTCTGGTGGAGTTTGAGGTAAAATCGCCATGGGTGGTCGCCACAGGAGAAGGAGATGATGAGTGGAGAGTGGAGAATGAAGTGAAGCTATGACTCTTGATGTATCTAGCGGAGGAGCTCTAAGACCTTACCGTAGTTTGACAAGAAGAAGTCAAGTGCCAGATAGCCAAGTACTTTTGATAGGCATGTCAGGGTCAAGCAGTTTATGAAGGGAGACCTCGTGTTAAAGAAGGTTGAAGCAACCGGGAGGTCGACAATAGTGGGAAAACTTAATCCCAACTGGGAGGGTCCCTATGTAATTGAGGAGGCCCTGAAGATGGGAGGGTATCACCTCCAAAATATGGAGGGGTTATCCATCAGTCATACGTGGAGTGGTGATGACTTGAAACATTTCTATCACCGAACTTGTGTAATAACATTATTTATTTTTTAAAATTCTCTTCTTTTGCATTATCTTCTATGTAAGATAGTTGAAATATTGTCCCCGAGCAGACCCATTGACCAGGCTCTCACTGGCTCGTGGGTCCAAAGTCTCACTCAGTGGCAGGTTGTGAAAAGGAAAAAAGATGCTGAAATATTGGCCCCGAGAAAACCCGTTGATCATGCTCTCACTAGCTGGCAGGTCTTAAGACTCACTCGATGGCAGGTTGTGAAATGAAAAAGAAGTTGAAATATCGGCCCTGGGCAGACTCGCTGACCCGACTTTCACTAGCTGATAGGTCTGAAGGCTCACTCGGTGGCAGGCCATGAATTGAAAAAGATGTTGAAATATTTGCCCTGAGCAGACCCGCTGACCAGGCTCTCACTAGCTGGAAGGTCTGAAGGCTCACTCGGTGATAAGTTGTGAAAGGAAAAAGATGTTGAAATATTGGCTTTAAGTAGACCTGCTGATCAGTCTCTCTCTAGCTGGCAGGTTCACAGGCTCACTCGGTGGTAGGTTGCTAAAGGGAAAAAATGTTGAAATATTGGCCCCAAGCAGATCCGCTAACCAGGCTCTCCTTAGATAGCAGGTACAAAGGTTCACTCGGTGGTAGGTTGTGAAAGAAAAAAGATGTTGAAATATTGGCCCTAAGCAGACCCACTGACCAGCCTCTTACTAGCTGGAAGGTCTGAAGGCTCACTCGGTGGCAGGTTGTGAAATAAAAAAGATATTGAAATATTAGCCTCGAGTAGACCCGCTGACCAAGCTCTCTCTAGCTGGCAGGTCTGAAGAATCACTCGGTGGAAGGCTATGAAAAGGAAAAAGATGTTGAAATATTGCCTCTGAGTAGGCTCTCATTGGATGGAAGGTCTGAAGGCTCACTCGGTGGCAGATTGTGAAAAGGAAAAGATGTTGAAATATTGGCCCCAACCAGACCCGCTGACCAAACTCTTATTAGCTAACAGGTCTGAAGGCTCACTCAGTGCTAGGTTGTAAAACAGAAAAGATGTTGAAACATTAGCCCCGATTGAGACTTGCTGACCAGGATCTCACTAGCTGTAAATTCCGAAGGCTCACTCGGTGGCAAGTTATGAAACAAAAAAGATGTTGAAACATTGGCCCCGGCAGACCCACTGACTAGGCTCTCACTAGCTGATAGGTACAAAGGATCACTCGATGGTAAGAAAGCATGTGAAAATGGGAGTTCCAAGAAGACACGCTGGTTAGGCCCGCACTAACTGACAGTGCAGAAATTTGCTTAGTTATAGGGTGTGAGTAAATGATGCATGAGGTAAGTAAGAATAATGAAAGTAAGAGATGGAGAGTGGAGAGCCATGAGCACTCGATTACAGAGATCTCGCTCACTCCCTCGGCTCGCATGTGCTAGTTTGTATCCTCACCTGAAGAACGAAATGGGTCACGCGAGACCTATCAATATCGCAAGCACATATAAGCGGTGAGTGTGTGAGACAATGTGATTCTCTTGAGGGGTGGATGCAAGGGTTTGGCTTAGGTTCTGTATGAAGATTCGTATGATGGAATCATACTGTGACTGTAATGATACAGGTCTGGGGAAAATGAATTCACGTTTAAAATGCAGTATATGAGTGTAACAATGACGTAAAGGGAAACTAAAATGAAAACAAAATTATTACTTAAATGTTTATAAAAGTCGAGGCCATTGACTGCAAGTATACAATATAATTAATGACAAGTAAATGTGAGTACAAAAAAATTCCTCAAGCTATCTCTTAGTTCTTTCTCTGGAGTCACTGACATCTTCAACTCCAAATAACGAGCTGAAGTCATCCTCTGAAAGATCAAGAGGCACAAACATCTTCGGGACCTACTCCTTAGCAATAACCTTCTTGTTGGGTATTGTATCCACAATGTACCTGATTTGAAGAAGCCCCTGAACAAGCTAAGGTGAATTGACAATGTATTTGATTACTTGTCTTCAAGTTGTGCTTGTAGTTATTCATCGCTAAGTACACACCAATGTCAGGGTGCAGTAGGTCAATATACACGGGTCTGTGCAACGTAATCCCTTGTTGAGCAAATCAGTGTGTTGGCTTACGTGTACTCTCTCTATTGGAGTGTACTTATTTTCAAGCACAGGGTTATGTAAGATCAAGAGCAGACAAGGAGCAAGGATGGGCCAAAGACCATCTCACGGGAAGAAAGACGAAAATCGTCTAAGTACAAATCGACGAGAATCACTAAGTGATTCTCGCCGATTCGACGATAATCACTAGTGATTCTCGCCGAATCGTCGAGAATCACGAACTGATTCTCGCCGATTGCTGCCGATTGTCTCGAAGCCGCCTTGAATTCCTCTAAGGAAGAATCGTCGAGAATCACGAAGTGATTCTCGCTGACTCGTCGAGAATGACTCTACATTCTCGACGATTCCGCAAGAATCAATTGTGATTCTCGCCGATTCTCACCGGCTTGTGTTATCAGTAGAGATTGAATTCTGTCAAGTAGAATTCGGCGAGAATCATAGTTGATTCTCGCCGATTCGGCGAGAATCACCTACGATTCTCGCCGAATTCTACTTGGGCAATTTTTGCCTATTCTCTGGACCGGTCCAAGTTAACTGAACTATTTCAAACCGGACTTAGGGTTTCCTTTTGGTGGGGCCCACAACGGTCATGTGGGATGACCTAATGTATAAATACCTCCATATGGATGAGCGAAAGATACACGAATACACGATTTCAAACAGAAAGGCCGCCGACGTGACCTAAATCGCGATCTTGCTCCGCCGCCGTCGTCGCCGCTCGTACAGTTAGTCGCCGTTGCTGATCAAGGTTTCTTCCAGATCTCCGGCGACAGAAGCTCAGCCTATCAAAGCGTCTCACGTGTCTAACCAGAGATCTTTTGTCTCTTGATTCGTAGATCGGGAAAACCATCCCCTTCCGAATCGATCGAGAAGATCGATCCTAGTGTGACCGTTGGAAGACCTTGCTACCTTTGCTACGAAGGTTGAATCTCCATAACACCGCCGCAGCACTCCGTTGTCGTCACCAATCCCGAGAGCCAAGCCGCCGCCCTTTGCCGCCGCCGGTTTCGGGGAGATTCTCTCCAAGAGAGATCTAAGGTTATGGACTCTTTGTTGACTTCATGAACACGTCGTCGAACGAAGAGGGACACCTTAGTCTCCATAAGTTGTTTGTATTTCTAATACATTCTATTTTCAATTTCATTGTAAAGGGACGATTGGTTCCTAGTTGTAAGGGTTGGGTGCAACCCGTAGTGTGGGAGTGGTGACTCCTACGTGTGGAAGGGTTCCTTCTGTTAGTGCAAGGATTGGATTTCAATCCTGTTGGTGAAGTGACCGAGTCGTCCCTGGTTGGGAGATAGGTCGAAGGGCGAAAGTGGACGTACCCAAATCGGGGAACCACTATAAATTGTTTGAGTCTTTTCTGTGCTGTGTTGTTTGATTTATTTGTGCAGGTACAGTTTTTAATTCCGCAAAAACGCTACAAGACACCTATTCCCCCCCCCCCTAGGTGAAGCTAGTTGGCACTAGGTGGACTTTCAAGTGGTATCAGAGGTAGGTTACTCAGCAATAAGGTTAACACCTTGAGTAAGATCCTGCCTCTAGTGTCAACTAGAAGTCGAGACTCAAGCATGGAGCTGGAATTTGATGTCCCTCCTCTGAGACTCCCTGTATGCACAACAGAGTATTACCCCATCTTGAAGATGAGAGTTATGTTTCATCTAGAGGCCATCGAACCTCGGGCGTCACTCATCTTGGAAGAGGGTCCCTTCATTCCCATGAAGGCTTCTGATTCAGGAAAGGATATCCAAATCCCCAAGAGTCCCGAAGAGATGTCTGAGACCGAGCTCTAACTGTTCAACTTGAACAAGTTAATACGTCATATCATCACTGACGTCTGGTCTGGTGTATCTCGTTCAAGAGTGGATAAGTGTAGGATGGCCAAGTCCATATGGCAAACCATCTCAGACCTCTTGGAGGGATCAGAGAAAGCAGGGACCAGTTGTCAGCAAGAGGATGAAGCCTATGTGGGGGTCCTCATTTCTGAAGATGAAGGGCATGATCAATCTGTCAGTATCAGGGCTCCTGTGTCCTTGTCAGAGACTGAAGAAGAAGCTGAGGAAAGCAGTTCTGATGAAGCTGACTCAACAGTCTCTGCCGATCTTGACGGTAACCCTGAACAACAAAGCCAGCAGCAGGTAACTTCTTCCTCATGCCCCTCTCCTCTTGAAGTTCCTGAAGACAGGAATAGTTCAGAGGGTAGTCCTTCTAGTGATGCAAGGGATATAGATAGCTTCAATCAAAAGATTGAAAATCTTGATTCCCTTGAGAGTTCCCTTCAGACGAGCAACTTACTTATTGAGGAACAAGCTAAGGAGATTGCTCAGCTGAAGATCTTGATGAATCTCCAACTGGAATCCATCAAGGTAAAGGACTCAAAGATCTCAGATCTAGAGAGTCGTCTAGAGACCGAGAAGAGGATAGTTTCTAACTTTTCCAAGATAGATGCTATCAAAAGAAAAGCAGAAAATGGGTGGATCTCCCAAATCGTTAATTCATGGAGAAATGGGGAAACTGTGTTCAGACCCCCCCACCCCGAGCAGGAAGGGCACACATCATGCATTCAGGTATGACCATAGGAACAACCATGGTCACTGCAAGAATGATCAGCCCTCATGCGGAAATACCCACAGTGCCAGAGCTGTCATGGATACCCCTGAGAGAATACCCAAGGCTCATCCTGAGCCCTTTGTATTCTCGGCCTCAGCCCCAACTCATCATGAATCTACTGGAACCAGCTCTCACTGCAGTACTTTCCACCCTAGTACACAAGAAAGGGGGTCAGGAAACACGTGGTAAGTACCCATGGGGCCTCTGGAAGCGTGCTGACTGAAAGGAAGGCACCACCTCTAAGGCCACTTGACACTCACCACATGCATTCTTTCCACCCTCCCACGTGTCACGGTGGAAAAGGCAATTTTGTGAGTAGAACCGGCTTTATCTCGTTTAGACCTAAGATCATGACTACCTCAGTCAACAGATCAGGTCAGAAACGGCGATGCAACATTCATGAGTGTTGGTGTTGTGGCAAGGTGTGTCACTTTGCCGTAGATTATTGGCACAATCCCTCTGTGCCAAGAGCAAGGGTATGTCCACTTCCTCTGGGCAGAGTTAGTCTTCCTGACAGGATTCCTGCAGGAAGGCATTCAAGATTTTATGCTGACAAGAACCTAGGACCCAATACATATTGGGTTCCTAAGGAAAGGTAATTTTTTTTGCCGGATAGTCTAGGTACCCAGGTACATGATGAGACCTAGACAGGAGATGTTCTAAGAATGACGTGGAACAAGTATCTGGAAAAGGAGCAGTGCCATCAACACAGGCACATTCAAGTTGACCACCTGGTGTGCCTTGAGCAGAAGATCTAAATGATACATCTTTTAATCTCAGGGAGTAGGGATGACAGGAAAAGCACTTCCGGGACGTGTCAATTCCTTGGAAGAAGGCTTATCTCATGGAACAGCAAGAAGCAGAATTGTGTAGCAACTTCCACAGCAGAGTCTGAGTACATCTTAGCTGGCAGCTGTTGCGCACAACTCCTTTGGATCAGAAACCAGTTAGCTGATTATGACTTTCAGTTCAAGGAAGTACCAATGTACTGCGACTCCTCCAGTGCAATTGCCATTGCCAACAATCCGGTATCGCACAGCAGAACGAAGCATATTGAAGTGCGCTACCACTTCATTCGGGAGCACGTGGAGAACAAGGACATCTCTCTCTGCTATGTCCCCACGGACAAGCAGATTGCAGATATTTTCACAAAGCCCTTAGACGAGGACAAGTTCAGTCTTTTCAAAACTGAATTGGGGATGCTAAACTATGAGGAATGAAGACTACATAAGCTCCAGGCTCGTGCATCTAGGGGGAGCCTCTGCCAAGAACTCAAGGGTAAGCACAGGTACAAGAACTGAGGGGGAGCATGGTGTCAAATACACCAGACCCAGATTTGCAGAAGCCGAAAAGGGGGAGATTACCCTCTCGGCTAAGGTGCTAAGGTGTATGCTCCAAATGCTCTAAAGATAATGGTATGGAATTTAAACTCACTCTCGTTTTTCAAAGTTGTGTTTTCTTCCAAGCCATTATATTCACCTTAGCTTGTAGGGTTTAGGCTTCTTCAAATAGGGGGAGATTTTTGGATATTGTATCCACAATGTACCTGATTTGAAGAAGCCCCTGAACAAGCTAAGGTGAATTGACAATGTATTTGATTACTTATCTTCAAGTTGTGCTTGCAGTTATTCATCGCTAAGTACACACCAATGTCAGGGTGCAGTAGGTCAATATACACGGGTCTGTGCAACGTAATCCCTCGTTGAGCAGATCAGTGTGTTGACTTACGTGTACTCTCTCTATTGGAGTGTACTTATTTTCAAGCACAGGGTTATGTAAGATCAAGAGCAGACAAGGAGCAAGGATGGGCCAAAGACCAGCTCACGGGAAGAAAGATGAAAATCGTCTAAGTACAAATCGACGAGAATCACTAAGTGATTCTCGCCGATTCGACGAGAATCACTAGTGATTCTCGCCGAATCGTCGAGAATTACGAACTGATTCTCGCCGATTGCTGTCGGTTGTCTCGAAGCCGCCTTGAATTCCTCTAAGGAAGAATCATCGAGAATCACGAAGTGATTCTCGCCGACTCGTCGAGAATGACTCTGCATTCTCGACGATTCGGCAAGAATCAATTGTGATTCTCGCCGATTCTCACCGGCTTGTGTTATCAGTAGAGATTGAATTCTGTCAAGTAGAATTCAGCGAGAATCGTAGTTGATTCTCACCGATTCGGCGAGAATCACCTACGATTCTCGCCGAATTCTACTTGGGCAATTTTCGCCCATTCTCTGGACCGGTCCAAGTTAACTGAACTATTTCGAACCAGACTTAGGGTTTCCTTTTGGTGGGGCCCACAACGATCATGTGGGATGACCTAATGTATAAATACCTCCGTATGGATGAGCGGAAGATACACGAATACACGATTTCAAAAAGAAAGGCCGCCGACGTGACCTAAATCGCGATCTTGCTCCGCCGTCGTCGTCGCCGCTCGTACAATTAGTCGCCGTTGCTGATCAAGGTTTCTTCCAGATCTCCGGCGACAGAAGCTCAGCCTAGCAAAGCGTCTCACGCGTCTAACCAGAGATCTTTTGTCTCTTGATTCGTAGATCGGGAAAACCATCCCCTTCCGAATCGATCGAGACGATCGATCCTAGTGTGACCGTTGGAAGACCTTGCTACCTTTGCTACAAAGGTTGAATCTCCATAGCACTGCCGCAGCACTCTGTTGTCGCCGCCAATCCCGAGAGCCAAGCCGCCGCCCTTTGCCGCCGCCGGTTTCGGGGAGATTCTCTCCAAGAGAGATCTAGGGTTGTGGACTCTTCGTTGACTTCAAGAACACGTCGTCGAACGAAGAGGGACACCTTAGTCTCCATAAGTTGTTTGTATTTCTAATACATTCTATTTTCAATTTCATTGTAAAGGGACGATTGGTTCCTAGTTGTAAGGGTTGGGTGCAACCCGTGGTGTGAGAGTGGTGACTCCTACGTGTGGAAGGGTTCCTTCCGTTAGTGCAAGGATTGGATTTCAATCCTATTGGTGAAGTGACCGAGTCGTCCCTGGTTGGGAGATAGGTCGAAGGGGGAAAGTGGGCGTACCCAAATCGGGGAACCACTATAAATTGTTTAAGTCTTTTCTATGCTGTGTTGTTTGATTTATTTGTGCAGGTACAGTTTTTAATTCCGCAAAAACGCTACAAGACACCTATTCCCCCCATAGGTGAAGCTAGTTGGCACTAGGTGGACTTTCACTTCTCATAGCCTAGTTTTGTCACCTCCAGATCCTGCATCATTTTGAGGATGTGTTCAACAGCTTTGATGTAGGTGGTCCTCACATCTCATCCACTTCGCGCTCGTTGAACTACCTTGGTCTGCTGGCTTTGTTGGTCGACTTGACGTGACTTGGGGCAATATATTGTCAAGAAGGCGAGTAATCTCGGCCTTAAGTTCTTTATACTGACCCTCCAATTAAGTGTAACGCTTTCACAATCGGTCAGCAGTCTCTACTTCTTGCAAAAAGAAAAGGAGGAAAAGGATTAGCAAGGGGGGTTGATTGACGGTGAGAATGCGGGGAAAAATAACACTTACTATCCCTCCAAACCTTTTTACGAGGAGACCCTCGACAACCTCTAGCCTTTGTTTTGTGTCTTTCACCTCGTCCATAGTGAGTGCACGCGCTCCCCCCCCCCTCATTCCACTTCTGGGTCAAAGAGAAGCCGTGGTGCACAACCATATGCGTGAGCTCCATGGAGCGCATCTGAGCTCGCGAGCTCTTTTGGGCGTGCTTCTTCATGGTCATGTCATCATAATCCATTGCATCCTCGCGCCTATAGAGTCTGAAGATGAGTGCATAAGTGTGCCCGCTGGGGGTCGTCTCTCTGACCATGAGGAGAGAAGTATGGAGACCGATTTCCTATTCTTTGCCTCGTCCCATAGCACCAACGGCTCTTTAGTGATATCCATTAGCTTTTGGCCCAACCCAAAGTTGTGATGAGACATGGGCAGCCTATCCACCAGGGGATCTGAAGACATTGAGATGCCTCCCGTAACTTGGCTCTCCTCTTGAGGTACTCCTTCAGTTTGATTAAAATAATAAGAATGTCGAAAGAGAATGAAAAAACTTTAGTTTGAGAGAAAGCAATTTAAGATCGTCACTATTCCAAGTGTGGGATATCTCTTTCCCATCGTAAGTCTGTAGATGACATTCTCCATTTTTAGTACTTCTTTGGTGATGAACATACCTGGCCAATTAGGGTCCAATTTTCTAATTGAACCCTCTCTTGATGCCGTGTCAACATTCTTCAAAACCAAGTCTCCTATGACAAACTGTTTGATCCTGATATTTTTTGTCAAAATGCCTAGCCATATTCTTTTAATCTCTTCCTACCTGACTAGAGCATCATTCCTTAATTCCTCAATAAGATCAAGATTGTATCTCATATCTTCATTACTGTCCTCCATCTAATCATCACCTCCTTGCTTAGATAACATAATTATTGGACTCATCATCTCAAATTCCACTGGAATGAGAGCTTCAGAACCATGAGAGAGCTCTAAAGGCATTTCTCCAGTAGCTCAAGATAAAGTGGTTTTGAAGGTTTAGAAAACTAAAGGTAACTGTTATGCCCAATTGTCGTGGATATTATTGGGTCTATTGTTCCAAATGTCCCTGATTTGTGAGAAGTCAAACAGGTCAATATCACACACATCAACTGTATTTGATGTGCATTTGAGGTATTGAGTGCAGGTTGTCCATATCACATTGATTGGACTTGTGGACATAATAAGTGGTTGCTGGACATAACAAAAATTGACAAAGTACACAGGCGTTGAGTGGAGAAAGCTCACTCAACGTTAGAGGTATGGATTCAATATTGTCTAGTAGAAATTTTCCTAAGTCCACAGGCGTTGAGTGAGGACAGCTCACTCAACGCCATATAACATATAGCATTGAGTCTATCTCAGCCTAACTGATAGATAGCCAAAAATTTGGCTATGTACAAAAGCATTGAGTATAGTCTACTCACTCAACTCCATACAACAAAAAGGCTGTGTCAGGCTGAGTCAGTATAAGCCTAGAGAAATTGGCTGAAAATGTGGCCAAGTCCACAGGCATTGAGTATGGTCTATTCACTCAACGCCATACAACTTTTAGAGTTGAATGTTGTTGTGCCAGTCAACTCCACAAAATAGTTTGGCAAAATTTTCACCAATTCCATAGGCATTGAGTGTAGCTTACTCACTCAATGCTAGATAACAAAAAAAATTCTGTTAAGTAGTTTGGCGTTGAGTGGAGCTTACTCTCTCAACGCCAAGGCGTAGAAATATTCGCTAAGTCAAATAGAGTTGAGTGAGGCAAATGCTCTCAATGCTCTCAAAGCTCTCAACGCCTTGAAGCAGAAATATGGCTAAGTCCAAATGCGTGGATTGCTTGGCTTTTGTCGAGTTGAGCTCGTCATTCGTCAAACGGAGCACAGCCATTGTCGAGCTCAATACCTAGACAGACAGAATTTTGTCAAAGTATTGTGGTGTTGAGTGATACCTACTCACTCAACGCCTTTGGTTCTAATGATTGAATTTTGTCTAAGTCCAGAGATGTTGAGTCATGCTGACGTCAGCAAAGTCAACTTAAATTCAAATGTTGCGGAAATGCTGCCAGAGACATTGGCGGCCAGCTGTTATCATCTTCTGCACTTTCCAAGGAATATTTTTAACATTAAGTGTTGGGGCCCACACATAGCAAAGAGTCGTTGAATCAAGAATAAATTGAAAGCATGCGCTGAATGGCTTAATCTCAGCCATCAATCCTGGTGGTGGGACCCACTGCTCAATTGGCCTTCAGAGAATAAAAAGAAGCAAAACAGCCATAGCAATCAATCGATTCCTTGTCTAGGTTTTCTGAAAACAAAAGTGCGATCGAACTTCATCTTCTTCCTAGCCATTTTCGTCGAGCCTGAAGAAGTTATTCTACACAAAGAAGCTTGCTGGGAAAGAGATAGCTGAAGCAATCACCAGCTGCAATAGCAGGATCAGAAGCTATTCTGAGGAAGCAAATCTACAAGTTCTGCAGAGAAAAGAAAGATGGTTGAAGAAAATTCTACTGCCTACTTATTGTCTTCAACAACAAAAGTTTAGATTGATATCTGCTTATTTCAGGAAGAAGAAGACATAGAGATCTTGCTCTGGTGTCTAATCATCTCATTCTTTATTTCTTCTTCTGTAAAGATTCTTGGTGAATCTGGAGTTGTAAGCCTGTATTATAAAGGCTGAGGTCTTAGTGACTTGTGCTTGGCTTAGTGCTGTGTGAAAGGTCTTTGTGACCTGGGTTTGGCTTAGTGCCTAAGTTGTAGGTCTGTGTGACCCGTGTGGTCCTGCGGGATCGGTGATGTAATCTCTTGAGGAGTTGATTTCTGGAGGGGGAGCCGAATCTAACACACTGTTAGATAGGCGCAGAGGGACAGTGAATGTACCCAAGATTGGGGAACCACTATAAATTGTTGTGTCATCTGTGATTGATCTTGAAAGAAAAAAACTAAACTAATCACCAACCACAGAATTCTGCAAACAAGTTAGAAAAATCAAATAGAGTCAGAAACCTATTCACCCCCCCTCTAAGTGTTTAGCTAGTCTTGAAAATAAGACATTCAAATGGTATCAGAGGGAGGTTGCTCTTTAAAGGCTTAACAGGCTGAGTAGATCTCCAAGGTTAGCTAAAAGTCTGTATCTATGAGTTCAGGAATGACCAATAGGGAGTTGAGTGCTGTGAGACTTCCAATCTTTAGGAAGGAAGATTTTGGCATCTGGAAAGCAAGGGTGAGGCAGTTCATGGAAGCTACTTACCCTAGGATGTATATTATAGTTGAAGAGGGACCATATATCCCAATGAAGGTGTCTGCACTGGATGCTAATGTCAAGACCCCCAAGACATATGATGAGATGACCAAGGATGAGTTGGACCTGACCTCAATAGACAAGAGGGCAAAGAATATCATAATGAGTGATGTTGATGACTCTATATTTCAGAATCTTATCCATTGCAAAACAGCAAAGGAAATGTTGGAAACACATGTGATCTATATGAAGGGGACAAATGAGGTTAGAGATGATAGGAATATCATGCTCAACCAAGAGTATGAGGCTTTCAGGATATCCAAGGGGACAACATAACCATCTGTCATGAAAAGTTATTTAGGATTGTGAATGAGCTGAAGACTTATGGAAGAGTATTCAGTCACTATGAACTGAATGACAAGTTTTTTAGATCTCTCTCTCTAAAGAGTGGGACACAAAAATCTGTTCCATCAAAGAAATGGCAAAGCTAGGTGAGACAGCTCCTCACACCCTCTTTGGGAAGCTGATGTCATATGAAATGCAGCTAGCTACAAGAAAAGAAGAGGAGAACCAAAACAAGTCTCGGGCAAGAGACAAGTATGTAGCATTCAAAGATGAAGGCTCTAGCAAAGGCAGAAGAAAGTCTCCATCTCCACCAAGGAGAGATGCTTAATCTGATTCTAGAAAATCAGAGAATAACACATTGATAATACGTTTTATAGTCTAAGCTATTAAAGTGTTTTTTAGGTCTTCTATCCACAAATCATGTCTTATAAGCCTATATATTGATCTCCTTTTATGTTTATTTATGCCAATTATATTTATTTCTGTTTTTGCAGGTTTTCACAAAATAGGTAAAAATTGGACCTGACACGGCCTCCAACACGGCCGTGTCATTGGGTGTGTCACTTGTTCCCAGGGAAATCAGCCTCCAGATAAATCCAGAGAATCATCCCAAGGAGGACACGGCCTCCAACACGGCCGTGTCACTGGGCATGTCGAGCCAGCCGTGTCAACTTGGGGCGTGTCACCAGAGTTCAGAAGACCATCCCGAGAAGGACACAGCCACAAATACGGCCATGTCGCCTCCGTATTGTCAGGCGTGTCACCAGAATTTGATAACTTTCTAGAGAAGGACACAACCACCCACACGGCCGTGTTGCTGGGCGTGTCATCATCACATCGAAGCCTGCTGCCCACCATAAATGCATTCCGCATCAAAGTCCATCAACTGCTGTCAACATGGCCACCAACACGGCCATGTCACTGGCCGTGTCAGCATGGGCGAGCCCACTTTTTCAACGACGCCATGATCACTCCCGCCAGAACCACTACCTGAGGTCAACCTGTACAGGACACGGCCACCAACACGGCCGTGTCACTGGCCGTGTCACCCCCCTTACGTTTTTCTATAAATTGAGCCCTTCTCCAAGCATTCCAGATAGTTTTTTGGATTGTGTAGGGAGGTGCTGCCCCTTTTCTTAGTGAAGCTTTTCTTGTTTTTTATCCCTCTCTCTCTCTTTCTCCTTTTAGTTTTTCCTTAACCTTAGTTTAGTTTAAGCTTTGTAATAGCTTTTGTACTTCATTTAGTAGTTTAATGTAATGCTAGCTTAGTCTTTTCATTTCCATGCAAGTGTAACTTCTTCACTTCAAGTTGTAACTTTCTCTTTAATATTAATAAAAGTGCTCTTATCTTATCTTTGTGTTCTTAATGATTTACTACTCATCCCCCATCCTCCACTCCATTATGATTAACTAATCCTCCTTGTACTCGATCTTGATGATCCGAGATTCAAGTGATTAAGTTATGATGCTTTGAATTTACCTTTTATTTTTAGAATTTTGCCTTGAATTACTCTTGATTTATTTTGGGTTGGAGATATATCATCAATATATATTCTCCACCTTTGCTTTAATTCTTGGCTAGCCGAGAGGCCGATAGTTTGAAGTGAGCACTCAAGAGTAAAGAGAGTTGTACGCACCCCTCGAGAGAGGCAGCCGTCCAAATCTCCCGGATTGGAGTAAAATCCAATAGTGGGGTTCACCACGTAAAGCGAGCTTTTGGCCTCCGATTTAGATGAGAGTCGGTCAGACCTTCCTAAACTTAGTTGGGCACGACTTTGAGAGAATCGTGTTCAAGCTTTAGGAACCTCCACGGTCAAGGAACTTTACCCTATTAAGCTTAGGTTTATTTATCGTGTTTTTAATCGACTTTAGCCGAGGTGATTCTCGATCGAGTGCATTTCCATTTCATCGTTCTAATCCTTCGTTATAATCGCTTCTTTTATGCTCTCTTTCTTTTTAGTACAAGTAGTTCTCTTTAGCTTTATTTCCTTTCCTTAATTGCAATTAGTTTCTCTAAACCCTAGATTTTTCCGTCGATAAAATAATAGTCTTCGCGTGAGTAAGTTTACTCAACAGTTCCCGTATTTAAATACGACACTTGTGTCCCCTAGCTACAGTTTGATAGGTATACTTGCCTATTTGGATTGCTAGTTCGTCTACTTTTATTTTCTTAACAAATAGCTGACCACCAAGTTTTTTGCGTCGTTACCGGGGAGCAACTTTCGTTGATATATCGAAAACACGAACCTATTACTTTTATCATTTCTCTTTCTCTTCCTCCTAAAAAAATTTTAAAATCCATTTTTTTTTTATTATCGCTCTTAATAGAAACCCACTCAACAATTTTTCTACGCCACCTAATTCTCTCGAAAAGGGCAAAGGGCTTTAAGTGCCACTATCTTGTCTAGTACCTTGCGAACCCATCATTGGGTAGCCCTTGGGAAGTTCGGGAGTTAAAACATAAAAAATTTATTTCAAAAAAAAATATCTAGCTTTTTTTTAGTTTATTTATTTCTCTTTCTTCTCTTCTTCTAGCATATGACCCGCGGGAGTCCGTCGGTTATTTTGGACTTAGACCACGAAATTGAGCGTACTCTTTGGAGAAGATCGCGATTTCAAGGTCATACTATCCAAGTACCGATTGAGGAATCCGAGTCATTTTCTACTTTAAGAATGGAAGAACCCCACGTGGAGGAGGTCGTACAAAGGCCTATGTCCTATTATGCATGGCCGAATCTAGAGGGAACAAAATCTAATATAGTGTGCCCTGCGATAGCTAATAAAAATTTTGAACTGAAGCCTAGCATAATTCAAATGGTGCAGCAGTATGTGCAATATGACGGACTTCAAGATGAAGATCCGAACGCACATATAGCAAGCTTTCTTGAAATTTGTGACACCTTCAAGATAAATGGTGTTACAAATGATGCTATTAGGCTAAGATTATTTCCTTTCTCTCTAAGAACTAAGGCTAAGTAGTGGCTGAACACTCTATCTAAAAACAGCATCACAACCTGGGATCAATTAACTGAAAATTTTTTGGCGAAGTATTTTCCGCCAGCTAAAACTGCAAAACTTAGGACCAACATTTCTATTTTTGGAAAAATAGACTCTGAAACCTTATATGAAACTTGCGAAAGATTTAAAGAATTATTAAGATGATGTCCGCATCACGTGCTGCCTGTATGGTTACAAGTACAGACGTTTTATAACGGGCTAAATCAAAATACAAAGCAAATGATAGACACAGCTTCTGACGGTACTTTAAACCATAAGACCCCGGAAGAAGCTCTTGATCTTTTTGAGGACATTGCCATGAACACTTATCAGTGGAATGTGCCTAGGTCCCGCCCAAACAAACCTGCAAGTATCTTTGAAGTGGACAATGTCTCCCAGATCGCTCTGCAAGTTGAAATATTAAGCAAAAAGATAACAGAGATGACTGCTGCCTCCGCCCCTCAGGTATGGGAATCTGCAACTCGTGCCCCCGAACAATTAGATTTTGTTAACAATATCCCTAAAAATGCTTTTCATAATTTTTCTGTTATGAATTTTTCTGCACCCGGTTTTAATTTTCCGAATAGTTATAATCCTGCTTTAAGAAATCACCCGAATTTTTCGTGGAGTAATCCTTCGAACACAATGCGCCCGCCACCACAAAATGATTTTTCTGCACCACCACCATCACCTCTTCAAAATTATCCAAAACCTCCAAGCTTGGAGGAGTTACTTTCAAAATATATAACCACAAATTACGCTGCGATAAGAACCTTAACTGGAAGCGTTAAAAGTCTTGAAAATCAAGTAGGACAGCTCGCAAAAATAATTTTTGAGCGACCCGCCGGGTCTCTTCCTTCCAATACCGAGCCCAACCTGAGAGAGCAAGAGAAAGCTATAACTCTTGGGAGTGGGAAACAAGTTTCTGGTATGGTTAGTGAAGAGCCCGAGGCAAGCTCCGCCCCCGCTTTAAAAAATCAAAGCTCCGCCCCCATTTTAAAAATTCCACCCTCTGTTGAAGAAGAAGTTATCACCCCTCTCCCTATGTTAGAAAAAGATCTCACTCCACCACCCATCTTTAAAAATAATCCAACCCTGTCATACCCTTCCGAACTTAATAAGCAACGTCAGGACGATCAATACTCCTGCTTCCTAGAGATGTTCAAGCAAATCCACATTAATCTCCCTTTCCATGAAGCGATCTCCCAAATGCCGAAGTACGCTAAGTACCTTAAGGACCTCCTGACCAACAAGAAGAAGTTAGAGAACTAGTCGTATGTCACGTTAAATGTCGAGTGCTCTGCGGTTTTGACAAACGGCTTACCAAAGAAAATCAGTGACCCGGGTAATTTTTCTATTCCGTGTATCTTTGGTGATCTTTTTGTCAAGAACGCATTAGCCGACTTAGGTGCGAGTATAAACCTTATAGCCCTCTCGTTGTTTAAGAAGTTAGGAATTGGTAGCCTCAACCCCACACACATGAGTATCCTGCTTGCCGATAGATCCGTCAAGTACCCGTTAGGAATAGTGGAGGATGTCTTAGTAAAAGTCGACAAGTTCATCTTCCCAGTGTACTTCGTCATATTGGACATCAAAGAAGATGTCGAGGTTCCCCTGATCCTTAGACGACCCTTCCTTGCCACCTCCCGAGCTATCATTGACGTAATAAATGGTAAGTAGGCAATGACGAAGTGACTTTCTCTATCACACCTTCGATGAAAAACACCCTAGCAAATGACGACTCCTATTTTTTCGTAGATGCCTTAAGTGATGAATCCCCCTATTGCCTCTCCAAATTTGAAAAGGAATTTTATGCTTTTTGTTCCTCCTCTTCTTTTCCAACTGAATCGCTACACCTAAGTGAAGAAAGTGAAGAATCCTCTTATCGTCTATCTGATTTTGAAAAAGAATTTTCTGATTTTTGTTCCTCCTCTACTTTTCCAACTGAATCGCTGCAAGAAGCCGCCTTGGCCACTAGCTCCACCCCTTTTAATTTTCCGTCTAAAAAGATCTACGAAGATATAGTATTTGAAAAAGAAAGAATTTCTAAAACCTCTTATGAAGAACCCCCTACCCTAGAACTTAAAGAACTTCCTGAACATCTCAAGTATGCCTTCTTAGAAAAAAATTCCAAACTACCAGTAATTGTTTCGGCTTTCCTCACGGATGCGCAAAATGATAAACTTCTTTTAGTTCTACGTAAGCATCGCCGAGCTATTGCCTGGAAAATTTCCGATATCAAGCACATAAGCCCATCTTTCTACACTCACAAAATCTTAATGGAAGATAATTCATGTAATTCAATACAACCTCAGCGTCGTATAAACCCGAACATGAAAGAAGTAGTTAAGAGCGAGGTTATGAAACTCTTAGATGCAGGAATTATCTATCCTATATCAGATAGTAAGTGGGTTAGCCCTGTTCGGGTACTGTAGTTGTAAATGAAAATAATGATTTAATCCCGACACGGACGGTGACCGGGTGGAGAATGTGTATAGATTATCATAAGTTAAATGACACCACCCACAAGGATCACTTTCCCTTGCCGTTCATCGATCAGATTTTAGAACGATTATCCAACCATAGCTTTAATTATTTTCTCGATGGTCTCTCGGGGTATTTTCAAATCCCCATCTCTCCCGAGGACCAAGAGAAAACTACGTTTACTTGTCCCTTCGGCACCTTCGCTTATCGAAGGATGTCGTTTGGATTATGCAATGCGCCAGCTACATTCCAGCAATGTATGCTCTCTATCTTTGACAAGTACGTAGAAAGCATTATGGAGGTATTCATGGATGATTTCTCCGTGTTTGGTGACGCGTTTGAAAGTTGTTTAGAAAACCTCGAAAAAGTCTTAGAACGATGCGAAGAGACTAACCTTGCCCTAAATTGGGAAAAATGTCATTTTATGGTAAGGGAAGGGTTAGTTTTGGGTCATAAAATTTCTGCGAGAGGTATTGAAGTAGACGTTGCTAAGATAGAAGTTATCGAGAAGTTGTCACTGCTTACGAACATCAAAGCTATAAGAAGTTTCCTAGGGCATGTTGTCTTTTACCGTCGTTTCATAAAGGATTTCTCCAAGATCAAGAAACCCCTTACCCATCTCTTAGAAAAAGACGCCCCATTCATTTTTGATGACTCTTGTCTTTCTGCCTTTGAATTAATAAAAGAAAAGTTAATTAACGCACCGATTATGATAGCTCTTGTGTGGGACCTTCCATTTGAAATAATGTGCGATGCGAGTAACTTCGCGGTGGGAGCCGTATTAGGTCAACACATATCTAAAAACTTCCACCCCATCTATTATGCAATTAAGACACTCACATCTGCACAGGAAATTACACCACCACCGAGAAGGAGCTCCTAGCTGTAGTATTCGCTTTTGATAAATTCCGCCCTTATATTACACTTTCAAAAATTATCGTTTTTACGGACCACTCGGCCCTCAAATATCTTCTTGCCAAAATGGATGCCAAGCCGCGCTTGATTCGCTGGGTCTTACTCCTCCATGAGTTTGACTTAGAGATCCGTGATAAGCGAGGAGCCGAGAATTTGGCCGCCGATCACCTCTCACGCCTAGATAACCCTTATATTGAAAATCTAGATGAAAAATCTTTTAATGATTATTTTCCTGATGAGAAGCTGCTTTCAATTAGCACTTCTCCTTCTCCTTGGTTTGCACACATTGCCAATTATTTAGTGGCTCGTGTGCTCCCAAAAGAGTTCTCCTCTCAGCAAAAGAAGAAATTATTTTCTGAGTTGAAGAACTACTTTTTGGAGGACCCACATCTTTTCAGAGTCTGTGAGGACCAAGTGATAAGGAGATGTGTTTCTTATGAAGAAGGAGTTGATATTTTAAAACACTTACATGAAGGTCCGACTGGTGGGCACTATCAAGCTACTCGCACCGCTCACAAGGTGCTTTGCGCGGGTTTTTACTGATCTAGCCTATTTAAAGATGCGCAAGCCTTTGTGAGTAGTTATGATAGTTGCCAACGGTCGAGCAACATTTCTAATAAAAATGAAATGCCACAAAATTATTTCCTTGAGTGCGAAATTTTCGACCTTTGGGGATCGATTTTGTTGCCCCCTTCCTTCTAGCTTCGAAAATAAGTATATTTTAGTTGCCGGTTATTATGTTTCACGATGGGCAGAAGCCCAAGCTCTTCCTACGAACGACTCCCGAGTTGTAGTTACCTTTTTGAAAAAATTATTTTCTCGATTCGGTACGCTGCGCGCCATCGTTAGCGATAGGGGTTCCCATTTCTGTAACGCACAGTTTTCTAAAATTCTTATTAAATACGACGTTACACATAAGCTTTCAACTGCCTAGCACCCCCAAACTAACGGGCAAGTCGAAGTAGTGAATAGAGAAATTAAAAGAATTTTAGAAAAGACAGTTTCAACTTCTAGGAAAGACTGGTCAACCAAATTAGACGATGCTCTATGGGCCTACCAAACAGCATACAAAACCACCCTCGGATGTACGCTGTATCGGTTGGTCTATGAAAAATCGTGTCATTTACCCGTAGAACTAGAACACCGCGCTTTTTGGGCCTTAATATTTTTAAACTTCGATCCCCACTCTGTCGGCGATCTTAGAAAATTTCAACTCAATGAATTCGACGAGTGACGCTCTTACCTATACGAAAATAACAAACTTTATAAAGAGCGGACGAAGCGTTTGCACGATAAACACTTAAGGCATACGAAAACCTTTAAGCCAGATGACAAGGTTCTTCTTTATAATTCTCGATTACGTTTATTTCCGGGCAAGTTAAAATCACGTTGGTCTGGGCCCTTTACTGTTTTAGAAGTTTTTCTGTATGGAACTGTTTTGATTTCACACCCTGATAAGGGTAAATTCAAAGTGAATGGCCAGCGTCTTAAACTGTATTTCTGTGGTGATGTCAGTCCTAACTGTGTTAACTCTATCCTCCATGATTTGACTTTTGAATAGTTTAAAACTTGGTTAGAACTTTGAACAATATTTTTGGGATAATATTTTTGGACAATATTTTTTTTTGATGCGTCGAGCTCAAACGACGCTTTAAATAAAGGGCGCTCTTGGGAGGCAACCAAAGTTATCTTTTTCTGTTTTCTTTATTTTACAATTTTTGCCCTGGATGGCTCCGACAGCTGAAGCTTTTGTGATCGCCTGGTCCAATATTGCTGAATCCATCATGAAGTCCAAAGAAGACATTTCATGAAGATCTAAAGCGCTAGCATGGGGGAGCGACATCACTCAGCTTTCGCAACAAATAAATCCGGGGAAGTACCTATTTTTCAATTTTGTAATTTCATTTTCTCTCTCTCAATCCCCTTCTTTTGTCATTGAGGACAATGTCTATTTTAAGCTTAGGGGAGGACTTCCTCCTTCTTTTTGCTTTGTGTGAATATTTTGCTTTTTGTGAATATTTTTCAAAAATGAAAAAAAAATGAATATCTTAAAAATCCAAAAAAATAGAAAATATTTCAAAATTAAAAAAATATATGCTTTTTATCATTACTTTGATAGTTTAGACATTTTGGTATTTCAATAGTACCCCTTATTTTTGTTTTGTTTTACTCAAAATTTCTTATAAATAACTTAGTTAATTATAATCTTTCTAATCACCCTTTTTAATTATGTTTCACAAGTAAAATGTTGGTCATGCAGTGTTTCTAATTCGCGGTTGCATGTTAATGTAAAACGTTTTTTCTAAAACTCGCATTTCCATTATGGTTTTCCTTCTTTATTTTTTTACTTTCTCAAAAATTCATCATCCACTATTTTCTTTTTCATTTTTAGATAATTATTGTAAGGTAAACTTTTGAATAGTGTAGTAGATGTGAATGATCCAAGTCACCTATTATTTCTATTTTCAAGATAATTTCATCAATCTTCTTTTATTATCTAGGACTTGTTTTTTGAAAATTTTCAAATCTATGTTTTAAATAAATTTAAAAGCATGAAAATGATTTAGGCCATTTTTGTTTTTCGTTTGAGCTTTCCTGTCAACCTAAAAAATTTCACCACTAGTTAGCCGCTTTTGAGCCTTTTTTCAATTTCATATGATAGCTTTTCTTTTCATATCATTTTCACCAAAGCCAAAATTTCCAACCTATCTAATCACACTAGCCTTTTTTGAGTTTCATAAAATATTTTCTTGATTATGATAGGTTATGTTGTGATATTTTTTGGAAAAGTTTTTGAAAAAAAAAGTATGCTAAAAAGAAATGTTTGTTTTTGTTTGGCCAATTCAAAATGAAATAAAAAATTTGTTTATTGCCTTTGTTTTGAAAAAAAAATGGAAAAGAAAAAAAAGAAAGAAAAATATTTTTTATATATATTTTTGAAACTCTTTGTTTAGGTTTAGTGTGCTTTTAAGCCTTCCTATTTATCTTTGAATTCCACTCCTAATCATAATCTTAAACCAAATGTTTGTGTCCTAATAAAATCCTTTAGATTCATGCTTTTGAATTTTATTTAATAACTAAGAAAAGAAGAAAAGTAAATCAGTATTAGTTTTGGATTTAAACTAAGATTTTTGTTATTTAATTATTATAATTATAATGCGTTGCTTGGATCTAGTAACAACTCAATGCGTTTTTAATTTTCGTTGCTTTGCTTAAATCTATTTACAGAATTTTCTTAAAATTTTGGATGATTTATTTTCGTTAAGTGAAGTTTATAAAAGTTAAACCATGTTTAAATAATTGTTTTAGATTTACGTTTCACGTTCTCCCTACATAGAATTTCACATAGTACTTGTGTTAGCATAATTAGAATCTTTTTGATTAGTCCTATTTTATGGTTATCTAGTTTTTATATTTTTGCTTGGGGACAAGCAAAACTTAAGCTTGGGGGAATTTGATAGTACGTTTTGTAGTCTAAGCTATTAGAGTGTTTTTAGGTCTTCTATGCACAAACCATGTCTTATAAGCCTATATATTGATCTCCTTTTATGTTTATTTATGCCACTTATGTTAATTTTTGTTTTTTCAGGTTTTCACAAAATAGGTAAAAAATGGACCTGACACGGCCTCCAACACGGCCGTATCATTGGGCGTGTCACTTGTTCCCAGGGAAATCACCCTCTAGAGAAATCTAGAGAATCATCCCGAGGAGGACACGACCTCCCACACGGCCGTATCACTAGGCGTGTCGAGCCGGCCGTCAACTTGGGGCGTGCCATCAGAGTTCAGAAGACCATCCCGAGAATGACATGGCCACGAACACGACCGTGTCACCTCCGTATTGCCGGGCGTGTCACCAGAATCTGATAACTTTCTAGAGAAGGATACGACCACCCACATAATCGTGTCGTTGGGCGTGTCGCCATCACATCGAAGCCTGTTGCAATCCATAAATGCATTCTGCGTCAAAGTCCATCAACTGCTGTTGACACGGCCACAAACACGGCCGTGTCGTTGGCCGTGTCAGCATGGGCGAGGCCGCTTTTTCAATGATGCCATGATCACTCCCGCCAAAACCACTGCCTGAGGTTAACCTATATAGGACACGACCACCAACACGGTCGTGTCGCTAGTCGTGTCACCCCCCTTAAGTTTTTCTATAAATTGAGCCCTTCTCCAAGCATTCCAGATAGTTTTTTGGATTGTGTAGGGAGATGTTGCCCCTTTGCTTAGTGAAGCTTTTCTTGTTTTTTTCTCCCTCTCTCTCTTTCTCCTTTTAGTTTTTCTTAACCCTAGTTTAGTTTAAGCTTTTGTAATAGCTTTTGTACTTCATTTAGTAGTTTAATGTAATGCTAGCTTAATCGTTTCATTTCCATGCAAGTGTAGCTTCTTCACTTCAAGTTGTAACTTTCTCTTTAATATTAATAAAAGTGTTTTTTTTTCTTATCTTTGTGTTCTTAATGCTTTACTACTCATACCCCCTCCTCCACTCCAATATGATTAACTAATCCTCCTTGTACTCGATCTTGATGATTCGAGGTTCGAGTGATTAAGTTATGATGCTTTGAATTTACCTTTTCTTTTTAGGGTTTTGCCTTGAATTACTCTTGATTTATTTTGGGTTGGAGATATATCATCGATATATTTTCTCCACCTTTGCTTTCATTCTTGGCTAGCCAAGAGGCCGATAGTTTGAAGTGAGCACTCAAGAGTAAAGGGAGTTGTACGCACCCCTCGAGAGAGGCAGACGTCTAAATCCCCCGGATTGGAGTAAAATTCAATAGTGGGGTTCACCGCGTAAAGCAAGCTTAGGCCTCCGATTTAGACGAGAGTCGGTCGGACCTTCCTAAACTCATTTGTGTACGACTTCGAGAGAAGCGTGTTCAAGCTTTAGGAACCTCCACGGTCAAGGAACTTTACCCTATTTAGCTTAGGTTTATTTATTGTGTTTTTAATCGACTTTAGCCGAGGTGATTCTCGATCGAGTGCATTTCCATTTCATCGTTCTAATCCTTCGTTGTAATTGCTTCTTTTATGCTCCATTTCTTTTTAGTGCAAGTAGTTCTCTTTAGCTTTATTTCCTTTCCTTAATTGCAATTAGTTTCTCTAAGCCCTAGATTTTTTCGTCGATAAAATAATAGTCTTCGTGTGAGTAAGTTTACTCAACAGTTCCTAGATTTAAATACGACACTTGTGTCCCCTAGCTACAGTTCAATAGGTATACTTGCCTCATTGGATTGCTAGTTCGGCTGATTTTATTTTCTTAATGAATAGCAGACCACCACACATCAGATTGTCAATGGTCTGATGAAGACTTTGCTACCTTTACCAAGTAATTTTAGAAGTTCTTAAAGAAGAAGCACTGGAGAGGCATGCCTTCCACCTCCTCTCATCCCAAGGATGACTATTACAAGGGCAGAAGAAAATCCTCTAAGGAGGAAAAGTATGGTTCCAAAACTAGTAAACAGGTTTCATCAAACATGACTTATTATCACTGTAGAAAACCTGGGCATGTAATAGCCGACTGCCCGGTCAAAAGAAAGGAACAAAGTGAGAAAAAGGACCACCAGCAAAAAGGAAAGAAGGAGAAATACCTCATTGCCAAGAAGCAAAGAAACTAGACTGACTCCTCCTCATTAGAGTCAGAAGAAGAAGAAGCCTACATTGGGCTGTACTCTACAGAAGAAGGAGCTGTAGAAGTAGACTGCATTAAAAAGTTGGTTGCCCTTGAAGAAGAAGCTGAGAAAGTTCATCCTACTGCCAGGATTGAAGACAGGGCCCCTCTATCACAATCTGATGGTGATTCAGAGGTGGATTCTAAAGAAGATAGTTGCTGCCTTGGGCTGATGGCTAGGTTAGATGAAGAAATCAGCCAGGATCAGCCTGGTCAAAGCAAGGTAATTTTTGTTACTAGCTCTGCTTGTTCAGATTATGAATCAGTTCCAGATTCTTGTGCTTCTGCATCAAGTGATGATGATGGCTCAGAATCTGAGGGAGACATCAATCAATTGATTGATAATTATGGTGCACTTCTGTAGGCTCTAAAGAAAAGCAAGCTCCTGGCCAAACAGCAGGCTCAGGAAATTGTCTCTTTAAAGCTTGCTGCTTCAGAATCAACAAAATTGTTGGATCTGAAGATTCAAGAAGTTAACAAACTAAAGAATGTAACAGTCCTTCAGATGAGCACTATAACCTTCAAGAATAACCATATCAGGAATCTTGAAGGAAAGCTCCAAAAGGAGAGGGAACTAGTGGCTAGCTACTCCAAGACTAGCGTAGTGTTGCCTCTTGATAGACTCATTCTCCTCCCAAAAGGGAAAGAAAGGGTTGGGATTCAAGGGAAGGACAAGAGCTGCTAATCCCAAGGGAAAGTGCAAAGCTCAAGTGGAGCCACTAGCCTCTAAGACTCCTGTGAAATTTAATAGAGTGCAATTTCCCTCTAACAGCCATGACCATGAGAGTATTTATGGTCACTGGAATCATGCTAGACCATCTTGTGTAAATAAAGATGTTCCACAATATGGTGGTAGTTACAACAAAGGTGTAAGTGCCTATGAGAAAATACAAATGGGCCATCCTGGACCATTTGTGTTTGGTGCAACAACCCCTTTAGTCAAGGGTAAAACTGCTGAATGTTATCCAATTCCTCCAGCCCACTCTAAGACAATGGGCAAGGTTGTCAATAGACCAGACATGGGCATCTCTGAGGCCATCAAGAGTATGCTTTCTGAAAATAAAGCTCCTGCTAGAATGGCTCAAGATATCCCAAGCACTTCTACTGCCAGACCCACCACTTGTCAGACTGGGGCTAGAAAACCATGGAATAGGACTGATGTTACTCCTTCTAGGCCCAGAGCTTCTATTAACACAACAACTAGACCTACTCCAAAAATAAGATATAATATCCATGAGTGTTGGTGTTGTGGCAAGGTAGGCTATTTTGCTATTGATTGCTGGCACAATCATAGTGTGCAGAGAGCAAATGTCAGCTTGCCTGTCAGAAAAGCTGCAGGCAGGCAGAATTATTTTCTGCCTAACATGCACCTAGGACCCAATAACATTTGGGGTTCTAAGGTTAACTGATTTGTGTTTTACAGGTTAGTCCAAGTGCCCTTACCCATATATGGTACTTGAATAGTGGTTGTTCCATGCATATGACTGGAACAAGGAGCATACTGGTGGATTATGCTCCAGTAAAGAATGGACCAAAGGTTATCTTTGGTGGGTCAGAAAAAGAGGTGACTAAAGGTTTTGGTAAGATCTCTAATGGCATAGTCACCATCACTAGAGTATCCTATGTGGAAGGGTTGCAATACAACCTGATAAGTATTAGTCAACTCTGTGATCTGGCAATGACATAGTTTTCCACAAGGATGATTGCCAAATTATGAAGTTAAGTGACCAAGAGGTCATCTTAACAGGCACTAGGAGTGAAAATGTGTATTGTTTAGATTTTCTTTGATCTAGCAAAGACTCACATGTATGCCTAGTTGCTGATGAGAAAGCCTCCTCCAGTGTCTAGTGGCATAAGAGGCTAGCCCATCTAAACTATAGGACCATAGGCAAGCTATTCAGCAAAGAGCTGGTTAGGAATGGGCCTAATTCTATAAGTACTAAGGAGGGTATCTGCTCTGCATGCCAAAAAGGCAAACAGACTAAGACCTCCTTCAAGAGCATTGGCACCAAAGACTCAGTGAGGTGCTTATACCTCTTGCATATAGATCTGTTTGGTCCTATGACAATTCAAAGTCTAGGTAGGAAAGTCTATACCCTTGTGGTTGTTGATGACTTTTCCAGATTTTCCCGAGTGTTCTTTCTAAGGAAGAAATCTAAAACCCCTGATGTCTTTCAGACATTTGTTAAGCAAATTCAGAATGAATTCAACAGCACTGTGGTCAAAATTAGAAGTGACCATGGCACTGAGTTTTAGTCTGAGTGCGTGATAAGGTTCTATGAAGAGCTTGGGATTCATCAAGAATTTTACTCTCCTAGAACACCCCAACAAAATGGAATTACTGAGAGCAAAAATAGGACTCTCATAGAGACTGGTAGAACCTTACTAAGTGACTCATCCCTCCCAGAATACTTCTTGGTTGTGGTAGTTAAAACTGCATGTTATGTCTTTAATAGGGCTTCTATCACCAAGAGCCACAAGAAGACTCCCTATGAGATCTTGAAGGGTAGAAAACCAAACCTGAGCTATTTCAGGATCTTTGGTTGCAAGTGCTATGTGCTCAATAATGGAAAAGTCCATTTAACTAAGTTTGCTGCCAAGTCCCATGATGGGATGTTTGTTGGGTACAATACTCATAGTAAGGCATATAGAATCTACAACTTAACTACCCAAGTTATAGAAGAGTCAATGCATGTTGTCTTTGATGAATACAACATGGTTAACTGTGAGATATCAAGCTCCTCCTCTTATATCATTGCAGGTACAAAGCAAATGATGGATAAGCTGACCATCAAGGAAGCTACCCCCACAGTCCAAGAAAATGATGATGGGCTGCCTATTCCAAGAAAAGGGGAAAACATACCTCAAGAAAATGAAGACTAGTTAGCTAAAAATAATGAACATCAGCAAGCTGCAGCTAGATTGCCTCCAGCTACCAGACATCTAAGGGACCATCCAGTACACCAAATCATTGGTGATGTAAATTATGGAGTCCAGACCAGAAGCAGGAGCATGAATACAGCTCTCTACTCAAGCCTCCTGTCTCAAGAAGAGCCAAAGAAGTTTGAAGAAGCAATCAAGGACCAGTACTGAATTTGAGCAATGCAAGAAGAATTGGACCAATTTAAGAGATGTAAGGTCTGGAAGTTGGTCCCCAGACCACAAGGATAAAATTTCATAGGGACTAAGTGGATCTATAGGAACAAGTTGGATCAAAATGGCATTATTGTCAAGAATAAGGCTAGACTGGTGGCTAAAGGCTATAGGTAAGAAGAGGGCATAGACTTTGACCAGATCTTTGCCCCAGTAGCCAGATTGGAAGCCATAAGGATTTTCCTTGCATTTGTTGTCTATCATGGATTCAGAGTTTACCAGATGGATGTCAAGTTAGCATTCCTGAATGGGGACCTAAAATAGGAAATATATGTGGATCAACCACCAGATGTAGATTTTGCATGTTACAAAGAAGACAAGAAAAGCACTACTGGAACCTGTCAGTTCTTAGGAAGAAGGCTAGTTTCTTGGAGCAGTAAGAAGCAAACTAGCGTGGCTATATCAACTGCTGAGTCAGAATATATATCAGCAGGCAGCTACTGTGCTCAGCTACTGTAGATCCAACATCAGCTCCAGGATTACAACCTTCAGGTAAGTAGAACTCCTCTCTACTGTGATTCTACAAGTGCCATTTCTATTGCTAGGAATTCTGTCTCATATAGCAGGACTAAGCATATAGAAATAAGATATCATTTTATTAGAGAGCATGTGGAGAAGAAAGACATTAGTCTTGAGTTTGTCCCCACAGACAAGCAAGTGGCTGATATCTTCACTAAGCCATTAGATGAAGCAAAGTTCAACACCCTCAAATTTGAGTTGGGTATGTTGAACTTGGCATAGCTTCAGGCACTCCCTTTTGCATTTTTTTGGTGCAGGTATTGTTCCTCTTGCTGGACATACAGACTCCCCAGTAGTATCAGTTCACTAATGCTTATACTGAGGAGGAGTAAGTTACTCTGGAGAGAAGAGAGAAGGTCAGCCAATGGAAGGGCCAGCCCCCATCTGCCTATTCTACAGAAGTCAAAAAGGGGGAGAGAAGAGAGAAGGTCCTAGCAAGGGGTAGACATAACAAGTAGGAGAGATGTCAAAGGGGAAAGACACTCAAGTAAGGATAAACACCTTGCAACAAAATAGAGGGAGTAAGTGATGCTCACCATACAGACAGGAAATGAGGTAAATTTACTTATTACTTATCAGAATTTCAATAATTATTTTGATATATAGGTTGTGTGTATTATTGACTAAGGAAAGAAAACATTCTTGATAAGGGTTTGGACTTCTTCAAATAGGGAGAGATTGTTGGGTCCATTGTTCCCAATGTCCCTAATTTGTGAGAAGTCAAACAGGTCAATGTCACACACATCAACTGTATTTGATGTGCATTTGAGGTATTGATTGCAGGTTGTCCATATCATATTGATTGGACTTATGGACACAATAAATGGTTGCTGGATATAGCAAAAATTGACTAAGTCCACAGGCGTTGAGTGGATCAAGCTCACTCAACGCCAGAGGTAGTGATTCAATATTGTCCAGTAGAAATTTGCCCAAGTCCACAGGCATTGAGTGAGGACAGCTCACTCAACGTCATATAACATATAACATTGAGTCTATCTCAGCCTAACTGATAGATAGCCAAAATTTTGGCTAAGTACAAAGCATTGAGTGTAGTCTACTCACTCAATGCCATATAGTAAAAAAGGTTATGTAAGGCTGAGTCAGTATAAGCCTAGAGAAATTGGCTGAAAATGTGGCCAAGTCCACAGGCGTTGAGTATGGTCTACTCACTCAACACCATACAGCTTTTAGCATTGAGTGTTGCTGTGCCAGTCAACTCTATAGAATAGTTGGGCAAAATTTTCACCAAGTCCACAGGCGTTGAGTGTAGCTTACTCACTCAATGCCAGATAATAGAAAAAATTTTGTTAAGTAGTTTGGCATTGAGTGGAGCTTACTCTCTCAACGCCAAGGCGCAGAAATATTTGCAAAGGCAAATAGAATTGAGTGAGGCAAATGCTCTCAATGCCTTGAAGATGAAATTTGGCTAAGTACAAATGCGTGGATTGCTTGGCTTTCATCGAGCTGAGCTCGTCGTTCATCGAACGGAGCTCAGCCTTCGTCGAGCTCAATACCTAGACAAACAAAATTTTATCTAAGTATTGTGGCGTTGAGTGATACCTACTCACTCAACGCCTTTGGTTCTAATGATTTAATTTTGTCCAAGTCCAGAGATGCTGAGTCATGCTGACGTCAGCAAAGTGAAAGTCAACCAAAATTCAAATGTTACGAAAATGCTGCTAGAGACGTTGGCGGCTAGCTGTTATCATCTTATGCACTTTCCAAGGAATATTTTCAACATTAAGTGTTGGGGCCCACACATAGCAAAGAGTCATTGAATCAAGATTAAATGGAAAGCATGCGCTGAATGGCTTAATCTCAGCCATCAATCCTGGTGGTGGGACCCACTGCTAAATTGACCTTCAGATAATAAAAAAAAGCAAATCAGCCAGAGCAATCAATCGATTCCTTGTCTAGGTTTTTTGAAAACGAAAGTGCGACCGAACTTCATCTTCTTCCTCGCCATTTTTGTTGAGCCTGAAGAAGTTGCTCTACACAGAGAACCTTGCTGGGAAAGAGATAGCTGAATCAATCACCATCTACAACAGTAGGATCAGAAGCTATTTTGAGGAAGCAGATCTACAATTTCTACAAAGAAAAGAAAGTCGGTTGAAGAAAATTCTATTGCCTACTTATTGTCTTCAACAGCAAATGCTTGGACTGATATCTGCTCAGTTCAGGAAGAAGAAGACACATAGATATTTCTCTGGTGTCTAATCATCTCATTCTTTATTTCTTCTTCTATTAAGATTCTTGGTGAATCTGGAGTTGTAAGCCTGTATTATAAAGGCTGAGGTTTTAGTGACCTGTGCTTGGCTTAGTGCCGTATGAAAGGTCTTTGTGACCTGGGTTTGGCTTAGTGCCTAAGTTGTAGATCTGTGTGACCTATGTGGTCCTGCGGGATCAGTGTTGTAATCTCTTGAGGAGATGAGTTCTGGAGGGAGAGCCGAATCTAACACACTGTTAGATAGGCGCAGAGGGACAGTGGATGTACCCAAGATTGGGGAACCACTATAAATTGTTGTATCGTGTGTGATTGATCTTGAAAGCAAAAACTAAACTAATCACCAACCACAGAAATCTGCAAACAAGTTAGAAAATTCAAATAGAGTCAGAAACCTATTCACCCCCACCCTCTAGTTGTTTAGCTAGCCTTGAAATCAAGACTTTTAGAGATTCTCAACTTTCTTCTACAGGAGACTTAGGATTAACTTATTTGTAGCTTCAACCTATCCATTGCTTCTGGGATGATGCACTAAAGATAATCACAACTCAGTTCCTATCTAATCACAAAAGTTTATCATCTCTGAATTGTTGAACTGAGGACTATTGTCGGTTATAATGGACATCGTGAACCATGTTGACAGACGACCTCACCCTAGATATTTTTTTATGATTTGAGTGGTAGTGTAGGCTAATACATTTGCCTCAATCCACTTGCTAAAGTAATCAATCATGAAAAGGATAAATTGACGTTGCCCACTTGCAACGGGTAAATGTCCTAGAAGATCCATTTCCCAAACTGCGAATGACCAAAATTTTGCTATTGATCTTAACTCTTATATTGGTTGAAGCTGAATAATAGCAAACTTCTGATATTTGACACAATTGAGATCCTCTTTTCTAGTGTTCTAGTTCCTGAGTAATTGCTACACTCCCCAGAGTGTAACTTCTCGATACACAATTGAGATCTCTTCTTCTATAATGCATCTGTCCAGAGGTGATAGGAAATTCTTTCTGTATTGAATAACTGAAAAGGGTTGATAATGAACAACTTTTAATTTGTACTGCTTCTTGTCTTTTATTGACGGGCAAAAATTTTTTGTTAAGAGATAAAATGCAGAAAGATCCATCAAAGCGCGACACTAATCTATTTGCATCATTTCTCCTACTCCAATTGCTGGACCAAAAAGTTATGTATAGGATTCCATACTTGGCCAACTCATTTGCTTACAAATTCTTAGTTCGAGGTGTGTGTTGGATTGTCAAACTCTTAAATATTCCAATCTCACCCTTTACCAACAACTAATACAACTTTATAATCAGGTCTCTAGTCTCATAAGTGTCATTTACTTGAGACACCATGACCAGAGAATCTGTCTTTATTTCCACATATTCTATACTCAGTTCCTTTGCAAATCTAATTCCAACAAGTGTTCATATTCTACTTGGATGTTGGCAGTAGGAAAGTAGAATTTAGAGCTCTATCCAACCTGACAACATTCAGATTAATCAAAACAACTCCTTCCCCTAATAAGTTTATGTATGAAGCTCCATCAACATAAATATTCCAAGCCAAGGGTGCTCTGGCTCCCTTTATGCATTGCTTTGTGTTGTATCTATCATGAATTCTTCTAGGCATGAGCCTTAATTGTCATCTTTGATGTTGGGTACATTGAAAAATATGTACCAGATTTGGAGAAGCCTCATCTTAGTCAATGATATGCATCAATTTGTATTTGATAGATGTTTGAGTTATATTGTGCAGGTTCAAGAATTTGAAGAAAACTTTCTAAGTACAAGTGTCGACACTTATGAAGAAGTTGTGTCGACACCTAAGCTAAGTTACACTTGTGAAGAAGTTGTGTTGACACTCAAACTGAGTCGACACCTAAAGAAGCAGCTGTGTCGACACCCAGAATTGTTTCAACACCTGAGGCAGAATTTATGTCGACACCCAGAATTGTGTCGACACCTGAGGAAGCATTTATGTCGATGCCTAATACAAGATCTGTGTCGACACCAAGGAGCTATGTCGACACTGGAAACAGTTGTGTCGACACACAGGACTTGTGTCGACACATCAACTCTCAAAGTGCTGTGTCGAGATCAGAAACAATTATGTCGACACACAGGACTTGTGTCGACACACACTCAACGCCATCTTGACACACTCAATGCTGTCGACACACACTAGACTTCTTCTGTCGGTAACAGCTATGTAGAGACCAGAAGGACTTGTGTCGACATAAAGGACTTGTGTCGACACACACTCAACAACAGCTAGACACACTCAACGCCATCTGTCTGCAGCAATTATGTCGAGAACATGAAGACTTGTGTCGACACACTAGACTTGTGTCGACACATACAATCGAAGAAGTGTCGAGTAGCATAAGATTGACTGAGTCGACACATTGAATGCTGTTTCGACATCATGAAGACTTGTGTCGACACTTAGCCTATTTGTGTCGACACATGCGAAGCAGTTTGCAGAGTTGACTGATGACTCGACAGCTGGCATAACCAACCGGTCTGACACCTTTGTCAGAACTGTTAGAAGGTTGTTACAAACTGGATCAGCCGGTAACCATTAGGAAACTCTTATAAGAGTCAGATCTGTAACATAAGGATAAGAACACACACAACATCAGAAGAAGAAGAACAACACTAGAGTATTCTTCAACAAGAACTGGGAGAACCCTTACGAAGGCAGATCCAGAGCTGTCTGCTTGAAAGATTCAGAATTCATTCTGAATTCAAGGAAGAAGCTGACTGAAGATCATCTTCTACATCAAGTGAAGATCCACCTTATTTTGTTCTATCAAGAAGCTTTGAAAAGCTAAGTCAGGTTGGATCAGAAGGGTCAGCTCATTCAAGAACTGATCAAGAAGGCTTCACCAATAGAGAAATCCAATTGATGAATTTTTATATCTTTATTTCATTCAATTTCTTATAGGATCTATTGTTAGATCTGAGTTGTAAGCCTGAAATTATAAAGGTTGTTGTAGGGCTGAGAGCCTGAGGGGTAGGACTTATGAAAAGTCTGAGTTTTAAGTCTAGGATAAAGGCTGAGGTAGGGCTGAGGCCTGAGGTAGGATTCTTGGGAAGAATCTGAGGTAGGACTTATTTAAGTCTGAGCTGTAGGAACCATTCTGGTTCTGAGATTGTAAGATCTATGGATCCGAGCCAATGGAAGAAAGTTAGGCTGAATCCAGTTATCTACTGGATAAGCGAAGGGAGAAAGTGGAGGTACCCATACCTTGTGGAACCACTATAAATCTGGTGTATATTGTGATGTGAATTGTGGTCTGTGCTTTGAATTATCTATGCAGAATTTAATCTAGCTGTTTGCCAATAAAAATTGTATAAAAAGATTAGAACCTATTCACCCCCCCCCCCCTCTAGGTGTTTAGACTCTTGAAATCAAGTCTTTCAAGTGTTATCAGAGGGAGGTTGTTCAAAGATTGACCTAACAGTCTGAGTGTATCTCCAAGGCAAATAACAGATATCAAGGATGGGTTCAAATGAGAATCAAAAGGAGTTTGGATCCATGAAACTATCAATCTGCAGGAAAGAATCCTTTAGCATATGGAAGGAGAGGGTCAGGTTGTTTATGGAAGCATTTGATCCAATAATCTATATCACAGTACAAGAAGTCCCCTTCATTCCAATGGAGGTATCAGTCCTAGATGCAAATGTTAAAACTCCTAAGAGTTATTCTGAGATGACAAAGGATGAAATCATCCTGGCAACTCTAAACAAAAGGGCACAAAATATCATTGTAAGTGTCATAGATGATGCCGCCTTTCAGAATCTGGTGCACTATAAAACCTCCAAGGAAATGTGGGACACTCTTATTGTCTACATGGAGGGAACAAAAGAAGTTAGAGAAGATAGAAAATCCATGCTGAATTAGGAGTATGAGAGCTTTAGACAAGCCAAGAATGATAGCATAACTGAATGCTATAAGAAATTCTTCAAGATTATAAATGAGCTGATGACTTATGAAAGAGTCTTTAGCACTTATGAACTGAATGACAAGTTTCCTAGATCTCTAACAAAGGATTGGGACACCAAGATTTGTGCCATCAGAGAGGTGGCAAGGCTAGCAGATACACCTCCTCCCACACTGTTTGGAAAGCTGCTTTCATATGAAATGCAGCTTATAGCTAGGAATGAGGAAGAGAAGAGCAGCAGATCTGAACACAAAGAAAAGTCAGTTGTCTTCAAGGCTGAAGGCACAAGAAAGGGCAGGAGAAAATCTCCTTCTTTACCCAATAGGAGTGCTGAGGCAGTAGAAGGAAATCCTGACAATAACACATCAGATATCCACTCTTCTGATGAGGATTTTGTAGCCTTCACAAGGCAGTTCCAAAGATTAATGAAGAAGAAGAAGTGGAGAATCAGACCTTCTACATCCTTTTCTAAGGATGAGTACTACAAGAAGAAGAAGACTCCCAAGGAGAATAGGTATGCTTCTAAACCAAGTAAACAATCTAATTCTAAGATTGTGTGATATTATTGCAACAGGCAAGGACATGTCATAGCTGACTGTCCTGACAAAAGGAAGGAGTCAAAAGACAAGAAAAAACAGCAATTAAAAGGCAAGAAGGAAAAATCCCTTGTTGCCAAGAAGCAGAAAAGCTGGACAGATTCTTCATCATCTGAATCAGGAGATGAAGAAGATGTTGAAGCATATGTTGGGTTATTCTCAACTGAAGAGGATTCTAAGGAGTTAGAATTCCTACAGATGCTGGACTCCATAAATGGAGTGGAAGAATATTGCTGCAGAGGGCTGATGGCCCTATCAGAAAATGATCAATGCCAGGATCAGACTGGTCCTAGTAAGGTATATATTTCTCCCTTAGATTCTGATTATTTTACTTGATCAGAATTAGTGGCATCAACTTCAAGATAAGGGGATGGTTCTAATTCAGAGGGGATGTACATACACTCATTAATGAGTATGGTGGGTTGTTGCATGATCTGAAGAAGAGCAAGTGGGATTGAGTCTCTTAAGCTGGCTGCAGCAGATTCAGCAAAGCTATTGGATCTAAAATTGAATGAGGTTGCAAAACTGAAAAACATTACTATTATTCATATGGGCACAATCTCTTTCAAGGAGAATCATATCAAGAAACTGGAGGCAAAACTTCAGCAAGAAAGAGAGCTAGTGGCTAAATTCTCCAAACCAAAATCTATCTTACCCTTAATAGACAATTTCATCTCACAAAAAGGGAAGACTGGTCTAGGTTTTAAGGGAAGAACTTGGGCCACCAATTCACAAAGAAAAGGTAAGGCCCCAGTTCAGCCTCTAGCTGCAAAACCCCCTATCTTCTTTAGGAAGGTGATGAATCCTACAAACAGGTATGATCATGACACTACTCATGGTCACTGTGAGTATGGAAATCTCCTTGGCAAGGGTGAAAATGCAAATAGGCCACTCTATAGGCATGCCCATCATGTACAAGAGAAATTCTTGGAGTTTGCTGCTCTAGTAACACCACTTAACAAGACTGCTGGCAACAAAGTAGCAAAGTCTGTACCTAAGAGAAGGTATAATAGATTTGAGTGTTGGTGTTGTGGCAAGATGAGCCACTTTGCCATGGATTGCTGGTTTAATACAAGTGTTAAAATCAAGAGTAGTTTTCCTGTTAGAACAGTTACAGGATTACAAACTAACAAGGACCTAGGACCCAATAACAAATTGGGTTCTAAGGGTAAGTGATTCTTTATTTGATGCAGGTGAATCCAAGTGACCATACCCCTATATGGTACTTGGATAGTGGATGTTCCATACATATGAATGGAACAAGAAGAATGTTGAGGGACTATATACCCATAGAGAATGGTCCCAAAGTCATCTTTGGTGGATCAGAAAATGGAGTCATCAAAGGATTTGGTAACATTTCTTGTGACTCAATTACTATCACAAGCGTTGCTTATGTAAAGGGTCTGAAACATAACCTAATTAGCATAAGCCAGCTTAGTGATCTAGGCTATGACATCTCCTTTCACAAAGGGGAGTGCCAAATTAAGAGGTCAAGTGATCAAGAGATCATTTTGACTGCCACTAGGAAAGGAAATGTCTATTGTCTTAACCTAGATTATGAGTTGAACAACTCACCTATTTGCCTAGTTGCAGATTAGAAAGCTTCACTATGTGTCAAATGGCACAAAAGGCTAGCTCATCTGAACTATAAGTCCATAGGACTGCTGTTTAGCATGGGTCATGTGAGGAATAGTCCTCAAGTCAAGTGCATTAAAGAGGGAGTGTGCTCAGCTTGCCAAATGGCAAACAGACCAAGTCCTCTTTTCCTGCACTAGATACCAAAGATTCATTGAGATGTTTATATCTCTTGCATATGGATTTGTTTAGTCCTATGTGTTTGAACCCCTAAGTGATTTGGGCTAGGTTCTCTTCTTAGGTTGTGACCCGTGTTGTATAGAAGGGTCAAGTTTTATGTGTTTCTAGAGTCTAGGTCAAGTCCTTAAAGTCAACAGTACAAAGGACCAGCCTCCAACACTATCCAAGACTCAAGACTTAGAGAATTCAAGTTTTAGAAACAGGAGATCTACGTTCGTCGATCTCCGGTCGACAATAGTCATGCTTAGCTCAACTAACTCAGAGATAAAATTCTCTGAGCTGAGCTCGACGAACTCTGTTCTCAGGTCGACTAACACTTCAACTCTCAGCGCTAAAGATCACTCAGCGCCATAATTGACTCAGCGCTATAATTGACTCAAAGACAATGCTTACTCAGAGCCAAAGATGACTCAACGCTCTCAAACGACTCAACGCTAGATGTGATATTATCTCAATGCCATCAGTTTGACCAAGTTCTAAGGTCGACTAATTTCAGATTCTCAGGTTGACGAACTTAGAGCATAGTATCTGTCAGTTTATGCAGTGCAGTTGTTCGCAGATCACAGGTTGACGAAAGCTGATCTCGAGTCGACGAAAGCTATTCTCTGGTCAACGAAAACTGTAAGACATATTGTTATTTATTCTTTCCTTTTCTGTCTCCTTATGTTATATCTATTATAGGCCGTTAATTCCCTAGATAATCAATGCACTTATATCCTTTGAATCGAGCCGTTACTGGCAGCATTGATTGCAAATATCCTCCATGGAATTAATTGTTTATATCTCGGGACAGACATAGAATAGAATATATGATAGCATACTTGCCGTTTTCATTTCCCAGATTTCGGCTGAGCATTTATTGCAGGTTTTTTGAATTCGACCTTGAGGCAGTTATCAATCTGATTATCCCTCTGCCAGAAAGAAGTCAATAGAGAAAAACTTTTTGAAATCAACAAGAAGTGCAGTGCATACAGTTCTCAGAAAATCAACTGCTCTAAAAAGAAGAAGAAGTAACAACAATCACAATCAAGAGTCCTTCTTCTTCACCTTCTTTATTTTCAGGGATCATAAGTGACAAGAATATTCAAATCAGTCAAAGGATCTCTGAAGAGTTGATCATACAGCAAAAGGCCTACTTACCCTTAGCAAAGCTTCCACTCCTGAACCATTCAAGATTTCAGGGGGAGCTTTGACAACACCACAGAATCCACATAGTCTTCTCATTTTGACCTGAGAAAAGAAGACTTCCATCAACCTCTCTTCCCCACCTCTGTACAGGGTTTTAATTACCTTCAAAATTATTCTGGTTGCAAGTCTCCTTCCAAAAGACTTGGGTTGGTTTTTGAGCACCTGATCAAAAGCTCATTGGTGGCAGTCACCTGATCAAAACCTATAGTGGATTCCTTCTTAGGGTGGTAGAAGAGTGGATGTACCCAAGTTTGGGGAACCACTATAAAAATTATTGTGTTATCTGTGTGGTTGTGATCTTCCTGTGTGCTTGTACTATGATATACTTTGTTGTGTAGCTTAGTTATCTTTTCTCTATTTCATTTGTTGCACCTGTACACTCATACACCTATATCATAGTAACATATTTTATTAAAGACTTCTTATTTCAGCATAAATCAAAAATATTTTAAAAACTCTATTCACCCCCCCGCCCTCTAAAGTTTGTCAGAGCTTACCCTATCTTTCATTATGCCAGTTCACAGTCTTGGTATGAAAGTATATACACTAGTTGTTGTAGATGACTATTCTAGATACACTTGGGTGTTCTTTTTGAGGAAGAAATCTGAAACCCCTAGTGTTTTCCAGACTTTTGTTAGACAAGTTCAGAATGAATTTAATAATTCAATGGTCAAAATCAGAAGTGATCATGGAACTGAATTTCAGTCTGAATGTATGACAAAATTCTGTTAAAAACTTGGGATACATCAGGAGTTCTCCTCACCTAAAACACCTCAGCAAAATGGAATTGCTAAAAGAAAGAATAGAACTCTTATTGAGGCTGGTAGAACTCTACTATGTGATACTACTCTCCCTGAATATTTCTAGGCTGAGGAAGTAAATACTGCTTGTCATGTTCTCAATAGAGCATACATAAATAAGAAACTTAAGTTGACTCACTATCAGATTTTGAAAGGCAGAAAACCAAATATTTCTTATTTTAGAATCTTTGGTAGCAAGTGTTATGTCTTAGTTAATGGTAAGCACTACCAAACAAAGTTTACTGGCAAATCCCTGGATGGGATATTTGTTGGGTACAGCAATAATAGTAGGGCATACAGGGTCTACAACTTGACTACTCAAGTTGTAGAAGAGTCAGTCCAGGTTGTTTTTGATGAGTCTAGATTGATTAACAATTAATTATTTAGTTCTTCAGTTAGTTCTACAGATCTAACAGATATGCTGGACAAGCTGACCATCAATGAAGAAGTTCCTGCCAGGCTGGATGAAGAAAAATATGCCAGCTATCCAGGGGGAGAACAAGCCCCACTAGATTAAGAAGATAATGTGGGGCATCAAGTTCAGGAAACTGTAGAAAGCCATAATGCTGACAGATTTCCTCCAGCAAGAAGACACCTGAAGGATCATCCAGCTCACCAAATAATTGGTGATGCAAGTCAAGGGGTTCTAACTAGGAGCAAGAGCATGAACACAGTTCTATGTTCTAGCTTCCTGTCTCAAATAGAACCCAGGAAGATTGAAGAAGCAATGCAAGACTCCAACTGGATTGATGCTATGCAAGAAGAGCTCTGTCAGTTCAGAAGATATAAAGTCTGGGAACTGGTACCTAAACCTAAGGATCACAACATAATAGGAACTAAGTGGATCTATAGGAACAAGCTTGATTAGAATGGCTCCATAGTCAAGAATAAGGCCAGACTGGTAGCTAAAGGCTACAGGCAAGAGGAAGGTATTGACTTTGATCAAACCTTTACTCCAGTGGCAAGGTTGGAGGCTATAAGGCTGTTTTTAGCCTATGCTGCCTATCAAGGTTTTAAGGTATACAAGATGGATGTGAAATCAGCATTTCTGAATGGGGATTTAAAAGAGGAAGTCAATGTTGAACAACCCTCAAGTTTTGTAGATTCTCACTTTCCTGATTATGTATATAGGCTTAGGAAAGCTCTATATGGTTTGAAACAAGCTCCAAGGGCTTGGTATGAGACCTTGTTTGCTTTCCTTATTGAGAATAAATTCTCTAGAGGAAAAATAGACAAAACTCTATTCTATAGGGAATCTAAAGGCAAGATAATACTAGTCCAGATATATGTGGATGACATTATCTTTGGTTCTACTAAAAACAACCTTTGTAGAAAGTTTGCCAAACTTATGCAAGGGAAGTTTGAGATGAGAAGTATGGGTGAGCTGAAGTTCTTCTTGGGACTTCAAGTTAGACAAACTGATAGTGGCTTGTCCATATCTCAGTCTAAGTTCACCAAGGAGTTGATTAAGAAGTATGGTATGGACTCAGCTTCTACTATGAAAACTCTAATGGGAACAAGTATGCCTATAGGCAAAGATGAGGCAGGGAAACCTGTTGATGAGTCTTTGTATAGAGGGATAATTAGCTCCCTACTTTACTTGATTGCTAGTAGACCTGACATCATGTATGCAACATATGTCTGTGCTAGGTACCAAGCTTTCCCAAAATAATTTCATTATACTGCAGTTAAGAGAATATTGAGATATCTTAAGGGCACACCTAATCTAGGCCTTTGGTACCCTAAGAATAGAGATGTCATTCTAACTGGTTTCTCAGATGCAGACTTTGCTGGATGCAAGGAAGATAGGAAGAGTACTACAGGAACTTGTCAATTCCTTGGTGGGAGGCTGGTGTCATGGAGCAGCAAGAAGCAAACCAGTGTAGCTATATCAACAGCTGAATCAGAATATATAGCTCCAGGTAGCTGTTGTGCACAATTGATGTGGATAAAACATCAACTTGAAGACTATGACATCCAGGTAAGTAGAATTCCACTGTTTTGTGATTCTACAAGTGCTATTTCTATTGCTAAGAATCATGTATCACACAATAGGACCAAACATATAGAAATTAAGTTACACTTCATCAGAGAACATGTAGAGAAGGAAAATATTAGCCTAGATTTTGTGAAAACAAATAATCAAATAGTTGATATTTTTACAAAACCTCTGGATGAAACTAAATTCAATTATTTTAAAATTGAATTGGGTATGTTGAACCTAGAATAGGTTAGCACAAGCTTCCTTAAGTAGCATATGTTAGCACCAAATCTCTCTGGAAATTTGTCTAAGTACAAAGTTTGTATTGACACAAGCAAGTTGTGTCGACACACTCGGTATGTTGTGTCAACACAGAAAATGGATGTGTCGACACAGAAATAGTATTTGTGTAGACAGAAGAACTGGTGTCGACACAACTCTGTCGAGACTTAAATGGCCTATGTCGACACAGACACAAGTGTGTCGACACTGACACAAGTATGTCGGCACATAGATGTGTCGACTCAATATAAGTATTGTCAACTCAGACATTAGTATGTCGACACATGGTCATGTCGACTTAAACTAAGTATTGTCGAGACCTAGGTCATTTCTTCCGACACGTATGTTTATTTGTCGACTAAGGCCCGTCTTTTGACCTACCCTTGACACTAATACTATAAATAGGTAAAGCCAAAATCTGGTCGACTACGCTTTCAGAATTCTTGGCTCTACACCATCTGTCGACAAAAACCTTCTCTTCTTTTCTCTCTCATCTCTCTCGTCGATGGCACCTCATCAAGAATACAAAGTCAATGAAGGATATGAGCTGGTTCGTGTAGGGTTCACAACAGCTTCAGAAGAAATTCAGGGTGTAATTGCCCTAATTTCTTAGAATGGTTTGGAGTTAATGGTCTCTGAACCAACCAAGATTTGGAAGAAGGAAGTTATAGAATTCTATTCAACATCAAGCGTAGATATAGAAGGAAAGAAGATCAAAGCAACAATCCAGGACTCCCAAATAAAACTTACACTGAAGACAATAAGGAAATCTCTTCAGCTTCCTTTGGTTAAGGATACAGATGAAATAACTCCATCCCTGACTACAGGAGCATTAAGTTGGTGCAGGCTGAGCCCTAATATTAAGATTGGATCTTCCATAACTCAGAAAGGAATGAATTCTCAAGGGAAGTTCTTGTCTGAAATAGTTGGGAAGGTGATACTATGTAAGACTGGTGGACATGATCGAATTTCAGTCCACATGTTCAATCTGATGACACAGATCATATTCAAAGTAAAAACTAACTGGGCAACAGTAATGTTTGACAAAATCCAAGGAGTGAAGAAACTAAACCTGGGAAGGATCATAAGTTTATGTTTATATTCAGTAATACCAAATGTATTGAAACAAGTGGCTGGATCCAAAATTAATCAAATGAGGAGAATGGATGTGAGAATTCTATCAAGGTGAGATAGGGTTCTAACCAAGGATGTCAATATTCCTCAGAAATAAACTAAGAAAGATTCAAAAAGGAAGAAAGTTGTTCAACAAGCAGAATCCTCTAGTGATTCTGAAGAGGAAGTAGTCTTTAGCTCAGATGAAGACCAGCAACCAAAAGAAGCCCAAGAACAAGTGGTGGGCAGTGAGCCCCAAGAACAATAGATAGACTCCACTCTATGGGAGAAAATACTGAACAAACTGAGCTGCCTGCCCAAGGGGGAGGCATTGCTGAAGCTGCCCTTGAAAGTGAATTTGCTGCAGATATTGTCATGAACATAGTATCTGAAATCAATAATGAAGCTCAAGACAATGTTGAGAAAGAAGATCAAAATGAGCAAGTAAGTATCTCCTTTAAAAAGAGGGCCCTGGACAAAAATCTGAATGTCCAGGGAAAACCTTTTGCTGTTAAAACTAATCTTGTTCCTCCTATACAGGTGCAGCAAGAGTTCACTATGGAAGAGCTCTTTTCTGATTTACTTGCTGCAAGAACTGAGAGGGAGAAATTCCAGCTGGAAAAGGATTTGCCAAGAACTGAGGGGGAGCAATTCCAGCTGGAAAAGGATTTGCCAAGAACTGAGAGGGAGCAATCCCAGTTGGAAAAGGATTTGCCAAGGACTGAGGGGGGAGGAGATGCTACATGTTCCATCTACTAAGGACACAGTTGAAATACAAAGTACATCTGAAACTTCTGATGATAAAGAAGCCTCAATGGCTAAGAAAAGAAAACTAGTTGCCTTAAATAAAAACAGTTCTGACTACAAAAAGGCCTTGCAAACAGGGATAGCACCACCTGCTCCAAGCATGGACTTCAGTTCTCTACTGGTCCAAATGCAAATTAAGTTGGATGAGAAAAGACAATCTCTGGAGAAATATGTGGATGTAACTCACAAGGACTTGTAATTCTAATTGGCTCAGGATATCAAGTCTATTAGATTTGAAGTAAATCAAAATAAAAAGGAAATGACAGATTACTTCCATAAGGGAGGTAATGTTGTGGTATTCCTGGCCAAACAACAGCAGGATCTGAAAGAACAAGTGGAAGATATTGCAGTAAAGTAGGGTTATATACTAGAGAATCAACTAAGAATGAATGAGAATCTTAAAGATTCACATCATGCTATCTTGGCAAAAATTGATGCTCTAACAACTGATGTCAAAGCTGAAGTCTCAAAGCAGATCAAGGAAGATATAGCTGCTGTTCAGACCACATTTTTAGCCTCACAGAAGAATATATCTGATTTCTTGTCAAAATTCAGAGATTATTATAAAGAAGGAACTGACTATGTTATTAATCAAGTAAGATTTCAAAAAGATGATCTGAGGGATCATATTGATAAAGAAGTCATAAAGAGGGAGAGATTAGTAGTCAAAGCCTGCTCTGATCATGCTAAATGAATATCAAATAGCATCAGAGCAACTCTTGGATATCCTCCCCTATGATATGATGATAATGTAGCTGAGTCTGGAATACAACCTACTCATACTGAAGGAGATCAGCCTAAAATTGCTCAGGTGATTTACCCCCCAGTAGATTTTGAAATGATTCAAGAGGAAGTTCAGAAAATGTATAGTCCTCTACTAGAGGCACATAATGTTATTTTAGAGAAAGTAGAAATGTCAGAAGCTACCATAGAAGCTCAAAAGGAAGCTCAGTTATCCAAGAAGAGGTTCAGGGAACAGCCTGAGTTGAAGCCAGACTTTGAGCAATGGAGTCCTACTTCTAGAAACATTATACTGACTGCCTGGAAAACTGTGAAGGATAAACCTATGATAGGGGTAAATGGTATTCAGAGCAAGAATGGAATAAGTATCAGTCTGGGCAGGAAGCCATTGTTCAACACAGAAGAAGTGATAAGGTTGGGAAGCTACCTGCTAATGCTCAGGAGCCAAGCAAGTACTTCCCAAAGCCATTTCACTATTTTGAAAGGCAGAGAATAAAGGATGAAGAACAAAAGAAAAAAGCTCTGAAAGGAAAGAAGCCTGCTGATGATATAGAACCTCCTTTGCAGGCTAAGATTAAGTCTGGAAAAGGCATTGTAATTAAGGAGCCTAGTCAGTAATAGGATAGCTAGGCCTATGTAAAAGAGCAATGTAATATTTTGTTTTTTGTTCTAAAAAGAAAATATTGTAAATATATCATTTTTTCTGAATTAAATGAAATCAGTTTTAGTATTAATTTTTGTTTACAATGATTATATGTTAACCTGCTGGGAAATTGATGTACATCTATTTTTATTATGTGTTATTATGAGAGATGTATATCTTTGACTAAGAATTATGACTTATCCAAATATGGGGAGATTGTTGGGTACATTTAAAAATATGTACCAGATTTGGAGAAGCCTTATCTTAGTCAATAATATGCATCAATTTGTATTTGATAGAATTTTGAGTTACATTATGCAGGTTCAAGAATTTGAAGAAAACTTTCTAAGTACAAGTGTCGACACTTGTGAAGAAGTTGTGCCGACACCTAAGCTAAGTCGACACTTGTGAAGAAGTTGTGTCGACACTCAAACTGAGTCGACACCTAAAGAAGCAGCTGTGTCGACACCCATAATTGTGTCGATACCTGAGGTAGAATTTATGTCCACACCCAGAATTGTGTCGACACCTGAGGAAGAATTTATGTCGACACCTAATACAGGAGCTGTGTCGACACCAAAGAGCTTTGTCGACACTGGAAGCAGTTGTGTCGACACACAGGACTTGTGTCGACACATCAACTCTCAAAGTGCTGTGTTGAGATCAGAAGCAATTGTGTCGACACACAGGACTTGTGTCGACACACACTCAACGTCATCTGGACACACTCAACGCTGTCGACACACACTCAACGTATTCTATCGGCAACAACTATGTTGAGACCAGAAGGACTTGTGTCAACACACAGGTCTTGTGTCGACACACACTCAACGACAGCTAGACATACACTCAACGCCATCTATCTGCAGAAGTTATGTCGAGAACATGAAGACTTGTGTCGACACATACAATAGAAGAAGTGTCGAGTAGTAGAAGTTTGACTGAGTCGACATAATTAATGTTGTGTCGACATCATAAAGACTTGTGTCAACACTTAGCCTATTTGTATCGACACATGTGAAGCAGTTTGCAGAGTTTACTGATGACTCGATAGCTGGCATAACCAACTAGTATGACACCTCTGTCAGAACTATTAGAAGGTTGTTACAAACTGTATCAGCCGGTAACCATTGGGAAACTCTATATAAGAGTCAGATCTGTGACATAAGGATAAGAACACACATAACATCAGAAGAATAAGAACAACACTAGAGTATTCTTCAACAAGAACAGGGAGAACCCTTACGAAGGCAGATCTAGAGCTGTCTGCTAGAAAGATTCAGAATTCATTCTGAATTCAAGGAAGAAGCTGACTGAAGATCATCTTCTACATCAAGTGAAGATCCACCTTATTTTGTTCTATCAAGAAGCTTTGAAAAGCTAAGTCAGGTTGGATCAGAAGGGTCAGCTCATTCAAGAACTGATCAAGAAGGCTTCACCAATAGAGAAATTCAGTTGGTGAATTTTTTGTATCTTTATTTCATTCAATTTCTTGTAGGATCTATTATTAGATCTGAGTTGTAAGCCTGAAATTATAAAGGCTGTGGTAGGGCTGAGAGCCTGAGGTGTAGGACTTGTGAAAAGTCTGAGTTGTAAGTCTAGGATAAAGGCTGAGGTAGGGCTGAGGCCTGAGGTTGGATTCTTGTGAATAATCTGAGGTAGGACTTGTTTAAGTCTGAGCTGTAGGAACCATTCTGGTTCTGAGATTGTAAGATCTTTGGATCTGAGCCAGTGGAAGGAAGTTAGGCTGAATCCAGTTATCTACCTGATAGGCGAAGGGGAAAGTGGATGTACTCATACCTTGGGAAACCACTATAAATCTGGTGTATGCTGTGATGTGAATTATGGTTTGTGCTTTGAATTATCTGTGCAGAATTTAATCTAGCTGTTTGCCAATAAAAATTGTATAAAAAGATTAGAACCAATTCACCCCCCCCCCCCCTCTAGGTGTTTAGGCTCTTTAAATCAAGTCTTTCACTTGACTCATAAGAGATGACAATCTCGCTAAGCACTATATCCCATTGGCCAATCTGTTGGAATGCTCTGGCTTTTCCAACATGTTTTTCAATGGTAAATATATAACCACTTGAATTGAATGAGCTTGAAAATTAAGTCTAAGCCATCAGGTTGAGATGACAAGTGATAGAGCAAAATTCTCAAGGATGGGATATCTAGTCTCAATATCTTGTAGAATCTTACTGATATAATAGACTTGTTACTACCTCTTCTTTTCTTCTTGGACTAACTAACCTTATTGCATCTGACCTGACTCTAAGACAGATAAACAACAACTCTTCTTCTTGAGGGAATTGAAGTAATGGAGTCAATGTTAGATGTTTCTTAAGATGATTGTAAGCTAAATAACACTCCCTAGTCCATTTAAATTTGAAGCTCCATCTAAGGTATTAAATAATGGTGCACATTTATCTTCTGAGTGAGATATAAATCTGCTTAAATCAGCTATTCTTCCTCCTAACTGTTAAACCTCTTTAGGTGATCGTGGAGGTGCCATATTGACAATTGCTTTCACATTATCAGGATTTGGTGTAAGACCTTTAGGAGTAAGGAGATAACCTACAAAATTTTCCTTACTTTCCCCGAAGATACACTTTAAAGGGTGAAGCCTCATTTTAAAGGCTTGTAGATTATCAAACGTCTTTACGATGTCCTTTATGTGAATAGTGAATGACTTGCTTTTTATTAAGAGATCGTCAACATATACTTTCATAATTTTATACTTTGCTTTGTAAAGATGAAGTCCATCATACATTGATACATAGGGCCCACATTTTTTAACCCAAAAGGCATTACACAATAATAAAAATATCCATCATTTATGAAGAAAAATTTTTGAGGAATAACAAGCATGTTTATTCTAATTTGGTGAAAACTAGTGAATGCAACTAAAAAGCTCATGTATGAGTACCCTACCACATACTCAATTAAAGAATATATACAAGGCAGGGGATAATAATCATTAGGATATGATATATTGAGCTTAGTAAAATCAATACACATCCTCTATTTTCCTCCAATTTTTTTCACCATTTTAACATTAGATACCCATTACGAGTATTGGATTTCATGGATGATGTTGGCCTTGAGGACCTTGAGAAGCTCCTCCTTGATAGGCTAATAAAGGGTCACCACCACCTCTCGCTTTCTTTGCTTGATGGGCTTGAAGTTGAGATCAATATTTAGATGGTGGCAGACAATGTCTGGATCAACTCCTGGCATGATGTCTACTCACCAAGCGAACACATCCAGGTTCTCTAAGAGGCAAAATATCAACTTTTCTTTCTCATCATCGGGTAGTTCTGCATTTATGGAGAGCACTTTATCTCCATCTTCTTCTGAAACTACAATGCTTTGAATGAGTTGAGCATGTTCCAAGTGAACTCCATCTTTCTCCTTCTCATCAACTAGCCATCTGCTTCCTTTCCTACAACTTTGACACAATTGTTAGCTTGAAACATAGGAAGATCAAAGGTAACTTCTTAGGTAGGAGTGGATTTTGTGATATTGACTGTCTTTACGTAGCACTCCCTAGCGAGCCTAGGGTCACTCTTGACCCTATACTGCTTCCCTTACAAAACAAACTTTATTGTAAGGTGAAAGGTGAAGACGATGGTCTGATAACAATTGATTAGAAGCTTCCCAAAATTGTATTATAACTGCTGGCATCAAATACCACGTTGAATAAGACTTGGTTGGTCACTCCACTTAGTGTTATCAAGAGATTAAAACTTCCTTCAATGTCTTTTCTTTTGTTTAAGAAGTTGTAGAGAAGACCATTGGTGGAAAGGAGAGTCTTTCCAGTCTTTAGGGCTTCAAAGGTTTGTTTGAAGAGAAAGTTGATAAAACTACCGGTATCTATCTAGATTTTTTATACTATATAGTTCTCGATAACTGCCTTTATTTTTATTGCATAAATGAAGGGATTGGTAGTCGGGGGAAGATCATGTTGACTGAAAGTGGCAATCCCTCTATACGAAGCTAAAGAGGAGGCGACTACTATTTTTTAGCGGAAGACTCAAGACATGAATGCTTTCTGAGAGGACTCGAGCCCAACCTCTCCTTTAATATAGAAGAGGTGATTTAGTAGGCCATCATCACCAGCTTCAGAGCATTCATTCTCATAACTGAAATTGCCAAGGAGACTAATGTCATTAACTTCTTTGCATTTCTAATGGACTTCTGTAACTTCCTTCCTCTTAGAAGTAGATGGCTTATCACCTTCATTTCTAATTATTAAGTCTTGGAGCTTTCTTTCTTTAAGAAAATTTTCAATGAACACCCAAAGAGCTCAGTAGTTCTCATTCAAGTGTCTCCTCTCTTTTTGATGCTCACAGTAGAGGGCTAGATTTCGAGTCCTGACCTCAGACTTTAATGCAACTGGCTTCTTGTAATATGATTGCTTCTGAAAGATTTGAAATACCTCACTCATAGGAAGAATGATTTTGTTGAATGACTCTTGGGAGTCATCAAAATGTTGTTGGGATTAAAGAGCTAGTGGCAGAGGTGGATAGTATTACGGAGCTGGATGAGCTGGGGTGGCCATAGAACGTCTCATATGCTAAAACTCCTAATTGTCATAATAAGGAGTGTGATGACGAATGTTTCTCCCCCCTTTGAACTTGGGGCTAGAAATCCTAACAAAGAAGCCTTGCAGACCGCTGAGGAGCAGCAGAGGTGGAAGTGATAATATTCGTCTAGTTAACTCTCTTAAGTAGAGAGGCGATATAGCTAGGGTTAGAGATTTCCCCCTCTATAAAATGATTGACAATACTAATCAACAATAGTCAATTGTATGACAAAAAATTCAAAGCATTGTTCACACATGACAAATGTCGAATCATTTCCAATGATTCAAGTATTATTGTTCTAATAGGTATTAAAAAGATAATGTATATCTTGTTGATTTCCTTTCTAATCAATCTGAGATATGCATTTTTGATTCTAAAAAAACTAATTCTAAATAGTGGCATGGGAGGCTTGGATATCTTAACCTCAAAACTATGTCGAAGCTTTCAAAAAACAATCTAGTTTGATGGTTTCAACAAGGTAAAGATCCTAAGGAAAAACCTTATAGATCTTGCCAATTGGGAAAGCAAATAAGTGTATCATTTAAAAATTCATAAAAAATGATTCACCGGGGCTTTTATACTTATTCCACATAGACTTGTTTGGACAAATTTTTATCAATAGTTTATGAGGGAAATATTAATCTCTAGTTATTGTGGATGACTTTTTTCAATTTAATTGGGTGCTCTTTCTAAGATCTAAGTTTGATACTTTCAAGGCCCTCACAAATTTTCTTATATAAATCCAAAATAATCTAAATACTTCAATTCATTTAATCAGAAGTGATCATGACATTGAGTTTGAGTTTCATAGGATGAATGAATTTTGTGAAGATGAACAGATCAAGCATAACTTTTCTGCTCAATTTCACAACAAAATGGAGTTACTAAGAGAAATAATAGAAACTTAATTAAATCAAGTAAAACATTACTTGATGAGGCTAATTTGCCAATATGCTTTTGGGCAGAAACAGCTGACACAGCTTGTTATGTTTTGAACAGAAGTTTTTGATAAGTCTAAGGAAAATACCCCTTATGAATTTTGTAAAGGAAAAGCTCCAAACATGTTCTTTTCAAAAATATTTGGAAGCATCAACTACATTCTAAATAATGGCAAAAGCCATCTTTCCAATTTTGATAAGAAGATTGATGAACGTATCTTCTTATGATTATCTTCATCAATCAAAGCCTATAGATATTTTAACAAATGAACTTTAAAAATAGAAGAATATATGCATGTTAATTTTGATGAAACTAACATGTTTCTTGCATGGAAAAGCTCCCCTCTTAGTTCCAATATGCAGGTAGATAAAGTAGTCAAGAAGATATATCAATTGGTAGTGAGTGAAGATGCTTCATGATCTACCAATTCTTTAATTCTATCTTAGTTAGCACACATATCCATCTCTCATAAAGGATAATATAATGATTATGAAGAAGATATGCCAAGGATTGAAGATTCTCATCAAACTTCCAAGATTCAACCTTTAAGGTCAATAGAATACGTTGTAGGAGAGGCTCCTGTCACTCGATAAAATGAGACAATAATATCTTCTCTAGAGTTTATTATTCTAAAGGATCATCTCCCTTCATAAATTATTTGGGGCATGACAGTTGGAGTTCAAATAAGAACTAGGATCTCAAATAAAGCAATGCTTCTTGTCAAAATTTGAGCCCTAAAATTTTGAAGATGCAAACAATAATCCACTTTAGATTGTCGCAATACAAGAAGAACTTGCTCAGTTTGACAGAAGCAAAGTTTGAATCTTGTTTGAAAGACCTAAGAACTACCCAATCATGGGAACCAAATGGTTGTTCAGGAACAAGCTAAATGTTGATGGGTTCATTATCATAAATAAAGTAAGACTAGTTCCTCAAGTCTACAGACAGGAAGAAGGCATTGGAAATGTTTACCCAAAATTCCACGACCAAATTTTTTCTAAGCACTTTTGGGCAGTTAAGAGCTTTTTAGACCGCTTAACCGCCTAGTCGCCAAGCTGTAGAGATCTAAGGAGTGTTGATTCAGACTCAATAACTACCTCCAGTTGCTCGGTCAGATTACTTTTTCTTTATTCGTATACAATGTATCCCGTCACCATAGCCCGGTTCTCTTGTACCTCGGGCAACCAGTAATCTTTGTCTGTCTGTTTAAGTAGGCCCCGAGCCTATAAATAGGGGTGAACAGTACTTTTTAGGCACATTGATTCGAATCCTTAAGCTATTGCGGTCTTGAATCTAGTGCCTCAGCAGTTTCCTATTTTCCTTACTCGTCTTTTCCTCCTCGTTGTAACCTTTTTGCACATCAATAAATAGCCTGCCCCAAGTTATGTATTTGATGTGGAAGGTAAGTCTTCTTTTGTCATATGGGCACCCCCTTCGCTCCTTGTGACCCTCAGTAACTGGCAATTTGCAGTCTTCTCCGCCCCTCTAGGCCCCCTTTAGCGTGTCATTATAGAGGTGAATTTCCCACACCAACAAAATGAATAAACGACCTTCAAATTCTCGAGTTGATGGTGAAATTCTATAGTCAGATATGTCAGACTGCAAGTTCGTGCATCGCCCAGTTCATTTTATCCTTGATGATGCAGCCAACTGGAAGGCCCTTGAACAGTCTCACTGTAAGGCATCATGGCAGTTCGAAGTTATCAACCAAGCCTTAGCCACACTCACCCAGCGGCTAGCCCCTCAAGCTACAATAATAGTGACTCTTCTTACTACTCTAGCTCCAATAGTGCTGGCTCCTCCTTTACCACTGTGTCTTGTTGTTCATACCGTAGCTACTTTACCACCCCAGGATGACGAGTTCGCTACCCACCTGGATTTCTTCTGGGAGGTACTATGGGAAGTCCGACATGGGTACTAAACTTCAAGGAATAGTACACTTATCATCTTGCTCCTCTTGTTGATCTTGCTCCTCTTGTTGCTCTTGCTCCTCCTACTTAAGCCTACTGCCAAGCTCTTCATGTTCCTGATGAAGTAGAGGAACCCTTTCATTTTTCTAATAGAGTTTGTTGGGAACCTGCTCTCAAAAACTTTAGGGAGCCTCATCTGTAAGTGTTCACCAGAGAGACTGATCATGTCTTCCATGTCCAGGCTTTTGAGTCAGTTGTCGCTCTGAGGTCTCTCACAGACAAAATAAGGTGTAAGCTTCGTATCACCTCCTTTGATTGGCAAGCAAGAGAGTTGTTCTACATGCTATATCCCGAGTCTATCTCTTGTATTACTATGCTCCAAAGCAAGCTTCTCTTGAGGCTTGTTACCTCAAGGAAGAGGGATAGTGGTCATATTACCCTCTTCCAAATTCAGTAAAGGGAAAATAAGTCTTTGGATCATTTCATTGATCATTTTCAAAAAGAAATCAAGGGAGTAAGATATGTTGACCCAAGTTGCTATATGTTTGCCCTGATGAATGATCTCAGGGAAGGCTCTTTGAAGTTTGAAGTCAACACCAAAAAACCTAGTTCCAATCATGAGCTAATTAACTTAGCCAATTGGGTCATTAAGGGAGGAGATCTCCAATCCCTTTTATGACTCCTCCTTAACTGCCAGGAATAATCAGGGAGGCGTAGTTGTTCCTTTCCACATCCCAGTAGTCGGCGAGGCATCCTCACTAAGATTTTTGTCCTCCTACTCAGGGGGGGGGGGACTTTCGTCACAATCTTACTCATGTTGGCCGCCAATTGTTTCAGCAAATGAGACTATCGATGGCCACTGCAGCTACTCCAGCTCCGCCCGTCTACCAACCACAATACTATCTATCTCCTCCTCTAGCTACTTGACCTCAGCCTCAGTACGATGACTCCTAAGATTCCTTTGCTGAACTTGATGTTCCAATGAGAAAGGTCATGCAGATCTTATAGAAGCATCATTTCTACAAAAGGTTTGCTCCAATGAAGTCAAAGCTCAATCATGCAACCTCTCCATTTAATGTGAACATCATAAAGAGAGAGAGGGGTCATTTGACTGAAAATTATAGAGATCTCTGCCTACACTTGGAGAAATTGTGAAGGATGGTAAGTTATAGGACTTGGTCCTGAATAATGACTCTTCCAAGCCATCCACCTCCAAGGGAAAGGAGGTGGTCGAATTTTTCTGAAAGTGCAAGGAAGACAATGATGCTTGCCTTCTCAGAAGTGTCAGGTATGAAGGAGAGTATGTCGACATTGATGACAAGGGCTTCCTTGGCCACCTCTTTTGCATCCATGGAGAGTCTGGGCTCGAGTAATCCTAAAAGGCTAGCCTCTCAAGGGTCTTCCGATAGGATATAGATGCCACTTCCTCCTTATATCCCAGCAGTGGGGTCATCACTTTTGGATAGGACAATCTTCCCCTAACCGCAAATTCCTTAAATGATGATGTGGTTATTAAGGCAGTAATCAAAAACTATATGGTGAAGAAAATTTTGATTGACACTAGTAGTTCTGTAAACATTCTCTTCAAGCCCACCTTTGTGACCCTAAAGACTGGAAAGTCTCTTATTTCCACAAATGGGTTGCTCTATGGTTTTTTAAGGGAGAAAAAAGAAGTGAAAGGAAGTGTCAAAGTCTCTGTTAAACTTGGTGGGATCACTAAGATGGTACAACTCATTATAGTGGATGCTCCAAATAGCTACTATGCAATCTTTGGAAGGCTTATGCTCAACGAGTACCAAACAGTGGTCTCCACCTTCCACACGGCCATTAAGTTTGCCCTCTATGGGGAAACATTATCAGGTCAGGAGTGATCCTAGGCTGGCCCAAGAATGCTATGTCAGGATGATCAATATGACTGAATCAGTTCCTCACCGAAATTTTTTCCAGCTCTTCCATTCCTCAAGGTTGCAAGCCAACCAAAAGTTTCTAAAGAGCCAGTAAGGAAGAGGCTGGAGAGGGAGTTCACTTGGAACCTACCTAGGTGACTCAAGAAGTGCCCATTGCGGAAGATGGGGAAAAGAAGCTCTCCATCAATGTAGAGCTGCCTGAGGATGAGAAATCCCAGTTGATCTCCAACCTTAAAGATAATCTGGATGTTTTTGCTTGGTCAGCGGATGACATGCCAAGAATGGATCCTGATGTTGTTAGCCACCACCTCAACATCAACTCATGCTTTAAGCCAATCAAGCAAAAGAAAAGGGCGGTGACGGCAACCCTTGACCAACTGATCAGGTAAGAGGTTGTCAAGCTCCTCAAAGCCAAATTTATCAAGGAGATTCCTTACCCCGAGTGGGTTTCAAATGTTATAATGGTGAAGAAGGCGGGTGGAAGTGGCGAATGTGTGTATATTTCACCAAAGTTAATAAAACATGTATAAAAGATTGTTATCCCTTGTCTCAGATAGATTATTTAGTTGATTTTGCGATAGGATATTCTTGTATGAGTTTCTTATATACATTTTCTGGTTATCACCGGATTAGGATGCATAAGCTTGATGAGCCTTACACATCATTCATTAGGAATGATGGTTGATTATATTATCTTATAATGCCTTTTAGGCTTAAAAATGTGGGCGTGACATATCCATGTATGATGGACATTGTGTTTAAGTAGTAAAAAGGCTGGAACCTTGAAGTCTACATTGATGATCTTCTCATAAAAAGCAAATCCTTCTTGTCATACCTGAGTGACCTCGTAGAGACATTCACTACTCTACGAGTGTATAAGATGAGACCGAATCCCCTCAAATGCATCTTTGGGGCCAGCAAGGGGAAGTTCCTTGGCAGTCTCCTTACCCTTGAAGGTATTGCCCCTAACCCAAATAAGGTGAAGTTCATACTCGATAAAACACCCCTTCATTCTCCGAGAGAAGTTCAGTAGCTCGGCAGAAGTTTGGCAGGTCTTAATTGGTTTATCTTTAAAACAAAGGATAAGTGTGCCCCGCCCTTTAATACCTTGCGAGAAGCTTCGAAGTTTGAGTAGACTAAGGAGTGTCAATTAGCTTTTGAATAGCTCAAGAAGCAGTTAACATCAACTCATTTACTCCAAAATCCGTAGGAAAAAAGGCCCTCTATGTCTATCTGGGTATGGGTGCAGGAGCTATCAGTTCTGTTCTTATCAGGGAGGAGATTAAGAATCAATATCTAGTGTATTATATCAGCAGGATTCTAAAGGATGCTGAGTTAAGATACCCAATCCCAGAGAAGTTAGCCCTAACTCTAATCATTTTATCCCAACGGTTCAGGCCATATTTCCAAGCTCACACAATTTAGGTTGTAACTGATCTTCCTTTAAAGAGTGTGTTGGAGAAGTCCGAGCATTCTGGTATGTTTGCCAAGTGGGAAATATAGCTCAGAGAATTTGATATCTCCTATGTCCCAAGAAATGATATCAAGGCTCAGGTTTTAGCAGATTTTCTAGTTGATACAGTAGGTGATTGCCCAGATCAAGAAGTAAAATCACCTATGGGTTAGACTGTTTATGTGGATGGAGATTCGAGTAGAGATTCTTCAGGTGCTGGAGTCATCCTTATTAATCCAAATGGTCCAAGGATGGATCAGGTAGTGAAGTTATACTTCCCAACTACCAACAACCATGCGGAGTATGAGGCGCTCTTAGTAGGTCCAAGGTTTTCAAAGGAGGTTGGAATTGAAGATGTATAGGTAAAATATGATTATTTAGTGATAACATCTCAAGTTAATGGCATCTTCGAGACTATACACTCGAGTCTCAAGCACTATCTTGTCATGGTAAAGGCTAAGATTACAAGGTTCAAAACTTTCACCATGTCCAACATATCTAAGGTCAGAGAATTTAGAAGAAAATGAGTTAGCCAAGTTTGGTCTTCTATCAGTAGGAAAAACTTTGGAGCTCTTCCACCCGATAATTGACGAATGGGAGTTAATGAAGATTGACCAGTGTCCCTCTTTGATGGATGCCTTTATCCTTTATCTGTCAACATGCAATTATCATCCATCTGTAAAGGATAAGAAGAGGTTTAGGCTAAAGGTAGCTCATTATTATCTTTTGTTAGGAGTTCCCTACATGAAAACTTTCTTATCTCCTCTAGCCTGATATGTCTCGGAGGAGGAGGTCCCTGTTGTGCTTCAGGAGATTCACTCTCATAAGTGCAACAGTCACTTGAGATCCAGAACCTTAGAGAAGAGGATCCTTAGGCAAGGGTATTTTTGGCCTCAGATGTAGAAGAATACAGAAATGTTTGCTAAGAAAAGTGTGCAGTGTCAGAAGTTTACCCCTCTTTAGCTTTAACCAGCTCAACAACATAGGTCCATAACAACGTGGTGGCCATACACAGTCTTGGAAATGGACCTCCTTAATACTTTACCGATTACTATTGGAAAATATCACTTTATTATCGCTATGATCGATTATTTCAGCAAGTGGACTGAGGCTAAGGTGTTGGCCAAGACAACCATTAAGGTCATCAGGAACTTCATTAAGGGAGAGATCGCATGTCCACATGGTATTCCTATGGCTATCATTATCGACCATGTCCTCAGTTCAAAAAATCAGAGATGATCAATTTTTGCAATCAAATTAGGATAAAGCTGCTGTTTTCATCAGTACAACATCTAGAAGCAATGGTTAGGTTGAAGTTGTTAATAAGCTGATTCTCAATCTCATCTAAAAAAGAAAGTTGAGAACCTCAGAGGCAATTAGGCAAAACAACTTCCTTCTATTCTCTGGACCCTCAATATTATGCCTTCTTCAGCTACTGGGGAGATGCCATTTAAGCTCTCTCACGATTTAAAAGCCCTTATTCCAGTTGAGTTTGAGGTGCTTAGCCTAATGGGCATGCTCTATTGGAAAAACCCCTTATGATTTGCCTTAACAAATTATTCTAAATGATTTTACAACCTAGGACAATTACCCATATTATATAGAAAGGGTAATTTGGTCTTAAGAAGTCCTAGGATGTCAATAATATAAAGGACATGAGAAGGAAACGCTGAATTCAAGATGAAAGTTAAGATTTATCAACATGCATCAAATAGAAGTCGACGTAACTCTAACTAAAAATAGACGCTACTTTGAATAGAAATCATAGCATCAATATACGATGAAATCGATGCTCTTTGAGAATGATATTGATGCACAGTCGATTACAGAGTTGCTTTGACAGACTGTTTGAATGAAGCCAAAAGTCGATGTTACTTCGATATGAACTCGACGTTATGTTGAGTAATTTTCTAAACAAAGATTATTTTGAGGATTTAATCAGAGTTAATTTAAGAAAGGTTAACATTTATTTATTGTCTTCTTGGAGTCGTTAGATTTTTAGCTATATATACAGAGATACTTGAGAACATCAACAGAGACATACACACAAGAATAAATCACAGGAACAACAAAAATATGATCATAACAGATAGATCAGATCATGGCTTTTGATAGATTGATTTTGATAGATAAAGATAGGAGAATTATCATCTGCGATTGAAGTTCTTCATTGAATCAGTCGATCAACATCATATTCCTGAATCTGTAAAAGATAAATTATCAGGTCCATTGATCACAATGTCCCAGATTTATAGAAGTCAAACAAGTCAACAGTATACATATAGATCTATTTGATGCATGCTCTAAGTTCAATGTGTGCAGGATGTTCTTTGTCACAATGATTAGACAGGTTGTCTAAGTGATAGTGATAGGTGGATACAAAGAAGAATGCTGGGAAGACAGAAATTTGTCTCTAAGTCCACATACGTTGAGTAAAGGCAGTTCACTCAATGCTCGATGTCAAAAAGCGCTGAGTAAAGCATGGGGAGTCAAAGCCTGACTGTTGACAAAGCAGAATTTTGGTAAAGTCCACAGGCATTGAGTGAAAGTAGTTCACTCAACGCCATATAACAAGAGGCATTGAGTAAATCTCAGACTGTCAAAGCTTCAGCATTGGCAAGGAAGATTTCTGGTTAAGTCCAGAAGCGTCGAGTGAGGACAGATCACTCGATGCCTGAAGAAAGAAGCATCGAGTAAAGCTTTATGCTGTCAAAGCTAGAGAAACTGATAAGAAATCTGGTTAAGTCCAGAAGCGTTGAGTGAAGACAGTTCTCTCAACGCCAAGCTTAGAAAGCGTCGACAGAACAAGCTTAAGTTAAAGCCTCAGAAGATGTAGAAAGAAAATCGGTCTAAGTCCAAACGTGTTGAGTGAGGACAGTTCACTCAACTCTAACTCAATAGAAAAATCAGCTAAGTACAAAAGCATTGAGTGAAGGCAGTTCACTCAATGCCTCATCGAGAAGACAGGCAAAGGCAGAAAGCGTTGAGTGAAGACATCTCACTCAACACCTTCATAAAGATGAAAATCAACTAAGTACAGAAGCGTTGAGTGAAGGTAGTTCACTCAATGCCTAATCAAAATACAGGCAAAGGCTAAAAGCGTTGAGTGAAGAAGCTGCACTCAACGCTTCCTAAACAGAAATATTGGCTAAGTCCAAATGCATTGAGTGATGAAGGTTAACTCAACGCCTATGCTGAAAGACTACAAAAGTCTCTAATTCGTCGAGTGATGACTAATCACTCGATGCCCAGTGAGACATAAATCTGTCTAAGTGTTTTGGCGTTGAGTGAAGGTTGTTCACTCAGTGCCTATACTAAATTGCTTGAATTTGGCTAAGTCCACAGATGCTGACGTCAGCAAAATTCAAAATCGTTGCAGGAAGTCTACTATACACGACAAATGGCGTCGCATGCCTTCTGTACTACATTTAATGAAAAAGAAAAGAGTCAGCCAACAACTACTGTTGGTCCCGATGATCAAAGAGTCGTTGGACGGCGGAAGATAAAAAAAGCTACAGATCAAAAAAATTAATTAACTTTTGGAAAAAGTGGAACTTCATCTTCTTCCTCTCAATATTATTGCAGAGCCTGAAGAACAAGTCCAAACTTCTAGTCTAAGAGTTCAAGCAAGTTAGCTGTTGTGATTAACACCTTCCACAGCAAGTTCATAGAAACTTCTCTGAGGTAGAAGAAGAAGCATCCAAGGCTAACCCTAGCTGAAGCATCTTCACAGCTCAAGTAGTTTTATTCCTGAAGAACATTTTCTGGAGCTGTGAAGAAGATATCTGGACTGAGTCAACTCAGCACAGAATAAGGTAGAAATAGAGGAAATCTCTCTGGTGTCTAGTCATCATCAACACACTTTACTCTCTCTATAAAAATCCTTTAGATCTAAGCGTAAGCCTAATATTATAAAGGTTGAGTGTATGATCTTTTGTAGATCTGAGTCGTAGGATTCTGAGGTGAATCTGAGGTAGGATCCGGGACAGGATCTGAGTTGTAGGGCAGTTTTTCTAAGGTAGGATCCTGGACTGGATCTGAGTTATATGGCAGTTTGCCTGAGGTAGGATCGGGTTCAGATCTGAGGTAGGAGATTATATCTCTGAGTTGTACGGCTATCCTCCTAACCTGAGTTGTAGGACTTATGCTCAAGTTATAGGTAGGGCCTGTGTGCCTGAGTTGTAGGCGATAACTTCTCTGAGTGGTAGGGATTTGTGCTTGAGCTATAGGTCTTGGAGGAGACTGAGAGATCCTGAGGGATCTGAGTTGTAAGCTCTTTGGAGCCTAGTTTTGGAGAAGTGGCTTGTCTAACACACTGTTAGGAAGGTGGGAGGGACAGTGGATGTACCCATAATATGGGGAACCACTATAAATCTTATTTTTGTGTTGTTGTTGATTGTCATGAAAGCTAAGTATAACTAAATCACAACACACATAAAATAGGAAAAATATAAAAAAAAGGCCTAAAACCTATTCAACCCCCCTAGGTGTTAGCTACTCTTGAATCTAAAGACTTTCAAGTGGTATTAGAGGGAGTTTGCTCATGAATGTCTTTAGTTTCAAGGATATCTAAATAACCTAATGGGGGGTGAATAGGTTTCTTAGTCTCTTGTGACTATCTTTAATTTTATTTGTGTTTTAGTTGTGTTGAGTTAGCTTAGTTAGCTTGCTTTCAAGAACACAACACACAATGTTTATAATGGTTCCCCAGATTATGGGTACGTCCACTTTCCCTCCCACCTTTCTAACAGTTTGTTAGACAAGGCACTTCTCCAATCTCGGCTCCTAAGAGATTACAACACGATCCCGCAGGACCACTTAGTGATCTTTGGATCACTAAGTTGTAGGGCTTTGTGCCTGAGTTGTAAGTCTTGGAGGAGACTTAAAGGCCCTACAACTCAGGCTGGGAGGACAACCCTACCTCAGAGAGAATGACTCTCCTACAACTCAAGCATAAAGACCCTACCTCAGATCCAAAGGATCCTATAACTCAGGCACAAGTGCCCTACAACTTAGAGAGAATGACTCTCCTACCTCAGGCTCAAAAGCCCTACCTCAGATCCAAACTGGATCATACTCTCAGGCCAGACCCCTACCTCAGATTCTCTATAGAATCCTACCACTCAGACCAAAGCCCTACTACTCAGATCTATACAAGGATCCTACACTCAGCCTTTATATATTTAGGCTTATAACTCAGATCCAAAGGATCCAACAGTAGAAAAGTTTGTTGTTAATATTTGATTCCAGAGAAAATGTTCTCTAAGTCTGCCTTCCTAAGCTGAGATAAACTCAGCCCTACCTTCTTGACAACAACAATAATTGATCTTCAAAGAACAGCTGCTTGTAGTGGAATTACCTTACAGTGAACTGCTTCTTAGTGAACTGAGAAAGAGACTCGGTTCTAACTTCTTCTTCTTCCTCAGAAAGGGAACTTTCTTATCTTGCAGTTGAAGACAAGATGTATCATGTAGTTTCAACCAGCTAATTGTCTGTGAATCATAGACCACTTGAGAGCAAGTCCTTCTTCCTTCTTTCCTGAGCAAACTCAGTGTTGACTTCTACTTCACAGCTTCTAGAAAAAGTTCTTCAGAAAATTACTTGCTGGAACTGTGAAGTAACTGCAGTTAGGTTATCCCTTTCTGCTACTTCTTTCTCAGAGAGATGTCCCTGAACCTACTATTGATGGTGAGGATGTCAACAGCTAACTCTTATTTTCTTCTAGTTGTTGTAGCAAGGGAAAACCTTGCTGCTCCTTCTTTTACCTTAGAAATATCTTCTGAACTTGCTATAGCAGGTGAAGATGGCTACAGCAACTTGGATCGGCTTTCAGATCAGCTTCAGCTAGGTTAGACCTTGCTGCTTCTTCTTCTTCAGAGAAATGTCTCTGAACTTGTTGTTGATGATGAGTATGTCAACAACTAACTCTAAAATTTTCAGATCAGATGGCTAGAACTTGTTCTTCAAAGATCTACGTACAACAAAGGCCGAGGAAGATGATGAAGTCCAGTTGATTCCCGAAAGCTAATCTCTTTGATCTAATCTCCGCCTATTTTATTCAAAGATCTATGTACAACAATGCCTACTGCACTGTTTATCGCGTACCGTAGCCATCCCATTACATTTTGAATTTTGTTGACTTTTGTTGACATCAGCATCTGTGGACTTAGTCAAATTCAAGCTCTATAGAATAGGCATTGAGTGAACAAGCTTCACTCAATGCCAAAATATTTAGACAGATTTCTGTCTTAATTACTCAGACATTGAGAGCATTGAGTAAACAAGCTTCACTCAATGCTTTTGGCCTTAGCCAATCTTTCTGCATCTCAGGCGTTGAAAGCGTTGAGTGAACAAGCTTCACTCAACGCCAAAGTACTTAGACAGTTTTCTATCACTAGGCGTTGAATGAGCCTTCATCACTCAATGCCAAAACCCTTAGTCACATTTCTGAATGAAAGCGTTGAGTGTAGTATCTTCACTCAACGCTTTCTGCTCTAGCCTATTATCTTGATGAGGCATTGAGTGAATAGCCTTCACTCAATGCTTCTGTACTTAGATAGATTTTTAGTCAGCTTAGGCGTTGAGTGTGTTCATCACTCAATACTATCTAGACTTTTGTAGTCTTAACTGCTTAGGCATCAAGTGAGCCTTCATCACTCAACGCTTCTGTACTTAGCCAGATTTATTTACTGTCAAAGACAAAGCTTTGACTATCTGAGCTTTACTCAATACTTTTTGCAGTATGGCGTTGAGTGAACTGCTTTCACTCAATGCCTGTGGACTTAGCAACTTTTCTGTCTTGTAAATAGTCAGGCTTTGACTGACTTGTCTTCTCTCAGCGCTTTTTGGCATCTGGCGTTGAGTGAGCTTGTTTCACTCAATTCCTGTGGACTTAACCACATTTCTTTGTTGGCGTTGAGTGAGCTTGCTGCAGTCAATGCATGTGGACTTAACCGCATTTATTTGTTGGCATTGAGTGAGCTTGCTTCACCTAGTGCATGTGGACTCACATTTCTTTGCATCTGGCATTGAGTGAGCTTGCTTCACTCATCTCCTGTGGACTTAGCCTTATTTTTTTGCATCTGTCATTGAGTGAGCTGTCCTCACTCAATGCTTGTGGATTTAACCACATTTATTTGCATCTGGCGTCGAGTGAGCTGTCCTCACTCAATGCCTATGGACTTAGATAGATTTTCTATCTCTCCACCTGCCTACCTTGTGACCACCTATCACCATCACTTAGACAACCTGTCTAATCATGTTCCAAGGAACATCCTGCACAAATAAATCTTGTGACAACTGTTACATTACACACATGTGTATACCATTGTCTATTAGTACTTCTTCAAATCTTGGACATTGGGATCAATGGACCCAACAATCTCCCCCTATTTTAAGAAGTCAAAATCTTAAGATAATGTTATACACTAACTCAAATATGCAATAAATACAGTAGATAACATATTGCATAACATATAAATAATGAACACATATTTGATTAAAATGAAGTTCATTAACAGAAGGATAATTATTTAATGTGTATAATACAAAAATCATACATCCTTTAGCCCTCTGAGATAAACAGGAAACGCATTCATGTTTCAGGTTCTCTTATAACAATGCCACAGGTTCTGGGCTCCTTGACAGTCTTCTCAGCTGCACCTTCAAACTTTTTGACTTTCTGCCTTTAAAAGTAACTGAAGGGTTTTGGGATGTACTTTGTAGGCTCAACGGCATTAGGAAGCAAGGTGCCAGAATTCTTATCTTTTTTGTATTGTCTTCTTTCAGTATCCCTCTATTCCATCTTAGCTCACTCTATAGAGCTATACAACTTTCCTCTTTCAGTCTTCTTAGTCTTGAACTGCTCCCATGCTGACAAAATTATGGTCTTGGACTCAGGGCTCCATTGCTCAAATTCAGGCCTTTTCTCCATCTCTACTCTATACCTTCTCTTACTTAGTCTGATCTGCTCTTCCTCTTCAGCAGCATACTTTCCCTTAGACCTCATGATTTGGTCAGTAGTAAGGCTGAATGAAGGAATATCAGCAGCATGTGATGGTTCAACCCACTAAGCACCTTCTTCAGCATATTGAGCATAGGATTGATCATGTTGCTGAGCAAACTGACCTGGATTCAGGGATTTTTGAATCTGGGTAGGGAACATAGGGATGTTATCATATTGAACTGGCTCTATCCCAAATGATCCACTTATGACATTTGTTACCCACACAGCATTCTCAGTGTTTGATTTTATTGTCTACCTCTCCCCCTTTTTGAATTCTTCACAAACCACTTTGGTCTGGGAAGCGTTGGCTTTGTTTATTTCAGATTCCAGATAGTTTACTCCTACAGTAACCTGGTTCTTCACCTCTAGCATGTGATCATCCAGGAGTTTGGTGCAAGCATCCATCTTGGTAAAAATTGCATCCTTTTGTTATTCCCTCAAAACTTTATCAGCATTATGGACAGCAATCATGTTGCCAACATTAATGTTCTGATTTTCTATGACTGTAGTTGTATTATTGCCCAACTCTTCCAGCTTCTCCATAGTATAATCAACAGCAGGGGCTGCCCTGGTGAAGAATTTCACAGTCTCGGCCTTTAGTAGGTTTACTTCAAACCGGATGGACTTAATCTCGGTGGACAACTCATTTCTGATGTTTTTGAGGGCATCATCAATAAATTTTTCCAAAGTTCTTCTTTGCTCATCCAGTAAGCCCTTCAGCTGGGCCAGGAATACAGGAGGCATCTAATCAATACTTGCTGAATTACCTTCATCACAGAAGGTTTCTTGGTCTTATCTTACTTATTCCCTTGTTCTAGAATCACCCATTGTGTACATTGAAGATGGTGCGTTCTTGGGGATTTCAGAAGTATATAGCTCTTTTTCTGATGTTGAGGAGTCAACATCAAAAACTTGACCTTGAGCTGGGAGTTCAGGATGAATTCCCCCCTCAACTTCTGTCATGTCCTCAGTGACATGCATATCTGTAGTTGTTGTCCTTTCCACATCATTAGCAACCTAGAGAGTTTCCTTCTCAGCAAAATCAACTTGCATTACTTGTTCTGGAACTTGCTCCCCCTCACTCTGAGGTCTGTTTTCATCATGAAGATCTTGAAGTGTTGGTGCAAATACATCATCAACAGTAGTTGGGAACTTGGAGGTCTCCCCCTCCATCACAACAGATATTTTGTTGATAATCTCTTTCGCCACTTGGCCAGCTTCCTCAGCTGTTGGCACGTTTACATCAGCTGTTTCTTCAGAAATGGAGACTTGGGCGCATGTGTCCTTCCTGGCCTCATCAGTTGAGTCAGTCAGGTTAGGATCACGAGGCTCTTCTTTAGGGTGTTTAGATGAACTGCTGGTGGTTCTTTATTCTGGTACAGGAACTTGTTACTCTTTCTTATTGGTAATAGTCTGGCCATGGGGCTGGAGGACCTAGTCCCATCTGTCTAGCATCTTTATGTCTATCTTTCTCATATGATGGATCTTGGTTCCTAATCTCATATTGAGGATCCCTGGAACACTGTTCAGCAGAAATAGGGAGAGAATTTTTACCAAATTTGGCTTAGCCAAGCATTCCACAGATCTATCAAAAAGAATTCGTCCCCAATCTGTCCTTTTGGAGAGAATTACTCTAGCCATGAGTTCAAACATTTTCTTAGAAATTTTATCATGGGTTCCTGTCTTACACAATAGGGCCTTCCCAATGACATCAGCTAGGAACTTACCTCTAAAGTTTAATGTTGAAATTTCACAAGATGATGAGGAGATAGCTCAGATACCAAGTAAAACTTTCAGAGCTATCAAGCTGACAACTTGATCAAGCGAAAAGCGGGAACCAGGCGCAGGAACACTCCAACCATAAACTGAGCTAAGTAATTCAGAGACAACAGAAGGCAACAACAAGTCTTGTAATATCAACTATATTCTTTACAAGGCTAGAAATACATGATGAGACATTATTTTTCCAAGTACAAAGGAGAAGAAAATAAGCAAACAAGAAAAACAAGCCGGGCGGACTGCCTCAGAGACTGTCAAGTCCGCTGAGACCGGCAAGCCAATGCTGCACCAACTTAACTACGAAGTTTGCGGACAACTCGTTATTCTGTCGAACACTATCCGCTCTTTGCAAGTCACCTGACTAGAAGTCGCCTAGCTGCCAGGGCGAAGAAGCCGCTGTCGAACTGAAAGAATAGACCGCTTAGACCGTCGAGGCCGGCGGACAGGTTATGTAACTGGAATTGCTGAAGGAGAGAAGACTTGTTGGCGCAAATACGACGTGCTGCAAACCGCCGATTGTAAACTGCAAGCTCCACTGATTCCTGACCGCAGTCAGAACCATATTCCTGGCTTCACAGTGCTAGTCGCACAACCTACAAATAGTAACACGTTAAACCTTCTCAAACCGTGCGGACAAGAAAACCGAGGCCGCAGCAATTAACCCACGCTCAACTTACTATTCATTCAGTTACTGTTGATGTGATGGGGGGTCCTATTTATAGGCACGGAGAGGAGTGTGGTCACCACCCTAGTGGATTGAATCACCACCCCCAGCTCGCAGCTAGCACAAGGCAATCCACCAAGTCCGCAAGGACAAGGCCGGACAGAAGCCAATCCGTCAGGCACCAAGGTAAGAAGCCAGTCTGCAACCCAGCGGACACCGCACCAGTTTGCACGCTGTACAGCATGCGGACACAGCAAACAGCCCACACACTACACCAGTCTACACACTATATGCAGACACAGCAATAACCCGCACACCCTGCGGACACCGCACCAACCCGCAACACAAGTCCACGACCAACAGACACAAACCGCCCGGTCAACCAGCGGACTCTGCGATCACCCTGGACTTGTCACATATTGTGACCAAGTCCAGTAACCAACCAAACTCTGGCACGAGCTTGGCGAACAAGGACCCAGTCCGCCAGCTCCCAAGATAGTCTGCCAATACACAAACTCTGTGGTTCACTAATCCGCTCCACTAGAGCGAGGACAATAGCAGAAAATGCAAGCTCCAAGAGAAGTCATCATAGAGCAAACTCCGAGGACTCAGAGTGAGTCCGCCCGTGGATACTCCACCTATCCACAAGGTTACACCAGGGAATAACCAACTGCAAGACCACTAGCCGAACTGATGGACACCAACACCAGGCCATAACAACCAGGCCGCCCAGACCGCACCATCAGTCCGCCCAGGCCACACCACCAGACCACCCAGGCCGTGCGGTCTGCCTGATCACCCCCCCCCCCTTTCACTTCACAATTTTCAACACTCCCCCTTGAAGTGAGAAGTGGTGACCAAGCCCAGCAGTCCCCGTAACCAAGTGAATGATACCTTCGATAGAGGCTTCGTGAAGATGTCTGTGATGTTGTCCTCACTCATCACATGCTCCACCATAAGAGATCCCTCCAACACCTTCTCTCGAATGAAATGGTGCTCAATCTCTATATTCTTGGTCCATGCGTGACAAACTGGATTATTCACCAGTTTCAGGGCACTTTCATTGTCACCGCACAGCAGAGTTGGACCACGCACTTCTGCATAGACATCCTCTACTATTATCTTGAGCCAGATGGCTTCCCGAGCTACCAAGTCTTAATCCTTGTACTCTGCTTCCATAGTAGAGATGGACACCGAGTCTTGCTTCTTGCTACACCAAGAGATACTGGTTGATCCACATGTGAAAACATAATCGGATGGCGACTTTCGACTATCTGAATCTCCCCCATAATAAGCATCCGAGTATCCTTGAAGAGTAAAACCCGTGCCTCTCCTATAAAGGAGACCTATATCAGAAGTGGACTTCACGTACTTCAAAATGTTCCTCGCCGCCATTAGATGAGGCTTCCTGGGTTCTGCCATATACCGACTTACTTGGCCAACCGCATAAGCAATGTCTGGCCTCTTAATTGTCAAGTAGATAATACTCCCAACTAGAGCACGAAACACCAAAGGATCTGGAAGAATCCTCCCCTCATCCCGCCGAAGTTTGATGCCAAAGTCAAAATAAGTAGAGCTACTCTTCCCCTCCCGCATGCCGAATCGCTGAACAATTCGATCTGCATAGCCCTTCTAGGAAACGCGTATGCCGCTCTCTTTCCTCTCCACCTCGAGTCTAAGGAAGTGATGGAGCTCACCCAAGTCCTTCATCTCAAACCTTATAGCTAGCTCTACCCTGAGCCTAGCTACCTCCTCCTTGGAGTTCCCCGTGATGATCACGTCATCCACGTAAAACAACACCAAGACTAGAAGCTCCCACTTCTTCTTGACGAACAAGCTTGAGTCTGAATTTGAAGCAAGATAATCGCAGAACTAGAGGTATTCTACAATCTTCCCATACCAGGCTCGAGGAGCCTGCTTCAAACCATAGAGGGATTTTCAGAGCTTGCAGACTTAGTCTGGATGTTCTTCATATACGTATCCCAGTGGCTGATCCATGAATATGTCTTTATCAATTTCCCCGTAAAGTAAGGCATTCTTTACATCTAGCTTCCACATCTTCCATCCCTGACAGACTGTCAAGGCCATCACCACCCATACTAAAGTCATCTTTTTCATGGGACTGAACGTCTCCTAATAGTCTTCGTCGTAATGTTGTGAAAATCCTCGAGCTACAAGATGCGTCTTATACCGCTCGATGCTTCCATCCACCTTCTTCTTCAGCTTGTATACCCACTTGCAAGTCTTAGGAGTAATGTCATCAACCTTGGGCACAAGGTCCCAAGTCTCATTCTTCTTGAGAGAAGTCATCTCCTCATCCATAGCATCTTCCCACTCCTTGACTCCAGTGGCTTCATTAAAGCTAGAAGGCTCTCGCTCATCCAGGGGGTCTGCGAAGAAACAAGAGACTAAGCTCACAGTGTTTCCTTCGCAATAACGAGCTGGTGTCTTGATGGTCCTCTTCAATCTCCAAAGAGTCTGCTCCTTGCTCACCACCTCCGATGCTTCTTCAGAATCAACTCCATTCCCGGGCACACTTGGAGCGTCGCTCCCCCCGCTTCCTGAACCAGAAGCCTCTGCCCTAGAGCTTGAAACACCTGGAGCTCCTGGTGACATAAGCAGCTCCACCTGAACAACTTCAGCAGCCTCCTTCTGCACTTCATCAACCCTGCTCTCCTGCAGCTCAATAGAGCCACCTTCATACTATATCAGTTCATCAAATACAAAGTCTCATGATACAACAAACTTGCTTGTCGCAGGATATATGTTGAAATTTCACAAGATGATCAGGAGATAGCTCTAATACCAAGTGAAACTTTCAGAGCTATCAAGATGACAACTTGGTCAAGCAGAAAGTGGGAACTAGGCGCAGGAACACTCCAACCATAAACTGTGCTAAGTAAATCAGAGATAATAGAAGGCAACAACAAGTCTTGTAATATCAACTATCTTCTTTACAAGGCTAGACATACATGACGAGACATGATTTTGCCAAGTACAAAGGAGAAGCAAACAAGCAAACAAGAAAAATAAGCTGGGCAGACTGCCTCAGAGACTACTGAGTCCGTCGAGTCCGTTGAGACCGCCAAGCCGCTGCTGCACCAACTAAACTACGGAGTCCGTGAAGTCCGCGGACAACCCGTTATTCTGCCGAACACTTTCAGCTCTCTGCAAGCTTCCTGACTAAAAGTCGTCTAGCTGCTAGAGTCCGCGAACAAGCCGCTGCCGAACTGAAAGAACACACCGCCTAGACCGCCGAGGCCGGCGGACAGGTTATTGAACTGGAATTTTTGAAGGAGAGAAGAATGGATGGCCGCAAATGCGACCTGCTGCAAACCGCTGATTGTAAATCGCAAGCTCCACTGATTCTGAAACGCATTCAGAACCAGATTCCTGGCTTCATAGTGCTAGCCGCACAATCTGCAAACAGCAACTAGTTAAACCTTCTAAAACCGCATGGACAAGAAAACTGAGGCAACATCAATTAAACCATGCTCAACTTACTGTTCATTCAGCTACTGTTGATATGATGGGGGGTCCTATTTATAGGCACAGAGAGGAGTATAGTCATCGCCCTAGTGGATAGAATCACCACCCCAGCTCGCAGCTAGCACAAGGCAGTCCGTCAAGTCTGTAAGGACAAGGCCGGACACAAGCCAATTCGCCAGGCACCAAGGCAAGAAGCAAGTCCGCAACCCGGCGGACACCGCACCAGTCCGCATGTTGTATAGCATGCGGACACAGCAAACAACCCACACACTACACCAGTCCGCACACTATACGCAGGCACAGAAACAGCCCGTAAACCTCGCAGACATGACACCAGCCCGCAACACAAGTCCATGACCAACAGGCACAGACCGCCCGGTCAACCTGCAGACATTGCGGACTCTGCGATTACCCTGGACTTGTCACAGATTGTGACCAAGTCCAACAACCAACCAAACTCTGGCACGAGCTTGGCGGACAAGGACCCAGTTCTCCAGCTCCCAAGACTATCTGTCAATACGCAAACTGTAAGACCCCCCCTTTTTTTTTTTTTTTTTTTAAAACCCGGGGTCTTATGCCCAGAACCGCCGCTTTGCGGTGACACCTTCACGCCCGGGAAGATCATCACCACAAAACGCCGGTTCTGCCGGCCTTGTTCGATCACAATTGTAGTAGCAAATGGAATAGTAAGAAAAATGCAGTCCACATCCAAATCACATATAATCAAAAGCTCCACGAAGGGAGTGTCCACAGAATAGTAAGAGAGTATAGAAAATAAGGGCTTAAGCCCGGTACATCAATATCCTCACTACAGATCTCTCATGCGGAAGCAAAGTAAAGCATCACTAGAAGTCGGTACTCACGATCTCAGTTGGCTGTGCTCCCGAGCTAGACTGCCCTGTCTCTAATCGCACCGGTCTCCTGGGCTGCTCCTCCCTGCTGGGCTCCGCGATCCCCTAATATGATGTGGTTCGAAAACCGTTAGTCTATAAGACTAAGCCCTATCGTCCCCCACCCCTTCCTCCATGCTCTTAGGCACCGAGCGGGGAGGAAGAAAGGAAAGGACATGAAAGTGGAGAGTAAAACAAGCAGGTGATAGGGGAACCTAGCTAGCAATTTATAATCATGATGTAATAAATAAAGTAAGAAAAGAATTTAACCTTCACTTATGTGAGTACACATAAGCCAAGGGATCTTCTACAAGGCTCCCATCGTATAAAATGTCCTATACCACTTATACGTTGGGGTGTCGGTTATCACAAGCAATATATATATATATGTAAATTGAAATAACCTTAATTTATAAACTTGCCCACACAAGCTTATAGACCAAGGGGTCGTTTAGCAAGTCCTAATGTATAAGCGTCCCATTAAACTTATACATTAGGTGTCAGGTTATTATGAATGATTATGATATGCATCTATATGGTGGGTTAATGATGTTCAAGCAGTGCAACTCACCCACCCGACTTTGTGTACACAAACCTTTAGTTCCTCCTTTCGGAGCCGTTACCTCCCAGGATACCTCCGTAGTGGCAGACGGAAGCGGTGGGTTGGGCCTCGCCCACCTCAAAACCAGTAATAGCACTACTGGTCTGACCTATCGTACGCCTCAACGCTTGGTGCACTAAGCGGACTACGCGTACTCTTTGCCGACAAGACCGCCGGACTTAGCTTTGGCGAAGTGTAAAACCACACTTGCCGAGTCATCGTACTAGCGTCGGTGCTACGACAATCCAGTACCGAAGACCCACCACCTTAGGTATTTCTTATGCACATGCAACCTTGAAGTATCAACCACCGATCCAACGCTCCCCGGACAAACCCGTCCGTAATAGCCAACAACCGAGCCAAAACTCCCCGGACTAACCCGTCTGGCTTAAATTCCAAACCTCATCCCTTTGAACACCGCGGGATGACGCCCCTTTGAACACCTCGGGACGACTTTACCCTTTCTCTCCAACTCGTCACGAGTGAGAATAGGTACAGTTTACCTAGCCTATTAGACTACTCTTGCCTATCGGTTGTTACACTTAGTATTTTTTTAGGGTTAATCCCAGGACTGCCCAAGGTATGCCCAATGAAGGGGTCTCGAAGGCACTAGGAACCAAGATGGGATGACAAGCCCAAAGTTCCCTTTCGCAAGGATATTTACTTTTAGTTGATGCCTACCCAGGATTTATACCCGCAAACTCTCGTATTACTTTAGAACAACCTTAAGGGCTTAAAGTGTTATTAGGAGGGCGACGGTCTTCCGCCGGCCTCCGCTCTAGTGGTTACCCAAGGACTTGCACTTTTACTCTCGTTACTACGATGACTCTAACCACCAGGGTTATACTTCCAATCATGTTCCCTAGCTCAATTGTCGATCTATTCCCCGGTGGCCTTAAGGTATAACCTACATTTACTATGCGCAGCCCACGACCTAACACCACCCTGAAATCCAACTTCTAATTCCTTGGGCCATATGTCACAAATTAATTATCCTAGGGCGGTATAGACCTATGTAATGATCGTAATGATTTTCATAATTTTCCAAATTAATTACACCATTAATTTAATTTCTTCAATTAATTTTCCAAGTCAATTAACACATGAAGTATATCAAATCATAATCCTACTGGTGTGAGAAATTTTTCTGACCTATAATATGGTGAAATATTACTTTCTTCCAAGATTCATAATTTTCCTTTAGGTATTTATATTTATTCCTTGATTATTACAATATCATCATAATTATCATTTTCCAAAGGAAGTATAAGGAATTCAATTACAAAAAATTCTAGGAAAATTAGAGAACATATAAGACATTAATTTAAGACTAAGGGCAGAGTTTCATCAACCTCTGTAGTGTAATGGCCTAACAAATCCCATTCTTAAATATTTAACATAATGCCATTATGTTTACTTAATAATTATCAGTCCATCCAAAAATTCTAAAATAAATCTACAAGGATAATAATACAATTATACAATGCTATAAATATTCCCAAAATTTTCTGATAAGTATTTCCATTAATTCATGAATAAGGGTAAAAAGGGGAAAATGGTAATTTTTATGCATCTTACTCCAAAGGTTCTCAAACTTAAAGATAAGATTTCCCCAAGTCAAATATAATCTCATTTTTGACTTGACAGCCTTTGGGGGTTTTAACTTGATCAGAACCTATTTTTTTCCAATTTATTTTCCAAAAGGGCTATATTTTTAAAAATTCCAATTAATGGGATTTTTGATCCCAAAAATCCCACAATTAATTTGAGGGGTTAAGTTTACCATAATGATCCTCTGGAATCAATTACATGATTTTTAGAAACCTCAAGGAGGCTGAATACACAACATAACAAATTTTGCTATTTGCACCCCAAGGCTAAATCTAGCCTACACATGCAAGTGGGTTAACCCAACATGCAGTAACCCAATTGTGCTGAAAATTTTATCATGCACTAAGGATGTCCCCAAGGACCTTCCACCAAAATTTGGGGCCAATTGGAGTTGGGATGCTCCAAAAATCAACTTTATTTGATTTATCAAATTATGACTAAAACTATAGGATTATTTTCCCCAAAAATTCCCATTTTTATGGAGGATATAACTCTGCCTAAATAAGCCACATGCCCAAAATTTCAGCCCATTTGGACTTAAGGTTTGGGCAGGGCACACATTTTAATTTCTGACCTAGCTTAGGACCAGTCTTAGGAAAATGGCTCTATAGGGCAGCCTGCTTAACCAAAATAAATGTGCAATATATCAAATTAAAGGTAACTCAGAGACCTATAATTTTTATGTTAAACACTTTTTATGAAAAGGGCCACAGGTGCCCTAAATTTGACCTACAAGAGGTCTGCTTTTATAGGGCAGATTTTTAACACTATTCAAATAAACATATAACACAGGATTTTAAAATATTGCATGGCACTAATCCTAAAGCAAATCCGACGGCTGCTGTATTTCTTCTCCAATCCAGCAAGAATCCAGCCCGATAACATGAGCCATCACGGGGGGTTTTCCGGCGGCCACTGGCGGCGCAACCCCCGGCGAACTTCATCCCCCACCTCACGATGGTGGGGGCTCCCTTTTCCGGCGGCTAGGGCGGCGGTAGGAGGCGGCGCCACCCATCCCGTAAGCATGCAGAACTCCATTAATGGAGGAAAATGGAAGCTTGGTTCGGGCTCATTCGAGCCCGAACCTTAACCCTAACATTCCTAGGATCTATAGCATGAGGAGAGAGGTGAGGGAGGACCTTCCCGGCGGCCATGCGACGTGAGGAGCGGCGGGGAGCCATTTTTGGCGGTGGTGGCGTTTTTCTCTCGGGTTCCTTACTTCCAGCCCTGGTTCAGCCCAAGCTTGGCTTCTATCTGCTGCTCTCCTGGTTCTGAAGGTGAAGTGGCCGAGGGGGGGTGAGGGGAAGGAAGGAGATGATGTATAGGAGGGGTGGGGTGATACAACCTAGGCAAGAGGTGGCGGTTTTGCCTTGTTATTGTCACCATGCATGCATGGGTGGGCCCCACTCCATTTAACTCTTCCTATGTGACACCATGGGTCGGCCAGCCCATGTGTGGGCTGATGGCATGGGTCCAAGTGGGCCCAATCCACTATCATTCTTAAATATCCCCTTTCTCTCTCCTAATTAGCCTTTATTTTGAATTTCTCTTTCTCTATCTCTCTCTCTCCTAGTCACTAAGTGGGTTAGCCAGCCCTCTTATCTATTGGCAGCCCATTTAACCCATATGAACACACAAAAAAAAATGGGCTTAGCACAAGTAGGTTTGGGTTTGAGCTTGAGTTGGCCCATTTAGGCTAGGTTTGACCTAACCCTAGAATAGAGTTGACTTGGGTCAACTTAGTCTCTTGGGTTGACCCCAATGGGTCCTTGGTGACTCACTTTAGGGTTAGGAGGGCGTGGGTGGGGTCTACTTAGCTAAGGGGAAGTCAATTGACCCTATGTAGTTCAATTTGACCCATTTAGGGTTAGGGTGGACCTAGGTCAACTTGACCACTTTGACTGCCTCCAATGGGTCCTTATGGCTCCAATGGACCCTCTAATGGGTTAGGGATGTTGTGGTGGGGTTATGGAGTCAAGTTGAAGCCCTAAGGTCAAATCCCAGGTTTGGTAGTGAGGTTGTGCTATAGGCAGACCAAAGTGACTTTAACTAAATCCCTAGGCTCACTTGGTCCTTCATTGTTCTCCAAGGGCTTGTCCTTACCTTATCAGGACAAAATCACCCCTCTAAGGGTCTAGTTGGGAAAATGGGATGTTACAAATCCCAATAAACAAAATAAAAATTTCGTCCCCGAAATTAAGGTTAAGCCTACGGGGTTTTTCTACCGGCAAAATCAAAGTGTAACATCCCATAAACGAGTTGATATGCCTACTTGCTTAATGTAACTAAGGCTAGCCCCAATAAACAAAATAGATTAGCCTCTATTCTTTTAGATGATTCTATGAGTAAAAGAAATTAGGAAGAACGCCTAAACCACTTGATGAGTTGCGAGGTATACCTGACTAAATAGCTCTGGATACCTTTCCTGCATCAAGTCCTGTGGCTCCCAAGTATGTTCTTCTCGTCCGTGGTTCCTCCACAAGACCTTGACTAGCGGGATCTTTTTGCGGCGCAAGACTCGTATCCCCTGGTCGTCGATCCGTATCGGCTCCAAATATACAGATCGATCTGAAGCTACCGGCCCATCAGTGGTCGTAATCTGCAACTCCGGGCGTAGTAGAGCCCTCCTGAGTGAAGACACGTGAAAAACGTCGTGCAAGCCGGCCAGCTCCTGTGGCAACTCCAGCCGGTAAGCTAGGGGACCGATCCGCTCCAGGATCCTGAACGGCCCCATGTACCTAGGGCTGAGTTTCTTCCTCCGACCGCGCACCCGTGAGACTCCGTGCATGGGCCGGATCTTCAAGAACACTCGATCTCCTACCCGGAACTCCACCTGACGATGCCGAGCGTCATAGTATTTTGCTTGTCTGCTCTGCGCCTCCAGCATCCTATCTCTGATCAGCCTCACCTGAGCCTCGGTGTCTTCAACGAAATCCGATCCCAGCAGCTTCGGATCCTCGTCCTGAACCCAAGAAAGCGGGGTCCTACATTTCCTTCCATACAAGGCCTCATAAGGCGCCATCCTGATGCTGGACTGGTAGCTATTATTGTAGGAGAACTCGACCAAGGGTAACACCTTCTCCCACGGCTCCCCTCGGTCTAGTATATACAGCCGTAGTAAGTCCTCCAAGGTCCTGTTGGTGCGCTCGGTCTGCCCGTCCGTCTGAGGGTGGAAGGCCGTGCTAAAAGTTAACCGGGTGCCCAGATATGCCTGCACTGACCGCCACTCCCTGGATGTAAACCGTCCATCGCGGTCCGACACTATCGTCCGGGGCACGCCATGATATCGGACATACTGCTCCACAAACTTCCGTACCAGCACTCCCACCGAGTCATCCTTCCTGATCGGTATAAAGCGGGCCACCTTCGTCAGCCGATCGACAACCACCCAAATCGAGTTGTTCCCTGTCCGAGACCGGGGAAGACCATGTATAAAATCCATCGCTATGTCGTCGAACTTCCACTCCGGCACCGGGAGTGGCTGCAACAGTCCTGCGGGGCTCCTGCACTCCGCCTTCACCAACTGACACGCCTCGCAATGGGTCACGAAGTACGTAATGTCCTTCTTCATGCCCGGCCAAAACATCGTCCTCTTCAGATCAGCGGTCATCTTTGTGATCCCCGGGTGCACGGTGTACCGGCTGCAATGCGCCTCCGTCAAAATATCCTCTCGGATCTGGCCTCCTGCTGGTATATATACTCTGCCTCTGAAGTGGAGCAACCCATCCCTCAGGGAATAATCCCCTCTCGAACCTTCCTCCAAAGCTCGGAACATCGGCTCTGCCCCCGCGTCTGTCCTCTGTCCATCCCGAATGCGATCCCGAATATCGTCAATGGCCACTATCGATGCCAGATACTCCCTATACAGATCTGGGTCATCCTCGGACACTAGGGATATCTGCATGTCTCTGAATGACTGGACCAGCTCCATAGACATAACCTGGGGCCCAGCTTCGGAAGTGGCCGCTCTTCGACTTAATGCGTCGGCCACCACATTTGCCTTCCCTGGGTGGTAGTGCATCTCATACTGATAATCTGCTAAGAACTCCACCCAGCGCCTCTGCCTGATATTCAGCTCCTTCTGAGTGTCCACGTATTTCAAGTTCTTGTGATCGGAGAAGATGTCGCAGTGGACTCCATAAAGGTAATGACGCCAGACCTTTAGAGCAAAAACGACCGCTCCCATCTCGAGGTCGTGCACCGGGTAGTTCCTCTCATGGGTCTTCAGCTGGCGGGAGGCATATGCTATGACATGTCCGTTCTGCATCAGCACCGCTCCCATCCCTTGGTATGATGCGTCGGTATACACCTGGAATCCCTCCTTTCCCGATGGAAGGGCCAGAATAGGGGCTGAGATGAGTCGGTCCTTCAGCTCCTGAAAAGCCGCCTGGCACTGTGGGGTCCAAACAAAAGGTGCCTCCTTCTTTGTCAAAGATGTGAGGGGGAGGGCAATCCGAGAGAACCCCTCCACGAACTTCCGGTAGTAACCGGCAAGTCCCAAGAAACTGCGTACATCGGTGGCTGTCCTCAGCTGCGGCCAATCGCGAACTGCCCGAACCTTTGCTGGATCTACTGATAACCCGGCTCCGCTGATGATGTGGCCTAGGAAGGCCACCTCCTTCAACCAGAACTGACACTTGCTGAATTTGGCATAAAGGTGATGCTCCCGCAACCTCTCCAAGGTCAGTGCCAGATGCCGAGTGTGTTCCTCCTCCGTCCTGGAGTAGATCAGGATGTCGTCTATGAATACTATGACGAACACATCCAAGTAGGCTTCGAAAACCCGGTTCATGAGACTCATGAACGCCGACGGAGCATTCGTGAGCCCGAAGGGCATCACGGTGAACTCATACAGGCCATATCTGCTACTAAAGGCCGTCTTCGGGATATCCTCCTCCTGGATCCGCAACTGGTAGTATCCTGATCTCAAGTCCAGCTTCGAGAAATAGTGGGCTCCCTCCAGCTGGTCAAATAATTCGTCTATCCGTGGGAGCGGATAGGTATTCCGGACGGTCAGCCTGTTTAGCGCTCGATAATCGATGCACAGGCGGAGTGTCCCATCCTTCTTCTTCACGAACAGGACCGGAGCTCCCCATGGCGAGGAACTCGGTCTGACAAAACCTGCCTCCACCAATTCCTGCAACTGGGTCCGAAACTCTGCCAACTCCTTTGGGGCCATCCGATAAGGGGCCCTAGACGCCGGCTTGGCCCCCGGCACAAGCTGTATCTGAAAATCCTGCTCTCGGTGTGGAGGTAATCCTGGTAGTTTCTCTGGAAAGACGTCAGCGAAATCTCGCACCACCGGGATGTCTGTTACCGACTCCTTGACTTCCGCCACCTCGAAAAGAATCTGATAGACCTCCTCTCCCTGCAGATGGGCCTTAACGGCCTGTACCGAAGATAAAGGTATGCGAGAGACAGGTCTTATACCTTCAATGGTAATGAAAGAGTCCCCGTGTCTCACGGTGATCCTCTTTGCCTGGCAGTCAATCTGGGCATAGTTCCAGTGCAGCCATACCATGCCCAGAATCAGGTCGTAGTCCGTCAGCTTCAAAATCGTTGCTGGAGCCTCGAACGCTTTTCCGCCAATCTCCGCCTCCATATTGCAGTGATCCGTGGTAAGGAGCTCAGATCCATCCGGTAGTCGCACCCTCATCCTCGAGCCTGTGAACCGCTCCACACCTTCCAGTCCTTCCACGAACGACTCCGACACAAAGGAGTGAGTAGCTCCAGTATCGAACAGCGTGCGGGCAGGCTTGCCGCTGATGAAGACTATACCTGGGGTGATTAGATATCTTAGGGTTCTATAATGAGTTTTTACTTTCCTTGCTATCAATCTAGTGCGATTCAAAGTTTTAACAACTTAAAGGGGAAATTCTATGAAAACAAAGAAGCATTTCGGCATACCTGCGATGACCTGCTCCGGATTCCGCGGCTGTGCAAGGTCCAAGGCATATACCTGCTCTCTTCCCTGTCTACGATCTTCCCCCTGGTATCCTCGACCGCGGCCGCGTCCTCGGCCTCCGTAATGCTGAGCTGGTGGGCCGCCCTGATGTGCTGGAGGTGGTGCCCCCCTCATGGGACAGTTCCTCCGAATGTGCCCAATCTGATGACAAAAGTAGCACTCTGGGGGATACGCCATTCCCCCGGGTCTCGGCATCTCCTGCATCCGAAGGGGTGGAGGGGCCAATACCACCTGTTCCCTCGGCTCCGGCCTCACGTCCTGACGAGGCTGGTCCTCTGTCCTCCTTCCCTCTGGTACAGCACCCCGCCGCTGGTCATTCCTTCCTCTTCGTCCCTGATCCTCCGCTGGCCGTTTCCGGCCCCGGGTGGTGTGCCAATCTGCCTCAATCCTTTTGGCCATCTCCAAAATCCGGGAGATGGGCCCGTCGGATACAAACAAGAGGGCCTCCCTCAAGTCCTCACGTAGGCCCTTGTAGAACCTCCTGATATACCCTGCCTCGTCCAGCTGGTAGGAATCTGCGTATCGAGACAGGTGGTCAAACTCTCGATGGTACTCCACCACGGTCCGAGTACCCTGCTTCAGCTGTAAGAACCGCTCCTCCAAGTCATCCCTAGCCGACTGCGGAACGAAATGCTCCAGCAGTGCGGCCCTGAACTCCTCCCAAGTGATCTCCGCAACCTCCCTATCATCAAAGGTCGTGTCCAACAGCGTCTTCCACCACCTCTTTGCATGGGACTCCAGGCAGGAGACAACCAGAGCCACCTTCTCCTCCCATGGACACCGAATCCCGGTCAGCATCTCGTACATGATATCCAGCCATTCCTCCGTCCGAACAGCCGACTCTGTCCCCAGATAGGACGGGGGAGAAAGACCCCGGAAGATGCTGAGCCAGTTGGCCCCCAGATTGGGCTGCGGGACCGGAACCTGCTGGGCCCTGAAGGCCTCCAGAATGGCAGTCAGGGTCTGTCCCATGTCTGACTGAAGGAAAGGGGTGGGGACCGGTGGAGGTGGTGCAACTCCCTGAGTCTGCTGAACTCCGCCCTGTGGCGTAGGCTGTGCTGGAGGTTGCGCAACGAAAACACATGCTGAGAAAAACGTTCAAATATTACCTAAAGGTGGACAAATTATATGTGATCCCCATATGGGCACACCACTGCTTCCGCTGCTTAGTTTGTCCCCAAACTAAACTCGAGCGGGGGTGACCGAGGGTTTGTGGACTGCTACTTCCTTCTGATCGATGTTTCCTCTGATACCACTTGTAAGACCCCCCCCCCCCCCCTTTTTTTTTTTAAAACCCGGGGTCTTATGCCCAGAACCGCCGCTTTGCGGTGACACCTTCACGCCCGGGAAGATCATCACCACAAAACGCCGGTTCTGCCGGCCTTGTTCGATCACAATTGTAGTAGCAAATGGAATAGTAAGAAAAATGCAGTCCACATCCAAATCACATATAATCAAAAGCTCCACGAAGGGAGTGTCCACAGAATAGTAAGAGAGTATAGAAAATAAGGGCTTAAGCCCGGTACATCAATATCCTCACTACAGATCTCTCATGCGGAAGCAAAGTAAAGCATCACTAGAAGTCGGTACTCACGATCTCAGTTGGCTGTGCTCCCGAGCTAGACTGCCCTGTCTCTAATCGCACCGGTCTCCTGGGCTGCTCCTCCCTGCTGGGCTCCGCGATCCCCTAATATGATGTGGTTCGAAAACCGTTAGTCTATAAGACTAAGCCCTATCGTCCCCCACCCCTTCCTCCATGCTCTTAGGCACCGAGCGGGGAGGAAGAAAGGAAAGGACATGAAAGTGGAGAGTAAAACAAGCAGGTGATAGGGGAACCTAGCTAGCAATTTATAATCATGATGTAATAAATAAAGTAAGAAAAGAATTTAACCTTCACTTATGTGAGTACACATAAGCCAAGGGATCTTCTACAAGGCTCCCATCGTATAAAATGTCCTATACCACTTATACGTTGGGGTGTCGGTTATCACAAGCAATATATATATATGTAAATTGAAATAACCTTAATTTATAAACTTGCCCACACAAGCTTATAGACCAAGGGGTCGTTTAGCAAGTCCTAATGTATAAGCGTCCCATTAAACTTATACATTAGGTGTCAGGTTATTATGAATGATTATGATATGCATCTATATGGTGGGTTAATGATGTTCAAGCAGTGCAACTCACCCACCCGACTTTGTGTACACAAACCTTTAGTTCCCCCTTTCGGAGCCGTTACCTCCCAGGATACCTCCGTAGTGGCAGACGGAAGCGGTGGGTTGGGCCTCGCCCACCTCAAAACCAGTAATAGCACTACTGGTCTGACCTATCGTACGCCTCAACGCTTGGTGCACTAAGCGGACTACGCGTACTCTTTGCCGACAAGACCGCCGGACTTAGCTTTGGCGAAGTGTAAAACCACACTTGCCGAGTCATCGTACTAGCGTCGGTGCTACGACAATCCAGTACCGAAGACCCACCACCTTAGGTATTTCTTATGCACATGCAACCTTGAAGTATCAACCACCGATCCAACGCTCCCCGGACAAACCCGTCCGTAATAGCCAACAACCGAGCCAAAACTCCCCGGACTAACCCGTCTGGCTTAAATTCCAAACCTCATCCCTTTGAACACCGCGGGATGACGCCCCTTTGAACACCTCGGGACGACTTTACCCTTTCCCTCCAACTCGTCACGAGTGAGAATAGGTACAGTTTACCTAGCCTATTAGACTACTCTTGCCTATCGGTTGTTACACTTAGTATTTTTTTAGGGTTAATCCCAGGACTGCCCAAGGTATGCCCAATGAAGGGGTCTCGAAGGCACTAGGAACCAAGATGGGATGACAAGCCCAAAGTTCCCTTTCGCAAGGATATTTACTTTTAGTTGATGCCTACCCAGGATTTATACCCGCAAACTCTCGTATTACTTTAGAACAACCTTAAGGGCTTAAAGTGTTATTAGGAGGGCGACGGTCTTCCGCCGGCCTCCGCTCTAGTGGTTACCCAAGGACTTGCACTTTTACTCTCGTTACTACGATGACTCTAACCACCAGGGTTATACTTCCAATCATGTTCCCTAGCTCAATTGTCGATCTATTCCCCGGTGGCCTTAAGGTATAACCTACATTTACTATGCGCAGCCCACGACCTAACACCACCCTGAAATCCAACTTCTAATTCCTTGGGCCATATGTCACAAATTAATTATCCTAGGGCGGTATAGACCTATGTAATGATCGTAATGATTTTCATAATTTTCCAAATTAATTACACCATTAATTTAATTTCTTCAATTAATTTTCCAAGTCAATTAACACATGAAGTATATCAAATCATAATCCTACTGGTGTGAGAAATTTTTCTGACCTATAATATGGTGAAATATTACTTTCTTCCAAGATTCATAATTTTCCTTTAGGTATTTATATTTATTCCTTGATTATTACAATATCATCATAATTATCATTTTCCAAAGGAAGTATAAGGAATTCAATTACAAAAAATTCTAGGAAAATTAGAGAACATATAAGACATTAATTTAAGACTAAGGGCAGAGTTTCATCAACCTCTGTAGTGTAATGGCCTAACAAATCCCATTCTTAAATATTTAACATAATGCCATTATGTTTACTTAATAATTATCAGTCCATCCAAAAATTCTAAAATAAATCTACAAGGATAATAATACAATTATACAATGCTATAAATATTCCCAAAATTTTCTGATAAGTATTTCCATTAATTCATGAATAAGGGTAAAAAGGGGAAAATGGTAATTTTTATGCATCTTACTCCAAAGGTTCTCAAACTTAAAGATAAGATTTCCCCAAGTCAAATATAATCTCATTTTTGACTTGACAGCCTTTGGGGGTTTTAACTTGATCAGAACCTATTTTTTTCCAATTTATTTTCCAAAAGGGCTATATTTTTAAAAATTCCAATTAATGGGATTTTTGATCCCAAAAATCCCACAATTAATTTGAGGGGTTAAGTTTACCATAATGATCCTCTGGAATCAATTACATGATTTTTAGAAACCTCAAGGAGGCTGAATACACAACATAACAAATTTTGCTATTTGCACCCCAAGGCTAAATCTAGCCTACACATGCAAGTGGGTTAACCCAACATGCAGTAACCCAATTGTGCTGAAAATTTTATCATGCACTAAGGATGTCCCCAAGGACCTTCCACCAAAATTTGGGGCCAATTGGAGTTGGGATGCTCCAAAAATCAACTTTATTTGATTTATCAAATTATGACTAAAACTATAGGATTATTTTCCCCAAAAATTCCCATTTTTATGGAGGATATAACTCTGCCTAAATAAGCCACATGCCCAAAATTTCAGCCCATTTGGACTTAAGGTTTGGGCAGGGCACACATTTTAATTTCTGACCTAGCTTAGGACCAGTCTTAGGAAAATGGCTCTATAGGGCAGCCTGCTTAACCAAAATAAATGTGCAATATATCAAATTAAAGGTAACTCAGAGACCTATAATTTTTATGTTAAACACTTTTTATGAAAAGGGCCACAGGTGCCCTAAATTTGACCTACAAGAGGTCTGCTTTTATAGGGCAGATTTTTAACACTATTCAAATAAACATATAACACAGGATTTTAAAATATTGCATGGCACTAATCCTAAAGCAAATCCGACGGCTGCTGTATTTCTTCTCCAATCCAGCAAGAATCCAGCCCGATAACATGAGCCATCACGGGGGGTTTTCCGGCGGCCACTGGCGGCGCAACCCCGGCGAACTTCATCCCCCACCTCACGATGGTGGGGGCTCCCTTTTCCGGCGGCTAGGGCGGCGGTAGGAGGCGGCGCCACCCATCCCGTAAGCATGCAGAACTCCATTAATGGAGGAAAATGGAAGCTTGGTTCGGGCTCATTCGAGCCCGAACCTTAACCCTAACATTCCTAGGATCTATAGCATGAGGAGAGAGGTGAGGGAGGACCTTCCCGGCGGCCATGCGACGTGAGGAGCGGCGGGGAGCCATTTTTGGCGGTGGTGGCGTTTTTCTCTCGGGTTCCTTACTTCCAGCCCTGGTTCAGCCCAAGCTTGGCTTCTATCTGCTGCTCTCCTGGTTCTGAAGGTGAAGTGGCCGAGGGGGGGTGAGGGGAAGGAAGGAGATGATGTATAGGAGGGGTGGGGTGATACAACCTAGGCAAGAGGTGGCGGTTTTGCCTTGTTATTGTCACCATGCATGCATGGGTGGGCCCCACTCCATTTAACTCTTCCTATGTGACACCATGGGTCGGCCAGCCCATGTGTGGGCTGATGGCATGGGTCCAAGTGGGCCCAATCCACTATCATTCTTAAATATCCCCTTTCTCTCTCCTAATTAGCCTTTATTTTGAATTTCTCTTTCTCTATCTCTCTCTCTCCTAGTCACTAAGTGGGTTAGCCAGCCCTCTTATCTATTGGCAGCCCATTTAACCCATATGAACACACAAAAAAAAATGGGCTTAGCACAAGTAGGTTTGGGTTTGAGCTTGAGTTGGCCCATTTAGGCTAGGTTTGACCTAACCCTAGAATAGAGTTGACTTGGGTCAACTTAGTCTCTTGGGTTGACCCCAATGGGTCCTTGGTGACTCACTTTAGGGTTAGGAGGGCGTGGGTGGGGTCTACTTAGCTAAGGGGAAGTCAATTGACCCTATGTAGTTCAATTTGACCCATTTAGGGTTAGGGTGGACCTAGGTCAACTTGACCACTTTGACTGCCTCCAATGGGTCCTTATGGCTCCAATGGACCCTCTAATGGGTTAGGGATGTTGTGGTGGGGTTATGGAGTCAAGTTGAAGCCCTAAGGTCAAATCCCAGGTTTGGTAGTGAGGCTGTGCTATAGGCAGACCAAAGTGACTTTAACTAAATCCCTAGGCTCACTTGGTCCTTCATTGTTCTCCAAGGGCTTGTCCTTACCTTATCAGGACAAAATCACCCCTCTAAGGGTCTAGTTGGGAAAATGGGATGTTACACAAACTCTGGGGTTCACTAATCCACTCCACTAGAGCGAGTCCAACAGCCGAAAACGCAAGCTCCAAGAGAAGTCCACATAGAGCGAACACCGCGGACTCAGAGTGAGTCTGCCCGCGGATATTTCACCTATCTGCAAGGTTACACCAGGGAACAGCCAACTGCAAGACCACTAGACGAACTGACGGACACCAACACTAGGCCATAACAACCAGGCCGCCAAGACCGCACCATCAGTCCGCCTAGGTCTCACCACTAGACCGCCCAGGATGCGTGGTCTGCCTGATCAACCCCCCCCCCCACTTTCACTTCACAATTTTCAACATTTAGTTCCTTTCTGAGAATGGAGCCGGTGGTGTGTTTAGGTAGACCACACCACTTTATTGTTGATTTGACATTAGACAACACCAGGTATTCTTCCTCATTTGTCTCTGAGAACTTAGGTAACTGTAGTGCCTTGCTCAACCTTCTTGGAGTTATCTTTATCTTAGTCCCACTGACAAGCTTGATTTTGTTGGTGGATACATCGACTTTAGCATTTGAGAAGAACTCCAGAACCTCCCCCTTCCACAGCAAGCAGGGTTCTGACAAAATGAATTCTAGGTCAGAAACCTGGAGTAGGCGGAGAACGAACTGCACCACCTCTGGTGCATCTGTTAATCCATTATGAACTAATTTCGAGCCTTCAAATAAGAAATCTAGACCTTTGAGAGCCATCCCTGTCGCAAATTTCTTAAAACGAGCAAAAATGTTCCGTCGTCACGGCGAACTCGGGCAGAGAAGGGCAAGGAACAATGTGGCTTGTCTTATGCACATCTCCTTCTATTTATAGTATTATTTTACTTTTAGAAGGGGAATAGATGCGTACTTGTTTGATATCAAATCTTAGATCAATGGCTGGGATTAATTCCCAACACTTAGCCGCAAACAGCCAATCTTACCGCATTTGTTGAGTGAACTCCTAATGTTGTCGACGCTCTTATACTTAGTCTTATTTGACTAAAATTTCCTACAGGGATTAGATTAACCTTAAATATACAAACACATTGTATATATATAGTAGAGAGCAATTTAAGCTCCCTCCTGGTATGAATCTGACTCTACAGTGGATATAGCTTCTTGCTTCTCCATGAAGTCAGCCTTCTCCTTTGGAAATGACAAGTTTCATCCTTGCTTTTCCAATCTTCCTTGCACTCTGCACACTCTCTTCTTGATCATTGTCTACTCCCCTTTTTGACTTTATAGATGCAGTCAAGGATGTTATGTCATTCCCATCTTCTTGAGAAAAGAGTTCAGCTGGAATCTCCCCCTCAAACTTTGCATTGATCCTTTGGGAAACCCCTTGTTCCAGTCTTATTCCTAGAGCAACCTCTGTCCAAGTACCACATGGGGGTATGTGCACTTGGACTATCCTGCAAAATAGATTAGTAAACCTTAGGACCCAAATTTTTAATGGGTCCTAGGTTCTTGTTAGCTTCAAATTGAACTTGTCTTCCTACAGATTTTCTGACAGGAAGACTAACACTAACTTTTGGCATAGTAGAGTTGTGCCAGCAATCTAAGGAATAATGCCCCACTTTCCCACAACACCAATACTCATGAATGTTATACTTTCTTTTCTGAGCAGGTCTGCTTTGATACCACTTGTTAACAGCAGACTGTTCAGAAGGAAGTGCAGCTTCCTTTTTCTTATTTCTCTCAACCACAATCTGACTGAAGGTGAGTCTATCAGTAGAAGAGCTTGGTTTTTCTTGAGATACACCAACAGTGGTCTTATTTGAAGAAGACATACTATTGATGGCCTCAGAAATGCCCAAGTCTGTCTTGCAGTCTTGCTGACAGACTTGCCCTTGGTTTGTATGTGTCCTGGGAGATCTTGAGAAAAAGGCCACTGCCTTATTTTTGAGAGTAGGGGCTGGGGTACCAAAAACAAATGGTCCATGATGGGCCATTTGGACCTCTTCATGGGGAGCCTTATGTTCACTCAAACTCATGCCCTTCCTTTTTCCATTGCAAGATACACTTATACTCTTACAAGGAGAATTCTAATTCTTCCAGTGAACATGCATGCAGTCTTGGTCATACTTGTTGGAAGGGAGGATCACCTTGTGAAGGGAGTCCTGAGGCACTACAGGAGCTTTGTCTTTCCCTTTGGAATGTGTAACACTAGAATTCCACTTGAACTTTAAACCCATCTTATCTTTTTGAGAGGAGAAGGAGTCAATCAGTGGTAACACTGTTTTGGGATTTGAAAAACTAGCCACAATATTTTTCTCCTTTAGGAGCTTCTCTTCAAGATCCAAGTTGATCTTGTTCTTCTGGCTTATGGTCTCAATTTGGGTGATTGAGATGGCCTTTATTTGGCGGAATTCCCTAGCCTTCTGATTCAGCAAGGATGTTGTCTCAGCCTGCTAGGCAACTGCTTGCTGAAGGGAGGTAATCTCCACAGCTTGCTTTTTGGCCAATTTCCTGCTTCTCTTGAAGGCCTCCAGAAGTGCACCATATTGGTCAATCAATTGATTGATATCTTCCTCTAATACGTGTAACACCCCAAAATGTTGTAGGAGCGACGGGGATCGATTTTGGCCAAGGCAGATTTTTGGTGCAGGTGACACGGGCCCCGACACGGGCGTGTCGAAGGCCGTGTCGGGCGTGTCGAGCTCGGGCCGTGTAGTCGACCAGTTTAGGTCAACGATGGTCGTGTGGTGGAACACGGCCTAGGACACGGGCGTGTCCCAGGCCGTGTCACACCTGGGCTGTGCGGTTGGGTACACGGGAAATGATACGGGCACGAACACGGGCGTGTCTAGTTTGACACGGGCGTGTCTGATGCCGTGTCACCAAGCCGTGTACCTCTCTGACTGCAAAGTGTTGATAAATTGCACACGGGGGGCGTGACACGGGTCCCGACACGGGCGTGTCGCAGGCGACACGGGCATGTCGGAGGCCGTGTCACATGCCGTGTTGCTGGTTTACAATCTTGGTCGAGACGGCGAATGAGCTACACGGCCAGGCACACGGCCGTGTGCCAACCCGTGTTCGGCCCAGATTTTATGATTTTGGATTTAATCCGGGCCGTTCGTTTCCTTGGCTTTAGATCCGACGGTGAGGGGCTGCTCCTGGGTTGTTATAGTCGGGAAATAGGGTTTAGAAACCATTTTCCATTGGCCAATCTCTCTCTAAAACCTAGAGAGAAGGGAGAGCTTGGAGGAGGAAGAAGGAGGTCAACTCCGGCGGCCGGTGGAGATTCGGGGCTCCAAATCGCGAGCCGTCTTCGGATCTGCGGAGGCAAGGAGATTGCGGTGTTTTTAATCCGCATAGATTTTCATGGCGCCGCGGAAGAACGCAAGGGTAACGATTTCTCATCCTTGGGCATGTGAAGCCTCTTTTCCTTTGCATAGGAAGCCCTCTCTCGCGAGTGAGCAAAGAGTTGGAGCGTTCCTTGGGGTAGATATGTAAAGTCCCCCTTGCGTAGAGTCCGTATGCGAAAACGGACATAGGCATTGTGTGTGAAGCCTATCCGAACAAGTAGAGCCGGATCGGTGATGTTGCATTGCATATGAACCGGGGAAGACTCCGGGTGTTTGGGCGTTTTTCGGGTTTTCTACGTGGTAGATTGCATCAGGGAGCCTTGGAGATTAACTCCAAGGTGCACCCGGAAAACTGGGCAAAAGTGGGTTTTGCCGACACGGTGGCCGGGGAGCCAACGTGAACATAACCGGGTTATGTGATTATTGTGGTGGAAACGGGACTCGGTGAGTCTTGGCCTGCGCATATGGCTTAAATTGTCGTTGCGGTGTGAGCACGGGTCAGGCGGAACCGTACCCGGTCTATGTCGTTCGGTAGGACCGTTGGCATGGATGAAGGTCTTCGGCGGTCTATGGCTTAAATTGCCGTGACCAAGGCCAGGAAGGCAAAATGCTCATATGGATGACCGTCCAAGAGGCGGTGGTGGTTTGGGAACGTCTATGGCTTGAATTGACGTGACGTTGGCCGGTTCGCCGAGAATGTGCCCTGAGTGCACGGGGTGTGTGGCCGTGCGAGCCTGCACCTGTGGTGAAGTGCAAATACTTTATATAATTGCCTATGCTAATAAAGTGCAGGGAAAGAGCATTGCCGCCCCGAGTGTGGGGGCGGGATCGTTATAATTTGGTCAGCATTGCTGACCGTTGCTATTGTTTGCCACCGGGCGGTGGTTTGTGGCTTGCAGGTGCTGCGGAGCAGAGCGGGAAATAGCAGGCTAAAGCCCTTGTTGCTGTGCCGGCCCTTGAAGGCCTTATTGCTTATGTTTCTTTCCCGTTTTTCATGTATGGCCGGCCTGCAAGCCGAAGTATGAAAACACTATTTTGTTAAGTGAACAATGTAAGGCCTTAAGGCCAGTTCTCTTTTGTGTATGATTACATTCCTGAGTTTGTAGTGGACATTCATGCTTTGTAGCAGGGTTCTTGTTCTCTTTGCAACTGTATAAAATTTCTTCCGCTAGGTGTTGTGTAGGACGTGGTGATTGGTTGAATGGTCTCAACGCGTAACCAACCGATCTGTCCGTAGTATATGGCGTCGGGCCCCGGCCGGACCTACTGCTATATGCTATGCGACGGATAGGGGTGTTACAAATTGGTATCAGACTTCTGGTTTCGGTCAAGCTTAAATGAATTCGTGGACGAATTCACTTTAAGGGGTGGTGAGCACATGTGTGCGTCATTGTTATAACATGAAAATAACCCATGAATGTCCACTTAGGAATGAAAATACACATGTTTGAGGAACCTGCGTGTTCCTATAATTGCTGTTTGCAGTAATTTATGGTCGCTTATCGGTGTTTTGCACGATTATAGGTGACCAGGAGTGGTGCTGGGCCGTCTGAATGGCCAGGTTCTGAGGCAAGCAGTGCGCCAAGCGATGCGCCTGCAACACCTCCGTCTGCCGAGACCATTAGGTTGGTGGCAGAAGCGGTCATGGCAATGATCAATGCGCAGTCTGCAAGGCAGGTGCAGCAGCCTGCTCCTGCTGTGGAGCAAGTACCGCTTCAGGCGGCAGAGCAAAGGAGGGTTGAGCAAGTAGTTTTGGAGCCAGAGTTGCCTCGGAGAGCAACTGAAAGACAACTGAAGCACGTGATGGGCTTTCATCCACCGGTATTCACGGGGGCAGAAACCCCGACCCAAGCAGAGGATTGGCTCTCAAGGGTCAACAGGGTGATGACTGCGACGGAAACGGAAGAGTGGCAGAAGACCACTATAGCGACGTTCCTTTTGGATGGGGACGCAAGACTGTGGTGGGAAGGCCTAGAGCTACATCCGTTGCAGGGAAGGCCGTTGGCCGAAGTTCCGATGGAGGAATTTGTGAGACTATTCATGGCTCGATACCTCCCCTCGGCGCAGAGAATTGCGCTAGAAAGCGAATTTCAGAAGTTGGTGCAAGGGGATTGCACCGTTGATGAGTACCTCCACGAGTTTACTCGGTTAGGGAGATATGCCGGCGCTACCTTCGCAGATGAGGAGCGCAAGACGAGCCGCTTCTATGAAGGGCTAAGAGATGATTTAAGGTTGCTATTGTCAGGGCCCAAGGCGCAGGGTTTCATGACCCTGGTCAGTTCGTCCCGGTCCTTGGAGAAGGACATGAAGAATGTCCAAGCGAAGAAGGAATCCGGTAGTAAGAAAGCGGAGTTCAAGGCACCGACTACGTCGAAGTCGGGCTACCGCAGATTCTATAAGAAAGCTAAGACGTCGGGTCCAGCTTCTTCAGGTGCCTCGGGGGCAACTACAAATCGAACCCCGGGGGCTTGTTTCACGTGCGGAAAGACGGGGCACTTTGCCCGCGATTGCTGGAGCGGATGCCCAAAGTCCGAGAGAAAGCAAGGAGCTACCTACGAGGAGAAGGGCAAAGCGGTGGAGTCGACCGCGTCCCACTATGCTCCGACTCAGCCTAGAGTCTATAACTTGGGCTAGTAGGAGGCCATCAAGCAAGCGGATGTGGTGACAGGTATGAGTTAATTTATAGCAAGTTAGCTTTAATACCGTTATCTATTGCTTGTTAGCCTAATATTGTTTGTATAGGCTTTGTTGTGATTAGTGATAGTTCGGCATGGGCACTGTTCGATACGGAAGCTTCACACTCCTTGTCTGAAAGCTTTATATCGCGCATCAGAGTCCCTTCTTCGATGGCGAAGGACAAGTTGGATGTGTTACTACCGAATGGGTGCTCGATGCGTGCGGACAGAGTGTGCGCCGTGAAGGTTCACATAGGGAGCCAAGAGTTCGACTTGCTAGCGTCATTACTGCCGTTAGTAGAGTTCGACATTATATTTGGAATGGATTGGTTGTCAGAGCAGAAGGCTTGGATCGACTGCGACCGAAAGGAGGTCAAGCTGGGTGTAGGGCGGGAGACTACATTCGAGGGGCTGAAGGGGTCGAGCAAGACACTGATGTCTGCTCTTCAGGTGGTAAAGGCAGTTCGTGCTGGTGCAGAGCTGTTCTTCGCAATAGTTGGGGCTGTGGAGCCAAAGTCCACGTTGGATAGCATTCCCGTGGTTTGCGAATACCCCGATGTGTTCCTGGATAGTCTTCTCAGGGCCCCACCGCAGCGGGAGATTGATTTCACCATCGAGCTCATGCCGGGGGACAAACCGGTGTCACGTGCTCCGTATAGGTTGGCGCCTAAGGAGATGGCAGAGTTGAAAGTTCAGCTAGAGGAGCTGATGGAGCAAGGCTATGTGCGTCCAAGCTCGTCGCCTTGGAGCGCACCGGTCCTCTTCGTTAAGAAGAAGAACGGGAGTATGCGGCTGTGTATCGACTACAGAGAGTTGAACAAGCTGACGGAGAAGAATAAGTACCCGATCCCGAGGATTGATGATCTCTTTGATCAGTTAGTCGGATCGTCGGTATACTCCAAGTTGGACTTGAAGTCGGGGTACTATCAGCTAAGGATCAGGGAGTGTGATATCCCGAAGACGGCGTTCAGTACGAGGTATGGGCATTTCGAGTTCACGGTCATGCCGTTTGGACTGACAAATGCGCCATCAGTATTTATGGACTTGATGAACAGGACGTTCCGAGATTTCTTGGATCGCTTTGTGATCGTCTTTATTGACGATATATTGGTGTACTTGCAGTGCGAAGAAGATCACTTCAAGCACTTGCATCTGGTGTTGGAGACTCTGAGGAGGAATGAGCTTTATGCGAAATTCTCCAAGTGCGAGTTCTGGCTACCCTCAGTAGCGTTCCTTGGTCATATAGTAAGTGGGGAAGGTATAGCGGTGGATCCGGCGAAGATTGTTGCGATACAGGAGTGGCCTGCGTTGTCTTCTGTCGCGGAAGTCCGTAGTTTTCTCGGGCTTGCCGGATATTACAGGCGCTTCGTAGAGAACTTCTCGCGGATAGCATTACCTCTCACGAAGTTGAAAAGGAAGGATCAGAAATTCTTGTGGACGCAAGAGTGCGTGCAAGCTTTTGAGGAGCTGAAGAGGTGGTTGACCACGGCGCCAGTACTTAGTTCGCCGAGTGGGACCGAGGGCTTCGAGGTGTATAGCGACGCTTTAGGTAGTGGCTTGGGCTGCGTATTGTTGCAGCATGAGAGCGTGATAGCGTATGGATCGCATCAGTTGAAGGTACATGAAAGAAATTATCCGGTGCATGACTTGGAGTTGGCGGCCGTGATATTTGCACTCAAGTTGTGGAGGCACTACCTTTACGGCGTAAGGGTCGATATATACCGATCACAAGAGCCTAAAATACTTGTTGGATCAAAAGGACCTTAATATGAGGCAGAGGAGGTGGATGGAGTTCCTTGGGGACTACACCTTCAAAATACATTATGTACCCGGGAAGGGCAACGCAGTTGCGGATGCGCTGAGCCGCAGAGCTCCCGCCCGAGCCAACTGGTTGTCGGTGCATGATGAGCGGCTAGTACGGGAGTTGGAGGAGCTTGAGATCTGTTGCGTTGACAAGCAGACGAGCCCCAAAGCAATGTTAAACTGGACAGAAGTGCAGTATGACCTGGCTGACCGGGTTCGGCAGGCATTGGAGTTAGATGACTCCATGAAGGAGCTTATGGAGGCCACTCTGGATGGGTCAAATTCCCAATTCTCGGTGGAAGATGGTTTATTAAGGAAGGATCATCGGTTGTGCGTCCCGAGTGGGGGTAACCTCCGGGCGGAGTTGATGTACGAGGCTCATCATACCAAGTACTCAATCCACCTAGGGAGCAGGAAGATGTATTGTGATCTCAAAAAGTTGTTTTGGTGGCCGGGGCTCAAGAAAGATGTGGCGTTGTACGTAGCAAAATGCCAAACGTGCGCCTTGGTGAAGGCGGAATGCCAAAAGCCGGGAGGATTTCTGAAGTCCTTGCCTATACCGGAGTGGAAATTCGACGATGTATCTATGGACTTTGTGCACGGGTTGCCAAGGTCGCAGAAGGGGAACGACGCCATCTGGGTGATCGTAGATCGGCTAACCAAGGTGTCGCATTTCATTCCGCATAGGAAGGATGATCCAGTGGAGAAACTGGCAAAGTTGTATGTTGACAATATTGTTAGACTGCATGGTGTGCCCCGTAGCATTGTGAGTGATCGCGATGGGCGGTTCACGTCAAATGATTGGAGGTTGGTGCAGCAGATGCTGGGAACAAAGTTAAAGTTCAGTACAGCTTTCCATCCGCAGACGGATGGGCAGACCGAGAGGGTCAATAGAACGATGGAGGACATGCTACGCATGTGTGTTCTGGATTTCGGTAAGCATTGGGAAGACCACCTATATTTGGTGGAGTTTGCGTACAACAACAGCTACCAATCAAGTATACAAATGGCGCCCTTCGAGGCCCTGTATGGTAGGAAGTGTCGCACGTCGTTATCGTGGCTTGAAACGGGTGAGGCAAGGTTGTACAAGAAGCAGGAGGTGGAGAGTGCTACCTAGTTAGTGCGGATCATTCGGGAGCGCTTGTTGATCGCACAGGACCGGCAGGCGAAGTATTACAATGCCAAGCACCGGAACGTGGAGTTCGCGGTAGGCGATTGGGTATACCTGAAAGTGAAGCCGTTCAAGGGGGTTTCGCGGGTGAGACGCTTGAAGAATCTGAGCCCAAGATACCTTGGACCTTTTGAGGTTCTGGAGCGAGTCGGCGAAGCTGCATACCGTTTGAAGCTATCGGTGGAATTAAGTGGATTACATGATGTGTTCCACATTTCTGTGTTGCGGAAGGCGGTGCAAGAGCCTTCGCAGGTGATCGCGGTTGACCAAGTGCCGGTGGACGAGGGGTTGACGACTAGGGTCAAGCCCATTCGTATTGAAGATGTTGAGGTCAAGAGACTCCATAACAAGGAGATCCGGATGGTTAAGGTCCGGTGGGATAATTGCGGGCGTGAGGAGCTCTCTTGGGAACGGGAGCAGACTATGCTCGAGGAGTACCCGGAATTGTTCCGCTCAGGTACTGTTTTACGTTAAGCCCTGTTTTTCCTTTATTAATTTCGTGGGCGAAATTCTTTAAGGGGGGTAGAATTGTAACACCCCAAAATGTTGTAGGAGCGACGGGGATCGATTTTGGCCAAGGCAGATTTTTGGTGCAGGTGACACGGGCCCCGACACGGGCGTGTCGAAGGCCGTGTCGGGCGTGTCGAGCTCGGGCCGTGTAGTCGACCAGTTCAGGTCGACGATGGTCGTGTGGTGGAACACGGCCTAGGATACGGGCGTGTCCCAGGCCGTGTCACACCTGGGCTGTGCGGTTGGGTACACGGGAAATGACACGGGCACGAACACGGGCGTGTCTAGTTTGACACGGGCGTGTTTGATGCCGTGTCACCAAGCCGTGTACCTCTCTGACTGCGAAGTGTTGATAAATTGCACACGGGGGGCGTGACACGGGTCCCGACACGGGCGTGTCGCAGGCGACACGGGCGTGTCGGAGGCTGTGTCACATGCCGTGTTGCTGGTTTACAATCTTGGTCGAGACGGCGAATGAGCTACACGGCCAGGCACACGGCCGTGTGCCAACCCATGTTCGGCCCAGATTTTATGATTTTGGATTTAATCCGGGCCGTTCGTTTCCTTGGCTTTGGATCCGACGGTGGGGGGCTGCTCCTGGGTGGTTATAGTCGGGAAATAGGGTTTATAAACCCATTTTCCATTGGCCAATCTCTCTCTAAAACCTAGAGAGAAGGGAGAGCTTGGAGGAGGAAGAAGGAGGTCAACTCCGGCGGCCGGTGGAGATTCGGGGCTCCAAATCGCGAGCCGTCTTCGGATCTGCGGAGGCAAGGAGATTGCGGTGTTTTTCATCCGCATAGATTTTCATGGCGCCGCGGAAGAACGCAAGGGTAACGATTTCTCATCCTTGGGCATGTGAAGCCTCTTTTCCTTTGCATAGGAAGCCCTCTCTCGCGAGTGAGCAAAGAGTTGGAGCGTTCCTTGGGATAGATATGTAAAGTCCCCCTTACGTAGAGTCCGTATGCGAAAACGGACATAGGCATTGTGTGTGAAGCCTATCCGAACAAGTAGAGCCGGATCGGTGATGTTGCATTGCATATGAACCGGGGAAGACTCCGGGTGTTTGGGCGTTTTTCGGGTTTTCTACGTGGTAGATTGCATCAGGGAGCCTTGGAGATTAACTCCAAGGTGCACCCGGAAAACTGGGCAAAAGTGGGTTTTGCCAACACGGTGGCCGGGGAGCCAACGTGAACATAACCGGGTTATGTGATTATTGTGGTGGAAACGGGACTCGGTGAGTCTTGGCCTGCGCATATGGCTTAAATTGTCGTTGCGGTGTGAGCACGGGTCAGGCGGAACCGTACCCGGTCTATGTCGTTCGGTAGGACCGTTGGCATGGATGAGGGTCTTCGGCGGTCTATGGCTTAAATTGCCGTGACCAAGGCCAGGAAGGCAAAATGCTCATATGGATGACCGTCCAAGAGGCGGTGGTGGTTTGGGAACGTCTATGGCTTGAATTGACGTGACGTTGGCCGGTTCGCCGAGAATGTGCCCTGAGTGCACGGGGTGTGTGGCTGTGCGAGCCTGCGCCTGTGGTGAAGTGCAAATACTTTATATAATTGCCTATGCTAATAAAGTGCAGGGAAAGAGCATTGCCGCCCCGAGTGTGGGGGCGGGATCGTTATAATTTGGTCAGCATTGCTGACCGTTGCTATTGTTTGCCACCGGGCGGTGGTTTGTGGCTTGCAGGTGCTGCGGAGCAGAGCGGGAAATAGCGGGCTAAAGCCCTTGTTGCTGTGCCGGCCCTCGAAGGCCTTATTGCTTATGTTTCTTTTCTGTTTTTCATGTATGGCCGGCCTGCGAGCCGAAGTATGAAAACACTATTTTGTTAAGTGAACAATGTAAGGCCTTAAGGCCAGTTCTCTTTTGTGTATGATTACATTCCTGAGTTTGTAGTGGACATTCATGCTTTGTAGCAGGGTTCTTGTTCTCTTTGCAACTGTATAAAATTGCTTCCGCTAGGTGTTGTGTAGGACGTGGTGATTGGTTGAATGGTCTCAATGCGTAACCAACCGGTCTGCTCGTAGTATATGGCGTCGGGCCCCGGCCGGACCTACTGCTATATGATATACGACGGATAGGGGTGTTACAATACGGGTCCATCATCATCACTTGATGTGGATGCATCAGAGTTTGGACTAGTCTCATAATCAGATTCTGAGGATGAGCTTGATAAGGAATGTACCTGATCTAGTCCAGGCTGATCCTAACAGGATTCTTCTTCTATCATGGCCATTAGCCCATAACTTCTGTAATCATCTTTCTCATCATCATCCTCCTCTGAATCACTGTCTGAATGTGATATAGGGGCCATAATCTCTATTCTTGCATCTGGATAGACATCATCTTTATCTGTGTCACTGAACATAGAGGGCAGTGGGGCTCTTATTCCTATCCTGGCTGCAGGATAGTCTTCATCTTCTACAACAGTTGAAAATAGCCCATTGTAAGTCTTTTCCTTTCTACAGACTTGAAGCTTCATTGAGCTCCACTCCTTATGGTTCCCCCTAAACCCATAAGTATAAACCTTTTAGCTATCCTTTCAGATCTACTCAGACTGTTAAGTCCTTTTTGAGCAACCTTCCTCTGATACCACTTGAAAGTCTTTAGTTTCAAGGATATCTAAATCACCTAAAGGGGGTGAATAGGTTTCTTAGACTCTTGTGACTATCTTTAATTTTCTTTGTTTTTTAGGTGTGTTGAGTTAGCTTGCTTTCAATAATACAACACAACACGCAATGTTTATAGTGGTTACCCAGATTATGGGTACGTCCACTTTACCTCCCACCTTTCTAACAACTTGTTAGACAAGGCACTTCTCTAATCTTGGCTCCTAAGAGATTACAACACGATCCCGCAGGACCACTCAGTCTCCTCCAAGACTTAAAGCTCAGGCACAAAGCCTTAGAACTCAGTGATCCAAAGATCACCTACCTTAGGCCCAAAGGCCCTACAACTCAGGCTGGGAGGACAGACCTACCTCGGAGAGAATGACTCTCCTATAGCTCAAGTACAAAGGCCCTACTTCAGATCCAAAGGATCCTGCGACTCAAGCACAAGTGCCTTACAACTCAAAGAGAATGACTCTCCTACCTCGGGCTCAAAATCCCTACCTCAGATCCAAACTAGATCTTACTCTCAGGCCAAAGCCCTACCTCAGATTCTCTATAGAATCCTACCACTCAGGCCAAAGCCTTATTACTCAGATCCACACAAGGATCCTACACTCAGCCTTTATATATTCAGGCTTACAACTCAGATCCAAAGGATCCTATAGTAGAAAAGGTTTGTTTTTAATATTTGACTCCAGAGAAAATGTTCTATGAGCCTGCCTTCTTGAGCTGAGATGAACTCAACCCTACCTTCTTCACACCAACAAGAATAGATCTTCAATGAACAGCTACTTGTTTTGTAAATACCTTGCAGTGAACTGCTTCTTACTAAACTGAGAAAGAAACTCTAACTTCTTCTTCCTCAGAAAGGGAACTTTTTGATCTTGCAGTTGAAGACAAGATGTATCCTATAGCTTCAACCAGCAAACTATCTGTGAATCACAGACCACTTGAGAGCAGGTTCTTCTTCCTTCTTTCCTGAGCAAACTCAGTGTTGACTTCTACTTTATAGCTTCTAGAAAAAGTTCTTCAGAAAATTACTTGCTGGAACTGTGAAGTAACTGCAGTTAGGGTTATCCCTCTCTACTACTTCTTTCTTATAGAGATGTCCCTGAACCTGTTGTTGATGGTGAGGATGTCAACAACTAACTCTTATTTGCTTCTAGTTGCTGCAGCAAGGGTAAACCTTGTTTCTCCTTCTTTTACCTCAAAAATATCTTCTGAACTTGCTATAGCAGGTAAAGATAGCAACATCAACTTGGATCGGCTTTCAGATTAGCTTCAGCTAGGTTAGACTTTGCTTTTTCTTCTTCTTTAGAGAAAAGTCTCTGAACTTATTGTTGATGATGAGGATGTCAACAACTAACTTTAAAAATTTCAGATCAAATGGCTAGAACTTGTTCTTCGAAGCTCTGCAACAATGGTCGAGGAAGAAAATGAAGTCCAAATGATTCTAGAAAGCTAATCTCTTCGATCTAATCTCCGCATCTTTTATTCTACCGATCAACGACTATTTTGATCAGTGGGACCCACTGAAATTGACAGCTGCAACATTACTTTAACAGCCAAAAGTCGTACAGTAGGCCTGCGGCGCCGTTTGTCGCGTACTGTAGCCATCCCGCCACATTTTGACTTTTGTTGACTTTTGCTAACGTCAGCATTTGTGGACTTAATCAAATTCAATCTCTTTAGAATAGGCGTTAAGTGAACAAGTTTCACTCAATGCCAAAACACTTAGACAGATTTCTGCCTTACTCCAGCATTGAGAGTGTTGAGTGAACAAGCTTTACTCAATGCTTTTGGCCTTAGCCAATCTTTCTACATCTCAAGCATTGAGAGCATTGAGTGAACAAGCTTCAATCAACGCCAAAGTAATTAGATAGTTTTCTGTCACTCAGCGTTGAGTGAGCCTTCATCACTCAACGCCAAAACCCTTAGTCGTATTTCTTAATGAAAGCATTGAGGCAGGGCTTGTGTACCTGAGTTGTAGGAGATAACTTCTCTGAGTGGTAAGGCTTTGTGCCTGAGCTATAGGTCTTGGAGGATACTGAGAGATCTTGAGAGATCTGAGTTGTAAGCTCTTTGGAGCTGAGTTTTGGAGAAGTGCCTTGTCTAACACACTATTAGAAAGGTGGGAGGGACAGTGGATGTACCCATAATCTGGGTAACTACTTTAAATCTTGTGTGTGTTATTGTTGGTTGTATTTAAAGCTAAGTATAACTCAATCACCACACACCTAAAATAGGAAAAATATAAAAAAGGCCTATAACCTATTCACCCCCCACCCCTCTAGCTATTAGCTACTCTTGAATCTAAAGACTTTCAGAAATAGTTCCTCTTCTTCTCAAGAGCATGCTACGACAGATTCAGAGAAGATTAAAGGATCATCTAGAATCAGGTCTTATAATCATTATGATCTTCATATATAAAGATTCATCGGAAGTTCCAGAGATCATTTCAACAAGTCCTCAGAAATCTGCTAAGAGGATACAATAAGAAGATTACATCTACATCAAATCTTCTTTTATTTTCTCATTTTAAATCTTATTCACTTTGAGAAAAGAGTTTTTAGAATCCCTCTTCAAAGGATTCAGTGATTGGTTATAAGAATCTCCTTATCAAAAGACTCAGACATTGTATTGGTTCAAGATATCGTTATCAAAAGATCCAATGATTGGTTCTAAGAGTCTCCTTATCAAAAGACTCAGTCACTATTGATACTGAATTCCTACCAAGGGGGCAGAAGAGTGGTTGTACGCAGATTTTGGGGAAAAATTATAAATTTTTGTGTCTCTTGTGCATTATATTTTCTGTGATTGTTCATTTATTATTTTGTGATTTTAATCATCTGCATATTATTTCCGTTATTAACTTGTGAATGTGCAAATTCTGTGAAGTGTAATAGTTAAATTCTAAAATAGATTTTATTCTCTATTCACCCCCTCCCCCTCTAGAGAAAACTCCGAGGAATAAGATAATTGTTCTCCTCCTTTTAATTGGTATTAAAGGGAAGGTTAATCAAGAATTGGTTAATCTAGAATATATTGATCAAGAAAAGGTTAACTCCTTGTTATAAAGATCAGAACAGTTATATATATATATATATATTTTTAATTTCAAAAGAGAAATGTCTTCTAATACATTCAATGGATTTATATCAACAAGGCCTCTAGTGTGTAATCTTGAAAAGTTTACAGTCTAAAAATTTAGAAATAGATTATACATGAATTCTATTGATGAAGGTATTTTTGGGTCAATTTTGATAGGACCACTAATGCCTTATAAAAGGGATGCTGAAAGAAATATCACAACAGAATAAGTACTAAGATGCAAATAGAAAGATGAAGATAAAAGATTAAAATATTGTGATGCTAAGGCAATGAACATATTAATCTCAACTATGTCAGATGATGTATTTCAAAAGTTTGCATGATGTCAATCTGCAAAAGAGATATGAGAATTAGTATCAAGAATTGTAGATGATAATTTCAATGAAAGAAAGGATAGAAGATCACTCTTAATTTCTCATTAAGAGAATTTTTAAAAGAAAACTGATGAATCTATAGTAGAAATTTATGATAGATTAAGCATGATAATCCATGAGATGAAGGGATTGAATAAAGATATATCTTTTACTGAGAAAAATGATAAATTACTCATGTGCTTCCCAAGTACATGAGATTCTAGAATTTGGGCCATCAGAGAATCAAGGTGGCACAAATAAATTATAATAGATGTTTTGCTAGGAAAGTTGAAATCATATGGAAAACTTCTAAAAATTAGAACTAAAATAGAAGCAAAGGAGAATGGCTCAACATCTAGAGATAAATCAGTTGCTTTTAAAGTTACTGAAAATGAACCATCTATACCAAAACAAGAGATTTTCAATCTACCGACAAGAAGATTCGGGAAATGGGTCAAAATAGAAAACTTCAGAAAAGGAGATAGATATATGAATAGATGAAAATTTGATAAAACTCCTTGTAAGGACATGATCTGTTTTCATGTAGAAAGCCTAAACATATACCACACGAATGTCCAGATCAACAAAAGAAAAGATCAAATACCAAGGATCAAAAGAAATAATACATGAAGAGAAAGTATAAGGAAAAGAGGAAAGGTTTTATTGTTGAAACCTGGAGTGATACAAGTTCTGAATCCAGTTCTTCATCAAATAATGATGAAGAAACTGATGCTAAAGAAGCATGCCCTATAGCTCTAGAAAAAAAAATCAAACCATGATATAAATAAGCTACCTGATTATTTTTATGATATTGATTTTATATCAGAAGAGTTTAAATTAGATTTTATAAAGTTTTGAGAAGATTAGTTTGAATCTGAACAATAAATTAAATACTTAAGAAAAGAATTAGATGAATTACAATGTTGAACTAAAAAAATTAGAGAAACAAAGCTCAAATCTAATTATAATGAATAGAAAAATACAAGTTAGGTTAGCTCAAATAAAAGGTTTAGATAACATTTTAGGAGATAGGAATTAGAAGCAAAATCAAATAAATAAGAATCACACAAAGAAAGTAACTCATCTAGATTTTGGTAACAAACCTATTAATCTAAATGAAGTATCAATGTACAATAAATCAATAATTTTGGTTAAAAACAAAGATAATCAACCAACGAATAGAAGAGAAAATGATTTAATAAAACCTACTAAGTTTAACATGGAAACATCATTAGAAATCAATAAGAGAATTATGAAAAAGAAATTTCAGGAAATTCAACATTTGAATATCACAAATCTTGCTCACTGGAAATATGAGTCAACTAAACATCAATTAAATTTATCAAAAACATAATTCAAAGGGGTTTGATTTGGATCATATCAAAGAAAACATCAAAAATACAACTCTAATAGCTAGGTTTGATACAAACATTATTAATGATTATCATAACTATGAGAATGTGTGTACAAATTGTTTAAGAAAAGGTCATGGCACCAAAAATTGTTGGATTGATAGACATATTTATTATCATCCAAAGGGATATTTTAATAAACCTTCATATACCTTTATTACTCCTTTAATGGTAGAATGAGCAATGGGCCTAAGATAATCTGGGTTCCAATCAACTCTTAAACTATGAAAATTATTGAAAATATTCTTATATGAATGATATAAACATACATTTTTTATTTGATCTATTGCTAGAAAAAACCAGCAAAAAACTTAAAATTTAAGTCTGTATTCGACATAACATTGAATAGAAGTCGACGAAATGTCAAATTCTATTCAACGCAATGTCTAAGAGTTGGTGACTATGAAGAGTTAAGAATTTTATCAACGCAACGTCGATATAAATATCAACACTTGCGTCGACTAGGATTAAAGTCTTAATATGTCAAATATAACTCGACATAACATCAACTATAGAAAGGTGCGCTAAACTATTGATGCCCTAATTTGTCGACATTTCGTCTACTTTTATGTAATACGTATTTCATTCAAAACTCTTCATTTTTTGGCTCTCTATTTTGATTTCACGTTTTCTCTTGTTTAGCAAGAACACTTGTAGGAAATATAATGGCGCCAAGACGAATTTGGGATTTAGCATTGATCTGGAATCATTCAATGCAGCAACTGAGAAGTTGCAAAGAATTCTCAAATTATTCACCGATTCTAGCCTCAATAAACTTATCTCAACACGTTGCAGATTATTTGATATAGAGCTTTCTGAGTTTGTTTTAAATGTTCAGTGCAAGAATGATGGATCATTAATCAGAACCATTGCTACACAAAAGGTACATATAACAGCAGAAATGATACAGAAGACATTTGATCTCTCGTCGTGGTTTGATTCTACTAAACAATTTGAAGAAGAGATAAAAGTGGTATTAAGAATAATAAAGTTTTCAAAGGACAAGGTCAAGGAACTAATGAAAATAGATTGATCGGAGGAATATCAGTTTCTGGCAGACATTATTGGGAAAGTATTGATTTGTAAAACCTCAGCACATGATGCAATACTCAAGGCTCAACTAAATTTGATGGGAATTCTGGTGTTAGGGAAGAAGATCAATTGGGGATAAATATTGATAAGACTTATTGCACATAAGTATAATCAGAAGAAAAAATGATTATATACCTATAATGAGAGCTTTGTTGTATAATTTTCAATATCTGTGTGTATCAAAAGGAATACTAATACCTCCAGGAAAGAAGTTGTTAATAACCCTCTTCTCAAAATGGACTAGACAAATTAGTAAAACTGGATCACAAAAAGAGTCTACACCTCTATCTTCTCCACAAGATATTATTCCTTCATCTAACAGTTATGTGCCAACTCATTCATTCCACAGGAACCTATAATACCATTAAATTCACTTGCTCAAGTCACTCAGAATACCATAATGGTATACCCAACACCAGATGATATCATCAACCTGATATAATAGATACACAAATAAACACTCCTATTATATCTCAAGCAGTTCAGATAACCACTCATAACTTGTCCTCAATGCACACTCATCACAAATTCAAATAATAGTGAGTGATATACATTCTATTACTACTTCAGTTCTGTTCATGCAAGTAAAGATTTCTTCTTCCACTATTACCAGATCATTCTTAACCTCTCTAGCTTGTGAGGTTAAGAATGGGGAGAATCAGGAATAGTAAGAAGAAGAATTTGATGAGATCACATCATCTTTACTTGGACCTGATTCATTCAAGATTGCTGGAAATGAAAATGTGTTGGCTGAGTTTGAATTAGAGTGTGCATCAAACCAGAGGTAGTTCATTGTTCAAGAATTAATTACAATTACTAAAGAACAGAAGGATGCACAAAGTCTGGGGGAGTTATATATTCAAGTTGTTCAGTTAGAAAGTGTCAATGATGTTGAAGAAGAAACTCCAGTGTTTTCTACAAGATTAGTAAGTGGTACATATACTTCAAAGGGAAAGCAAGTGAAGTCATCAAGGAAAAGGAAGAAGCCTGTTATTATCAGTTTCCATCAATCAAAAGTAAAAATAAGGAAATCAATTATAAGTAATCCTCAGTCATCTCAAGAAATTCTTATAACCATTGTAGGAAATTGAAGTACTATATCATTATTTCTACCATATGTCATTCCTATTCCTCTAGAAGATCTAGATGTGCTTTGTTTGTATAATAGAACTTACAATATTCACATTATACCACTACCAAAACATTTAGCTAATAGAAGATCAAAGAAGCAAAAGCTTGATGTTGTAGCAAAATTTATCAAAGGCGAAGGTATTGTAAATTTGTCAAATGAAATGGAATAAATCATAAAATATACTGTAGAATTGGTAAAAAGGAAAATAAAACTAAGAGAAGTATATACGAGTGCTTAGAAAGACTAGGAAAGGTTAATTTTTGTACAAGGATTTCTTAAAGACAAACCTGATTATTAGAGATATAAAAGTCTAAAGCAGTACATTGAATTGACAAAAGACAAGCTGCTGGAGAAACTATAAAGTTATTTGCATGAGTTGTTTATTTCTGAAACTGCTAACAAAGCTTGTTGATAGTTAGACAAGAGTTGTAACTGCATGGATACTCTAAAGGTATACTTTTGAAAATAATATTGAAATATTCATTCTGGAAGCATCAAAATATTCAGTTGTCTCTCTCATACTTATGTCCTTTTTCTTTGTGCTTACATTATGTCTGTGTGAGTCAATTTTTTATATGATTCCTGACTTGTATTTGTAAAATCATCTTTGAAATTTTATAAAATTTGTTAAACAAAATAGGGGGAGATTATTAGGAAAAACCCTTATGATTTACCATAATAAATTACTCTAAATGATTTTACAACCTAGGGCAATTACCCATGTTATATAGAGAGGGTAATTTTGTCTTAAGAAGTCCTAAGATGTCAATAATAATGGACTTGAGAACGATACATTGAATTCAAGAGGAAAGTTAAGATTTATCAACATACGTCGACTAGAAGTCGACGTAACTCTGATTTGAAATCGACGCTACTTCGAATAGAAATAAGAGCATCAATATATGATGAAGTCAACGCTCTTTCAGAATGATGTCGACGCACCATCGATTACAGAGTTGCTTTGACAAACTATTTAAATAAAGCCAGAAGTTGATGTTACTTCGATATGAACTCAACATTACATTGAGTAATTTTCTAAACAAAGATTGTTTCAAGGATGTAATCAGAGTTAATTCAAGAAAGGTTATCATTGATTAATTGTCTTCCTAGAGCGTTAGATTCTCAGCTATATATATACAGAGATTCTTGAGAACATAAACAGAGACATACATATATAAGAATCAATCACAGGAACAACAAAAATACGATCAGAATAGATAGATCAGATCGTGGCTTTTGATAGATTGTATTTGATAGAGAAAGATAGAAGGATTATCATCTGTGATAGTTTGTTGTTAGTGGTAGTCTAACACACCTAAAGGGGGGGTGAATAAGTGTCTTGGACTTTACTTAGAGTCTTTTCAGATTTCAGATGATAAGTAAAATTATAGTACACAAACAACAAGCACACAATTGTTTATAGTGTTTTCCCAGGGTCTGTGTACATCCACTTTCCCTCTACACCTATCTAGTAATGAGCTAGACTAGACAAACTCCTCCAAATACTCAACTCCTTGAGCTTACACTTCAGATCCCTCTGGATCTCTCAGATCTACCCCAAATCTTACCTTAGACTTATCAAGAAGTCCTACCTCAGGCACATAAGCCATATAACTCAGAGTGCTCCAACTCTTATAAGTCAAAAACCCTCCAAGTTTCCTACTACAGACTTATCCAAAGTCCTGCCTCAGATCTGCCCCGAAATCCTACCACTCAAGTTGGGAGCAAAGGCCTTATAACTCAGGCACAATGACCCTGCAACTCAGGCACAAAGGTCCTACAACTCAGGCACAAAGGCCATGCATAAAATGTAATTTAGTATTAAAACATAAGTTTAAAAAGATAAGTCCTTGAAGCTTTAACACTTTCATTGTTCTAGCTTTGCTAGATCTGGAGTAGGTTCCTGAACATAGTATTCTTCAAGTTGCACGGGTTAGGACTTGCTTCTCCTTGATCTTCTCCTCCAATAGATGGAAGATGATCTATCTTGAGTTAGATGATCTATCTTGAGTTAGATGACTCTCATTATTCTTCTAAAGGCTCTCAATAAGAACTTACTTTATCTTTTTCATAGAGCACCGTCAAACTTCTCTGGATTTTCACTTAGTGTTTTTCAGCCATGTTTCATTTTCCTAGAAGTTCCTCTTATACTCTTTTACAATCTATAACAGCCGCAGAAAATGTCTTGTCAACAATATAGATAAGAGTAGAATAGTATGTCCTAACTTTATGCACCACCGCCAAAATTGACTTCCGCCAAGCAGTCTGGGCTGTAACGTTAACCTTTTGAATATACTTTATGGTAACTCTGAGATAAGGCTTTGTTCTCAGTGGTATCTGCCTTGGCGCTGAGTTCTGCGGCTTTCAGTGACTTCTCCACTGTAATGCTGAGACAAGGATTTATTCTTAGTGGTATATCAATAATATAGTTGACCTCTGATATTCCATCTCAGCGGTATAATCCATCTTTGATCAAAGCCTTTTTTAGAGATAATACTAATTGTTATGCATACACATAATATATATGCTATCAAATATAATATGCTCTTAGCATTGTAGGTGATGTTCTTCAAATCTAGGAATATTAAGGTCAATATTCCCAACAATCTCCCTCTATTTGAAGAAGGCAGAATATCTAATAATGTTAAAGAACATTAACCTAATAAATCAACATTTGACAAAAGATATAGTAGTTAAATGTTATCTACACATGCATTATGATATAGTACACGAACTGTACGTTATCACAGATAACTATCAAAGTGAAAATAAATTATCATCAAGCATCAGACATATAATATTAACTTATTAAGCATTCAACATTATAGATTTAATAAATACAAATTAGATGTTCTAATAAGTTCATTACATATTTAATACATCAACATAATTTTTTGAATTTGAGAAACTGGATGCTTGTCCTTGGGAATGCTAGTTGATTATATTCTCACCATTTTGGTAGTAAAGCCTGAATTTTCTCCTTGAGCAGTAGCCTGCATCTCATCTTATTTGGCTTTGTTGTTTTGTCTCTTGAAGTACAAGAAAGGTTTATGAATATACTTGGAGGGCATCCTTCTTGGATTATTCCTCCTCACCAAGTTTTCTTTGTACACCCTTTCTCTAAGAGATTTTCTTTCCAGATGCTTTATCCACTATTCACTTGGATATACACTGTCAATGTTCTTTAGAAGCTGGCCATGATTAATCCAGGCATTGAATATGGTGATCCTGGAATCATCACTACAATACTCAAAGTCAGGATCTTTAGCTTACTCTGCTCTCCTTTTGTCCATGAATTCTTCATGTAGCATGATGCCTTCTCTCTTTCTTCTTACTGCAAGATGTGCATCTTGAGCAACTCTCTCTTATGTTGAAAAAACAAAATGTTTTGGTCTATTTTTTATCTAGCAGGGGAAAATTTATAGCTATCCTTATACCCTTAAGGACCTTTAGGATTTGCTCAGCATTGGACTTCTCCCCCTTTCTGGCTTCTTCAAAGATATTATTTCTCAGATTAAGGGTGTTGGACTCAAACCTACTAGACATTATCTAGAATACATTTTCCAGATCACAAAGAATAACATTTTTGTCTTGAATTGCAAATTTCATAGCCTGTATTTGAGTGTAGTACACATATTGTTCAACATAATCAACTCCTCTAATAACTTCATCTATTTGGCTCACCCAATTCTCTATACTTGTAATATCCTGAGCTGAGTCCTTCAGAATTTCATCCATTGAACTCAGAATGGTAATATTCTATTTTATAATGCTTGAAGCTAGATCAAACCATTTAGTAATTTGTCTGTTGACATGAACTGTTTCATCTTTCAGAGAATCTATATCAGTCATGATCTCTATCTTAACTTTCTAAACTTCAGTCAGTATCTTAGCTTTTACACTCTTTGTTGAGTCATCAATGTTACTTCTCATTGAAGTGGATTACTCATCCAATATATTCTTTATTGATGACAAAATTAAACTTTCTAACAAGCTGGAGGATGGTTGGGGATGGGATACTTGTGGCACATCTGTGGCATCAAGGTTTATTCTTTTCCCTTGGTCTTCTTGACCATTTAACTCAATTTTAGTGGATGTCTTAGCCACTTGGGATACTAGGAGACCTTCTCCCTGAGCTAGGACTTCAGTAGGAAGCTCCCCCTCAATCTGATCATCAGGATTCAAAAATTCATCAAGAGGATTGTCCTATAAATCCTCAATCAACTAATCCTGCTTCCCCTCAATTGGAGCATTCATCTTTTCTTGAGCCGCATGCTCTTCCACAATCTTGTCCTCTGGATCATCTAAGATTAGATTAATCTTGTCCTGAAGATTGTCTAAATCTTGTCTATCTTTTCCTGAAAATTTTTTGTAGTCTGCTCAAGCTCCCCCTCAACTAGGACACCAGTCCTTTCTTGAACAATTTTCTCCCCATAAACATCAACACCCTCTTTATGAGGTGAGCTAACATCGGCTTTATCAAGATTAACTTGTATGCTTGATACTTGAAGGTTTTCTTCTCCTTTAGTTGAGGGTGACTGGTAGGGGTTGTGGATGGCTTCAATATCCTCTCTAAATCAGAGACTTCTACCACAACTACTTTCTTGCCCTTCTTCTGGCTCTTGCTCTACTCTTTAGCCCTATTTTTGGGCAGTTACCTGACATATCTCTTTAATGTCTTAATTTTCATTCTTTTTTTGTAATGGATTCTCACTCCATGTTTCTTAGTGAAGTTTTCAGGATGGGCAGTGATTAGGTATAAGGAGAGAATTCTACCTAAGGAAGTTACATCGAGACTACTCAAAATTTTCTAGAAGATTATCAATGCTCGGTTGGTTTTCTTCTATAGAATTACCCTAGTGATCAGCTCAAGCATGGAATTTGAAATGTTATCATGAGATATTGTCTTGTATAGGATGGTCTTCCCAATAATGTCAGCCAGTAGTTTTCCTCTCTGGTTAAAGTACATCCTTTCTAGGGTACCATATGTTTCACCAAAAAACTCAAACCAATCCAATGCATCTACTATTTAGGGAAGGTACAATGCTTGTGAAATCCTTCGAGGACTAACCTTAATCTTCACATCTCCTATTTTTATTTTAAGATACTTTCAAGAAGATGAGATTTTAATATTTGAGTAGAGTTCTGACACTTTTACCTTTAGAATTAGGCTTGATTCAGACAGAATGAATTCTATCCCTCATGCTTCTAGCATTCTGATAACTTCCTTAATCTCTCCAGATGCAAAGTGGAATCCATTTCTAACTATTTCATATCCTTTATGAAGAACCTTATCATACTTTGGCGCCATTTCTTCAGAAACCTAGAAGCTGAGAATGAACTATTTTAACAGCTTTCTAGGGTTTAGGATTATAATTTAATTGAACCCTGGCACTATATATATATATATATATATATATATATATATATATATATTGATTTTAATGTTTATTTTAATTGGTTCATAGTGAAGATAAAGCGTCATCCTATAGATTGAATATAAGAAATAGAACCAATGACTGAGAATGATTGAAATTAATACAGCAGCCCATCTCAGCAGTACCATTGAGATGGGGAGACATACTGTTAAGCATTTACTCAACTGTCTTAGTGGTATAGGTGAGACTTTCTCAGCTAGCCTACTCAGCTAATCATCTCAGCTAGTCTTCTTAGCTGAACTTCTCAGCTGAACACTACCTATCTGTCAATTGGCCGACAATAAGTAAACATGAGTCAATTGAATCATGTTAATGACAGATATATACTATGGCTACCTACCTGACTTGTCACTAACTTTATGTTTTCTAGTGGCTAATAGGATTGAATTTTAACATAACTAAGTTTAAGTAACTAACACACAAGATATATCTGATCAACATGATTGTAAGTAAAAAAATTACATTCAGATAACTGGAATGACATAAAAGAGATAATTTATTCAACATTTAACATTCCTAACTCACTTTTAAAGAAAATAAACTTTGCTTCATTTAGTGGCTTAGTAAAGATATAAGATACTTGATTGTCTGTGGGGAAAATTCAAGATAGATATCTTCCCTCTCAACATATCCTTTAATAAAATGATGTCTTATTTTTATGTGCTTAGTCCTATTATGTGATACATGATTTTTAACAATAGAAATAACACATGATGAATCATAAAACAAAGGAGTTTTACTTACCTTGAAGTTGTAGTCCTCTGGTTGATGTTGAATCCACAATAATTGTGCACATCAATTCCATATAGATATATATTCTGACTATAACAATTGTGCACATCAATTCCATGTAGATATATATTCTGACTTAGTTGTGGATATGAACACACTGTTCTGCTTCTTACTACTCCGGGAAATCAATCTTCTTCTTATGGATTGACAAGTGCCTCATGTACTTTTCTTGTATTCTTTGCATCCTACAAAATCAACATCTAAATAACCAGTTAGTTCAAAATCATCATTCCTAGAGTACCACAGTCCAAGATGTTGGCTGCCCTTAAGGTATCTCAAAATCTTTTTCACAGCCGAGTAATGAGATTCCTTAGGACATGCTTGGTACCTAGCACAAACACATGTAGCTTATACAATATCAGGTCTACTATCAGTCAAATACAATAGAGATCCAATAATACACCTATACATGAATTCATTAAAAGGTTTCCCCTTTTCATCCCTTTCTAGGGATACATTTGACACCATGGGAGTTTTCATGGTGGAAGAAGATTCCATCCCAAACTTTTTAATAAGTTCCCTAGTGTACTTTTTGGGTGATGAATATCCCCTCATCAGACTATTTCACTTGGAGACCTAGAAAGTATTCTGAGCTCTCTCATGCTACTCATCTCAAACTTATCATGCATAAGATTATCAAACCTTTTACAAAGGTTGGCATCAGTAGACCCAAAAATTTTGACATCAACATAAATTTTGATTAAGAGACTCTTGCCCTTTGTTTCCTCTAGGAATAATATGATATCTATCTTCCCCCTTAAGAACTTGTTCTTAATGAAGAAGCTAGAAATGGTTTCATATCAAGCTCTAGTGGCTTGCTTTAGCCCATACAAAGCTTTTTTAAGTAAATATACATGAGATTTAAGGGTAGGATAAACAAAACCTAAGGATTGCTCTACATACACCTCTTCTTTCAGATTATTATTTAAAAAGGTAGACTTGGCATCCATGTGGTAGACCTTGAACCCTTTGAATGATGCATAAACCAAGAACATCCTAATGGCTTCCAACCATAGCCTTTGGTGACTCCTCTATCTGAGCCTCCAAAGATAACCTTCGGTCCATTATTCATTAGAGTATAGTCCTTGAGAAGACTCCTTATACCTGTCATGTGTCTTGAGCATTCACTGTTCAAGTACCATATTTGCTTTAGATTTGTACTTTAACTATCCTGTAAGAAATAATTCATTTTACCTTAGGAGCCCAATTAACTCTGGGTCTTAGGTTCTTATTAGCATTAACATAAATACCTCTGCTACTACATCCTTAGCTGGAAAGCATCTCTTTGCACTATGCACATTAGGGTTGTGCTAACTATCTATGGCAAAGTGTCTCACTTTACTACAGCACCAATATTCATGGATGTTGTACTTTCTCTTCTAAATACATCTTAAGGTAGATGGAGTATCTGAATTATCATGTTCAATTGAGAAGGCATCAGCCTTCTTCTTATTCCTCTCAGCTAAGATTTGGTTGAATGTTGAATGATAAATAATCTTACTTGACGGTACTTGTTTGAAAGCAATAGGTGTTAGCTTGGTAGCTGACATGGTGTTAATGACATCAAATACAAATAGTTTATTGTTAGTGGTAGTCTAACTCCCCCAGAGGGGGGTGAATAGGCGTATTGATGTTTTGTGGGGTTTTTTTTTGCTTTTTAGCATATATAAGAAAGTAAATCAAACACACAACAAATACATAGAGATTTATAGTGATTCCACAAGGTCTTGGTACATCTACTTTCCCTCTACACCTATCTAGAAATGATCTAGACTCGACAAACTCCTTCAAAACTCAGCTCAATTAAGCTTACACCACAAATCCCTCAAGATTTCTCAAGTATCCTCTAAGACTCTACCTCAAGCACACAGGCCCTACACTTAGGCTTATCAAGAAGCCCTACCTCAGAGTGCTCCAACTCATATAGCTCAGAAACCCTCCAAGTTTCCTACCTCAGAATTATCTCAAGTCCTACCTTAGATTTCATCTGAAATCCTACCCCTCAGGCTGGGAGTATAACCCTACAACTCAGGCACAAAGGCCCTATAGCTTAGGCACAAAAGCCCTATAACTCAGGCACAAAGGCACTATAAAAAATATTATAGAGAAATTACAACATAAGTCTAAATGTAAATAGACCTTGAATATTTGAGAACTTCTATTATTCTTGCTTGATAACAAGATCTGGAGCAGTTCCCTGAACTGAATGATCTATAGGTTACACAAGTTAGGGCTAGCTCCTCCTTCATCTTCTTCTTCTTACTGATGGAAGAAGATCACTCTTGAGTCTGCCGATTGACTCTTCCTGTTATGCTGAAAACCTTTAGCAAGAACTAACTTTTCTTTTCACTAAGAGTGTCGTCAAACTCTAACTAGATTTTAGATTTGTGTGATGGCAACCACACTATTCCATTGACTTAATGGTTTGTCTTTATAGTCTTTGACAGACTTCAATGACCTTTTGAAATGTCTTGTCAATGCATGGACAAGAATTGAATAGATTATCCCTACTTTCTGCGCCAGCACTAAAATTTACTTCCGCAAAGCAGTATGGGCTTCAATGGTAACATTTTGAATATACTCTACGGTATTACTGAGTGGCAACTTAATTCTCAGCGGTGTCTACCTTGGCACAGAGTTTAGTGGCTTTAAACTACTTTTCCATAGTAGCGCTGAGACACGACTTTATTCTCAGCAGTATCTGCCTTGGCGCTATGTTCTGCGGCTTTCAGCAGCTTCATTATAAAAACACTGAGATAAGGCTTTGTTCTCAGTAGTATCTGCCTTGGTGCTAAGTTCTACGGCTTTTAGTGGCTTCTCTACGGTAACACTGAGACAAGGCTTTGTTCTCAGCGGTACATAAATAATGCAATTGACCTATTATATACCATCTCAGCAGTATAATCCATCTTTGCTCTAAGCCTATTTTAGAGACAATACTAGTTGTCATGCATACACTTAAAGTAGATATGCTATCAAATACAATATGTTCTTAGCATTGTAGGTGATGTTTCTTCAAATCTAGGAATATTGAGGGCAATATTCTCAATAGATACTGCCTTGTCAATGTTGAGTACAAACATGCCACCAGCCAACTTCTTTGCTGGAAGGGATTTGGAAGATGCTACTTCCTTTCCCTTGAGTGTAGGGGATGGAGTACTAAATACAAATGGTTCAGAATGACCCATTTGAATTTCTTCATGGGAGCATTCAAAGCACTCAATCCCATACCCTTTCTACCTCCATAGTTAGTGGCATCTTTTCCTTTACTATGGAAACTTCCATTCTTCCAATGACCATAAATATTATCCTGGTCATACCTATTGGAAGGAAGCAAGATCTTTTGAAATATAGTCTGAGGCTTAACTAGAACCTTGCCCATTCTTTTATTCCAAGCACCTACTGCTCTTCCATTGAATTCCAATCCCCTTATATTTGTTTGGGAGGTGAATGAGTCAATAATAGGCAGCACAAATTTTGGCTTAAAGAATTGTGTCACTAGCATCCTCTCCTTGAGGAGCTTATCTTCAAGATCCTTAATGATCTTGATTTTTTTCCTTATGGTGCTAACTTGGATGATAGTGATTGCTTTCACCTAGCTTATTTCTCTTCCCATCTGAGCTAGCTGAGATGCTAACTAAGATTGCATAGATTTGGCTTACTGGAGAGAAGCAATCTCTTCAGCTTGCCACTTGACAAGCTTCTTATTCTTCTTCGAAGCTTCTAGAAGAACAACATACCTGTCAATTGAGTGACATTCATTTAAAATTTTGATCCATCATCATCATTAGAAGAACAAGATGCTTCAAAATCTGGGCAAGTTTCATACTCTAAATCAGAAGATGACATGTTAGAAATGATTACCTTATCAGGATCAGATTCATCCTAATCATCATCAGTTATTTCCATTAAGCCACATCATCCTTCTTCTTCTACATCTTCCTCATTGTCACTTTTGAGTGTGACAGAGGTGCTCCAATGCCTATCCTGGCAGCTTGATAGTTGTATTCTTTTATAATAGCATAGAACAAAATGTATGCTTCCTCTTTTCTGCATATTGACAACATCATAGAGCTCATATCCTTATGAGACTCACTTGAAGACATGGTGTAAGGTTAGACTACTCTTAAAAGATTATGGTCAGACTGTTAAATCCTTTTTGACCAACCTTCCTCTGATACCATGTAACACCCCAAAAAGACTCAAAATGAATTTTGAGGTGCAGGTCATTTTACACGGCCTGGGACACGGGCGTGTCCCAGGGCGTGTCGGGGGTACACGGCCTGGGACACGGGCGTGTCCCAGGGCGTGTCACGCAAATTAAAATGTGGCCCGAGTCAGAAGATTGCACGGCCTTAAACCAAGCCTTGAACACGGGCATGTCAGGTTAGACACGGGCGTGTCCGATGCCGTGTTCCGACCCGTGTACTGCTTGCAGCTCGATGAGGCAGGGGTGACACGGGCGTGTCTCAGGAATGACACGGGCGTGTCAGGTTCGACACGGGCGTGTCGATGCCCGTGTTCTGGTAAATCTCAGTCGGTACGAATACTGTGTGTGCCGCTTAAGGGTACACGGCCTGTGACACGGGCGTGTCACAGGCCGTGTCAGCCAAAAATTTGGGTTTTTGGGCAAATCATGGCCGTTCAGATTTCTCTCTTTTGATCCAAGGACTCAGGTGGTTTCCTGGCTGGATTTAATCCGTGAAGGCTGATGAAGATTCATTCTTCATGTGCTTAAGGAAGAGAGAAAGAGAGAGGAGGAAGAAGAAGGAGGAGGAGATCAAGCCACCGGCGGAGTTCCCATGGTCCGATTCGTGATCCAAAGCCGGCGTTGTGAAGGCAAGGCTGCTGCGGTTCTTTCTCACCGGCTAGTTTTCGATGGCTCCCAAGAGATCGACAAGGGTAACGATCTCCCTTCTTGGACATGTGAAGTCCTTCTTTTCTGCATTGCATAGGGAAAACCCTTCCCCGCGAGTGTGCGGTGGGTTGTGGTGTCCCTTGGGGTAGATATGTGAAGTCCCCCTTGTTAGAGGCCGGAATTGGAGTACGGCTCTAGGCATGCTGTGTGAAGCCCATCTGGACATGGTCTGGATTGGTGATGCTTGTTTGCATATCGGAGAAGGCTCCGTGATTATGGCTTGTGTTGCCTTGTGCCTACCTGTTGCTTGGTGCGGCAGGAAGTACTGGATGATGTCCAGGAAATGAAGAGGGTTGGATACAACTCTTGTGGCCGTGCATTGCCACTTTATGAGCAGTTGAGCCGTTGGGCTGCAACTCGATGAAAAGGCAGATTGCCGAACAGGAAAGGTGAAACCGACCCGCGCCTATAAATAGCCATGGATACTTCCGTATTCGAGGTGGCACGGCGACTTGAGCAACGGGGGGTGGCTGATCCGTACCTGCGTTAGGTCCGTCCGACTTGGAAGCCTGGTTATAGGTTTTGTTGGAGCGTCTAATGAGAGTCTTAGGCCCGCGCGCCGGAAAGACTAGAATGCTCAAATACCGTGTAGACGGTGGTGTTGACCCTGGTATTCCGGTACACCGAGAATGTGCCCTGAGTGCACGGACTGTCAGGCCGTGTGGCCGATAGTTGTGATGGCTTGAATGTGCCTGCGCGCACATAGTTGTTGTATGATGATGCCATGCTTTGCAGGGAAAGAATGCTAATGCCCCGAGAAAGGGGTAAGATTGTTATAATTGGGTCAGCTGAATGCTGACCGTTGCATTGTTTGCCACCGGTTGGGTGGATTGTTCCCGTGCAGGTGCTGGAGAGCCAAGTGGTAAGTGAAGGGCTGAAGCCCTACTGCTGTTGCTGCTGCTGCTGCAGCTAGCCCTTGAAGGCTAAGCGAATGTTTTGGCTTATTTGCTTTTACTCATGTATGGTCGGCCTGCGCGCTGAGGTTTGTAAACCATACGTTGTGAAAAGAGGAACTGTAAGGCCTTAAGGCCAAACTCTATGTATGTGTGTACATTCCGTGATTATATATAAAGGTGGTTTATATATTGGACATTCCTGGTTAGAGTTCAAATTACTACTTAAAGCTTCCGCTAGAATGCTCTGAGTTAGGATTCGTGTTTGGTTTGGTATTATCCTGTGACCTCACCGTCTGTTTGTGGCATATAGTGTGGGGCCCCGGCCGGACCTTCTACTATACGTCATTTAACGGATGGGGTCGTTACATACCACTTGATAGTTTTTTGTTAGTGATAGTCTAACTCACCTAGAGGGGGTAAATAGGTGGCTTGCACTTTACTAGTGTCTTTTCAGATTTCAGCATATAAGTAAAATTATAGCACACACACAACAAGCATATAGTTGTTTATAGTAGTTCCCCAAGGTCTGGGTACATCCACTTTCCCTCTACACCTATCTAACAATGAGCTAGACAAGGCAAACTCCTCTAAATACTCATCTCCTTGAGCTTACACTTCAGATCTCTTATGATCTCTCAGATCTATCCCAGATACTACATCAGACTTATCAAGAAGCCATACCTCAGGTACACAGGCCTCACAACTCAAATTGCTCCAACTTTTATAACTCAAAAACCCTCCAAGTTTCCTAACTTGGACTTATCCCAAGTCCCACCCCAGATTTACCCAGAAATCCTTCCACGCAGACTGGGAGTATAGCCCTATAACTCAGGCACAAAGGCCCTATAACTCAGGCATAAAGGCCCTATAACTCAGGCACAAAGGCCCTATAAATCAGGCACAAAGGCCCTACAAATTTTGAATAAAGACCCATAAGACCTTGAAGCTTTAACACTTTTGTTATTCTAGCTTTGATGTATAGATCTGGAGTAGGTCCTTGAACAGAGTATTCTTCAGGTTGCATAGGTTAAGGATTACTCCTCCTTGATCTTATCCTCCAACAGATGGAAGATGATCTATCTTGAGCCAGATGACTCTCCTTATACTTCTGAAGGCTCTCAAAAAGAACTTACTTTATCTTTTTCACAGAGCAAAGATGATCCTATGATGCTTATTTATAAAGTTTCATCAAAAGATTTCCCTTTTCATCCTTGTCCAAAGAAACATTTGATCACAATGGAGTGCTCATAGAGGTTGCACTCTCTATTCCAAATTTCTTGATTAACTACTTAGTGCTTACTCTGGCAGATGAAGATTTTATCCTCAGATTGTTTCACTTAGAGGCCTAAAAAATATTTCAGCTCTCTCATACTATTCATTTCAAAATTCCTTTGTATCAAGTTAATAAATTTTTTGCAAAGATTATCATCTATAGATCCAAAGATAATGTCATCAACGCATATCTAGACTAGCAATATATTTCCCTTAACTTCCCTTAGGAATAATGTCTTGTCTATCTTTCTCCTTAAAAACTTATTTTTAATGAGAAAGATGGATATGGTTTTATACCAAGCTCCGGGTGCTTATTTCAACTCATACAAGGCTTTTCTAAGAAAATAAAAATGATTAGGTAAGTTAAGAATATTAAAACTCGGGGGATGATCTATATATACTTCCTACTTAAGGTCTCCATTAAGGAATACGGATTTCACATCCATTTGGTAGGCTTTAAAACCATTATGAGTTGTATTAGCTAAGAACAGCCTAATTGCCTCCAATCTGGCCATTAGTGCAAAAGTTTGGTCAAAATCAATTCCTACTTTTGTATGTATCCTTTTGCCACCAGACTTGCATTATTCTTAATTATTACTCCATGTTCATCCATTTTGTTACTATTGATCCACTTGGTTCCAATTACATTCGAATTTTGGGGTCTGATAACTAGCTTTCACACCTTTAACCTCATGAACTGATTAAGCTCTTCTTACATAGCCACTATCCAAGCAAGATCTAAGTTGGCTTCTTTAAACTTCTTTTACTTAATGTGGGATAGCAAGTCTTCTTGTTTGCACACCTTGACTTATGTCCCCAACTATAAGGTTTGGTGGTTGATCTTTTTGATGCCTTAAAGTTATTTATAGTCCTCTTATAGTCTCTAATGCTTCTTCTGATACAGTATGATCTGCTACAACCTATTCAGGGAGACTTCTTCTTGAACCCAATCATCACCTTCAATAATTGCATCTGGTGAGGTTGACTCTTTGGTTGTATTATTTTCACCAATAGTTAGATCTTTCATCCTTTATTTGATATTAGCATCAATGGAAGAACTATGCAAGCTCTCATGTATTAAAATTGAGTCATCAAATACAATATTTATTGATTACTCACACACTTGCTTTTCTTATTATAAATTATATAAGCTTTACTGTTGGAGTTGTACCTCACAAAGATGCCTTCAAAGTATTTTTCAACAAATTTAGTAAGATACGATATCTCATTATTCAGCACATAACATTTACTTCCAAAGATTTTTAAAGTAGAACAATATTGATTTCTTCCATTCATTAATTCACAGTAATTCTTATTGTAATTCTTGTTGATTATAACTCTATTTTGCGCATGACAAGCTATGTTGATTACTTTAGCCCAGAAATATTCTGGTAGTGAAGAGTCACTCGGCATAGTTCTACTATCCTTAATAAGTGCTATATCAGCTACTCCATTTTATTGTAGAGACCTAAGAGAGGAAAATTATTGAAAGATACTGAGACCTTTACAAAATTCTTTCATAGCTCCATACTGAAATTCTGTACTATGGTCACTTCTACTTTTGACCACAGAATAGTTCATTTTATTCTGGATTTACTTGACAAAAACATAAATATGTCTAATATGTCTATCTTTCTTTTTAGAAAAAACACTCATGTAAATCTAGAGTAATCAACAACAATCACAAAAAATGTATGATTTCCCTCCCAAACTACAAATTGGCATGAGACCAAACAACTCTATATGCAAAAGGTATAAGCACCTTATGGAATCTTAGAACTTGTGCTCTTAAAGGAAGATCTTGTTTGTTTGCCCATTTGGCATGCATAATATGAGCCATCATGCAATGCACTTCTAGTTAGGTCCATCTCTTACTTAGTTTTCAGTAAATAGTTTATTTATCGTCTTATAATTTATAAGAGCTGGTCTCTTGTGCTACTGGACACAAAAGGATACTATATCATTTGCTACTAAACATATAGGTGTGTAAGAATCTAAACAAAGAAAGTTTAAGTTGTATATATTTCCACTCTAGTGCATATTAGTATTATTTCAAAGTCAATAGATCTCTTAATCATACATTTTTTTTTCTTGTGGAACTTAACAACATAACCTAAATCACAAAGTTGGCTTATACTTGTAAGGTTTGTTACAATCATTGCACATCAGCTACCTTTATTGAGGAGACTATGTTAATAGTAATCATTTCATAGCCTTTTGTTAATTCTCTATCAAATCCGCCAAAGAGGACAATAGAGGTGATCTCCTTGAGTAGGCTTCTTGTTCCAGTCATAAGATTGTTCCAGTCATATGACTGGAACATCCAGTTTCCAAGTACCATACAGAATTTCTGTTAGCCATTGAACAATCCTACAAAACATATTACCTTATCTTAAGAACCCAAAGAGTCTCGGGTCCTTGGTTCTTGCTAGCCACTACAGATGTTTCTTAGTAATATTATTAGTCATGTTATTATTATTTGTTATAGGTACTATTGTACTTAACCAAATATCTCAAAATGACCTATTTTACCACAACACCAATAGTCAAATTTGTTATACTTTAAATTCCTCTTCTTCTGAATCATTTGTGAGTGAAGAGTAGATGCTTGTGAACAGAAGAGAAGGTACTAGAATCACTGCCATATGTTTGTTTATTTTATAGATATGTGTCTGAGTGAGGCATCACAGTCACAATTTTTAGCTTGACAACTAGCTTTTGAGAATAGTCTTTGCATTTTCTTTTGGTGTTGGTGCAAAAGAGCCAAACACAAAGGTCCATGATTTTTCATATTATCTTCTCATGTGGTGCCTTGAGTGCACTAATTCAAAGATCTTTCCTATTACTCCAGTGTTGTGGATTTTTAGTGCCACTTGTGGAGCACTCATGTGATATATGTCCATAAGAAAGATCCAGACCATATTTGTTGCTTGGTAATAATACCTTTTGAAAAATAATTTTCCTTAGTATAACCTACACCTCCTCTATAAGGCTCAGAGAAGCTATCAATGATTGAGAGCATTGTCTGTGGCTTAGAAAATCTATCCACGAGCTTTCTTTCAGTTAAGAGTTTGCCCTCCAAATCCTTGATAACTTTTCTTTTTGATTTTGTTTTGGCTTAAGCTTCACACTTCTTTTGAAGCATCATCAAGTCATAATTCATTTTTATTTTTATTTTATTATTTTCTCATCCATCTATGATTTGAAAGACTTGGGAATGTCTATTTCCTCAGCCTGATCCTTGACCAATTTTTTTACTTCTTTTTAGTGCTTCTAGACTATCACTAAATTAGTCCAATAAATCAAAATAACACTCATCATCAGATGATGAACTTTCTTCTAATTTAGAGTCTGAGGTATATAGTTTATCTCTTATGCATACCTAAGCAGGATGTGACTCATTCTGGTTGTCACATCCTGACTTTCTTTCTCTATCATGGTCATGAGCCCAAAGCATTCATCTTCTTCAGATACACTTTCTGACATGGATAAGGGTGCCCTTATGCACACCTTGGCAAAAGGATAATCACTCTTATTCTAATCTTCAAACTATGCAATAAGCCCAAGATAGGCTTCTTCTTCAGATTCAGAAGAGCTGATGTTGCCATCACTCAAAGTTTTGGTATTTTTGGCTATGAAACTCTTCTCATTCTTCTTTCCCTTGAATGACTACTTTTCTTCATATTTTGCATTTTCTCTCCTCTTTGTAGGACAATTAGCAATGATATGGCATGCCTTCTTGGAAAAATAATAAATAATATTAGTAGAAAAATATTTATTCTGTTTAGTATCATATTTGCTCTCTTTGGACTTGTGCATTGACTTGTCATTGTAGTAATTTGACTTCCATGAGCTGGAAGAGGAAGATCTATTCTTCCTTTGCCTATTTTGCTTAGGAGCTTTTTAAATTGCTTGGAGAATAAGGATAGTTCTCCATATGTCAGCTCTGAACCTGAAGTGTTGACTTTAAAATCCTTTTAATCAACATATCTTTTATGTGGAATAGGAGATTCCTCTTTGCTTCTCCTGAAGCTTTCAGCTTTGAAGGCTATAGACTTGTCCTTGGAGTAGGATCTGCTGCTTTTCTCTTCGGTCTTCCTTATATTTAGTTGCGGCTCATGGGACAATAACTTTCTAAATAAGGTTTAGGGCTCCATTCTATATAGATTCTCCATTCCTCTAATGCCACATATTTTTTTATGTCTCATTCCTTATTCAGTGATTTAAGGAATTTGTCATTTAAATCATAATTAGAGAACTCTCTTGCATATATCCCCAATCCATTTACTATTTTGAAGAACTTCTCAAAGCACTCAAATATTGAGTCTTTTTTGTCTTGCCTGAATGCCTCATACTCTTGATTCAGCAGAGACTTTCCATCATCCCTCACTTCTTTAGTTCCGTCCATGAATACTATGAGAGAATCCTACATATGCTTTACTGTCTTGCAGTGGATTAGATATTGGAAGGTTGAGACATTAATAGAACAGATCAAGATATTCTTAGTTACCTTTTCCATGATAATTAAAGTGATCTCATCATTATCCATCTTAATGTACTTCTTTGAGACTTGTCTTGTTGGATCAATGGCAGAAGCCTCCATAGGCATAAATGGACCTTCTTCTATAATGACGAATATTCTAAGATCAAAAACTTCCTTGAAAAGCTAACCATCTCCATCCAGATTGCAAAGTTCTCTTTGCTATAGATTGACAGCTTTATGAAGCTGAGCTCTATGTAATTTACTTTAGAATACATGGTGAGTGTACTGATAATCCCAAGGGTTTCAAGCTATTAGACTCCTTTTGAACAACCTCCTTTTGATATCACTTGTGAGTTTAGGGATGCCAATCTTCACCTAGAGGGGGGTGAATAAGTGTTGTCTACTTTTTCGATTAGTTGCAGAATAATAAGAATATTCAAGAGACAATCGCAACAAAGACCACAAACACAAAAAACTATAGTGGTTCCTCGAGTTAGGTACACTCACTTCCCCCCTTTGCCTATCCAGTATTGTACTAGCATCGTTAACTTCAACCAAATTAACTCAGATCATAATTCTTATAGCTTGGAGTCAACACTCCTACCTCAGGGATACTAGTTGGTCCCCTACCTCAGATCCCCTAACCTAGGATTTGATAATCAGATTGACAACTGCAAACCTACCTCAGGTTCAATCCAAAACCCTACCTCAGGTCACGCATGAACCTACACTCAAATTTCAATTAAATCCTACAGAATTTTGTTACAACTTCTCTTAGACTCTAACGAATAAATCTTAAAATGTAGAGTCTTCTTGAAGCCTGATAGAGAATGAATTCAACTTGATCTTCTAACAGATCTTGAATGATGATTTCAGTGAAGGAATACTTTACACTTTAGAAGATCTAGCTACTTATTATTGTAGAGTAATCCTTGAATTGATTTGCAAGCCTGAATCAATCTAGATTGGAGAAGATTGAAAAGGTTTTTTTGTATTATCTTCTTCTCTAACTTTTGCTTTTAGTTCTTAGAGATCACGGTAAGAACATCAGTGAGGCATTGAAAGCTTTTTATTTGACTTGATTGATTAGGGTTAACTTTCACCGCATCTTCCTTTTTATATTAAGCACAAGTTTCAACGACTATAAGTGACCCTTTCTTATAGGACGACGTGTGTCAAGGACAATTGTAGATGTTAGCGCAAAGTCTGGTGTTGGTTCCGTCAAACAGCAAATTCAAACTTAAAACTATGTGCCTGGGCGATATGGAAGCAGTCTGCATGATACATATGTTGTTTGCATGATATAGTTATTGTCTCCACGATTCAGCTGTTGCCTGCACAATTCTGGCTTTCTTGAGCCTTTCTAGGCGATCTACTAGTGATTTAGACTATATAGCTTTAATCTGTTCTATATCAACTCATCTAACTGATATACTCACTTTCCAGGCGACATGTAATTTCAACAACACTTCTACCTAATATGGTAAGCTTCTAGATGATAAAACACTTAAAATAATTTTGGTAATAGATGCTTCAAGATTATTCTTCTTCAGTAGCTTTTATAGCAGATGAAATTACCTTCTACACGATATACAGAGCTTCTAGGTGACAACACACTTCTAGCTTGTACAACATCTTCTAACTGATTCAACACTCTTCTAGTTGATTCAGATCTTCTGGCAATACTGACAATCTAAGGCAAGTCTAGGTGATCAGCTAGATGCCTAGATGATATTTTACTTAGACTAATTCTTAAGCTTCAGGAAACATCTAGCCGACTCGTCCTGATACTTCTGCCCGATCGACTAGTCTTCAGTCGATCGGCTAGTCTTCTAGCCTACCGACTAGATGTCTAACCGACATTTTACTTAATGAAATTTTGATCTTCCAGAATTTTATTCTTTTGCTCAAACCAACTTTCTAGACCTTGCATACTGATGATTTTGAGTGAGTGATAAGTCTAACATAGTTTAGATTTAGGTCGACATAATGTTTTGCACATGAGAGATTATATTGGAAAAACTCTGCCTAGTGACACAATGCTTTGTTTGTTTGTGCTGATGGGATGAGGTGCGGCAGGCCCAAACCCACCCTTTTGTTATTTTACTATTGTTTGGAGGAACTTTTTCAAAAAACATCTTATTTTTAAAAAGCAAGGCTTAGGTCAAAGTTGAACCACAAGCATTTCCTCCTTTCCGAGCGCTAGGAAAGCAAGGGAGGAAATGACCAGTCGCTAGCCAAGGTAGCATCACAACGTGGCTTGCCTGGATGTCCCATAACTTGTGTCGGTGTGTTCCTTGCATCTATTTTGTTCATTTTATAAGTATGAAATTACTCTTTTGTGCTCAGAATATCAATCGTTTTTCCAGTTTTCTGCTTCACTATTCTAAGTATTTTCAGTTTTATGCAGCATAGCCTTTTTACTTCAGTTTTCTAGTTGTGTTTTATGCAGTTTTTAAGTATGAAATCACTTGAAACAATTTGAAGTAAAAAAGGCTTAGTTTTAGAAGCTGTTTTTACCCGAAAAAAACTAAAGTAAAAAAGGCTTATATTCTTCTAAGCATGATTATATTCTGATCTGCTGAACTTGGTTATATTCTGCTGAACTAGTTCTCCAAATTTCATTTTACGTAAATAGATTTTCACTGCAAACTTCACTTTCTCAAAACAACACATTTTCAAACTTCATTTTCATCACTCTTTTTCCATCAGCAACAACCGAAATAAACGGAGCCTAAGTCTAGCCCTATGCTAGCCATGCATTGAAATCAACACAACTAAACACATTCATCAAGTACATAGTGTGTTCGTCTTTCGTTGTGAGGACTTTTTCAAATTAGGAACATTGTGAGCAATTTTCCCAACAGAAACCGCTTCAATTTTGATCCGCCCTGCTTCTTCGGTTCCCTCAAGAGTGCAGCGGACACTATGTTAGTAGACGAGCACAACAACATTTGTATCGTCTCCAGCAAGCACGTCGATGCCTTCCAATACAGTTGACGCATCCGCTCCCTGCATCTATCTTCTTCAGCGCCTCCGCGATCCCTGTCATCGCCGACAAAGACATCCATTTGGTAAACGACGCACTTGTCAAGAGGAAGCAGCAACGTACGTCATTCTGTTTTCATCACGTCGCTGTCTCGTCATCCCCGACCATAGCTGGAGCCTCCATCAATCTCCCCTTTCGGCGCCCTACAAGCGACGTCAGCTCTCTGCTCATGAGATCCTTGCTGATCGAATACGCTCAATCACTCGCGTATGTCGTTCTTGCTAATCGCACAGGGACGAGCCATCTTTTTAGAGCCCCGAGCCATCTGCTTTCGGCACGACTGCCGTTTCTTCTCGAGCCGCACACTGCTCATTCCATCGAGCCTAACCCCACTTGGAAAACCATGCGGAACTGGTGTACACTGCCCGCAGTTTTACCCCCCAACCGTACTACCACTGTGATTCATCATACCTCCACTGTTCCCTGTTCTATCGGCCTTGTCGGCCATCTCTCCACTTTTTTGTGTGTCCCTTGTTGAAAATCCCCGATTCGCCCCTGCGAGAGGGAGTGTGGAGAACTTATCGAAGATGACGACGAGGCAAATCAATTAGTCGACAACGAGAGATGCAACACTGGCAAGGGAGGCGATTCAGGCGAGAGGGAGACGATTTGCATGCGTTGTGTGAGAAGAAGGGACTTTGCAGCATGTGGAAGAAATGTGTGAGTGTGATTAGGTATTTTAAAAAGTCCTAATAATTAAATTATATAGGTGCTTGTTGCGGGTCACCTGGCTTTTTCCCCGGTTCGGAGAATCGGACCGCCTTAGCTCGAAATCGAGTCGGGCGTGCAATCAGTTAAAGAAAAACGCAACAATGGACAAGAGACGTTTTTGACGTGGAAAACCCAGAAAGGGTGAAAAGCCACGTTTCTGGAACTATGCCGAGCCATAATCCACTAGCTTTTTAGAGTGTTACAAAGATTAGTTTGATATCGAATGGCGAAAGGCCGATATCCGTTACAAGTACAGTAACTGAAGAAAAACAACTAAGTATTCGGAGGCTTGATAGAAGCGCTCCATCCTTGAGGCGACACTGAGCTCACGGAACCTTGGTGAGAGCATTTCGGCTGGAAAATATTCTAAGTCCATAGAACTTCTGACGGTTGCGCTCTCGTTCACGCGGAGCCTAGATGAGAGCGCTCTCGCGGAGGCGGTTGATGTCACTTGAGGCGTGAGGGAACTGTAGCGCAAAGAGAAGAGTGGAGCGAGTTCCTGAGCGAAGTACCGGCCTAAAACCACGATATCGTTGGAAAACCTCAGAGCCATCTCTCTTGCCTCAGGAGTTGTTTGGCTTGAAATGAAGGCCAACGGGCCTTTTTATAGTTTTCTAGAGGGGCGCGTCAGTAATTGCGTGTAACATCCCATTTTTTCCTAGACCCCTTAACTTAGATTAGGGTAGGACATGCGATGGGTGAATGAGTTAGGCTAGGTTTGATCCAAGGAGTTAGGGTGGATTCACATAGGGCCCACCATTGGGTTCAATCAACTTTAACCTAGAAAATTGTTTTGGAGTCATAGGCATTGAGTGCGTTGTGTGAACTCGACGCCATCCGATTAAGCGTCGAGTGCGTTGAGTGGTCTTAACGTCATTCTCTTTAACTTAAAAAATTGTTCTGGAATCAATAGGCGTCGAGTGCGTTGAGTGAACTCGACGTCATTCGACTAAGCGTCGAGTGCGTTGAGTGGACTCAACGCCATTCTCTTTAACTTAGAAAATTGTTCAGGAATCACTAGGTGTCGAGTGCGTTGAGTGAACTCAATGCCATTCGACGAAGTATCGAGTGCGTTGAGTGGACTCAACGCCATGCTCTTTAACTTAGAAGAATTGTTCTGGATCAATAGGCGTCGAGTGCGTTGATTGAACTCGACGCCATTCGACGAAGCGTCGAGTGCGTTGAGTGGACCCAACGCCATGCTCTTTAACTTAGAAAAATTGTTCTGCATCAATAGACGTTGAGTGAACTCGATGTCATTCGAAGAAGCGTCGAGTAATACTCAACGCTTTTGGACTTAGAGTATTTTTTTCGGTCTAAGCTGTGCTTGCTGGTTTATATGTACGGCCTGAACCAAGTTTTTCAGGATAAGCGTTGATGGATCATTTGGACCCGATCTTCTCAACAAAACCTATTTAAAGCAATAATGGGCGGTCCAATATTAAGGTGACACGTGGCAAAGCAACTTAAACTGCGATAATTGGCGGTCCAACATTAGGGTGACATGTGGCAAGCAACTTAAACCCTAATTCTTCTTATAAAAAAGAAGAAACAAGAAACCCTAGCTGTCACTCCCAATTCTTACCAAGGCCGCCATCACCTTCATTGAGCCCATAGGAGTGGAAAATGACTCATGGAGCTAAGCTTTTGCTGGAGAAATAAGGGATTGAGCTAGTTCACCGGAGCAGTCGTCGGCCATGGCTCACCACCACCGCACCCGCCGCCAAGCTCGCATCCAGGTCCGTTTCTCCTCCCCTCCCTCTGTTCTAGTCTTCTGGACCCACTAGGAGAGATATCGGGCTCAATTGAGCCCGATGCCATGTGAGAAAGAGGAAGAAATGTCGAGCTTTTCTTCTTGCTCGGGTTCGCCGGAGGTGTCGCCTCCAGCGGCCATATCGCCGGGAAATGCTAGCCACCACCTCAACGAAGGTGGTGGTGACAATCGCCGGCGGTGGCGGCGGCCCAATTGGCCGGAATCAAGGAATCAATATGCTATAGGAGGGATAGATCCTGATCGTTGCCTATCGAGGAAGATAACCCGATGTCGTTGAATTTTAAGATTAATTAAACTATAACATCATTTATTTAATGTGTATATTCTGTTTCATTTATTCAAAGATGTTGCATGTTGATTTTAGGCCCCTTAGGGGCAATTTCAAAAATAATCATCAACATCAAAAATGTATATCTAGGTCTTACCTTTAATTTAACACCCTAAACATGTAATTTGGAGCATTGTAGCTCCTTATATGGCCATTCTCCTAGGACTTCTCTTATACTAGGGCAGAACTTCAAATGGATTCCTAGGCTAAACTATAAGTCCACATGCAGTGACACTTAGGTCATGCATTTGTGTATACCATACTTAGACTATGTCCACAAATCAGAATTTTTTTAAGGACATTTTCCTATAGTTTAGGGAGTTTCACAACTCCAAATACCCCCAAATTTTGGTGGAATGGCTCTAAGGTCATACTATGACCTTGGTTAAAATTTAGAGTCATTTGGACATCTGCATGGTAAAGGATCCAATATGCATGGTGAAGATAGATTTGTAAATAGTGTATAAATAGTAAAATGGGGTAAAAAATTTAGCCCATTTGGCCCAATGTATGCCCATGAAATTTTGGACAGAGGATTATGGAGGAAAAATACTCCTTTCATGAGAAAATTGGGATTTTTGGAATCAAAAATCTCATAAGTTGGATTTATTTCAAAAATAGCACATTTAGGTGTTAAAATGAAAAATAGGGCTACTGGACTTAGAAAATTCCAAATTGTTGATCCAAGCCCTAATAGGTCATTTCACTTCTCTATGAAAAATTTATGAGCATTTTTTAGAATTATTCCATGTATAAATAGTGTAATTACATTTTTACCCTTATGAGACTTTGATCAAAAATATGAGTAGTGATTCATGGAAAATTATAAGAAACTGTCTAGGCCCTTATTTCTGTAATATGAACCCCTGTAAATTTTATTAAGATTTTTGGGTGATTATTTATGATGAATACTATAATAATGGCATTTTTTAATTATCTTAACATGTGAATATCTTAGGTCAAATCACTGACTAGGAGTATGAAAATCTGTTTTGACCATTATCTTGTTAATATTAGTGAGTAGAAATTTTCCATGAATTTTTACATGATTATTTTTAGTACTTCATTTGAAAAGGAAGATAATGAGATTTTAATCATAAATGAAAAATAATGGTCAAATCAAATTGGAAAATCAGGATTTTTTTGGGTGAAAAGACATTTTTAGCCTAGATGAACTTCAGATAATTTATTTAGACCTAATGGACAACTGGTTAGAGTAGTTCATGTTCAAAGTGACCTAGATCACTTAATTAATTAATTTAAATTATGGTCCAAAATAATTAGAAAAATGATGGAATTCTGAATCATCAATATTATACACATGACATACCCATGATAAAAATTTGGAGGTCTTTGACCCAAGGAATTGGAAGTCATCTCATATGGGTTAGAATTAGGTCATGGACCGTGTTTAGTAAAAGTGACGTGTAACATTAAGGGCAACCAGGGTAATGAGATGTGGCTGAATTGAGAGATGTATTGGGAAGTTTGAAACCCTGGTCCGGATCACAAGTATGTTACTACATAGTAACGAGTGTTAGAGTACAAGCCACAAAGAGAAAAATCACAATGGGATCCGACGAAAGATAGTCGTTTTTCTAATTAAGTACTTTAAATCATTAGGTCTACTAAAGAGCAACAACGAGATTGGGGTAGTAATAATGGATAAGCACTAATAAAAGTAAGTGTCCTTGAGAAAGGGAGCTTTGAGCTTCAACCCATCGTAATTCCTAGTGCCCTCAAGAGCCCTTCACCGGGCATGCCCTGGGCAGTCCAAGAATTAACCCTAAACTGATATATATAACAAGAATTAGATAAGAGTAGTCTAATAGGTTAAGGGTATGATGTGACAAACTCACCCATATAGGGTTGAAGGGATTTAGGACGGGTTTAGTTCTGTGAGCTGGAGGCTCGGTTGTTTGATACAGGACGGTTTTAGCCCCGCGAGTTGGAGGCTCGGGTGTTTGATACAGGACGAGTTTAGTCCTGCGAGCTGGTGGCTCGGATGTTTTGATACAGGATGGGTTTAGTCCTGCAAGCTGGAGGCTCGGGTGGTTACTTCATTACGGTTTTGGTCCTACGAGCTGGAGGCTCGGGTTTCGAAATAACATACATGTGCATAGAACATATCAGTGGCGAGTCATGCAGTACTGGGTCAGTCGTCACACCAACGATAGTACGGTGGCTCTGGCGAGATGTGAGGGTTTGAGGGGCCAGTGGGTTGTTTTACACTGTGGTCTGGAGGACGATCCCCGAAAACGCACACTCGACCAACAAGACTGATAGAGATGGTCAGCAAATTAGTACGCAGAGACTCTAGAGTACACCTAGGATGTGTACAGAGGCATACGAAGGGTCTAGGCCTGGTAGTGTGTATATCCGCCTAGGAAGTGGAGACGTCTGCTCCACTGCTATTATAGTCACAACGGTGGTACTAGAGAGTTTAACTAACTCCAAAAAGTAGGAACTAAAGGTCTGTGATCACAGAGTCGTGTGTGTGAGTTGCACTTGTATGAATCATAACCTGCATAACTCATCATAGCATGCATACGTACTTAGGCATACGCATTGCAGATCCTTATCATATAAATTAGTATGAGCTATTTTATATGATAAGTTATATTTCTAAAACTTTAACTTATGAGCATTCATATAAGTTAAGGTACTCTTGTGATGTTAGTGTAGCGATAGATAGTTTACTTTCTGCTTACTTACTTTACATGTGCTATATAGAACTGCTAGTTCAATGATATAACTGTTAGAAATATATCCATGATAGAATAGATTCACCGTCACATGCTTCCTTTATTTATGATTTATTGTCCTCCGCTTTCGTCCTCCCACACGGTGCCTAGGAGTCGCGGGGGTGAGGCGAGGACAAAATGGCTTAGTCTTTATTACTAACTATCAGTTGTGATCGTATCATTTTAGGAGCTCGAGGAGATGGAGCACCAGAGCGACCAGCAGGACGAGGTGGCAGAACCTGAGGAGTAGTTACCGTGCATTACTACTGATAGTTTATCTTTCAAGACAGCCTAAACACCTAGAGGGGGGGGTGAATAGGTTCTGCTTATTTATAAAAACTTCTAGGCAGAATTCAATTTACTGGCTAACACAATAATCACAGCAATCACAGAAAATAAAACATCACAGATTGCACAATGTTTTATAGTGGTTCCCCAAGGTCTGGGTACATCCACTTTCCCCCTTCACCTATCTAGCAGTATGCTAGATTCGGCCAAACTTCCACTAATCTCAGATCAACAGATCCTACAACTCAGAACCCAACTGGTTCCTATAACTCAGGCACAACAGCCCTACCTCAGCCTTGCCCCAAGGCCTACAACTCAGAGAAGACCCTTCTCCTACACTCAGGCAAACAGCCCTACCACTCAGAGTTCAACACTCCTACACTCAGCCTTTATAACACAGGCTTACAACTCAGATCTGTGTAAACAGATCCTACAGAAATATAGAAAAGATTATTTAACTGTCTTGCCTAAATTGAGAGAGAAAAGGCCAAGACAATTCTTGATCAGCTGATGAAATCAACTGTATCTGAGCTTTCTTCAAAGCTTCTTGAATATGAACTTAGCTGAGTTGATTTCCAAACAGCTTCTTGAGAATCCACTGGTGGTTTCTTTCTTCTTCTTCAAATTCTGGCTTGATCTCTCTCTATCCAGCACTTTGAATGATTCTTCTGAATTCTGATTAGAACTCTTCTTTGATCTATCCTTAGATAGTCTTCTTAGATCTTTCGGAGAAGATCTTCTTAAGTGCCTAGCACTTTCTTGAAATGAATTGGATTGTAATCCTTCTCAACTTTTTGATTCTCAACAATGGTTTTTTAAAAGTTACTTTCTCCTTCTGAATCTGTCTATTTATAGACTTTCTTCATGGTAACCGGCTGATCCGGTTTCTAACCGTTTTCTGACAAGTCTGACAGCTTCAGTTAACCGGTGGCAACCCACAGCTGTCAAGTCTTTAAACAAGTCCTGTGCCTTAGTCTTGAACCACAAGTTGTCGAGACAGTCTGTCAGAAAGTGTCGAGACCATCTGTCTATCTGTGTCGACACAATTGACTTTGGTGTCGACACAGTCTTCAGTGATGTCGACTAAGTTGCCTTTGAGTCGACACAGCTTCTTCTGAAAATAACTTGGTCTTGACTCTTCAGTGTGTCGACATAAGTCCTGTGTGTCTACACAGTTGTTGTAGAATCATAACTTAGTAAGTGTCGACTTAGCCTTCAGGTGTCGACACAGTCTTCTTTTAACCCTGCTATAATGTGTCGACTCAATCACAATGTGTCGACACATTCTGCTGGTGTAGACAAACTTGAGGTCGACTATATTCTTCTGTGTCGACACATCCTGCTGGTGTCGACAAACTTGAGGTCGACTATATTCTTCTGTGTCGACACATTTTCCCAATGCTGAGGTCGACGCTTTTCTTCTGTGTCGACACAAATTCCCAGTGTTGTGTCGACTTACTTCTTCTGTGTCGACACACTTTCCCAGTATTGTTGTAGACTAACTGCTATGTGTCGACACTGCTTCCCAGTATTGTGTCGACTTATTTCTTTTATGTGTCGACACATCCTTCTCTGTGTCGACACTTGGACTTAGAATTTTTCTGCATACTTTATTAATTCTTCACCTGCACATGTCAACTCAAAACAACATCAAATACACCTTGATGTATATCATTGAGCTAAGTTGGGCTTCTTCAAATCAGGTACACATTTTCCAATGTACCCAACAATCTCCCCCTATTTGGAGAAGTCATAACCCTATAGCCAATGATATACACCATTTATACAAAGTATAAACTGATGATAAATGACATAACAGGAATACTTAATATAAACAAAACATAAAAACAATTCATCACAGAATGAACATTATATGATGTCAAACAACATTTTGTTTATAACCTGATAATGTTTGAATACAGAGAATTACATTTAATGATTTAATCAAAACATTACAAAATACTTTGAAAGAACTAAAAAAAACTAAGACTGATCAGGCTCTTTAATGACAATCCCTTTGCCAGATAGAACTTGAGCCTTTACAGGAGCTTCAGAATCTTCAGCTGGCTTCTTGCCTTTTAGATCAGCCTTCTTCTTTGCTTCTTCCTTGAGCCTTTGCCTTTCAAAATAATGAAAGGGCTTTAGAAAATATTTGCTTGGCTCTTGAGCATCTGTAGGCAGCCTACCCAGCTTGGCTTTTCTTCTAAACTGTACAATGGCCTCTTGCCTGGCTTCATACTTCTGTCATTCCCTCTCATTGTACCACTTGCCTCTTTCCTGCACTTGGTCTTTGACAGCCTTCCATGCAGTGAGTATTATATTTCTGGAAGTAGGACTCCACTGCTCAAAGTCTGGCTTAAGTTCAGCCTGCTCTCTAAACCTTTTCTTAGATAGAAGAGCATCTTGCTGGTCTTTCAAAGTAGCCTCAGGCTTATCAACCTTCCCAATAACAATATTAGTAACCTCCTTTGGAGGACTATACATCCCTTGAACCTGTTGATCAATCATATCAAAATCTGGAGGGGGGTAAATGACTTGGGCAACCTCAGGTTGATTGCCTTCAAGTAGACTTGTTTGTATTCCTGACTCAGCCACCATAGCATCATCACACAATGGGGGATATCCTAATGTGGCTCGAATACTATTGGTCACCCATTTGGAGTGCTCTGAGCCTGCATGAACTAGCATCCTCTCCCCCTTTATGGCTTCTCTAGAAACATGATCTCTAAGATCTTCCTTTTGAAATCTGATTTGGTCATCCAGATAATTGACTCCCTCTTTAAAAAATGGTTTTAACTTTTGAAGCTTCTCAGATATTTCTTTTTGAGAGGTAGTGATTGCAGTCTTAACAGAAGCAATAGCAGCTTGAAAGTTCTTATTAAATTCTTCCATTTCTTTTGTTTTATTTGCAGGCAGGCTTGGAACAATCTTTTGCAATTCCTCTATTATCTTATGATGAGATTCAGTTAAATTATCATTCATTCTTAACTGATTTTCCAAGACATAGCTTTGCTTTAAAGCAATGTCATCCACTTTAGGGATGATAGTCTGTTGTTGTTTTGCCAGATATACCACAGCATTACCACCCTTATGGAAGCAATCTGTCATTTCTTTCTTATGCATGTTGACTTGAAACTGGATGGACTTTATATCCTGAGCTAAGTCAAACTGAAGTGACTTGCTATTTTCATCAACATACTTTTCCAGAGCCATTCTGTGTTCATCCAATTTCACCTGTAGATCTACCATAAACTTGTTCTGATCAAAGGCAGGAGATACTTGTTGAGGTGTTGTCTGTAAAGCTTGCTTATAATTCTTGCTTCTTCTCTTAAATACAACAAGTTTTCTTTTCTTGGCCATCCTGGCTTCTTCAGTTTCAGTATCAGACGAAGTATCTAGGTGAACTCTTTCTTGAGGAGGATGAAGTGTTTCTGTCCCAGTGACCTGTTGCTCAGTCTCAACATCCACTGGCTCCCCCTCAACCTGTGGCTCAACTTCAGCTTCCTGATCAATTTCCATACCTATGGACTTCTCAATTTCTTGTCCTCCTCCTACTTTATCAGTAGTAGTATCAGCATCAGGGAATAACTCCTCCAGAGTAAATTCCAGTTGAGCTGTAACTTCTGCAGCAGTTAAATCTTGAGATAAGTCTAACTGTGCTTCCTCTTGCACTTGTACTGACAACAGCTTTTCCTGTACTCGTTCAGTAATTATAGTATCTAGAGTAGGAGTGGACACTAGCTCCCCCTGAACCTGTGCAGAAATAAGAATATGAGTAATGTCTTTTATAGTAAAATACATTAGCTCCCCCTACACTAGTACCTTATCAGGAGTAGATACATTTTGAGTATGAGAGTGAACTGGCTCCCCCTGCATCTGTGCAGGTGTTGACACTTGCTGGACTATAGTTGAGTCAGGCTGTTCTTCAACCTGTGTCCTGAGTGGGTCTTCTTGTTGTTGTTCAGTTTCTTGAGTTTGAGAAGGGGATTTCACAGGGGTGTCTGGCCTGCTCTCTTCAGGCACATTTTTGGACAGCACCCTATCCCACCTAGAGAACAGTCTCATATCCATCCTTCTCATATGATTAATCTTAGTCCCTGGCAGTTGCTGCATCACTTCAGGAATCACTCCAGTGAGATATAAGCTCATGATTCTAGCCATGTTGGGCTTCTTGATTCCTTCTTTGATCTTGTCAAAGAGTACTCCTGACCAATCAGTAGGAATTGTAAAAACAATCCTGGTCATAAGGCTGAACATATAGGCAGAAATCCTATCATGTCCACCTGTCTTGCATAGTATCACTTTCCCAACAATTTCAGACAAGAACTTCCCTTGCTGACTCATACCCTTCCTGTTGAATGCAGCTCCAATCTTCATGCTCGAGTCCAGTCCACACCATTGAAGGGCTTCCCTTGTCTTAGAACTAGGAACTTCCTCTTCATTCTCAACTACTTGTAATTGAAAGATCTTTCTTAAACTTTTTAGAGTAATCTTCACCTTAGTCCCTTGAACATTGGACTTAATTTTGAGGCCATTTGAGTGGACTGATGCAGATATAAAGAACTCGTGCACCTCCTTCTTCCAGATTTTAGTCAGTTCTGAGATTAGAAATTCTAACCCTGACTCAGAGAGGAGGGTGATAACCCCTTGAACATCTGGCGGCGCATCTGCAAAGGCCTGGCGCACCAACTCATACCCTTCATTGACGTTGTCTTCAATCCTTGGCGCCATCGATTCGTCGAGAAAGCTTGAGAGAAGAGAGAAAGATAGACTGTCGACACAGGGTTTTAGTCTCGAAAATCTTGGAAGCGTGTCGACAGATAGAGTTTTTGACCTATTTATACCTTCTGTTGAAAGAAGTTCAAAAGGCGCCAAAAACAGACTAAATGTGTCGACACAGACGGAATGTGTTGACACAAACTTCTATTGTCTCAACATTACTTCAGCCTACTATGTGTCGACACCAGTTTGTGGTTATGTCGACACCTTGGATACATAGTAGATAGACAGAAATTCTGTGTCGACTCTAAGGATAAGTGTCGACACATATTCTGTAAGTGTCGACATCATTATCCTGGTTGAGTCGACATTACATTTCTGGTTAAGTCGACAATATAACTCTTAAGTGTCGACACATATTCTCTGTATCGACACAATATTTCTGACTTGTCGACATTATTTCTCTGAGTCGACACATTATTACTGAATGTATCGACACATTCTTACTTAGCCAATTTCTGTTGGTTCAACACCACTTTTAAGTGTTACTTCAATGTGTCCTTTTTTTAACACTTAATTATGTTGTTATTACTTTAACTTACTTACATACCACTTCAATTGCATTGTTAATGATTTTGTTAATACATTAATCAATGGTTAACATACCTAATTCAATTTTGAATTTATTGAATTTGGTTTCATCTAAAGGCTTAGTAAATACATCTGTTATTTGATAATCTGTTTTTACAAATTCCAATGAGATGTCTCCTTTTTCTACATGTTCTCTAAGAAAATGGTATTTGATTTCTATATGCTTAGTTCTACTATGAGAAACTGGATTATTAGCAATAGAAATAGCACTCTTAGAATCACATAAAAGGGGTGTTCTACTTACCTGAATACCATAATCCTTAAGCTGATGCTGCATCCACAATAGCTGTGCATAGCAGCTTCCAGCAGCAACATACTCTGACTCAGCTGTGGAAATTGCCACACTGGTCTGCTTCTTACTACTCCATGATATTAGTCTTCCTCCCAGGAATTGACAAGTACCTGTAGTACTTTTTCTGTCCTCTCTACATCCTGCAAGATCTGCATCTGAATAGCCTGTTAGTAGAAAATCTCTATTCCTAGGGTACCAAAGGCCTAGATTAGGAGTGCCCTTTAGATATCTCAGAATCCTTTTGACTGCAGTATAATGAGATTCTTTAGGGCAGGCTTGGTACCTAGCACAGACACATGTTGCATACATAATGTCTGGTCTACTAGCAGTAAGATATAGTAGAGACCCAACTATTCCTCTATACAATGACTCATCAACAGGTTTACCTGCCTCATCTTTGCATATAGGCATACTTGTTCCCATAGGAGTTCTCATGGTGGAGGATGACTCCATACCATATTTCTTAATTAATTCTTTGGTGAACTTAGACTGGGATATGGACAATCCATCATCAGTCTGTCTTACTTGGAGTCCCAAGAAGAACTTAAGTTCTCTCATACTGCTCATCTCAAACTTCCCTTGCATAAGTTTGGCAAACTTTTTACAAAGGTTGTTTTCAGTAGATCCAAAGATTATGTCATCAACATAGATCTGAACTAAGATGATCTTACCTTTGGATTCCCTAAGGAATAGAGTTTTGTCTATCTTTCCTCTTGAGAATTTATTCTCAATGAGGAAGGTAGACAGGGTTTCATACCAAGCCCTTGGAGCTTGTTTTAACCCATACAAAGCTTTCCTAAGCTTATACACAGAATTAGGTTTAAGAGGATCTACAAAACCTGATGGCTGCTCTACATATACTTCTTCTTTAAGATCACCATTCAGAAATGCTGACTTCACATCCATCTGGTATACTTTGAAGTCTTGGTAGGCTGCATAGGCAAGGAACATTCTGATTGCCTCCAGCCTTGCTACTAGAGCAAAGGTTTGATCAAAGTCGATCCCTTCTTCCTGCCTGTATCCTTTTGCAACTAACCTTGCTTTATTCTTCACTATTATCCCACTTTCATCTAGCTTGTTCCTATAGATCCACTTAGTGCCAATTATGTTGTGGCCTCTTGGTTTAGGAACAAGCTCCCAGACTTTGCACCTTCTGAATTGATTCAGCTCCTCTTGCATAGCATCAACCCAGTGCTGGTCTTGGATAGCTTCTTCAAACTTCTTAGGTTCCATTTGAGACAAGAAACTTGAATGCAAAACTGTGCTTTGATTTCTACTTCTAGTTTGCACTCCTTGTCTTGGATCACCAATTATCTGATCAGCAGGATGATCTCTTAGATATCTTATAGCTGGAGGAAGATTCCCTTCAGGTTGAGCATCTCCAGCTTCTTCATTCTGCTGAACCTCTTGGTTTTCATCAGCTTCCATTATCTCTTGTACTCCCCCTGGACAGCAGCCTTCATTTTCCAATGCTCCATCTTCCTTTGAAGCTTCAGCAATGGAGAGCTTGTCCATCCTCTTGCTTATACCTGTTGAGTCATTTGATCTACAAGACAACTCACAATTGATTAATCTTGTTTCATCAAATACAACATGCACAGATTCTTCAACAACTTGAGTAGTTAAGTTGAAGACTCTATAGGCCTTACTATTTGTGCTGTACCCAACAAATATCCCATCCTGGGATTTGGCAGCAAACTTAGTCAAATATGACTTGCCATTGTTAAGTATATAGCACTTGCAACCAAAGATCCTAAAATAGGATAGATTTGGTTTTCTGCCTTTCACAATCTCATAGGGAGTCTTTCTGTGGCTTTTGGTGATAGAAGCCCTATTGATGACATGACAAGCAGTGTTAACTGCCTCAGCCCAAAAATATTCTGGGAGAGAGGTGTCACTCAATAGAGTTCTACCAGCTTCAATTAATGTTCTATTCTTTCTTTCAGCAATTCCATTTTGCTGAGGTGTTCTAGGTGAGGAGAACTCTTGGAAAATCCCAAAGTCTTTACACAAGTTTGTTATGCTTTCAGATTGAAACTCAGTACCATGGTCACTTCTGATTTTGACCACTGTACTATTCAGTTCATTCTGAATTTGCTTTACAAAATTAAGTAATACACTTGGGGTTTCAGATTTTTGACTCAGAAAGAACACCCATGTAAATCTAGAATAGCCATCTACAACCACAAAAGTGTAGACCTTCCTACCTAGACTATGAACTGGCATAGGACCAAAAAGATCCATATGCAAGAGGTATAAGCACCTCACAGAATCCTTATTTTCAAGGCTTTGAAAGGAGGATTTTGTCTGCTTTCCCTTTTGACAAGCTGAGCATATCCCTTCCTTTATACACTTAATTTGAGGTACATTCCTCACTAGCTCTTTGCTAAAGAGTTGGCCAATTGTCTAGTAGTTTAGATGAGCCAATCTCTTGTGCCACTTAACACAATGAGAAGCATTGTCATCAGCTACAAGACAGATGGGAGAAGCCTTATTCTCACATTCAAAATTAAGACAATATACATTTCTCTTCCTATACCCAGTCAATATGATCTTTTGATCACTTGACCTCTTGATATGACATCCATCTTTAACAAATGAAATGTCATATCCTAAATCACTTAGCTGGCTTATGCTTATTAGATTATGTTTCAAACCTTTTACATAAGCCACTTGAGTGATAGTAATTAGGTTAGAAGAAATGTTACCAAACCCTTTGATGACTCCTTTTTCAGATCCACCAAAGATCACTTTAGGTCCATCTTTGACAGATGAATACTCCTTCAGCAGCCCCTTTGTTCCAGTCATGTGCCTGGAACAACCACTATCCAAGTACCATATAGGGGCATGGTTACTTGGATTCACCTGCAATACAGAATTACTTACCCTTAGAACCCAAGTAAGTCTTGGGTCCTTGGTTCAGGTTAGCATTAATAAAGCTATCATAACCTCTTCTAACAGGTAGACTCTTATTCTTTATAACACTTGTGTTATACCAGCAGTCTAATGCAAAATGGCCTCTCTTGCCACAGCACCAACATTCAAACTTATTGTATCTAGATCTAGATACATCCTTGTCAGAAGAATTTCTGTTTATTGCTGGTGCTGTTGCAACTTCACCTACTGATTTCTTAAAACCATTGGGTTTATGACCATAGGTAGGCCTGCTTGCATTTACACCCTTATTCTTCAGAACATTAGTCTTAATATGACCTTGAATGTCTTCATGATCATATTTGTTAGAATGCACTTTCACCTTACTAAATTTTATGGGAACTGAAAGGTTTAGTGGCTGAACAGGAGCTTTGCCTTTCCTCTTGAATCTGCCAGCCCTGGAGTTACCTTTAAATCCTAATCCAGCCTTACCCTTTTGAGTGACAAATTCATCTATCAAGGGTAAGACAGATTTTGGCTTAGAGTAACTAGCCACTAAATCCCTTTCAATTCTAAGTCTGGCCTCCAGACTCTTCACTTGATCATTAGTATAATTAATTGTGCCCATCTGAATAATAGTTATATTCTTCAGCTTGGCAATTTCATTTAATTTTTGATCAATAACTTTTTCTAACTCAGTTGTAGCAAACCTTAGTTCAGCAATTTCCTGAGCCTGAGATTTAACCAGGTTCTTGCTTTTCTTAAGGGCCTGCAACAGGTCCCCATACTTGTCTATCAATTGATAGACATATCCTTCAGATTCAGATGCATCTACATCTGTTGATGCAGATGTAGCTGATTCTTCACTTGTACAACAAACAGATGTAATAGAAGGACATTGTACCTTATTATGACCAGACTGATTCTGGCATATGTCCTCTTCTGATCCTGCCATCAGCCCCATACACTGCTGATCCTTTTGTTCATTGATGGAGTCTAGCAACTGCAGAAACTCCTCTTCTTCAGATGCAGCATATAGTCCAATATATGCTTCAGCTTCAGATTCTGACTCTGAAGTTGACTGGTTTGATAGACTCTTATCTTTCTTTGCTACAAAGGATTTCTCCTTCTTGCCTTTCTGATAAGTCTTCTTCTTTTCTGAAGATTCCTTTCTCTTGTCAGGATAATCAGCCACTACATGTCCAGGCCTATTGCAACAATGACAGACAATCTTTGAAGTAGTGGCTTTGCTGGGCTTTGATCTGCTCTTCTCTTTCCTTGATGACCTTTTCTTCTTATAATAGTCATCAACTTACTGTGATGGGGAAGGCCTAGACTTCCACTGCTTCTTCTTCAAGAACCTCTGGAATTGTCTTGTGAATGCAGCAAAATCTGCATCTGAATCACAGCTTTCAGAATCCTTGTTTGAATTTTCAGAACTATCTTCTGTAACTTCCTTAGGAGGAGATGGTGATATCCTCCTATTCTTTCTAGTGGCTTCTGCATTGAATGCCACAGTCTTTTCTCTATGCTCTCCTCTTGAGTTTCTTTCCTCCTCCTTCCTCACCATAAGTTGCATTTCATAGGATATCAACTTTCCAAACAGGGTTGGAGGAGATATCTCTGCCAATTTAGCCACTTCTCTTATGGCACAGATCTTTGTATCCCAATCCTTTGATAAGGATCTTAAGAATTTGTCATTCAATTCATAGGTACTGAAGACTCTTCCATAGGATATTAGCTCATTCACAATTCTATAGAATTTCTTATAGCACTCAGTTATGCTATCAGATTTTCCTTGTCTAAAGCTTTCATACTCCTGATTTAGCATAGACTTCCTGTCCAGCCTCACTTCTTCAGATCCCTCCATATAGACAATCAATGTGTCCCACATCTCCTTGGAGGTCTTGCAGTGAATCAGATTCTGAAATGTTGAATCATCTATGGCACTAACAATGATGTTCTGTGCCCTTTTGTCCATGGTTGCCAAGATGATTTCATCCTTGGTCATTTCTGAATAAGTCTTTGGTATTTGGATATTTGCATCCACAACTGAAATCTTCTTTGGGATAAAGGGCCCTTCCTGAACTGTGATATAAATCCTTGGGTCAGATGCCTCCATAAACAATCTGACTCTTTCTTTCCAGATCCCAAAGATTTCCTTCCTGCATATGGGTAATTTCATAGACCCTAGCTCCTTATGATTCTCTCCAGAACCCATCTTCTTGAATCTTGAATCTGCCTTTCAGATCTACCTCAGACTGTTAAGTCCTTTTTGAGGAACCTCCCTCTGATACCACTTGATAGTTTATCTTTCAAGACAGCCTAAACACCTAGAGGGGGGGTGAATAGGTTCTGCTTATTTATAAAAACTTCTAGGCAGAATTCAATTTACTGGCTAACACAATAATCACAGCAATCACAGAAAATAAAACATCACAGATTGCACAATGTTTTATAGTGGTTCCCCAAGGTCTGGGTACATCCACTTTCCCCCTTCACCTATCTAGCAGTATGCTAGATTCGGCCAAACTTCCACTAATCTCAGATCAACAGATCCTACAACTCAGAACCCAACTGGTTCCTACAACTCAGGCACAACAGCCCTACCTCAGCCTTGCCCCAAGGCCTACAACTCAGAGAAGACCCTTCTCCTACACTCAGGCAAACAGCCCTACCACTCAGAGTTCAACACTCCTACACTCAGCCTTTATAACACAGGCTTACAACTCAGATCTGTGTAAACAGATCCTACAGAAATATAGAAAAGATTATTTAACTGTCTTGCCTAAATTGAGAGAGAAAAGGCCAAGACAATTCTTGATCAGCTGATGAAATCAACTGTATCTGAGCTTTCTTCAAAGCTTCTTGAATATGAACTTAGCTGAGTTGATTTCCAAACAGCTTCTTGAGAATCCACTGGTGGTTTCTTTCTTCTTCTTCAAATTCTGGCTTGATCTCTCTCTATCCAGCACTTTGAATGATTCTTCTGAATTCTGATTAGAACTCTTCTTTGATCTATCCTTAGATAGTCTTCTTAGATCTTCCGGAGAAGATCTTCTTAAGTGCCTAGCACTTTCTTGAAATGAATTGGATTGTAATCCTTCTCAACTTTTTGATTCTCAACAATGGTTTTTTAAAAGTTACTTTCTCCTTCTGAATCTGTCTATTTATAGACTTTCTTCATGGTAACCGGCTGATCCGGTTTCTAACCGTTTTCTGACAAGTCTGACAGCTTCAGTTAACCGGTGGCAACCCACAGCTGTCAAGTCTTTAAACAAGTCCTGTGCCTTAGTCTTGAACCACAAGTTGTCGAGACAGTCTGTCAGAAAGTTTCGAGACCATCTGTCTATCTGTGTCGACACAATTGACTTTGGTGTCGACACAGTCTTCAGTGATGTCGACTAAGTTGTCTTTGAGTCGACACAGCTTCTTCTGAAAATAACTTGGTCTTGACTCTTCAGTGTGTCGACACAAGTCCTGTGTGTCTACACAGTTGTTGTAGAATCATAACTTAGTAAGTGTCGACTTAGCCTTCAGGTATCGACACAGTCTTCTTTTAACCCTGCTATAATGTGTCGACTCAATCACAATGTGTCGACACATTCTGCTGGTGTAGACAAACTTGAGGTCGACTATATTCTTCTGTGTCGACACATCCTGCTGGTGTCGACAAACTTGAGGTCGACTATATTCTTCTGTGTCGACACATTTTCCCAATGCTGAGGTCGACGCTTTTCTTCTGTGTCGACACAAATTCCCAGTGTTGTGTCGACTTACTTCTTCTGTGTCGACACACTTTCCCAGTATTGTTGTAGACTAACTGCTATGTGTCGACACTGCTTCTTAGTGTTGTGTCGACTTATTTCTTCTATGTGTCGACACATCCTTCTCTGTGTCGACACTTGGACTTAGAATTTTTCTGCATACTTTATTAATTCTTCACCTGCACATGTCAACTCAAAACAACATCAAATACACCTTGATGTATATCATTGAGCTAAGTTGGGCTTCTTCAAATCAGGTACACATTTTCCAATGTACCCAACAACTACTACCACAGTTTAGCGTCAAGTGATGACGAGTGTTTCAGTTACCGCTTCCACGTAGTGTTTGTTATGAGAGAGAGAATTGATTCTACTTGGCATGTACCGGGCATAAGCCCTTCTCTCACTTTTTATACTCATTGTGGACTGTTGTATTTTTCATTATATATATATATATATGATGTTATGATTGTGACTTGTGGACTTGTTAATTTTATATGCTTGTTGTACTTCTATTCTCATTTGGCCTATAGGTAAATGATCGTACTAGCCGACAGGATTGACGTCTTGCGGTGTCGACTAGCCCGTACGTTAGTGTCACCGTAAGACGGCGGTTCTGGGCATAAGATCGGGTTGTAACACCCTCATTTTTCACTCACTTTAATTTATGTTTCTCTCCCCGATGATGAAAAAAGTACATTCAATTTTTTACTTATTTTGATGGCTTTATTTTGGTTGTATTATTTTTTGATGAATTCATTATTGAGTTGCTGCTTTTGCTGGTTTTGTGGGCTGGTTGTTTTGGGTTAAGTGGGCTTTGTGCATATGAGCTTGCTTTTGTTGTGGGATGTTTGGCTTCTTTGTGTGCTGGCTGCTTTTATTTATGTGTGTGCTGGCTTGTTGAGGTTCATTTGGGTTCGGGCATGGCCATCTGGAGCAGTATCGCTTGTCACTCTCCGCTTCTATCATTGTTTTAAGTCGATCCCGAGCAGGCTTCTTCTCTCGCACTGCTACTGCATCAACTCTCTGCTTCTGCGATTTCTCGTCTCCTTCTACTTCCTCTCTGTGCCGAGCTGCGGAGTCGTCGCTGTCGTGTTCTCGTGTCGTCGTTGTCGTGCTCCCGTGCCGATGCTGCTGTTCCGCCAATTTCTTCTCGGCCGTCGGTTCTACCGAGCAGATTAAGGCTTTTTCTGTAGGTTTCTTTTTTTTCTTTCTCTGGCCGATTACTTCTCTGCTCCTCCTTTCTTCTTCTTTTGCTGGATTCGAGTACTGCCCTACTTCTGTTACTTCTCTTTGCCTCTGTTGTTCTTCAGTTACTGTCTCTGCTACTGATTTAGGGTTACTGTCATCCCGAGATGCTCCTGCGTAGCTGCTGTCACTGCGAAGTTGTTGCTGCTCCTTGTAGCTGCTCCCGAGCTGCTGCCTCCCTGCTGCTGCTTCCAAGTCACTGCCTCCTTCTCCTCCTTGGCTGGTTTGGCTTATTTCTTCGTTACTTGGCTAAATTGCTTCATGTTAGGAACTCTTTAGTGCTGATTTTGTATAAGTAACTTGCTAGATACAGTTTTGGGAGTTGGTATTTGCTGGACAGTCACTTTAATTGTTGATTCATATGGTGTTTTACTTTATTTGAGATGTTTCACGCATATTTTGAAACGAATTTCCATTTAAGGTGATTTCGAGCTATTTCTAGCCATTTTGGCTATTTGTGTCATTTAGTCGGCCAATTTTTCAGTCTCGAAAGAGGACTGTTGTGGGTTGGATACCTTTTCGAACATTTTTTGGATACTTCGTTTGCTTTTCGAGATTTTTCACGTATTTTGTAAGCATTTCGGCTACGAATTCCAAGTGACGCAACCCAATAAACGTGCGTATAATTTCAGTGGTTTCGAAGACCTCAAAATCAAAGGATGGCATCGCAAGGAAACCGTGACGGAAATGCGAATTTTGACAAAGGAAAAGTTGTTGTGAGTTTCTTATTTCTTGATTTAGTTATTCACATACTTTCCTATTCTGCTATATTTTTATGAAATAAATAAGTGCCTCTGCATTTGAGTTTAACTAATTCAGATATCATTGTGGGATAAATTGTGGGCGAGGGAAAAACATAAAAGTGATATATTTATTCTGAGGGGAAACATTTCATTATAAATTTCGGTTTACGTCAAGATAAAATTCATTTAAAACTCTGCATGGGGAAATGTGATGGTTTCGAATCCGATGATGTGGAGGCATCCACTGATGGATTCACCAGTTGGGGTGAGCCTACAATTACGTCCTTCGGGGGTGGGGCCCAATTCATGTTTGCATCACCGAAGCATTTCCTATTTTATGTAACTCAAATTAAGGGGTAAATTAAGATTTCATCTTTGAGAATAATGTTTTTATCATTGTACTTATGCATATTGATAATATTTTCATTATTTGCATGTACTACATTTCACAAAATATTTATCTCACCTAGTCATATTTGATGACTAACCCTACGTGAAATCATTTTTTTCAGACAACAGGTGGGAATCCAGATATACGGCGGAGGTTTGCACTGGAAGAATTAGAGAAGGTATGGTTGAACGTCTATAAAGGAATCGAAGAGGGTTCTAAGAGTCATAAATTACTATATTCAGAAAATTACTGTAAATTTTTAGCAGATTTCGAGTAAATGCTTGTATGATCACGATGGAATAAAATATTGTTATGAATATTCATTGTACTGTCTTGAATGTGCTACGACTACTTTATTGAATTTCTGTTTACTTTTGAAATCATTTGGGAAGCCCGAAAATTTGGGTGTTCACAACTTGGTATTAGAGGGAAACAGTTTCAATAACTATGTTGTAACATAAACAGTACGAAAATATTTCTAATCTAAGAATGTAACATAACTAAATAAACTTAGTTTATAGGAACCCGTTCAAGTCTATTCTAGCCGCCACAGTCAATGCCGTCGGGAGAATCAAAATGAGCCTGACCATCAAACAGCAACCAGGTCCGAGGGAAGTGAGAACGGGCATCAACACCATCGACGTCCTTTAGATTTTGTGCTATCAATAGCAGAAGCCTTTAAGTTAGTCTTTCCTATGTTAGCTACTTTAGGACTCACACTTCCTCAAGCGAATCCTAATTCACCACATCAACCACATCAACATATGATGAACCCTCCTCCAAATCTCCCTCCAAGAGTTGAAGCTCCGACGCTCCAATACCGTCAAATGGACTTCGATCTTAAACAATTTATGGAGTTAAAACCACCAACTTTTGTAGGAGGTCTGTCTCCCTTAGAAACAGAAGATTGGATACTCCGAATTGAAACTATCTTCCAAGTCATGCGCTGCCCAGAGGATCGGAAAGTTGAACTCGCATCATTTTTACTTGAAGGCACAACAAAGCATTGGTGGAACAACTTAGTCGCCACAGAATTTGTCAGACTTGACCTGGTAACATTGCTAGATTTTATCCAGGAATTTACGATTTGGTTTGTGCCGTGATTGGAGAAAAGAGTCCTATACGACCAATTCCTGCGACTAGTTCAAGGGACAAAAACAGTTCTCTAGTACGAGATGGAATTCTCAAAATTAGCATATTATGCCGACTCTCTCGTCGCTTCAGAGGAAGATCGTTGCAGGCAATTTCAACAAGGACTGCAGGACGACATACGCAATCTACTCGTACCTCTGGATATCTTAGAATATGGAAAGTTGGTTGAGCGAGCTCGATTAGTAGAAATCGATCAAAGCAAATCGTAGAAATATCGAGATAGTGGGAAGAGAAAAGCTACGGAAATCCCAACTCAAAGTGATACACAAGGCAAGGATGTTACTAAGACGATACAAACTGGTCCATCAACCAGTACTACGTCCCAAGCTAACTCGACGAAATGCGCCAAGTGTAACCAATTTCATAAAGGAGAATGTTTGATTGGGGCATGTTATTATTGCCGTCAGCCAGGGCATACAAAGAAAACTTTTCCAAAGCTCTTGAATAAAGAAATCAATTCACAACCTCCTCTACAACGACAATTATATCAAATGTTGGCTGAATCCTTAGCGTCAGCACCTGCACCGGCACCTGCCCCATCGTCTGCTCCAATTCCTCCTCCTGAAGTACCGGAAGAACGTTTACTTAAGTCGCGAGCCTTTAATTTAGAACAATATCGCAAGAAATAAAAATGTATCTACCTTCAATATGAATATTGTAAATACTCTTTTGAGGAATAAAGTGATCTTTATCTTTTCGAGGACGAAAAATTATTTTAGGAGGGAAGAATTGTAACACCCTCATTTTTGGCTCACTTTAATTTACTTTTCTCTCCCCGATGATGAAAAAGGCACATTCAATTTTCTACTTATTTTGATGAATTTATTTTGGTTGTATTATTTTTTGATGAATTCATTGTTGAGTTGCTGCCTTTGCTAGTTTTATGGGCTGGCTGTTTTGGGTTAAGTGGGCTTTGTGCATATGACCTTGCTTTAGTTGTGGGTTGTTTGGCTTCTTTGTGTGCTGGCTGCTTTTATTTATGTGTGTGCTGGCTTGTTGAGGTTCATTTGGGTTCGGGCATGGCCATCTGGAGCGGTGTCTCTTGTCGCTCGCCGCTTCTATCGCTGTTTTAAGTCGATCCCGGGCAGGCTTCTTCTCTCGCACTGCTACTGCATCAACTCTCTGCTTCTGCGATTTCTCTTCTACTTCCTCTCTGTGACGAGCTGCGGAGTCGTCGCTGTCGTGTTCTCGTGCCGCCGTTGCCGTGCTCTCGTGCCGACGCTGCTGTGCCGCCAATTTCTTCTCGGCCGTCGGTTCTGCCGAGTAGATTAGGGTTTTTTTTGCAGGTTTCTTTTTCTTCTTTCTTTGGCCGATTACTTCTCTGCTCCTCCTTTCTTCTTCTTTTGATGGATTCGAGTACTGCCCTACTTCTGTTACTTCTCTTTGCCTCTATTGTTCTTCCGTTACTGTCTCTACTACTGATTTAGGGTTACTGCCGCTCCCGAGCTGCTCCTGCGTAGCTGCTGTCACTGCAAAGTTGTTGCTGCTCCTTGTAGCTGCTCCCGAGCTGCTGCCTCCCTGCTGCTGCTTCAAAGTCACTGCCTCCTTCTCCTCCTTGGCTGGTTTGGCTTATTTCTTCGTTACTTGGCTAAATTGCTTCATGTTAGGAACTCTTTAGTGTTGATTTTGTATAAGTAACTTGCTAGATACAGTTTTGGGAGTTGGTATTTGCTGGACAGTCACTTTAATTGCTGTTTCATATGATGTTTTACTTTATTTGAGATGTTTCATGCATATTTTGAAACGAATTTCTATTTAAGGTGATTTCGAGCTATTTCTAGCCATTCTGACTATTTGTGCCGTTTAGTCGGCCAATTTTTCAGTCTCGAAAGAGGACTGTTGTGGGTTGGATACCTTTTCGAACATTTTTTTGATACTTCGTTTGCTTTTCGAGATTTTTCACGTATTTTGTAAGCATTTCGGCTACGAATTCCAAGTGACGCAACCCAATAAACGTGCGTATAATTTCAGTGATTTCGAGGACCTCAAAATCAGAGGATGGCGTCGCAAGGAAACCGTGACGGAAATGCGAATTTGGACAAAGGAAAAGTTGTTGTGAGTTTCTTATTTCTTGATTTAGTTATTCACTTACTTTCCTATTCTGCTGCATTTTTATGAAATAAATAAGTGCCTCTGCATATGAGTTTAACTCATTCAGATATCGCTGTGGGATAAATTGTTGGCGAGGGAAAAACATAAAAGCGATATATTTATTCTGAGGAGAAAAATTTCATTATAAATTTCGGTTTACGTCAAGATAAAATTCATTTAAAACTCTGCATGGGGAAATGCGATGATTTCGAATCCGATGATGTGGAGGCATCCACTGATGGATTCACCAATATGGGTGAGCCTACAATTACGTCCTTCGGGGGCGGGGCCCAATTCATTTTTGCATCACCGGAGCATTTCCTATTTTATGTAACTCAAATTAAGGGGTAAATTAAGATTTTAGTTTTGAAAAAAATGTTTTTATTATTGTACTGTATGTATATTGATAATATTTTCATTGTTTGCATGTACTATATTTCACGAAATATTTATCTCATTTAATCATATTTTATGACTAACCCTCCGTGGAATCATTTTTTTTCAGACAACAGGTGGGAATCCAGATATACGGCGGAGGTTTGCGCCGGAAGAATTAGAGAAGGTATGGTTGAACGTCTATAAAGGAATCGAAGAGGGTTCTGAGAGTCATAAATTACTATATTCAGAAAAATACTGTAAATTTTTAGCAGATTTCGAGTAAATGCCTGTATGATCATGATGGAATAAAATACTATTATGAATATTCATTGTACTGCCTTAGATGTGCTGCGACTAATTTATTGAATTTTTGTTTACTTTTGAAATCATTTGGGAAGCCCGGGAATTTAGGTCTTCACACGGGTAACCTTCTTAGTAAGGGGGAGGGGTTCTAACATTGCGTTGGAGAGTAATTTGTGCTGACGAATGACGTCGCTCCGTTTCGATCACACGAATCACGATTTTTGTCGAAATGACAAGAGTGTCCCCTTCCCCCAAGGAAATTCGGGCGGCCCGGGTAGGCTGCCCGGATGCGGCGGTGGCGGTCGACAGCGAAGGGGGAGGCTATGGCTCGCCGGCGGCGGTATAGGTCGGTGGCGGCGGCGAGGTCGCCGGCGGGTGCGGCGCCCGCGCAGCGCGCGACCGTGCCGGCGCGCGACCTGGCGGTCGCGCAGGTTGGCCGCGCGCACGACCCTGCTGCGTGCGTAAGCCAGGCGCGCGGCCTGGAGGCCGCGCGCGTGCGCGACCTGGTGGCCGCATAGGTTAGCCGCGCGTGCGGACCTGCTGCGAGCGTAGGCCAGGCGCGCGCAGGTCGCACGCGCACCCCGCACGCATGCCACCTGTGTGGCGCGCCCGCTGCGCGCGCTTAGGTGCGGGCAGACTCGCTCATCCGGTCTCCTCGGGTGCTTGTGATTCTCGGCATGACATCGGTCCGATCGGACCCTTTTGCAGTTGGATCAGATTGGCTCGAAAATGCCACGGACCCATTAGTAGATCAGTACTAATAGTCATATGTAAATAACACTAACCATTTTTTCCTAAGCCACTTATTATAATCTTATGGAGTCAAATTTAAAAATGAGCTTCCAATAGAAAATTTTCTCCTTATCTCACCTAAACATTGAATGTTTAAACACGCACTTGAAACTCACTCAAAAGGGGCCCACCCATATGGGCTCTTTGCGTTAAAAGTTAAAAACAAGGGACGTGCATGGTAACTCCTCTCTCCGGACAAATTATGTGATCTGCTCCAGCTGGACCAGATCTTACGTGGCCGATCGTAGCCATACAGTCCTTGATATGCGGCCCCGACCCCGTTCCGTCCTTGTTGTTTTTTGTTCCAATACCCGGGAGTTTTCTCCAGCGGGCAGCCACAGCCCCATTCGGGCAGCATCAGCTCCGTTCGGGCAGCAGAATCCCCGTTCGGGCAGCAGAAGCCCCGTACGGCAGCGCTCTCTCGTTCGCCGGACAGAGCCACTCCTGCGATCTTTCACTTTCGTTGCAGTAGAGAGAGAATGAAGAGAGATAAAGTCAGGGGCAAGTAAAAAAAAGGCGATATAGAGTCGAAAAGAGGAAGAACAATACATTCTGGATCGGAAGGGAGGAGAGCTACCGGAGTCTTCCGCTTATCTCCCTTGGGGTTCGGATCCGGGCTCTGGCACAAGGGTCCGTGCATCATTCTGATTTGATGGTTGGTCTTTTCGCCGGAGATGGTGCGAATATTTCTCGTCTTCTGAGCTGGTGCTGCGAATGCGAGTTTCTACTGGGGGTTTCGATGGATCTGGAGGGGTAGAGTTGGTGATGGCGGCCATGCGGCGGTGGAATGTGGAGGCATTACCGGTAGCGGCTTGGATTTTATGGTTGACACTGGTTGTCAACCCTGTGTCTAGGGTTTTTAGCAACATGGAAGGTGAGGTAGTGTAATATTTCCATTCCTGTTGAACATTATGGATTTGCTTACTTGTTCTGGGATTTGACGGGGGAATGCTGAAAGGGATATTGGTTTTGATTTTGTTATCGTTGCTGGATGGGAGAAAAATCTGAGGGAAGAAGAAGCTCCTTGAGAATCTTGCCCTAAACATTAAGCAGACAGCGTATAGTTTGAGTGATCTAGTGTCTAATTTTAGCATAATGAGTCAATGCCATTTATATCTCCCCTTACTTTGTACAACTTTTTTTCAGAATTTTTTATGGTATTGCTATGCTGTGTATTTGCTGCTCTTTTATATGAATTACGTTTTATATGATTTGTGAAAATATTATTTTCTTTACCAAGTTATAATTTAAATGTGGACATCCCTCAATTTGATTTATATATATGCCACTAATTAATATTTTCAACTTTGAACTAGTTTTGTTAGTGCAATGATCCTATTGTTGATGCATGTGAGAGCATGATTTAGTTTATACAAAATGTACGTTGGTAGGAATACCATGTGATTGCCCTTATACCAAATGTATCTTGGTGAAGCATTTGAGTTGAGTATGAGTTTGACACTTTTGTATCTCATTAACTTTGTCCTTTTTGCATGGCGCTCTATGAGAGTGGATCGTTCTGCCAAGGACTAAGGCTCCGTTTGGGGGGACTTATTTTCCCAGGTCAAGCGGTTATGACCGCATGAATCAGACCTTAATCAAGGTCGGATTCATGCGGTCGTAACCGCTTGACCGATGAAAATAAGTCCTGCCAAACGGAGCCTAAGTATGTTAGTGCAATTTGTGCCTTCCATGAGTATTGACTGCTTCCACCATTGTCGGACGAGGTTTTAGGAGAAGGTTGATTTTCATGAAGGCTCCACATTGTCGAGTTTACTCGTCTTGGTGCTTGATAATTGATAATGCTGAAAAGCTTCTCTTTGAGAGGAAGCGATGATCGATGTGGATAGCTCTCACATGAGAGCGAGATTGTTGTTGCACGTGAGAACATAATTTAGTCCAACAATGGACATACAAAATACATGTATTGAAATACCATATGGTTGACCGTCATCCATGGTATAAATTGGTAAGGGTTAAGCCATAACTTGTCAGTAACTTGTCGGAGGAGTGGTCAGAGGCAGGGATGACGAAGGAGGAGGACGATATAGAGTAGGAACCGTGACTGCCTAAGCTGGGTGTGCTCGAGAGAGAGAACTACCAAAATCTCATACGAAAGGAAAGAGAATATATTAATTTTTACATGCCTCCATGACCCAAGGGGCCCTTTAAATAGAAATTCATAATGATGTTAGAGTAATAAGTTCCAATATTTGGACTTACTACCAAACTACTAATAACTCATAACAACTAATCACGACGACCGCGATGATTTATAACCTCATTCAAGATATATACATAATACGGAACATGAATTAAAATGGCGACTAGCCTATACCCATAACATATCATACAACAAGACTTAATTGCCTCGTGCATAATAAGATTTTTCATTCCAAAGCCTATAACATCACTCCCATATTTCAAAATGAGTTTGTCATCAAGCTCAAAGGAAATCAGATTCTTGTGGCATCTTCACCAAATTCTCTCTTCATCAAAGTTCTCCACTTCAAGATAGAAAAGTCATTTGCAACGATGACCCAGAGTTTATTACTCATCACAGTTATAATATAACCCCTTTATGTGACGATCAGTGAATGCCGCATACGACATGTGTCGACATTGGGATCCCTCAGGCTAGTATGCCAGGGTGTCTGGTGTGGTTGCGATCCATATGCAGTCGACACTCACCACGCCTATCCAAACCCATTGTGGTGACTAAATTTCGGTGGTGTTCAACTTGACGTCTAGTTGCAGGCATTCTTGAAGTCTTGTCGTAAAGATTGCAACCTGTTGCTCTGGGTGCATCATAACATGAGTTAGAAGAACATGAGATTGTTCCCGATATACATTTACTTAACTTGTTTGACGTGAGATTATGAATGCACTGAGGGGATTGTTTCGAATCGGAGGACCAAATCACATGTTGCAGAATCTTTTGAAATCATCCCAAGTCATCTCTGATTTTTCGACTTGCAAATGGAAAAACCATAGTTGAGCTAAATCGAGATGGTGGATGGATGATAAATTGATTCGTTCGGCGGTGTTTGAAAGGGAATTTGATCTCTTGAGAAATACTCTAGGGGAGGAGGGAGGGTGAATAGAATATTTAAGTTTTAAGTGATTGTTTTACTAATTTTCTCAGATTCACGCAACACCCTATTTATCACAACCATAGAACATCACTCATAAGAATGTAAAAGCACACAAAAAGTACAGACAAAAGCAACACAGAAGACACAAAGATTTTATAGTGGTTCCCCAAATGTTGGATACATACTCTTCTGCCTCAGCAGGATTTCACTAAATAGTGCGAGGATTTTTAATAAGAATGCCTTAAAAGTAGAAGTTGTTAATGAGGTCTCTCCACAACAAATGAGTTTTTGATAAAGTCACTATAACTAGGAGTTGTTGATATAGTCTCTCCAAAATCAGGAGTCTTTTTTATGGGAGACTCAATGAATCAGAAATTGTTGATAAGATATCTCCAAAATCAACTAGAATCTTTTGAAAAGAGATTCAAAAACTTATTCAACAGATGAAATTTTAGTTTCCAAAATACGTCCTTCAACAACAAATCTCTGAAGGACTGGTTCATGCAAGACTGTGTGGATTCTGTCAGGAATGAGCAACAATTTTCTTGTAGAAGAGAAGAAGAGTCTTCTATTGAAAGTGTTGATGTTTTAGAGAAGAGATGATCTTCTATAGTGATTATCTTATGAGATTAGAAGATTTCTTGATTGCTTGCTAGCTGCAGTAGTTCTTCAGAATGAAGAATATCCAGAGAAAAAAGAAGAGAAAAGAGAATCAATGTATTGATCTTTTTGTAGATGCGCTTCTTGTCTCTAATAGAGTGGTGTATTCTCTTTTATGTTTCTATAGATTCTCTGACAAATACTCCTTTGAAATCATTCAAATTCTTTCTATTTGTCTTCTTCTGAATAATAAATGCTAACAAATAATATCTCTTCATACTTTGTCAAATCAAGTTTCAAAACCATTATTTCTTTCTTGAAATAGATAACAGCTAAGAAATATCTTTCCTGATAGGATTATTTTTTTTCTTGAAATTTGTTGTAAAAACAAGCAAATAATCATTCTTGATGGAGCCGAGAATATCTTTGAGAAGATTCGTCTTTACTCCGGAGCAAATTCGACATAGCTTTTGAGAAGTCAACGCAACTTTTGAGAAGTCAACATAGATTTTGAGAAGTTGACGCAGCTTGGACATCATAAGTCGGCACAACTGTTAGAAGGAGAGAATAACTCGGTTATATATTCTTTGAGAAGTCGACGCAGCTTGGACTATATAAGGCGACGCAACTTTTGAGAATCCTGAGTAACTTTGAGAGGAAGTCGGCGCAATTTTTAGTAGTATGGACAACTTTGAGAGGAAGTCGATGCATCTTTTGAGAAGTCTGAGTAACTTTTGAGAAGAAGTCGACACAACTCTGAGAAGTCCGAGTAAGTTTGAGAGGAAGTCGGCACAGCTCTGAGAAATTTGAGTAACTTTGAGAGAATGTCGTCACAGCTCTGAGAATTCTAAGTAACTTTGAGAGGAAGTCGGCGCAACTTTAAATATATATCGACATTGCGTCGATTACTATTCAACGCTACTCAGAAAAGTCTGACTTAAAATAATTTTGTTGATGACTCCCTATCTTTCTATGGACTCTAACCAAAATAATTAAAGTAGCCTGCTCTACACATCATTAAGATTCATCCCAAAATCACTTTAACCTTAATCTGTTTTATCAAATCAGAGGTTTTCCCAACAATCACTTACTATTTGATATAACAAATTTCACAAGAAAAAACAAGTGATTTTCAGCAAAGTAAAAGAAACATATGACAATCCAGAAAGTGATAAACACACATTCTAGAAAGCCTTTCATATGTATTAAATAGAAAATAGAAGACATGTAAGACTAAGTCATCAGAAGAATTAAGAGTCTCAGAAAAATGATATCATATAGATAATTCATATATGCTTCTTCAAGAATAGTTGTAGAAGACCAATGAGCATGTCTTGAGTATTCCTTATATAATCGAAGTTCATTTCTCTGGCCATAGTTGGATGTTCCTCAATATCTTTCTTGACTTTTATAATTTTCTCAAGTTCTTCTTCAATAGAAGAAGAAATTGTCTTTAGTGTATATCCTTTGCTGATCACAACAATTGCCATATCATTGATTGGTTCAAATTTATGTCCTGGAGGAATAGATTTTAAATAATCTGTCATTGCAGCTGGAGGAGGAAGAGGAGACTCACACTGGCTTTAACAGGATCTGAGGATCTTATGAAAAGTACTTGAGGAGGAGGAGACATCACACTTTTCTTCAAGAATGAAGAATATTCAAAGAGAGAGAGAAGTGAATCGAGCAGAATTAGTCTATTGATCATTTTGTATATGTGTTTCTTGTCTTTAATAGAGTAATGTATTCTCTTTTGTGTTTCTCTAGAATCTCGAGCAAACTCATTTGAAATCATTCAAACTCTTTTCAATTGTCTTCTTCTCAATAATAAATGTTGACAGATAATATCTCTTCTTATTTTTCCAAATCAAGTTTCAAAGCCATTGTTTCTTTCTTGAAATAGATAACAAGTAGGAAATATCTTTCGTGATAAGATTATTTCTTTCTTGAAACTTGTTGTAACGACTAGGAAATAATCCTTCTTGATTAAGTCGAGAATATCTTGAAGAAGATCTGTCTTTACTCTAGAGTGAATTTGTCATAGTTTTTGAGATGGCAACTTAACTTTTGAGAAGTCGACGCAAGTGTTGAGAAGTCTTCGCAGTTTGGACTACATAAGTTGACGCAACTTGGACTACATAAGTCGACATAGCTTTTGAGAAGTCCGAGTAATTTTGACAGGAAGTCGACACAGCTCTGAGATGTCTGAGTAACTTTGAGAGGAAGTCAATACAGCTTTTGAGAAGTCTGAGTAATTTTGAGAGGAAGTCGACGTTGCTCCGAGAAGTATGAGTAACTTTAAGCGAAAGTCGACGCAACTCTGAGAAGTCTGAGTAACTTTGAGAGGAAGTCGACACAGCTCTGAGAAGTCTAAGTAACTTGAGAGAAAATCGACAAAGCTCTGAATATATATCGACGTTGTGTCAATTTATTTCGACTCAACTCTGAAAAGTCTTTGACTTAAAATAATTTTGCTGATGACTCCCAATATTTCGAAGGGCTCTAACCAATAAAATTAAAGTAGCATTTTCTATACATCATTAAGGCTCATCTTAAAATCTCTTAAACCCTAATCTGTTTTATCAAATCAAAGGTTTTTTCCAACAGTGTTTATTGCTCGATGAAAAATTTCTCGTGCGGAATGAGCCATAGTGGGTCAGTCTTCTCATCGTAGGTTAGGAAGTACAACTTGGTGTAGCTGAGAACAATATGAGCTTCTAGTCGTGTATAAGTTGAGAGATCTGCGTGCATAAGCAGTGGGTTATGAAGCACCGGTACAGGTATGCATGCCAGATATGATACGTATCCGATACCGTGAGAAAATAATAAAAATAAGGATATGGGTATTTTTTGGATACGAAGACTTATATAAATATACACACAGTAATATATGTATATATACATATATATACACAAGCAGTCGTGCACGGGGGACCCCGTGCAGGCAACATTTGTCGTGGGGGCAACATTTTTCATGGGCGCGATATTTGTCGTGGGTGCGACATTTGTCGTGGGTGCGTCATTTGTCGTGAGAGCAACATTTGTCGTGAGGGCGATATTGGTCATGAGGGCAACATTGGTCATGAGTGCGACATTTATCGTGGGGGCGACATTTGGCGTGGGGTCAACATTTGGCATGGGGGCGACATATGTCGTGGGCGACATATGTCGTGGGGGCGGCATTGGTCGCGGGGGTGGGGTGGGGTGTGACATTGGTCGTGGAGGCAACATTGGTCTTGGGGGCGACATTGGTCTTGGGGGCGACATTGGTCTTGGGGGCGACATTGGTCGTGGGGGTGACATTTGTCGTGGGACAACATTTGGCATGGAGGCAACATATGTCGTGGGGGCAACATTGGTCATGATCTGTAATTATGTGTTTGAGAAGCTATCATGATCTGTAATTGTGTTTGAGATGCTTTCTAATCAAATTACTAAATCTTTATATTAGCTTCAATTCTATTTTTTTCATGCTCTAAGGAAAAAAACATAAGATTGCTAATAGCATGTATTAAGTCATACTTTGAGTAGAATTCAATGAATTTAGAGAAGCAAGGTTGCTATTGTCAAATACTATTTAATGTAAATAACATGCACTTGGTGAGTCTTCTTAATACCTATATAATTCTAAGCCAAATGAAAAATCTTAATCAAAATAATTTAAAAATAAGATCCATCACTACTTGATCAAAATGAAATTTTAAGCAGATATCAACAATGGAATAGAAATTTTAAGGAATTAAATAGAAAGCAGACATCAACAACTGGAAAGAAATCTCTGCAGCTAACATGATGCGCCCACATGCGAGGAGGAATATAAAATTTGTAAGGTATATCAAGAAATTATTTTTTTGTGTTAAAATGCGAAATATTTAAAGAATCTTTTTAACAACAACAACAAAAGTTCAAAATCTTAATCAAAATAATGTAGGAATTAGATCCATCATTACTTGCTCAAAATGAAATTTTAAGCACATATCAACAATGGAATATAAATTTTAAGGAAATAGCAAGCAGACATCAATAATTGAAATGAAATCTCGGGAGGGCTGCACCCACATGCAATGACACAAAAAAAATCAAAACTAAAATCTGTACCAAGATTACTCGTCAGAACCACAACTTTCAGTAATTAAGCATAGAGATGTGGAAGAGTTTCGAAGTATTAAAAACTTTTCTATGAAATTTTGCATAGAGATGTAGAACAACTAATAGAGACATCTGTTCTAACGTGTCTAATAACTTCACAATGACTCAAGCATAAACTTTCAGTAAACTAAAACACAGAAAATAAACAAAACCATAGATTTTCCATAACTAAACTCAGCCCCAAAAAATTTGACTACAACTACTTAATAAACATGCATATAACTGAGTGATTGATAAACACACATATACAATCATGTCAGATTGATAAATATTGCTGAACTTTGCTAAACATGTACATATAATTGACAGATTGCTGAACATTTGACCGATTGTTAAACATTGCTAAACAAGATATCGATAAAAAGAAATCGAGCTGATGGAACTCAAACAAAGCACTTGAAGAAAGCGAGAATGGAGAAGGCCAAGGTGTCAAGCTCATACCCTTATCGTGGAAAAGTGAGCCCCATGCCAGGAAACAAAGGCAGAAACGACTGTGAAGGGGAGTTGATGTGCGGCGTTGGAAAGAGGGGCGAGTAAGAGCTCTGTAAAACAAAAAATCTTAGAGCCTGAAATAGTGGAACTACATAAATGTGGGGCAAAGTAAAAACCTGAAATGCAAAGTAAAAAACTGAAATGCTTGCCGTGAAATGTAATCTGAAATGCTTGCTTGCGGGAAGGAGGTTTCCGGTTTTCCGTTGAGGCACTGTGGAGGAGGAGAAGAAGGTTGAAAACCATTACAGTTGAGAACCATAAAACACCGGAATCAAACAAAGAGCAAGAAGAAGGAAAAACCTGGAACCATGAGGAGTTCGCCGGTCGGAGTAGTTTGCAGGAAGGAGGTTGCCGGTGAGGCATTGTCGATGGAGGAGAAGCACTTGCGGTGAGGAGCCGTGGAGTATATTTGAGCCGTGGAGGTAGGGTTATACACGGGATGGATGTGATGGTAGCGTGCAGAGAGGAGAAAGAAGGACGGTAGCGTGCTGGAGGAGAGGGCAGCGTGCTGGAGGAGAGCCTGTTAGCGGTATTCTCTTTCGACGGCAGAGGAGGCTGGCGGGTTTTTAGGCGAATTGATGTGAGGCGGGGCTGCTCACCGTTGTACTGTTAATATAATAAATAGTATAATTTATGATTAAATGACCAAAAAATCATGGAAAGAGTAGGGGAATAAGAAAAAATGAAGGGTATTTTGATATTAAAAAGTTACACCATGAGGTGTTTGAGTCTTCCCTTATATAATAAAGATATATGTACATGTGTACGCATGTATGCACATAAATATCGGTGTGTGCATATGTTTGTACATGTATATATGTATATATACTAATATAAAAGGGAATTTAACGTTGCTACGGTGTTGTCATTGTGTTACACTGGCTCTTCCAATTTTACCCCCCCCCCCAACCCACCCACCCACCCAGTGTTGGCGTTCATTTTTTTTAGCTCTACGGTGGAGGCCACCGTCGTCGGCAGAGCCGACGACTGCCTGACCGGACCCCACTGACGGGGTCGCCGGACGCTGGCGACCCCAGTGGGGGTAGGGCTGAAGCGGTCCGACAGGGCTACCACTGGTGGTGGCCCTGACCGTGACCACTGAAAGAGGCGGTCATGGTCAGGGCCACCACCGGATGTGGCCCTGCTTGATCGCCTCCGGCCTACCCCCGCCGGGGTCGCCGACGTTCGACAACCCCGACAGCGGGGTCCGGTCAAGCCTTTCGCGACATCATTGCTAGCGACATCCACCCAATTCTTTTTTACCAATACGTCATCGTGGTTTGTGAGGTGCCAACTGGAGATGGGGATGGCGGTGGAGCCCATGATGGTGTCGATGAGGCGAAGAGCATCGGCCAAGAGGCCGCATTGGCACCTAAGCAAAGGTCGCCTGGTAGTCTACTTCTTGAGTCTGAGTGTTTCTCTGAGCTGCTAGTCGTGCCTCATAATGTTCAACCTTACCATTTTGGTATCGTTTAACAGAGAATACCCACCTCGAACCAACGTCTTTCTACCCAGGAGGAAGGGGAGAGATGCCCCATGTGTGGTTCCTTTCCAAGATTGGCATTTACTTCTCCATAGCATGTGTCCATTCAGGGACTCCCAAAGCTTCCCGCAACAACTTGGGAATGGTAATAAAGGATAACGATGTAACAAAGGCCTAATGCGCATGGGTAAGATGATAAAAAATATAGTTGGAAATAAGGTGTTGCATGCATTTCGCTTTACCTTTCAACAATGCAAAAGAGAGATGTAGGTCATCACAAGAATTTGAGTTTGAAGCAGACCGGTAGAGGTGGAACTATAGTGACATGTTTACCTTTTTGTCTGTGGTGAGATGCACGAGGAAGTGGAAGAATTAGAGACGGGGGAGAGGAAATTGGTTAGGAGGCGTTGCTTGGATGGAAATGATAGTATGAGTCAGAGGCATGAGTGGGAGTGGAATAAGAGTATTAGATGCATTGTCACTAGTCTTCCCTGACAAATGGAATGAGTCGGATCCAGACAATAGGATTCCTCCTCGTGGAACGTAACTGCATGGTACAAAATGTGCGTCATGACGGAAGTTGGAACACCGATATCCTTTTGTAGTGGAGGAATAACTAATAAAGACAATGTTGAGCATGCGAGTCAAGTTTTTCATGATGAGGTTGATGTGCATATACAAAACATGCACACCCAAACACACGGTGTGATAGATGGGAGGTATGAACAATAGAAGTGGTGGAGAAACAGGCAAGAGGAGTAACATAATATAAGACACGTGATTGTAGACGATTAATGAGGAGGGCATCAGTTAGAACAACATCGCCACAATAAGATTTAAGAAGATGCATGGTGGAGAGAAGGCAGCGTGCAACTTCAAGCATATGCCGGTTTTTCCGTTCAGCAACCACGTTTTGGGTGGAGGTGTGAACACATGTGGTTTGATGGATAATACCATGACTGGTGAGATAAGAACCAAATAACCCTCGATCATCATATTCCCCCCACTCATTATCACTACAAAGAACAAAAATAGTGCCCTTGAACTGGGTCATCAACATCTGATGAAATGCTTTAAAAAACCTCACTTAAAAAAAAAAAGATAAACCCAAATAGTACGAGCAAAACAATTAATCAAAATGACAGATCAACGAAAACCAGATAATAATAAAATAGGGGATGAAACCCAAAATCTGAATAAATGACAACAAAAGGATTGATATTAGAAGAAGATAAATGCGAAGAGTTATGCCTAACATGTTTAGATAGCTCACATACATCAAAAGATAAAAACTGAATAAAGGACAAAAAAGAAGGAAACAATTTTTGATGATAAAGAGGAGAGGAATGTCTGAGACGCTGATGTCATCATCGGACATTCGCAACAGTAACAATAGTGACAAAAGTGCGTAAAATGGTAGCTGGGAATCTAGAAAATATAGACCATCACCGTTCCTACCACCACCAATATTCCGCTTCATACCTAGTTCCTGAAAAACATAATAACCACAAAAGAAAGTTACTGAACAGTTAAGAGATCTAGTGATATTGCTAATTAAAAGCAAATTGCAAGGAAATGAGAGAACATGCAAGACAAAAAAGAGAGAAATGGACAGAGAGCAAGAGATGTGGCTTTTGCCCGCAATAGGGGATAAGGTGTCATTGATAGAGATAACCTTGTTCTTACCAGACAAAGGGGTGTAAGAAACAAAACCTGAGGAGGACTCGGTCATATGATCGGTGGCCCCTGAGTTGATGATCCAATTAGATGGAGTGTTGGTAGCAGGATGGACACTGGGCATAATCGTAGAGTGACAAAGGAGGTAGAAGCTCCATAAGACATCTGGCCAGGAATGAATTAGCCCTCTGAGAGCATCCAATTCATCCTCAGTAAAGGTCCCTGAGGATAGAGCATGAGAGATCTCCTCATACACTTCCGTGGAATAAACAACATCATGAGGTATCGACCCCCTCCAGCGAGAACCCCCTCGATCAGGAGCATGGCCACGTCCTGGTGGAGCGAAATGAGGATGGAGCCTAAAGTACACAACCCAAATATGTATTATAGAACCACAATAATCATACATAGGAACAAAAGTGCTGACATTACCCCATCCCACATTGGTCAGGCAATGCGATTAGGAGGGATACTCTTACTAAGAGATTTGCGATGGTATTCCCCCCCCCCCCCCCCCAAACCACACTGAATGCCTCCCGAAAGGAAGGAAGAGGGGAGCGATGGAGGATTGGGGTCTGAATTATATCTAAATCCATGTTCAAACCCATTAAAAAAACATGACGTAGTACAAGTAGGAGTGAAGTGCTAAAAAAATCCAGTTCCTAATGTATTCGCTCGAACTCCAAAAAATATGTGGAGACACTCAAGGATCCCTGAAGCAATTCCAAAATTCAGCGAGTAAGTTCGTAAATATGGGTGGAGCCACCAATCCGTGAATAGGTTTCGCGAGCTCGAGTCCAGATCTTATAGACAGAGTATCAACATATAACTTTGACATACCTTAGGGGACATGAAATGTAGATGCCAGGAGACGACACGGGATCGGTCTTGGATGGCTCCATGACAGTTCCAAGATGGATCGGTCTTGGATGGATCCATGACAATCCCATCAATGTATCCGAACATCTGATGACTGCGAATCACATGTTGAGTTTCTCGGACGTTTCGAGATAATTAGTCTCATAAAGTCGCACATTGACGTTATTCAATGAGCCAAAGTGGCCATGAGTCCTCTGAGGATCACTCATCCGTCACATCATCACACTTGGCGTAGAAATGAAAGAATCGCCCATGTTGACATAACTTAATTGGAATATGGAATATCAACTCTAGGTCAAACTTTGAAGCATATGCATCTCTCTAGATCTTCAATAGCAGCTGGGATCTTCATTGCTTGCAATAAGGAAGAAGATTTGCACAGGAAACCCCCTCTGGATCCACTGCTCTCTGTTGGATGCGCCCCCAACTGAAAGGGAAAAGCAACTCTTACTTTCTTTGGGAAAGAAGAAAACAGAATGCACAATCGACAATATCTGAATACTAAACGTACCGCTCAGTCGGTGAGGAGAAAGGAGAGGATTAGGCACAGTCTGCAGAAGAGGCATTGAATGCGTTGGCGAGGCTGTAGGTGTGTTAGAAGTCAGCGGTGACGACATTTTCAGTGAACGACAGCGGTGGGACAGTCCCACCTATGGCCCGTGTGGGGTCAACATCGTGAAGGAGCCCTCAAAATCACAGTCGATCAATGACCAAAGGTCACGGGAGTCGACGATAGAGGGTATCGATCGACGACAGTGGAGACGGCGAGAATGGCGGAGACCGAGAGAGTCGCGGGAGTTAGGTCATTGCTCTGATACCAATTAGAAAGTCCAATAATAATGAATAATACTAGCCTATACTAATACATATACATGGGTAAGGACCAAAAAAGCTAAATTACCCTTAGCGGGCATTACAAACATGACTTACTGGTAATGCCTAATTACAAATGTTTCTTCTTTAAATATTGTTTTAGAGCTTCAACTAATTCTGGATGGAAATTCTATTTCTTTTTAACAGGTGATGCGTTGCATAGTTTAAGGACAAACTTGAATGATCCCAACAATGTGCTCCAAAGCTGGGATCCCACCCTGGTTAATCCATGCACATGGTTCCATGTTACATGTAATAGTGATAATAGTGTAATTAGAGTGTAAGAGACATATCTCCAAGTTTATTTTGCAACATGAATGGTTGAAGTTGATTTTTGTTGCTGATGGATCAGACTGTGTTTACTCTTTTCTAGTGATCTCGGGAATGCAGCATTATCTGGAGCGCTGGTCTCCCAACTTGTTCAGCTTAAAAATCTTCAATACCTGTAAGTCGCTTAACAAATGACACATTTTAGACCAATTTGTTGAAAATCATTATATGAAACATTTTAGTGCAACTCTGAATACACAAATATGACATATGCTCGTTGAAATTTCTCTATTTTTCCAAAATGTGTCAGAATGAATTTGAATGTGCCTTGTAACCCATCCATGTGGTGGTGCCACTTACTTTCGTCCCTTTAAAGCATTTTTGGGAATTTATAGTCATAAAACTAACCAACTCTTTTAATAATTTGAATAACCTTTAGACAATCACTGACATCACGTTTGACTTTGTTTTTCAGATTTATCCTTCAAGAATTTTGACAACAAGATCATATAAAAAAATGCTGCTTGCTATGCCCATCTAGAAGTGACCTGCACCCTAGTACCCTACCCTTTAATCAGGTGCACCAATAGTGCTGACCACATTTGCGCACCATAGTTCCTTAAGTCCCTTTGGAGATCAATTAATACCAGCAATCAAGGTTTAAAATTGTTAAAATAGCCCATGTAAAGGGCCCATTATTGGGCCCATTTATTGTTTTTATATTCTCTCCTCCTTTAGTCCCACATCTTGTATAGGATTTTCTCCTCTCTTCTTCTCCCTATATATTTGTATTCTCTCCTTGTTTTTACATACTCAAGTAATACATACAAGCTTTTGAGCCTTCTCAACATGGTATCAGAGCCAGGTTCCTAAGCCAGCGGTTTCCCTTATTTCTAACCGCCCTGTGTGTTTTCTAACCGCTCAGCCCGCTCTTCCTCCTATCCGCTGCTTCTGCGGCCTGAGGGTCTGTCCGCTCCTCTCTTATCCGCGCGGCTTCTGCGGACTGCAATCTTTGTATCCGCTTCTCTTCTTCTCTTCTTTCCTCTCCGTGGTTCCACCCTTCTCTGGCTTTTATAGCCATCTTCTCCTCTGTCTGGTGGGTCCCACCCCCCCCCTCTACCCGCTGCGGACTCTCCTCTTGTCCGCCGCGTTCTTCTTGCTGCTTGCGTTCTTCTTCCTCGCGGACTCTTCCTATCCGCTGCAAGCTCTTCTTCTCCTCTTCTGTCCGCTCGCGCTTCTCTTCTCGCGGCCTCCTCCTTATCCGCTGCGGTTTCTTGCCTCTCCGCTGCGAGCTCCTCTCTATCCGCTGCAGGCTCCGCTTTCCGCTTCTCTCTTCTCGCTTGCGACCTCGCGCTTCTCTTCTCGCTTGCACACCACAACAAAATGGTGTTGCCGAACGCAAGAATCGCCACTTACTCGACGTTGCCCGCTCCCTCATGCTTCAAATGCATGTCCCTAAACCATATTGGAACTTTGCGGTCTCGACCGCCTGCTTTCTTATCAACCGTCTTCCCTCCTCGATTCTCAACTATGCTACTCCGTTTAGCATACTCTTTCCCTCAACTCCGGCCTTTCCTCTCCCACCTCGTGTGTTCGGTACCCTATGCTACGTCCACCGTTTGGGGCCTTCCTTGGATAAGCTAGACCCTCGCGCGACCAAGCATATCTTTGTTGGCTATTCCCGCACTCAAAAGGGCTACGTATGTTATTCTCCTACTACCCGCAAGATCTCCGTTTCTGCGGATATCACTTTCCGCGAAGATCAACCATTCTTTCCTGCTCCTTCCACCGACCACCTCCCACCCACACCTTCTCCTTCATCCATCCCCCGTCCCGTTATTCCCGCCACCCCTCCTCCGACGGTCGTTCCCTCTGAACCGACTGTCGTTCCCTCCAAACCACCAGTTATCCGCGTCTACGCCCGTCGCCCTTCCACTTCCGTTGCCCCTCTGCCGTCGGTCTCTCCTCTGGATACTCCGTGTCCCGCTGATCAGGTATTGCCCTCCACTGCTCATCCTCTGGCCAACTACGTCTCTCTCCATCGCCTCTCTCCCCATTTACACACTTTGGCTACTTCTCTCTCTTCGGTTGCTATTCCTAATTCTGTGCAGGAGGCGCTTCAACATCCAGATTGGCGGGCGGCCATGGAGGAAGAAATGTCTGCTCTCTGGTCTAACCAGACTTGGTCGGTTGTTTCCCTTCCCCCGGGCCAGAAACCAGTTGGGTGCAAGTGGGTGTTTGTCATCAAACATGCTGCGGACGGGACGATTGACCGCCTAAAAGCTCGTCTTGTAGCTAGAGGTTTCACTCAACAGGAAGGGCTCGATTATGAAGAAACGTTCTCCCCGGTCGCGAAACTTAATAGTGTTCGCGTCCTTATCTCTGTGGCTGTTCATCGCCGGTGGCCTCTCTTTCAGCTGGATATTAAGAATGCGTTCTTGAACGGGGATCTCCAGGAAACTGTTTACATGCAACAACCACCCGGGTTTGAGACCACGGGGGAGTCTCAGGTCTGCCATCTTCGAAAGGCTTTATATGGTCTCAAACAATCTCCGCGGGCATGGTTTGAGAAATTCAGTAAGGTTCTCCGTGAAATTGGCTTCACTCGGAGCTCGGCCGATTTTTCGCTATTTACTCGTCACCGACCAACAGGAACGGTTATTCTGTTAGTATATGTCGACGATATTATCATTACTGGAGATGACTCCCAAGGGATACAGGCCGTCAAAATCCATCTGAACTCAGTGTTCCAAACAAAAGATTTGGGAGTTCTTCGCTATTTTCTGGGTCTTGAAATTGCTAGAAGGCCAGATGGGCTCACTCTCTCTCAACGGAAATACTGTCTTGACCTTCTTCATGATGCGGGTCAATCCGGATGCAAGCCAAGTGATACTCCTATGGATGTAAACCACAAACTATGTGCCCAGGCTTCTGACTCCGATCACCTTCTCCAGAACCCTGAATACTATCGACGCCTTGTTGGAAAACTGATATATCTCACAGTTACCAGACCTGATATATCCTTTGCTGTTGGTCTTGTCAGCAGATACATGCACTCTCCTCGAAAATCTCATCTTCAAGCAGTAGAACGGATTCTCAGGTATCTTAAAAACGCTCCTTGCCAGGGACTTGTCTACAAAACCTCCTCTTCTGCTCCAACACTTGTGGCATATTCTGATGCTGATTACGCTGGCTCTCTTGATGACCGGCGATCTACAAGTGGTTTTTGCACTTACCTTGGAGGACATCTTGTTACTTGGCGAAGTAAGAAACAAGCGGTCGTGGCTCGATCTTCAGCTGAGGCTGAGTACCGAGCAATGGCATCTGTTGTATCAGAATTGACATGGCTTGAAAGTCTTCTAACTGATCTGGGTGTAAAATTACCATCACCGGCTCGTCTCCTTTGTGACAGTCAAGCAGCCATACACATCGCAAAGAACCCGGTCTTTCACGAAAGAACGAAGCATATTGAGGTTGATTGTCACTTCATCCGGGAAAAGGTTCAAATGAAGAAGATTGACCTAAGCCATGTCCCAGGATCAGAACAAGTTGCGGATGTCTTCACGAAGGCTCTCTCCAAGACGCTCTTCTATCAATGCTTGTCCAAGCTTGGTGCATACGATTTGTACGCTCCAGCTTGCGGGGGAGTGTTAAAATAGCCCATGTAAAGGGCCCATTATTGGGCCCATTTATTGTTTTTATATTCTCTCCTCCTTTAGTCCCACATCTTGTATAGGATTTTCTCCTCTCTTCTTCTCCCTATATATTTGTATTCTCTCCTTGTTTTTACATACTCAAGTAATACATACAAGCTTTTGAGCCTTCTCAACAAAAATCAAATTATAAAGCAAGTTGTAAAAAAAGATATAGACTGAAATAGTAAGCTAAAATTAAATCATTTTTCAAATATGCAGACAAATTTTAAAAAAGGATTGATATTATGCCCCATAGATTAAGAATCGACAGACCCTTTAGATTTTCTAGAATAACATCATGAAATGATTATATGTCCTAAAAATTTTAAATAAAGGGTAGATTATTTAATGAGGGTTAGTAATGTAGGATGAATGTTGCCTTAATGGAATTTTAGTGATGTGATGATAGTAGAATGTCTCGGGGTTCTAAGAATGATACAATGCACATTTGTCTAACGATTAATTGCAATTAAAGTTGAACCGGAAAATTAAAATTAGGTTATCAAACAAGTCCTTACACACACACACACACACACACACACACACACACACACACACACACATATATATATATATATATATATATATATATATATATATACAAGACCAAGAAATACCAAATGACCAAACTACCCACTAAACAAGAATAACATAAATAACGTGATGACATTTTAAATCAACTCTCCCCCTCAAGTCGGACAGAAGATGTCAGTCATCCCAAATTTCTGAATATCGCCGATGAACACATCATTTCCTAATCTTTTGGTGAAGACATCAACCAATTGATCTTTAGAATGGACAAACGGTGTAACCACTGTCTTTTTATACAAGTGATCTGTTATGGATCGTAGAATGTTGCCGGAGAAGATGATGGTGATGAAGGAAACCGTGGTGCCGGAACCACGGCTGCTTAAGCGGGGTTGCTCGTTAGAGGAAAGAGCCTTCAAGGTCTCTTTCATTCATGCCATACATACCATGCTCATGCCTTTATATAGGTTACATAATAATAACACTCACTCACCTAACTAGACATAAAGACATAATAAAATGGGCTCGGGGCTTGAGACCCATAACAAAGACATAATAATAACGATAAAAGGGCTCGATGCTCGAGACCCATAACATCTCATCCCCCTTCAAATCGAGCTTGTCCTTAAGCTCAAGTGAGGTCCTTCCCGGTGGCGGAACCATTACCCGATGCCCTCCTCGTCCGAGTCCTCGACGTGCAGGTAGAAAAGCTTTTTGCATTGGTGTCCGCGAGTGTCCTGCTCGTCGTAATTTAAACAGTAACCCTGAGCCCGACGGTCCAACATCTCGGTCCGAGATAAGCGACGAACCGGCTGGGCGGGAGGACCCTCGAGACGTCCTTGTGGAGCGCTGATGCCGGTGGGCAAGTAGGCCTCTTGGGCCAACTGGAGGCGGCGGTCACATCGTTTGGCCAAACTCATAGTGGTCACTTAGTCTGGCGGGCCCTCAAATTCGACATCCAATTGTAGGCAAGCTTGAAGTCTGGCTGTGAAGATGGAGACTTGCATTGTTGGGGGAAGTGTGACGTGTGCCAGGAGCTGAAATTGCTCCAAGTAATCATCCACTGTGCCCTTTTGATAGAGTGTCGTAAGAGCACTAAGGGGGTTGCTGCGGATGGGGGGGCTGAAACGTAGGTTGCAATACCGCTTGGAGTTGTCCCATGTCAGGCCTGGTTGGTCGGTGAGGAGACGAGTGACCCAAAGCAGAACTGGGTCGAGTAGGTGAAAATAGGCGAGAGGAATTCGATCATCGACTGGAATTTGTTGGTGGCCGAAGAATTGCTCGCACTTGGTGAGCCAAGCCAATTTGCCATCATAGGTGGGGAAGTCCAATCTGGTGTAGCGCGGCTGCATAGCCACGTCTTGTCTGAGGAAGGCTAGTGGCTAGTGGCTCGTGGCGGATAAGCGGCGGAGGCGGAGGCGCTTGACTAGTGTTGGCGTGATCCGTGTGTGGAGTGGTGATCACGGGAAGTGCGACGGTCGACTCATTAAGCTTGAGGGCGAGGGAGGCAATATTGTCTCGAGGGCGTGCTTCAATGTCCATGGTGTATTTCAGCGTCCCGAAAGTGGGTCTCGTTGGAGGTTCTGAAATCTTGGAGAGCCGCCATGAAATCAGAAGCGCCGATCATTGTGCGGCCGAAAGTAGCACGCGAGAGAGAGAGGGTGATGAGATGACTAAAATCCTCCAATGCGATTGATTGGGAGTTGCCCCGGGAGCCGCGTCGTCGCCCAATATTGAGAACAAGAGTAGGTGCGGCTGGTTCTCTTTTAAAATAAAAGAGCTGCTTCTTTTAAATGGGCGGGGCAGGGGGTTTAGAGAGATGGAAAGACAATAGAGGGGGAAAGAGGCAGTTTTTAAAGAAAAAATAATGTGGGGCCCGCAATAATTAGAAAAATGACGTTGAAGGAAGGAGATTTAGCATCCAAAGTAGGAGAGGCTTTTACTGGTGCGGTGCTCGAGAAAGAAGGAGATGGCGTGCACCGCTCGAGGAAGGCGACAGGCAGCTCTGTGCGGCTCGAGGAAGGCGGAACGAAAAGCATCGCAGAATCCTGCGTCGACGATGGGCGAGATGCGCACAGCTTGGGGACGACGGCGCTGGTTCGGCCAGGGTTGCGACGTGGAACGATGCTCGCTGCTGGAGATGATGATAGCGCTGGTTTGACGGCTGCGGATGGAGATAGAGAACGGTGTCGGTTGCGGCTGTAGCTGCGCTGAGTTCTTGCGAAGATGGCTAAGAGGGGCGAGGGTTTGGTCTTCTGTTTCCTTCGACCGCTGGAACGCTAGCTGAAGGAGAGCTGACTGCGGAAGTAGATGAAGGAGTGGTTGTTCGTGGGGGAGAATGTTGTAGAGAGAATGAAGTAGAAGTTGTAGTCGTGGAAGGAGGACCGAGGTTCTGATACCCGATGTTATGGATCGTAGAATGTTGTCGGAGAAGATGACGGTGATGAAGGATACCGTGGGGCCGAAACCGCGACTGTCTAAGCGGGGTTTCTCGTTAGTGGAGAGAGCCCCAAGATCTCACATTCAAGAAGGGAACTAGAACTCTTTCATTCATGCCATGCATACCATGCTCATGCCTTTATATAGGCTACATGATAATAATGACACTCACTCACCTAACTAGACATAAATACATAATAATAGGGGCTCGGTGCCTGAGACCCATAACAACCCATAACAAAGACGATAATAAGGGCTCAATGCTCGATACCATAACACGATCTTTGATAAAGTATCGATCAACCTCAACGCGTTTCATCCTGTCGTGCTGGACAAGGTTATTAGCTATACTATTGGCCGCTTTATTATCACAGAACAAGGAAAATGGGGTAGTCACAAAGAAACTTAGATCCTGTGACACAACACGCAATCATAGAACCTCACACAAGCCTTATGACATAACCTTGTATTCTGCCCCAGCGCTAGATATGGCCACCACATTCCGCTTCTTACTACGCCAAGTCACGAAGTTTCCACCAACAAATGAAAAGTATCATGTTGTGGATTTTTGTCATCACGACATCCAGCCCAGTCAGCATCGGTAAAGACTTCGATTTTCAAGTGGTTGTTTTTGGAGAATAAGAGGCCACTGCCAGGGGCTTTCTTCAAATACTACACACGATATGTTACCTCTTGATGCTTGATCCTGGGAGCATGCATATATCTACTTAGAATTCCAACCACATATGTAATATCAGGGCGTGTATGAGATAAATATACAAGTTCTCAACCAGTCTCTGATAGCGTGATACATCAATTCAATCACCATCACCATCTTACACAATCCCATGATTTTCTTCCATAGGAGTGTTCGCAAGAACACGACCTAGCATCCCAGTCTCCTTTAATAGATCTAATATAAACTCTCGTTTGGATATTAAATTCCCTGAGTAGATCTAGCCACCACGATACCCAGGAAGTATCGTAATCTTCCCAAGTCTTCCATCTCAAATTTTGTAGATAAGAGGGACTTGAGATTAGCAATCTCTTCCGTGTCGTTTCCAGTGATCACAAATTCACAATGTCATCCACGTTGACGATAAGAACTACAATCCTCTGATCAAATCTCCGGATAAACATAATGTGGTCAGACTGTGCCTGCTTGTATCCGAATTTGAGCATAGCCTTGAGAAATCTGCCAAACCATGCCCTTGGTGACGGCTCCAGGCCATATAAGGATCTATTTAGGCGGTAAACAAGCCCCTACAACTCCTTTCTTCACAAATCCTGTAGGTAATTTCATGTACACCTCCTCATCAAGCTCACCATGGAGGAACACATTCTTAGCATCCAGTTGATGAAAGTCCTAGGCCATGCAAGCAACGCACGATAACAACACCCTAATAAAATTCATCTTTTCCACATGAGCAAAGGTCTCCTGATACTCTACTCTCTAAGTTTGAGTGTATCCTTGGGCAACCAACCGTGTCTTGTATCGTTACACCTTACAATCTTGGTTCTGCTTAACAAAGAAGCCAACCTTGAACCAATGACTTTCTTGCCAGGAGGAAGGGAGGAAACATCCCATGTGTGTTTCTTGTCCTAGGCAGACATTTCATCTTTCATAGCCAGAGTCCATACCGATATACTCTAAGCTTCCTACCACGTTTTAGGAATAACAACCAAGGAGAGAGAAAAAATAAAGGTCTGATGGGTCGGGGTAAGATGGTGATAAGCCACATGATTAGAAATAGGGTGTTGAGTACAAACAATTTTACCTTTTAGCAATGCAGAAGAGGCAAGTAGATCGGTTTCATCAGAATCTGAGCCTGAAGTGGGCACTGATAGAGGTGGAACTCTAGTAGTCAGTGTACCCGCAGGACGACGGTGGTATACTTGAGGGAAATGAGAGATCGGAATAGAGAGAGGATCGGGCAAGGGGCCCGAAAGAGGTGATTGTGGCAGAGCCATGAGGTCCAAAAGAGGTGACGGTGGTGGAGTCATGGGCCCCGGAAGCGGTTACTATGGTGGAGCAAAAGGAATAAGAGGAAGAGGAATATTAGTGGGATAAACATCATTATTACCACGACTCCCCCTGGCGAAGAGACTAAGGTAGAAAATGAGATTCCCCCACTCTGGAGGTAACATCCATAGTACAAAACATACGCCTGAAGGGGGATGGTAACACCGATACCCATTCGTGGAGTAACTAAGGAAGACAACATTGAGCACGAGGGTCAAGCTTGTCCCAGTGAGGTTGATGGACATACACAAAACAGACACATCTGAAGACATGGGGTGCCAAATGAGAAGTATGGACAACAGTCGTGGTGGAGAGACGAGCAAGAGGAGTGGCATAGTCGTGAACACGGGAAGGAAGCCGATTGATAAGGTGTGCAGCTGTGAGCACAACTTCACCCTAATAGGACTTAGGAAGGTGCATAGTGTCTAGGAAACAGCGTGCAACGTCAAGAAGGTGTCGGTTTTTCCGTTCGGCAACTCCATTTTGGGTCGAGGTGTGGACCCAAGTTGTCTGGTGGATGATACCATGACTGGTAAAGTAAGAGGCAAACAACCCATGATCATCATACTCACCCCCGTTATCACTTCTAGAATCCCGAATGGATCCATCAAATTGGGTCTGTACCATTTTATGAAAAGCTTGAACGCATGGAAATACCTTACTTATTTTTAAAAGATAAACATATGAGGTGCGAGAAAAACAATCAATAAATGTAACAAATCACAGAAATCCAGATAACGATAAAACAGTGAAAGCCCCCCAAACATCTAAATGTATAACAACAAATGGAATGCTACTAGGAAAAGATAAATGCAATGAATTATGTCGTACATGTTGTGACATATCACAAACACAAACAAAGGTTTGACGCAAAAGTGAAAAACATGAAACAATTTTTGAAGGTAAATAGGGGATGGATGTCCAAGGCGCAGGTGCCAACAACGAACATCATCAGCAGTAACAGTATAACATGAAAGAGCTAGTGAGGGAAGCTGGGAGTCCAGGTAATACAGGTCGCCACTCCTACCACTATTAATGTTCTTTGTCGTACTCAGTTCTTGAAAAACACAAGTGTTAGGAAAAAAAGTTACGTAGAAGTTAAGAGATCTAGTAATATTGCTGATAGAGAGTAAATTGCGCGGAAAGGAGAAAACATGAAGAATAGAAGGAAGAAAAATCGTCTGAGAACATGAGATGTGGCCTTTTCCCACAATGGGGGACAAACTACCATTAAAAAAATGACCTTGTCTTGACTAGAAAAAGTAGTATAAAAAAGAAAACCTGAGGAAGAGTCAATCATATGGTGACTAGCACCAGAGTCTATCACCCACTCAGAAGAAGAGGCATTAGCCGCATGAGCACTCGACTGAGCAACAATATCAAGCAAAGTAGGAGCACCGAAGGAAGTAGCAGACTGAGAGTGAAGCAGGCGACGAAAAACATCTAATTCATGGGCAGTGAGCTGATCGGGAGAGAAACACGATGTCTCGTCGTAGAAATCTGCAGAGTAAGCAACATCATGAGGCCGAGAGCCACCCTGTCTATGGCCCTCACGCCCAGATCCATGACCACGACCTCGGCCAGATGGGGCAAGATGCAGATGGAGCTCACCTCCCGTGCGTGTCCTCTGCGACCGCAATAAGCACAAGTAGGCACAAATGGGAAAGGGCTCGAAAGATGGTCTCTACTTACACCAGACAGGGCAGAGCGATCTGGAGAAGCAATACTACTGAGGGACTTTCGACGGTTTTCATCACCAAGAACCATACTGAATGCCTCCCGAAGAGACCAGACAGGAGAGCGATAAAGGATATGTGTCTGCACCGTATCAGATTCCATGTTCAAGCTCATCAAGAAGACATGGAGACGAAACCGGCCCTCCTGTTGTTTTAACTGAACATCATCCGCAGTACAGGCATGGGTAAAGTGTGTCGTAAAATATTCCAATTCCTGATATAGTCTCTCAAACTCTGAGAAGAAAGACGACACTATTGTAGATCCTTGTCACAACTACAAAATGCTGTGGGTAAGCTCATAAACCTGGATGGAACTACCAATTTGGGAGTACGTTTTTTGTGCACGGGTCCAGATCTCGTGTGCATAGTCCATCAACATATAACTCCGATAGACCTTGGGAGACATCAAATACAGGAGCCAGGAGATGACCAATGAATTGTCAGAGTCCCAACGCTTCTATGTGGGATCGGTCTTGGGAGGCTCTTTAGTCGTTTCATCAATGTAACCAAACATCTGGTGACTGCGAATGACATGTTGTGCAGCGCGAGACCATTCGAGATAATTCGTGTCATCCAAAGGAACCGTCGTAATCTTCAAAGAGCCGGAGTGACCATGAGGCCGTTGAGGGTCACTCATTTGAGGCTGTATCACATCCAGTAACGAAGTAGAAGAATCACCCATATGGGCGAAGAGGTATGCTGGAGTTCAAGCAGCGGGAGCAATGGGACCAACAAGAGGCACCACCAACAAGCAAGACAGAATTAGAAACAACGTCAACAGAGCAGGATGAAGTAGAAATGACGTCAACAGGAGCATGCAAATGCAGAATCGTCATTCAAGAGGGGCTAGCTGGATCAGGAACACCAGAAACCAGAGTAATCTGCGGTCGGTTGGAGACGAGAGAGTCGATCTGCGGTCGGGATTGAGTGGGGAGGCGTGATTGAAGAGACGAGCGCCGAGCAGAAGCAACGAGACAAAGAACAACATCAACATCACAAGAGGATGGAGGGGATGTCCTCCTCAGCGACCGACGACAACATCGAGCCTGACAAAGAGTCGCATGAGCGGAGACGTGCACCTACGGGCCGCTCAAAAGAACGGACGGTGAGACCAAATGATTGACGACGGAGCGAGGCAATCCGATCGACAAAAAGCGAGGCGTAAGCGATACAAGACATGTGGTTAGGTTTTGGATTCGGCTTTGATACCAAGTTGAACCCAAAAAATAGATTTAGGTTATCAAACAAGACCTTACACACACATATATATATACAGGACCAAAAAATACCAAATGACCAAACTACCCCTAAATAGGAATAGCACAAATATGTGATGACTTCTAAATCAACTATTGACACGGATAATTATGAAAGTTAGTTACAAACAACTGCACTTTAGATTGAATGTTAGATAGACCAACAAGTTTCCAGTTAAGGTAAACTAAAAGTGCTTCAATTAAACTTTAGACAAATAAACTACTAATGTAGAGCAAATCACAGGATAAACACCTACCAGGCAACATCCATAATTATATGGTAGTTCATCAAATACACAACAATGAGCAATATTAACTTTAACTATGAATTTACATGCGAAACCCGGGGCCAAATAGTTACTGAATGGTGATTTCAGGTACTAGATGGAGGTGGAGGGGTTGTAGACATTCTGGTCGGGCTTTAGCATTGTGGTCGGAGGCGATGAGAGGTGGCTGTAAAGTCGCGGGTGCACAGGAAAAAAATTCCAGGTACTGGAATTAATTTTCCGAGCAGTTTTGGAGGGGTGGCAGTCAGATATATTGTTGTGGAGGGCTGATTTGGATTTCCTGGAGGTTGTCCTGAACGGGAATTGACAGTGGAGAGGGTGCAGGCATGTCGGAGTTTTTGGAGTGAGTGGGAGGGGCCGGGTATACTCCAGAAGCGGTGACGATAATAGATTTGTTGGGTGGGACTGAGTTGTCCATTAGAGGAAATGGAGGGGGGGGGGGGGGTATCAGGGATGTAGGCAGCTTATGGTTAGTAGAGAGGAGAAATGGAGGGCTGCGGTTGTGAGGAGTTGAGGAAAGTTAGGACAGTTTTATAGAAGATAGTTAGTAGGTGGTGATATGGATTTGGGGAAGGGGAAACAGGACGTGACAATAGGAAATATGGAAAACATCAGTTAATACAAGCCGTTTTTGGGCGGTTAATGAGTGGTTATTGAGTGATGATGTAGTTATGGGAGTGAGGTTGTCATACTCTAGCCCGATAAGCTTGAGTTAATGAGGCAAGAACAATAAATGTTATTAAAGATCTTTCAGAACACATATTAAGAACAATAAACAGAACATATTTTTCATATCTCAAAAAGTACAAGCACATGATAACACTTCTATTCATATTTTATAATACATGGTACATAATCCTGACTCAGTCCTATTGTCATCGTTCTTAGACCTCATCTAAAGACAATAAGTAAACTGGTGAATGATGGCGCGCCTTGCCAGACACAGGTCTATTCCTGCATGAGGCGATGAACTGCTACCCATTCGGGCGATTCGAGTTCACAATTACGCCCGGATGGTTGTTCCGAGTCATTTTGATGTATTGCTTTATATTTTTCGAGTTGTATTTGACACCCGAGTGAACCAGACGATATGAGCCGTCCGATTCGGGTGCCTTAAGTTGTTTTGAGTTTAAATAGTGCAGAAACCGGTTAGTGGGGGGAATCAAAGGTTGGCTGCAAGACTTGCAACCGTCGGTTACGACTTTGGTGCGACGCCGAAGTTCCTTCGCCTCGTCCTTGGTGCGACACCAAAGGTGAACCCCTCCTTCCTCCCCACCCGCAAGCTCGCTGTCTCGTTTAGGCCATATACCCCATAGTCCCCCGATCATTCTCATCAATGCAAATCTCCTCACCCCTCTACCCCCAACCTAGCCTCCCTCATATGCCTCCCCCTTGCCCACACGCACTACCCGAGCCCCCACCAGTCCGGAACCCTCTCCTGTTGCCTTACACACCCTATAACGACCTTATATGATCACAATCAACTGTCATTTTCCGCTTCTTGCACATGTAAGTTGTATTTGAAATTTTATTTTATATTGTTGCCTACTTGGCACCTTGTAGTGAATGACCTTGTTATTTGCTATTACTATTGGACTTCGTATGATTTGCAAGGTTTATTCCACATGCGTTTAAAATATTTGCGCCTCAGTCGCTTTTGTGAACAAAACTTGTTTCTCTTTAATTAAAGTTTGTGATTGCTTGTTCCTCTATTAGTTTATATTAATTCATTATTGTTGCTAATTTTATATAGACCTTTTCTTGCATTTATTTTTTATCGCATTGCATATAAGGATCGCATTTAGTGTGTTCATCTCGAGTTGACCTGTCACTGCATCAAATTGGTATCAGAGCTCTTGGTTAAAGCCACTTGCATGTTACATAGTAGTAGAGATTATCGCCAATCTATGTCAAACCATAATCTCACTGAACAATAGGGCCGCCGGTTCATAGTCGGACATGACGTCCTCTCAATTTAAAAAACTTGTTAATCAATTTGATCGGATTGGAGCTCAGTTCGATGCCTTAGGGGCGACATCGCCAGGGTTAACGTAATGGTCGATCAGTTAGAGACCCCTAGAGGTCGAGCGAATCCTCCCCCTGACGTGGAGCCTCCCGAAGATCCTTGGGATGCTAACCCCTCCCGAGAGACGTGGTAGAGACATTCCTCGCCGAGACATCCCTCCTTTGGCGGGAGGGAATTTCCATCATGGTTACGAGTATCAACATAAATCACTACCCTCACAATGCACCTCGTCCACCACCCCCACCTGGTTGTGGAGATTGAGCCCACCCACATGATACGACTATGACTATGATGATCAGTACGACGACTATTGTGAGCCACACCGCGGGATGACTCCAGAAGACGATGATATCACTCGATGTATCCGCATTGATGAACCCTCCTTCGATGGTCACCTGGATTCAAAAGCATTTAGCGATACCTTGTGGATATATATCACTATTTTGATTGGTGTGAGATGAGTGACAAGAGGTGTGCGCGGTTCACAAAGATGAAATTGATTGGTCAGGAAAATTTACTGGTCGAGCTTGGAGAGATCACTTGAACGGGATGGATATTACCCCATCACTAGATGAGACAAGATGAAATAGTGACTGAAAGATAAATACCTCCCCGCTTCATATCATGACCAACTCCTGGATCAGGCATATACACTCGGAGAAGGGACCCTTTCCGTTGCGGAGTATGTCACATTTTTACAAGTTAGTGGCCCGTAGTGATATTTTGGAGGAGTCTATTGCAACTGCATCATTTCCGGACTGGACTTAGGGCTGACATCCGAAGGGAACTGATTCCCCGTAGGATTGTTGATGCAATTCGCATCGCGTTTATTTATTTATTATTAGTGTACCTGTCTATTATTTGTGTAGCGCGTATTTTTCGCGCCTTTGGCTTTGTTTTGTAGCGTCGAGTTATATTGCACGTATTATATGCGTTTGGGTGTTATTTTGTATCGAGCATGTTGTTCGCGCATTTTTATTTGGCCCCAACGAGACCCTAAATGCATATGTCCGGTAGTCTAAGAGATGGATTAATTTAGGGCAAGCTTCCATAATTAACTATTTTCATAATTATTAAGACTTGAAATTATCAAATCATTTCCAAATCCTTCAACCTCTTATATCCTGCCTTCATTAAAAGCCCACTTGCAAAAGCCCATTCAACTCTTAAAAAAGAAACCATAATCCCTCTAATAAAACAACCCCTCCCCTTCCTGTGAGACTCGACCAGAATTGAACTGAACAATCACTTTGATTTGTTAGGTTCGCATCCAGCGCCGCCCTGCCTGAAGCCCGACGCCGCGCCTCCCGACGTTTTCCCCTCCCGGTCCTCTGACGAAGCCACCCCTAGAAGCCTCCATCCCCGCCTTTCAGCGCTTAGCTTCCCTGACGAAATCATCTCCTGCGCTCCGCCGGCCACCGTTTTCATTGCTTAAAGCTCCGCCTGCCACCGACGAGCCCTCCCGTGCCTTCCTCCGGCGGATTCAGTGACCTCTGACGTTCCCCTTTCTTCTGATTGGACACATCCTGTGTCCCTGAGGAGGCTGCCATTTCCTGAGGTCCACACAACCCTCCTGGTGCCCTCCTCTGCATGATACCTGCCATTCTAGTGCCTTCTGAGCAGTCCATCCTTGGAAATCCATGAACCGCTGCTGCTACTCCTTCCCTTGGGTATACCTCTCAGCTTCTCACCCTCAAATCTTAGTTAATTTGATGCTCAAAGTTTAAATGAATAGTTAATTATTGGAGTTTGCCCTACTAATCTTATCTCTTAATTGCCGTTAGTTTCATATCTGTGTTGCCACCCTCCTGAATTTTATACCTATGGATTCGTGATTTCGTAACGTTATTATGCACGTGCGGTAGTCTTACATTCGCGAGCAACGCCTTGGTCGTTAACCATTTAAAATATCCCACGAAATCCCTTCGCGTCACATTTATTTTAAAAAATCGCATTTTATTAACGTTTAAAATCTACAGCCCCCACCTCGATTCACATCAGTTTGGTGTGGCTGCTTGGGATGTCTCACTCCTATCGTGGGATAGCCGAGCGCCGGTCGTTTTCAAAATTCTAGGTTTAGATTTTTTTTTTCCGTTTTTAAAAAATGGGTGATTTAGATGCGCGTATTAAAGCTTTGCGGAAAGATGTTGAGTGCGTCACTGCTGACGTCCGACAGAATCTGCGTGGGTTGTGCACCTCTGTTCACAACCTGGAGGTGACAATACGCACGTATTATGATGCCCCTGCATATCTCCCCACTTCGTATCACATAGAGGAGTCCGAGGTTAGCTCTTGCGATAGTCCTCTTCCTCGCCTCGTCAGTTTCACGACGAGCACTTTGGCCCCACCCACCCCCACCGTGACATCCACTTCGGTTGGCGAGATTCTTCTTGAGCCCCTACTCTAGGAAGAAAAAGCTTTCTCCTATCTTTATCACCCCAACTGAAGTCGTGTCTCCACTTATCTCCGCTTTAACACCCCCTTCGATCGAGGTGGTTCTTCCCGACCCCTGCTCTAGGAAGATGTGTTTTTTCTCCTAATCCCTTCATCCCGATTGACATGGTGTGTCCACTTTCCCACACTGACTCACATCCTTCAGTCGTCGAGTTGTTTCCTGAGGCCCCGCTCCAGGGAGGACTTACTAGTGATGTGTCACTCACCTCAAATGACACATCATCGCTCTCCCTTCTCCCAGAGGAGTTGGTTGGTGATGAGGCCCTCATCTTAGGTGGCATAGACTCTCTTGTTATATGTCCCGAGTATCTTAGCCCACCGTCGCCCCAATCCCGTGAGGCCACAAACGTTGTGCTTGGTGGCCACTCACTAGTGCCATTTGAGTCACCAGCTTATGTAGATTTTATTTTTGGTGAGCACGCCTTTTGTTCACGTCACTACCCTTTGGTTTTAGGCAAACATGTTGAGTCACCACATCACTATCATCTGATTTATGAAACTTTTAGGGTTAGCCGTATTGAGGGACTCTACTCACTACTTAGATTTTTTTACTCCTCATAGGGACGCCCGTTTTAAGGGGGTTTTATGGAAAATTTTTATACGATAAAATTGGGGTCTGTTTAAAATTTTGTGACTCTAGTGGGATTTCATTGGGTGAAGTCAAAGCGATAGTCGATCCTGGTTTAGCAGATGTTTGTAGGTGACTATCGAGCGAGCGTACGTTGCGTTATGAGTTACTGATTCCACGGGTTGACTCCACTTGTTTCCCGTTTTTCCTCCTGCCACATGTTTGCCCCACACACCGCCCTTGTCATCCTCTGAAAGCTCTAATAGTTACTGTTTATTTGAATATTTGACATAAAACATTGTCTAATGGATTACGAGTTTTTTGGATGAGAGGTTACATCCAGGTTTTTTTGGATGAGAGGTTACCCGTAGGTCAGTATGCAACATCTCTCAGATTGACTTTTGGACTTTCTACTTGCAGGTTTCATCGAGTCTCGACGGGGTCGAGTTTTTTCAATCCCGGGAGAATTGATACAACTCGTGTCGTGTCTTTTTATTTATTATTAGTGTACCTGTCTATTATTTGTGTAGCACGTATTTTCGCGCCTTTGGCTTTATTTTGTAGCGTCGAGTTATATCGCGCGTATCATATACGCTTGAGTGTTATTTTGTATCGAGCATGTTGTTCACGCATTTTTATTTGGCTTGTTGGTGTGACCAGCCAACGAGACCTTAAATGCATAGGTCCAGCAGTCTAGGAGATGGATTAATTTAGGGCAAGCTTCGATAATTAACTATTTTCATAATTATTAAGACTTTTGAAATTATCAAATCATTTCCAAAGCCTTCAACCTCCTATTTCCTGCCTTCATTAAAAGCCCACTTGCAAAAGCCCATTCAACTCTTAAAAAAGAAACCCTAATCCCTCTTATAAAATAACCCCTCCCCTTCCCGGGAGACCCGACTGGAATTGAACTGAATAATCACTTTGATTTGTTCGGTTCGCATCCAGCGCCGCCCGTGCCTGAAGCCCGATGTCGCGCCTCTCGACGTTTCCCCTCCCGGTCCTCCTATGAAGCCACCGCCAGAAGCCTCCATCCCCGCTGTCTAGCTTCTCCTTCCTGCTAGATGACACCACCAGTGGCCCTCGAGCCTTTCAGCGCTTAGCTTCCCCGACAAAATCATCTCCTGCGCTCCGCCGGCCTCCGTTTCCGTTGCCTGATGCTCCGCCTGCCACCGACGAGCCCTCCTGTGCCTTCCTCCGGCGGATTCAGTGACCTTCGATGTTCCCCTTTCTTCCGGTTGGGCACGTCTTGTGTCCCTGAGGAGGCTGCCATCTCCTGAGGTCCACACAACCCTCCTGGTGCCCTCCTCTGCCGGGTACCAGCCATTCCAGCGCCTTCCGAGCAGTCCATCCTTGGAAATCCATGAACCACTGCTGCTACTCCTTCCCTTGGGTATACCTCTCAGCTTCTCACCCTCAAATCTTAGTTAATTTGATGCTTAAAGTTTAAATGAATAGTTAATTATTAGAGCTTGCCCTACTAATCTTATCTCTTAATTGTCATTAGTTTCATATCTGTGCTGCCACCCTCCTGAATGTTGTACCTGTGGATTCGTGATTTCGTAACGTTATTATGCACGTGCGATAGTCTTACATTCACGAGCAACGCCTTGGTCATCAATCGTTTAAAATATCCCGCAAAATCCCTTCGCGACACATTTATTTTAAAAGATCGTATTTTATTATCGTTGAAAATCTACAACCCCCACCTCGGTTCACATCAATTGTGAAGGTTGAGCAGGTTTTCATCTTGCGTTGGAGTACGAGCAATATTTGCGCAATGCTGGCCCAAGATAGGTCACTTCTTGACCTGATGCTACCACAACTAAGAGGCCCACCTATCACTGCCACTACCGACCCTCGCGCTCCTGCAGATGCAACGAGGAAATCTATTGTCTCTGGAGGCTCCAAAACCAAGGGTGTCCAATGTTATCAGTGTTCTGGCAAAGGGCATTTCGCGACGCAATGACCGATGAAATATTTTATTGATTGAGGAAATGGGTGATCCAACACTGAGGCTGGGGATGCTTCCATCAAGGAGATTACAGTCGTTATAGCGGAGGGATGGTTGAGCGACACTGAGAGGTCGCTAGAGTTAGGAGCCTAGAAGGATTGGCGTCGCACTATGATTTTCTTCACATATTTCCCGAGCTCATGAGATCCCTGCAAGCTCGCTATTAATAGTGGTAGTTGTGTGAATATAATTGCCAAGAAAGGGTTAAAGAGGATGCAGCTTACTGCCGAGCCACATCTGCATTCTTACCATGTCCCATGTGTGGACAAATCCACTATCCAGGTTACACAACGATGCTGATGCCGATTCACTTAGCATCCACTTAGGACAAGGTATAATGTGACGTTATCTCTATGGACGTCACACACGTTTTACTTGGACGACCTTGATTATATTATCGCGACGCCACGTGTTATGGACGATCCAACACTTGTTTTTTTCGATAAAGAACGAAAGATTACCCTTATCTCGAGCCAACCCAGGGATCCTCCTAAGTGCAAGGTTAAGTTATCTGTTAGTGCAGTGTCATCGAAACCTCTACATTTCTTGAGGAAGGGTGACTTTATGGGAGAGAGATTAGAGACGGGAGTTGTGTTCGCAACGGTAGCCACGATGACTCCTGAGACCTCTACTGACACTGAAATTGCTGATCCAGATGTTCATTAGTTACTGGAGGATTACGTCGATATTATGCCCGAGGAGCTCCCTGATGAGCTTCCCCCATTGAGTGACATACAACATACGATCGATCTTGTCCTAGGCGCATCTTTGCCCAATTTACTCAATTACCGTTTGAATCCGACTAAACACTCTGAGATGAAACGACAATTTGATGATCTTCTTCGGAATAATTTCATACAAGAGAGCCTGCACCCTTGTGTCGTATCAGAAATTCTTTCCCCGAAGGGACGGGAGGCGGTGCATGTGCATTGATAGTTATGCCATCAATAAAACCACGGTAAAGTATCTTTTTCCCATTCCCCTCGACGGCCTCCTAGACTCGATGGTCGGTTCCTAGATCTTTTCGAAAATCGACCTGCATAGTGGGTACCGTTAGATTATAATTAGAGAGGGGATGAGTGGAAAGATGACCTTCAAGACGTAGGACGACTTATATGAGTGGCTAGTTATGCCGTTCGGACTATCAAACACGCCTAGCATGTTCATGAGGGTGATGTCATGGGCCCTGCGACCCTACATGAACAAATTTCTGGTAGTGTATTTTGATGTTATATTGATATACAACCGGGACCGCACCGAACCCTTGCACCACATTTGCCTCGTATTTGAGCTCCCACGGAAGGAGCATCTCTACATCAATTTAAAGAAGTGTTCATTTTTGACCGCGTCTGTTCACTTCTTGGGGTATGTAGTTTCTATTTCCAGTATATCGGTTGACCCTGACAAGCTCAAGTCTATTTGTGAGTGGCCTGTTCCGTCGAATATTCATGAGGCCCGTAGTTTTCATGGACTTGCCACTTTCTATAGGAGGTTTTTTGAGGCTTTAACTCTATTATGGACCCCTTTACGAGCTGTCTCTGTAAGGGTGATTTTGTGTGGACGAAGGTCGCTACACGTGCCTTCGAGGAGATTAAGGAGAGACTGTCTTCCACTCATGTCATATGTTTTCCATATTTCACCAAGGCCTTCTAGGTTGCCTGTGATGCATCAGGAGTTGGAATTGGTGCGATACTTAATCAGGAAGGTCATCCAGTCATCTACTTCAGTGAGAAACTGAATAACGCTAGTCAAAAGTACTCAAATTATGATCGAGAGTTCTATGTCATCGTATAGACACTTCACTGCTAGCGTTATTATCTCCTGCATAAGAAATTTGTTCAATATTCTGACCATGAAGCTCTGAGGCATCTCGATTTGCAGAAGAAATTAGGAGATCGTCATGCAAAATGGCTGAAATTTATGTAGGATTATCATTACGTTCTCAAATACCAAGTGGGTATTGAGAACAAGCAGGCTAACGCCTTGAGTCGCCGAGTTAGTATCATCCACACCATGAGCACCAGAGTTTTGGGTTTGAGCGTCTATTTTACTGTACAACCCCGTATTTGTCAAGTGGGTCCCTCAGAAGGGATCATGATCCAAAAAGGTCGTTCAGGTTATTTTGGGTTGGGAGAGCCGAGTAGGCGAGTGGTTGGGTCTCGCCCGGGCTTGCGGGTGACATCAGCTGAAGGCTAGCATGGGGGCGAGTGGGTTGTTCTGACTCGCACTCACCCCAGAGTCAAGTTTAGCGGCGAGTGCGGGTCTCCTCGAGCACTCGCCGCCTCAGGCGAGAGGTCAGCTCGTTCAACAATTCTCCTCCAGGAGAAGTCCAACTGGGCCTGCTAATAGCCTCTCCAAACAGCGGAGTTACGCTGTTGGCAGACTATTTTGGGATGTGTATAGTAGAACCAAAAGGCGGATTCCGCTATGTGCATGACAAACTGAAAAACTATAAATAGACCACAGGGGCACCTTTGCAGGGGATTCGATTCTTTGGCCTTTTTCTCTTCTGGTTAACTTTGGTTGGCTTCCAATTCCCTCCAAGGTGCCCAGCTCGGCATTGGTTAGGGAGGGAAAACTCTCTTAGATCTTCCGGATGTATGGCGGGACCTCCGCGCTGCAGCTCAGAATCTGTTCCTAATTCTAAGTCACCGGTCAGGCGCTCTTACTCAGGAGAAGTTGGTGCAAGTTACCCCCCTTTGGATCCGAACTCTTCTTGGAGTCAGGTTCTGGTTCCAACATTTTTGGTGCGGTGAGCGTGAACCGTAGTCTGCTTTGGACCCGACGAGTGTTGGAAGGTTAGGCAAGCTGACAGCGCGAGACCAGCCGACTCGCCCCTCATGAGGAGGAAGTCCCTTTAGCGCCGCAAGAGGCGAGTGCTCGACACCTACTATCCCAGTGGTCACATCCCAATTGCTAAACGAGAATGCCCCGGGTCAGCGGCCTGGGAAGGAGGTGGCAGTTGAGGGGGGAGTGCGAGATCTCGCCGGGCGAGAGCTTTTCCCCAGCCCGGCGAGTGCTGGAAGGTCAGACGAGCTGACAGCGCGAGACCAGACGACTCGCCCCTTAGGAGGAGAAAGTCCCTTTAGTGAGCTGATCGTCTCGGCCCCAGTTCTGGAGGGGTTCCGAGAGCTAGAGATGTCCTACTACACCGACATAGATGACCCAGTACAACACGTCCAGTGGTTTGAAGATGCAGTTTCCATCAGACAGATGTCAGACGCCTTCAAGTGCCGACTCTTCGCCATCACCTTCAAGGAAAAAACAAGTGACTGGTTCCTCCAACTTCCCTCCAGTTCGATCTATTGTTTCGAGGACCTGCCGTCGAGGCTTCCTGTTGAGGTTCTCGACGTCCAATAAGAGAAAGAAGGGATCAGAGTTCTTGTTCGCGATAAAGCAGGGGGTGGAGGAAACTTTAGGAAGTTATGTGGATAGGTTACAGGAAGAGGTTCTCCTGGTCCAAGGGGTACCATGGTACACCCTGATGTTGGCCTTTGCGCTTAGGCTACGTCAGAGATTTTTTAGTATGGAGCTGAAGAGGGAGCCTCCTCTATCCTTTGAGTAATTGATGGAGTGGGTGACAAAGGAATAGATGGATAGTCGGCGAACCCGGCATTCGCCAAGAAGCTGACTAGGTTGGTAGGAGATGAGGTGAGAGAGCAGGGAGGAAGCAGGTAATAGGAGGTGAGAAGGAGAGACGAGCCCAGAGGGCAATGATTCCAGGGACATTAACAGGGATGGGGTCATCAAGAACCAAACAACCGGCTGGCCTTGAGGTCGCAAGGAGGGCCCGCCCAGGGCCAGAGGAGAGGATATCAAGGAGGAGGAAACTTTTACGGAGGGCATGAGCGGTTCGACCCCCAGGGATGGAGGCCAGTCCAGAGGCCCTTCTTACCTCCTCCACAACAAGCAATGACTATCGAAAGAGGAAGAGGAAGAGGGAGAGGGGAATATAAGAGAAGTTTTGACAAAAGGAGAAGGGGGCGGGGTGGCGTTGTCGTATTGTGACTACCATCAGGAGAAAGGCCGTGCAACGACCACCTGCCCAGAGTTCTTAGAAGTAAGGAGGGCGAGAGGTCCAATGCAACAACAGCAGCAGCAGGTGCTAATCGAGGAAGTCGTAGTAGGAGCGGGATAGGAGGATAGGTGCGAAGATCGGGACGATGTAGGGACCCGAGGGGGATCGGGGTGATCCACGAGGGAGCGGGGATCGAGGCCACCCATAAGGGGAGCTTCCAAACAATGTTCATAAGGAGCGTCGCTTCGACCTTCTAGACCATCGCCCCCGGAGGAGAAAATTACTTTCTCATCAAAAGACGTGTCAGACTATAAAGACCCATTCTGTTACACCTTGGTGATCTAGACGGCTATAGAAAACTTCATGGTCTCCCGGATCCTGGTCGACAACGGGAGCTCGGTGAACGTCATCTTCAAGAAGGCTTTCGATGAGATGAAGGTGGAAGCGCGGAGGGTCTTGGCTTCGTATAGAGGGTGGAGTTAAACTATATGTGATGTTGGGGGGGGATGTCGAGGAACTGCATGTTTGTCATTGTTAACGCACCAAGTAGTTACAATACCATCTTTGAACGTCCCCTCATCAACGCTTTTTGCTGCATCCCTTCATCATTCCACCAGTACCTTAAGTTCAACAGTAGAGGAGTCCAGGTCCGGATCTGGGGAGATCCGAGGGTGGCGAGGCAATGTTATGTCACAGCTGTCAACACCATCTCCTGGATGGAGGAAACTGAGGAGGTGGAGAAGGTAATGGAGGAGCAGACAAGGATGGAGGATGTGGTTGAAGAGGTTGAGGAGGAGATAGTGGATCAGGTGGGGATGGAGGAACTGATGGAGATATATGAGGAAAGGGAAGAGGAGGAGGTCCTCGCTCAGGGAAGGAGGATGGAAAGTGAGCAGGGGAGCAATCTCGGTTGGAGGCAGCATAGTAGGCGGTGGATAAGGAGGTCCTGGCCCAAGATGGGAGGGCGGAGAAGGTGAAGATCAGCAGAGGTCTGAGTCGGGAAGACCAGGAAAGGGTCCCGAGGTGTATCCAGAGGAACATGAACGTCTTCGCCTGGAGTGCTGCAGACATGCCAGGAATTAATGCTAACGTTGCGTCTCATCGCCTCAACCTTGACCCAGGAGCCCGCCCCATCCGCCATAAGAGGAGGTCTGTAACCGACATGTTGGAGGAACCAATCCGGGAGGAGGTGGAGAAACTCATGAAGGATGGGCTTGTATCGGAGATCCAGTATTCAGGCTGGGTCTCCAACGTGGTAACGGTAAAAAAGGGGGTAGGAAGGTGGAGGATGTGTGTAGACTTTTCTCTCTTGAATAAAGCTTGTCCTAAGTATTGTTATCCCTTGCCTAGAATCGATGCGTTGGTTGACTCAGCCGTCGATTTTTCTGTGATGAGTTTTTTGGATACTTTTTCAGATTACCACCAGATCCGCATGCACCCGCCAGATGTCAGAGATGTCTCCTTTATCATGAGAGAAGGATGCTACTGCTACCGGATGATGCCATTCGGGCTAAAGAATGCAGGGGCAACATACCAAAGGATGATGTATCGAATCTTTCAGGAGCAGAGGGGTAGGAACTTGGAGGTGTACGTAAATGACCTAATGGTGAAGAGCAGGGACGTGAGCTCTCACCTCCAGGATCTGGAGGAAACCTTTGCCATGTTGCGAAAGTTTAAGATGAGGCTATACCCCCTGAAGTGCGTCTTTAGAGCCAGCAGAGGTAAGTTCTTGGGTCTTCTCCTCCCTCCGGCAGGGGTGAAGCCTAACCTCGACAAAGTGAAGGCAATACTGTAACTGGAGTCGCCACGAAACGCCAAGGAAATCCAACGCTTGACCGGGAAGCTTGCAGGTTTGAGTTGGTTCCTTTCTCGGGCAGGGGAGAAGTGCTCCCCTTTCTTTAAAGTGTTACGAGGTAGTCAGAAGTTTGAATGGTCCAAGGAGTGTGAGGAGGCCTTCCGAGCCCTGAAGGATCAACTCACCAAGGCTCCATTACTCCAAGGGCCGAAGGAGGGGGAAGACTTGACTCTGTATCTCGGGGTGGGAACGGAGGCTGTGAGCTCCGTCCTGATCCGGGAGGAAGGAAAGAAGCAGTTGTCAATCTATTAAGTTAATATGTCCTAAAGAAGGCGGAATCCAGGTACCCCATCCTGGAGAAGCTGGTGTTTGCCCTGGTCATCTCGGCCCGGAAGCAAAGGCTTTATTTTCAAGCACACTCAATCCGAGTAGTGATCGACCACCCTCTCCGCAACATCTTTGAGGGAGTGAAGCACTCAGGTAGGCTGGCGAAGTGGTCTGTAGAACTGAGCGAGTTCGACATCTCTTTTGTCCCTCTCATATCGGTAAAGGATCAGGAGGTGGCGGATTTCTTAGCCGACTATGTCGGTGAGGTGGAGGAATTAGGGTCTTCTCAACAGGTAGCCTCGAAGGTGCTGGTAGATGGAGCTTCGGGTAAAGAATCCCTTGGTGGGGGGTGATCTTGGAAAGTCCCCAGGGGACGAAGATAGAGCAAGTTGTGGTGATACACTTCCCCATCACAAACAACCAAGCAGAATACGAGGCGGTGATTGCAGGATTACGAGGGACAGGGAATTGGGGGTGCACGACGTGGAGGTGCTCACAGACTCTATAGTGGTGGCCTCACAGATCAGGGGAGAATTTGAGGCAAGAGAGCCCAAACTCCAGCGATATTTGGTGAAGGGACTCATCGGGATGTTCCGAACGTTCTCCATTCGACATGTGCCGCGGGAAGAGAGTGCTCCAGCCGACTAACTGACCAAGTTCGGACCCCGGTCAGGGGGAACCATGATAGATTTGTTCCGTCCATCCATCGAGGAAGGGGAGTTGATGGAGATAGATTGACGCACCTAATGGATGGACCCCTTCGGGACTTTTTTGGTCATGGGTAAATTCCCGGAGGAGGTCCAGGATAAAAAGAGTTTCCGTCATAAGTCAGCATATTACCCGTTGCGAGAGGGGGATCTGTATCAAAATACCCTCTCGGGACTTCTGGCTCGCTATGTGTCGGAAGAGGCCCCAAGGATTTTGGAGGAAATACACTCTGAGGAGTGCGACAGTCACTCTGGAAGCTGAACTCTGGAAGGGAAGATATTACGACAAGGATACTTCTGACCCACCATAAGGAGAGATGCGGAAGAGTTCACAAAGAAATGTCAGAAGTGTCATTTGTTCGCACCACTTGTTGCCAGCCCAGAGACTCAGGAGCATCGTGACGCCATGACCTTTCACAATCTGGGGAATGAACCTGATAGGACCCTTTCGTCAAGTGAGTGGGCAGAGGAGGTTCCTCCCGGTCATGATCAAGGTTGTGGATGTCGGATATCGGGGACACGTCGGTTTAGGTTTTTCGTGTCGGTTTTAATATGTCGGGGGATATATCGGGGATATTTCATATATCGGGTTTTAATATTTAATTATTTATGTGTAATTATTTATAAATTTAATCCTTTTTTAATTTATATATATTAATGTATTAATAATTTGATATTTATTGAACTCCTAAATATATCAAACTAATATAAACATTTTGTGTTACACAACTAATAACGGTATAACGCGTGAAATAAAACAGGAGCAAGCAGAATGTCGCGATGTTGTCGATGACAATGGAAGATAAGGAACTTTTATTCCATAATTCATAAACCATGCATAATTAAAGTCAATAACAGACTTGAGCAAGGAAGAAAGTCAGAGGAAGGAAAAAATAACATAAACAATGAAAAAATGTTGGTCTATTATCTATTGATCCATAGACACTAATTAAAATAAATTGAAAAAAATAAGTCAATAAAATGTCGGGATATTTCGGCCGATATATCGGCGAATATATCGGTCAATAATATACATATCGGAGGATATATTCCAAAAGGATATTTTGTAAAAAAATATCGGAAACGTGTCGTTTTGTCCATAAAACCTTTATGTCGGTCGACATGTCGGCCATGTCGGAGGATATTTACAACAATGGTCATGATTAATTACTTCTCAAAATGGTTGGAGGTCAAGACATTGGCCAAGGTGACTTCCCAGGTGATTCCGCAACTTCGTATGAGGAGAAATCATCTGTCAGCACAGGTTACCCTTAGCGATAGTCACGGATAATAGACCGCAGTTTCCTAGTGAGAAGCTTGTCAACTTATGCGGCCAGCTGAGGATAGATCTCAGGTTTGTCTCGGTTCACCACTCCAGGAGCAACAGACAGGTGGAGGCAGCAAATAAGATCATCGTGAACCTGTTAAAGAAGAAGGTGAAAAATCTGAGAGGGTACTGGGTAGAGCAGCTCCTACGGTCCTCTGGGACCTAAGAACCACACCTTACACGACCACCTGGGAGACCCCCTTCAAGCTTTCTCATGGATCTGAGGTTGTGCTGCCGGTGGAGTTTGAGGTAAAATCACCACGGGTGATCTCCACAGGAGTAGGAGATGATGAGTGGAGGGTGGAGAATAGCTGAAGAATAGCTACGACTCTCTCTGGACCCAGTAGAAGAGCTCCACGACCTCGCCGCCGTCCGACAAGAAGAGGTCAAGTGCTGGATGACCAAGTATTTTGACAAGCACATCCGGGTTAAGCAATTTGTAAAGTGAGATCTCGTCTTAATGAAGGTCGATGCGGTCGGAAGGTCGGCGACTATGGGGAAAATCAATCCCAATTGGGAGGGTCCATATGTAATTGAGGAAGCCCTGAGGTCGGGGGGATACCGCCTCCAAAATGTGCAGGGGTATCCATTGGTCATACCTGGAGTGGTGATGACCTGAAACGTTTCTACCCATGATTTCAAATAATAAGATTTTTTGTTTTTGCAACTTTATTTCTCTTATCTGTCTTGTTAGTGTTCTTCCGTGAGAAAATGATACTTGGTATTGATAGCCCCAAGCAGACCTGCTGATTAGGCTCTCACTAGCTGGCAGATCCGAAGACTCACTCGGTGGCAGGTTGTGAAAAGAAATAGATGTTGGAATATAGGCCCCGAGCAGACCCACTGATCAAACTCTCACTAGTTGGCAGATCCGAAAGCTCACTCGGTGGTAGGTTGTGAAAAGAAAGAGATGTTGGAATATAGGCCCCGAGCAGACCCGCTGACCAGACTCTCACTAGCTGACAGGTCCGATGGCTTACTCGGTGGCAGGTTGTGAAAAGAATGAGATGTTTGAATATAGGCTCCGAGCAGACCCGCTGATCAGGCCCTCACCAGCTGGCAGGTCTGAAGGCTCACTTGGCGGCAGATTGTAAAAAGAAAGGGATGTTGGAATGTTGGCCCCGAGCAGACCCGTTGACCAGACTCTCACTAGCTGGTAGGTACGAAGGCTCACTCGGTGGCAGGTTGTGAAAAGAAAGAGATATTGGAGCTTTGGCCCCGAGCAAACTCACCGGCCAGGTCCTCACCAGCTGGCAGGGCTGGAGGCCACTCAAGGATGAGTTATTATATATAAAAGGGCGCGAGTGGAATCAGGCGCAGCTCACTCGCCTGATATGATCACCGCCCTCCTCGCCGAATAATCATCCCCGAAAGGGTCGAAGGTGAGTCTAGTACTCATAGCTCAACTCGAAGGTGACACATGTCCATATTGGAAGCAAAAAACGAACCGCGTGAGACCTCTCAATACCACAAGTGGTCGCGGGTGACAAGCGGGCAAGGCCGACGTAACCTTAAGAATATTAGTACTAGAGGTCGGGCCGATCCTGACAAGACGTTTTTCACGGTGAAATCAGACCATGATCGTAGCCGGGACTCCGAAAAGAAGCGGCAGGCGAGTTCATACTTCCAAGTGTAGGTTGCAAATGAAAGGAGTCCAGTACAAGTCAGTGTTAAGAGACTGAAGCCGAATTTTGAGTTTCACTCGCGACGTAATAAAGAGGTAATCAAACTTCTCTCACTCTCCCTAGCAATCGCGTGTGCGTGGCACCCGCGTAATCTGGGGACTCACGGTTGCGCTGAAGCACTGAATACGCGCTTCAGATTGTCCTAATCCTAAGTAAGTGCGAGTGAGAGGTTATCGGTCTAAGCGCGACAAAGTATTGGCTCATGAGGAGGATCGACGCGCTCACGTAATCAACATAAACATTCCATAACCAAACAAACCTAAGATCACAAAGCGAGTCGCGAGTGTGAAAGAAAATTAATATGCAAAGAAGGTAACAAGTCAAAAAAAGAAAACACAATTAACTTATATGATATAACAGTTCTTTTACAAAAAATTGTCCCCGCATGCGAGTGTAAGAAAGCAAAAAGGAGAAAAGAAAAGTAATACAACAAAAAGAAAAAGGCGCGAGAGCCAAAAATGTGTCTAAGTCCTATACTTTATTTGGGAGAGCGGTTGGGGTTTCAAAAGTTGTTGTAAATGCAGGTTTGTAAATGGAGCTGTTGGAAACTGGTTGCTGAAAATAGAAATCTGTTTGGATAGTCTGTGTTTGCAGAGCTGTTCAGAACAGAGAACTGTTTGACAAAACAACGGTGACGTTTTATAAATATTTTTTATTATATATTTTTAATTATTTTTTCTAATATATATATATATAATATATTATTGAAAATAATATATATTTTAATTCTTTTTATTAATATATATTACTGTTTATACTATATACCTATGTATATTAATTTTACTATTTGCCGCCGCCTCCGCCCTTCCAAACACGCGCCTCCGCCTTGCCTTCCCCCTGCCTCCGCCGCCGGCGGCCTCCCCGGAGCATGGTGGTATGGTCACTGGACCCCGGCGAACCCGCCTGGGTTAGTCCGGCGGGGCTCCGATAGGGCCCCCACCACCTGCAGCCCTGACCGTGAGGCCCAGATCTAGGCCTCACTGTCAGGGCCATTGCCGACGACGGATGCCGACGGGCTCCGTGCAGGCCGCCGACAGCAACTATAAAAAAGCGATCGGGGGGGGGGGGGCACGGGAGGGCGGCAGAGCGCGGGGTACGGGAGGGCGACACTGCATGGAGAAACGCGACGAACTGGAGGTTGCAAGCAGGGTTTCGTCCTGCAATCTTTTGAGCGTGGAGAAACGCCGGTCGGCTAGAATTGTAGGCGGAAAAACAAACGGTAAAAACCGCCCGCGTCACGTTTGGGGAAAACCCATCAGACAAAAACGCCGAACCAAATAAAGCCCTAGTCTTCAAGACTTGCCGCCGTCTTCGTCATCCTCGTCGCCGAAAAGTGAGTTGACCTCTTCTTCCGACGAGTCAACTGGGAGATATAGCTTGGGGACCAAGTATTTTGCAGTGATCTTCTCGCAATCGTTTCGAAGCACGTCGAGTGTCTGCATCATGCGAAGCGTATGCTCGACGACCTTTATAGTGGCGGTCCTCATCATCTTATCCACCTCTCGCTCAGAAAACTGCTTCTTCCGGGCGCCCTTGTGGGATGACTCGCCGCGCTCCAGAGGGAGAACGGTGGCGATGAACCGAGCAACATCGGCCTTCATGCCCTTGTTCTCCTCTTCCCGGCGGGCGATACGCGCGTGCAGTCGGTCCGCAGTGGCGGCCTCCTGCGAAATGACGAGTGGAGGATTGTTAAAACAACGAATGAGAGTGTGATAATACAAGCACCCAAAAGAGTTGAAGACTTACCACCTTAGTTATTAAAGGCGCAAGGCGCACCAAGGCGCAAGGCGCACCAAGGCGCAAAGGGGTCTTGGAGCCTAGGCGCAAGGCTCAAGGCGCAGACGCACGCCCGAAGAAGACAAGGCGCAACCACATTCATTTTAAATAATCGACATTAAACATCAATTCATGTTCTTGAACATAATCTTTATATATTCTACTCATTAATCATTCATTACTATCATTTATATCTCTTAAAAAATAAAATTAATATGATCGTCTGCATCATATCTAATTCTCAATGATCGATTATGTATCAAAAACACTAAATCATATAAAAATTATTGAGTTTTTGTATTATTTTTTTCATTATTTAAAAAAAAATAGGTTTACAACAAAAAAAACACTCAGGCGTGCCTTTAATGTCCAAAGGCGCAAAAAAGGCGCACGAAGGCGCAAACCTCTGAGCCTGGTGAGCCTGGAGCCTTAGGCGCGCCTGAGGCGCGCCTTTAACAACATAGCTTACCACCCTGCCAGTACTCGCCGCTAGGAGTTTCTCGGCGGTGTCCAGCTGCAACATGAGACCCTTCACCTCCTCGACCGCGGCTTCCCACGCAGCCTCAACTTGATACCAGTCCCTTTGGAGGAGTAGGCTGCGACGCGAGTTCATATGAGCGAGCTCGAGTGCTCGCACCTCAGCCCGCACGCTCTCGCGGGCCAAAGTTTGGGCGGAAATGTCGGCATACTTCGCCGCATCCCGCTGCCCATAAAGCCCAAAGCAAAGGAGGCTTGACCGCTGGGAGGGCTCTGGTCCGACCAGGAGGGGAAGAGGGTGGAGATAGAGGTTCAGTCAGACTTCCCGTCCCAGAGGACCATCGGCTCGTCAGAACTGTCCTTGACCTTCTACCCCAGTCCGAAGTTGGGGTGCGAGTCAGGCTGCACTTCTTTCAGTTCTGGCAGTCCTGACTCGGCGGGGGTTTCGGGAGCCTCACCCCCTGTTTGCTTTCTTTTTGGGGCCTTCTCGCCCCCTTATCTTTGGTCGCCAAGGTTTTCTTCATCTGCTTTGGCGGGACTGATGGAGGGGGGGAGTCGTGGCTGGAGGGTGCTGTCCTTTTCTTTCTGCTGGAAGGGGCAGAGGAACCCGGTATTTCGCGGTAGGCTGCTGCGGCCTTTTCGGCTCGCGCAAGCTCAGTGGTAGGGGCTCATGCACTTGCGTATGGGGGTTCACGGGGATGGACCGCTCATCTGCATCACAACGCCCATATGTTCCTCGATTCGCTCGACATGCACCCCGGGAGAAGTCGCCTCGTCGCCTACTCCTTGTCTCGCCTCCGCCGCCATCATCACGTAGTCTCTCTCCAGGTTGCTTAGCCGTTGTTCGCTGGCGACCCGCTCCGCCTGCATCTCGTGGGCATATGTCCATACTTCCGCAGAACCTCTGTCACCCGCCTCTTCATCCCCTCAGGATCACTCGCATCACCAAGGAAGTCCTCCATCGCTTTGGAGGAGGGAGGCGGCTAGCACGCACCCATGTCGGAGGACTTGGCCACTGAGATGTTCTGACTATCTGCAAAGGGGGGAGAACGGATATCAAAATCGGCACCATCAAGAAGAGGGGGCAAGTGCTTCAACTAACCATGAGAGGGACCAGCTTCTTTGCCGGCAAGACGTTGAGATGGGCTTGGTCGTCCCTTGAAGGGATTGTTGAAGAAGAGCGAGAGCAATTTTCCAAGACCGGGAGGAAAGGAGATCTGGTCGCAGATTTGAGCGACGTAAGAGATTTGAATGACGAGAGTGCCCAGGGTTTGAGTAACAGTCGTAGAGGCAGGATCATTCGCAGCCTCGCGGATCAGTGACTTCAACGATGTTCCCCCTAGGCTGGTGGTACCGAAGGGGGAGCTGCTGAATATAACCGACAATCAGCGTGTGTAATAAGGAAGTGGGGTTGGCGGCACAACAACGAAGAGATTACCTGGAACCTGCTGAAGTGTGCCAGGGGAGGCCCGAGTGCTCACCCCCTGGAGGGTGGTTCTCTTGAGCCTTCAGACAGCTCGCGCTGTCGGGAGGATCTGAGCCGATGTCCGCAGCGACGACCCCTGAGCCGACTTCCTGTGGTCGATTTTCCTGCGGGCACCAGGATTAATCATGACCAGAATAGTGGAGCGGAATACAAGTAACTTGGATCGTTAGAACCTACAGTTCGTCAGGGTGCGAGAGCTCGAGGTCGGACGTCGGGAGCTGTGAAGTGGTCGGGATGAGCTCGTTGGACGTCGGGTCGTGCTTCACCTTCTTGGTCGTCTTCTTCCGCTTCGAGGGGGAGCTGAAGGATTTGTTGGACGTCCATGATAGAATTCCCGAGCGAGTAAGATTTGTTATGCTCTCGAGCAACGTCAAGGCGATCTTGGAGCTCCTTGGAAAGAGACATTTCTTACGAGATATACAAAGAAAAAGATAAGGGATGTGTCTTCACCCCCGGGGAGGGGGAGTCGTCTTGTATATATAGCATACTGCGGGACCCACCAAAGATTCTCTTGGAGACCAGTCACCACTCGCCAAATACCCGGGGTTGGAATTTTCTTTCCGAGTCTGTGATAGTCTCGCAAAGAGCGGGGATTGTGTACAATTTCGTATTTGACAAATGAGTCCCTCACAAGTGGTAAGGATCCAAAAGGGTCGTTCAAGTTATTTTGGGCTAGGCGCGTCGAGTAGGTGGGTTGTTGGGTCTCGCCCCGGCTCACGCGTGGCATCAGCTGAAGGCTAGCAGTGGGGAGAGTGAGGTGTTCTGACCCGCACTCGCCCCAGAGTCAAGTTTGGCGGCGAGCGCGGGTCTCCTCGAGCACTTGCCGCCTCAGGCGAGAGGTCGGCTCGTTCAGCAGTTCTCCTCCAGGAGAAGTCCAACTTGTCCTGCTAATAGTCTCTCCAAACAACGGAGTTACGCTGTTGACAGATCACTTTGGGCTGCATATAGTAGAACCAAAAAACGGGATTTCGCTATGTGCAGGACAGACTTGAAAAACTATAAATAAACCCCAGGGGAACCTTTGGAGGGGATCCGATTCTTTGGCTTCTTCCTCCTCTGGTTAACTTGGTTGCCTTCCAGTGTCTTCCAAGGTGCCCAGCTCAGCATTGATTAGGGACGGAAAACTCTCTTAGATCTTCCAGGTGTGTGGTGGGACCTTCGCGCTGCAGCTCGGGGTCTGTTCCTAATTCTAAGTCACCGGTCAGGCCCTCTTACTCAGGAGAAGTAGGTGTCGGATACTCCCTTTGGGTCCGAACTCTTCTTGGAGCCAGGTTCTGGTTCCAACATTTACGATTACCCAGAGTGCCCAAATTATGGTGACATTTATGTCGTGCTATCGAGGGAATCTCCTGATCTTCGTGAGGGTTATACGATCTCTGATGGGTACTTATTCATGGGTTCTCGCCTCTGCATTCCTTAGACATCCCTCAGAGATTTCCTCATTAGGGAGTTGCACGCAGACAGAGCAACGAGACACTTCGAGCGAGACAAGACATGACGATTGTGTTAGTTGAAGATCTTTCTCTGGTTTGGATTGAAGAAGGACGTCATGAGGGTTGTTCGACATTGTTGAGTTTGACATTTTCTGGCTTAGATTTTGTACTCGGGCTCCCTCGCACTCTGCGGAAGTTCTATTCATTTTTTGTGGTTGTGGACCATTTCTCTGAGATGACCCACTTTATTCCTTGTCGTAGGGTCGCTAACGCCTGTCATGTGGCTCTACTATACTTTAGAGAGGTATTCAAGTATCACGGATTACCCACTTTCGTAGTCTCTGACCACAACGTTAATTTCAGGAGTTATTGTTAGAAGACATTATGGAAGAAGACTAGTACTATCTTGAAGTTCTCCTCCTCCTATCACTCACAGACGGATGGACAAATTGAGGTTGTCAACCATAATCTAGGGACTCTTTTACGTTGTCTTGTTAGTGATAATCCATCTTTATGGATTTCTGTTCTACCTATAGCTGAGTTTGCATACAACAGTTGAGTCAATAGAACCACTGGTCTGAGTCCATTTCATATTATATTGGGTTACGAACATAGGAACCTATTGACTTGTTGGATGCCCTTCTTGAGTCCCGACCTAGTGAGTTTACAGAGTTTTTTATTCAGCTTGTTGCACTTCATGATTCGGACCATAAAAATTGCATCTAGTAATTGTAAGACCCTCCCCCCAATCTCAAATCGAGTCGGGTTGGAGACGGGTCTTACTTCCCAAGACGGCCATCCTTCACTTTCCAAGTGGCAACGACCCACTCTCCAAGCGTAAAATGATCATCTTGTCATGATATGAAAACTCATCACATCAGATCACAACTGATGTAATTCAGAAACCAATATATATGTGGATTTATATAATATTAGCGTGAGCACAGTAATTTTGAATTTTGAGCCTGATTTGTATGTTATTTGAAAAAGTGATCAACATGAAAGTTGTAGATTTCATCGATATAAATAACTTTCATGTTGATCGTTTTTTGATTTGAACCCGTTTAGGCCCCCGATTTGAGCTCCGAAAAAAGTGACAACATGAAAGCTATTCGTATCAAAAAGTGACAACATGAAAGCTATTCGTATCAAAAAGTGACAACATGAAAGCTATTCGTATCGATGAGATCTACAACTTTCATGTTGATCACTTTTTCAAATAACATACAAATAAGCCTCAAATTCCAAAATTATAGTGCTCGCGCTATAAAATTCTAATTTAGCGCGTGTGTATACTCTCCAATCTCTCTCTCTCTATATATATATATATATATGCGGCTCATTGGGCTAAAGAAAACTACAACACTCTCTCTACTTCTACCAAGCTAAGAGATTACATCTCTAAGGACTGGAGATGAGACTAGTGCGTTTGCTCGTGCAGGCTCTATAGCGGGTACGCTCTCACGTGGTCTCTGGGCCTCGCACTGCTCTATTTCCTAAAAAAGGGTGTACAACAACACGTTAGTCAAAAGACTAAGTGGATTCACACCTCCCCAAGATACCTATACTTGGGGACGAGAGTGAGTCTCAACACTATCAACAATAGCCGAAGTAATAAAAGGAGTTAGCAACATCGTGTATATATATATATATGTATATATATATACATTAACAAAAATAAAGCTAGGAGCAATAGGATGAACGAATGCAACAATATATAACTACAAAACAGCAGTATAAACATTAGTTATTCCGCAAAGAGCAAAAGTAGTCTGCACACAATCACGGAGATGTTCATAACCCGCAATCACACGATATAGTTTGACCGCTTCTCTTCCAGCAGGGTAGCGAGCCCCGCGGGCCTCACCGATGTGGCCGCTAGTAACAGTGGCCGACCCTATAACTTCTGGTTGTGGACGTACCACACTACCCAGGCCCCAACGTACAACCCCGTGTACTCCTGAACGTGGGAGACGTCCAACAATAGCTGAATTTGGCCAACCAGCGGAGGGACCCAGCTGGGCATATAAAATACAGTTGAGCTCCTGGGGTGCACATCTCCCGGTTGCGTTGAGTTGTTAACCCTCCCGCACCGGTACGTACGGTCTACGGGCATGACCGACCCGCCACTTTCACTGCAAACAATTTACAAGCATTTTAATAAGTAAACAACCGACACATTTCAGCTCTGCGACGACTTGCCCTACTTAATAAGAATAATTTAGGCAGGCAATCTTCTCATATGTAGCATGATCATACTGCTTCAACTCTCGACGAGGAGCGTAGCGATCGAAGGATCCCATTACTTGGAGGAATACATCATCTCTAGGTTAACCCTAACTAGGGCTCAATCAACTAAACCGTTTAACCGAGCGAGATCCATAATAAAGTGCAGAAATGTAAGCGTTAGTAAATCGCAGTAAGGAAAGTGCGGTAATTGAAATGCAGCTAAAAGTAAATTACATGAACAACGATAAATAAAATGTTGAAACAAAATGAACTGCAGTAATAAAAGTGTGAACTGAATTAAACTATAATAAAGTATTGAACTGAAATAAAAGCAGTACTGAAAGAAAGTGCAGTAACTAAAATACTGAATAAAAGAGCAAAATAATAAAAGTTCAGTTCTTTAGTTTCATCTCCATTTCAGGAGGCAAGTTCAGTTCCATCTCCTTTCATAAGAGGCAAGTTCAGTTTCATCTTCGTTCATAGGCGGCAAGTTCAGTTTCCATCTTCGTTCATAGGAGGCAAGTTCAGTTCCATCTCCGTTCATAGGAGGCAAGTTCAGTTTCATCTCCATTCATAGGAGGCAAGTTCAGTTTCATCTACTTTCATAGGAGGCAAGTTCAGTTTCATCTCCGTTCATAGGAGTTAAGTTCAGTTCAATCTCCGTTCATAAAAGGCAAGTTCAGTTTCATCCCCGTTCATAGGAGGCAAGTTCAGTTTCATCTATGTTCATAGGAGACAAGTTCAATTCCATCTCCGTTCATAGGAGGCAAGTTCAGTTCCATCTCTGTTCATAGGAGGCAAGTTCAGTTCCATCTCTGTTCATAGGAGACAAATTTAGTTCCATCTCTATTCATAGGAGGTAAGTTTAGTTCCATCTCTGTTCATAGGAGACAAGCTTATACAATTCATGACGAGTTCTTTATATCTCATCGTATTAGGATCCGCCGATTATTTGAGTACACCAGTTATATTAGTTGTGTCTTTTAGGGCAGCTTATCTGATTGTGTAGATATGTTAGAGCGTATTATGATTTTCAATTGTCTCAATTATATACACCCGTAAATCCCTCAAGTCATTTTGAGCTTTGATTGACCTCGATAATTTTGCCTCGAATAAACCCTTATTTTTATATTTAAAAATAAGCCATATTTCAAATCACCAAACCACGACAGTGAGTTTAAAAATATAAAACATAAACTCCTCTAAACTATTTTACTTCGTTTTGAGGTCTTACATACCATCTAGCATCTTTAAAATATGCTCTAGTTATATTGAATTATTAAAATTCCAGGAGGGCCACAAAAATATCCCAATCAAATCATAGGCATGAATTTTAACCATCAAGGATCTTTCATAAAAATATAAGGCATTTTGATCGGATAATTTTACCTCTATTAATTTTTAAAGTATCCTCGAGCATAACTTAAAATCCCAAAAATAGCAGAAATGCTTGAATGATTCTCAAACTTCATTAAAGCATGTTTTTGTTAAATATAAATCAACCATGAGATTTTAAAAAATTTAATCGGGGGATTGGACCATTATTAATTTCCAAAGGTAAGCCCTGTACTTGAAAAATACTAAAAGTAATTAAAAAATCCCCAAAATGTTGCAGGGCAGGGTAATATTAACCACTGGAAATTTTCTCAGATTTTTAGAATCATTTTAGGACCCTTAGATCAGCCAAATGATCACTGTTTTAATTAATTAAAATATCAAATTCTATCAGAAAATTCCCAAAAATTTATGAGAGGTCGATATACTGAAAAGGAACAATTTTCTTGTTAAAATATTTTCCATCAGAGCTTTTTATATCCCTCGAAAAATTCAAAACCATTTCTGCCAGGTAAGGGAATACACAACACACATGTTGAAGCGATCTAACGGCTGATAGAACCGCATCATTGACCTTCGACCCCACAACGGATCTAGCGTGGATCCGCTGTAGGGGTTTAATTATTAATTTGTTATTTTTAATGTTATCAGGGCCGTCTGATCCCCATCACAGGACCAGACATCACATGTACCTTCCCGTGAGCAGGAAGCTCACGGGTGCTGCCGGTCGTCGTCCGACTGTCGGTAGGCCGCGTCGCCACCCCCCGTCGGTTCGCCGAGGGCTGGCGCTCCCTCCGGCGGTGTTACGACGGCCTAGCGCCGCCGGCATCCACCGTAGATTAGAGTTGTAGAGAGCAAACATGTGGGCACCGCCGGGGCTCTCATTTCCGTTGGTGTTGCCGCCATATTCCGACTCTGGGGAGGGTTATTATCCCCTCCCCGGCGAAGTCTACCCTTCTCAGAGGGCTCGACGACCTCTGGGAAGTTTTCCCGTGCATGACCGCCACCCCGACCATATTATAGGGTTGAGTGGCGGCGGCGCTGCGACGGTCGGAGGGTGCAGACAGGTCGTCCAGAAGAAAAGGAGGGAGGAGAGCAGGTGGTCCCACATATCGGAGGGGCCTTCTGGTCATCCCAACAAGTTTTTCCATGAGAGGGTGGCGAGGCGGAGCTCGACTTCTCTTTCTTCGGCGAGTTGGAGCTCTGACGGGGTGGTGGTCGGCCTGGGTGGTGGGGTGGCTCTTCTCTGGAGGGAAAGGGACTATTTATAGGATGGGAAGACCCCTCCCTCCCCTCTTCTTGTTTAAGCAAACCGAGATGGGAGGTAAGTTTAACTCACCTTGGATCAAGGATGGCAAGTGTCGGCCATCTATAGGGTAGATGTACTTCCTATGAGCTGGATAGGGGTAAGGTTAGTTAGACCATGTGGGGAAGTTGGGTTTCGACCAATAAAAAGAGAGAAAGCGAAAAGTAGCAGTAAAGGAGAGAAAGTGGGCTTGCTTCCCCCTCTTGAGTTGGCCCAAGTTTCTAATGGCCTTAACCTTGATTTCAAGGCCCTTATTGGGCTGGTGGTGAGGCCCATGATGAAGGCTTGGATGGGGTTAGTGGAGAGCACCATTTAAAATCCAAAATTTGTGATTTTGGGAAGGTTTGACCAAAGTCAATCATGGTGCGGGTCCCTCACGTGGGTTAAGGTCAAAGTGAGTCCAAGTCGTCGAGTGTCGAGTTGATGTTGAAGTGACGGGGTCAAAACTCAAGCACTCGTGCTTCTTGACACTGTATAATTGTATGTGTTTTATTTTTATTTAATTGACTAAATGACGCCGGATTTGAGCGTTACGAACTCTGTTGGTCTCGTATTGACCACACGAGTCCAGTGCGACTAACTGGAGTTCATTTGCCCATTATTCCAAAATGGCGTCGTCGCGACGCGCAATAATACTCAAAATGGTCATATTCTTCATATGATCTCAGATCATGACGAAATGAGTTCCGTATCACTTGTATTGACTATACGAGTCTACTGGAACCGGCGGAAGTCGAATCGGAGCACGTATGCTCAATATTCAAAATCTAGGTCACCTCCAACTTATAAGGTATCTTGTAGTTGATTGAGCTATTTTTATTAGTTCAACTAGGGTCTTAGTGACCCAATAAAGTCGGGATATTACAGTAATGATTACTATAAAAGTCGAGCAGATTCGCACAGGCGGGAACAGATCTTGGAGCCGGGAGAACAAGTGATGATTCTCGTATGACCTGAGAGGGTTCTGCAAGGACCAACAAATAAATTAAGCTCCCGCTGAAAGGGCCCCTATACATTCATGCGGCGGATCAGTACAAACGCTTATGAAATTGTCATGACTCATGGTATAGGCATCAACCGAGTATTCAACGTAGTGGATTTGACTCCTTACTACGAAGATTGTGTGTATGTGGATCCTTTCCCCACACCCATACTTGAGCCTCAATCTCCTTTGGTCCCTACCAGCCCATCCCTGCTTGCACCAGAGGAGTCAATCTCCTTTGGTCCCTACACCATCAACTGTTCCACTGATCCAACACTCAGACGAAGATACATTACAGTCAGAACCACTTACTTCTACCGACGACATACTTTAGATCATCTGTCACAACTTCTATACTGCAGACGAGCGAGATATTGTACGTTATTTTGTTCGTTGGAGCGGTCACTCGCAACATGATGCTACATGGGTTTTTTCAGGGGGAGTTGATGGCGCGGAGAGTACGACCGTTTTCACTCACCGGAGATGAGTGATTTCAAGCCGTGGGAAGTTGATGGCGCGCCACGCCCGACACAAGTCTATTCCACGGGAGGAGGTGAACCGCTACCCGTTTGGGCGATCCAAGTCCACGGTTGCGCCTTAATGATCGTTCTGAGTCATTTTGATGTATTATTGTATATCTTTTGAGTTGTATTTGACACCGATCGGACCGTACGATGTGAGCTGTCCGATTCGGGTGCCCTAAGTTGTTTTGAGTTTAAATAGCGCAGACACCAGTTAGTGGTGGAATCGAAGGTTGGTTGCAAGACTTGCAACCGTCGATCACGACTTTGGTTCGACGCCAAAGTTCCTCCGCCTCCGTCTTAGTGCGACGCCAAATGTGAATCCCTTCTTCCTCCCCACCCGCCAACCCGCTGTCTCTTTCAGGTCGTATACCCCGCCGCTATTTCCCCTCCCCCTCGACCATTCTTGTTGATGCAAACCTCCTCACCCTTTGTTCCTGAACCTATCGTCACTTCCCCGTCCAACCTCCTCCAACTATCCCGCCGCACCCTGCTTATGCCCTCTCAAGCCCTGTCTCCACCAAGCGAACCCTTCCCCTGCCTATTCCCTTGCAGTCGAACCTCCCTCAACCTCTTCCCAAACCCTACATCCGCCTCTCCTAAGCCCTCTCTGCCGCCAACCTACCCTCCCTCTACTGCCAGTTCATTAAAATCCCTCACAGTGAGCCCCTCTAACAACCATCTACCTTCACCCAGCCCCACACACACTACCCAAGCCCCCACCAGTCCAGAACCCTCTCCTGGTGTCATCCCCGTCCTGTGAAAACCTTGGATAGTCGCAATCAACCGTCATTAGCCGCCTCCTGAACGTGTAAGTTGTATTTGGAGTTTTAGTTTCTATTGTTGTGTACTTGGCACCTTACCTGTAGTGAATGTCATTGTTATTTGCTATTAGTACTGAACTTCATATGATTTGCAGGGCTTATGTCGCCCGCTCTTAAAATATTTGTGCCTCAGACGCTTTTGTGAACAAATCTTATTTTTATTTAATGAAGGCCTTGTTTGTTTGAGCTATTGCTGATCGAAAAGCTGACAAAAAGGGAGTTTGAAAAAGGAGTTGTTTGTGGAAAATGGAGTTTGCAGAGTTGTTTTAAAATGAGGCTTCAAAAAACTGTTCGGTAAAAACGGAGTTTCTATAATATATTTTTTAAATTGTTATAAGCCTACCACCATTGCATTTACTACCACCATTGTATTTACTACCACAATTTTAAATCTTAAACACTGCATTTATCCCAAACAAAACCTAATAAATCAACTTTACAATTCAAAATATCAAATACATTGGTATCAACTATATTATACTGTATTTTCACATTTGCATGATTTTTGCGTATTTTATTGTATCCCAAACAGGAAGTATAATACAGTTCTCTGCAATGTGAATTGTTGAAACCAAATCCACCTGCATCCAATACATTCAACCATGAAAAAATTATAGACACAGATTACATTGCAACAAAGGGAACAAATCAAGGTACGGATAACCTGGAGAAAAAATTCAGCAGAGATCACGGAAAGCTTTTCCTGTAGCTAACCACATTCATCTGCAACTCTCCCGGTCCTCCTGTAGCAATTCTGATTCCCTTCTGACCATTTACAAACATCGACTATAGTCTATATCAAGATTTAGAACTAGAAATAGGAAATTATAGCACTTAAAGTAAACACATATTTTTTCGTCCCTGGAAGAATCTCTCTAGCTACTGTACAACCTCTGTCACCTCCAAACATGCACGGGAGATCTCGTTGGCGCCAAGAAGCTTGTCTGGGATCTGTCCGTTGCTCTAGCCGGGATCTTGAACACATCCATCGCCTTCTCCGTCCAAGGCGCCGTCTGCGGATCCGGAGGAGGCGGCACGATATTTGAATGCGGTGGAGAGGGAGAAGGCCTCCATGATGGATTCTAGAGGGACAGCGCAGTCCTCCAGGCCGGCGTTCTCCAACCTCGGTGGCAAGATCGTGCAGAGAAATCCCTCCACTGTCGCGGTAGGAGTGTATCGTGATGTCGAGGTCGAAGATCCATCATATCGCGCTGTTGAGGAGAAGTGCTGCTCGAAACGTGCGGAACGGGCTCTCCTTTGCGGTTAAAATTTGAGATAAGACCTACTTATGTTAAAAACTGAGCTTTCGTTTTAATCACTCGCAAACACCATGAATGGATGAAACACTCCATTTTTGCCAAGCCGAACCGGAGCGGATCAGCTAAAACAAACAAGCCCTAAAGTTTGTGATTCCTTGTGTCTCTGTTAGTTTTATATTAATGAATTATTGTTGCTAATTTTATGCGAACCTTCACTTGCATTTACTTCATATCACATTGCATATAGGATCACATCTAGTGTGTTCATCTCGAGTCGACCTGCCACTACATCAATGAACATTCTCGCTCATCTCTGAAATATACTGTTAATATCTGATAGAAAATAAACAACCATTACTTTATTTTATTTTCATTATATTTGAGAAACTACTTTTATCTTTTGTAGAAATATGTCATTTTATTGCTACCATTTACAGTATGCTGGTAGACCAAATTAGAGAGCTCCTTGCCACTTGAGGCCAGGTGGACTAAAGTCCTACACACAATGAGTCGGCTTCCAGATGAGAGCTCCACTCGTAAATTTTTTTTCTATAGGCCGGCCTGAAGCCCGAGATAGGCTAAAGCCCTATAATGGACCGAAGTCCTACGGAGGGCTAGCCCGTTTCCGGATGGGAGCGCTACTCCTGAGATGTTTATTCTAGAGTTATAGGGAACCCTGTTAAAGAGAAACCATTATTGAAATATTTAGTAGCAAACACATCATCACATCATGTCATTTTCTTAACTTTAATGAACAGATTAAATATTTTCAACATCGGCCAGTTCACAATAATTTCACGATATTAACATGCACGAGCATTACAGATCAGGTCATAATCCATATGGATGCATTATTATTTTCATGAGTTTATCATTATCATGTCATCATTTCATCATCACGCATGAGCCTAATGACTCGAAGCATCATTATCACTTAAACATAAGCGATTCACTTTTTCCCGCTTCCAACGCAATAAATGTGAACATTATTTTGACATACGCATAACCATAGTGAAATTAAATAAAATTCACATTATTTTCACCTACCTCGGTCTTCGCGCTCCTATAAGGACTTTTGGATTTATTTGCTCCTAAAGAGACACTTCAGCAGTACCTCGGCCTTATCTGAAGCTATAATACTCCTCTAGAACACTCTTCTAAACTTCCCCGGAATTTCGGGTTTCTCCGGAGATGACATGCAGAGGCAAAGCGCGTCATGTGTCATCGCGCGTACAGAGCGTGTCATATGTCACCGTGTGTTCAGAGCGCGTCGACAGTACTGTAAGGGCGGCGCCGTAAGGTGCCGCATAGCTTCATGTGGCGGCGCAGATTGTTGTTGTCGTGGGTGGTAGCATCGCTAGAGGCTGCGATGATGCTACTGGTGTTCGTCGTCGGCGGTGGTAGCTCTGACGCCAACGAGCCCCGAAAGCCGCCCAGTCACTTGAAAATGTGAATACCTGCCTTGAGATTTTTCGACTGCTTGATTTTAAATCTGGCCTCGAAAGTTTAAAATTCGATTACGACTTTTCTTTAATTTGCACTTTTTTGCCGAATTTGCACTTTTTTCATATGAACTACGTTCTGACAAACAATATGCCATTTCTTAAGTAATTCGCGTTTGAGTCCAAATATGGACCCAAATTTCCCTAATTTGCATCCATTTACAACCTCGATTTTTCGCGACAATGGTCAATTTTCAACTTAGGCGCCCCCAATGTTGCAGATGTCGGATGTCGGGGACACGTCGTTTTGGGTTTTCATGTCGGTTTTTTATTTATCGGGGGATATATCGGGGATATTTCATATATCATATTTTAATATTTAATTAATTATAGATGTAATTAAATATTATTTTTTATACATGTCACAGTACTACCTATTTTACAACCTATTAAACTTTTAAATATTAAAAACTATATGTAACATTTAACATACAACACTTTAAAGATAAAAATTTGTAAAACTAATGATTTTAAGAAACTATCAACCATATATTATTTTTATGAGATCAAAAATTCAATAATTAATTTTCAAACATACCTCATTTTTCGTCACTTAAAGACTCATCTATAGTTGACAGATTAGATAGAATATGATCTTCATCAGATGAACCCTCTAGATCTCCCTCATCCACCTCAGATACTTTTCTCTTTCCTCTTCTTTGATAACTAACAGCCACTGCTTTGCTTGTAGCTGGTCTTGGAGGCCTCCTTTCATCATGGTCTTCAGTCACCTATACTATTATCTATGTAACATTTTATTTTTTCGACAACATTTTGCATCATCAGTAGTATACTAGTATACAAATTTATAACTATCATTCAAACTTTCAAAGTATCCAACAAAAGGATCTTCAGTCTCGTATCATTCAAACTTTAAAAGCATCCCACATTTTATTTATCAAAAGGCACAAAACAACAATTAATAAGGCAACAACTCGTATACATTCATCATTGATTGCAAAATAAAGTTGAATAAATAACTAATAATAGGGACATTTCAAATCATTTGTTGACTAATAAACGAGCCAAATAAAAATAAGGCAGCAACTAATAAGACAACAACCCACAAGGTAGCCAGCCTATAAGGCAACAACTAATAAGGCAACATGCAACAACTAATTAGGCAACAACCCACAAGGCAGCCAACCAATAAGGCAACAACTAATAAGGCAACATGCAATAATTAATAAGGCAACAACCTACAAGGCAAAACTGCAACAAATATTAATTGAGGGAGAGGTAGGGAGAAGAAAGCACCAATGCACGAGAGAGAGGAGAGCACCAATGAGCTAGAGAACACTAGAGAACCATAGAACCAGATAGCTAGAGAGCACCAACGAGCCACAGAGAACCAGAGAAAGGAAGAGCACCAGAGAGCCAGAGAGAGGGAGAGCACCAAAGAACCAGAGAGAGGGAGAGCACAAAAGAACCAGAGAGGGAGAGACTAGAGAACCAGATAGAGCGCCGACATCGCGTGAGAGAGGGAGAGAACCAGAGAACCAGAGAGGGAGAGCACCAGAGAACCAGATAGGGAGAGCACCAGAGAACCAGAGAAATAAAGTGTCACAACACTTGAGAGAGGGAGAGCACCAGAGAAATAAAGTGCCGACAGCGCGCGAGATAGGGAGAGCACCAGCAAGCTAGAGATCACCCGAGAACCAGAGAACCAGGAGCGACGGGGAGAGCTAGGGCAGAGCGATGAAAGGAAATGAAAGAGCGGAGTCAGGAATTTAAAACAGCGGAAGAAGATGTTAAAAATATAAAATAATAAATAATTAAATATTTAAATTAATTAAAAAAACGGCCGTGTCGGCCGTTTTTTGGGGTTGGCATGTCGATTAAAACCGACATGTCGGCCCGTTTTTTTCAAAACGCTACATTCAAAATCTACAACGGTGTCGTTGCGTTTTTGCTCCCAAACCTACATGTCGGACATGTCGACCGATATCCACAACACTGGGCGCCCCTAAAATTTTCTGACATCCCAATATTAATATGGAGTCGATATCTCTCTACGATCAAGTTTTGTGTTTTTATGCAAAATCATAATTGTTCATACTTTTTTGTCACAGATTTTCAAAACAAAAATTTGCGTAATTAATTATTTTTAAGTGTCGAGTCATTACAAGGATAGTTAGGAAAAATAGTTACCTTGGTTTCGGCACCGTGGGGTGACCACGAGCCCAAACATTCTCTCAAATTCCCTCAAAATCAACTGCTAAACTCTTATAGATCTTAAAATCTTCTACAGGTGGCTAAGATTGCCTGAAACATATAACTACTAATTTTACGTGAAATAAAAGTACAAAAATAAATAAAAAAGCGTAAAAAAATATGGTGTTGACTCTTTGAAGAGACAATCAGCTCAGATCGTCTATCTGATGATTCTATCTCCACCTCCTGCATATGTAGACTCTGGCTCCAGTAAGTATTGGCCCGCCCTTGATCCATGATCCATATTAGTTAAATCTCATCAATTGTAAAAGTCAAGAAATAATGAATGAAAGATCCATGGAAAATCATTGAAGTCCTTGTGCAAATGACATCAAATCAATTCCAAGGATAACCCCAAACAATGACAAGAAACTATGGCTCTGTTTGGCTTGGTGGTGGCGGTCGTAAATGCATGGGTTAAACCGTCATTCGTTAAGAATCATCTAACAAACATCATCCATTTGAACATAAAAGTGGATGAAATTCCTTAGGTGAGCGTTAACGAATGACAATTTAATCCCCATGTTCATGACTGTCACCACCATGCCAAACGGAGCCTATATCTATGGTGGTGGAGATTACTCTAAATGATAGTAGAATTCAAGCCCAAACAATATCAAATATCAAGCACGAAACATCAGTCAATCCAATCCACAACATCAGACGATTCAACAACTAGATACGAAGTATGCAAGTGATAGGTAGGAGATCTTTGAAGGAAAGAAGCGGTAAGAAGCTTATGATGAAAGGGAATAGGGGAAGAGAGAAGGGATAATGTGCATATCTTTACAATCGTAGCCTCCCTGTAGGCCTTTAGGATTTCTTTCACTATATATATATATATATATATATATATATATATATATATATATATATATATATATATACGAGTGCCCGACACGGGGCTCCGCCTCTACTACCAATCGCGACAGTACCCGGCCCGCCCCTACGGCCGCGCGCGTTGTACTCGGCCCGCCACTATGACCTCACGCGACTGTACCCGGCCCGCCCCCGGCAGGCTTCGCCCGCCCACGACGATAATTTAAGAAAAAGATAAAGTAAATATAATTTTATAAATAACAAAATTTAAAATTATAATTATAAATGTATATATATAATGAATAATATATAATTATTATACATAGTATATTTATATGTAATAATGAATTATATTATACCTATATTTATATTATTTTTTAAAAAAAATTAGATAAAATATAACATAATATATTTGAATTATTATCACAGATGCTTCCTTGGCTCATTGGATTGAGTTGTTCCTCTTGTTCTTGAGGTCCTGGGATCGAAACCGGATAGCCGCGTTTAAATTAAAATATAATATTAACAGTCAACTGCCCGATTTTTTAAGAGTGATAGGGGTAAAATCGTAATTTCACATAGGTTTTGGACACCCTAGTAGTAGGTTTAGGAGACCTACTAAAATGTGGAGAGATGAAGTGATTTTTTTGTGCTCGATCAAACGGTTGTTGAATTATGAAGTCATGATTCGACGGCTTGTGGAATTTTGAACTCATGATATTCGCAGGCCACATTATTTCTTTATATATGGCAGAGATATACATATTGTTATTTTACCTCCCTTTTTAAAAAAGAACTGCAACCCCCCTTCTCTTCATCTAGAATAATATAGAAATGTATCATTGAATTAAGGGTGCTGCTTATTTTAATCATGTTGTTGAGCAAGGTCAAAACATATCATCTCGTGTGAAGAGTTTCTGGGGATGGTTCAATTAATGTTAGAACTGCCACACTAGGAATAAAACAATGCTCTCTTAAAGGATTAGCCATCTTTGGGCCCATGATTCCTTTCAATAAGTTGTCAATATTGCCCTGGCTAGGTAGTGCATTATTTTGTTGTTTATGTAGAGCATTTGTTACGCTCTTAATAAAAAATTTCATGAATTGTAGTCAATATTATACTTCTCCTATCATAAGCATTCTAGCTTACCCTGATGCGGTAGAATGCCAAACAATCACACATTTTGTTTAGTAATGGAATTCAGTGGTTAGTATTGTGAAGTATTTAACATATTATGTCAATCTTGTGATTGCAGGGAACTTTATAGTAACAATATAAGCGGCACAATCCTACCAGAATTGGGAAATTTGACGAGCTTGGTGAGCTTGGATTTGTACCAGAATAATTTTTCTGGTGGAATACCTGCTTCACTTGGAAATATATCAAAGCTACGCTTCCTGTATGGTCACTAATCTATGGTCTTATACTTTTGATTATTTGTTATGAGTGTTCTAGAACTATGATACCTCTATTTTCACAACTGAGTGCATATGCAATTTTGTAGGCAATGATTTCATTGTAGTTGTAATCATTATGGCTTTTCTCCAAAGTGTATTTGTCTTCTTCATACCTTCCCATCCTCTCTGTTTCCTACACATATACTTCTTTTTAAGCAATGCGATAGTAATAGAACATTATTGTTGCTCTAATACCATTTTGAAGTTATATATACACTTGTCTGAAATGGTTTATGGTAAAAAGTTGGGTATGCTTATGGCATCATATTAAGTGATTTGTAGAAAAATGAAAGTTAAATGGGCCAATTATTTGGTACAGAGAAAATTCTAATTTTTCCTCAATGCATGCACCGTTATTATCCGCCCCTTTGACGGTTAATTTCAAGGTTTTTTGGTCATTTATTCTTATAAAATTTTATTTCTGATACTCTATGCCATCACCTCTTGGATGGTGCTATTTGCCATCGATCTCTTCTTTTCCTATTTTCTGGATTTTTGAAAGTTGGAACTAAGTTTGTTCTTGCACCATATCCATTCTTCTTGAGTTAATCATTTACTTCTAGTATGCTCTTTCCCCTCTATTAATGTTATTTGGTATTGTATCCACAATCATCTAGATTTATATGAAGTCACCATTGAACTAAGATGAATTAGTTTGTATTTGATCTCTATTCTAGTTATGTGTTTGCAGGACTTATTGCTAAGTGTAGACCAATGTCAGTCTACAGTGGGTCATCAAACACAGGACCATACAATGTAATTCCTCATTGTGTGATTCAAGGTGTTGACTCATGTGTAGCCTCTCTATTGGGATACACTTCATATTCAAGCCATGGACTAATGGTTGAAGACTTGATGTTGTTTGGGATGAAGAAGTCAAATCCTTAGAGCTGAGAAAATTATAAGTATTATACTCGAGTAGTCCTTTTTGTACTCAAGTAGAAGACTTAGCAGCACTCGAGAAGATTCAATCTACATCTCGAGTATGGAAGTGGTTCTCGAGTAGTTCTTATCTTGCACTCGAGAAACCAAGTCCAGTACTCGAGTAGATAAGCTCTCTTTCTCGAGTGATGTTTTTTTTATGTGTCTCATAAAATTTTCTAAGTCAAGTACTCGAGTAGTCTAGCTGAGTACTCGAGTAGTTGAGGAGATTAAGTCGAGTGACAGAAGTCAGTTCTCGAGAAATTCCTAGACCACTCGAGTGAGATTTATTTGTACTCGAGTAGTTTGTTTATTACTCGAGTAGTTCAGCTTCAGCACTCGAGTGATCAAATTCTTATCTAGAATTTTTTTCAAGTCCAAGCTCTCGAGAAGTTCTGTCTACCTCTCGAGAAGTAAATATAGCACTCGAGTGATCCATTAACTTCTCGAGTGATTTACTTCATCGTTCAGACTTTCCAGAATTGCCTCCTCTCGAGTAATCCAAGTGTAGCACTCGAGAACCAGCTTTAGTACTCGAGTAACATATTCTTCACTTGAGTAAGGCCGATCAAATTTCCAGAATCATCTCTTCTCGAGTAGTCAGGGCCAACCTCTCGAGAGCTAGTCTTAGCACTCGAGTAGTTTACTTATTACTCGAGAAATGCTGAACAATTTTCAGAAAAATTCTCAAGTCTTGTCAGATCTAATTTTTGAATGTCGTGACGTGATTGGTCCACATGACCCTCATTAATGACGATTATTACCGTTAGAGAGATCTTATAAAAGGTCATATCTTCCTGACAAACCCTAAGCGTGTATTATCTAAGTTCTGGATCGGCCGACAATTTCATCATCGTCTACAGAAAGTCGTCGCTCTCTTTCAAGATCTTCAAGGCAACTTTCGATCCAGAGATTTACAGATCAAGGGATTAATCATTCTCATTCTACTCCTTGATCGTGTGAGTCAGAAGCTTCTCAAAACAAGATCGATCCAAGTCTTCTTCTACAATATTCTGAAAGAGCCGCAAATTCAAGAAAGAAGACCTAGGGAAGATTTTCAGATCTGAGAAAAGTTATTGTTTGTATTTCTACAAATCTTTTTAAATCTTGTATGAGATTATTCTCCGAGTGTAGGAGATTTGTTCTCCGAGTTGTAGAAAGTTTTTACCTTCCGAGTGTAGATCCATTTTGGATCGAGATTGTAGGAACGTTGTTCCGAGTGGTAGGATCGTTTTGATCTGAGATTAGTGGAGTAGCCGAGTCTAGTGCTTTGCTAGATCGGTGAGTGGAAAGTGGACGTACCCAAGATTGGGGAACCACTATAATTCTTGGTGTTCTCTGTGGTTGTTTGATTGCTTTCTTGTGCTCTAGATCTTTAAAGTTTTTATTCCGCAATAAGTAGCACAACTCACATATTCACCACCCTCTAGGTGATTTAGGTAGACAACTTAGACGTTTTTCAATTGGTATCAGAGGGAGGTTGATCATTAGAAGGTTAACACCTTGATCAGATCTGCCCGAAGTTGTCTTTGAGGTATTCAAGCATTGACAGAGCCAAGGATTTGTCCAAGCTTCCCATGTGCACAAAGAATAATTTTGCGATGTGGAAAGAAAGAATAAAATTCTTTATGGAAGCTGTGGATCCAAGGATCTTCATGATTGTTGAAGGTCATTATGTTCCAATGACCGTCTCCACTATAGATGCTACAAAGCAAGTTCTCAAGAAGTTAATGGATCTCTATAAAGATGAGATTGCACTTGTCTTTTTAGACAAGAAGGCCAAAAATATCATAGCAAGTGCAGTCGATGATTCAATGCTGCAAAATTTGATTCACTGTCAATCTGCTAAGGAGATGTGACAATCTCTGATCATCTTGATGGAAGGTACTGAAGAAGTAAGGGATGACAGAAGATCCCTTCTGAATCAGAAGTATAAAGCCTTCCGGCAAGGACCCAAAGACACTATTGCTGACACTTTTGAGAACTTCTTCAAGATATTCAACGGCCTAAGAGTATATGACCGAGTATTTACAAATGGAGAGCTGAACGACAAGTTTCTGAGGTCCATAACCAAGGAATGGGACAACAAAGTCTGTGCCATCAGAGAATTTGGCAAGTTGGCTGAGACTGATCCTCAGAACCTCTTTGGAAAGCTGATGTCCTATGAACTGCAATTTAATTCCAGAAAAACTGAAGAAGAGAAGAGTCGATTCACTCCCAAGGAGAAGTCTGTCGCTCTGAAGGCAGACAGCTCAAGTAAGGGCAAAGCTGCCTCACCTGCCCCTGCCCAAGTAGAAAGTGAAGAAGAATCATCTGAGCCAAGTGCTTCAGGCTCAGAGCTATTTGAAAGAGAGTTCTCACTGCTCTCAAGACAGTTCAAGAAAATCTTGAACAAGAAAAAGCAATGGAGAGGCAAGGATGCCTCATACAGAAGATCACGACATGATGGTGATCGACGACAGAAGGGCTCAAGTAGCCACGACAGGTATAAGTCTAAACCGAACAAACATATTTCTATTGATATAGTTTGTTACTGTTGTAATAAGTCAGGTCATGTAATTTTGCGATGTGGAAAGAAAGAATAAAATTCTTTATGGAAGCTGTGGATCCAAGGATCTTCATGATTGTTGAAGAAGGTCATTATGTTCCAATGACCGTCTCCACTATAGATGCTACAAAGCAAGTTCCCAAGAAGTTAATGGATCTCGATAAAGATGAGATTGCACTTGTCTTTTTAGACAAGAAGGCCAAAAATATTATAGCAAGTGCAGTCGATGATTCAATGCTGCAGAATTTGATTCACTGTCAATCTGCTAAGGAGATGTGACAGTCTCTGATCATCTTGATGAAAGGTACTGAAGAAGTAAGGGATGACAGAAGATCCCTTCTGAATCAGAAGTATGAAGCCTTCCGACAAGGACCCAAGGACACTATTGCTGACACTTTTGAGAACTTCTTCAAGATAGTCAACGGCCTAAGAGTATATGACCGAATCTTCACAAATGGAGAGCTGAACGACAAGTTTCTGAGGTCCCTAACCAAGGAATGGGACAACAAAGTCTGTGCCATCAGAGAATTTGGCAAGTTGGCTGAGAATGATCCTCAGAACCTCTTTGGAAAGCTGATGTCCTATGAACTGCAAATTAATTCCAGAAAAGCTGAAGAAGAGAAGAGTCGATTCACTCCCAAGGAGAAGTCTGTCGCTCTGAAGGCAGACAGCTCAAGTAAGGGCAAAACTGCCTCACCTGCCCCTGCACAAGTAGAAAGTGAAGAAGAATCATCTGAGCCAAGTGCTTTAGACTCAGAGCTATCTGAAAGAGGGTTCTCACTGCTCTCAAGACAGTTCAAGAAATTCTTGAACAAGAAAAAGCAATGGAGAGGCAAGGATGCCTCATACAGAAGATCACGACATGATGGTGATCGACGACAGAAGGGCTCAAGTAGCCACGACAGGTATAAGTCTAAACCGAACAAACATATTTCTACTGATATAGTTTGTTACTGTTGTAATAAGTCAGGTCATGTAATTGCTGATTGCCCCCATAAGAAGAAAGGGGGTGGCCAAAGAGAGGAGAAGAAGTCTTCTTACCACAAGAAGAAGACAGAAAGAAGCCTTGTAGCCAAAAAGGGCAAAACCCTCAGCGACACTGACTCATCTGAGTCAAGTGATGAAGAGAAAGCTTACTTTGGGCTCATGACACATACTGACGAAGAAGAAGAGCTCCAGTTCACTGGGGAGGTAAAATCTCATTCACCCCTCTCTAAATCTGATGTCTCTGATCATGATCATGAGAACAGCTCTTCTGACGATGAGTCTTAACTCATGGCTCAGTATAAGGAGTTGATCAAGGCCTACGACAAATGTCGAAAGGTCGTGAAAACTCAGGCAAAAGAGATTATGTCTCTAAAGGCCGTAGAAAGCTCTCTGAGAGAGGAAGTCGTTAAGGTGGACTCACTCAGAGAAGACTTAGATACTGCAGTTGATGAGTACAATAAGGCTCTCAAGCACCTCGATATGAAAGAAGAAATCATAAAGGGATTGGAAGAGTTACTTGAAGCCGAAAAGAAATTTGTTGAAGGTTTCTCTAAGCCCAAGATAGTTCTTCCTCTTGTTGCTGAGTTCTCTGCTCAGACTAAGGGTGCTGGACTAGGCCATGTTGAGGCTCCTAGTAAATCTTCTAGGAGGAATAAGGCTCAGCGAAAGAATAAGGCGGCCAAGAAGGCTTTGGTCAAGGCAAAGGGTAAAGCTCCACAAGATCAGACTACATTTAAGAAAGTTGTCTTTCCGACTAATAAGTTTGATCTTGACTCCTCCTACGGTCACTTCACTAGGCCTACCTATGTAGAGCCCAAGTCAAGGTACCAAGGATGGACTCGCCCTCGAGACTTTGGTGAAAGCATCTTTAAGGCACCTTATGAAGAGATCACTCTTCAGAGCTATGACCCTTTTGATCATGGTCTCAAGAAGGCTACAAAAGTAAAGACTAGTGTTGAAAAGCCTATGAAGGACAAGAAGTCATGTGATTGCCTTCACCATGAAGCTTCTACCTCTAAGAATGCTTCCCCTACTAGACTAGACTCCCCAAAAGTCAAGCAGGAGGGAGTCAGGCAAAGATACAACATGTTTGACTGTTGGTGCTGTGGCAGAATTGGTCACTTTGTCATCGATTGCTGGTTTAATCCCAAAAACTATGTTACCCCTCAGATTAACAATATGAGAAAGACCGCTCATAATGCTAATACATGTAGTGGGAGCAAGCTAACTAGAGACCAAGGACCCAAGCAAGTTTGGGTTCCTAAGGCAAACTGACTTGTGACTGCAGGTATGTCCAAAGGCCACCAGAAATCCCATTTGGTATTTAGACAGCGGATGCTCTCGGCATATGATCGGGACTAGAAGCCTTCTCCAGAATTACTCTTCAGTCGTGAACGGACCAAAGGTCATCTTTGGCGGTTCTGATAGAGGAATTACGAAAGGCTATGGTATGATTTCTAACGGTAGTGTATCCTTTTCGGATGTGGCTTATGTTGAAGGATTGAAACACAATCTCATAAGCATAAGTCAACTATGCGATAAATGATAAATAGTTGAATTTCATGCTGATAAGTGTTTGATAAAGTCCGTTGACAATTTGGAAACGATTTTATCAGGTACTCGTAGTAGAAATATATTTTGTTTAAATTTTATTTGTATAGACTCTTCTACACCAATGTGTTTTTTGGCTAAAGATAGTGCGTCTCTTGGTGACCAATGACACAAGAGATTAGCACATATTAATTTTAAAACTATTAATAAATTATTTTCTCTGAATTTAGTACATGATGCCCCGAATGTTAAGTGCGCTAAGGATAGACCTTGTCATGTATGTGTGAAAGGCAAACAAACAAGGGCTAATTTTGAAAGCATAATAGACAAAGACTCTAATAGGTGTTTACACCTGCTTTATATGGACTTGTTCGGTCCACTGCAAGTTAGAAGTTCAGGAGGTAAGGATTATACGTTGGTTATTGTTGATGATTACTCGCGCTTTGCGTGAGTGTTCTTTCTGAAGCACAAGTCAGATACCTTCGATGTCTTTACAAATTTTGTTAGGCAGATCCAGAATGAATACAACTGTTTCGTAGTCAAAATCAGAAGTGACAATGGAACTGAATTCAAGTCTGGGGCCATGACAGAATTTTGTTAAAGCCTAGGTATCTTTCATGAGTTTTCCTCTTCTCGAACTCCTCAGCAAAATGGAGTAGCTGAGAGAAGGAATAGAACACTCATAGAGGCCTGCAGGACTATGTTGAGTGATGCATCACTTCCGGAGTACTTCTGGGCTGAAGCCGTCAACATTGCATGCCACGTGCAAAATCGAGCACTCATCAATAAGAACCACAATAAGACACCTTATGAACTTCTAAAGGGCAGAAAGCCGACTGTATCATATTTTAGAATCTTTGGCTGCAAATGCTTCGTTTTTAACAATGGTAAGTATCATACTACCAAATTTAGTGAAAAGAGTTTTGAAGGTATTTTCGTAGGATATAGTAGCCATAGTAAGACATATAAGATATTTAATAAGAAAACCCTGGTGGTTTAAGAATCTATACATGTTGTATTTGATGAGACGAGTTTGCTGCAAAACAACTTTTCTAGTGTGTTCATTGAAGATGCAGGTTCAAGGTTGAAAGAACTTAACTTGGATGAAGCAACTTAAGAGAAAGGCGAAAAGTTCATCAAGATCACCACTCCAACCCCGATTGGAGAGGTCGATGATCAAGATGAAGGAATCATTCAAGTTGATGAAGTCACTCCTATGATTGAAGAAGCTCCAGATGCAAGGAACCTAGAGCTCAGACATCTGAAGGATCACCCAATTGATCAAATCATCGGAGATCCCCGGGATGGTGTCAGAACTCGTAGAGGTACTACTAATGAAAATTTATATTTGATTTTTCTCTCGCAGGTTGAACCAAAGAAGTTTGAGGAAGTAAACTCGGACGCATCATGGATTATGGCCATGGAAGAAGAGCTAAATCAGTTCAAGCGCCGCAAGACCCAAAGACAAGAACGTCATCGGAACGAAGTGGGTCTACAGGAACAAGATGGACGAAGATGGGACGATCATAAAGAACAAGGTCAGACTCGTTGCCCAAGGATACAAGTAAGAAGAAGGAATCGACTTCGACCATATATATGCTCCAGTGGCAAGGCTGGAGGCAATCATGTTGTTCCTAGCATATGCTGCACTTAAGGGATTCACTGTCTATCAGATGGACGTGAAGTCCGCCTTCCTTAATGGTGACATAAAGGAAGAAGTGTGTGGAACAACCCCCAGGTTTCGTTGATTCTAACCTTCCTAATTATGTTTATCTTTTATCTAAAGCCTTATATGGTTTGAAACAAGTTTCTCGAGCTTGGTATGAGACGTTGTCTAGTTTTCTTCTTGAGAACAAGTTCACAAGGGAAAAGATAGATAAGACATTATTTCTTAGGGAAATAAAATGCAAGATTTTACTAGTGCAAATCTATGTCGACGACATTATTTTTGGCTCTACAGACGACAACCTCTGCAAGAAGTTTTCTAAACTTATGCAAGGGAAGTTTGAAATGAGCAGTATGAGAGAGCTGAAGTATTTCTTAGGACTTTAGGTGAATCAATCTGAAATTTTCATCTCACAGACTAAGTTCACCAAGGAGTTGATTAAGAAATTCGGAATGGAGAATGCAACCTCTATGAGGACTCCAATGAGTTCATCTGTGTCTCTGGACAAGGATGAGAAAGGGAAACCTTTCGATGAAACCAAGTATAAAAGCATAGTTGGATCCTTACTCTACCTTACTGCCAGTAGACCAGACATAATGTTCTCCACATGTGTCTGTGCTAGATTCCAAGTGAACTGTAAGGAATCCCACTATGTTGCTGCAAAGCGGATTTTGAGATACCTTAAAGGTATACCGAATCTTGGCTTATGGTACCCAAGAAGTAATGATAGCGAACTAATTGGTTTTTCAGATATAGATTTTGCAGGTAGCAAAGATGACAGGAAGAGCACTTCTGGGACTTGCTAATTTCTAGGAAGAAGACTCATTTCCTAGAGTAGCAAAAAGCAAAATTGTGTCTCAATCTCAACGGCCGTGTCAGAATATATTTCTGCCGGCAGTTGTTGTGCACAATTGCTTTGGCTAAAGAATCAGCTGGAAGACTACAACATGCAAGTCAAAGACATCCCTCTGTTTTGCAACTCTTCCAGTGCAATAGCAATAGCAAAACACCCAGTCTCTCACAGCCGGACAAAGCACATAGAGATGAGATACCATTTCATCCGGGAGCATGTGGAGCATGGGGACATAGATCTGCAGTATGTTCCAACAGATAGGCAAGTTGCAGATATTTTCACGAAGCCGCTGGACGAGACCAAGTTTGGTATGCTCAACAAAGAAGGATAGACAAGATGGACTTAGTTCACAGCTCAGAATACAAGGACCAGTCAAAAAGGTTAGAAATTTCTTTAAGTGGACTTTATTTCTCGAGTTAAAGAATGACTACTCGAGAACTATAACTTGACTACTCGAGTACCTTTCTGACTTCTCGAGAACTAAGTAAGTCTTTCAAGTGCAATCACTCGAGTACTATACTTCATCTCGAGAAGCAGACTCAGACCACTCGAGTACCGTCATACCACTTCTCGAGTACTTCCATTCCACCACTCGAGTACTGAAGTTCCACTCGAGAAATGACCCGTCATTTTTTCTTTTCATTTCAAAATTTTCAATTTTGAAAACCGAGTTCTATCCGCCGCTAACTAAGGTATAACTTAGCGTCATTAGACTCCTAATCATCATTACTAGGGTTATATAAATAGAAATTTTCGGATTTCAAGAATCTACTCGAGTTCAATCCTTCTCTCTCGAAAGACTCTTCGCCTTCCGCCGCTTCTACAGAGCTCGCCGCAGTGTCCTTCCAATCAATCTCTCGTCGTTCAGTGAAGACAATGACGCCGCCGTCGAAGATAGGGGTGGGCAGTGAGTTAGTGGTCGCCAGAATCGCAGAGCTCTCAGACTACTTCAGAAATCTGCTAATCCTTCTCGACACAGCAGGTTTAAGCTTTGTTCTCCAGGAACCGTGCAGAATCTTGTTTCCAGAAGTTGAAGAGTTCTTCAGGAATGTCAAAGTCAGGGGAAACGACAAAGTTTTGAAATCTAAAGTTAAGGGAATCAAGGTAAAACTCTCCAAGACCTCTGTTTCTAAACTTCTGAAAATGCCTATAGTCGATGAGGAAGATGAGATCACAAATGAAGACAATGACAGAACATGTAATTTCAGTGGCATCTCAACTGAAGTTACTTCCATCAGAAGGCCAGATCTTAACCCAGAAAGCAAGTTACTAGTGGATATCATTGGAAAGATACTCTTGTGCAGAACAAGCTCCATTAGCTTTATAACCAATGATCTGTTTGACATCATGACAGCCATCATTTGCAGGAAAAGGTTTCCGTTTGGAATGTTGATCTTGGATAAAATCAGGGAGAGCATTAAGACTCTAAGTTATGCCAAGATAATTTCTTTAATGCTGCATGAAATTAATCCTACAGTATTTGATCTCTCCAAAGGCTCCATCATACATCATATGAAGAAAGTCTCTGTTTCCTCTATTCAAATATGGGAGTTGAAATTGCAGAATCCAGTCCAGGCAGCTAAGGCCAATGAGCACCAGGCTTGCATAGGAATTAGGAAAGGACACCATCTCCCTCTCTCCATCATACTGTTGGCACATCTGGTGCAGCAGCTGAGGGGGAGCCTACCTCCTCTGTGCAGCAAGACAGAAATTCCTACTCCTCCAGATACTTCCTTCCAGCCAGCTACTTCAGAAGAACTTCATTCAGATGCCCAGGTACTAGAAACATCCTCTCCACCACTGATGACATCAACAAAATGATTGAGGAACTCAGCTCAGATGAGCCTCTACCTCCCCTCCATCAAGAAAGTGTCAAATTACCATCCAAAGAAGCAACTCCAGCATCTTCTCCATCTCCTGCACCATCTTCAAAGTCACCCTTTGATCCATCCCTAGCTGCTGACAAAGAACAAGAAACAATTCTGCTATCATATGAAATTAAAACCTCTCGAGAGCCTGTTGATGCTCCCTTGAGGAGATTGGATTTTTCTTTTCCCACCTTCACTGGTGAGGAAGGAGATGTTTTGGTCAATACTACAAGAGCTCAGAGCTCAGTAGTAGTTGAAGAAATTGCTCCATGGACAGCCCCGCCTCCTCCAGCTCTTGTTCCTCCTCCTGCTGCTGCTGCTGCTACTGCTACTGCTTCAGATACACCAGCTTCTTCAGATATTCTTACTAAAATTGAGCAAATATATTCTGAGCAAAATATCCATGGAGAAGCAAATATCCAAGGACCAGCTTCTTCAGAATACACGCTTAGGGTTTTCTTCAAGTCCAAGCTCTCGAGAAGTTCTGTCTATCTCTCGAGAAGTAATTATAGCACTCGAGTGATCCATTAACTTCTCGAGTGATTTACTTTATCGTTCAGACTTTCCAGAATTGCCTCCTCTCGAGTAATCCAAGTGTAGCACTCGAAAACCAGCTTTAGTACTCGAGTAACATATTCTTCACTCGAGTAAGGCCGATCAAATTTCCAGAATCATCTCTTCTCGAGTCGAGTAGTCAGAGCCAACCTCTCGAGAGCTAGTCTTAGCACTTGAGTAGTTTACTTATTACTCGAGAAATGCTGAACAATTTTCAGAAAAATTCTTAAGTCTTGTCAGATCTAATTTTTGAATGTCGTGACGTGATTGGTCCACATGACCCTCATTAATGACGATTATTACCGTTAGAGAGATCTTATAAAAGGTCATATCTTCCTGACAAACCCTAAGCGTGTATTATCTAAGTTCTGGATCGGCCGACAATTTCATCATCGTCTACAGAAAGTCGCCGCTCTCTTTCAAGATCTTCAAGGCAACTTTCGATCCAGAGATTTACAGATCAAGGGATTAATCATTCTCATTCTACTCCTTGATCGTGTGAGTCAGAAGCTTCTTAGAACAAGATCGATCCAAGCCTTCTTCTACAATATTCTGAAAGAGCCGCAAATTCAAGAAAGAAGACCTAGGGAAGATTTTCAGATCTGAGAAAAGTTATTGTTTGTATTTCTACAAATCTTTTTAAATCTTGTAGGAGATTATTCTCCGAGTGTAGGAGATTTGTTCTCCGAGTTGTAGGAAGTTTTTACCTTCCGAGTGTAGATCCGTTTTGGATCGAGATTGTAGGAACGTTGTTCCGAGTGGTAGGATCGTTTTGATCCGAGATTAGTGGAGTTGCCGAGTCTAGTGCTTTGCTAGATCGATGAGTGGAAAGTGGACGTACCCAAGATTGGGGAACCACTATAATTCTTGGTGTTCTCTGTGATTGCTTGATTGCTTTCTTGTGCTCCAGATCTTTAAAGTTTTTATTCCGCAATAAGTAGCACAACTCACCTATTCACCCCCTTCTAGGTGATTTGGGTAGACAACTTATACGTTTTTCAAATGTTTTATGGCATCATCCTCAATTTTCAAAAATAATATTTATGTTCTATCTTCCAATTTTCAATTTACTAACGGTGTTTGTTGCTAGAGCAGAGTGGAAGGTTCAAGTCAGTGAATATTAAAGCATTAAGTGCTACAACTTTTCAATGAAATCTTAGCATTATACAGTTAACTAATGCAAACCATTTAAAATGAGTCGAGATTCAAGACCTTAAAATATTGTCAAACAACTTCATTATGGAATTGTAAATGGTTAGAATGTGTGGATGTATAACTTAACAAAATAAAAATGGGAAGGCACTGTCAAATCCCTTTAAAAAATGTATATCTCAGTCAAATATTTTGTTAAACTTCCTAAATTTGATGAATCAAATGACAAGACTTAAGCCTTTATCCCACTATAATGGGGTCGGCTATATAGATCCTTTGTCTCCATTGTGCCCTATCTATGGTCATAATCTCTCTAATTCCTAAGTACATCATGTCTTTCCTTATTGTTTCATTCCAAGTCTTTATTGGTCCACCCCTCCCTCGTTTAACATTCCTAGTGACTAGACACTCACAACGCCTAACAGGTGCCTCTAATGGTCTCCTTTATAGTGCCAAAAACCGTCTTAGTCGAGCTTCTCACATCTTCTCTGCAATTAGTGCTACTCCTGTTTTATTCCCGATACATTCATTCCTAATTTTATCCAGTCTCGTGTGTCCACACATCCACCTAAGCATTCTCATCTCCGCAATTCCCATTTTTTGCTCTTGCACACAATTCACTACCCAACACTCAGAATCATAAAGCATTTTTTGTCTAATTGCAGTATGACAAAACTTGCCTTTAGTTTTAATGGGTTTTTTTTATTACATAAGATCCCTAATGCGCCTTTCTACCTCAACCAATCTGCTTGGATTCTTTGTGTCACATCTTTTTCAACACCTCCATCTTTTTGAACTATCGATCTGAGGTATTTAAAACACTCACTGCGGGAAATATCTTGATCCCCCAACTTAATAACAAAGTTATTTTTCCTTCTTGCATTGCTAAATTTATGCTCCATATACTCCGTCCTTGTCATGCTCGACCTAAAATCTTTCTTTTCTAAAGCGTCTCGCCGAGAATCAATTTTTACGTTCGCACCCTCGCGCCGTCGCATCGACCAAAACGATATCATCCGCATACAATTAACCTCAAGGTATTGCTTGTTGGATATGTCCGGTGATGTACAACCCCGTACTTGGCAAGTGGGTTCCCATGGTGGAGTCGAGGCCAAAAAGGGTCGATCAATTTAAATCAAGCCGAGAGGGTGAGCGACTGGGATCTCGCCCAGCTCGCGAGTGACCAGGTTTTTCCTGGCCCGCCTGCATTATGGGCCAAGGGTTAGCAGGAGGATAGTGAGATATTTCAACCCACACTCGCCCCTGGACTAAGGAAATAGAGAGGCGAGTGGGGTAAATAGGCCCGCACTGCCCCGAGGTGGCAGCGAGTGCTAGCCTCATCAAGGAACTCACCGCCTCAGGCAAGTGGTAGCCATATGAACCACTCACCCAACAGTGTTTTTACCAGAATGCCCCTGCTGGCCTGCCAGTAGCTTTCCCAAAAAGCGGAGCTTCGTTATTGGCTGACCAATTTTTGGGCTACATTTAGTAGAACTAAAAGACGGGATTCAGCTATGTGCAGGCCAGACTTGGAAAACTATAAATAGACCCTTAAGGACACCTTTGGAGGAGATCCGATTATTTGCTTCTTCTCCCTCTGGTCAGCTTTGGTTGGCTTCTAGTGCCCTCCAAGGTGCCCGGCTCTAGCATTGGCTAAGGAGGGGAAGCTCTCTTAGAATTTTTGGGTGTGTGGCGGGACCTACTCGTTGTAGCTTTGGGTCTGTTTCTTAGTTCTTAGCCACTAGACAAGTGCTCCGACTCAGGAAAAGTAAGTGCAGGCTACACCCCCTGGATCCGAACTCTTCTTGAGACCAAGTTCCGGTTTCAACAGGTGACCTCATCTAAAAGATAAGGGTAATAGGTAGGGGATTAAAGCTGAAACATGATGTAAGCCAATAGTGATAGGGAATTCCTGTGTTAATCCTCCAGATGTCCTCACCTCTATCACTGAATTTGTATACATATCTTTGATTATGTCAATGTATGATACATTTACATATTTCTTTTCTAAGACACTCCATAAGATTTCTCATAGAATCCTATCATAAGCCTTCTCAAGATCGATAAACTACATATGCAAATCTTGTTTTCTTTCTCGATAGTTGTCAATGAGTCTCCTCAAGAGATGTATAACTTTCATGGTCGATCGTCCTGGAATGAATCCAAATTGATTCTCTAAGTTCTAGTCTCTCATGATGCATGACGACGCATAGGGCTTGCGCGCCTGTTGGCTTTTTCTAAGAAACCCTAAATGCATGCAATGAAGATTTGTAATTTTGAGGGGGTGTTGCACGAACTTTGAGAAAAAACAACTTTTAGTTTTTATAAAGCCTAAAATTACTATTTTGTTTCAAAAATAAAATCACTTGAAAAATGCTTCAATTTTAAATCCGGGAAAAAGAAGGTTCGCAACTTTTGTTCTTTTTTCCCTTGTCGTAGCAAACCAAAATCATGAACTCCAAATACGTTTCTGTTTGGAGTTTTCGACGTAGCGTTTGCTGACAAAATCCGGGCAATAACCCAACAATGAATCTAATTATTCTAAGAGAAAATGTAGACACACACAAAGAAGGGGGAATAAACAAGTTACCCACGGAAAGAGGCATCTTTCCGCAAACGAAGTCGACGACGATCCCGTGTGGAATTCCTCGTCACCTTCGATCTCCCGCTCCGAGGTCAGCCGCTATTGCACACGGGCACCAAGGAGTAAATTTCACTCACTCACATAAGTGGTTCCACGAATTCTCAAACACTCAACTGTTTGGGGAAGACAAAACTGTACATCACAATCTCATTCACAAGTGCTACCAATCCTAAATCATCCTAACTGTTCACGGGAGCAAACAATAACAGACCTAATTTCTATCATCAACAGGAAAATAATGATCCAACAGTAACATCAACCTTTTACTGTTCATCATCTTCCCAAAAAACAGAACTCCATTAAACGCAAATACATCAACTCAAACTCCTAAATCAGAAACAACAACACATTTCAAGATTCAATCACTGAACTCTAATAGAAGCAGCAGAAAGCTCGTTTCTTATAGGACTCAAGCATAAATTTCTTTCAACATCAACAACATAACTCCACAAACGGGAATTGACAGCAGTTTTTAATCAAACATCCAACTATTCTAAAACTCTCACACGGAAGGCAAGCAAAACACTCATAGGAAAGTTCAACAGCACAAATAAATCTCAAAATATTCAACAACAATCAACCTGAAAACAATCATAGAAAATAAAACGGAAACCTCGCCCTCCATGATCTCGGAGCCGTGGGAAAAAGACGTGCCCAGGCGTTGTCTTAACTGCTCGGGAAGAGCTCGTGAGTCGTGACTGGTCGTTGAAGGGGAAGAGAGCTCATCGTGGCTGGTGATGTCGCCTGTTCGTGGGCGAAAGACTCGGGGAGGTTCCTGCGGGCAGCGCCATAATCGGGGAAGGTGTGGCCGAGCCTTAATCCGCGTGTTTCACGGGAACGAAAAAAGGACCTGCGACCTTTTTAGCAGAGTGGAAAAAATGGACCGGTGTGAAGAAGACTGAGTCGCCCGTTAACTTAACACATACATTTTGATATATATATATATATATATATATATATGTATATATATATTTCCAAATAGGGAAAAAATGCAAAATATACATAACTTGCAAAATGATAAAAATGCAAAAATGACACAAATGATAATATGCATAACTCTGGGCCGATAGAAGTCCGGACGGGTGCGGCGTAGGGTACTTTTGCTATGTCCAGATCAGGGCAGGTCTCCACCATCTCGTCTTACTCTTATTTTTATTACTCGTTCTCATAGTTTCATGGTATACTCATTATTAATTCCTCTGTAATTTACACAATTTTGTATATCTCATTTGTTCTTTTACAAAGGTTCTAAAATACTCTCTCTTTTGGTCTGACATTCTTTTTGACTTCAATATCTTATTGAAAAAATATGTAAGCAACAAAATTGCTTAATTCATTAGACATTTTTATACTTTGATGAGTATATCTTTGGGCCCAACAGCCTTTCCATTTTTCATCTTATTTAGAGAATTATTTACCTCCGATATTTGATTTTTACGATAAAAAGTTATGTTCCTATACTCATCCGATTTACTTAACTCTTCCAAGTTCAATTCATTGTCTTTTGCTTCATTATAGAGTTTAAAATTATTTTTTTCATCGCTCTTTAATATCCACATCATCTATCAAAGTTGTATTTGTTTCATCCTTTATGCATTTAACTTTGCTTAAATCTTTTGTCTTTCATTCTCTAGCTCGAGGAATTTTATATATGTCACGCTCTGCATCTTTGGTATCTAGTCATTTATAAAATTCTTCAAATGAATGTCATCTGAGTGAAAAATTTTGTGACCTTCTAAATCAAACATAAAAGGGCATGCATAATGCGTGAGGCTATTTTAAATGTAAGATCTAAGGAGAGATTGGTGTGTACGGCCTTTATCTACATTCACACTATCGTTAATAGCTATTGACCCTTATGTTACAATGAACCAACCTAAAATCTAGATGTTAACGGTATGAGTTATCATACAATGTTAGTATTTTGTACTTAATAATTTGTTAGGATAATCACAAAATTCAAATAGGTGATTTCTAGAATAAATGCAACTTATCCTTTTTTTTGGTAAAATACATTTAAAAGTTTGTAACCAAATTTATTATCTTTGATAGATCTAAGTTCAAATTTGAACATGATTTAGATTTGATCACCTCCAAACTCCTATAAATATAAGAATAAATGAGTTATGGTATAACTGAATTTATAATTGGGCATCATTTGTTGTGTCATGCGCAAAAGAGCTAAACGTTTTACTTTTGGGTTCTTTTTGTTGTGTCTGGTGGCTGGAGCAATGTAAAGAAGCTTGATGAAAATTAAATAATAATAGAAGAGCTGGAAAATGAAAGTGAGAATAAATTTTTTTTTCCCCAAAATCTTTAACTATTACATATGAATTCCCCTTTCTATTTAGAGTAGATAAGGTAGAAGAAGTTGCATTTGGAGATATGAGAATAAATACAAGAAAAAAAAACAAATGTACAATGAGCTTCTTACAAGATTGGGCTTGGGCTTTAACACCCCATTAAACTGAAGTATATATCGATTGTTCCCAACTTGATACAAACATCTGAAAAAGATGAAATTTATTTAGTAAAAATGTCGGCCAAATCTCTATCTGAAGTACCAAACACAATGCACATGCATATTCATTTTTTGATAACTTTCTCTCTAACGAAGTGACAATCATCTTTAATATGTTTTGTTCTTTCATTAAACATTGAAATTTTTTAAATATGTTGATGACAACTTTATTATCACAAAACATCAGTAGAGAATAATTGTAGAGCTCTCCAAAGTTATTTATAAGTGTTTTCAATCACTTTAACCCACAAGTAGTCAGAGTCATACTTCTGTATTCAGTTTCTACACTTGATTTCCTCCGGCATATGTGCAAAATCCAGAATTGAATTTTTGATCTCTTTTATCATTTCCACAGCTTGCATAAAGATATGTTTCAGTATGTAAATGATTATTTCTTAGAAACAGTAGTCCTTTTCCTGAAGACAAATTGATGCATTCTAATATTCTTAAGGTAGCTTTCAAATGACACTCTCTGGGAAGTTTGCATAATTTGACTAACATTTCTAATAACATAAGAGATATCAAGTTTGGTTATAGTGAAATAAATGAGTTTACTGACTATACGCCTATAACGAGTAATATCTTGTGAAGAGGGGATGTCTCTTCTCAAAATTTGTTAGTGTCCGTAAACATAGCATTTCGAGCATAATTTGTGCCAAGGAAATAAATTTCATTGAGTAGATCTCGGGCATACTTGCATTGAGAGGGATAAAGAGTTATTGCTTCTCACAATTTCAATTCTCAAGAAGAATTTGAGAGGACCCATATCTTTTGTAAAAAATGTGCCCGAAAATGTTTTTGTTATCTCTATTCTCGAGGAGTTATCTACAGTAAGAAAAATGTTACTTACGTAGAAAACAAAAATGACCAGTTCATGGTCGGTCTTATAAAGAGAGTGATCAACATTGCTTACTAGAGAAATCAATAGTAGAGACGACCTGACAAAATTCATCAAATCATGCTCGAGGGCTTTGTTTAAGACTATAAGTGACCTTCCAATGCTTTCACACCTAAGAACCCTCCAAGCAACAGAACCAGAAGGTTGCTCCATATAGACTTCTTCGTGCATTCAGCATAGAGGAAGGCTTTTTTGCATCAAGCTGAGACATTTGCCGATTTTTGTTGACCACAATAGAGAAGAGTGCCCACATTGTACTGATACGGGAAACCAGAGAGAAAATGTCAAAGTAATCAACACCATATGTCTGAGTGAACCCCTGGGCAACCGGACAAACCTTGCATCGATCTATAATGCCATCAGGGAGAAGCTAGATGATAAAGACCCAACAACCTCCAACAACATTGCCTCCAAATGGGGGAGGAATGAGAGTTCAAATTTCCCGTGATGTCAAGATAGAGATTTCCTCATCTACAGTCACGTTCCAACATGGTATATGAAGAGCTTCATGATAGGTAGTAGGTACGATGGTAGTAAAGAGTTCTTTTATAAACTTACTGCATAAAGGACTGAGATTGGCATACACACAATGATGGTAAGAGGATGTTGTGTATCCTCCTTACCCCCTTCTGTGGGGGCAATGAGAACATTCAGGTCCAAGTCTTCTGAGGTGAAGGAACCTTCCTAAGAGGAGAGAGCCGGTGATAGATGAAAGGAAATTGCATTGCATTAAACAATAAAATGATACAATCGAGAAGCAAGTTCTCGCCAAGCATCTGGAGGCTGAGTCCTCTTTGATACTCCACTTTCCAAGAGAGCCAACACTTATGACTCCAAAAGCATGCTCAACTAAGGATACTATCACTTATATATAGGCGAGTGGGGAAATACAAAGTACAATAATGCGCATGGGATACATAGACTAATATCAACGTGTGGCGGCCGTATCGTATCAACACGCTCCACCCGAAAAATGACCTTGTCCTCAAGGTCGCAGGCCAAAGAGGTCGTCAGAAAGAGTCAGCGGATCCAATTCCTCGGAGGCAGAATCAGTATCTTCAACTCCCAACAACACACAGAGATTTCTGAGAGGGCAGATGTGAGTGGGAGAGAATGGTTGCTGACAGCAAAAGCAGAGGTCTTTGCGACGAAGATCTTCGTGTTGTTAGTAAGACAGATGATGGGGCCGTCCGGGGGCCTATGGATGTGGAGTTAGCGACTGCTGAGGAGAAGTCAGTAGCTGGGGCCTAGGTGGGGGGTAGAGGATCCACGTGCGAAAGAGGTTGCGATAATGACAGCGACAGTTGTGGCGACCAGGTCGAGGAGGATGGAGGGGCTGGGTAGAGTTTCTCGTCAAGATACCTAGCCCACTCCATTACGCGGGAAAGAGTAGTCGGGTTGTGAACCCAAAGGCGCGCACGGAGGCGGGGGTGCAGCCTGCCAGGAAATAACCCAAGTAGTGGTCGGGGCACAGGTCGGGAACATGTGTAACGATCGCGATGAATTTGTTGATGTAGGCGGACACAGAGTCAGACTGGCGGACGGAGCTGAGGCGCTCAAAGGCATTACCCGCCTGGTGGCTGTCGTAGTATCGGAGGAGTTCCTCCTACAATGTGGGCCAGAAAATGTCAGGTACATGCTGGCGCGCCCAATGGAGCGTTGAGCCCTCCATATAGATAGTGGCTAGGGGACCTTTTGGTTGGCGGGTGTTGAAACCGAAAATCGGCTTTTGTGGAGTTCGAACCCTTGGGGAAGGGGTGATCTCACACTTACTTCTCCCTCACAAACTCAAACAGCTAGAGACTTAGAACAAGAAACGGACCCAAGGCTCCATCACAAAGGTCCCACCACACACCCGGAAGATCTTAGAGCGCTTCCCCTCCTTAGCCAAGTGTTGAGCTAAGGATACATCAGAAAGTGCAAGAATATCAGGACACAAGTAAGCATGCCTTTTGAGGTACCCCTTGAGTCTATTTATAGTTTTCTGAAAATGGTCTGCCAACAACCAACCTCCGTTGTTCTAAACAGCTATGTGCAGTTCAGATTGGCCTGCCAACAGCGTAACTCCGTTGTTCTAAAAGGCTATGGGCAGGCCAACGAGAGTAAAATGGTAAAAATACATCATACAACACTGGGCGAGTGACCCTTGAAAACCTCCACTCGCATGGGGTGGCGAGTGCTCGATGGTGCTAGCACTCGCCGCCTCCCTATGGCACTGGGTGAGTGCAGGCTAGAATTACCCCACTCGTCAACGGCCTGCCGAGATCCATAGGCGAATGCGAGCCTGCTGCTCCACTCGCCCCTGTTCCGCTCCACCCCACCTGGGCGAGTGCAGGCTAGAATTACCCCACTCGCCAACGGCCTGCCGAGATCCATAGGCGAATGCGAGCCTGCTGCTCCACTCGCCCCTGTTCCGCTCCACCCCACCTGGGCGAGCCAACGAATCTGTCGAGATCTTGCTCAACGCCAAGAAAGAGGCGTTGAGTGTCTGGGCTTCACTCAACGCCAAGGAAGAGGCGTCGGGTGAACAAGCCTCACTCAACGCCGAGATCAAGAGGCATTGAGTGAGTTCGCCTCACTCGACGCCGGGGCGGAAGGCGTCTAGTGGACTCGATGTCAGCGGAAGGCGTCGAGTGGACTCGACGCCAGGGGCCCGGCTCGCCTGGGACTTGAACAAGATTTGGCTGGTCTGGCTCCTGTCGATCCCCACTCGCCGGATATGGGGTTGTACACAATTCCCGCTCTTTGCGAGGTTGTCCCAAGCTCGGAAATAAGCATCAACCTCGCAAAATGCGACAGGAGCCAGAGAAAATCTTTTGGTGGGATCCACCAACGGCTATATATATGCGCCCGCGTACCTGGGCGACCTTTGTCATTCCCCTTACTCTGACCTTACCGAGATGCCTCCTTCCAAAGAGCTCCAAGAGAGGCTGAACCGTGCCCGCGGGCTCAACGTCGTTCGCGTTTCCAGCCTGGTCGCTGTATCTCCCAGCGCTTTGCCGCGCGAGTCTCCAAATTCTCACCCTGCTAAGAAGGCCAAGTCAGCTCCCAAAGCTGCCGATTCGGTCTACCGTGATCTGGCCTCCACCCCCGATCATGGACTCGCTTCTTCCTCTGGGCCAGCTCCCGAAAAAAGGGGAAGGGGATCATCGAGATTCCTGCCGACCCGGGCAGTCATCAGATCGACGGCAATGCCTCCACGCCGCAAGTCGACTCCCCCCGCGATGACTCGCGGCCTCAAACCCCTCCTGCTACTCGCCTGCGAGACCCGTCTCCCCCTTTCGGGACCACGGGGCTGGACTCGCTGAGGCCGAAGTCTCCAGCTCGCGCATCTTCTAGGTAACCCACACCTGTTCCTGTACTCGCAGGGGGAGGTGTCGGGTTCATCCCAATTCCAAGCTTCGAGCTCATCTCCCCAAGAACTCAACTTTCGGGTCGCGATAAGAACCTTGCCTTGCCCCCTTCATACACCCTCCGAGGGCAGCCGAGCTCATCCCGTAAGCTCCACTTTCATAGGACCATCTCGCATAGTTCTTTTGAAGCACTCGCCTATTATACATTCACCGCGATCAACTGTCTTTGCAGATCTCCCCGGTCAATCCGAGGCTGAAGAATCCTCTGAGCCAGCTCGCCACTCGCCACCTGCTTCCCCCAATGCGATAAAGAACTTCCTGGACGTCTCGCTAGACTCCGCCGAGCTGAGGAGGTGAGTCGTTGAAGTCCTGAAGAAACAAGGACTCGCGCTGCGCAGGATCCAGGAGGAGAACGATCTCAGCGAGCAGAGGCTGCAGACACTAGAGCGGGACTATGTGATGCTCGCGGACGAGGTGAAGCGCAGCTCGATAAGCGGGATGACTTCTCCTACCCCGCTCATGGATAGGATCAGCGAGAACATGCGGTTCATCCACCAGGATCTGGAACTGGTCCGCGAGTTCAACAAACCGCGCCGACCTCCGGGGATGGGGACGCGAGACCGGGGTAGATGGAAATGACTCCCTAGCTGAGCCTACCGACACTCGCCCCCTAGCCCCCAGCTCGCGCATGTTGAAATAACTATTCTTCTGCTTGTATTTTATTTCCCTGAATTGCGAGCTCCACTGTCTGTAATAACTTAAACCAATTTTTAGATCTTAATGTCTATTGATTCTGCATAATATGCTACTCTTTAGATTCAGCTCGCCATAGGATAGAACTGGTCGCAGGGGTCGACGAGTCGGGGTCGGCGAGCCGGGCGGACCGGCCGGCTCGGCCATTAAATTCGTTTTCTATAAATAGGCCCTCTCACCACTTCGTTGCTGACTACATCCCCGCGGGCTTCTCTGTGCGTCGACCCGCGGCGGGCGAGGCCATCAACTCATTCTTTGAGGATGAGCTCGCCTTCCTCATCTCGCACTTCAAGGTGGGGTTGCGCCTCCCTCTCTGGCCAGAGATTCGCTAAATTCTGAAGTAATACGGGGAGGTCCCGGCTCAACTGAACCCGAATGCCATCGCCATGATGGTGGCATTCGCCTGCTACCTCCGACGAGAGCGGATAGAGTTCAACCTGACGGTCTTCAGGAAGTTCTTTATATACCGCGCGACCAATGACGGGGTCGCCTTCCTGGCCGGCTCGCAATTCAAGGTCCGCGAGACAACCAACAAGAACCACAACTGGTTCTCGAAGCTCGTCTTCATCAAAGGTGAGCTCGACAACATACCCTTCTCGCCTCGGCAGAGGAGCGAGGAGGTGTACCGACCCCCGACGGTGACGGGCAATGATGCCGAGATGCACAAGTTCTTCCTCGGTAAGGATTTCAAGGTCGCCTTCCTTCGAAGGGGCCTCGACTCGCTCCTCCCGGTTCTTCCCGGCGAAGGTATAGCTCCTTTCCTTCTTTCCTCATTGGGCTCGTCAAAAATCAATTTTTCTAACTCCTAAGTTATTTTGTAGGGGAGCGACTGATCCCCGAGCACACGCCATTTGCGGACTCAGGACTTCACCCCGACCCACTCGCGCGCGAGAGGGCAGCCGCCGAGGCCTGTCGGAGCGAGTTGGGGTCGGCCAGGACTCCCTCCACCAAGAAGTGAGCCGACCCCGCGAGCTTCAGCTCGCCTCGCCGTCCCCTGCCACCAAAGAAGATGAAGAAGGCGATGGCGGTCTCCAAGGGGAGACAACAACAACAACAAAAATACATGAGCTCGCCAGAGACCACGCCGGAGAAGTCGCCAGAAAGAGACCAGAGCGGAGGTGACCCTCATGTCTCCCCCGCCACCGAGGAGCTCGCGGCCCGCGAGCCGGGCCTGCCAAAGGACCACCGGAACTTTGTTCTCGGCGGGAAGGCCAAGGACCAGCTCGGCGAGCCGATGGTTCAATGGGATGAACAGGCTCACCGAGCCTCCATCTCCTCTCTCCTTCCCTTCTGGTTGGAGCGCCACCCTCCCAGCGAGCACACTTATGCCCTAGGGTTCGGGCTGTATGGCCGCGAGGACGCCGCAGCCTATAACGACATGAGCCTCCAGCAGCTCGCCCATGAGAGCTCGCGAGCTCATATGGCGCGCTGGAGCTTGCGCACATGTCAACTCGCCGCAGCTTCCACCTCAGCCACAACTTGGCGAAGGCGAAGCAGGAGCGGGATGTCGCGAAGGACGACGCCGCCGACCTGGAGAAGCGGCTGGGAATCGCCGAGAACATCATCAGCAACAACGCCGGCGAGGTGGTAAGTATCGGCTAACCCCTTCTCCTTTTTACTTAGGTTTTCCACAATTTCTTTCCTTACCTTTCTCTCCTTGTAGGATGTCGAGACCGCGAACCGCATGCGCGCTCGTGCTGTCGAGCTGGAGGAGAAGAACAAGGCGTTGGAGGAGCAGAACAAGGGGCTCCAGGGCGAGATCGCTCTCCTAATGGACATCATCCTCCTCCCCTCTGGCGGCGAGTCGGGCGCCCCATTCAAGAGGCCAAAAATCTTCAGCGAGGCGGAGGTCGCCGAGAAGCTGCGTGTCAACTCCATCAGCACCGCCGACTACACCCTGCAAGTCATGCGAGACATGCAGGTGTTGACGGAAGGTTGCGAGGAGATGACTGCAAGGGACTTGGTTCCGGAGCTGTCCCCCCCCCCCCCCCCCCCCCCCCCCGAGAAGGAAGACAACTTCGGCTCGCTCTTCAAGGGTGACTCCGGCTTTGACGGCAATTCTGGAGGGGAGGGGGAGAGCTAGCTCGCCCACCCCCTTTTTTTTTGCTTTATTTTTGTAAATCTCTCTTCCCCTTTTTGTAACCTCGCTGAGGCGAGCTCCCTTGTAATCAGCGAATTCATCAATGAAAAATTACTTAGCAAAATTTTCTTCTCTGTACTTGCTTACTTTCTGTTTTGCACTCGCACGAGCGTCGCCCCTTCACTGCGCGACCTCACTAGGATAGAATTCGTCGTTAGAATGTACTTGAGTTAGGATGTGTACCCGCGCAGAGACCCAGAGATCTCGCCACCCCTTGATAGTAGGGTCAGGCTACTCGCTGAGCTGAACCTGCGACCATCCAGCTCGCTTCGGGAATCCTTCCCTTTAGAGACTTGTTATAAACCAAAATTTCCCAAGTAAAATCTCGATAGGATGGAGTGTAGTTGTCAAGGACCGCCTCGGCTCGCTCTTCTTTAGTAGATGCCGAGATCTCAGCTCGCCATTTTCGACCCTGCCTTGCTTAGATAGTTCCACCCCATGGTGGTTGCCGAGACCCCGACTCGCCACTTCTGGTCTTGCTTGGGGATTGTTGGGTCTGACCCCTAGTTTCCCTCGTGACCTTCCCCCTGGCCTCTTCCCCAAGTTCAACTTCAGATGTCTTGTGTTAATTGGCAAGAGCATCCCGGGATTTGGTTCTGGAGCAACAACTTAATCCACCGAGGACCCCTGCCTTGTCAGCTAGGTGAAAGCCCGACAGCGGGGGTTGCTTGGGACTTGGCTCCAGATAAAGAAGAACATCCACCGAGGACCCCTGCCCTGCTAGCTAGGTGAAAGCCTGACAGCGGGTGCAGCTCGGGACTTAGCTCCAGAGCGAGAACATCCACCGAGGACCCCTGCCCTGCCAGCTAGGTGAAAGCGTGACAGCGGGGGATGTTTGGGACTTGGCTCCAGAGCACGAACAACATCCACCGAGAATCCCTGCCCTGCCCGCTAGGTGAAAGCCTGACAGCGGGTGCAGCTCGGGATTTAGCTCCAGAACGAGAACAACGTCCACCGAGGATCCTTGCCCTGCCAGCTAGGTGAAAGCCTGACAGCGGGTGCAGCTCAGGACTTAGCTCCAGAATGAGAACAACGTCCACCGAGGACCCCTGCCTTGCCAGCTAGGTGAAAGCCTGACAGCGGGTGCAACTCGGGACTTAGCTCCAGAGCAAGAACAACGTCCACCGAGGACCTCTGCCCTGCTAGCTAGGTGAAAGCCTGACAACGGGTGCAACTCGGGACTTAGCTCCAGAGCAACCACCAGACGCTACCACCAGCCCAATCAACTAGGTGAGAGCCTGACGGCGGGTGTTGAGCATCAACCGGACTTTCCCTTGGCCAACCACCGGGCGCTACCACCGGCCCAATCAGCTATGTGAGAGCCTGGCGGAGGGTGTTGAGCATCAACCGGACTTTCCCTTGGCCAACCACCGGGCGCTACCACCAGCCCAATCAGCTAGGTGAGAGCCTGACGGCGAGTGTTGAGTATCAACCAGAATTTCCCTTGGTCAACCACCGGGCGCTACCACCAGCCCAATCAGCTAGGTGAGAGCCTGACGGCGGGTGTTGAGCATCAACCGGATTTTCCCTTGGCCAACTACCGGGCCCTACCACCGGCCCAATCAGCTAAGTGAGAGTCTGACGATGGGTGTTGAGCATCAACCGGATTTTCCCTTGGCCAACCACCGGCCCAATCAGCTAGGTGAGAGCCTGACGGCGGGTGTTGAGCATCAACCGGACTTTCCCTTGGACAACCACCGAGCGCTACCACCGGCCCAATCAGCTAGGTGAGAGCCTGACGGCGGGTGTTGAGCATCAACCGAACTTTTCCTTGGCCAATCACCGGGTGCTACCACCGACCCAATTAGCTAGGTGAGAGCCTGACGGCGGGTGTTGAACATCAACCGGATTTTTTATTCAACCAAGTCTCATGTTCTTCCTGCCAAACAAATAAATCATTAACAAATAATAAGAATGTGAAAAAGCTATCTCATTACTTTCATGGGTAGAATCGTTTTAGGTCATCGCCGCTCCAGGCATGACTGAGGGGTTCCCCCTCTACATCTTGGAGGTGATATCTTCCTGACTTCAAGGCCTCTCGGATTACATAGGGACCTTCCCAGTTGGGGTTCAGCTTGCCGACGGATGCCAACCTCCCGGACGCGTCGATCTTCTTCAGGACCAAGTCCCCTTTTGTAATTTGCTTGATTCTGACATGCTTGTCAAAGTACTTGGCCATTCGCCGCTTGACCTCCTCTTGCCGGATAGCTGACAAGTCGCGCAACTCCTCCACCATATCAAGGGAGAGCCGAAGCTCGTCTTCGTTCTCGGCCCGCCACTCTTTTCCACCTTCTTCTGCCTCAACCACCCGAGGTGTCCGGACCTCGAATTCTATGGGGAGTACTGCTTCGCAGCCATGAGAGAGTTTGAAAGAGGTCTCCCCCGTGACTGTGTTTGGGGTGGTCCTCAGGGCCCAGAGGACTGAAGGAAGTTGTTCTACCCAGCTCCCCTTCAAGTTCTCCACCTTCTTCTTTAGGAGGTTCACGATGATCTTGTTCGCCGCCTCCACCTGCCCGTTGCTCCTGGAATGATGGACCGACGCGAACCTGAGATCAATCCCAAGTTGCCCGCAGAAACTGTGAACTCGGCGCTGGCAAATTGTGACCCATTGTCCGTGGCAATGGCCTGGGGCAGTCCATGCCTGCAGATGATCTCTCCCCATAAAAAGTTCCTGATCATCTGAGAGGTCACTTTAGCCAACGCCCTTACCTCCAACCACTTAGAAAAATAATCGATCATGACCAGCAAGAACCTCCTTTGCCCACTGGCCTGAGGAAGGATCCTACCAGGTCCATTCCCCAGATGGCGAAGGGTCAGGGTGCCGTGATACTTCTGAGCCGCTGAGCCGGCAGTAGCTGGAGAGGGGCGAACAACTGACACTTGTGACACTTCTTTGTGAATTCAGCGGCATCCTGGCCCAGGGTCGGCCAGAAGTACCCTTACCTGACTATCCTTCCTTCCAAGGTCTTTCTCCCCGAGTGACTCGCACTCTCCGGAATGGACTTCTTCCAAGATCCTCTGGACTTCCCTCTCGACCACGCAACGTGCCAACAACCCCGAGAGGATCTTTCGATATAACTGCCCGTCACACATGAAGTAGTATGCTGATTTATGCTTGAATCGCTTCTTATCCATCCCCTCCGGGAACTCCCCTGTGGATAGGAAAGTTGCAAAAGGATCCATTCACGAGGGGTGCTGGTCCACCTCCATCAGCTCCCCCTCAATGAATGGGCGGAACAAGTCGGTGATGGTTCCCCCCACCTGGGGTCCTTGCTTGGCTAATTGGTCGACCTGCTCATTTTCCTCCCGCGGCACATGCCAGATGGAGAAGGTCTGGAACATGTCGATGACCCTCTTCACCTTTGTCAAATATAGTTGGAGAGTAGACTCCCTTGCCTCAAACTGCCCATTGATCTGAGAGGTCACCACCATGGAGTCCGTGGGGACCTCCACATCATGCACCCCTAGCTCCCTGACCAGGCGCAACCCTGTTATTACTGTTTCGTACTCGGCCTGATTGTTAGTGATGGGAAAGTGCACGACCACCGTCTTCTCGATCTTTGTTCCCTGGGGGATCTCCAAGATCACCCCTACCCCCAAGGAATGCCTCTCCGAGGTGCCATCTACCATCACCTTTCAAAGTTCCGCCTCCGCCACCTCGACCACGTAATCAGCAAGAAAGTCGGCCATCGCAAGTTCCACCGACCACTTTGTCAACCTCCCCGAATGCTCCACCCACTCAAAGATGTTGCATAGGGGATGGTCAGTCACCACCCGGATGGAGTGTGTCTGGAAATAGGGTCGGAGCCTCCGGGCCGAGATGACCAGAGCGAAGGCCAGCTTTTCTAAGATCGGGTATCGGAGTCTTACTTTCCTCAAGACCCTGCTCACGTAGTAGATAGACAACTGCGTCTTCCCTTCTTACCGGACCAGGACGGAGCTTACCGCCTCGATCCCGACCCCAAGGTATTGGAACAGATCTTCCCCTTCCTTAGGCCCTTGGAGGAGTGGAGCCTGGGTCAACTGTCTCTTCAAGGCTTGGAATGCCTCCTCGTATTCCCGGGACCACTCGAACTTCTGGCCCCCTCTCGGCGTCTTGAAGAAAGGAGAGCACTTCTTTCCTGCCAAAGAGAGGAACCTGCTAAGTCCTGCCAACTTTCCCGTCAGCCGCTGAACCTCCTTGGCATTCCGCGGCGATCCCAACTCCATGATTGCCTTGACTTTGTCAGGATTAGGTTCCACCCCCGCGGGAGTAAGAAGATGACCCAGAAACTTCCCCCCGCTCGCCCCAAAGACACACTTCAAGGGGTTTAACCTCATCTTATACTTCCGCAAGGTGCCGAAGGTCTCCTCCAGATCCCGGAGATTAGAATCCATCTCCCGGCTCTTGATCATAAGATCATCCACGTACACCTCCAAATTCCTCCCTTTTTGCTCTCGGAAGATTTGATCAATCATTTTTTGATACGTCGCCCCTGCGTTCTTAGCCCAATGGACATCCTCTTGTAGCAGTAGCACCCATCCCCGGGGATGAAGGAGACATCTTTGATGTCGGGTGAGTGCATCCTAATTTGATGATAACCTGAAAATGCATCCAAAAAACTCATCATATAAAAACCGACTGCTGAGTCAACCAGCGCGTCGATCTGAGGCAAGGGGTAACAATCCTTAGGACATGATTTATTTAACAAAGAAAAATCAACACACATCCTCCACCGGTTGTCTCCTTTTTTTTACCATTACAACATTGCAGACCCAGCCAGGATATTGGATTTCGGACACGAACGCGACCTTGAGGAGCTTGGTCACCTCCTCTCTAATGGGCTCGGCTAGCTTGTCCGCGGTGGACCTCTTCTTTTGCTGAATGGGGCGGGCCGCTGGATCCAGGTTGAGACGGTGGCAGACAACATCCGCATCGATCCCCGGCATGTCTGTCGTGCTTCACGCAAAGATGTCCACGTCCTTCTGAATGCACTCCAGCATCCTTCTCTTGTCCTCCGGGCTCAACCCCCCGCTGATGCGCACCTTCTCCACCCGGCCCTCACGGGTGAGAACCTCCATCTCTACCACCTCTTCCGCAGCCTCTAGCTGAGACTGCTCCTCCCTCTCGCTGGCAACCCCCTCACCTGGGACTGGAACCTTCTCCTCATCTCCCTCCACGGCCATCACCTCGGTCGGCTCCTTCAGAACTCCTTCCGCCACCTCCACCTGGGTGCGGATCTCCTCCACTTCCATCTCCTCTGCCTCTACTCCGGCCTCCTGCCTGGACAGCTTCTCCATCCTCCTCTCCATCTCTTCAGCTCCACCCTGCCAAGAGATGGAGTTCACCGCAGTGACATAACACTCCCTTGCCACCTTGAGATCCTCGGACCTTGACCTGGATCCCCTCGACGCTGAACTTCAAGCACTGATGGAAGGAGGAGGGTACGCAGCGGAAGGCGCTAATTAGGGGTCGTTCAAAAATGGCGTTGTAGCTGTTGGGGGCGTCCACGATGACGAATCTGCAGTTCCTGGATTGCCCCCCCCCCCCCCCGGACTACATGGAGTCCCACTCCTCCTTCCTCTCTCCCGAGAACCCGAACAGAGGTCCATCGGAGGCCAACACCCTCTGAGCCTCCACCTTCATCGCGTCAAACGCCTTTTTGAAGATGACGTTGACCGAGCTCCCATTGTCGATGAGGATCCGGGAGACAGTGAAATTCTCAACCGAGGTCTGGATGACCAACGCGTCGTAGAAAGGATCCTCATGATCTGACATATCTTTCCTTGAGAAGGTGATCTTCTCATCCGGGGGTGGGGTTTGGGACGTGGAGCCAACGCTCCGACGGTACATGGTTTGGAGGCTCGCCTTGCGGGCAGCCTCACCCCCCCCCCCCCCCCCCCCCGTGGATCACCCCGATCCCTCCTCGGGATCCGACATCAGCCCGGTCCTCGCACCTGTCCTCCTCTCCCCTAGGCAGGACCTCCTCAATCCGCACCTCCTGGCGGGGTTGTTGATGCTGCTCCCTGTTCCCCCTCATCTCGAGGAACTCCGGGAACGTGGCCGTGACATGGCCCTCTTCCTGGTGGAAGTCGCAATAGGGCAACTCCACCCTTACTTCCCGCTTTCTCCTCTGCTGGCCTCTCCTCCTCCCCTGGGCTATCGCCATAGCCTGACATTGATCGAGGAGAGGAGGCCTCTGGCCCTGCCTCCAGCCTGGAGGGTTGAACTGACCCTGGCCCCCCTGACGGTTGTCTCCTCCATGGAAACCTCTCCGCTGGCCATGGTCCTGCCACTCCTGCTGCCTCCAGCCGAGCCGATTGTTCGGCTCCTGGCGCCCCCATCTCGGCTGCTCTGTTGTTGTTGTTGTTGTTCCCTCTGCATGGGTTCAGCTCTTCTCACCTCCTGACCTCTGCCACCTCCTAGCTCCTTCCCTTCCTCCATGGCCCACTTGGCCAGCTTCCGGGCAAAGTCTGGGTTCGACGCCTCCCAGTCGACCTCCCTTGCTGCCCTCTCCATCAGCTCCTCATAGGAGAGAGGAGGCACCCTCTTCAGCTCCATCCTGAATAAGCCCTGCTACAGCCCCAAGGTGAAGGTCATCATCAGGGTGTGCCCTAGCATCTCCTGGACCTGGAGGACCTCCTCCTGGAACCGGTCCACATAGCTCCCTAGGGTCTCGTTCACCCCCTACTTGATGTGGAATAGGAAATCAGACTCCCTCTTCCTCTTCTTGGAGGTGGTGAACCTCAGCATGAACCACCAGCGTAGGTCCTCGAAATAATAGATGGAGCTGGCCGGCAACTGGTGGTACCAATCTCTTTCCTTCTCCTTGAGGGTGATGGCGAAGAGTCTGCACTTGAACGCATCTGACATCTGTCGGATCGAGACCACATCCTTAAACCACTGGATGTGTTGAACCGGATCGTCCTTCCCGGTGTAGTAGGACATCTCCGGCTCACGAAACCCCTCTGGAATTGGAGCAGATGAGACCAACTCGCTGAAGGGGCTGCCTCCCCATGCTGAGCGAGCCGAGGGATCTCGCACACCCATCTCGCCGATCTGGCCTCCACTCGCCGAGCCGGGGTACAACACTCGCCCCTGTAGATCTCGCTCCCTCCCCTCCTCTGCTACCTCCTTTCCAGGTCGCCTATCGGGGGCGTTCTCGCCCAGGGTTGGGGTCGCGACAACTGGAACCGTTGGCGTCGAGCACTCGGTGCGCGTGCCGATTGCGAACTTGACGAGGCTAAGCACCTCCTGACGGAAATCCTCGAACATCCCGAGGGTGGCATGTGGAGGGGGAGGTGGCGAGTCGGCCCTATCAGATCCTGTCCTTCACCTCCAGACATCGAGCTCATGAAGGATTTTCGGTGTTGATCACTCTCCACGCTCACCGCATCAAAATGTTGAAACCGAAAATCAGCTTCTGTGGAGTTCGAACCTTTGGGGAAGGGGTGATCTCGCACTTACTTCTCCCTCACAAACTCAAACAGCTAGAGACTTAGAACAAGAAACGGACCCAAAGCTCCAGCACAGAGGTCCCACCACACACTCGGAAGATCTTAGAGCGCTTCCCCTCCTTAGCCAAGTGCTGAGCTAAGGGTACCTCAGAAAGCGCAAGAAGACCAGGGCACAAGTAAGCATGCCTTCTGAGGTACCCCCTTGGGTCTATTTATAGTTTTCTGAAAACGGTCTGCCAACCTCCGTTGTTCTAAACAGCTATGTGCAGTCCAGATTGGTCTGCCAACATCGTAACTCCACTGTTCCGAAAGGCTATGGGCAGACCAGCGGGAGTAAAATGGTAAAAATACATCATACGACAATGGGCGAGTGACCTTAAAAACCTCCACTCGCATGGGATGGCGAGTGCTCGATGGTGCTAGCACTCGCCGCCTTCCTATGGCACTGGGCGAGTGCAGGCCAGAATTACCCCACTCGCCAACGGCCTGCCGAGATCCATGGGCGAGTGCGAGCTTGCTGCTTCACTCGCCCATGTTCCGCTCCACCCCACCTGGGCGAGCCAACGGATCTGCCGAGATCTCGCTCAACGCCAATAAAAGAGGCGTTGAGTGTCTGGGCTTCACTCAACGCCTAGGAAGAGGCGTCGGGTGAACAAGCCTCACTCAACGCCGAGATCAAGAGGCGCTGAGTGAGTTCGCCTCACTCGACGCCGGGGCGGAAGGCGTCGAGTGGACTCGACGCCAGGGGCCCGGCTCGCCTGGGACTTGAACAAGATTTGGCTGGTCTGGCTCCTGTTGATCCTCACTCGCCGGATATGGGGTTGTACAGCGGGGGTGGACTGTTGGTCAAAGAACTGTTCGGCGCGAGCGATCCACCCGAGAGGGTCGGTGCCATCGAACACAGTAATCTCAATCTGATAGAGGTGGGTCGAGGCACTGTCTGACGCGGGGTTCAAAAACCCCATGTGGTCGGGAACGGCTTGAATTGGTGGAGGTGGAGGGGTCGGAGGGCGATGAACTGCCGCTGTAAGTCCTTGAAGGATGAGTGTGAGATCCGCCAGCTGGCTTCGTTGCGATCCATGTGCCGAGTCTGAGATGACAGTGGTGGAGGCGTTCTTGTCGGCGTGGAGGGTCATTTCCCGAGTCATGGGCATGAATACCGACTAGGTGTAGCGGCGTGGGACCCCGAAAGGCTACAATAGTTGTAGGAGGGTTGCCCGACACGGTGGAAGGCGGCGAGAAGGGGAATTGGCCGCTAGGAGGTTGTCGATGCCGCAGGAGGGCCTCTGAAAGGCGGTGAAAAGGCTGGAGGGCCGCTGGAAGCTGATGTAAGGGCAAGCTGGAGGCGTGACAGTGCTGAGAGGGCGTTGGAGGAGGTTGATGGCGTTGTAGTTGCTAGAGCGTTGATGGAATGGACGATTGGGGCCGCCGAGAAGAGGCGTGGCGTGCGGAACAGTGAAGGCGGCTGAAGAGCGATGCATGGATGTAATCGCGATCCCGTAGAGGATGAAGCGATCCGTAGCGGTGGAAGAGCAACTCAGCGAAGTAGGCGTGATCCCGTAGCGGATGTCGCGATCCGTAGTGGGCGGAAGCCGCACTCGCAGAATTGAAGGAGGGAGGCGGCGGAATTAGGGTTCGGAGAAACCTTATTCAAGGGCAGGTCGAACCAGTTGATAGATGAAAGGAAATTGCATTGCATTAAACAATAAAATGATACAATCGAGAAGCAAGTTCTCTCCAAGCATCCGGAGGCTGGGTCCTCTTTGATACTCCACTCTCCAGAAGAGCCAACACCTAAGACTCCAAAAGCATGCCCAACTAACGATACTACCACTCCTATATATAGGCGAGTGGGGAAATACAAAGTACAATAATACTCATGGGCTACATGCCTACATAGACTAATATCAACGTATGATGGCTACGTTGTATCAGCTGGCCTGGGAGCTAAAGGCAGAGGCTTTAGAGTGGAAGGAGCGATGATAGTGGGAAGCAGGGCGACGACGATAATGATAAGGAAAGGGTTAAAGAGTAGGTATATGTTCAAGAGTTGGTGTCAATTGTGAGATATTTGGAGGGGCATGAATATAGAACAATATGTACTGGGGTTGAGGAGGTTGATCGTGGGTCATTTCATTTGAGGCTCCGACCTGGGGACCCAATAGGTACTGGGGTCCGGATTGTGATAGAGATTACTTATTATGGGCATTTTGCAGTTTCGTTAGAGCGTGGAGAAGGGTATGCGTCGTGGGAGTTGGAATAAACACTATGAGTACTACAACAGGGTTGCGGAAACCCCACACGAAGTTTGCAAGAAAACTTGATTTTCCCTTGAGTAAGAATGAAGTTTCACCCTTTTGACGGTAGAGAGGACACTTTCATTTGTGTAACAGGTTGTGAGCAATTATTTACAATTCAACAACCATCATGGCACGATTGGATTGGGTCGCCTCATATCTTCTGATGTGCTCCACACAGTTGTGGTTTATCTAATTGGAACGAAAGCACCCTCAACATGAATTGAGAGGAGTTTCAACGATATCGCAACATATGTTTTGGCCATACTCGACGAGGAAGTTCTCTGAGGGACCTGATACTGTTATTACAAAACTGAAAGTGTGGACAACTACATGGTTCAATATCAATCTTTTAGCACGCGCCACCTTAGTGAGGCCAGATCAACAGGTGCTCGTTTTTATAGCTAGATTGCAATAAAGACTTTGCTTAGATGTTGAATTTGAGAAATCAACTAATCTAATAATGACTGTGATTTTAGCCCATATTTGTTAATGCTACATTGCTTACTGATCGGTGGAACACCCCTAGAATAAGAGGGAACGATTATCAAAAGATTCAATCAGCATGACATGAAGGACAAGATATGAGGGGATTGTGCTTTAATTTTGATGAGCCCTGTGCACTGGGCCGCAAGTGTAAGAAATTGTTTTGGATGGAGCTTGAAGACAACGCCGCTAAAGAGGATGAGGTTGAGCAATCCGAACCAGAGATCATGTTTACTTCTCAGATATAACATTCCCAAGCGATTTTAGTGTCTCTCTGAACCCTATATTGCTTCTCCCCAAGGAGAACTTTAGGACCTAGTGAAATGTTGAAGGTATGACCAAGAAGCCATTCATAAGAGGCCTGCCAAAGATGACATTGTAACTACTGGGAGCGTCGACGACCAGGAAAGTTTCATGCCTTCTGATTCCGCAAAAGGTGACGGTGAACGCAATGCTTCCTTCGATTTCTTTCCTCTCTCCTGAGAAACTATAAAGAGGACTGTCACTAGCTTGAAGCTTCTTTCGGTTTTCATGGCGTCAAATGCGGGCTTAAAAAGGACATTTACTGAACTACCAGTGTCAATCCGAATCTTCGACATCGTGTAGTTGATAATTTCCCGAATGACGATCACTCGTGAAATGGGTTAGAGGCCTTTGGAAGATCCTCCTCCCCAAAAGTGAAGGTTCCTCGGGAGGGCAGAGACTACGACGTTGAGGCTGCTTCTCTGTAGTATATTCTCTTCTTGCTGAACTTTTTGGAGGATTCGAGTCCTACTCCTCCATGAATTCAGTGAATGAAGCCTACGACACCTTCACTTTTGATTTCTATGCATTCAGCCCCGACATCCAAGCCCCCATATATTCCAATATCTTCTTGCTCGATGCATTCACATCGTTGTTCCTGGATCTTGGCTATTCCTTTCTCCTTTGCGGTAGCAGTCGAATCGTTGCTCTTTGGGGCCACGAGCTCTCTTAGCTTTCCTCCCTTTAAGAGATTCTCTATAAGATTTCAGAGAGCCCGACAGTCTGTGTGTCATGCCCCGTATCCCGATGGAAACTGCAATAGAGATTTGTGTTTCTATTCACATATCCCTTCTGAAGAGGAGCCGGGCCTTTGTAGCCTGGCTTCCTCTGCAGGATCTCCACTGCCTCTTCCATTGGGATTATCATATCCGTTTATATCTCATGGACGTCTTTTTGCAGTGGTGGTCGAGTTTGAGAAGTGGATGGATGATCATGGAGAAGAGTCGGCACCTTACTCTTCATAGGGGTGAGGGATGCTGGAATCTCATCGAGTTGAATCGACTCGAGCGTGGAGGGAACTGAGGACGGTATTCCTTGTACATCCCTGCTGAGTTGGCAGGTATTCCTGCTGTCGTGACGTATTTTGGCAAGGAGCGGAAGAGGCTTGGGTTGTCACTCTTGACTCTCGGCGTTAGCAGATGAGTTCACCGAAAGAAGAAATCAGGGTTACTCTTTTCACCCTCAATGAAGTGGTTGGCCCTATCAATCAAGTCCCCATAAGAGACTAAATGGTTCTTCTCAATTTCAAATTTGAAAAAACCTTCTTGAAGACCGTAAGTCAAAGCGACTTGGTACCAGGAAGGCTCCACATCATGGATCCCAAGAATTTCCTCTTGAAACCTATCAACAAAGCTTCCAACGGATTCATTTGGCCTTTGTTTAATATCGAAGAGAGTGGGTGGGTTGCTTTTCCTCTTCTTTGAGGTTGCAAACCTTAGTAAGAGCTCTCTCTGATGGTCTCATGAAGAGTGGATTGACTAAGAAGGAAGTTTATTAAACCTGTCCCTAGCTTTCCCCTCGAAAGATGTGATCAGTAACTTGCACTGAACCGCGACGGTCAAGATTCTCATCGAAGTTCCAGATTCAAATGCCTGCAAATGATAGGTCTTCCCTTCCTGAGAGACAATGTAGATAGGATTCTCTGAACCCATTTGGGACTGAGGCCCAACATACTTCATCGGCTTAGGGAGAGGGCTCATCTTCTTCCTCCCTGAAGTCAGAGAGTACATTGTAGTCCTGTACTCATGGCTGCCTGTTAGTGGGTTGTTGGGAGCGTTCTCTCCCCCTTTGGACGAGTTCCCTTACCCCTGCCTCGGCGGGTATGCCATAGTCTAATACCCGCGGACTTCTATTCACCGCTCCCTTATATTTTTCTCGCTTATCATAAGAGAGTTATCTTTCCTCCATCCTGGGAGGAGAGGAAGGCTCGAGATTTTTGCCGCGATTATTTGGGGTTGATGCTCTCGTATCCACCCCTTAGACTTTTTCCACGATGCAGATGAGCATGTTCATCTTGCGATCAAATTCCGCCTGGGTAACTGGTTCATTTGGGTTGCGAAAACCGTCAGGTGGACCGTCGACAGAGTTTTGTCTAGCCATTTCAACCGTTTTTCTTCGATCACCTAGAATCTGAAGGTTGCATGTTGAACTGTTGACGTTTTTTACCCTAGGTGATCGTTTACTCGAGTTGAGGGGTGGCAAGACAGGGTCTCTAAGTTTTTTGGTGCTTTTGGTTGGGATTTGGTCAGAGCTATGGAGTACTCGAGAACTCTTCCTGGAGAGGGGACGAGTACTTTGCGGCCCTTTTTGAGATTTGTGTCGGATGTACTTTTTGCTATAGTTCTTGTCCTATTTACAGACCTGAGGGCTGCCCTGCAGTCCTTTTCCCGAGTTACCCGGGCTTCCAGATGGGGATAGCGAGTTCTAGCACCTTCTCCGATGTTCTAACAACGTGAAATCCACCTTTTTAATACCCTTGTTTGGCGAGTTCCCTCCTATTGGGCGAGTGCTTCCGGAGTATGTGTGAGAACTCCAATTGTGAGAACCCTTTTGCGAGAACTCACCCATTTCTTCCTTGGAGGAGAGAAAACGGGTAAAATATCCAAACACTAATAGTTGCACATCAATCAGTATTATTAGTTGCAAAAATATTCTTTAATACTGGGTTTAAAGCGTACACACATAGAAATCCAAAATATATGCTAATATTTTGCCTCTATGATTGCTCATGTTGTTTTACACACTATTTCATTATCAGTGATAATCTTGACAATATTTTAAGCACCAACTTCATTAATAATTTCAATCATTAATTAATTTGCAGATTCCTGTTGTGATTACTGGACTGGCCGAAATTTCAACGACTTGTATTTGATCGACTGGGATCATTTTCATATAATGTGCAGCTGGATACTTTGTCGTACAACTATAAGGCCTTTGAGTTTGACGAGGGCCATATCGTAAAATGCTCGTGAGGCCTTGTGAGAGACTACTATGTCGTCGCTTGTTCCCATTTTGTCATGGCCTCCAAGTATTTTTTTTGTGCCACCTTAGTTGACATCTTCTTGCTATCACTGTGGAAGAGTGCTCAATTTTGCTATGCCACCAACACTGCGAATTTCCTGCTCCTCAAAGAGGCAAAGGCATCCTAAGATAATAATTCAATAAATTTTTACAACAATTAATTGATTAACTAATCCATCAATTGAATAATAAAATAAGACAATGTTGGGCTCGATGAGGAAGGAGGTAGCAGGGCTAGGTTAGGAAGGAGACAACGTGATGGTGTGTGTGGCTCGAGCAAAGGAAAAGACTAAGCGACGGGCTTGAAAAGGAGAAAAGGCCATTTGATGAAGAGATGGGAGAAGGCGTGTATCACAACTCACAAGCAACCAGACATGTATCTTAGCATGGAGAATGCCACCTGTTTCAATTGGTTTCTAAGGGGGTTTAATACAACGTTCCAGTCATGTGGATGGTGAGGGTGTAGGGGTCGTTGACGCTTGAAAGGGACGAGAAGCGTATATCGATCTGTCTGGATCCACTCAATCGTACTAATAACAATCACTGTTGAGCATTGAGCATGTGTACGAGTGGATTGTGAGAGCACTATTCGTGGAGTCGAAGTTGATGGGTGTTTGCCCGATTGTGCGGTTTTGAGAGAGTTATGTTGGCTGGAAAAAGAACACACATATTGTAGGGTTTTGTTTCCAGGCTTCACAAGCACATCATTGTGACAAGGGTTGCTCGCTGATAGGTTTGGTGCTCGATTACCGCAAGGGCCATTCAGTGATGACCAACATTCTCTGGTTTGTCGAGGAATCCATTTGTGGGGGTTGAATCAGCAAGGGAAGGAAGAGGTTTGTTGGGCAGTGAACTATAAAAGATTCTCTTATATCAAGTTGTTACAGGCTCAATCGTGGCTTGTCAGCAGCTTTGTCAGAGATGATCATAGGTAGAGATGATGGCGGGGAGATATTACGGAGCCAGAACCGCAACTGCCCAGACGGGGTGTGCTCAGGAGAGAGAGAGCTACCACAATCTCATACTAAGAAATAAGAAGAGACTCAACTCTTACTTGTTTCTAGTCATGACCCTATGGGTCCATAGATTGAGAAACATAATAGCATAAGCGTAGTAAGTCCTAACATTTATACTTATTATACAAATATTAAAGACTCTTAATGACTCATTGCATAGACTCGACGGAAATTAAAAGTCCACGTGACTCGAATAAATTTTGTATAATTAGCACTATAATATTGATTAGCCCATACCCATAACACATTACTTATGATGAGATTAGTATTCTTTGTTAACTATTGTCTCTTTTGATACAGATATGAGATACTAGCTCCTGGACATGTGTCTCCCTCTGCATATGTAACCCAAGTGCATTATCGTACTTTGTCTGCCCCACTCCCTATATATATGAGTGGTAGTGTCTCTTTATGTTTTATCTTTGAGATCTTGTGAGTGTTACCCTCTCTTAGGTGAGAGAGGCTCTTAAGAGGGAACCAACCCTCAAGAGTTTGGGTCGACCTTGTCTCGACATTTGTATCCTTGTTTTGTGTTCAATCTTATAATTTCAGTTCTTGATAGTGTGCAACTATCAATTGGTCCGGCCTGCCCCTCGCTTAGGGTTTCGACTGAAACCCTAATTGGCTTTGGATCCCTGTTGCAGCCCGCAACCGCCTGATTTTATGTCTTCTGCCAAGTTTGATCCGCTCCAATGCGTCTTTTGCGCGTTCATTGGCTCGATTGCGGTCTTTTTCGCGTCTTTCTTATGTCCTTCCTGCCAAATTTCTCCAGCCCGCCACTTCGACCCTTCGGGGCCTTCACCGGCATTCTGTCAGCTCTCTAGCGTCTCTGTCCACTTCTGGTCAGCCAGCTTATGCTTCTTCTGCTTGTAGCGGCCTTCAAACTCCTTCCACATTCTAGAGTCTTTACTGCAGCCTTCCGGCGTCCCAACACCTCCTCCTGGCACCTCCAACTGCACCCCGCCCAGTGTCGACTATTTCAGCTGCCTCGGCACAACTTCCGGCACTTAGTCGTCACCCTTGGCCCCATCCTTGCCTTCCCCTCCCACATTCGCACCCCATTCAGCCCCCGGACCTGACCATTCTATGCCCCGAACAAGTTCAATGACTTCGCCGGCAAGGACCCCTCTACTTCCGATGACACCCGTCGCTTAGATCAACTAGAAGCACGACTTAAAGATCTCACTCTCCTCCTTTAATAGCTCGCGACCGCGATGGTAAACCACCCATCGACCCCTCCACCACCGCCGCAACCCCCTAGGCCAGTCCCATATTACATGGGGTTTCTCCAACCCGCTACGAACATCCACCCGACCTATCTCTGTCGGATCGAGATCCCTTTGTTCGACGACATCGACCGCCTTTGTTGGATCGCTCATGTCGAACATTTCTTTGACCTTTAGTCCACCCCTGCCAACCAGAAGGTTCCCTTGACAACTATCTATTTGGAGGTTTGACGCTTCATTGGGTGCGTTGGACGCTTCAGCAGGTTCCTGGTCTCTCTTGGTCCACGTTTACGGAGGAACTACTTTACAACTATGACGGCCGCCAGGCGGGCAATGCCTACAACTGCCTCAACTCTGTGCAACAGTATATTGACGAGTTCATCGAGGTCGCCACACACGTACCCTATGTTACCAAAGGCACAAGGCGCACCGAGGCACAAAGGGCGGAGCCTAGGCGCAAGGCGCGAGCACGCGCCTGAGGCACGTGTTGCGCAAAAATGGGGGAAAAGAAAATTGAGTGAATTGAGCGTCCAATTCGCTGAAATTGAGCGAATTTGGCGCCCAATTCGTTAAAATTGAGTGAATTGGGCGCCCAATTCGCTGAAATTGAGCAAATTGGGCCCCAATTGCACCTAGGGGTGCCTTGGTTGCGTCTGAGATCATGTTTTTCACCAAATTGGGCGTCCTAGGGGTGACTTGGGTGCATCTGAGATCATGTTTTTGCCCATCTCCCAAAAAATAGGTTGAAGAAACACCCTGAAAGCCCCAGGAGTGCCTTTGGTGTTGCCTGGGAGCTGGTAAGGCACGCGTCGAGGCGTGCCTGGGGCACATCGCTCCGCGCGGCGGGCTGCGCCCGATGCTTCAGGCGCGCCTCTTAACAACATAGCATGTATCCGACCTATCCCCCGAACATTACCTAGGGTACTTCCGTGGGGGTCTACAATCTACCTTCGGCCGCGTTTTCGGGTACATAATCCGACTACTCTTTCCCGCACCATGGAACAATCCCATTGCCTCGATGAGGAACTCTACACAGCCCACCCGTCCTCATCCCTACCACCCCATCAGTCGTAGCCATTACCACCGTTGCCATCTAAATCTTTTCCGCCTCTTCCCCACTTGGATCACCTGTCCCCGCATGGGCTCCCACTGCTAGGCTCGCCGCCAGCTCCTCCTCCACTGGCCCCGACAACCCCACCGCTTATCTGACGAGCAGCACCCCGAGTTTCGCCGCAAGGGCCTTTGCTTTTGCTGCCAACAATCGTACTCGCCCACCTACGTTATGCTTTCAATGACTTCTTTGCTCTGGTTGGATCTGAATGCTACGATCCTGACTTCAGAGACTTGGATCCTCTGACACTCGCGGATTGACCCCTACAGATCTCAACCTGGCAAGGTCATTTTTTCGGGAGGGGAGTGTTGGCACGCATACGACTTCCTGGACACATGTCTCCCTCTGAATATGTAGCCCAAGAGCATTATCGTACTTTATGTCGCACTCCCTATATATTTGGGTGGTAGTATCTCCTTATGTTTTATCTTTGAGATCTTGTGAGTGTTAGAATCTTCTAGGTGTGAGAGGCTCTTAGGGGGAACCAACCCTTAAGAGTTCGGGTTGAGCTTGTCTCGACATCTGTATCTCTGTTTCTTGTTCAATCTTATAATTTCTTCTCTTGATAGTGTCCAGCTATCATCTTTATTTTGTGGTTACCAAAGATATGATGAGGAAGCTTAATGCTAGAGATTCTACACCAGAGTCAACAAGTGTTGATGATTGACTATATGTAAGAATCCTCTGAAAGGAAGTGAATAATTAGGTTGATTTTTCAATGAGAGCACCGAACCAACCCTTAAGAGTTCGGGTTGAGCTTGTCTCGACATCTGTATCTCTGTTTCTTGTTCAATCTTTTAATTTCATCTCTTGATAGTGTGCAACTATCATCTTTATTTTGTAGTTACCAAAGATATGATGAGGAAGCTTAATGCTAGAGATTCTACACCCGAGTCAACAAGTGTCGATGATTGACTATATGTAAGAATCCTCTGAAAGGAGAGTGAATAATTAGGTTGATTTTTCAATGAGAGTGCCGAATAAAATATTAGAATCAGAATGGAACTATGAGCATGTGAACGAAACATTCGCAAAGATGATAACAATCAACTCTGAGATGACAGAGTATAGTGAATTGCAAGCAAGGATTTCATTGCTCATATGGTTTCACAATCTCCCTTGACTAGCTGATTAATATAACCTCTGTTTAAGGAATTTGGTAAATTATTCAGCCGTGCTTGTGATAGATGAACAATCAACTCTGAGATGACAGAGTATAGTGAATTGCAAGCAAGGATTTCATTGCTCATATGGTTTCACTATCTCCCTTGACTAGCTGATAAATATAACCTCTGTTTAATGGATTTGGTATATTACTCAGCCGTGCTTGTGATAGATGAACATGCACAACCATTGAATAGTCATAATGAACGATTGATGAAGGGGTTCCACGATTTATTGAATCCCATGTGTTTTTTAGAATCGTAACCAAGTTTGGCATATGGGGTGAGTGCTCTGTTTGATCGCATTTAAAAAGGTGAGCATTTGAGAGTGACCATGTATCCTTCAAGTGTTGAGTGCTTATTTATGGTCGTTAAAATTTTAAAGGTAGGAAAATTCTAGGCAGACCGACGTAACTTAAGCTGAGTCGTTCACATGCTTTTGTGGACATGTTGAGCCAAGGCACGAGGAAATATATGTTTACCCTCTATTTGGAGAAATATCAGACTCATGCTCCTGTTGTCTGTACAATTGAAGAAAATAAAAAAAACACAAGATGTTTAGAAATTATAAAAGAATAAAATCAACTAAAAAATCATTGGGTACTGGATGGAGTAACATGAGATTCATGAGCGGTTTGGGGGGGGGGGTAGGGTGCGGTTTGGGTTTGGAAGTGGGTTGAAGACACAGTTGATATGGAACATGCAATGGCTCGGTGATGGCAGAGAGGTGGTTGTTGCAGGTGTAATCAACAATGGGATGTTGGTCATGCGATTGGGCATGGGAGTCCAGAGGCTAGGCGAGTAGTGATTCACCTCCTCCCGCAGGAATATAAGTATATAGGCCGGTGATCTGTTAAACCGTGGCACTCATTTTCCTTTCCAAAACCCGGGTCTAAGATAGGAGAGGTGGGGCCTATTATAAGCACTAGTGGACCGTCTGGGTAGGTGGTGTGGGACTTATCTTGACATGTCTTTTTTGGTTCATGCTGGACCTTCCAACACACCCCTCAGCGCGAACTTACCTCTGATACTATGTTAAACCAGCGCACTCATTTTTCATTCCAAAACCCGGGTCTAAGATAGGAGAGGCGGAGCCTATTATAAGCACAAGTGGACCATCTGTGTAGGTGGTGTGGGACTAATCCTGACATGCCTTTTTTGGTTCATACTGGACTGTCCAACATGATCTCCATCAAAAGATCTAGTTGCGGTGAGCCACTGATAAATAACAAGAGGAGCCTTTGACACCTCCTTGTATGTTTGTGGGCTTCAACACCCACAATTTATATTATCAACGATTCCGTCTTTCGGTAACCCAGCATTGATGCCCCTATGCTGTAGTATTCAGTGCCTATAAATAAAGAGTGGTGTTACGGGCACACCAATAACGGCTATGTGCACACCAATAAACCCAAATAATTACACCTAAAGAGGTATAATATATCCCTCTATGGACAGCCCAACCCGCATACTTTCTTTTCTCAATCGCGATCTAGGGCTGCTTCCCGACCCTCCCGCTCGGCGCCGCTCCCCGCCGCTCCCTGCTGCCGGAAAACACGGCGATTTCCCCTAAATCGAAGCCTGCTGGAGGTGGGCTTCCGTTTTAGAGCCTATTGCAGCCGGCCGCCTGGAGCATTCTGAAGCATTCGCGATCTAGGGCTGCCGCCGACCCTCCCGATTCCTCCGCTCGGCGCCTCTCCCCGCCGCCGGAAAACACCGCCCTTTCCTCCTCCCCAAGTTATTGTATTTCAGAGCCAATTGCAGCCGCCGACCCTCCCGATTCCGCCGCTCGGCGTCGCTCCCCGCCGCCGGAAAACACCGATCTTTCCTCCTCCCCAAGTTATTGTATTTTAGTGCCTATTACAGCCGCCCGCCTGGAGCATTCCGGCCAGTCGACGGAGAGGTAATGCTTCAATTTTTTTAGCGGTTGTTTTGATCCATTTCAGTTTTTTTAGCGTTGTTTTGATCCCTTTGTTAGACGATTGATGGTATATCTAGGGTTGCCGCCCGCTCTGTATAGGTTGAAATGAATCAAGAGCACACATTGTCGTTAATGAGCGACTCATATAAATGTGGTCAAGTTGACGTTGGATTGCATTTTGTGACCGACATTATATTTCATATAAAAGATGAATTGATTGATTGGTCTCGCAATATCACCAAGGGATTGAGTTTTGTTATTGTCGTTCACAGAGCGGACAAGCTTGATGGTAGGCCTAAGCCGAGAATTTTTCTGGGTTGCGATAGAGGAGGTTTCCCGCGTGTTCATTCAAATAGAGTGAAAAAAATTTAAGGAAAACTAGTTCAAAACGATGTGGATGTCCATTCTCTTTATTGGGCCAAAAAAATGCAAGTGTCGATGAGTGGAAGGTGGAAATTTCTTAATGTCTTAATGCCAACATGCTCTTTTGGAAATTTCTTAATGTCTTAGTGCAAATGGCTATTTTTTTATAAATGGTGTGTCCATAGCCAGTTGGTGTGTACATAGTTGAAATTGGTTGTCCATAAATTTTGGTTGTCCATAGCCAAAATTGGTGTGCCCGTAACACCACTCTAAATAAATCATGAGTTTAGGTTAAATGTCTCTGATGACTCATATTACCTGATCACATCATTAACCATATCTCCGGATTTTTTCTTGATTTTTCTATTATAAAGTATTTTGGAAAATTCCTCTGTGCCTAAAAAACTTGTGGTTACTTATCTTTGCTTCTTTCTTCAACCCTAATTCTTCATAGTGATTATCTGTCGGCTCTCGCTCATGGACAATTCAAATTTGGGGTGAACCACATATTCTTGTGTTGTCTAATTCTGTGGATTATGTTTTTTCTACACTTTTCATGATTATGGATAACAGTTTGATTGTATATAATTTTAGCTTTAATTCCTATAAAAAAATACATTTATTTATTTTGCTGAGATGAGAGTTATAGGTTTACTTCTGCTTTTTCATGTCTTTACTTTAATCTGCTGAATATTCATTTAATTATTTTTTTTCTGAAACTTATCTGGAAGGGTAGTCGGCTTAACAACAACAGCTTGACGGGTGCAATACCTATGTCTTTAACCAACATTAATGCTCTCCAAGTTTTGTAAGTTTTTACAGGTTGCTGAATATGATTATTATCAACTCTTCTTGTTTTTTTCAGTGTGATTGAACCTTTTTTAATCTTTGGTAAATGTGCGATCAGGGATCTCTCTAACAACAATCTGTCAGGACCAGTTCCAGCTACTGGATCCTTTTCTTTATTTACTCCTATCAGGTATCTTGTTAGCAGTTTTGTGTACATGACAATTTTTTGAAGGATGTATTGAATTAATTCTATTATATGGAATATCTATGTACAAATCTGCAGTTTTGCAAACAATCCTCTATTATGTGGTCTGGGAACGTCTCATCCTTGTCCAGGCTCTCCTCCATTCTCTCCCCCACCTCCATTTAATCCTCCAGTTCCTGTGCCATCACCAGGTGATCTTTTAAATTTCACCTCATGATCATCATCGTCATACTATATTCATTCATTCTGAGTCCTTGCATTTGTGTTTACTCCATAGAATTATCAAATACTCGTATCTTTAATTTATGGTCTTATGTGTGCTACTACCTCTATACAATTGTTATAGTACTTTTTTTTGGTAACAGACACTTGTTACATGCAGTGTTTACATTTTTCTGGTCTAGATATACAAAATTTCATGAGCTGAATTAGTACTGGTTGCTGACTTTCTGCTTTCCAGAAAATAGTTCCTATAGTACTGGTGCTGTAGCTGGAGGAGTAGCTGCCGGTGCTGCTTTACTTTTTACTGCACCGGCTATTGCTTTTGCCTGGTGGCGTCGCCGTAAGCCACAAGAACATTTCTTTGATGTACCCGGTTAGTTTTTAATGGGGGGCGTACTTTTTTATGAAATATATTCAAATGCTTGATTCAAAGAAGGATTTTAATTTATCTTTCAGCTGAAGAAGATTCAGAGGTTCATCTTGGTCAGCTTAAAAGATTCTCCTTGCGAGAGCTTCAAGTTGCAACTGATAGTTTTAGCCCCAAGAATATTCTGGGTAGAGGTGGATTCGGAAAAGTCTACAAAGGCAGACTTGCAGATGGTTCACTAGTGGCAGTGAAAAGATTAAAGGAAGAACGCACGCCGGGCGGAGAACTTCAGTTCCAAACTGAAGTCGAGATGATCAGTGTGGCCGTCCATCGAAATCTACTACGTCTACGTGGATTTTGCATGACAGCACGAGAGCGTTTGCTTGTCTACCCATACATGGCTAATGGAAGTGTGGCATCTTGCTTGAGAGGTATTATTGCCACTTTTTTCTCCCTGTTTAAGAAAAAATCCTCCATTATCTTGTGACCCTGAACTTCATTTGGTGAATTTTGTGTTGGTTATTGCAGAGCGTCCGCCAAATGAATCGCCACTTGATTGGCTTACTCGGAATAGAATTGCATTGGGATCTGCAAGGGGGCTGTCTTACCTACATGACCATTGCGATCCAAAGATCATTCACCGTGATGTGAAAGCTGCGAATATCTTATTGGATGAAGAATTTGAGGCAGTGGTTGGTGATTTTGGTTTGGCCAAACTTATGGATTACAAAGATACCCATGTGACAACTGCTGTTCGTGGCACGATTGGACATATTGCTCCTGAGTATCTATCTACAGGAAAGTCTTCGGAGAAAACTGATGTTTTTGGGTATGGAATTATGCTTTTGGAGCTTATAACTGGACAAAGGGCATTTGATCTTGCTAGGCTTGCAAATGATGATGATGTTATGTTGCTTGATTGGGTAAAAACATTTTGTTCTTCTCCTTTTTATCATACTTTGATAACTATTATAAATGCAATGTTAGTCTGAATAGATTATCGTTTGATAATTATTTTGAACTTTCTGATCTTTATGAAGTACTTCTGTTGAAAAGGAAGGAATTTCCGATGCATTAATATTAGTCTGTAGGTTCTTTTGTAATAACACATTTATACACAGGGAGTTCCACATGATCATGCTGTCTGAAGCTGTGTGTGACTAAAGAAAGAGTGACGACAATTAAAGAAATAATACGCGAATTCTATATAACATCAACACTCAAGACTTTATCCCACCATAGTGGGGTCGGCTGGATCTTTTGTCGCCTTTGTGCCCTATCTTTAGTCATAATCTCACTAATGCCTACGCACATCATGTTTTTCCTTATAATTTCATTCCAAGTTTTTTTTCTCTACCCCTCCCCCGTTTAACATGCCTAGTGGATTCTCGTACCGCCTAACTGGTGCCTCTAATGGTTTCATTTGTACGTTTCCAAACCATCTTAATTGAGCTTTTCACATTTTCTCTACAATTGTTGTCACTCCTGTGTTATCCCTGATACATTATTTCCTAATTTTATCCGGTTCATGGGACCAGACATCCACCTAAACATTCTCATCTCCGCAACTCCCATTTTTTTCTCATATACATAATTCACTGCCCAACACTTAGAACCGTAGAGCATCGCTAGTTTAATTGCAATACAGTAAATCTTGCCTTTAAGTTTTATTGGTACTTTATGATGACATTATATCCCAGACGTGTCTCTCCACTTCAACCAACCTACTTGAATTCTATGTTTCACATTTTTATCTACACCATTTTTTTGAACTATCGGTCCCAGATATTTAAAGCATTCACTACAAGAAATTTCTTTGTCACCAAACTTAATGATAGAGTCATCCGTCCTTCTTGTACTACTAAATTTAAGCTCCATGTACTTTGTCTTTCTTCAGCTCAACCTAAAACCCTTCTTTTCTAAAGTGTCTCGCCAGGATTCAAGTTTCGCGTTTACACCCTCATGCGTCTCATCGACCAAAACAATATCAGCTGCAAACAATAAACACCAAGGTATTGCTTGTTGGATATGTCTGATGAGTGATGCGGAGATACAGTAAGTGTACCGGTCGCACAAGTAATATAAAATGAGAGTCAATCCCCAAGTATCGATCTCAGAGGAGTGCAATTAAGGTGCGTGATTCAATTGTTCGGAAAAGCGTTTCTAAGTGCGCAAACGGAGCAATGAGGGGGGGTTATATTTGGTTTACTAAAATTATAAAACCTAATTTATCTACACGGGTCACATTCACAGCTTCGCTCGAGTGGATTACCCAATTGGGTAATGATTCGGATGGTGGATCGAGTGAGGGTCGTAGTCACCTCTTCGCTACGCACGCTCCTAGCAATCGCTAGGACGACACAAACACAAAGGAATCGAACACACAGTGGATGGAGACGCACCACGAAATTAATAACCACACATAATCACCACATAGACATAGTGAGAAACATGAAAATGCATTTAGGGTTATTGAACATCATTCCGAACATCCAAACAATATCAAGTAATCTACCCCAAAGGAGGAGAGAAATACAGTCAACGCACGAAGACTCGTCTTGGTTCTCGACCGAAATCGAGGTTTGTCACTCCTCATCCGCGCTCGGACTTTGACTGCCGTCCGGGGTAGAGAAGGGTTGTCACCGCCTTCCAATGACCCGTCTTCTTCGCAAATCACCGTCGGTCACATTCACACCGGAGAACTTTGGAGATGTAGAGAAATCGCTTGAAACAAGGCTTGAATGGTTGGAGACGATGGAGGAGGCCGGAGAGGAATCCCTAGCAAAGGATTTGCACCAAAACGACGGTCGGAGTTCCTCCTCAAGGTGGGCGGCAAGGTAGGGCAAAATTGGGCGAAATCGGGCATCCCGGATGCAGGGAAGACGAACTCTATGAAATTAGGGCGAATACCTGCAACTTAAATAGTAGACGGTCAGAATTTACGAGACGCACGACCAAACGCACGATTGTGCGTTTGATCGTGCGATTATACTTGCGCAGGCAGCCCAACCTAAAGCAACAGGCAGATCGTGCGTTTTTGAACTCGCACGAGCAAACTCGTGCCCGAACAAATCACACGAGGCTGGACATAACTCGGTTTTCAGGCAATACAGGGAGGTCGTGCATTTTCCTTCGCGCACGATTGAATCCAATCGTGCGTTAAGAAAAACGCACGACGGTTACTCACTAAAAGGGACCTATAGCAATCGCACAACTGAAGCGGTCGTGCGTCAAGGAAAACGCACGATCGTGCGATGTCTACAGGCAGCAATTTAAGTCTTGAGGGAACAACCCACCTGCAAACAAACATCACAATCTGGAGCACACCTCCAGCACAAGCAGAAATATGACAAAATAAGAAGAAATAAGCATGGGGAGCTTACCCCCAGCAACGGGATGCACGCTTGCACACCCCAACGGGCCTAGAAAGTGTATTTTGTGTAGTTAAACGATTCAAATAGAATATGAATGAAAACATGCTAAAAATGTAGTACACATGCGTGAAAACTTGCCCGGATGAGTCCGAAAAATCCTATATAAATCGGATTCATCATTGAGCTCATCTAAGACTAAGGTAAAGAGATATGGGGCTTAAAGTTGGCCCTTGATGTAAGCCAACGGTGATAAAGAATTCTTGTATTAATCCTCCAGAAGTTCTCACCCTTGTCATTGAATTTGTGTATATATCTAATACACGAAATCTATACAAAAAATAAAATCATTATCAACAAAACACTGCAGGCCTAAGATATATTTTTCCAATGATCAATCTGAAAAATGTAATTTTACTTGATTTTAGTTTGTATAGTTTATAATATTAATTTGAAAATTTTGGATGAGTCTGTGTAGCTTGTCATGAAAATTGCAAATTACAATTTAATAATTGTTAGATCTGTCTTATTGTTGCCAATGAAATCCCTTGAAGAAATCCGTTGAAAATAACTTTCAAATTTGTTTGTTCACCTAATTTACTCCTTCTGAAACAGTTACTGTTGCTTGATTTGACTGTTCCTCTTGTTCATGTGTACCTCGCTTCTCGCAGCTCTTTTCGAGACCCGATTCTGGTGTTCTCTTTTTTAAAACAAATGGCTTCCTCCAAAAGTCTTTGTCAAAAAATTCCTTTCTGTCACTTATAGTTTTGACGGTTGATGTGAATATTAAAGAGCGATGAAAAAGATACTTTTATCAACTTTATAATGAAACAAAGAATAATGAATTGAACTTGGAAAAGTTAAGTAAATCAGAAAAGCATAAGAAACATAACGTTTTATCGTAAAATCCAAGTTTTAGAGGTAAAATATGCTCTAAATAAGATGAAAAATGGAAAGACGGTTGAGCCAGACGATATACCCATCGAAGTATGGAAATGTCTATGAAATGAAGCAATTTTGTGTCTTACATGTTTTTTCAGTAAAATACTGAAGTAAAGAGAATGTCAGACCAATGGAGAGAAAGTATCTTGATACCTTTGTATAAGAATAAAAAGAATATACAAAATTGTGTTAATTATAGAGCAATTAGATTAATGAGTCATACCATGAAATTATGGGAACGAGTAATAGAAAGAAGATTAAGACGAGAGACTAATATCTCGGAGACTCAATTTGGATTCATGACAGGGAGGTCGACCATAGAAGCTATACATCTCTTGAGGAGACTCATTGACAACTATCGAGAAAAAAAACAAGATTTGCATATGTTATTTATTGATCTTGAGAAAGCTTATGATAGAGTTCCAAGAGAGATCTTATAGAGAGTCTTAGAAAATAAAGGTGTAAATATATCATATATTGACACGATCAAAAATATGTATACAAATTTAGTGACAAGGGTTAGGACATCTGGAGGATTAACACAATAATTCCCTATCACTGTTGGCTTACATCAAGTTTCAGATTTAAGTCTTTATCTCTGTACCCTTATCTTAGATGAGCTCACCAGACATATCCAACAAGCAATACCTTGGTGTTTATTGTTTGCGGATGATATCGTTTTGGTTGATGAGACGCGCGAGGGTGTAAACGCAAAACTTGAATCTTGACGAGATACTTTAGAAAAGAAGGGTTTTAGGTTGAGCAGGGCAAAGACGTAGTATATGGAGCTTAGATTTAGCAGTACAAGTAGGACAGATGACTTCGTTATTAAGTTGGGTGATCAAGATATTTCCCGTAGTGAGTGTTTTAAATATCTTGGATCGATAATTCAAAAAGACGGAGGTTTTGATAAAGATGTGACACATAGAATCCAAGCGGGTTGGTTGAAGTGGAGAGGCGCGTCAGGGATCTTATGTGATCGTAAAGTACCACTAAAACTTAAAGGCAAGTTTTACTGTATTGCAATTAGCCCCGCGATGTTCTATGGTTCTGAGTGTTGGGCTATGAATTGTGTACATGAGCAAAAAATGGGAGTTGCGAAGATGAGAATGCTTAGGTGGATGTGTTGACACACAAGATTGGATAAAATTAGGAATGAAAGTATCAGGGATAAGACAGGGGTAACACCAATTGCAGAAAAGATGTGAGAAGCTCGTCTAAGATGGTTTGGACACGTACAAAGGAGACCATTAGAGACACCTGCTAGGCGTTGTGAGAGTCTAGTCACTAGGCATGTTAAACGAGGGAGAGGTAGACCAATAAAGACTTGGAATGAAACTGTAAGGAAAGACATGATGTACTTAGGCATTAGTGAGATTATGATAAAATATAGGGCACAATGGCGACAAAGGATCCATATAGCCGACCCCACTATAATGGGATAAAGGCTTGAGTGTTGTTGTATTCTTTGCTCATACTGTTCTAAAATGATTTTTCCTTTTCGTACATAAACTAGTAATTTTTCTCTCTTAAGTGAAATAATAAAAATAATTACTTGTTGTAATCCACTCTTCTATGTGGTATCAAAGCAACACAATTCCTGACGTAAAACTCTCGACAATTGATCTCCTACTCTCTCCGATTGTGCTCATTTCTTCTGCAAAAACAGCCCGCCCGGTGGACTTTTTTGGCTTGTGCCCATGGAGCTCGCCAGTTTTAGTTTGGAAGACTCGTCGATACTCCACGTCGAGCTTTCCAAGTTCTATTTTTCCCTCGCTTATCCCAACATGCCATTCCACGTGCCCCCACCCCGCCTTTTATAGGCTTCTTACCCGTTGGTGTGCTCGCCAACATCTGATCTCCAGAATCAGAACTTGTCGACTCCTCCCGCAGGTGTGCTCGCATACTCATGTTGTGCTGGTCTCGTTGATTCCTCTTGCTGCGGGACTCACCAATTCACCATGTGCCTGGTCTCACCACTTTCTCGTACCGCAGGGCTCGTCGTCTCATCCAACGCTAGTCTCGATGATTCCTCCTGCCCTATGTTATCAAGGCGTGCGCCTAGGCACGCCTGAGACACCTGGCGCACCCCGCGGCGCCTCACCACGGCTGAGGCGGGCGAAGTGCCTCAGGCGCACCTAGGCGCACGCCTTGCTTGCCATCCAGGCGCACCTAGGCGCACGCCTTGCTTGCCATCCAGGCGCGCTTGGCAATTTTGGTCTGTTTTTTCGCCCGGACGGCTTGGTTTAATTAGGTTTAGGGTTTGATTTTCACGCGCATAAGGAGTCACCCGACCATTTTTAAAATTTCACGCGTCACCCCCTTTGGAAATTGAACCCAATTTGCTAAAATTGAGCCCAATTCGCTAAAATTGAGACTAATTCGCTGAAATTGAGCCCAATTCGCTGAAATTGAGCGAATTGGACGCCCTGACCGGGCATGCAATTTTTGCTCGGGCGAAAAATGCGCGCACAGGTGAAATTGAGTGATTGGGCATGCAATTTTTGCTCAGACGTCCAATTCGCGGAAATTGATCGACTTGGGATCCCAATTCGTTGAAATTGAGCGACTTGGGCGCCCAATTCGCCCAATTTCAGCGAGTTGGGCGCCCAATTTCAGCGAGTTGGGCGCCCAATTTCAGCGAGTTGGGCGCCCAATTTCAGCGAGTTGGGCGCCCAATTTCAGCGAGTTGGGCGCCCAATTTCAGCGAGTTGGGCGCCCAATTTCAGCGAGTTGGGCGCCCAATTTCAGCGAGTTGGGCGCCCAATTTCAGCGAGTTGGGCGCCCAATTTCAGCGAGTTGGACGCCCAATTTCAGCGAATTGGGCGCCCAATTCGCCCAATTTCAGCGAATTGGGCGCCCAATTTCAGCGAATTGGGCGCCATATCAGCGAGTTGGGCGCCCAATTCGCTAATTTTCCTTGAATTGGATACTGATTTTATTTTTTCCCATTTTTACACCTCAGGAGCGCTCCTGTGCATAGGCTCCAGGGCCCCTTTGCGCCTCGTTGCGCCTTGCTCCTTTAACACTATTAGAAAAGCCCATGTATAAAGGCCCAAAATAGGCCCTAGTATTATTCTCTCTTCTTTAGTCCCACATCTTGTATAGGATTTTTCCTCTCTTCTCATCTCCTATATAATTGTATTCCCTCCTTGTATTTACATACACAAGCAATACATACAAGTTTTGACTTCTCTCAACATGGTATCAGAGCCAGGTTACGATCTAACCGCCCTGTGCAATTTTTAAACCGCATCTACCCGCCGCCTTCTGGCGGACTCCGCAGTCTCCTCGCGGATTGTTTGCGGTCTCCAGCGGTCTACCTCCTTTTCTATCCGCCGCTTCTCGCTCACTATCCGCGGCCTCGACGGACAGTCCGCTGCCTCTCCCCGTGGATCCAGGTTCTCTCCTCCTCCCACCCCTTTTTATAGTTTCTCTCCTTTCTCTCGTAGACCCCACCTCCCGTGCACCTCGTGCGGTCTCTAGTTCTATCCGCGCGGCTTCCCCTCCTATCCGCTCGGCGTCTGCTCCTTGCGGTTTCCTTCTCGTCGCTCGAGTGAGGTCGGCACATTGTCCGTATAACATTTCTGAGACTCCGACGCGCGGCCGGAGTGGGCCGCCACCATGTTATGGAATAAAATCATCTTACCGACAGGCTACTCCGGTCAATTTGACCCGCTTGTGCACCCCAAGTCCCCTTTCACCACGTGGAATTCAATTTCACCAGGCGATGCCACCTGTATCGAATATCAGGATGTTTTCGTGCTACTAATTATAATTATTGCATCAGGATATTCAGCTGCTTTCTTTAATGTATTTTATATTTTATGTCTTGAAAATATTATCTAAACCTTTAATATATTCAGTGATAAAATATTTCAAGATACATTCAAAATGTATCAGATCCTAATACAATAATGTTGTGCACATTATATACCGTACAATATTTGAATATAGGAGTGTGCAAAAATAATAGAATAATTGAGGTCCGAGAATCTTAAAGATAGGGTTGTGGGTTGTGTCCTGAAAATTTTGTATCTAAAAAAAGAATGGAGGTTCTAAGAGAAAGTTGAGAAAATTTCTTGAAAAAAAGAGTTAGTGTTAATGTATATTTGGGTATATAATGAGCTCGGAAGCTTGACGGATCTGATTCGGATACTGAGATATCTGATACATGTATTGAACTTAGGGTTTGCCTATAAAACCCACGATAGGGGCAACGGGAAGGTAGTTCACTTTGACCATCACCTGGAATGCTTCGAGTGACATAACAGTCAGTTATAGATCTGTCAAAGGCTAAGGAATAGCTTATAAATTAATGACTAAAAATCTTCAAGCATGATTTTAGAAGTGGGGATTAGGAGCTAACACATCCATTAAGGATTGTCGTGTTGAAAGGGGGACCCGACCCATCTTGGGAAACCCGGGGAAGAAAGAAGCCCACATCCCGACTACAGTCGGTGCACTCCAACCAAATCTACCGAGGCCCACATCTTGGGGAATTCCCGGGAAGGTTGTTGAGGCTCGGGCTTGATCCCGACTGCAGTCGGTGCACTCCAACCAAATCTCCCGGGGCCCACATCTTGGGGAAATCCCGGGAAGGTTGTTGAGGCTCGGGCTTGATCCTGACTGCACTTCTGTTGAAAAGGGGGCCCGACCCATCTTGGGAAACCCGGGGAAGAAAGAAGCCTACATCCCGACTGCAGTCCGTGCACTCCAACCAAATCTCCCGGGGCCCACATCTTGGGGAAATCCCGGGAAGGTTGTTGAGGCTCTGGCTTGATCATGTTGGGTATCAGGACTCCATGAAGGAGCTTGATAAAGGAGGTCCCGGGATCAAGTCCGAGCCTCAACAACCTTCCCGGGATTTCCCCAAGATGTGGCCCCCGGGAGATTTGGTTGGAGTGCACGGACTGCAGTCGGGATGTAGGCTTCTTTCTTCCCCGGGTTTCCCAAGATGGGTCGGGCCCCCCTTTCAACAGAAGTGCAGTCAGGATCAAGCCCGAGCCTCAACAACCTTCCCGGGATTTCCCCAAGATGTGGGCCCCGGGAGATTTGGTTGGAGTGCACCGACTGCAGTCGGGATCAAGCCCGAGCCTCAACAACCTTCCCGGGAATTCCCCAAGATGTGGGCCTCGGTAGATTTGGTTGGAGTGCACCGACTGTAGTCGGGATGTGGGCTTCTTTCTTCCCCGGGTTTCCCAAGATGGGTCGGGCCCCCCTTTCAACACGACAATCCTAAATTTTGTGTCTCCCTTCTCCATCATGTTTCCCTCAACACCTTCCCTCTAATGCCTCGTGTTTCGTGTGTGTCTGTTTTGCCCATCATCTTGGCCCTCATGTGGGTAAGCTAACCCCACGTGCTATTAAATGTCTTTGTTGGATACTCTCGCAAACAGAAGGGCTGTGTTTTACTCTCCCACTGATCGGAAAACGGTAACATCAATTGATGTCACCATCCTTGAGGATCACCCTTTCTACTCGTCTCCTCCTAATAACTTACCACCCGCTATCTCGTCCCAACTTCTCTGCTAACAACGCGTCACCTCCTCCCGTGCTACCGACATTACCACCTCCTCTTCTACATATTCACACTCATCGTCATCCTCATTTAGATATTGATTTTGTCTTTGCCGAAGCGCGGGACTTGCTTTTCGTTGAAAAGGTTCAGTCTTTTCATCTAATTAGTTCTTCCATGTCTAGATATTGGTTGGAAAGACAGATTGTTTCCAGTCAATTTTGGAACTGTCTAAGATTCCTCAAATTCTACAATTTCAAAACATTCATGGGACTTTACTGATTTTGAATTTCAGTAGTTAATTTCTTTTAGAAGACCATTCAAAAATTTTCATAATTAGTTTTCTTCATTTTTTGGTACAATTAATAGTTTGTCCTATGAATTTGAATCTGATTCTTCCCCAATTGCATAAACAAACCTACATTATTTTCCCCACAATTTTCTCAGGTTAAAGGACTCTTGAAGGAGAAAAGGCTGGAAATGCTGGTTGATCCTGATCTCAAGAACAATTATGTGGAAGCTGAGGTGGAGGCATTAATCCAGGTCGCCCTGCTTTGCACACAGAGCTCTTCGTTGGAACGGCCGAAGATGTCGGATGTGGTGAGAATGCTTGAAGGAGATGGTCTCGCCGAGAGATTGGACAAGTGGCATAAAGTTGAAGCCGTGAGTCACGAAGTCGAGATGGCCCAACATCACTATTCCGATTGGATCATCGACTCCACCGACAATCTCCATGCCATGGAATTGTCGGGCCCCAGGTAGATCCTCCCATGGCGAAATCTAGGTAGCAAACTGATCTTTTGAAAATAGAAAAATTATATATATAGGAATAATTACGAAAACTTCCCCCTGAAGGTAGCATAATTACAGCTTGCACCTCTCTTATTATGGAAATTACAAAAAATCTCCCCTCAATGTACAAAACATAACATTTACCTCCTCTGGAGTTTACATTTCATAACATCCGTGCACAAAATACTCCCCTTGGAAATGTACTCCGAGGGGGGTATTTTTGTGCATGGATGTTATGAAATGTGTATTTCAGGAGAGGTAAATGTTATGCTTTGTAACATTGAGGAGAGATTTTTGTAATTTCTATAATAAGAGGGGTGCAGTCTGTAATTTTTCAAAAGTTAGAGGGGAGGTCCCTGTAATTTTTGCTAATTTCATTATTATGATGTTTTGTAGTTAATTTGTATGTTACTGGAAGTCTGATATATTTGGAAGCTAACAAAGTTCTATGAATATTAACAAAGTTATGATATTGAACTATCATTTTCTGGTAAAGTTGCGTGGAGATGTTTTGAATCCTGATATGTTTGGAGCATGTTTAGTTGATCCTCTTTGCATACATTATTGTAGGGCCGGGGCCACTATGGTCTAGCCCTTGGCCCCAAATAGTATACGTTGTTGAAGCATGGGTGGGTACACCATTGATTTGCGGATAACAAATCTTTGTATGTGTTTGATCAATATTTACATGTACTTTCCTAGTGTGTAGGTTTTTGAATCTCATTTTATACAATCTTTGGAAGCCACAATAATTATCAAGCTTAAACGATGAGTCGAAAACCAACTTTGCAGCCTACTGTCGCTGATAGTCACTACCGCCCGACGATAACACTTGACGCACGATGATTTTCAGTTAAAGTCTAACTAAAGTTTGATGTTACATTAAATACCCTAAGAATGATGATAGTGCTAACGATAGCTTCTACTACCCGACGATAGTCTCAATCTCTTATTATGACAACATGGCACCGTCATGTGAATTGGATGTAGAATGTTTCCTATCACCCATCTATAAGGCCTAATACCTTGGATTGCCAAATTCAATTTTACTACCAATGATGATATCTCGCTATAGCCAACCTTAATGTAATAAGGAAAGCTCTGTTGTTCTGAGATTGAAAATTGGCGCAAGACTCGTATTTGACGCTCTTGTGTGTGATAGCTCATGTAGATCTATAAAAGCACATTTTGACTCTGGGATTTTCATTCCAATACACATTCTAGGAAAGGACGTCCCAGCCGCCTCCAGAGCTTCCTACACTCTTCGAAGAACATCTATCCGAAGGAAGATTAACGTGTAATGATGATAATCAAGTGAAGGGCTCGCGTTCTAACATGATGATTACGAGCGCCTCTTTTGCGTCTTCCACCGACATTAGATTATAGATAGTTTATCAGCTGAAGTTTTATTTATCTTTTGTATTTTGGTTGTTTGATCTTCGGTTTTGAAATCTTTGTATCGTGTTGGAACTCGCTTCTCATGGGGCAACTAGATCAGGGAGTAGGCCTAGGACTAAAAATTCACCTCGTGCATGGTGATTAGATCAAAGTGTAGGTCTAGGAGGTGTGAGGCCAATCCAAAGTGGATTGACTAGGATCAACCGGTTCTTAAGGAGGAGTTGGTAGAAAATACCAACATTAATTTTTCTTCGCCTTGATTTTAGTGTCATCAAGATCAAACTTTTTGTAGTATGAAAAATTATTAATAAAGATGTTTGATTTTTATGTTCAATTCTAAAAACTAATTTTCATTATGCTTAATCTCTTAATAATTTTCATATTTGATATCTTGAAAAGAAAAATCTATAATTTTTAATATTCTTAATTCACTCCCCTCTAAAAAAGCCTTGCAATTTAAAAAAAAAGTGATATTAAAGCGAGGTTATCTCATAGGTGTAATAATTTTGAGATATGTCTAATCACAATTTTACTTTTAATGAAAAACTAGAATGAAGCTCTTCCTTTTGACATTAGATATGGATGTTTGACACATGATTAAAATATGTTGCAACTTTGATAAACGTAGATGTATTAATAATGATAAAGCCATGAATTTTTATTTTGTAAATTAGATATAACTAAATTTATTAGGACTTGTATTTGTGAAGCTACTTTTGATATTTGAAGATAACAAGTGATGGCACGGGGCTCCGGGACATTATCCCGGTTGTAGTGTCTCAACTTTGTTAGTGCAAATGGAGCCCCCATGCTCCACACGATATTATCCCGGCTACGACATTGCCCCGGTGTGACAGTACACCGCTACCCGCAAACTTTTGAGTGCTATACTCTGCTCGTTGCTCATTTTTGTGGTGTGCACGAGAGTTTGCGAGCGACGGAGATAACATATTTTTTATTGTAGGTAGAGGACTTTGTCAATATAAGAGCACATTTTTTTAAAATGAAAAAAACATAAATTTTCAAAACTGGAAATATTTTAATATAGATGGGTAAAATTGGATGATGAATGTTTAACCAAATTGGATTTTCCCTTTTGAAATAGTATAGATTAGAATTAACTCATGAAGTTATTTCACAAGTCAATGAGTCAAAGTTGATCTTTTTGGAATTAGAGTATGAACACTACTACATGAAGATAGATGAAGAGGTGGATGCTATGTAGCCAAGGTTCTAAAAAAATTCCGAATGCATCCAAATCACTTGGCAAGACCTTGTCTAAGGACGATTTGGTGTGAACGATTCTAAGATCTCTTCCATCAAGGTTTGACCTAAAGGTTGTAGCAATTGCAAAGTCTCATGATCTTAGTCGTCTTGAGATTGAGTCTCATTGGGAACATAAAAACCCATTATATCGAACTAAAGATTTAACACAAAGAATGTCAAGTGGAGTTAGAAGAAGGAATCATTGACACTAATGTCAACAAAAGGAGAAGATGGTGACGATAATGAACAAGATATGTTCATCCAAGGCTTCAAGAGAAAAATGAAAGTCACAATGAAGGAACAATTTCTGAAAATATATGAACAAGAGAGTTCATCGTCAAAGAAGGTGGAAACTTCAACAAGTGAAGAATAGAAGACGACTCCTTAGTGATATTATTGTAGAAAGCCTGACATATAAACAACAACTACCCTTAATACATGGAAGAGAATGAGAAAAAAAGATGAAGTTTTGAAGGCGTCCACCTGGAACGATTCAAGATTCAACTTCTGAGGAGTCAAGTGTGCCTACTTCAAGCCAACATGTGCCTTAAGTGAAGCACACGTTCTGCTGATGATGACACCAGTGTCCAAAGAAACGTTGAGGTTCTTCTCCCTCTTATAATGATATGTATAAACATGCATAATTTTCTACTTAACTATAAATGATTTGGATTTTTTGAAAGTTGACAATAAAACTCTTTTAAAATAAAACAAAAAAACTAAATAAAGAATTGATTAAATTTGAAAAAGATAACTGAGTTAAATGAATTATTCTCCACATCCAACTCTACCATTGAAATTTTTATTAAAGAAAAGAGAGATGTGGAGATCAAACTATAGAAATCCCTATCCTAGATCAAAAATGGTAAGAAAACGTTTACTAACAAATGGTAATGTTGGTTATAGAAAATACTACTCCAAAAGCACAAATCCATGATTTGAACCTCATCATAGAAAAAAATTGATGTTGGCCAAAAATCCATGAACATGATTTTGTCCCGCCAAGGCCACGGAGGTTCAAAGTATATGCTCAAATATACTTTTGTGACATTACCGTCAGCGGGACCTGCTATCGCAGGCGACAGCGCTTCTTTTTGCACAACACTCAATAAACAGAAACATGAAATGCATGTTGTACATGATTATCCTTGCTCCAACAAGAGTCTGTCCAGAACTCAATCTGAATATTCGCTATAAGTGACCCAGTTTGGAAAATTCTCAGAAAGTTTCGGGATGAAACTTTCCAAGTAGGGGAGAATGTAACAACCCGTATATAAAAAGAGCCAAAATAACAAATAATGGCATTTTTGTAAATTAGGGTATTAGAGTTTCCTTCTTATAACCCTAGCCGGCCGAGCCCCCCTCCCCGATTCATTTCAACCCGACGCCAGGTCTCGCCCGATTCCCGCAAGCCGCGACTCTCCCGTCTCCCGCTGCCCTCCCGCGTGTCGCATCGCCTGCCTCCAGCCGCTCTCATGCCTCCCGTCTCCGCCTCCTCTGCCTCCTGTCGTGGCTGTCCTCCCTTCCTCCTCCTCCCCAAACAGCGGCAGAGCTTCCCAGATCGACGACATCGTCGATCTCCTTCAAGGGCCGGTCGTTTCTCCTCCCTTTTCAAGGAAGCAACCCCGCTTCCTTCTTCTCCTCCTTCGATCAGCAAGGCATCCATCTTTTCCTCTCCTCCAGGGGCCAGCTGCCCTCCTTATCTTCTTCTTGGCCGATATTTTCGAGAAAGTACGCCTAGGGTTTGGTTCTCTCTCCTAATTGGGCTCAGTTTTAGCCTCCGGGGGTAAGATCTCCTCTCTTTTCAGATTTTCTTGTACTTGCTTCAAGATTAATTGTCCTCAATTTGTGTTTACGTTGCGATTCTTACTTTTTACACCGTCATTATTATCTAACCGCTTTGTGCTTTTGATCTCCGGTGTTGCTCCTTGATTAGTTTGGCGGGATCGCTCAGATTTCTCTCCAATTTAGGGTTTCCTCAAGCCTAAGCGTCATCAAGTCTTCGTGTCCACGTGGGAATCTCTTCTCCCCTCACCTTTGAGGGAGGTAAATTTCTTAGTCGTTCTTGATTTAGCTAAGTAAAGAATCATGCATGTGTTAACGTAATGAATCATACTTTGTCTTTTTCGTTGTTCATATACAGGTCTGATTAGGGTTTCTAAATCCTGCTTGCGTCGCTTAGCCGCCTCCATCAGATTCAGCCTCCTTCAGGCAAGTAGAGACCTCTCTCTCTTTTGCAAGCATTGTGTGCAATTTAATGCTTCTGTTCTTTGATTTATGACTGCATTTCGGTATATGTTGATATGTTAACGGATTTGTATTCTAACTGTTTTGTCTGTTCTTACGATTCTTTGATTTCACCCTAAAACGTTTGGTTTGTCAATAACTTTAGATCTTGAATACTCAGTCTGATAAGTTAATAATTTAGGCTATAATATGTTTGGAATTACTTGAATTTGTGATTATGAGCGAGTCTTAGATTGATATACACTTAGATGAAGGATTTTAGTTGGATATTTATTAGGGCGAATGATTTGATCTCTTTTGATGAATAGTGAGAAGAATGATAGAATATTAAGCACGAGCAACAAGTGTCGTGATAATAATTGTAACGAATTCTGGAGAGCAAATATATGTTTTGTGTTTTAAATCATGCTCGTAGAGAACACATGTTTGCTTAGAAGATAATCGTATCTTGAAATGAATCAATCGAAATGAATATTAGGTGTCCTAAAAAATGAGGAAATGTAATCATATCACCCGCGAATACTTGAAACCACAAAATCATACAGGTCTATCTAGTTCCTTTTTGTGTCACCGCATCTTGTTCCTTATGTCTGTCATCGAACCTTGTGTCATCGAATTTGCTGTCATCGAATATGGTTTCTTAGGTATGTTCTAAAAATTGAGCGAATGTTGCTCTGTAGCTCAATTCTTCTCTTAACGCACTTATGAATTCTAATCTTGTACAACTGAATCGCTAAATTTGTATCAGGTCTTGATATGTTAGGAATCTCCTAAATCATGAAACTTTAAAATCATTAATATTATAAGCAAATCCTTGAACTGTAGCGTCTAACTGGACATCTGTCTGCCATCATGGTCACGGCAAGCAAGATTACCTTTCCGATAAGACTTGCACGTAGATCTGATCGTGAACCATGTGCTCCCGCTATAGTACCTACACCCTTCATCGATCACGGCTTACAACATATTACATGTATAATTTTAGGCTATTCTCCGGAGTAGTCTATTACACTAACTTGTTCTGTTTAGCTCTTTTATTTGTTGGTCATTGAATAGTTTTGCTTCATGAGAAACCGGTACACTTCTACATTTCTGCTTCTATTACTGTTCTGTATTTTACCTTGCTCACTCTGCTTATTTCAATGTTCTTAGGCTTTTCCTTTTTATTTTGGAATTTTCTTAGTGTTCGTACAGCGCCGCCAGGTACTCGAGCCCGATCAGCATTAAGTTCCAAGTTCTGTGTTTACATTTCTTTTACTGTCAAATATTTATTTTATGTAATAATTACAATCAGACATTTTCTCTGGTATCATGGACGACTGCTAGGCTATTTAAATATTTATGTACTAGAATTTTAAATTAATGCATGTGCACCATTTGTTGAATTATAATTGCATGAAAACTATAGTGGTGGCATGCAAAACATAATTTTTACAAAATACATGTGCATCTAAAATTCTCACCGTTTTAAAACTCTAACAGCTTCCGCATAAAATCAAACTGTTTTTTCTCCAAATTAACTACTTTAAAATTATTTTCAACATTCTTTGCATCCGCCTTAGCAGACATGGTTTTCTTTTCGTCTATGCCTATGGCATCACGGCCTGCCCGAAGCGCACTCTGACTGTTGTCGAGACAGGTTGTGAAATTTATAGTAGGTGATAAGCATGATGTGTGATTGTATTCTTGGAAAGGGAGGATTGGGCTATCATCCCAGCGCATCTCCTAGTACCAGTGCTAGCCCTTCATTGGGTAGACCTTGAGAAGTTAAAGACTAACTTAATTCGCCTAAAATAAAAAAATAATCAACTGATAATTTTTATTCTCTTTTGTTTATCTCTCTTTTCTCTCTCCTCTCCTTATATTTCTTTTTAGTGTATGTCCCGAGGTAGATCTTCGAATAATCCTAATATTCTTTTTGATCCAGAGATTGAGCGCACCGTTCTGCGACGCCGCCAAACTCGTGATCAGGATTTACATTTAGGCATCGAAGAGCCGATCGGAGACACTACCACAGTAAATATAGGTGAACCTAATCTGCCCAATCCTAATGAGGCCCAACAATAGTCCATGTCCTATTATGCATGGCCGAATATGAAGGGTACACAATCTAGTATCATTCACCCTATAATGGCAAATAATAATTTTTAGATCAAGCCTAGCATCATCCAAATATTGCAACAATCGGTAACCTTTGATGGCCTGTCAGACAAATATCTAAATTTACATCTTTCAAACTTTCTTGAAATCTGTGATACCTTTAAAATAAATGGTGTTAATGATGACACCATTCGATTAAGATTATTTTATTTTTCTTTGTGTTCAAGGTCAAGCAGTGGTCAGGTTCTCTTTCTAGAGGATCCATCACTACTGGGTCGAAATGGCGGAGAAATTATTAACTGAATATTTTCCTCCTACCAAGACCGTCAAATTGCGTACTGATATCTCTTCATTTATGCAAATCAACTTGAAGACTCTCTACGATAAATGGGAGTGCTTCATAGTGCTTTTACGTAGATGCCCTCACCATGCACTTCCTACTTGGCAAAAGTACAAACTTTCTATGATGGTTTAAATTTATAAATAAGGCAAATGATTGATGCGATCGCTGGAGGTACTCTTAATAATAAAACCACAGAGGCTGCTCAAGAGCTTTATGAGAAAATGACCATGAATATTTACTAGTGGAATGTGCCCTAATTGCACCCTAGCAAGCCGACCGATCTTTTTGAAGTTGATGTGGTGGCAAATTTAGCCTTGTTAATTGAACGTTTAAGCAAGCAAGTGACGGAGATGACTCCTTCTAACGCCACTCCTTGGAATTATAATAATAATGTAATAGAAGAACAGGTTGACTACATGGGGAATCTACCTCGACCTTTCTATAACCCGCCCAACTTTTCGTATAATAACACTTACAATCTGGGTTATAAGAACCAACCGAATTTCTCATGGAGCAACCAAGACAATGTCCAGTACCCTCCTAATGTGAATCTACCTAGATTTCTGCCTCAAACCCTAAGGCCCTCTCCAATTGAAGAGGTCTTCGCTAAGTGTATCGCTGCAAACGAGACCAACCTCTGGAATCTCATTGGATCAATTAAAAACTTAGAAAATCAAATTGGATAGCTAGCAAATATGTTCTTCGAGCGTCAACATGGATCATTACCAGGAAACACTGCCTGAATCTAAGGGAAAGTGCGAACATGATCACCCTCCGCTGTAGAAAAGAGATAACTTCAAAAATGGTTGAGCCTGAGGTACATATCTCTACCCCACCTCCTCTTCTTCTACCTTATTTTATTTTTTATCTCTCCGCATTTTTAATTCTATTATTCCTTACCCATCTAAAATCAAAAATGAGTGAACCGAAGAGCATTCAACAACACGCAAGTCTTTATCCCACTATAGTGGGGTCGGCTATATGGATCCTTTGTCGCCATTGTGCTCTATTTTTTTGTCATAATCTCACTAATGTCTAAGTACATCATGTCTTTCCTTATAGTTTCATTCCAAGTCTTTATTGGTCTACCCCTCCCTCGTTTAACATGCCTAATGACTTGACTCTCGCAATGCCTAACAGGTACCTCTAATGGTCTCCTTTGTTCGTGTCCAAACCATCGTAGACGAGCTTCTCGCATATTATCTGGAATTGGTTCTACTCCTGTCTTATCTTTGATACTTCATTCCTAATTTTATCCAATATTGTGTGTCCACACATCCACCTAAGCATTCTCATCTTCGCAACTCCCATTTTTTGCTCATGTATACAATGCACTGCCCAACACCCAGAACCATAGAGCACCGCAGGTCTAATTACAGTACGGTAAAACTTGCCCTTAAGTTTTAGTGGTACTTTGCAATCAAATAAGATCCCTGACGCGCCTCTCCACTTCAACCAACCTGCTTGGATTCTATGTGTCACATATTCATCAATACATCTGTCTTTTTGAACTATCGATCTAAGATATTTAAAACACTCACTACGAGAAATATCTTGATCACCCAACTTAATAACAAATTCATCCATCCTTTTTTCAATTTGGATTCATGTCAGGGCGATCGACCGTGAAAGTTCTACATCTCTTGAGGAGACTCATTGACAACTATCGAGAAAGAAAACAAGATTTGCATATGTTGTTTATTGATCTTGAGAAGGCTTATGATAGAGTTCCAAGAGAGATCTTATGGAGAGTCTTAGAAAAGAAAGGTGTAAATATATCATATATTGACACAATCAAAGATATGTATACAAATTCAGTGACAAGGGTGAGGATGTGACGCCCCTGATTTTTTCGATGTTTATCGTAATTTCTTTAATGGCGTATTTTTTTGACGTCAGGGCGTTACGTTGACGCGTAGTTGATAGGTACCATTGCTGGAGCGTGACTTTTGCTCAATTGGTTCTTAGGTTTTGACTTAGAATATTAGTTTGGCTAATTTCTATTGTATTTTTGGAGTTTTCCCTTGCGAGCCGGGTTTGTTTTGGAACTCGGTGGAGCCTTTTTGGGATGTTTTGGAGTTTTGGGCATCTGGAAGTTTTTACCCGAGTTTGGTTTGTCAGATTTTGATTTCGACTTCGTCGTTGGATTCGTAGCATCAATATTTAGCAATGGTGCGATTTTCGTAGAATTCCGGGTTGGTTTGAGTTTCGGGTCGTTTGAACGTTTATTTAGTAATTAATTAAAATACAATATTATATTACTTATATTAATATAAATAGTTAACGATGCGATGGAAACCCTATTCATCATCTTCCTCCCAGGCCATCACGTTGTTTTGCCAAAGAGAAAAACGACGGACATTTCTAGGCTTTCGAACGCCGATTGCAGGAGCATTGGTGCTCAAAATCATCATCGAAGAGTAGATTCGAATTGCTCTCGCCGAGATCTACGTGTATACGGTAAGCTTTTCCCGTTTCTTGAATTTTTGGACATTAGGTCATGCAGTTTTGATCCTCTTTTTCCTTGAAAAGTTTCAGGAAGTATAGCCCAGATGTTCTTGCGGCCGGATCCGTGAGGAAGAGCGCTTGTGTGGCTAAATTTCTGGAGTTAGAGGCAAGTGGTGATTTCTTCCCCTTGCCAAGAGTTTTCCGTGTGTTTTCTTCTTCCCTCCTTAGAATTAGGAGTATTGTAGGGATCGGTCAAGTTCAATCTACTGAGTAGTGTAAAATTCCCAGTCAAGTAAGGAGTAGAATTCGTCGTGTATAACTGCTAGTCTAGGTCAACCCGTCGAGTATATGACAGTTAGCCTAAGTAGGATTTGTCATGTATGAAATTAGCCTAAGGTAATTTCGTCGTATATGGTAATCTAAGTATAGACAAATTCGTTGAATATGACCTTTAGCTTAGGTTTAAAAATTCGTCGAGTATGGTGGGGTTAGCCTGATTGAAATTTGTGAAGTATGGGTCTTAGATTAAGTCTAATTCGTCGAATAGTATAGGCATTGAGCGGAGTCAGATTCGTCGAGTAATTTCGACGAATTCGTCGAGTATTAGCCTTTGGCGTTGAGTGTAGTCTTAGCGTTGAGTGATTCTTGAGACTAAGGCAAATTCGTTGAGTATTCACGACGAATTCGTCGAATACCAGTCTTGGCGTTGAGTGAATTAGACTTGCCGTTGAGAGCGTCGAGTGGTCTTTGAGTCTAAGTCAAAAGTGTCATGTTACCTCGATGAATTCGTCGAGTATAGTTGGTTTGACGTCGAGAGCGTCGAGTGAAGGCGTTGAGTGAAGTAAACTTCGCTGAGTTAAAGTCCGGCGTCAAGTGAGACTGCTTTGGCATTGAGAGCGTTGAGTGAACCCCAGATTCGTCGAGTATACTCAACGAATTTCCCGTGGACTTGGGTATTTTCACTGATTCGTCGTATATCGTTAAGTTAGCCTTTTTTTCTTGTTTTACTAAGCTAATTCGTCGAGTGTCAACTGTATTCGTCGAGTATACTCGAATAATCAGTGTGGACTTAGATTTTTTCTTCCCTCGTCGAATTCAGTCCAATTCGACGAGTTTGACCTGACTTGTTGAGGTAATTCGTCGAGTCTTCTCGACGAATCTGTGTAGGCTTAGAAGCTGTTCGTCGAATGACTCTCCTATTCGTCGAGTATACCCTTATAGATTTTATGGTTATTTTCTGTATTTGCCATTTTATGCATCTTTTCGCCTGGTGGATTTCCGAGAGTGAGTTTTTGACTGCTGGTGTGTGGAGGAGGAGACCACCACCACAGGTGCCGGCTTGCCCCGGTGATGTGTTGTGGGTGAGTGGAGAAGGAGACCACCACCCCTGGGCCCTTGTGAAACTTTTGATGTCGGTATGTGGAGGAGGAGACCACCACCGCAGGTGCTGGATTTGTTGCTGGTGTTTTTGCCCGCTAAATAATGAGCAGGCTAATCTCTTATATATATACACTTACTTATATGTATTTCTTTTTATATAAAATATGGATCTTTATCGCACTTGGTGTAAATTTCTTACCCTTGAACTTTGTAAGTAAACTTTTATCTCTGTCTTATGGCTTATTAGCTGGGATTTGACAGCTTTTCTCATGTTATGGTTGGTAACCCCCTTTTTATCCCTTATGGATTATTGTTAATTTTGATCTTTGATCATCACTTGTATATTCTTGTTGAGGTATTCTTTTCTTTGGAATGTCTCAGGTTCGGAGCAGTAGCCGGTTGAGCGGCTAGAGTTGGTGGTTGCTGGTTTTTTGTTGTTGTTGCAGTTGTCTTCTCCCCGCCAGTGTGAGGTAGTGTTGTTGTTCTATTTTTTTTAGTTCAGACATACTTGTTTTTTCCTTTTGATGGGTTCGTGTCAGGTTGTTGATGCCCACCAGAGATTTTATATTGTTAAGATACCTGCTAGTTGCTTAGTCTTTTCTTGATGACTGGTTGGTCTTACTTGCTCTTTGTGAAAGTTTTATGATAGGTTGCGTGTTAGTTATTTTTAAAGTATAAAGGTATTATCTCATGCATAACATTGCTTTAAACCAAAGTCACTATATTTTAACTAACGTAAAAGCTATTTCTATACTATAATAAACATAGAGATATATATCATGAGTTGTTCTGTTTAGATGTTTATGCTCATGTAGGATGTTAATCAATATAAACAAAGTATTTTCCGCAATATATATTCATGTTTTTGTTTGTGAACTATTTGATCCACTGAAGTCGAGGGATACGACTATCAAAACTTAACTTAAATTACAGTTTTCTTCATAATAAACTTGAGGATTTCTTATAAAGTGTTAGGTTCGAGTTCTTGCCTGAACGTCTGCAGTTATCCCCTACACGACGTGACATCACGACACGTATTTTCTCTTACTCTGATATATTAATTAAATGCATAGAAAATGTGAGTTGTGACAGAGGACCTCTGGAGGATTAACACGGGAATTCCTTATCACTGTTGGCTTGCATCAAGGTTCAGCTTTATGCCCTTATCTCTTTACCCTTAACTTAGATGAGCTTACCAGAATATCCAACAAGCAATACCTTGGTATTTATTGTTTGCGGATGATATCATTTTGGATGATGAGACGCGCGAGGGTGTAAACACAAAATTTGAATCTTGGCGAGATACTTTAGAAAAGAAGGGTTTTAGAATGAGCAAGGCAAAGATGGAGTATATGGAGCTTAAATTTAGCAGTACAAGAAGGACAGATGACTTCGTTATTAAGTTGGGTGATTAAGATATTTCTCATAGTGAGTTTTTTAAATATCTTGGATCAATAGTTCAAAAAGACAGAGGTATTGATAAAGATGTGACACATAGAATCCAAGCGGGTTGGTTGAAGTTGAGAGGTGCGTCAGAGATCTTATGTGATCGTAAAATGCCATTAAAATTTAAGGGCAAGCTCTACCTTACTGTGATTAGACCAGCGATGCTCTGTGGTTTTGAGTGTTGGGCAGTGAATTGTGTACATGGGCAAAAAATTGGAGTTACTGAGATAAGATTGCTTAGGTGGATGTGTGTACACACGGGACTGGATAGAATTAGGAATGAATGTATCAGGGATAAGACAGGAGTAGCACCAATTACAGAGAAGATGTGAGAAGCTTGACTAAGATGGTTTGGACACGTGCAAAGGAGACCATTAGAGGCATCTGTAAGGTATTGTGAGAGTCTAGTCACTAAGCATGTAAAACGAGTGATGGGTAGACCAATAAAGACTTGGAATGAAACTATAAGGAAAGATATGATGTTCTTAGGAATTAGTGAGATTATGACACAAGATATGACACAATGGTGACAAGCGATCCATATAGCCGACCCCACTATAGTGGGATAAAGGCTCGAGTGTTGTTGTTATATGATTTTTCATTATATGAGCTATAAAATGCAGAAAAGAAATCAGGAAAATATATTAAAAGTTGCGGATTTTATGTTTTAGCCTAAGATGTCCAAAACCCCTAATTCTAATCTAAGCATAGTAAATTGCGCATCAGAATGTATTTGATGAATATGTCCACAAGTTGAGATTCAGTCCCTATAAAGCTAAGCATACAAGGTTATTTATTAGATTGATGGCGCTCTAGTTGTCACACCTTAGTTTGATATTAGTTAGATGAACTCCAAATTTTTTTAATATTTGAGTCATCCATAAGATTTGTGCACAAATACTACCTAGTGTGATATACTCGGTCTTGGTGGTGAAGAAAGCAATAGAATTATGTTTTCTACTTGACCATGTTATAAGTGAAGGGTCTAATAAATGATACATACCACTAGTACACTTATAATATAATAAACATTCTGCATAGTCCGAATCAAAAAATTTGTGTAAAATAAGGAATCATCATGTGAGAACCATAATCCTATTCTAGATGTTCCGATTAAATATCTAATTATTCGTTTAATTGTTTTTAAATGTGATTCTTTGGCATTAGCTTGAAATATAGTACATAAACATACGACAAACATAATATTGGGTCGAGATGCACTCAAATATAATTGTTATCATATCATTCCCCTAAATAATGTTTGATCAATTGAAACATCGATTTCATTTTTGCCTACTTTTAGTGATGCAGTCATTGGTGTACTTGTTTGTTTTAGGTTTTCAAATCCAAAACATTTAAGTATATCATGAACATATTTTGTTTGGCTACTAAAAATTTAATCATTTCTTTGTGTGATTTGAAATCCTAAAAAGTATGTGAGTTCTCCAACTAAGTTCACCTCAAATTCATTTTGCATCATTATTATTACTTCATTACACAACTTATCATTAGTGGCTTCATGAAGAGTGTATAACATATTTTGTTTGGCTAATAGATTTGAAAAATTCGAAATGATTTTAGGCGAGCATCAGGTGCGAATGTCTCATTAAAATCCACCCCCCTTGATTTGGGAACGTACATGTGTTATTAATTTAGCTTTGTTCCTAGTAATTCTAGAGTCTCCATCTAGTAGGATTAGATGGCGACTCTAGAATTACTATAATAGGATGATTAGATGATCTTTCTACAAGTTTTCAAACCTTATTACATTCAAATCGATTGAATTCTTCATTCATAGATATAAACAAAAATTCATTATTTAAAGCGATTAAAACGTTTTTTGATTTAATTTCAGAAATAAAGCATAACTTTGAAAAATATTCATGAAAAGAAAAAACGAGTAGTTACCCCTTTTGATGGATCTCCTATCCAATGACAAGTTCCCTAACTTGGATGGTTCTTTGAAAACTTCAGCATGCTTGGAGGTACGTATTATTCTTGCTCTCCTCTTTTCCTTCGAGTGGTTCATCATCCTTATGCTCTAAAGGGGGGAGGTTTTCTTCATTTCCTGCGGGATTAAAAGCTATACAAAGAACAAGTTCATCAAATCTAACATGAATAGACTTTTCAATTATTTTAGTGTCATTATTATATATTATATAATGAAATAAAAGACAAGAGATTTAAACTAAGTAAAATGCATAAATGATGAAACAGATATATTTTTTACGGATGAAGTGAACATTAAAGAATGATGGAAAAGATATGTTTAGCAATTTTATAATAAAAGAAAAGATAATGAATTGAACTTAGAAGAGTTAAGTAAATTGGAGGAGTATAGAAACATAATATTTTATCGTAAAATTCAAGTATCATAGGTAATGATGCTCTAAAAAGATGAAAAATGGAAACGTTGTTGGGCCAAATGATATACCGAATGAAATATGAAAATGTCTAAGGAATGAAGGAATTTTGTGGCTTGCATATTTTTTCAATAAAATATTGAAGTTAAAGAGGATGTCGGACCAATGGAGAAAAAGTATCTTGGTACATTCGCATAAGAACAAATGAGATATATAAAATTATGTTAATTATAGAGAAATTAAATTGATGAGTCATACCATAAAACTATGAGAATGTGTAATAGAAATAAGAGTAAGACTGGAGACTAACATCTCGAAGAATCAATTTAGATTCATGCCAGAGCGGTCGATAATGGAAGTTATATATCTCTTGAGGAGATTCATTGACAACCACTGAGAAAGAAAACAAGATTTGCATATATTGTTTATCGATCTTGAAAAGGCTTATGATAGAGTTCCAAGAGAGATCTTATGGAGGGTATTAGAAATGGAAGGTGTAAATGTATCATACATTGACATAATCAAAGATATGTATACAAATTCTATGACAAGGGTGAGTACAACTAAAGGATTGACACAAGAATTATGTATCACTGTTGGCTTACATTAAGGTTCAACTTTAAGACCTTATCTTGGATGAGCTCACCAAACATATCCAACCAGCAATACCTTGGTGTTTATTATTTATGGATGACATCATTTTGGACGATGAGACGTGCGAGGGTGTAAACGAAAAAAATTGAATCTTGGCAAGACACTTTAGAAAAGAAGGGTTTTAGGTTGAGCAGGGCAAAGACAGTGTATATGGAGCTTAAATTTAGCAGTGCAAGAAAGACATATGACTTTGTTATTAAGTTGGGTGATCAAGATATTTCTCGCAGTGAGTGTTTTAAATATCTTGGATCGATAGTTCAAAAAGACAGTTGTATTAATAAAGATGTGAGACATAGAATCCAAGCGGGTTGGTAGAAGTGGAGAGGCGCGTCAGGGATCTTATGTGATCGAAAAGTACCATTAAAACTTAAGGGCAAGTTTTACCATACTGCAATTAGACCAGCGATGCTCTATGGTTCTAAATGTTGGACAGTGAATTGTGTACATGAGCTAAAAATGGGAGTTGCGGAGATGAGAGTGCTTAGGTAGATGTGTGATCACACGAGACTGAATAAAATTACGAATGAATGTATCATAGATAAGACAGGAGTGGCACCAATTGCAGAGAAGTTGTGAGAAGCTCGACTAAGATGGTTTAAACACATACAAAGGAGACAATTAGAGTCATATGTTAGGAATTTTGAGAGTCTAGTCACTAGGCATATTAAATGAGGGAGGGGTAGACTATCAAAGACTTGGAATGAAACTATAAGGAAATACATGGTGTACTCTAGCATTAGTGAGATTATGACATAAGATATGGCACAATGGCGACATAGGATCCATATAGTCGATGTATAACCCTGTGTTTGTCGAGTGGAATGGGCCAAGAGAGATTGGGTCTGAGCGAGTTGAGTGGGCCCGTACCCGCCAAAGGCGATAGGCGATTGGTCTGAGGGGCGAGTCGCGAGGTATGGATGCGCTCTGCCCGCGGTAAGAATAGGTTGTGTACAACCCCGTGTTCGCCAAGTAGAATGGGCCAAGAGAGTTCAGGTCCGAGCGAGCCGAGTGGGACTGCACCCGCCAAAGATGATAGGCGATTGGTCTGAGGGGTGAGTCGCGTAGTATGGATGTGCTCGGCCCAGGGTAAGAATAGGATGTGGGCAAGTGCTGGCCTCATCGGGTACTCTCCGCTCGCCTCAAGGCGAGCCGGGGTCGGCGAGGCGAGTCGAAGGTGGGCGAGGTGAGCTGAAGGTCGGCAAGAGTCGGTCCCTTCAGGGGATCTTCCATCCTAGGAGGCTGGGGTCTCGTCGTTGGGGAAATCCAGGAGAATCTTCCCTGTAGAATTATTTTTTATTTTTTTCTGTCTGTGGATAGCCATTCCAAGTAGTGGAGTTTGACTATTGATAGGCCAATCTGGGCTGCGTATAGTAAAACCAAAAGACAGAATTACGTTGTTGGCAGGCCCCGCTAAGAAAAACTATAAATAGATCCTGAATAACACCTTTGGAGGGATCTAGTTTTCTTTTGGGCTTCGTCTTCCCCAGGTTCTTCAAGGTGCCCCGCTTCAACTTTGGTTTGAGAGGAGAAGTGCTCAAAGATCTTTTGGGTATGTGGCGGGTCCTTCGTATTATAGTCAGGGTCTATGTCAAGTTTTGAGTCTTCAACCTAGCATCCTTTCTCAGGAGAAGTAGGTGCAGGTTACTCCCCTTTTGTGTCCAAAATCCTCATTGGGCTAAATCCCAGTTCCAACATTTTTAGTGCGGTGAACGTGGATCGCAGCTCGCACAAGAAAATCTTGAGAAAGTTCCATGGTTGGAGATGAGGAACATGGTACTGACCACGATGGCTCGCCACTACCCACGAAGCCAGCTATGGTTGAGATGTTGAAACAGTTCAAGAGGGAGGTCCTAGAGATTATCCACTTCGCATTTGCCACAGCGCAGGGAGAGTGCTCGACCCCACAGTCCAAGTGGTAACGCCGCCAGGGATGGGCGAGAATGCCCCGGGATAGAGGCCAGGTAAGGAGGCGGCGAGTGGATGGCAGGAGCGAGATCTAGTAGGGAGAGAGCTTTCCCCAGTCCGACGAGTGCAATCCCGGCGAGTGAGATCCCGGAGGGTGCGGTCCCGACCTACGAGCTAGTTGCGTGAGTGGAACATGAGAGACCCTCGAGCGGCAGGAGCCCATTCTGCAAACTGGTTGTTTCTGCTCCAGTTCCGGAAGGGTTCAGGGAGCCAAAAATGACGTATTACACTAGTAAGGATGATCCCATCCAGCACCTGTAGTGGTTCGAAGACATAGTCTCCATCAGGTTGATGTTGGACGCATTCAAGTTTCGTCTTTTCGCCATCACCTTGAAGGAGAAAGCAATGGACTGGTTTCATGATCTCCTGATGGGTTCGATCTATGCGTTCGAGGACTTGGGCCGAAGTTTCCAATTGCGTTTCTCATCGTCAAAGAAGAAGAGGAAAAGTGTTGAGGCACTCTTCAAGATCCATCAGGGAGTAGAGGAGTCACTGGACAGCTACGTAGACAAGTTCCAGGAGGAGATTTTGCTCATTCAGGAGGTGTTGGGATTCTCCCACCAGCTCATATTCACCGTGGGGTTGCGCGAGGGGTTCTTCAAGATGAGCTTGAATTGGAAGCCACCCTTGTCCTTCAAAGAGCTGATGGAAAGGGCAATGAAGGAGATTAAAGGAGAGGCGGTGAACCCGATATTCTCCAAGAAATTGGCAAGGTTGAGTATCTCGAAGTCGAGGGAGCAAGGAAGTTATAGGCAGTAGGAAGCAAGAAGGAGGGAGGAGTCGAGGGCTCAGGAGCTGGGGTGGAGACAACAAGGAGGGGCTATGAAGGGCCAAGGAAGAGGGTTTGCCCAAGGAGAGGAAAACCTCCATGGAGGTCAGGGGAGGTTCAACCCCTCGGGATGGAGGCAAGGCTAGAGGCCAATCCTTCCCCCACCATAATAAGCTATGACGATCGGCCAGAGAAGGGCAAGAGGGAGAGGAGCAGGAGGAGTAGGATTCAGGAGAAGGAATCAGCCAGCGGAGGGATGAAGAGAGGGGGTGACATTGCCATACTGTGACTTCCATCAGGAGGAGGGATACGTGACAACTACCTGCCCCGAGTTCTTGGAGATCAAGAGGGCAAGAGGCCCGATGGAGCAATATCCACCGAGGAGGATATAAGAGGTAACCAGTGGGGCTGAGGAAGAGGACTAGTGTGTGGATAGGGCAGACATGGGAACCCGATGAGGGATTGGGGTGATCCATAGAGGGGTGGGGATAGAGGCCACCCGGAGGGCGAGCCTTCATACCATGTACTGTTAGAGCATAACTTCGACATCCTAAGCCCCACCCCTAGAGGAGAAGAACACCTCTCTGAGGGACATGCCAGATCACGAGGATCCATTCTACGATGCACTGGTGATTAAGACCGCCATAAGAACTTCACAGTCTCACAGATCCTCATTGACAATAGAAGCTCAGTCAACATCATCTTCAAAAAGGCATTCAATGAGATGAAAGTGGAGTCAAGAAGGGTGTTGTCCTCTGACAGTCCGCTATTTGGATTCTCAGTGGAGAGGAAGGAAGTGGTAGGGGGTCGGACTTCATGTGACCTTGGGGGACAGTACTGTAATTGTCGGCTCATCATTGTCGACTCTCCGAGCAACTACAACACCATCTTTGGGCAGCCCCTCATCAGAGCATTTAGATGTGTCCCATCCTCGTTCCACTAGTGCTTGAAGTTCAGCCTGGGGGGAGTACAGTTCAGGGTCAGGGGAGACCAGAAGGCAGCAAGGCCATGCTACGTAACAGACGTCAACACCATCTCCTGGTAGGCGAGAGATGAGGAGATGGGAAGGGAGATGGAAGAGTGAGCAGGGCTAGAAGGAGGGGTAGAAGAGGTAGAGATTGAGCTAATTGGCATAGTAGCAGAGATGGAGAAGTTAGAAGAAGTGATGGGGAGGGCGGAGGAAGTTGAAGGAGAGGAGATCTATGCCCAAGTGGATGGGTCGGATGAGCTGCTAAGAGACCAGGACTGGGAGATGATCGTCGAGGAGATGGAGGAAGAAGAGGCACTTGTCTAAGGAGAGATGGTGGAGGGCGAATGGGAGTAGTCCTTGATAGAGGACGTGGAGGAAGTAGAGGAGATGGAGGTTCTCTCCCAGGCAGGGAGGTTGGAGAAAGTGAGGTTAGTGGGGAGCTCAGCTCGGAGGAATGGGAAAGGATCATAGCCTGCATCCAGCAAAATGTTGACATCTTGTCTTGAAGCATGGCAGACATGCCAGGGATCGATGCATACATGGCTTGTAACCACCTCAATCTTGCACATCCCATCTGATAAAAGAAGAGATCAGTCGTCAACAAGCTGGTTGGGCCCATCCGGGAGGAGGTGGGTAAGTTTCTCAAGGTCGGGTTTGTATCAAAGATTCAGTATCCATGCTGAGTCTCCAATGTGGTGATGATTAAAATGGGGTTAGGCATTGGAGGATGTGTATCAATTCCTCCTTACTGAATAAATCATGTCTTAAGGATTGTTATCCTCTACCTCGAATCGACGCGCTGGTTGACTCAACCGTCGGTTTTTCTCTAATGAGTTTTCTAGATGTATTTTTAGGTTACCACCAGATTCGCATGCACCCTCTTGACATCAAGGATGTCGCCTTTATCACGGGGATAAGTGCTACTGCTATAAGATGATGCCCTTTGGGCTGAAGAATGTAGGGGCAACTTACCAAAAAATGATGGACCGGGTCTTTCAGGAACAAAGGGGCGGGAACCTGGAGGTCTATGTAGATGACCTTTTGGTGAAAAGCAGGGACATTGGGTCTCACCTCCAGGACTTGGCAGAAATATTTGGCACTTTGAGTAAGTTCAAAATGAGACTCAACCCCCAAAAGCGTGTCTTCGGGGCTAGCAAGGGAAAGTTATTGGGCCACCTTCCCACCCTAGTGGGTGTAGAGCCTAACCCTGACAAAGTAAAAGCCATACTAAAGTTGGAATCACCAAAGTGCGTGAAAGAGATCCAATGCCTCACCGGGAAGCTGGCCGAGTTAAGCAGGTTTTTCTCCCGGGCAGGGGAGAAGTGATCACCTTTCTTCAGATTGATGCGCGGAAGCAAGAAGTTTGAATGGACCTCCCAGTGTGAGGAGGCTTTTCAGGCTTTGAAAAAATAACTCATACAGGTCCCATTACTCCAAGGTCCAAAGGAGGGGGAGGACCTAGCCTTGTACCTTGGAGTGGGGGCCGAGGCAGTAAGCTTTGTACTAGTTTGGGAGGACCTAGCCTTGTACCTTGGAGTGGGGGCCGAGGCAGTAAGCTCTGTACTAGTTTGGGAGGAAGGTAGAAAACAGCTCCCAGTTTACTACATCAGTAGGGTTCTAAGGAAGGTGGAACTCAGATACCCGATCCAAGAGAAGCTGACGTTCACACTAGTCGCTTTGACCATGAAACTCTGACCTTATTTCCAGGCGCACTCCATCCGGGTGGTGGCTGATCACCCCCTTCGCAACATCATGGAATGGGTATCGCACTCAGGGAGATTAGTAAAATGGTCGGTGGAGCTGATTGAGTTTGATATCTTGTTTGTCCCCATGCTATCAATAAAGGCGCATGCGGTGGCGGATTTTCTGGCAGACTATGTGGCCGAAGTTAAGGAACCTGAGCCTTCCCCCCGGCAGCATGGGAGATGTTGGTTGATGGAGCTTCAGAGAAGCATTTCTTTGGGGGAGGAGTGCTCCTAGTAAGCCCACAGGGGACAAGGATCAAGCAGGCAATAGACATTCACTTCCTGCTCACCAACAACCACGTTGAGTACGAGGCTGTGATCGCAAGGCTTCACTTAGTTAGGGAGTTGGGGGTGCAAGACTTAGGGGTCTTGATGGACTACATTGTGGTGGCTTATCAAGTCAGAGGAGAGTTCGAGGCTAGGGAACCAACTCGCCAACGCTACATGGTAAAGGTCAAAGCCCTCATATGGCAGTTCCACACTTTCTCAATTCGATATGTACCGAGGGAGGAGAGTGCCCCAGCTAATGTTTTGTCCAAGTATGGTCCTTGGGCAGGGAGCACAGTGACAGAGCTCTTCCGGCCGTCCATTGAGGAAGGGGAACTAATGGAAGTGGAATAACGAGCGTCATGGATGGTTCTATTTATCACCTTCTTGACTTCGGGCAAGTTCCCGGAATGGGACGTGGATAAGAGGCGGTTCAGACATAAGTCGGTGTACTACCTGTTACGTGAAGAAGGGTTATACCAGAAGACCCTCACCGGGCTTCTAGCCAAGTGTGTACCATAAGAGGAGGTCCCCGAAGTCCTAGAAAAGATCCATTCAGGGGAATGCGACAACCATTCCAGGAGCAGGACCTTGGAGGGAAGGATGCTGAGGCAAGGTTATTTCTGGCCGAGTCTCAGCAAGGATGCGACAGAGTTTGCAAAGAAATGTCAAAAGTGCTAGTTGCTCGCTCCTCTCCAACTCTTACCTGCGTAGAGGCTCGGAACCATCACAGCTTCGTGGCCTTTCGCAATATGGGGAATGGATCTTTTTGGACCCTTACCTCAGACCAGCGGCCAAAGGAAGTTTTTGTTGGTCATGATCGATTACTTTTCAAAGTCGCTGGAGGTGAAGACGCTGACCAAAGTAACCTCTCAAGTTATAAGGAATTTTGTGTAGGGGGAGATATTCTGTCGACATGGGCTACCCCTAGCCAAAGTCACCGACAACATGCCGCAATTTGCTATTGATGAGTTCATCAACTTCTACGGTCAGCTGGGCATAGATCTTCGTTTTACGTTGGTCCACTACCCTAGAAGTAATGGGCAGGTGGAGATGACCAACAAGATGAACTTGCTAATAAAGAAGGTTGAGAACCTGAGAGGTAACTGGGTGGAACCTCCCCTCAGTACTTTTGGCTTTGAGAATCACACCGTTCCAGGGCGAGACCCCCTTCAAACTTTCTCACGGGTCTGAGGTTGTGCTACTAGTCGAATTTGTGGTGAGGTCACCAAGGGTGGTCGCGACAGGAGAAGGAGATGAGGAATGTCGAATGGAGAATGAGGAAGAACAAAAGCTCTCGCTTGACCTGGTGGAAGAACTTCGGGACCTGACGGCCGTCCGATAAGAAGAGGCCAAACGACGAATGGCTAGATATTTCGGCAAGCACATTCGAGTCAGGCAATTCCAGAAGGGGGATCTAGTCCTTTAGAAGGTCGATGCGGCCAGAAGGGGGGCAACTGTCGGGAAACTTAATCCCAATTGGGAATGCCCCTATATTGTAGAAGAAGCTTTGAGATCGATGGCTACCACATCTGGGATGCGGAAGGGATACCCCTTGACCGCGCATGGATCTGTGATGACCTAAAACGCTTCTGCCCATGACAAAGCAATTTTTAATAAATAAATTGGTGGTTTCTTTCATAACCTTGTCCGAGTGCAGGTTTGTGTAATGAGCATGGCATGTGGACACCCCCGATTGGATCTCGTTGATCAGGTTCTCACTAGCTGGTAGGGCTGGAAGATCGCTCGGGTGTTGGGTGGTTGTGAAAAAAAGAAATGTTTGGCTGAGCCCTCGATTGGATCCCGCGGACCAGGCTCCCACCAGCTGGCAGGGTCGGAAGGTCGCTCGGGTGGTGGGTGTTTGTGAAAGAAAGAAATGTTTGTTTGAGCCCTCGATTGGATCCTGCTGACCAGGCTCCCACTAGCTGACAGGGCCGGCAGGTAGCTCGAGTGGCTACACCCCCGATTGGATTCCACTGACCAACCTCTCACTAGCTGGCAGGGCCGACGGTCGCTCGGGTGGTGGGTGGTTGTGAAAGAAAGAAAAGTTTAGCTAAGCCCTCGATTGGATCCCGCTGACCAGGCTCCCACCAGCTGGTAGGGCTTACAGGTTGCTCGAGTGGCTACACCCCCGATTGGATCCCACAGCCAAGGCTCTCTCTATCTGGTAGGGTCAGCAGGTCACTCGGGGTGGTGGGAGGTGGTGAAAGAAGGAAAAGTTTGGCTGAGCCCTCGATTGGATCCCGTTGACCAGGCTCCCACCAGCTGGCAGGGCCGACAGGTCGCTCGAGTGGCTACACCCCCGATTGGATCTGGCTGACTAGGCTCTCACTAGATGGCAGGGCCGACAGGTCGCTCGGGTTGTGGGTGGTTGTGAAAGAAAGAAAAGTTTTGCTAAGCCCTCGATTGGATCCTGATGACCAGGCTCCCACCAGCTGGCAGGGCCGGCAGGTCGCTTTCACGAACGTTTCACCTCACACGCACAATTCACATTGCGCTTTGCACGCATATCACGCATGTTGTGCCTTGCACGCACACCATGTGCATTGCGCTCCACGCACACACGACACACATTGCACTTTGTGTACTCGTCGCATGCACTTCATAATTGTGCACTCCACGCCCCATACATATTACGCCTAGCGCACGCTTTGCGCACGCTGCTCCAATTGTGCATGCCACTCCTAGCATACAAAACGCCCTTCACATATTCCACCCTTTGAACCTCTCGCGCAATTTGTCATGCATATGCCACTGTAAACCGTTACGCACCAAGACATGCTTCTTAGTAGAAGTCCCCGTCTTTCATTCGCTTCAGCTCGAAGCTGCAAGGACTTTGGGGGAAATTGATGGGGTACCCTTGAACGGATTTGACTGAACCACAAAGTCAGTAACCGCGGTCCAAGCCTCCAGTCGTGCTCGCGTAAATCCCTGTGCGCGGAGGCGTCTCACGCAAGCCCGTCCAGATGACCACAGAGCTTTGCGAGAGCGCCCCCGCTTAACCGCGCGCAGTAATGCGAACAGTTAGATCCGGCGCGTGTGCATTCTAGATCCCCACGCACGGTCAGGGTGCGCGCCTCCGCGCAATTCCCTCCTCCCCCGCGCGCGTGCACCTGCGTGCGTGCGCACCTGTACGCACGCCTATGCGCGCACATCCCTGGCAGGGTGGTGGGTTGGCAGCGTGCTTTTGCACGCTGCCTCGCTACTCTAGTTGGGATGAGGTCGCCCGACCTTCCTGCCTTCCCGACCGCCCGGATAGGGCGGCCGATTCTTCTTATGGGTAGGGCAGACCTGCATGGGGCACCCTCCAGCCTCTTTCTCCAGTGCCCAGGACTGGCAAACGATTCGGCCGTCCATCCTTCGCTACTGCCCCTAACAGGGGCGGACATTTTTCTCGCCCAAAACGGGCAGTCAAATGGCCCCCCGTCCTCTGCCAGACGTCACCTCTGTTAGGGGCGACATTTTTCTCGCCAAGAACGGGCGACCAAATGGCCGCCCTCCTCTGCCAGTCGCCGCCCCTATTAGGGGAGGCATTTTTCTCGCCCAGCTGCCGCTCAGATAGGGGCGACATTTTTCTCGCGCAGGACAAGCGACCGTCCTCTCCCAGTAGTCATGCTTATCAAGGGCGGCGTTTCTTTTGCCCAGGACAGGCGTCCGTTCGGCCAGTCGGCCTTCCGCTGGTGGCCGGTCGAGTTCCTCCGGTCAAACGTGGCCATCGCCGACCAAGAGTCTCCCCGCTGTTGACCGATGTTCGCCGTACGCTATACATTTTGTCCAACATCCGATCGCGTTCCCGCCATCATCGTCGTCGGTTACGTGGGTAACCACCCATGTAACCGCCTGCATGACCTCCCGTAGTGGGGGAAATGTGTAGCCAAAAATAGAATTGTGTTGCGTCTAGTAAAATTATTAAATAATATGCGCATAAATGTGTCGTGAAATCAGCCTATAAATAGCGATCATGGTGGTTATTGGCTGCAGATAGTCGTATAACCGCCATAACCACCCATGAAGCCTATAAATAGACTCTAGATCCTCCTTTATTCTTATTCTCCACTGAACCGGAAAATCTTCCTATGAATTTTCTCTTTCCTTCCATCTTCTTATTCTTCTTCATTTCCTTCTCCCTCTTTGAAGATCTTCAAGTACTACTTGAAGATCTCTTTCGTCTTTGAAGTCTCCTTCGAAGATCTTCATATTTTTCGCCTGGAAAATTCTTCTACGAATTTTCTCTCTCCTCTTCCTAGGGAATTTCTCCCTCCTCCACTTCTCTTCCTTGTGCACTCCCGCGTGCGCCGCCTCCTTGCGCGCTTTTAAGCACATTACATCCTCGCGCACTTTCGCACGCGCCTCTTCCTCGCGCGCTCCGCCTCCCAGTGTGCTCTCACACGCTCCACTTCTTCGCACACTCTCACACACATCTCTTCCTTTCTTACTCCCGCACGCTCAGCTTCCTTGCACGCTCCCGCGCGCTCCATCTCCTTGAGCGCTCTCGCGCACGCCTCTTCCTTGTGTGTCCCCACGCGCTCTGCCTCCCAGCACGCACTCGCGCACTCTCACTCTCATCGCTTCCTTGCGTGCTCTCGCGGGGCGCCTCTTTCTTGCACACTCTTGCACGCATCTTTTCCTTGCACGCTCCCACGCGCTCTCGTGTGTACGTCGTTCCCTTGCACGAGCCTCATCCCCCCGCGCTCTGCGCACTCCCCTCCAGTAAGCACTCAATGCGCTCACCACTAGCAAGCGCCCTGCTTGCTCTATACCAGCAAGCGCTCCGCGCGCTCTTCTCCAACAAACGTCTTACGCGCTCTCTACCAGTAAGCGCTCCGCGCACTCTCCTCCAACAAGTGCCCTGTGCGTTCTCCTCCAGCAAGCGCCACACATGCTCTCCTCCAGCAAGCGTTTTGCTTGCTCTCTGCCAACAAGCGCCTGACGTGCTCAAGAGCAAGTGCTCTATTCACGGATAAGACAACCGCACTACGTTTCTCCAAATGACAATCAGAGACAAGACACAGAGGATAAAGCGTACTGAGCACCTCCCCCCGAGCTTCAAGCCACAGACATCATAACGAGTGCAACAAGTTGCTCCCGCCTCCAAAAATTATAAGAGGACTCTAGCATACACGGAGCACATCGTTTCCCGCAACACACAAAAAAATAATTAGCTCTGTGAATGGTGGTCTGTCACCCTCCGAGCTCTCTCTCCCTCTCTCCCCAATAATTGTAACGAGAGGCGACCCGTCGCCCTCGAGTTCTTGAAAAAGTCCTACAACAACGCTCAGATCTAGTGGAGGTTTGGTCGACACAAATCCGGGCACGTGGTTTTTCACCCTGTTGACGGGGTTTTCTCGTCAAAAAATTGTCCGGTCAGTTTTTCTTTCTCTGTGACTGTGTGTGCCCGACCATTTCGCAAGCTAAGGCGATTTAAGTTAATTCGATCCGACCGACACTTCGAGTTTGACCTTGACCGCAGATAAAACTCACCAAACACTTTGTTCTTTCTCAAATGTTACCATAAACAAGAAAATATTTCTTTTTCAATAATAATTATTATTATACTGTAATCAACCTTTCATGTACCATTCCTTCTGTTTTCCCTCTCTTTGCCCTCATTCTTTCTCCCGCTCTGGGATTCATGAAACGGTAGGGTTTCTCAGTTCACTGAGCCAAACCTCCTCGACCGATCTTCCCTTCATGGTTTTCCGACGAATCGCCCGCCGAAACTTGTCCTTCTCCTCATGTCGCTTCTTCTCTTCCATCCTCAAAGACCGCTACGGCTTCGTCGCGCCTTCTATCCGCGTTCCAGAGAGCCGTAAACCCAGCCCCGCAGAATTCAATATGTACGAGAAGAAGAGGAAGAAGAAGGAGCCCTACCGCCCGCCTTCATCGCTCAACATGAATGGCAAGAAGGTCATTCACTCCGACCTTCCGTTCGACTTCCGATTCAGCTACACTGAGAGCAGCCCTGACACTAAGCCCATCGGGTTACGGGAGCCCAAATATTCTCCGTTTGGTCCTGGGCGGGTCGACCGTCCTTGGACCGGCGTCTGCGCTCCAGCGGTGGATCCCGCCCTGAGGTCAGTGGAAGGAGATGTCTCCAAAGACGCGGAAAAGAAAATGGAGGTGTGGGGACGGAGGAGGAAGATGATTCTAGGAGAGTCTCTTACGCCAGAAGAAAGGTCATCTCTTATAGAGAAGTGCCAGAAGCACCGGTCTAAGCGGCAAGTTAATCTGGGTAACTTTTTTTAATTGGGGATTGTATTTCCTTGCTGAATCAGGGGCTTCTTATGATTAATGTTTTGTTTTGTTACGGGAGGAAGATAAAGTTGGTAATTTATTGACACAATTCACAGTCACTTGAATTTTTTTTGAAGTGCTTGTATTTCTGTATTAACTTCCGGAGATCTTGACTATGCTGTTTAAAGGGAAACGCATGAGAGAGAAAATCACCCAAAATTTTATATATTTCAAAAAATAAGAGTACATACACTTATATAGAGGGAGAAAGAGGGAGAGACTTCTACATGTACAATGTGAGACTAAATAAACTATACATGGGCCAATACACATGAGCCTCTTCTACTGGACTAATTTATTTTATCTTTAACACTTCCCCGCAAGCTGAAGCGTACAAGTCATAAACGCCAAGCTTGGATAAGAACTGATAGTACAAAGTCCGAGAGAGAGCTTTGGTGAAAATATCAGCGACTTGACTGGATGCCGAAACATGTTCCAACACTATCTTCTTTGATTGAACCTTTTCCCGAATGAAGTGACAGTCAACTTCAATATGCTTTGTGCGCTTATGAAATACCGGGTTCTCGGCAATATGTATAGCTGCTTGACTGTCGCAGAGCAGAGTAACAGGAGAGAAGAGTTTGAGACCCATATCACTGAGGAGACCCTCAAGCCAGGTGACCTCAGATACGACCGCCGCCATAGCACGGTACTCAGCCTCAGCAGATGAACGAGCAATAACAATCTGTTTCTTGCTACGCTAGGTAATAAGATGTCCACCGAGGTAGGTGCAAAAATCAGTTGTGGAGCGTCTATCATCAAGAGACCCTGCGTAATCAGCATCAGAGTACGCAACAAGAAATAAGGAAGTCGATGGTTTATAAACAAGTCATTGTCCAGGAGCCTTCTTTAAATATCTGAGAATCCGCTCGACGGCGTGGAGATGAGAAGTCCGAGCAGTATGCATAAATCGACTCACAACTCCAACAGCAAATGAGATATCAGGTCGTGTAACTGTGAGATAGATTAGTTTTTCCACCAAGCGTCGATAATACTCTGGATTGGTAAAAACATGGTCATTTCCAGAGTCATGTGCATACAACTTATGATTCATATCCATCAGAGTGTCTGTAGGTTTGGATCCAGAATAGCCCGCACTTTGTAGAAGATCAATGCAATATTTCCGTTGAGATAGGACCAGACTATCGGGTCTTCTTGCGACCTCAAGTCCAAGAAAGTATCGCAGATTACCCAGATCTTTCGTTTGGAAGACGGAGTTCAGATGTTGTTTGATATTCTGGATCCCGATGGTGTTGTTGCCCTTGATCAGAATGTCATCCACATAGACAAGAAGAAGAACAATCCCTGTTGCTTGATGACGAGTAAAGAGAGAGAAATCAGCAGAGCTCCGAGTGAATCTCATCTCGCGAACCACTTTACTGAACTTATCAAACCAGGCGCGAGGGGATTGTTTGAAACCATATATAGACTTCCTGAGATGACATACACAAGACTCCCCCGTGGTCTCAAACCCAGGTGGTTGGTGCATATACACAGTCTCTTGGAGATCGCCATTGAGAAAGACATTTTTGATGTCTATTTGATGAAGGGGCCATTAGCGATGCACAACAAGAGAGATCAGAACCGAACAGTATTTAGTTTTGCTACCAGAGAGAAGGTTTCATCATAGTCGATGCCATGTTGTTGAGTGACGTCTCTGGCCACAAGACGAGCTTTGAGACGATCAACTGTGCCATCAGGAGCATGCTTGATTGTAAAGACCCATTTGTAACTAACACAATACTGATCAGGAGGGAGAGGAATAAGATCCCAAGTCTGGTTAGCCCAAAGGGCTGTCATCTCTTCGTCCATGGCCGCACGCCAACCCGGATGTTGGAGAGCTTCCTACAAAGAGTTAGAAAGGGAAATAGTGGAGAGAGAGGGCAAAAGTGCGAAGAGGTGGAGAGAGGCGATGGAGGGATACATAATTTCCCATGGGATGAGCCGTCAAGGGGGGTGCTAGATCGTCAGTGCGCAGAAGATCACCAGTAGAAGAGGGCTGCTGTCGAGCTGCTATCCGAGATGAGCGTCAAGTGTAGACACGAGGCAGTGGAGGAGGAGGGAGAGGTGGTGAGGCTGGCACTGGAGGAGGGAGAGGTATTGGAGGCACAGATGTGACGGGGACAGTCGGACGAGGAATAGTGGGCCGAGGTGGTAGAGCGGAGGTGTGGGAAAATAAACTTTCATCTTCATTAAAGGTGACATCAGCGGAGACGAGTACCTTGTTGACTATGAGAGAGTAGCAAACATACCCCTTTTGAGTACGGGAGTAGCCAACAAAGATACATTTGGTGGCACGAGCAGCAAGTTTGTCACTTGGTGGTCCAAGAGAGTGAACATAGCATGTACAACCAAATGTACGAGGCGTGAGAGAGAATGAGGACTTGAAAGGAAATAGGAGACCGAACGGAGAATCAAAGTTAAGCATGGAAGGAAAGCATGTGATTAATGAGGTAGCAAGCAGTAAAGACAACAAAGTTCCAATATTCGGCGGGAACCTTCATTTGTAGTATGAGTGATCGAGTGACATCAAGAAGATGATGATTCTTCCGCTCGGCCACACCGTTTTGTTGGGGGGGTGTACGCACACGAGGTTTGATGAATTATCCCAAATTCGGTGCATAAATTTGAGAAGCTGCGACCAGTATATTCACGAGCATTGTCTGTGCGAATCGTTTGTATTGTAGTAGTAAATTGCGTACGTATTTCAACAATAAAGGCACGAAAGACAAAAGTCAGTTCCGTACGATTACGAAGTAGATAAAGCCATGTGAGGCGTGAATAGTCATCAATAAACGTTACAGAGTACCGATAACTAAAAATACTGGGAACTCTATAAGGACTCCAGATATCAGAATGAACTAAAGAGAACGGTGTACTACTCCGATTACAAGTAGGGGGAAAGAAACACGTTGCTGTTTGCCAAAGATACATGATTCACAAGAAAACTCTCGTAGAGAAACATCAGGAAGTGCCTTCTTGAGAATCTGAAGAGGAGCATGACCAAGACGCCGATGCCAGTTGACGGAGGGAACATCAAAGAGGGAAGTGGGAAGAACATCCAGGAGATAAAGCTCGTTTGACAGCCGTCCTCTACCAATGATAGTCTGTGTTCGACGATCCTGCATGACAAAAGAAGAGGGAGAAAAGATTAGACATCAATCAAGATCGTGAACAAGCCTACTAACAGACAGTAGGTTGAAGGGAGATCCCGGAACATGAAAAACCGAGGTTAATGAGAGAGTAGGAGTAAGTTGTAGATCAGCAGCTCCAGACACCGGAGTAGTGTCGCCATTTGCCACAGTGATAAACTTGGGATACTCAGTGTGCATGTACTGAGGAGGTTTCTGAGAAGTAATGCGATGAGTTGCTCCAGAATCCAAGATCCATTGAGAGCTGTAGGAGAGACAGGAGATACCTTCAGTAGAGAAGGAAGCAACGGAGCCAAATGAATGGTTAACCACGCCTTGGAGCTGCAGTATCTGTAGGCGGAGTTCATTGATATCCTTCTGAGCAGTCGAAGGGGGCTCGGTGGAAGAAGAACCGGTAAGAACAACAACAACAGTAGTAGCAGTAAGATGAGGAGACAAACCATGTTTGCGGTAGCAGGTAGTTTCAAGGTGTCCATCACGACCACAGTAGGTACACTTGAGAGTAGAATGCCCAGCACGTCCCCGACCACGAGACGTGAAACGGCCTCCCCGAGTAGAAGAGCCTCGGCCAGAGGGAGCAGGAGTATGGAGTAGGGGTTGCTGGAGCAGAGCCGGAGAGAAAATGGCTGGAGCTTCGAGAGGTGGTGTAACTCTGAGCACCATTGAGCAAACATCAGACAAAGAGGGTATAGTAGAAGAGGAGAGAATCTGGGCCCGGACGCTGTGAAAATGACTAGGAACACGAGACATCAACATAGCGATCCCAACAGCCTCCTGTGCCCGTTGAGTTGCAAGGTCTGTAGAGGGAGGTAGGTGTTGTATCCAGGCCTCGACCAGGGTCCTGGCCTCGCCGGTGGTTCCAGGATCCAGTGATTGAAGAGCGGAGATAATGCCATAAAGGTGTTGTAAGCTATTCTTGTCAGAGTAGAGAGAGTGCAATTCATCCCACATTTCCTTAGTCGTTTCGTAATACATAGTCATGCGGTATCGGCTCTGTGTCCATAGAGTTAAACATCCAAGATTGGACCCGACCGTCATCGCGAAGCCATTCATTAGAAGGGTCATCAGGTTTGACCCGAGTAAGGTGAGCGAGCAGACCCTTTGTCTGTAGAACACGATGAACGGAATGAACCCATTCGACAAAGTTGGCCTTTCCACTGAGAGAGATAGTGGTGATGCGAAGTTCATCACGAACCTCGGGAGGCTGGGCAACAACACGAGAGGATAGGGAGGGGTAGCCACTGTTGAGTCAGTAGATGTCATGACGGATAGCCGAACTAGACCGCGCGGCTAACAACAGAGAGCAACAGATTGAAGCATGCCAGGCGGCTAGCAACTGAGAACAACAAACTGAAGCAGCATAGAGCAGACCGCGAGTAGAACAAGCTGCAGACTAGAGCAGGAGATCGCAAGGGAGAAGCAGGGTGAGCTACTTGGAGCAGTCCGCAACGAGCTGACCAGAATGTCGCAAGCAAGAAGAGCTAGGCGGGAAGAGAAGCAACCGCACGGTCTCGGTGAACACACCAGCGGCAAGAGGCCGCGACCAAGATGCGTAGCCCGCGACGGGAAGAGAACAGGCCACGACGACCAGAAATAGACCGCAACGAGAAGGAGCAAGGAGCTAGGAAGAGCAGGCCGCAACGACTAGGAGCAGGTCGCGACGACTAGGTGCAGGTCGCGACGACTAGGTGCAGGTCGCGGCGACTGGAGGCAGGTCGCGGCGAATAAAAGAAGGTGGCGGCGACTTGAAGGGTGGGGCAATGAGAAGCAGGTCGTGGAGAGAAGCAGGGAGCGGCGACTTGAAGCAGGTCACGGTGAGAAGCAGGGCGCGACGACTTGAAGCAGGTCGTGGCGAGAAGCAGGGCGCGACGACTTGAAGCTGGTCGCGACGAGAAGGCAATAGCTCGTGGACCCCACGAGTCAGAGAGAGAAGGCTATAAGAAACCGGGGGGGAGGTGGAACCATGGAGAGAAGAGGAAGCAGGTAAGAACTAGCACTCCACAACAGCCAGACGGCTAGGAATTGACAGTCTGCGGTTTAGAGAGAAGGAGGGTAGGAATAGGCAGTCCGCAGGGGAGTAGAAGTGGCGGATAGAAGCCGGAGACCGCAGGAAGGGACGATTTCCTCTGATACCATGTAGAAAGAGAAACACAGGAGAGAGAAAATCACTCAAAATTTTATATATTTCAAAAAATAAGAGTACATACACTTATATAGAGGGAGAAAGAGGGAGAGACTTCTACATGTACAATGTGAGACTAAATAAACTATACATGGGCCAATACACATGGACCTCTCTTAGGCTCCGTTTGGGAGGACTTATTTTCACCGGTCAAGCGGTTACGATCACATGAATTGGACCATAATTAAGGTCCAGTTCATGCGGTCGTAACCGCTTGACCGGTGAAAATAAGTTCTCCCAAACAGAGCCTTAATGGGCTAATTTATTTTATCTTTAACAATAATAATTATACATGAGGAATTTCTGAAGTCATCATTTCACATGAATATATAAAGGTGATAATGTGATATATACTTTCTTTATACTGAGATATTTGCTACTTTGAATGGATGTTAAGGATAATCAAATACAAAAAAAGAAGAAACAACACATAATCACACAATGACACAATGATAGAAGAACATATATGGTTCACCTCAAAGATAGAGTGCAAAGAGAAATGTGTCTACCAATTTCCCACTACTTAAATCCTACAGTTAACTGAGGTTATGTAACACCTTGAAATGCAAATGAATTTCCCGAAGATATTTTTGACTGAAATTTTTCAAAAAAACTTGAAAAGTAAATACAATCTAATATATACCATTTCTGATTAGGGGCCCGCACATGGGAATTTTACCGTCCCTCAATGTTGAAATCGGAACTCGATTCCTAGAGGAGTTCGGACCCAAGGGGCTTCTTGGAACTAAGAGAAAGACCCTGAGATGCAATGAGGAGGTCCCGCCACACACCCAGAAGATCTAAGAGAACTTCCCCTCTCAAGCCCAGGCTGAGCTGGGCACCTTGGAGGGCTTGTGATACCAACCCAAGTAATCTAGAGGAGGAAGAGACTAAGAAAAAGGATCTCCTCCCAAGGTGCCTTAGGGGTCTATTTATAGTTTTCCAAGCTTGGTCTGCCAATAGCGCAATCCCGCCTTTCGGAGGAGTTACTAGCGGGCCAACAAGAGCATCCTGGAATTGGCGAGTGCTCGGTGAAGCTGGGACTCGCCACTCGCTCTGAACCTGGAACTCGCCCCTAGGGGGATGCACTCGCCCCAGGGAGCCTAGACTCGCCTCAGGGAGCCTGGACTCGCCCTTGGGGGGCTGTGTAACGTCCCCATCCGTCATATAGCATATAACAGAAGGTCCGACCGGGGCCCGATGCCATATACTACGGACAGACCAAGGAGTTACTAAATTGAAACCATCATCTAATAATACGTATCCTAACACAGAGTGCATTCTAGCGGAAGTAATTTAAAGGTTATAAATAGAACCCAACAACAACATGGATGTCCACTAGCACAACTAGGAATGAATAACAAATACACAAAGAAGTCTTGTCCTTAAGGCCTTACAAGGTTTACTCAAATTAAACTGTCTTGCATACATCGGCACGCAGGCCGACCACACATGAGTAATAAATAAACAAAACGGGCAATTCGCTTTGGCCTTCGAGGGCCAGCTTAGCTATCCTGGGCTTCAGCCTGCTATATCCCGCTTGACTCAGCTGCACCTGCAAGCAACATTCCACCGCAACGGTGGCAAACAAAAACAACGGTCAGCATTAGCTGACCAAATTATAACGACCCCACCCCTAACTCGGGGTGGCGGTGCTCCTTCCCTGCAGACATTAGTATAAACATAATATGACAATAGGAACATGCAACTTAAGCACCATTCGCCACAGACGTTGGCACAAACACCCAACACCCCGTGCTCTCAGGGCACATTCTTGATGAACAGGACCACAAGGGTCACACCTCCGTTCTCTGCGACGGTTACCAACGTTTGAGCATTCAAGTCTTTTAGGGCCAAAGCCAAAGACAACGCCCCTATGACTACAACATAGTCATGGTGGTTTAAAATCGACACTATGACTCACTCCAAGTCGATCGACATAGGGTTGGGTGCAGTTCAACTATTTCCCGGTGCTCAAATCGTAGGACACATCAAGCCACGACGCGGGTCAGCATCCCCTTTCCCATCCGTACGATTCATAACACTGTTATAATCCTAGGCTAGCACTCACGACTACCAAAGCTGAGCAAATTAAGCTCACACCCACAAACTTGGCCCCCATGTCTCATAGAGACAGGCCTCACAACATTAGCCCTCAAGTCCCCACGAGACAAGCTTCTCAATAAATAATACAACGCTCACAGGGAGTTACCGCCGGCGGTAGCACTACCGCCGCGCGGTAGGGGTAAGACTATCTCTTCTTCCCCTTAAACGGGTGTTTTCCTGGAGACTACCCCCAGTACTTTCAACGCAGTCAATTGCACACCCCGTGACCCCAAAATTTACGCGATAACCACGAAATCTTCTCCGACATACAAAGCATACAAACATCACCAATCCAGACCAACCCGTCCGGATGTGCTTCACACAACATGCATATTCCGTACTTCGATTCCGGATCTAAATGCAAAACTAACGGGGATACACGGATCTACCCGTCGGGAGAACCACATCCACGTGTTCGTGGAGTGTCTACCCTCTAATGCCAAAAGAAAGGATTCACATGTCCATGGAAGAGGATCGTTACCCTTAAAGTCCTCTTTGGCGCCATGAGAGAAATCTAGACTGTTGAAATTGACTGCTCTGGCCTTGCTTCCATAGATCCGAACTCGCTTTGTGAATCCAAACTCCGAATCTCAAACGGCGGCGTAAACTCTCCTTTCCGGCGCTGCTGCTCCTCTTCCAGAAATCCAGGCCAAATTCTCAAGTCCAAAGGGAATGAAGTGAAACGGCCAAACCAGAGCTTTAAACCAAGCTACCGCCGCGCGGTACCTAACTACCACCGCGCGGTACCGTTATTCAACGTCTCATTTCGCGTGCAACCGCCCAAGCCCTCCAATCACAGGCGGACACGTGGCCACACAGTTACGGTATTTGCTATCGCCACGCTATAGGTAAATACCGCCAAGCGGTACCCGGCGCCGGTTACGAAACGATCACTCACGCTAACGCGGCGCGCTAGCTGCTACCGCCGCACGGTAACCTCCTGAGAGCTCTGTCAATTTAATTGACCCTGCTACCGCCAGCGATGATACTACCGCCGGGCGGTAGCTCAACTCGACGCTCTCAACGCCTGACACTACCGCCGCGCGGTATCAGCATACCGCCGCGCGGTAACCCTTTTTCCTGCCTACAGAACTTTGGGGTGTTACAAATCTCCCCACTTAAAGAATTTCGTCCCGAAATTATGCATTGCAGGAAAAAAATAATTTAAAGAAGTCATAATATTTACAACGTGTACCTCAGCCGAATAATTCGGGGAACTCCGACCTCATGGTTTGCTCTCGCTCCCATGATAGTTTCTCTCTGCCACAGTTGTCCCATCGGACCTTGACCATCCTGATTTCCTTGTTATGAAGTCGCTTGACATCTACATCCTCAATGCGAATAGGTTTGACCTTCGTTGTCAACCCACCATCCACCGGTACTTGATCTGCAGCAATCACTAGCGTAGGCTCTTGCACTGCCTTCCGCAACACCGATATGTGGAATACGTCATGTAGACTACCCAGTTCCGTGGATAGTTTCAACCGGTAGGCGGCTTCGCCAACACGCTCCAGTATCTCAAATGGTCCAAGGTATCTTAGACTCAGCTTTTTCAGCCGTCGTATCCTTGACATACCTTTCAACGGCTTGATCTTCAAATATACCCAATCGCCCACGACGAACTCGACGTTCCTGTGCTTGGCGTTATAGTATTTAGCCTGCCTATCTTGTGCAATCAACAATCGCTCTCGGATTGTTCGCACAATCGAAGTCGCATCTTCGAGATCCTTCCGCTTATACAACTTGGACTCGCCAGTCTCCAACCATGATAACGGAGTACGACACTTTTTACCCTATAGGGCCTCGAAGGGCGCCATTTGAATACTCGCTTGGTAGCTATTGTTGTACGCGAACTCAATCATATATAGGTGATCCTCCCACCTTTTTCCGAAATCTAAGGCACACATGCGAAGCATGTCCTCCATCATCCTGTTGACTCTCTTAGTTTGACCATCCGTCTGCGGATGAAAGACTTTACTGAACTTCAGCTTGACCCCCAACAGTTGATGCACCAACCTCCAGTCGTTAGACGTGAAACGCCCATCTCGGTCACTCACGACGCTACGGGGCACACTGTACAGTCGTACAGTATTCTCTACATACAACTTTACTAGCTTTTCCGCCGAATCGTCCTTCCTATTCGGGATGAAGTGCGACACTTTCGTCAAACGATCTACGATCACCCAGATGATGTCGTTTCCCTTCTGCGATCTCGGCAAACCATGCACGAAATCCATGGATATATCGTCGAACTTCCACTCCGATATAGCCAAAGACTTCAAGAATCCTCCGGGCTTCTGACATTCAGCCTTCACTAAAGCACAAGTTTGACACTTAGCCACATACATCGTCATGTCCTTTTTCAGTTCTGGCCACCAGAACAGCTTTTTCATGTCTTTGTACATCTTTGTGCTCTCCGGGTGTATTGAGTACTTGGTGTAATGAGCCTCGTTCATCAACTCCTCCCGTATATTACCCACTCTTGGGACGCACAAACGACTGTCCTTCCACAACAGTCCATTATCAATCTTAAACTGGGCATTTGACCCTTCCAAAGACTCAGTCATGTAGCGTTTCATGCTGTCGTCCAAATCCAAAGCCTGCCGAATCCGATCGGCGAGGTTATACTGCACCTCAATCCAACTCAAACGTGGTTCAACACTGGACCTCCTATCAACACAAGAGATCTCTAAGGCCTCCAAATCTCGAACGAGACGCTCATCATGCATCATTAACCAATTGGCCTTCACGGGAGCTCTGCGACTTAACGCGTCCGCAACCGCATTACCTTTGCCGGGAACATAATGTATCTTGAAGGTGTAGTCCCCAAGGAACTCCATCCACCTTCTCTGACGCATGTTTAGGTCTTTCTGATCCAACGGATACTTCAAGCTCTTATGATCTGTGTAAATGTCGACCTTCACGCCGTACAAATAGTGCCTCCAGAGCTTCAACGCGAATATCACAGCCGCTAATTCCAAGTCATGGACCGGATAATTCCTCTCATGCACCTTCAACTTGCGCGAACCATAAGCTATTACTTTCCCGTGATATAACAAAACGCATCCTAAGCCGCTGCCTGAAGCGTCACTATAGATCTCAAAGCCTTTTGTCCCACATGGCGAGCATAGAATAAGCACCGTGGTCAGATGATTTTTCAGTTCTTCGAAAGTTTGCGCGCACGCCGACGACCAAACAAACTTCTAGTCCTTCCTCGTTAGGGCCGTAAGAGGTACGCTATCCGCGAGAAGTTCTCCACGAAGCGCCTGTAGTAGCCGGCAAGCCCCAGAAAACTCTGGACTTCCGCCACAGAAGACAACACGGGCCACTCCCATATTGCAACAACCTTTGTCGGATCCACCGTGATACCCTCACCACTGACAATATGACTAAGGAACGCCACCGAAGATAGCCAAAACTCACTTTTAGAGAACTTGACATACAACTGATTACTCCTCAAGGTCTCTAGAATAATATGCAAGTGCTCCATATGATTATCCTCGGATTGGGAGTATACCAGGATATCATCGATGAACACTATCACGAACCGATCCAAATACTCCTTAAACGTCCTGTTCATTAGGTTCATAAACACCGATGGCGCATTCGTCAGCCCGAAAGGCATGACAGTGAACTCATAATGCCCATATCGTGTACTGAACGCCGTCTTGGAAATATCACTTTCCCTGATTCTCAGTTGATAATAACCAGATTTCAAGTCTAACTTCGAATACACAGTCGACCCAACTAGCTGGTCGAACAGATCATCGATCCTCGGAATCAGGTACTTGTTCTTCTCTGTTAGCTTATTGAGTTCCCGATAATCGATACACAGTCGCAGACTTCCATCCTTCTTCTTCACGAAGAGGACCGGGGCGCTCCAAGGTGACAAACTTGGACGCACAAACCCCTGCTCTATCAATTCTTGAAGCTGCGCCTTCAATTCCGCCATCTTTCTCGGTGCTAAGCGGTAAGGAGACCGCGACACCGGCTTGGCACCAGGCACCAACTCAATGGTGAACTCGATCTCTCTCTGAGGTGGGGCTCCAGGGAGACTTTCGGGGAAAACGTCGGCAAACTCCGACACCATTGGAATACTGGCCAAGTCAAGCTTAGGCTTCTTAGCCTCAAGTAGAGTGAAGAACAGCTCCGCAACCTCACGAACTGCTTTAACCACTTGGAGAGCAGACACCATCGTCTTGCTCGGACCCTTCATACCAGAGAAAGTAGTTTCTTGGTTGGTATTCATCCCTAGTTTAACAATCTTCGAACTACAATCAATGAACGCATATTGCTCCGAGAGTCAATCCATGCCAAAGATCACGTCAAACTCTGCTATCAGTTGTAGTGATGCTTCCAAGTCAAAAGCTTGACTTCCTATCAGCACTTTAACGCAACAAACTCTATCTGCGCGCATCGAACATCCGTTAGGTAGCAACACATCCAACCTATCCTTCGCCGCCGAAGTAGGCACTCCGATACGAGCTACGAAGTCCTTGGATAGAAAGGAATGTGAAACCCCTTTATCAAACAACGCTTGAGCCGGACAGTCCATAATTACGACAAATCCTAAAACACGACAGTCATACAACTAAAGCAAAAGGCGTAAGGTATAGAAAGCACTAAAGCTAAAACCTAACACATACCCGTCACCATATCGCCTTGCTTGACAACCTCTTGCTGGCCAAGGTTGTAGACTTTCGGTTGGGTTGGAGTCTGAAGAGATGCGGTTGACTCTACCGCCTTCCCCTTTTCAGCATAGGACGCTCCTGCCTTCTTGCCCGATTTGCCACTCCAACAGTCGCGGGCTATATGCCCCGACTTAAAATCCACACTATGACTGAGTCACGGTGGCTTAAAATCCACACTATGACTCACTCCAAGTCGATCGACATAGGGTTGGGTGCAGTTCAGCTATTTTCCGGTGCTCAAATCGTCGGGCGAAAGCCACGACGCGGGTCAGTATCCCCTTTCTCATCCGTACGATTCATAACACTGTTATGATCCTAGGATAGCACTCACGACCACTAAAGCTGTGCAAATTAAGCTCACGCCCACAAACTTGGCCCCCAGGTCTCAGAGAGACAGGCCTCACAACATTAGCCCTCAAGTCCCCACGAGACATGCTTCTCAACAAATAATACAACGCTCACAGGGAGCTACCGCCGGCGGTAGCACTACCGCCGCGCGGTAGGGGTAAGACTATCGCTTCTTCCCCTTAAACAGGTGTTTTCTTGGAGACTACCCCCAGTACTCTCAACGCAGTCAACTGCACACCTCGTGACCACAAAATCTACGCGATAACCACGAAGTCTTCTCCGACATACAAAGCATAGAAACATCACCAATCCAGACCAACCCGTCCGGATGAGCTTCACACAACATGCTTATTCCGTACTTCGATTCTGGATCTAAATGCAAAACTAACGAGGATACACGGATCTACCCGCCGGGAGAACCACATTCACGTGTTCGTGGAGTGTCTACCCTTTAATGCCAAAAGAAAGGACTTCACATGTCAAAGGAAGAGGATCGTTATCCTTAAATTCCTTTTTGGCGCCATGGGGAAATCTAGACGGTTGAAATCGACCGCTCCGGCCTTGCCTCCGTAGATCCGAACTCGCTTTGCGAATTCGAACTCCGAATCTCAAACGGCGGCGTAAACTCTCCTTTCCGGCGCTGCTGCTCTTCCTCCAGAAATCCAGGCCAAGTTCTCAACTCCAAAGGGAATGAAGTGAAACGGCCAAACCAGAGCTTTAAACCAAGCTACCGTCACGCGGTACCTAACTACCGACGCACGGTACCGTTATTCAACTCCTCATTTCGCGTGCAACCGCCCAAGCCCTCCAATCACAGGCCGACACATGACCACGCAGTTACGGAATTTGCTATCGCCACGCGATAGGTAAATACCGCCAAGCGGTACCCGGCGCCGGTTACGAAACGATCACTCACGCTAACGTCGCGCGCTAGCTGTTACCGCCGCGCGGTAACCTCCCGAGAGCTCTGTCAATTTAATTGACCCTGCTACCGCCAACGATGATACTACCGCCGGGCGGTAGCTCAACTCGACGCTCTCAACGCCTGACACTACCGCCGCGCAGTATCAGCCTACCGCCGCGCGGTAACCCTTTTTCCTGCCTACAGAACTTTGGGGTGTTAAAGGCTGCACTCGCCCCTAGGAGCTTGGACTCTCCCTTGGGGGGCTGCACTCGCCCCAGGGAGCCTGGATCTCGCCCATGGGAGGTGACTTCTTCTGCACTCGTCCCAAGTGGGCCCGAATCTCTAGACCATCATCAGTCACTTCTGATCTCGACGAATTACGGGTTATACACTCAATTTTCCACGGCTCATATCCGGGTAGTGAGATCCTCAACAATATGCTTATAGGGGACATAGACTGAAATGTGATTAACATAACTCACTTCATACAAATTACGTTTCAAGAAATCTCAACATGTGTCTTAAAGTTCAGAAAGACTTTTTTTTAAAATTTATTTTTTAAACATTTAAGGATTTTGCTGCATATCAGAGATAAGAAAAGTTGGTATCATGTTAGCAAGATATTTTTAAATTAGTTATTATATCAAGCTTCTCTTGTATGTATACCGCCTGTCTATAGAAATTCATTACCAAAATTCTTAATTGTGATGCGATTTTTGTTTTGGTCTTGTGAGTTATGACATTGCAATCCCAATTTTGATAGGAAACCATTTAAAGATGATCTTTCTAGGGACTATCAGTGCTTTCTGGTAGGTATATGCCATTGTTTTTTTTTTTTCAACTTATGGCTTATGGAATAGCTGTCAGATGAACAAATTATAGTTCTTGGGATCTTCTCCATAGTCCAAAATAATTTTCAATATCAAATTGATAAAAAAAATTAAGTTAGAATAAACTAATTATTTGCAAATACTAGTTATTTTTTGTATTTTTTTACATTGAATAAAAAAAACTTAGGAGATACTCATGTCATTGAAGGTTTTCCAGATGAAACGGATCATTTGCTGTTTTTGGCTGATAAAGCACCACATGTACAATAGAGAATAAGACATAATTTTATAGAAGCCATTTCATACTTCTTGAGTTTGTCAAAGACATCGTAAATAAATTTGTTACAAAGATAGACAAAGTTTACTTCCTTGATTTATAAGGTAACCTTTGTAGAAACCTTAGCCACAACATATGATCCAATTACACATGTGTACCTCATAACTAAAAATAGGGGTATTATAAAGCCTTACGCTACTCTGAAATAATTCATTAAATATTGTAAAGATATGATCTCTATTGAAGTAGAAGCTCATCATCGACCTTCACCTCATCATTTGAGTTTATTTGACTCCTTGTAGTTTATTATTATCTTATTTATGATTGTCTTTATACTTGGCTTTTTATTGACTTGACTTGTACTTGTTTGTCCCAATTCTATCATGGACCAAGTATGGTCTAAACTAGACAGTTTAAATTGTACGTTTTGTAACTCTACATTTACTAGGTTGAAGCCAAGGACATGCAGCTATACAAAAGACAAAACAAAATCCAAGTTCATACCCATCCCTTCTCACAATTTTTCAGGAATACATAACAACCTTTAGATTTTCTACAAACTCCAACTGACCACCCTTTTTAGACTCTTCCATCATGTCGTAGATTCGAGAAATATGCCCTCTGTTTGTGACAAGTCTGGCGGATGAAAGAGCTGATGATCGAGTAGAACTGTTTAAATAGAACTCTTTTAGAAGCTCTTTTAAAAAAGCTATTGCTGTTTGGATACCTTTTAGTGATAGAATTGATTTTCTTCTCCAAAGTCCTCTGCCTCGTTCTCGCCCTCAACTGAAGAGATGGCCGGTGCAACCCACTAGACATGCAGATTTTGACCTTGGCATTGACTCTGTTGCCGGTGACAGCATCCGAAGCAGGGGATAAGTCTTCTTTGTTCTGGGAAGAGCTTGAAACATAGATAAATTGTTTAATGGCTGATTTGGACATGGTGAGGAGCCACTGGCCGAGCAGATCCCGGAGATCGAAGAAATTGCGCGCGACGTCGAGGGAGAGCCTCATCCTCCGGTCCCGTGTCCCCTGTGTCGTGCATATCTTGCTGTTATGGTCCTTTCTCGATGATCCAGTGACGAGAGAGCATCTGAGCAGAGTCGGAGAGATCCCGTACTGCTGGACGGCGGCGGCTCATGGACGACGACGACAGTGGCTCATGGACGACGGCGGCAGTGGCTCATGGATGACGATGACGGCTCCTGCCGGCTAGAGAAGTGGCCTCACGCGGAAATGAAGGCGGGATCGGGATTGAACGCGGCAAGTCCGCAGGGCACGAGAATTTTAGGGATTTTTTTAGGGGACAGGAAGTGATTTTTAGGGAGCTAAACGCGGGGGGTCCCCGACTTTCTAAAAATCAACTCTGGAAGGATTTTTAGGAAAACGATTTTGAGAGAGCTACCCGCCCAAACAACCTAAAAGCAGCTCTGGCGGCTAGAATAGAGATTTTTCAGCCGCCAGAGCTACGCCAAACAGAGCCATGATCTTTCAGGAACAACAACCCACACAATAGTCTCATTGCAATAACCGCCACTCTGACACTATAGACATGGATTAAGATTCTAATTATCAATGGTTGTTCATTCTTTTACAATATAACCATTTGTATTATATAAGTAGTCCCATTACAATTATAAATAACAAATGGAAAGAATAAATAACATGAATTTCCATAGATATTAGCACAAATTTCGAGTCCTCTTTAATATGTGTCCTAAAAAGTAGTCAGCAGAAGTGCAAGCAAGAGTACTCATTAAGATGACCTCAACCCCTTGTGAATAATCATACTTGACACTTGTTCGGCAAGCTCAAGTGATAAAATCCTCGTCAGACCCATTTTTGTTAAGCGAGCTCAAGCTCAATTTATCACGACTTCTGTTCTTTGTCATGTAAGCATACTCTGTCATCTGGGTAGTGCAAATATATGTTGACCGCAACAAGTATTAAATCATCTCCCCTTTGAGTTCTCAGTAACCCCAAGATATATTTTCTAATTATAAGTCTTCCCATATGATGGATGCCTCCAGGAGGAGAGCTTATAATCATGTGTTATGTGCTTTCCCCTTAGGTCTTTGACAAACATCGTCCCTATGCACTATCTTCTTAACATCTTCCTTCGTTTCCGACAGTAGTAACATGTTACCTCTGATTAAGTTTTCTCGGTCACTATTGTGGCGCCAATTTTCATCATGTAATTTACAAGTTACTTTTTCTTTTTAGCAGGTGCGAGGGATGCACCAGTCTCTTTCATAAAAAAATATCGATAGACAAGATAAGTGTCCACGACTTGTTTCTTATGCGGCTTTTCCCGCATTTTATTAAATCTCGGTCTCCCTAGTAAAGTTCTTTCATGTATTCCAATTCGACCACCTATTTGCTTATATTAGTCTATAACATGAATCTACAAAGCGCATAATCAATTTTGTCGTGGACTTCAACTTTTACACGAGTTTGTAAAGGAACTTATATTGAAGGTTACACCATCTCACATGGATATTATTTTGATGTGCCTTTGGGTATTCAAGTACTTGGGAAACTCGTGATCTAAATATAGTACGAACTATTTGTTGTCCGGGTAATGCTTCCATTGTTTAAGTGCTCGCACGATAATTTTGAACTCCCTGTCATAGGTTCATCGCTTCCTTTGTGCATCACTCAACTTATCGATAAACGAAGCTACATGTCACCTCTGTCGCGACAACACAACACCAACGACGAATTCGTTGATATCATATCCCACCGGCAATAGTTTGTTAAAGTTAGGGAGTGATAGTACCATGACAGTACATAAATATTCTGTTATGTTCATATTTGCAGCCATGTGACCCCCCACCCACCCACACATACATGCGTTGGAACCATCAGAGTGCGCAAATGAAAGTCGCCGTGATTCCTGGTGGAATATAATATTTTGTAATTAATTAGTAAATATTAATTAGTGATTATTAATTAATATTGATTAATTAAAGGCTTGAGTGTTTTGTTGTAATTAATTGTATTAATTAAGGTAATTTTCCTATGATGTATTGACCTCCCTAATCTATATAAGGGGGAGGGGTATGAGGTTAAATATCTTCTGGGATCTCTTAATTTTTGGCTCTCTCATGAGAGAAGCTCTTTGGAGGACCAAGCCTCTAAGAGTTGGTCGAGGCTTGCCTTCGTATTTTATCTCATGTTTGTTTTAGTAAAGTAATTTATTTTGAATGTTCATTCTCTCGCCTCTCGATCACAGAAAGCCTTGTTCATAATAATTGATTCAACTTGCCGTTTTCTAGTTGCAGTCTCCGTCGCCGGATTCCCACCACCCTCCCTTCAGCTGCCGGTAAGACATTCAACCACTCCACCATAATCACTCTCCTTTCCATGACAACCACAGTACGATTGCTACACGAGCGCTTCAATTGCTATGATGCTATCCTCGCCAACATCCTCGTGATGACACACAAGCTCTATGCCAACATTGATCCCTAGATGAGATCAACAACCCACCAAAGAAAATGATGCCCCTGACGTTCCCGCCACACTCGTTCCCTCTGTCGTCCCGTAGAACTTCACTGTCGCGCTTCCTGTGGGGCAATAACTCTGTGGTAGATTTCTATGCCCTTGTCATCGACGAGAAGGTTTCGATGTGCCATCTCTTTGTCAGCCAACAAGCCTTCGAGGCTACATCCCCGACCCCTCTCACCGCCGAATAACAAGCACACATGACCACAAACGTTTTTTTCGGCATATCTTCGTCATCCCAGAGTTTCTTTTCTTGCCGTCGACACTTCCTACCTGCAACATTCTGGTTGTTGACGCACGACACTCTGGGTCAGAAGTGGAGGGCCTCGGTATTCAGTCCCTTGCTCTCGACAATATGCCCTGTTCCCGCAAGACTCTTTTCAGCAGAACCGCCGCCTGATCCACTAGACGCCATCCTTCTCCATGATCTCTGCATGCCAACTCGTCTCATGCCCAACTCATGGTACACACACGCTATTTCACACACACCTCCAATCGGCCTCTCCTCCGCGATCACTCTTCATGCTATGGACCCCTTGCCGCCCACAACAACCTTTGGCCCTGCCGGCCACAATTGCCATCCACCACGTCAACCTTACCTTCACATGCATCGATTTCCCTGTACAAACCTCCGCTACCGCCCACTGCCCCCCTCCACACATTCGCAAGCTATCAAATCTTTTATCCGTTGTAGTCCTCACACGCATCTCCCTCCCCTCCGCGACAATGATGCCTCCAGACCTCTTGACTCCTTCCACCCACTCCACATCAAAAACATGACACCTTCTGGGCACACCACCACCTAGCATTCGATGCACAAAATATTTCTTCCCCCCACTTTGTGACCCCAACAACGACTGGCTTCTGAAATTTCACCTCTTTTTCTTGTTTCGGGCCCGACCACAACAACCTTTTCTCGATGAGCACCCCAAAAATTTCTCTATGCAACATTCCTCCGTGTTTACTATTAGGCCTTCCCATCCCATGCGTGTTGACATCAATCTTGCTTACAACTTTTTCCGGTGCGCCTCTGTTATCGCACCCAATATCCCCCTCAATTACACCCGCCAAATGAGCCAAACCCTCCTAATCTCTTTTCCTTGCAGTTGGGCCCCACATTCACTTTCACACTTATTAAGACCATTCTAGCGCCCATTCTTTTTTCATCTACTCCCCTCTTATTTTTCAACACATGCCCACCCCCTCCCAATGAACCTCACTACCTTTCCTCACACCGGTCATCCTTATCATAATCATGCCTACAACATCGTCATGCCACAACAACGACCGCTGCCTTTTAACCAAACCGTGTTTGCTACCTTCATTATTAAAGATGTCGAGGAATCAGGCAGGTTTGGCCTTGAGCGCAAGGTCGATTTTTATGGGCGATATAGTGTTACGTTCACATACGACCATGTGAACCCCCCTCATTGGAACCATCAGCACGCCCATATGGAATTCACCGTGATAAATTCATGATGAAATATAATATTTTGTTGTTAATTAGTATGGATTAATTGGTTAAAATTAATTTGTAATTATGAATTAATATTTATTATTTAATTATATAATTAAGGTTATTTTCCTATTATTTATGATTTCCCTCATTTATATGAGGGGGAGGGGTATGCGTGTCAGACATCTTTTGGGATCTCTTCGTTTTTGGATCTCATGATAGCACTATTTTAAATGTCCTCCCACATATCCGACATGTCTGCCGACATGCCATTTTTCAGGGTAAAACAACATTTTTTTCTAAAAAAATCGATTATGTCCTTCTGTAAAATATATACCGATATATCATATTTTTTTCCGATGTATCGACCGACACGACGTTTGAACGTATTGTTCGCTATTTTATTTTATGTCACGTTACCAGTATAACAATATATACCTAAATCACATACACACAAACACATATATATATATTATGCATGTTTAAATCAATTAGACTTATGTTTCATTCTTTTAATTTGTTATTCTTATAATCAATTTTGTATATTTTTTTTACACTTTTTTTTCTTATTTCATATTGCAAAGATGTGAAAAAGTTCAACATATTGATTAATTGTTATTCATATGATTTTAACATAAACTTATTGTTGAGTTATCTGTAGTTTCTTATTCATGTTTTAGTCCCACCTTATTTATTCGCTTCTACGCGCCTTGTTGTAATCCTTTAAATAGCCATATGTGGATGAAAATAATATACAAGTTCTCCTTTCAACATGGTATCAGAGCTAGATTAAGGCTTAATCTGAGCCCACGCTCTTCTGCAGCCGTAGCCCGCTTCACAGCTTCTGCTTCTGTCGTCGCAGCTTTCGCTTCCATCTCGCCACAGAGCCAGCGTCGCAGCTTCCACTTCCGTCTTGCCATAGAGCCAGCGTGTCAACTTCCTCTTCTGTCTCGTCCCGTCGCAGAGTCGCAGAGCTAACTTCTGTTTCATCTCGTCGCAGAGTCGTCACGTCGCAGAGCCGCAGAGCATGCTTCCGTTTCGTCCCGTCGCAGCTTCCGCCAAACCGTCGCCAGCAGTTTCTTCCTTGTCCCCAGTCACAGGTTTGATGCGACTCCTTCACTTGGCACCTGAAATGCGGCGCTAAACTGATGGCATTTCCGGTGTCCATCTTTTTTCGAGACTCCTACATACCTTTTGTTTGGTTCTTTTTTCTATGTGACAACCCTAGTTTCTATCTTGGTGTTGGTGGTGTTTCCCCTTGGCCCTTGATCATCATACCGGGGACTGACGATTTTCCCGCAGTCTCTTTTGGTACCGGAGTTTCCTTCACGACTTTGATGACTAGTAGCACCATTCCGACCGGTCATGACCACAATACTCTTCAAATTACGACAATACGTCTGGACGACTCCATTTTTCTCCCGTGTGTACAACCCCGTATCCGCCCGAGCGGGATCCTCCCCAAGTGGCGGACTTGGGGCGCGCTATAAGCGGCAATGTGGCACAGCCCCGTTCGAAGACGTGCGGGAGCTCGTGCGAGCGCGCGAAGGTTTTACGGGCATAGACTTTTAATATAATATAATATAATATATTATATAATATATATCTTATATTATATATATTATATAATATGATATCTTATATTACATTATATATATCTTATATATTTTATATAATGGGGGGATGGCAAAAAGGTGGAGGGAAGAAAAATGCAAGGCTCGGGTACAAGGAGGGGCAGCAGCATTAAAGCAGTAAAAACAAAAGAAATAAGAAGAGGGGGAGGGCTCGGGTACAGGAGGGCAGAGAAAAAGGAGAAAAAGCCATTAGGGCTTTCTTCTCTCCCGCCGGCCTGGAGCCCGACGCCGCCCGCCTCTCTCCCCCTCTCTCCCTCTTCCTCACGGCATGGAGCAGCACGCACAGCCGCCTCTCGGTTTTCCTCTCACATGCCGCCTAGGGCAAGGCTCGGCCTAGAAGGGAGGTCGACCACCGCCATCGCCGCCTCGAGCAAGGCTCGGCCTAGAAGGGAGGCCGACCACCGTCATCGCCGCCTCGAGCAAGGCTCGGCCTAGAAGGGAGGCCGACCGCCGCCATCGCCGCCTCGAGCAAGGCTTGGCCTAAAAGGGAGATCGGCCACCCGCACCTTCGTCAAAACGCGCGTCAAGGGTAACGAAGTTTCTACTTGGGCAGGTGAAGCCCTTATTTTACATATTTGCATGGAAGCCCCTCTCCACCAATGGGTGGGGGAAGGGAGCTCTCCGACGGGTTGGCGTGTACGTCCCCGCTATTAATTGCATTTAGTATCCGGAAGCGTGAGTACGGGTTTAGGCATGCTGTGTGAAGTCCATCCGGACGTGTGAGCCGGATTGGTGATGTTCTGGGGTTCCCGGAGAAGACTCTGAGGAAGTTGTGCATTATTTATTTAGCGGGAAGCAGCGGGCTTATGCCCAAGTTTGTGCCGGCCCTAGAAGGCCTATTTTGTTTATGTTGCCGGCCATCGTGCCGAGGTATGAAATGTACGTTTCTGTAATTTGAGATGCCCGCGATGCTTTTGCTAGCCCTAGAAGGCTTATGTTACGTTGGTGGCAGCCCAAAGGGGGCTACGAAAAAATAGAACGGTTAGGCGAGGTTATGCGCTATTAAGAGGGCAGTTGAAGGGCGTTGTGCATAGACCCGAGGTGACATCTTTAGTTAAGAGGGAGTGGATTTTGAGATCCTCCCTAGAGGTTCTGGTCGGCCAAGAGAGCCTTCCAAAGGTGCCAAGTTAGCTCAGCCTTTGGCTTGGGAGGGGAAGAGTTGGTTAGTCTTCCGGGTATGTGGTGGGACCTCCACGCTGAGACCTTGGGTCTGTCCCTTACGTTCCTAGTCTAGTGCCTAGATTGTTCGCTTGAGCGTAGTAGGTGCGCGGTCACCTCTCTTTTGGGATCCCGAACTCCACGGAGACCGGATTCCGGTTTCAACATTTTTGGTGCGGTGAGCGTGGAGAGTGACCAGCACAGAAGAACTCATGCGAACGTCATGGCTATAGAAGAGGAACCAAGGGACGACCAGAGTCATGTGATGAAAGAAGTCCCCTCCCACCCCCCTTTGTCACTCCTAACAGTCTCGATATTTCATCCCAAATGTTTCTCTGTTTGTGCTTTAAAGAGCCAAAAAGTGGATAAATGCTTCTATTTTTTGGGTCCGATGAAAAATCCACCTGAATCAAATCTAGTGGACCTAGAGTAGGTAGTTTTGGGGAATGGCAGAAGATGGGTTTTTTCTCCTTCACACGTTTCACACTTTTGAGTGGTGATGGCGAGAATTGGCATTCCTTCAACAAGTTTCATATCTTGGATGATTTTAAGGAAGGAGAAATTAAGATGGCCAAGCCGATGATTCCATAGGGAGGCAGTAGAAGTTGGGCAATTCTTAGTGCAGGAGAGAACCATATATCCTTATGAGGAATTTTTTGTGGCATCATCTGATACCAGACCAACCATAGATTCTGGGGCTTGTTCTCCTGATAATTTTTCTCTAGCCTTTATAAAGCCGGGAGAGTCAATTCCCTGTTTTCTGAAGGATGTTTGCTATCCATTACTTTTGGCTGGACGACAACTTCAAGTTCTTGTGAAACTACTGGATTTTTGTGACCTGTCTTTCGCAGGGGATTATATCCCTCCCGATTTGTCAATCTTCAGAGAGATACTTTCCGTTTGGGTTGATTCATCGAGCAAATTGGAATTTTTGTCGAACCCATTAATTTTTGACATTAATGGGATGGACGCGAGAAGTTTTGTACATAACAATGCTGGAAAAGCTGCATAATTATTTGGAAAATTCAGTGCTAAGGCTCGACAGGCGTCTCATAATGTAATTGCTTTTGGTTCCATGCCTATCGTGCTTGGGGGAAGAAGTTGTATGATGAGTACCTTATTTCCTTCGGTGTTTGATGGGGAATCAAGCACAATACATCAAAATATCAATGAGGCTTCTGGCGATGCAGATTCTAATGCGTCTAGTTCGTCTGCTGACTCTACATTTGCGTCGGAACTACCACTATCTTCGGGTTGTTCTTCACATGATTCTAGTAGTTGAGGTGCCTATGAATTGCCAAGCAGTTTATGCCAACCATCTAAACCTATGTTTCCATACTTGCCTGCAGATCATGCAAAAGAATGTATATTACAAACTTATGCTATAACAGATTGTCAGTCATCTCATCCACCTTTCAATACTCCTATTGAGCATGTATACCATGTCACTCATTGTTCCCACCATCATCATGAAAATAGGAAGACGAATCAGTCTAGTGGTTGCTGGCCTCTAGGAGGGCTGCAGGGTAATCCATTTCTTGCCTATATGAAATCCAGGGGTCCACAACAGCTACAGCTTACTGAATCCTGCTTTGATAATGATGATCAGAATTCAGATAATTCTATCAGTGAAGAAATATCTTTTTCTGAAGAATTTGACCTTGGTGTGCTTAATTTCGATGAATTTATGAAAATGCGAACTCCAAGTTGGACATTTAAATCTCTGTCTTCGCTTGCATCTACTATTACTTGACCCTATGCTTTTAGCATGAATCCCATGTTAACAAAAACTCAGTGGCTTCCTACTGTGCGCAATTCAAGGGACATTGGCTTTATCAATAACAATGCATCTCATTTTCCAAATTTTCAACTTCTCATCGGTTGCAGACCCTTGTAAGCTGCATTCAGAAGGCTTACATTCAGGTCATGGTAATGGGTCTTCTGCATTCAGAAGGCTTACATTCAGGTCATGGTAATGGATCTAAGACCGAAACTTTCATGCCTGTGAACCCGATTGGTTCTGATTGAAGGACTTGAGAACAGAGGTGCTCTTATTAAGGAAAAAGTAGAAAATAAACCCATTACAGCTTCTTTATGTTATCCTGCAAGAGAAACAAATTTGCCAATAAATGCTCAATCACCAAATGCTTTTGGTGGAGCAGATTGGACAAGGTCATTAAAATACCCAGTTAATAATGCCACCTATAGTCATGGAGATATTCATTCAGAAGAAATTTTTTTGGTGCCATTGGATATCATACTTGATAGGTGTATTCTACAGGAAATGCTACTTCATTGAAGATGCAAGTATATAAGCTGTTTTACTATTAAGCTTCTTGAGGAAGGCTTTAATCTTCAAGTCCACTTACTGGCTTTGCGGCATTATCATTTTATGGAAATGTCTGACTGGGTTGATTCATTTGTGATCCTACTAAGTTCTCAGAAATAGTCTGCTCTTCAACACGAACATGAACCAGCCAGGATCCAGGGACTTCTGGATTTGCCATTGCAGAGGTCTTCATGTGAGAATGACCCATATAAAGGAGGATTGTTCATTTGTACCAAGGAGCAGATCGCTTCTCAGTCTGTTTTTGCAAATGGTATTCATGCCTTTGATTTTATAGTGTTGGGTTATCAAGCGGACTAGCCAGTCAACATTGCTATAACTCAAGGACTTACTCCATATCTTGAAGCATAATCAACACAAAACATTTCATGAGATGGAGGACTTCAACATTTTAATGAGAATGAGGCAGCACACTAATCACTTCGCAACTACATTACAGCTTTATGTGTGATCCCGGCTGTTGGATGTTTCATGGCATCAATTTCAAGATTCACTTAAACATATGATTGCGCCTTCAGAAAATGTGTCGGGGGAGAGTATCACATGATCGACCCTGGTTCTCAAGAAGGTGGACATAGCAGGCAGAGATCCCTCGGTGGGAAAGCTCCGTCCCAACTGGAAAGGTCCCTTTGTGGTGAGAGGGGTCCCGAAATCCGGAGGGTATTATCTCCCGAACGTGGATGCGATACCGCTCGGTTGTGCCCGAAGCGGTGATGATTTGAAGAGATTCTATCCTTAGCATTTTTCATTCTTTCGATACTTGCAAATATTGTTGTGCCCTTCTAATATAATGAAATTTCAGGCGGTTTCTTCTATGACATGAGAGTGAAATGGTTGTTTGGAGAGGAGACCTCGAGCAGACCCGCTGACCAGGCTCTCATCAAGCTGGCAGGGCTGTAGGATCACTCGGTGGTTGGAGGTTGTTTGGAGAGGAGACCCCGAGCAGACCCGCTGACCAGACTCTCATCAAGCTGGCAGGGCTGTAGACTCACTCGGTGGTTGGAGGTTGTTTGGAGAGGAGACCCCGAGCAGACCCGCTGACCAGGCTCTCATCAAGCTGGCAGGGCTGTAGGCTCACTCGGTGGTTGGAGGTTGTTTGGAGAGGAGACCCCGAGCAGACCCGCTGACCAGGCTCTCATCAAGCTGGCAGGGCTGTAGGCTCACTCGGTGGTTGGAGGTTGTTTGGAGAGGAGACCCCGAGCAGACCCCAAGCAGACCCGCTGACCAGACTCTCATCAAGCTGGCAGGGCTGTAGGCTCACTCGGTGGTTGGAGGTTATTTGGAGAGGAGACCCCGAGCAGACCCGCTGACCAGGCTCTCATCAAGCTGACATGACTGTAGGCTCACTCGGTGGCTGGAGGTTGTTTGGAGAGGAGACCCCGAGCAGACCCGCTGACCAGGCTCTCATCAAGCTGGCAGGGCTGTAGGCTCACTCGGTGGCTGGAGGTTGTTTGGAGAGGAGACCCCGAGCAGACCCGCTGACCAGGCTCTCATCAAACTGGCAGGGCTGTAGGCTCACTCGGTGGCTGGAGGTTGTTTGGAGAGGAGACCCCGAGCAGACCCGCTGACCAGGCTCTCATCAAGCTGGCAGGGCTGTAGGCTCACTCGGTGGTTGGAGGTTGTTTGGAGAGGAGACCCCGAGAAGACCCGCTGACCAGGCTCTCATCAAGCTGGCGGGGCTGTAGGCTCACTCGAGAGTTGGAGTTGAGTTGTAGAGGAGACCCCCAGGTAGACCCGCTGCGCAGGCTCCCATCTAGCTGGCAGGTCTGAAGGCTCGCCTGTGGGGGAGAGTTCTGGTTCTTGGTCCTTGGTTCTGCACTACCCCGAGCGCGGCTCGGCCCCAGGTAGACCCGCTGCGCAGGCTCCCATCTAGCTGGCAGGTCCGAAGGCTCACCTGTGGGGGAGAGGTCTGGTTCTTGGTCCTTGGTTCTGCACTACCCCGAGCGCGGCTCGGCCCCAGGTAGACCCGCTGCGCAGGCTCCCATCTAGCTGGCAGGTCCGAAGGCTCGCCTGTGGGGGAAAGGTTGGCTTTTGGGATACTTCGGTTTAGCCACTTCTACGACACCCCGAGCCGGGCTCGGCCCCAGGTATACTTATTGTAAGTAAGGGTATAAGGGCAGTTCGGTAGCAGGGAGTGTTACAAGTATCGAGTGGTTCAAAATGATCAAAAGGGGCACAAAGGGATTAGTGTTTTTATTGAAAATTTCAGATTCTCTCGAAATTTTTCTTTGGGTCGGCTCCCACTCGCCGGATACTTGGGGTTGGACATTTCTTTCCAAGCTTGTACTAACCTCGAAAAGGGCGGGGATTGTGTACAACCCCGTATCCGCCCGAGCGGGATCCTCCCCAAGTGGCGGACTTGGGGCGCGCTATAAGCGGCAATGTGGCACAGCCCCGTTCGAAGACGTGCGGGAGCTCGTGCGAGCGCGCGAAGGTTTTACGGGCATAGACTTTTAATATAATATAATATAATATATTATATAATATATATCTTATATTATATATATATATAATATGATATCTTATATTACATTATATATATCTTATATATTTTATATAATGGGGGGATGGCAAAAAGGTGGAGGGAAGAAAAATACAAGGCTCGGGTACAGGGAGGGGCAGCAGCATTAAAGCAGTAAAAACAAAAGAAATAAGAAGAGGGGGAGGGCTCGGGTACAGGAGGACAGAGAAAAAGGAGAAAGAGCCATTAGGGCTTTCTTCTCTCCCGCCGGCCTGGAGCCCGACGCCGCCCGCCTCTCTCCCCCTCTCTCCCTCTTCCTCACGACATGGAGCAGCACACACAGCCGCCTCTCTCCCTCTCGGTTTTCCTCTCACACGCCGCCTAGGGCAAGGCTCGGCCTAGAAGGGAGGCCGGCCACCGCCATCGCCGCCTCGAGCAAGGCTCGGCCTAGAAGGGAGGCCGACCACCGCCATCGCCGCCTCGAGCAAGGCTCGGCCTAGAAGGGAGGCCGACCACCGCCATCGCGCCTCGAGCAAGGCTCGACCTAGAAGGGAGGCCGACCGCCGCCATCTCCGCCTCGAGCAAGGCTCGGCCTAAAAGGGAGATCGGCCACCGACACCTTCGTCAAAACGCGCGTCAAAGGTAACGAAGTTTCTACTTGGGCAGGTGATGCCGGATACTTGGGGTTGGACATTTCTTTCCGAGCTTGTACCAACCTCGAAAAGAGAGGGGATTGTGTACAATCCCGTATCCGCCCGAGAGGGATCCTCCCCAAGTGGCGGACTTGGGGCGAGCTATAAGCGGCAATGTGGCACAGCCCCGTTCGAAGACGTGCGGGAGCTCGTGCGAGCGCGCGAAGGTTTTACGGGCTTAGACTTTTAATATAATATAATATAATATATTATATAATATATATCTTATATTATATATATTATATAATATGATATCTTATATTACATTATATATATCTTATATATTTTATATAATGGGGGGATGGCAAAAAGGTGGAGGGAAGAAAAATGCAAGGCTCGGGTACAGGGAGGGGCAGCAACATTAAAGCAGTAAAAACAAAAGAAATAAGAAGAGGGGGAGGGCTCGGGTACAGGAGGACAGAGAAAAAGGAGAAAAAGCCATTAGGGCTTTCTTCTCTCCCGCCGGCCTGGAGCCCGACGCCGCCCGCCTCTCTCCCCCTCTCTCCCTCTTCCTCACGACATGGAGCAGCACGCACAGCCGCCTCTCGGTTTTCCTCTCACACGCCACCTAGGGCAAGGCTCGGCCTAGAAGGGAGGCCGGCCACCGCCATCGCCGCCTCGAGCAAGGCTCGGCCTAGAAGGGAGGCCGACCACCGTCATCGCCGCCTCGAGCAAGGCTCGGCCTAGAAGGGAGGCCGACCACCGCCAACGCCGCCTCGAGCAAGGCTCGGCCTAAAAGGGAGGCCGACCGCCGCCATCGCCGCCTCGAGCAAGGCTCGGCCTAAAAGGGAGATCGGCCACCGGCACCTTCGTCAAAACGCGCGTCAAGGGTAACGAAGTTTCTACTTGGGCAGGTGAAGCCCTTATTTTACATATTTGCATGGAAGCCTCTCTCCACCAATGGGTGGGGGAAGGGAGCTCTCCGACGGGTTGACGTGTACGTCCCCGCTATTAATTGCATTTAGTATCCGAAAGCGTGAGTACGGGTTTAGGCATGCTGTGTGAAGTCCATCCGGACGTGTGAGCCGGATTGGTGATGTTCTGGGGTTCCCGGAGAAGACTCCGAGGAAGTTGTGCATTATTTATTTAGCGGGAAGCAGCGGGCTTAAGCCCAAGTTTGTGCCGGCCCTAGAAGGCCTATTTTGTTTATGTTGCCGGCCTGCGTGCCGAGGTATGGAATGTACGTTCCTGTAATTTGAGATGCCCACGATGCTTTTGCTAGCCCTAGAAGGCTTATGTTACGTTGGTGGCAGCCCAAAGGGGGCTACGAAAAAATAGAACGGTTAGGCGAGGTTATGTGCTATTAAGAGGGCAGTTGAAGGGCGTTGTGCATAGACCCGAGGTGGCATCTTTAGTTAAGAGGGAGTGGATTTTGAGATCCTCCCTAGAGGTTCTGGTCGGCCAAGAGAGCCTTCCAAAGGTGCCAAGTTAGCTCAGCCTTTGGCTTGGGAGGGGAAGAGTTGGTTAGTCTTCCGGGTATGTGGTGGGACCTCCACGCTGAGACCTTGGGTCTGTCCCTTACGTTCCTAGTCTAGTGCCTAGATTGTTCGCTTGAGCGTAGTAGGTGCGCGGTCACCCCTCTTTTGGGATCCCGAACTCCACGGAGACCGGATTCCGGTTTCAACACCGTGGTCTCGAGTTATTATTCTTATCTTGAAGAGCAAGGGTTTGTTTAATTATGTTCTGGGTACTACTCTGACTCCTGCCCAGGATTCTCCTGACTGGCCGCAGTGGGAGTCTGAGAATTCTTTTGTTATGCCTTGGTTGAATAACTTCATGATTGACTATATTGTCCGAAATTATCTGTGTTTGGACACTGCAGCGAATATTTGGAAGAAGGCTGAGGCCACATACTTCTGTCAGGGCAATGCTGCCCTGATTTTCCAACTGCGTCGAAAAATTTTTCTCCTTCGTCAGGGTGATCACCTGCCGAATATCTACCACCTGGAGTTCACTCAGTTTTATCAAGAGTTTGATCACTTTGACTCCCTCACTCTTGTGTCTCCTGAGGATGAGATCCTTGTCCGAGCTCTAGAAGATAAGAACAAACTCTTTGAGCTCCTTGCCTCTACCTGTCCAGTCTACTCCTTTGGCTCTGTCTGCCGATGAGATCCTTACTTTTTGCCGCCTGATGCAGGGACAGTCTCCGAAGCCTTCTACACCTTCATCTTTGTATGCTCATCAGGGGCCCTCAGGCGCTCATGCAGGATGCCCTTTCTGATGAAAGGTGGAAGACGGCTATGCTTGAAGAAATGCATGTCTTTGACAAAAATCACTCATGAGACCTAGTACAGCTGCCTAAAGGGAAGATGGTTATGAGATGCAAGTGGGTGTGCTCTTTCAAACAAAACACCTCGTGTGTCGTGGAGAGATACAAGACAAGGTTGGCTACAATAGGGTACACTCATGGTAGGAATTGATTACCAAGAAACCTTCATCCTGTTCTCTAAGATGAATTCTATAAGGGTTCTCAACCAACTGGATGTGAAGAATGCGTTTCTTTATGGTGATTTGAAAGAAGAGGTATACATGGCTCTATCTCCTAGTGGATCAAAAGGGAAGGTGTGCAAACTGCAGAAGACTTTATATGACCCGGAAGAATCTTCTAGAGCTTGGTTTGGAAGATCCCGCAAGGCTATGACATACTTCGGGTACTTCCAAAGCAATGCGGATTATACTCTTTTCATATACAACAATAAAGAGAAGTTAACTGCTCTGATAGTTTATGTGGATGACATCATTACAATAAAAAATGATCAGGATGAGATTCAGTCACTGAAAGAGAGATTGACAAGAATTTGAAGTGAAAGATTTGGGGATCCTCAAATATCTTTTAGGTATTGAGGTTGCGAGTTCAAAACATGAGATTTTCATATCGCAGAGGAAATATACAACTGACCTCCTTAAAGCCTCAGGGATGAGTGTGTGTAGACCGGCTGACACCCCAATTGAAGCTAACCACATACTTGGGAGATGATGGTGAAACGATTGAAGACATCCCCAGCTTTCAAAGGCTTGTAGAAAAATTGATCTACTTGTCTCATACTCGCCCAGATATCTCCTATGCTGTGGGAGTGTTTAGCCACTATATGCAGTCTCCAAAGGCTTGTCATGTTGATGCTGCTCATCGTTTCCTCAGATACCTCAAGTTCTCACCTGGGAGGGGCATTCCTTTTTCATTAAATAATGAGTAGTCTATTGAGGTTTACATTGGATGCAGACTGGGCTGGATCTCCTTTTGATCAATGGTCCATGTCAGGATATTGCACTATGGTGGGTGAAAATTTAGTTACGTGGAGGAGCAAAAAACATCACGGGGTTGCTAGATCTAGTGCTGCGGCAGAGTTTAGGGCTATGACTCATGGGATCTGTGAAGGGCTATGGATCCTAACCATCCTAAAAGATCTTGGTCTTAAAAGAAGAAAGCCTATTAGACTATACTGTGATAACAATGCTGCCATCAACATTGCTCACAATCCAATGCAACACGACCGTACAAAACACATTGAGATCGACACACTTCATTAAATAGAATATAGACAGGCATTGAGATCACGCTGAGGGGGCGTGTTGGACGGTCCAACATGAACCCAAAGTTGGCATGTTGAGATTAGTCCCACACCGCCTACCCATACGGTCCGCTCGTACTTATATTAGACCCGCCCCTCCAACCCTTGACCCGAGTTTTGGAGTGGAAAAAGGGTGCGGAGGTTCAACACATCTGAACAACAATTGACAGACATCCTCATAAAGGGATTGTGACTAGTGTCTTTAAAGAGCTTGTTGGCAAGTTGGGTATGTCCTACATTACACGCCCAACTTGAGGGGGGGGGGGGGTAGGTTATCCGTAGTTTCATATTCATGTTTTAGTCCCACATTGTCTATCTGCTCTGTGTCCTGTTGTAATCCTTTAAATAGCCTTATGTGGATGAATAATAATATACAAGTTCTCCTTTCAACACTTATTAAGTATGGAAATACTTGTAATCAGTTAAGATATTTAGCTTATAATTTTTTTTTCTATTTGCTACAAAACTTTGTGCTAATAAAATAAAATTCTTATATAATATTAAATATATTTTAAATTTTAGTGATTTGTACTTTTTATAATATGTTACTTTGATTATTTTTTGAATTTATATTAGGATATATATGACTGATTGTTCATTTACTTATGTAATTTTTTTCCATTTTAGAACATATAATTATACTTTGTATACATAAAAAAATTTATTTATTTATAAGATATGAAAATCCTATATTTTAAAATATCTCGGACTTGTCACTGATTTCCGACATCCGATATTTAAAAACTCAATCCGGCATATCATTGACATCCAATATTTACAACCTTGCATGAGAGAAGCTCTTTGGAGGACCCAACCTTCGAGAGTTGTCCGAGTCTTGCTTTCGAATTGTATCACATGTGCTTGTTTTAGTACAGTAATTTACTTTGAGTGTTCATTCTCTCGTCTCTCTATCGCTGGAGCTCTTGTTCGTAACATAATCCTAGATCTCATTAAAGCTTGCTTCAGCTTATTCGGTCCATTCAAAATTTCCTTCTTCATGAATTCAATGAATGATGCCATGACTATATTGAAGTTTTTCTTATGAATTGGTGATAATAAAGTTCCAAACTCATCTTCTAAACTAACTTAAGAGTGTAAGAAAAATCAAAATAATTGTCTTAGACTTATGTGGCAGAATTGAAAAGTCGGAATTAGTCCTTTTAAAATGGATTGTTAAAGGAGGTGATTTGGAGTTATTTAGTTGAGGCAATTCTGATAATGAGATAAGTTGACTTGTTTCATTGAGAATTTTTTTATGATTTTTAGGAGATTGGCCTTGTGGTAAGGAGGCACAGAGGTTCCCAAGGGAGAAAATTTGCTTTTAAGAGTGTCAAAAAAGTTGTATGTAATTGATTCTTATATTGATTATAAGAAGCCTGAAGTATTGTTTAGTTTGTAATGAGCAAGTCAATTTATTTTGATGGTTTATATAATATGTTTTGTACTAACGTTGAGTAGTAGGAAATATATATAATAGCTAAGGAAGGCCTTATAACATCCAGTCCTTTAGTGCATTAAAGTGGTAATAATAAGATCTCAGTTAAATATGAAATCAAGAGAAGATGAAAATGTTTCCTTGAGAATTATTAAATGAGAATTTTAAGAAAGAAAGCAAAGGGCATAATGAATAAAACAATAAAGTATAATATAGATTGATCTTAAAAAATCATGTAAAATTAGCTTAAAAATAGATGCATAGAGATAATACTTTTGCTCCTTATGAAATATTATTCAGACATGGAGAGATGGGGGCATTGTAATGATTTGTTTGACAAGTCTTTCCAATAAAATTTAGAAAACTAAAATGATGTTAAATGGCAGGAAAAATTATTTTAGTGACAATATGTTAGAACAAAAGGATGTTCAAGCTTGCGCTAATTATCACAGTATCAAATTTATAAGTCGGGCAATGAAACTATAAGAGAGAAAATGATTGAGATCGTTTGCGTGACATTGGAGGAGTCGATTGGGTCGACAATTTTTGGATCATTAGATGGACGATCAGAGATCTTGAACATATTTGGCTTATTTTTCTTCATTTTCCAGTGTATTTGTTTTAGTTTTTGAAGTTGTATTTAGAGACTTGGGGTAGATGATCCTCTCAAATGATTTGAGTTGTCAGAGTCATTTGACCTAAATCCCTCCTCCTTTATATACATCCATATTAGGTATTTTGCAGGGTGTCAATAATTGAGGTTGAAGAAATAACCAGAAGCTCTCGGTCCAGGAGGGGACGAGCTCGGTGTGATGCCACTCGATCCCCTCTCCCTCTAGTGCGGCTCCACAGACGCCAACGACCTCTGCACCCTCGCCAACCCTCCCCCGTTGTCGCACCCTCTCCTTGTGGTGCGACTCCACATACGTCGACAACCCCTTGGACCCTCGCCAACCCTTCTCCTCCCCCACACCCCCTCGCCACTTCATCTACAATTGCCGCCAACCTACCCACAACCCTCCTCCTCCGTCGCAACACCCCTCATTGCACCCTCTACATCCATCACCATCCTTCTCACAACCCCCTTCTAACCCCTTCACCTGCCTACCACAACTCCAAAAAGTCATTCTATAGCTTCCTCATGTTTCTCAGGCCACCACCACATTTTCCACGACCACCAGATCTTCTTACATTGACGATGTTGATAACTCCATGAGTTTGCATTTTAGCTTCATTTCTCACATTGTACGGGTATTCTAAATTCTAATATATTGCTAGTAATATTCGACTATCGTTAGTTTTGATTTGGGCTCTTTATTTAGACATTATTTTTTCGCCCTACATTATAATTCTATTGCAATCTCATTTAGTTGCAATTAATATCCATTTGCTTACATTGATATATTTACAATCATTTGTGGTGTTAGTGCAATATTTTAAATTTAACATTGTTTATTTAATCATATGTTATCTAGTGCTAAGGCTTGCATTATCCTCGTCCTCGACCCATCACTCACAAGAGTTTAGGGTCATAAGTTCATTGGAATTGTGTGTGTGCATTTGTTCGCATTTTTATTTTAGGGTTTGTTGTGGTTCCATTACATTCGTCATGGTTGCTTGCATTATATCTAGTGCTAAGGCTTCAAACGTCCATCACCTGTAGATTCGTCCTGTGCCATTTGGTATCCGAGCCACAAGTTCGAGCTTTATTTTGATACAACAGCAGTAGAATTTATAGGTTCGTTGATGACTAGCTATTGTTGTCATCCCGCTCCTCTATTTGAGGATCTCAAGTCCGTCTATACTCGATCATATAGATCCCTTCAGGGTGATCGTCTTGATATTATGATGATTTTCCTTGTCCTCGACCCATCACTCATAGAGCTCGTGTTGACCTATCAACACTACCTAATTATGACTGGAGCTACTATTACAATGATCATCATTTTGAGGAGTCTCGAGTATATATTTTGTAGAATTGCCTCGCCGTTTGATGGTTTGTCGAGTCCCGAAGCCTTTAGCTATTGGCTCGTGAACATGAGCTATTATCTAGATCAGTTTGAGTTACTCAGTGAGCGAAGCTTAGGTTGCTAGGACAGGTGAGAGATTACTGAGATAACATTGAGGGGACTTATGTGAGATCATCTTGTCGAATAATGAAATCCTTGCCTTAAACCGGAGGCAACCTCATATATATAAATATAAGCTCAAATACATTAATACAATATTATGAATATAATATTCTGATAACTCCAATACTCCCCCTCAAGCTGGAGCAAATATGTCAATCATGCCCAGCTTGAAAATGGTCAGATCTGAACGAGTAGGACCAGCTGCTTTAGTGAAGACATCAGCGAGTTGGTCACCCGAGGGGACGTAAGTTGGAAGGACAGTCCCAGTACGAACGTGGTCACACAGAAATTGAACATCCATCTCGATGTGTTTGGTGCGCACATGTAGCACCGAATCTTGGGTAAGTAGGAGAGCTGACTTATTATCACAGTAGAGAGTCGAGTCATCAACAAGAGATAGGCCAAGTTCAATCAACAGCGATCGAAGCCAAACCAACTCAGTAACGTTGTGTGCCATGGCGCGGTACTCTGAGTCAGTGGACGAACGAGATACAATGGATTGTTTCTTACTCCGCCACGAAACAAGATGATCACCATGGAATACACAAAAACCTGACGTAGAGCGTCAATCCGTCAAAGATCCAACAAAATCTGCATCTGTGAAGCAGGAGAGACTGGTGGCACTGTCAGCCCGATAGAACAACCCAAGACCTGGAGCGCGCTTAAGATTGCGAAGGACACGTCGAGCTGCCTCTAGGTGAGATGTCCTGGGAGAATGCATAAACTGGCTCGAAACGCCCACTGAGAAGCTGATGTCGAGCCTGATATTGGTCAAGTATATCAAACGACCAACAAGCCGCTGGTACTGAGAGGAGTCTGAAAGAGGATCACCAGATTTAGCATGGAGGCGATGGTTGATGTCCATAGGAGTACTTGTAGGACGACATCCAAGTAGACCCGTGTCCCGAAGAAGATCTAAGGTGTACTTTCGTTGCGATATAGAGATGCCCTGTCGTGAGTGAGCTACTTCAATCCCAAGGAAGTAGCGGAGAGGTCCAAGGTATTTCACCTCGAAGGCTGAGCGAAGTGTAGCTTTCACCTCAGAGATGCCAGAGGGATCATCCCCGGTGAGAATAATATCATCAACATAGACCAAGACAATGACACGACGTCCCTCAGGAGTGGCACGAATAAAGCAAGTGTGATCTGCACGACACTGAGTGAAGCCAGACTGAAGGATGACCGAGCTGAACCGTTCGAACCAGGCACGCGGTGACTGCTTTAAGCCATACAAAGATTTGTGCAGTTGGCAAACTCTCCCCGAATACTCCCCCTTAAGGGCAAACCCTGGAGGAGGAGCCATATATACCTATTCCTGTAACTCGCCATGCAGGAAGGCATTTTTGACATCGAGCTAGTGGAGAGGCCACATCCGAGAGGCCGCAAGCGGGAGTAGAAGGGGGACACTGGTAAACTTATCCACGGGAGCAAACGTGGCACCAAACTCGTCCGAAGCCTGAGTAAAGCCCTTGGACACCAAACGAGCCTTGTAGCGATCAATAGTACCGTCAACAGAGTACTTCATAGTGTAAATCCATTTGCACCCAACTGCGCGTTTCCCAGGAGGAAGAGGAACCAGAGACCATATCCCAGTACGACGGAGAGCAGACATGTCCTCCTCCATGCATGAACCCACCGCGGGTCAAGGAGAGCCTCAGCAGTCGAGGTAGGTAGTTGGATAGATTCAGCAGTAGCCAAAAAATCCTAGTAAGAGGGTGAGAAACGCTGGTAGGAAACAACACTAGCCAACGGGTGCTCAATAACCGAGGAGTGAACACAAGTATGCTTGCCCTTGCGAAGGGCAATAGGTAAATCAATAGAAGAAGTAGCGGAGAGAGGCTCAAGAGAGATACCTGCGACCTGAAGGAGTTGCGGATCCGGAACTGGAGGAGAAGGGAGTGCACCGGGTGGAGGTGGCGGAGGGTGGCGAGAGTAAGTTAACAGGACAGGCGGAGCAGTAGAAGGGGCAACATCTGGTGGAGGAGAGACGACTGGGAGAGGCTGCGCAATAGTGGGAAGTGCTAGAGGGGTCGAATGTGCAGGAAAGAAGGGAACCTCCTCATGAAATGTCACATCCATAGAGTGAATGACACAACGCAATTTGGGATCATAGCAGCGGTAACCCTTAGTGGTAGTCGAGTAGCCAAGGAAGAGGCAACAAATGGCCCTGTCGTCGAGTTTAGTCCGAGAGGGGCGCCGATTCTGGACAAAACACACACAACCAAAGACCCGGAGAGGGATGAGAAGTGCAACACTCCAATAGGACTTAGGGACATTCATTCCCCGAAGAAGACAACGAACAGAGTCTAGGAGGTGGCGGTTTTTGCGTTCTGCCGCCCCATTCTGCTCTGGTGTCCCCAAACAAGAAAATTGGTGTAGAGTGCCCACATCTCGGAGGAAGAGATCAAAGGGATGAGAAGTGTACTTACCTCCATTGTCAGAGCGGTGGATATGAACTGATGTACCATGCTAGGTTCGTATCATACGTGAAAAATAAGAGTAAACCGATAGGACCTCAGATTTATGTTTGAGGAGATAAACCCATAATTAACGAGAATAGTCATCAATAAAAGTTACAAAATACGAGAAATCATCAAATGGCACAACGGGGGCAGAGCCCCACACATCAGAATGAACTAACTCAAAACAAGAAGTAACACGACTAACAGAAGGAACATACATGCTGCGTGTGTGTTTGGGCAGTTCACATACATCACAGCGAAAGGGAAAAACAAAAGACACACCAGGACAAACAGACAACATCCGCTGAGGGCTGGCATGGCCGAGACGTGCGTGCCAAAGCGAGCTCGACGACAAAGCAGGATAAGCAACAGACGAGGTAGGCGGGAAGGTAGGAGTGGTGGTGGTAGCAGCTGTGGTAGGAGGTAGTTTCAGGTAGTACATCCCACTCCTCTCATATCCCGTACCAATAGTCCTCCCGGATCTCAGGTCCTGAAAAACACAATGATTAGAGAAGAAAGTTACTGAGCAGTTCAAAGTGCGAGTAATACTACTAACGGATAAAAGGTTGAGAGCCAACTAAGGGACAAGAAGAACAGAGTCAAGGGAGAGAGAGGAAGAGAGAGGGACGTTGCCCCGGCTAAGGGCAGGAGTAACTGAGCCATCAGCAAGGCGCACGTCCCGGTGGGAGCAGGGAACAACCTGAAGCAGATGGGAAAACGTACCAATCATATGATCTGTTGCACCAGAGTCAATCACCTAGGGTGACAAATCCCGGTCAACCATGGTCGCGGAGCAAGCAAATGGAGTACCTGAGGAAGAAGAGACAGTGGAAGCATAGACAGTAATGGAAGGCTGAGACTGCTGAAACTGGGCCATCATTTGATAGAAGTCGGAGGAGTTGGTACCCAAGGTGTGCTCGATGGGCTCGGAAGACTCAGCAGAAACAACAGTGTGTCTGCGGACACTACCAGGAGTAGGACGCTCAGAGCCCTGTAGGTGTGGGTATAGCTGATAGCAACGACTGCGATCATGGTAGAGACGACCACAGTGAGAGCAAGGGCCAGGAGGACCCGTAGAGCCACGACCACCAGAAGAGCCACGACCACTAGGCTGGGTAGAAGAACCCAGACCATCGCGGCTACGAGTGCCAGAGTTGGGAGGGCGGTAGGAAGCTGCAAGGGCCATCTGCTCAGTAGGGAGAGAGGAGGTAGCACGAACGTCGGGAAGACTAGATTGCCTCTGCATACGTTTCTCATGCTCCGCAACAATGGAGTAGGCCTCAAGGAGATCTGGCAAAGGTGACATCCCCACAATCTGAGCACGAGTAGACTCATATTCCGGGCGAAGCCCCATCAAGAACTGGTATGTCTCCCGTCTCTGGCGCTGTTTCCGAATGAGGGTGATATCATTAGAAGACTCCAGGGCACTGAGAGGATCAAGATCGTTAAGCTCAAGAAAACGGTCTTGAAGGTAAGTGAAGTACTTCTGAACAGAGCGCTCCCCTGTGTGGCGGAAGCGATGTTCTGAAAAATCTTGAAAATCTGGGCATCAACACACGTGTGGCCAAAAGTGCGTTGGAGAGCGGACCACAGCTCAGAGATATCCTCAAAACGCATGAACTGACTGAAGATGCGAGGCTCCATCGAGCACTGAATCCATCCAAGAATCATGTACTTTTCAGTCGACCATTTGACTAACTCCTCTTTCTTGTCATCCTTGTCAGTCGGTTTGGGCATCAGAGGGCCGCCGATCAGCCAGGAAAGCTTATTCCGGCCGGCAAGAGCCACTTTCATCGAAGTCGCCCATGAAGAATAATTTTTCTCATCGAGAAGGACGCTAGTAATTCGTCCTATAGAGCCATAAGTATCCTTGGAATCCATGAAGCACAGAAATAACGAGGAGCGAGATCCCTCCCGCAAAGGAGATCGGGGACCGAAGGACGAAGAAGAACGAAAAATCACATACAACGCATCAAGAACGACGCCATGGAGAAGACGAGGATGCCATTAGGTCTCCACGGAGAAACCAAGGAGCATGGGAGGAGAAACCAAGGAGCATGGGCGGAGAAACCACTGGAGAAGACTCCGGCGGGACTATGAGGCTGCGAAATCGAGGGGGAATCCTGCTGAGGCGGCGGAACGGCTGGAAAAACCAGCGGGATGCGCTGCAGCCAGCAAGAGACGACGCCGGCAACAAGCGAGCATAGCAGAAGGGGTGAAACCCACATGCGGGGATGCCCCAAGTGGCGGAGGAACACGAGAAACGTGGAAGCCCCCGAAGCGGCGAGACGCGCGAAGCAGGCGGCGGGACGCGCGAAGCTTCCGATGCTGCGAGACGCGGAAGCAGGCGGCGGAAGCCCCTGATGCGGCGAGACGCGCGAAGCAGTAGACGACGGGACGCGTGAAGCTTCCGATGCGGCGAGACGCGAAAGCAGCAGGCGGCCGGGCAAACCCTAGGATGCGTGAAGTCCCTCTGATACCATGTCGAATATTGAAATCCTTGCCTCAAACCGGAGGCAACCTCATATATATAAATATAAGCTCAAATACACTAATACAATATTATGATAATTCCAATGCATCTTTCGCCCCATCACCAGTTGGGTGGAGAATGGAGATGAAGCAGTGATTGTTTCACACGTATCTGCCGACGTCAAATAAGAATCACCTTCTCGAGCAATAATTTGCCCACCGGCAAGGATCTGAGTATGTTGCTGAGTGTACATATTGTTTTGACGAGTTAATGGTGAAGGCGACATTCAAGACGAGCCTGTTGCAACCACCGTAGATTTATTTTCGGACTTCAGCCTGCGATTTATGTTGGCATTGAGCGGTCATCAGTTAGAGTCTGCCAAGCAGCCATAATTTCTCTAGAAATCCTTATGGAAGCGAGGGTACCTTGGATTCTTTGATGCCTTAATAGAGTAGGGGAAAAATGCCACGCGTGAAGATGCGACATACGCTTGCATGTTGATGAAAACGTTTGCATGAATCAAACAAACGATCTACAAATTAATGATCCACATGAAGAAGATGCTTCCACTCAAATCTGATTTTTTAGAGGGTTTGTGTGGATGGATGAGCAGAACTAGTTGAAATGAATTGTCCTGAAGTTACATGGAGGGATCTGATAAGAAGATTTGAGATGATTTGATGGTTATGATGCCGTTGTTTTCCCTTAATTATAATAAAGATGACCCCTATTCGTGCAATTTCGGGAAAACTTGATGAACTGCACGGTCACACAGTTTTCGTTCCATATGGACAAGCAATCCACACTTGACTCGTCACCATTAAACCACTGACATTGTAAGCATGAGTCACCGCTTACTGAAACTAATCCTCCCCCCTCACTGATTGGATATTCTAATTTTCAAGAGGGCATATCCTCTTGAGTGGTTTGGCCATGCTGAGTAATTTTTCGAACTGCAATCCACACTTGACTGTCACAAAATGTCCCCTCTCATGATCTATATGGAGGATTCGGCTCTCCATTGGTTGAGTTGGCACCACTGGACGAACCCAACCATGACTTGACCAATGTTGAAGAAGAAACTTGTACTCCGTTATGACACCCGACGATCTTACGTGTTCGAGCACTTATGTACCGCCCACCATAATCATTCGATCGCCACATACATCGACGACTTTGTTGAGTTGGCTTACAAAGTTCCCGACCTAGCATTGGCACATTACACGTGCTACTTTATGCATGATCTCCAGTCTCATATTTAGGCATGCTGTTGCGTTCATATAGCCCCACCACCTTCATTTTATTGATGTTGAATTTGCAACAACAACCGGCTTTTGCGTTCATATGACCGTTCCAATCCCACGTTCTCCCATGACCATTCCCTTCACATGCCACTCAAAGATCCAACATTGACCTTCCGCCATCCTTCAATCTGAATACCACACGCACTACATCGATCTTTGTTCACTCATTCAAGTCCTTCAACACACATGCCTTGTAATTGAACTGCTAACTCCAACAACTATCCCATAAGGAGTACCATGAACTATGCAACCAAAGTCTATATTTCTGCTGCAGGCAACCCTTCTCCACTACACATCAATGTTCAAATAAAGAACTGTGCACGGCCCTCATGTTGAAGATGAAAGCATTACCATGGCTGACTTCACTGCACTACTATTAGACAATGGTCCTCTGCAATCTTAGCTTGTTCTCTCTCACGATCTTTTTTCTGTGCAGGTGTATTGTTATGTATATGAGTTTTGCATATTCTTATGTAGCATATACATATGTTGTAATATAAATAGCTGGTGCATTAGTATAGTTGGGGTCCTAGAGATTAGTATGGGCATATTGTGAATGTGTGATTTGTATCTCTATACAAGGGAGGTGTGCGCTTCTTTATCATCATATATCTAGGGTTTGGAAATGGGCATAGTCTGGGCAATGATACCGGCCCTCAAATTTATCTTGTGGGAGCATGTCTCTCAATTTCCTTTAATGCAAGTTATCTTTTTCGTTCAATCTCCTCACATGCTAACCACCAACTATATTTGCACGGCTTTATGGTTGTTTTGTTAGAAATCCATGAAAATTCTCATTATTGCATTTAAATTTCATGCACAGCATTAGCATAGTTTGCAACAGGAGTAGTGCACATAGGGAACTAGGAAAGGTTAAATTAGGTTTAAGATTTTGAAGGAGAAACTGACATCTTTGATCTCAGAAATGTAAACTTTGCTGCATATGTTTAGTTTCAAGCATGACAATTCATTATGAAAGGCTAAATTAAGTTTAAAATTTTGTAAAAATAATGAATTTTTATGCTTAGTTCTAAATTAGTTTTTTTATTGTTTATGAATTTTTGTTTTTGTTAATACAATCTTATTGGACATGTAACATCTATATATGGAGATGATTGTTACATGCGCACCTATAACTGCTAGTGCACACGACAAAATCACATGCGGACCAATTTGTTATATGCATGCCAGTAACTCTTACCAAGGGCATATCTTCCGAAGGAGTTTGTTAGCTGTAATAGGAGCGATTGCGTCAATAGAGATAAACTTTAGTGAAACAGCACCAAATTCAGTACCAATAACATGCTGGAAGTAGCATGAGAAAATGGATAAAGAGTGAAAAAACACAATGTTCCCGGTGAGTGGAAAGATACTCTGAGAAGCAATGCAGGAGGAACTATCTTACAAAATGATAATTAAACCAGTACTTAAACTAATATTTGATCAATCAAATAACCGGACAGTTAAAGGAAATATGTAATGGCCCATTAGTAAAGACATATTTAGTCTCTTAGCAAGGAAGTTTAGTCCCACATCTTTAATGGGACATTCTCTCCTATTCCTCCTTATATATATTTGTACTCATACTTGTATATTAAAACGTTTTTTTTACTTGAATATAAGTTTTTTCTACATGGTATCAGAGCCAAATCGATCCCTTGGGCGGCTAGATTTTTTTTTAAAACCGCAGCTCCCGTGGGTTCCCCTTCTACTGCGTGCGGTTAAGTATTTTTTGCCCGCAGCTGCTTGCGCGGTGTGCCTGTATTGACTTCGCCAGCTTTTGCCCTCCTCCCTCTCCTTTTTATAAAGGTTTTTGGGTAAGGACCCACCTCTCCTTTTCCCGCAGCTGCCTGTGCGGCTTGTTTCCTCCTTGCTTCCTGTTCGCCAGAGGTTCTCCCTTTCTACCCGTCGGTCTCAGGCCGCTGCAGTTATTCCTAAGGTAGCAATTCTTCCTCTGGCCGCCGTTTCTTTGGTTGCTAGGGCCTCAATGTACTCGCGCCTTGCTGCCATCTGACTGCTTGTTGCCGCCACTGCCTGCTGGTCCCGCTGCTCTTTGGTTGCTGCTTGCTGCAGCTCACTACTGCAATTCCTGTCCGCAACCCTTGATGCTTGATTAGTTGCTGCTGCTGTCCTCTGCGCCCTGACCCTGCTCATTGTTGCCCCTCTGTCCATGGCCGTACATTCTCTTCCGAACAGCATTCCAACTGCTATTGATGACTTGCGCATCCAAATCCAGCAACGTCAAGGGATGATCGACCATTCTACAGGCTCTGTTGTGTCAATTTCTGATGGTGCTTTCTCCGGTCTTGCTAATAGTTCGTCCTGGATCTTGGATTCAGGGGCTTCGCACCACATTACCTTCTGACAACCAACACACTACTTGGACTCTATACACCCCAAGTTCATCACTGTTACAAGCGGGGACACCATTCCTGTCTCTGGCTCAGCCGACATTAACATTACTCCCTCCATCACTCTTCGCTCAGCTCTTCATGTTCCGGGCTTTTCTTTCAACCTTCTCTCTATTAGTCATCTCACTCAAGACCTTGATTGCTACGTAACATTCTCTTCCACCTCTTGTGTTGTGCAGGATCGCAAGACGCAATCTATCATTGTAGAAGGACATCTATTGAATGGTCTCTACATCTTCGACTCCTCCCCTCCGATGATTTTCTCCTCTTTTAGCTTTGTTGAATGACATCGGCGTCTTAGGGTCTGTTTGGGACAGCTCTGGCGGATTGAAAAGCTGCTGTCCGGATAGAGCTGTTTTGAAATAGCTCTTTGGGGAGCAGTTTTGAAAAGCTGCAGAGTGTTTGGGTGTCCTGTGCAGAAGTGCGCTTTGAAGAGTGATTTTCTAATTTTGCTGTTTGGATGAACAGCTTTTTGAAACATGTTTTTTCAAACTTTAAAATACATTCTGATTTTTAAAGAAGTGAATAATCAAAAACCAACGATAACTACAGTTTATCACATCATTCGTAATAACATGTCTACATAACACCAGATGTCCGATAACAAGTGGCTGGATACCCGTATGTTGACCGCTCTCTCCAATCCTCTTCGATCACCTGTTTGAAGAAAATGCATCTACATCAGTGGTATAATTATTTAGACCGTTAAAATATTTTAGCAGATAAGGATCGAATTTTTACCTACGCGTCATGTATATTTCTTCGGCGATGCTATCTCGTACCGCCGACATATATTCAGCTCCGGCAACATCACCCACATCACTTTCAATGTCATCTTCTGCCGCAGGGTTTTCATCCACTAAAGGGACGTAAGAGGCCTCATCCGCATCACAAGCATTAAACTCTGGGTCCCATCGAGAAGGATGTCTACGAATGTAGTTATGTAAGGCCATTGTGGCTAGCACTATCGATCGCTGTTTCTTAAATGTATATTGTGGCATTTTGCTTAGAATGCGCCATTTCTTCTTCCACACTCCAAATGTACGCTCGATAACACTCCGAAGAGATGAATGTGCCTTATTGAAATGTTCCTGTCTTCCACGAACAGGCCGACTCCCACGGGCATAGTCTGCTAAGTGATATCGTGTATCTGGATAAGGCTTCAAATAACCCATCTTCAACGGGTATCCAGCATCCACCAAGTAAAATTTACCTGAATTTATATGTTATGTTAAACCCGTGAACATTATGTGGTATTAAAATTTTAAATTAATTTAACAAAAACTGATTTTCGTACCTTGCGTGGGATGCGGAAAATTTAATCTATTATCTCCCAATGCGCGTGCGAAGATGCGGCTGTCATGAGCAGTACCCTCCCATCCAGCCAGTGCAAACGTAAAACACATATTAAAATCACAGACTGCCATCACATTTTGCGTCGTTGTGCCGTGACGGCCTATGTACCTGACTTGATCTTCAACGGGAATCCTCGCATCTACATGTGTCCCGTCAATTGCACCAACGCAATCCTTGAAGAATGGCATGTAACGAGCATCATTCCTAATCTGAATCGGAATCTCCCTGAATTGAGGGTCTGTAGGCTTTATAACCTCAACAGAAAGCAACAGAAGGGATTTAAGGCCTTTTGAAAAGTATCTACTAATGGTCTCGGTCGAGTGCTGAAATCGCTCTTTTGCCAGCCTAATGGAACCTCCTTGTGCTAAGATGTACAATGTGATCCCTAGGACCTCTCTTGCCGTCGTTCGTTGTGATCCTTGGAGTTCATGATCCACCTCTAGTTTATGAAGTAAATCAATGAATATGCGTTTTGACATCCGTAATGAATCATGAATCCTATCTGGATGTCCGTCTAGTAATTCTTTAATCCATTTCGCACCTGTTTGGGTTGATGTCATGCATGGTCTTGTGTCACGAACATAGTAATCCAGTCTCTCAATCGATGACATAACTGCACGACAGTACTCGATATATTGTGTTCGTTCCGGCGAAATACTTGACGAATCCCCGGAACCTTCAGAATCTGAGTAATGCGTATCCATTATCGTACCTGCATTTACAGCATCACAGAGTATTTATCGTAATCTATATCAAGATAATAATAGAACAACTACTATATTTCTAAAGACAGGTAATACAAAAACATTCGCATGTAAAACAAACAGAAATATCACAGTGTTCATCCAGCAAAAACACAAAATCTAAACAAGATAGTGTTCATCACAAAATATCATATTGTTCATCACGAAAATCACTGAGCCCTCTTCTCATATGCCTTCATAATCCACCAAACGCGCATATCTTCTGGAATACTCATGAAAATTTCCCTAGTGGTCTTGTCCCTTATGTGCTCCAGAGCAAAGTAATACACGTCCAGGTTTGCCCGTAGCTCTGGACTACTGGAAATCAACTCCACCACCTCCTTCACTGTGACAACTGGTGGAGGCTTCAGTGCTAGAGTGGATTGATGCAAATCTGACATCAAAGACATTGCTATTCCTTTGATTTTCCCGATCTTTCGTCTTTTACTCGCCGAGGAAGACGCATTCGCAGAAGGTGTCGACGCACCACCTATATCTTCAGGACCACCTTCCATGTTATCTGCTACATCGATATCATCCAACTGGATCCCCGCCATATCCGGTGGCAAACTCCCAATTGAAGGAGCCCAGGAGTCTTCTCCAGTTGCAACAACTTGACTGAACATGGAGTCTAGTTTCTCCTCCAAGTCTGGTGCAATACCTCCGGATCGAAATTTTTTTGCCCCAGGAACAACCTGTTACAATCAATATATCAATGTAGTAGATGTTGTCAAAATAATCACAAATTTCATGATATCAAACAACAATTTATTCTAACCTTAATCTTATCTGCCCACCATTCTTCTGAAGCAGCAATAGTTCTCTTCTCCGGGTCCCAACCTAAACCAGTCTCGCCATGTTTCAGCTCCTTCCACAGCTTCCAATCTTTCTTCAAATGATCCCATTTATTTTTCATTTGGGATCTATCGTAGCTTTTCCCAGTTCGTTCTTTAAATGCGACAATCAAATTTTTCCACCCTTCTTTGCTAAAGTGGGTGGTGGGCCGATTCCCTAAACCAATCTCTTTAATGCAGAGATCACAAAACATCATCACTTCAGCTGTCTCCCAACTCGCTACTATTCCTCCATCCTTTACCATTATGTTAGACCCTATGACCGCAATTATAATTACAAGTACAAATCATTAGATAAATAAACAAACACATAAACCATCACACACACACATTCACATTCATCACACACACACACACACACACACAAATTCACACATACACACACACATCCACAAAATCAAAAACACACACACACATCCAACACACACACACACACATTCAACACACACACATTCAACACACAAATTCAACACACACACAACATTCATCCTCAATAACACACACACACACACACATTCACACATACACACACACATCCACGAAATCAAAAACACACACACACATCCAACACACACACACACACATTCAACACACACACATTCAACACACAAATTCAACACACACACAACATTCATCCTCAATAACACACACACACACACACACACATTCACACATACACACACACATCCACGAAATCAAAAACACACACACACATCCAACACACACACACACACATTCAACACACACACATTCAACACACAAATTCAACACACACACAACATTCATCCTCAATAACACACACACACACACACACATTCACACATACACACACACATCCACAAAATCAAAAACACACACACACATCCAACACACACACACACATTCAACACACACACATTCAACACACAAATTCAACACACACACAACATTCATCCTCAATAACACACACACACACACACACACATTCACACATACACACACACTTCTACAAAATCAAAAACACACACACACATCCATTCATGTAAACTCACACACATATCCAGAAGTTTGCAAAATCAGAAAGGAAAAGGGGTATACCGCGGGGATGCTAGGGCTGGACCTTGGAGAAGCCAATGGAAGCAAGGGTTGGAGAAGATGGACGCTAGGGCTGAACTCAGGGTCTTCGATGCCGCCGCTGGCCTGGAAGACGAAGTCGCCGGAGGTCTGTGGGTTCGGGGAAGAAATTGCCGGAGTTGCTCGAGGTCTGCGGGTGCGGGGCTGCGGGATCGGGGATGGCCGAGTTGCTAGATGTCGCCGCTGGCCTGGAAGACGAAGTCGCCGGAGTTGCTCGAGGTCGCCGGAGTCGATGGCCCGGAGTCGGGATGTCGCCGCTGGCCCGGAGTCGGGATGTCGCCGCTGCACAGAAAAAATCGGGAGACGGGAGAGAACTGTCGCGGGTTGCGGGGAGAAATGAAACGCGTTTTCTGGAGAGCGGAACGCAGGGGGGGAATAGCTGCCCTAAAAGTGCTCTAAGAGCAGCTCTTCGAAACGCACTTTTTAGGATCTGCTCTCCCAAACAGCGCATTAACAGCTCTGGCGGCTGGAAAAGTGCTTCTCCAACCGCCAGAGCTGTCCCAAACAGACCCTTAGTCACGCTCCTCTAAACATACTCCGAAAAGCTCTTCCCGATGTTTCCCTCCAAGATTTCACGTGTGAGTCTTGCATCTATGACAAACATTATCGGTCTATGTTCTCACCCCATCTTACTCGGAGTCCTGCTTCCTTTGATCTAATTCACTTTGATATTTGGGGACCCTACAAAATTGTCAGGGTTTTTGGCTATCGTACTTTGTTATCTTTGTCGATGATTACTCTCGGGTAACATGGTTGTATCTCCTTCATGATCGCTCTGAACTGTTTGGTGTCTTTCGTGCCTTTATCATTGAAATTCGCAACCAGTTCTCTACTACAATTAAAACTCTCTGTACTGACAATGCACGTGAATAAACTAGTCATGCATTTACTAACTTGTGTGTTGAGTTTGGGCTCATACATCAAACCTCGTGTGTCTATATCCCCCAACAAAATGGCGTTGCTGAACACAAGAATTGTCACCTTGAGGTCACCCACTCTCTTATATTTCAAATGAATGTTCCCAAACAATATTGGAACTTCGGGGTCTCTACCATCTGCTCTCTTATTAATCGCATGTCTTCCTCTATTTTCAACTTTGCGATACCCTTCAACCTTCTTTTTCCCTCCACATCTCTTTTTTCAGTCACCCCTCGTGTATTTGGCTGTGTTTACTATGTTCATAATCTTGACCCGTCCACCGACAAGCTTGCTCCTCGTGCTACAAAATATATGTTTGTTAGTTACTTTCGTACTCAGAAGTGCTATGTCTGCTTCTCTCCTAAGAATCATAAGGTTATTACTTCTGCTGATGTCATCTTTCTCCAAGACCAGCCCTATCATTCTCAACCAATTGATTTTCTACTTCCACCACTTCTTCCGCGACCTGCTGTACCTGTTACTTCCAACCTTCCACCTCTCCTTCCCACGCCACTCCCACCAAATCCACCTCTCCTTCCCACGCCACTCCCACCCAAACCACCTCTCAGTCGTGTGTGTACTCGCCGCCCTCCTTCGTCTACTACCCTACGAGAGATGTCCTCCTCTGATGATATTTTGCAGTCTGCTGATCCGGTAACTAATTCTACTGCACACCCGATGGCGAATTATGTCTCCTTCCACCGCCTCTCTCCGGAACTTCGCCAATTTGCTCTTTCGTTATCCTCTATTACCATCCCTACTTCTGTGCAGGAGGCTCTCCAACATCCGGGATGGAGGGCGGCTATGGACGAGGAAATGACTGCTTTTGGGCTAACCATACTTGAGATTTTGTCCCTCTTCCTTCTGGACAGACTTGCGTGGGTTGTAAGTAGGTGTTTGCCATCAAGTATGGTCCGGATGAGACGATTCAACGTTTGAAAGGTCGTCTGGTGATGATTCCCGATATTTGTAGTGTTTTTCAGACTCATCTGGGGTAGTTTTCACTCACGTGCACTGCACTTTTGGGTCGTTATTGCTCATATTTCGTTTTTTCTATAATTGTACACATAGTGCACTCTTAGGCCCTTTGTGGTGCGCAAGTGCGCTCATTGTCGCTGGGGGTAAGCATATTGTGCTCCCTGGCTTGTTTTTATGTTGATTTTTCTATTGTTTATGTTGATTTTTCTTTTTTGTAAGAATCGCATGGTCGTGCGTTTTTCTTCACACACGATAGATGCGATTGTGTGATGCCTACATCTCCGTTTTTTGGTGATCTGCCCCGGGCCGTGCGATTTACTCGTGCACGGGCTGTTTTACCCGTGTGTGACCAAATCGCACGACCTCGTCTTTTTGTCTAAAATTTTATGTTTTTATTGCCTGAAGGAAAACACACGATCTGCTTGTTTTGCCTGATTTTTAGCGATTTTTTACTGACAGTGTGATTTGTTCTCGCACGGGCTGTTTTTCCCGTGCATGTTCAAAAACACAGTCTCCTGTTGTATCAGGCTGGGGGAGTTCTGTGTTGTTAATAACACACGATTCATGCACGGGCGTGCATTTAACCGCGCGTGACCATTTTTCTGTCTGTTTACTATTTAAGCCGCAAGACTCCGCCCATTTTGGGGAGAATCATTTTTTTCGTACCCAAGGGTTCCAGCTCGCCCCATTTCGCCACTGCACCTCCGACCATCATCTCTAGGAGCTCCAACCACGCTTTTCTCTCAAAACACAAGCTAGTGCTTCCTCTCGGCCTCCTCCATCATCCGCAAGCTTCCAAGCACTATTTCTAGGGATTTTTCGCCGCACTCGGAGAGTTCTCTAGCGAATGTCATGATCGAAGGCTATTGACCAAGAAGACGGGTATAGTGGAATAAGGTGACAACTCTTTTGGTCCTCGGACGGCAGTCGAAGTCCAAGCTCGGACGAGGCTTGACAATCCTCGATTCCGACCGCGAAACTTCGATGAGTATTCGTGCTTCGGTTGTAGTCTTCCCTATTCTCTGTTTGTAGTACATTTCTCTTTGAATTATTGGTTGTTTGTGTGTGGTTGTGTAAACTCTAATTTCTCTTTAATGCAGTCTTTCATGTCTATGTGATTGTCTCGTGGTTTATGCTTGCGAGGAGCGCCCCTATCTCATCTCGTCACCCCCACCATCGTGTGAGTGCCGCACTAGCATTTGCTAGTGGCGTGCGTTGCGAAGAGGTGCTTGCGACCCTCATCCGCCGTGAACCATTCCATCCGCTAGCCTTCTCGGTCATCCCTTGCGAAGCGGTGAAGGCGACCCGCACTAGTAATTTAGTTGTTTGTTTTCTCTGCTCAAACCAAAACCAAGCCTTGTTTTCTTTTAACTCTTAAATTTGATTTTCCAAACAATCAAATCATGCGCCGCAACCTGCGTTTCTTGAGAGATCGATACTTGGGGTGTTACTCCCGCATTTTATATTACTTGAGCGACCGACTGCACTTGCCGAACACGCATCAAGTTTTTGACACCGTTGTCGGGGAATGCAGACGTTGTGTGAATCTGTTGTTTAGGAAATTGTTATAAGTACTGTTGTTTTATTTTGTTTGTTGTATGTGTATGCAGGGGCGTGGCCATGGTGAGCTTGTTGAATTTGATCCTGAGATTAAGCGGACGCTGCTTGCGCGCCGTTGTGCTGCTGCTGACATGAACGGGATGAGAATTAATGGGATTGATCAAGGGGGAGAGGATGTTCCCTAGGTCATTCATTCTGTTGATGAGCATGATGTGGTCCGGCCAAGGCCCCAGACGATGCGTGATTACACCACTCCTACTGTTGGGAGTGTGTACCCTGGGTTTAGCCCGACTATTACTGATAACCAGTTTGAAATCAAGCCGGCTATCAAAAACATTATCCGCAACAATGCTCAATTCTCGGGGATGGCAAGTGAAGACCCCCATCTTCACTTGGCAGAATTCTCTGAAATTTGCGGGACATTTCAGTATGCCAGTATCTATGATGATACAGTGAAGTTAAGGCTGTTTCCCTTCTCTCTTCGGGACAAAGCTAAATCATGTCTCCACACCATTCCTCCGGGTACCGCTGCTACTTGGGATTCGCTGTCATCCAAATTTGTGGCAAAATTCCACCCTGTAGATAAAATCGTCAGTTCGAGGCGAGAGATCGCCACCTTCCGTCAACAAGATCAAGAGAATCTTGTCGAGGCATGAGAGAGGTTTATGGACCTCCTGTGGAAGTGCTCTCAACATGAGTTCCAACCGTAGAACTTTGTTGAGAATTTTTACTTTGCTACTGAGCCAAACTATCGAGCTATGATTGATGCTGCTGCGGGAGGGACATTAATGAATCATACTCCTGAGGACACACTCAGGATCCTTCAGGATACTGCCGCTCACAGTTATTTCTGGACGGTTGGTAGGAATGCCCCGAGGAGTACAAGGGGATTATTTGAAGTGAACACTACAGTGCTCCCGGCTGATGCTGCACCATCACCACTTGAGAACATAACATTGCTGAAGAGGCCCACCTCTACTTCTGCTCAGGTGATGGCCATCTCATGTCAAGGTTGTGGGAACCCTAGGCACCATGCTTATGAGTGCCCCGCTGGTGAGCTATCTTCTGACTTCACAAATTTGAATGTAGATGAATGTGTCAACTATGTTAATAACCAAAATCGTGTTGTGCTGTTTTCCAATACTTATCACCCGGGTGTGAGAAACCACCCAAATTTTGTGTGGAATCAAAACGTTTCTGTCCAACGATGGCAATCGGGGCAACATCAATTTGATGCTCAGGCCTCTGAGAGCCAACGGAGGTCACCACAATCAGGTTATGCTCAAGGTGCTCCCATGCAAAAAAGAAGTGCGCTAGAAGAGATGATGGAGAAATTTGTGGAGATGGCCTAGTCTAATATGGCCATCCAAACGACGTCTATGAGGAACTTGGAGATGCAATTGGGCTAATTGGCCCAAGTGCTATCCGAGCGTGCTCATGGCGCCCTTCCTAACAATACTGAAACGAAACCTCGTGAGCAGGGGAAGAGTCTTTCCGAACCTGCTGGAGGCGGTGAGAGTGATATGGTTGTTTAGTGTAAGATTAACGATGTTGACACCACTGCCTTGTGTGATTTTTTGCGTTGCAAGATGTTGATAAATTCAATTTGATTATTAGTGTTGACGAACAGACATCGCTTGTCCTTACAAATGGGGCGGTGGTGGAGACAGAAGGTGTTGTCAAGGAGGTCGAAGTTGTACTAGATGGAGTTGTGGTGGCCGCCGACTTCCAAGTGCTGGGGCCAATGGAGAACGACTCCGTACCCATTTTGGGCGTCCCGTTCTTGAAAGAGAGCGACACCACTCTATGCATCGCTAATGGGTGTGTGTCTTTACCTGCTAAGGAGCCACACCAATCTTCCCCATCTAGTGCTACTGAGGTCCTCAATATTTCTCAGGGAGTTCATGATGTATCTGTTGTTATTTCTAATTCGATTTTAATGATGATTACAGTTCGGGGAGTGAAGTTCAGGTCAAGGTAGGTGTGCAAGAGGAGAAGAAGGATGAAGTGAAGATGCTTGAAGGAGAGGTTGTGTTGGTGCATTTTGGCGCTGCTTGGGATGGCGAGGATGTGAAATATACTGACGTCGGAAAAGAAAGAAGCGACATGGGAGCAGGTTTTGGTGCCGAGGTGGCGATTGATGCCGCAAGCATTTTAGTTAATTCTTGTATTGCTAGGGCTGTGCCCAAACAAATTAAACAGGTCCAATGGGCTAATCTTTTATCCCTGGGGGTAAGGAAATGAAGCCTCTCGCTGCTTCCATTAAGATTGAACTTTTTATGGATCACGTGATTTGTGATCGCTGGCGCTCTCCTACTGTGGAGAAAAGAAAAAAGTAAGAATTGTAGCGCGCTTCGCATTTTGAGGCCCTTCGACGCGAGAAGGAGGTGGTTAGAGGCAGGGGAATTAAACCGTCCCTGGGCTATAAAGCTTTGGCCTCCTGCCCATCTCACGTGGAGGGGGAGAATCACAAGTCGGCTTATTGTTGATGAGAGAGGGTTTTCTAGGCCGGTGTGTTTTGTTGCGTTGCTTAGTTTTTGCTTCTGTGTGTGGATGTTTGGTGTTGTTATTTCCATTTGATTAGCTTAGTTTGTGTCTTTGCTTAAACTTTTATTATATAACTGCTTATTACAAGTATTTGGTCCACCTTAAGGACGGTAAAGAAAATGACTCATGAGAGACAACCCAATCTTTGCTATTGCCTGTCTGATTCTCTTATTTTGTCATTATTGCTTTTGATGCGCCGATGATCTCCTTGTAGGTGTGCAGATGTTTTTGCGGCGGGCGTGGATTATCTTCAAAAGTTAACGACAATCTTCTGGTATGCTCATTTCTGAGCATGCGCAACCTCTTCCTCAGCTCCTTTATTTATTCTTTATGCTTATTAATTGCTCACAATGTTTAGATTAAGTCTGGGGGAGGGTGTGGTATTGCGTGTTACCCGTGCACATGCATATTGCACATCATACTAGAAGTATTTTTTTTTATATTATCATGTTCATATTCACCGCACATAACAACACCCACTCGAGCGCGTGCTTAATCATTAGCACGTTGCGAGCTAAATTCATTTTTCGCGTGTGATTTGGAAAATCACAGTGCTGGCTTAGGATTGTGAGGCAGAGTAAAATGTTGACTCCTGTAGTACTCCTAGTCGAGTGCTCATGTCTATTTTTCTATTATCTTAGATATTGTTTACTCAACTCAAAATTGGTGAATCTGGTGTGAATCAAACGGTAGCGTAGGATCGCGTGTAGACGTTCGGTAGCCTCATATTGCTCGAGTCGGGAGGAAGGATAGTTTTTCTCGGTGGCTAAGAACTTGCCCCAAGCTACTCTCGAAGCATGGGTACACGGTTATTCAAGCACGCGAGTGTGATGTAGGCCATCATTTTGTCCCTGTTGAGCTTTTGTGCCCATCCTATCGTCTTATCCTCGTTAGCCCCGTTGTGCCTACCCATCCTTTTATTCAACTCCACTGTTATCTCACCAAAGCCAAAATGCCTATCCAAGTCGCATACCCAAATTTGAGCTTTAGTGTATTTCATTTTTATGATTGGGGTGTTGATGTGGTGATTATATTGTGGATATGTGAATGTGCTTTATTGATAATATATGCTGAATATATTAAAAAGAAAAAAATGAAAGTAAGAAAAGAGAAAAAGAAAATTGTGGAAAAAATTATGAAATTAAAGTTCAATTGAAAATTCTGTGTGAAATTTTTGTGGAGTAGGCGGTGCCCACACCCATGTAGTCAAGTCTAAATCTGGGGTGTGTTGCACCCATGTATTATTTGGTGGTGCTTGAGGATAGTTCTTTGGTGCTAGCTCATTTGAGATTAGGTGCATGAGCCTTCGATTTTATCATTGTTTACCTCACCTAAACCCAAACCCTACTCTAAACCTAAAGTCCTATTGATTCACACATTGAGTCAAACTAGTGCTGTGGAGAGAGTGTGAACGGGCGAGCTTATGGTCATCGACATTGATGAATTTCTTTGGAGGTTATCCCGAGACCCGGTCTTTGACAATGCTTACCTCATCGTTTAGTCTACTTTTGTCCTACGCATGACTCGATGATTCACCGTGATTCAAAATTTGAGTAGAAGTAATATATTAATACGCTCCTAGAAATTCTAAACTAATATGTATTTAGAAATTTCTTCTACTGCTTTTCTGTGAGTGTGAGTATGCGATTTCGCATGATACTCCGCATTTGCAATTACTAAGCTAGCTAGTCTTTTTTCTTTCCGCCGAGAGATGATTTGCTTGGCACGAGCAAATGGTTAAGTCTGGGGGTGTGACGAGTCTGATATTTGTAGTGTTTTTCGGACTCATCTGGACTAATTTTCACTCACGTGCACTGCACTTTCGGGTCGTTATTGCTCATATTTCGCTTTTTTTGTAATTGTACACATGGTGCACTCTTAGGCCCATTGTGGTGCGCAAGTGCGCTCACTGTCTCTGGGGGTAAGCACATGGTGCTCCCTGACTTGTTTTTATGTTGATTTTTCTATTGTTTATGTGTGTTGGATGTGTGCTCCAGGTTGCATTGTTGCTGTACAGGTGGGCAGATCCCTATTGTTGCTCTAGTCTTTTCTGTAGGAATCGCACAGTTGTGCATTTTTCTTCATGCACGATCGGTGTGATCGTGCGATGCCTACAGTTCCGTTTTTCGGTGATCTGCCTCGGGTCGTGCGATTTGCTCGCGCAAGGGTTGTTTTGCCCATGTGTGACCAAATCACACGACCTCGTCTTCTTTTTCTAAAATTTTATGTTTTTATTGCCCGCGCGTTTTCTTCATGCACAGTTGGATTCAACCGCGCGCAAAGGAAAACGCACAATCTGCCTGTTTTGCCTGATTTCCAGTGATCTGTTACTAACCGTGCGATTTGTTCTCGCACGGGCTGTTTTGCCAACGCGTGATCAAAAACGTACGGTCTCCTGTTGTATTAGGCTGGGGGAGTTTTGTGTTGTTAATAATGCACGATTCACGCACGGTCGTGCGTTCGACCGTGCGTGACCATTTTTTTGACTATTTACTATTTAAGCTGCAGGACTCCGCCCACTTTAAGGAGAATCATTTTTTTCGCGCCCAAGGGTTCCAGCTCGCCCCATTCCACCGCTCTACCTCCGACCATTATCTCGAGGAGCTCCGACCATGCTTTTCTCTCAAAACTCAAGCTAGAGCTTCCTCTCGGCCTCCTCCATCATCCACAAGCTTCCAAGCACCATTTCTAGAGATTTCTCGCCGCACTCGGAGAGTTTTCCGGCGAAGGTCGTGATCGAAGGTTATTGACAAAGAAGACGAGTATAGTCGAAGACGGTGACAGCTCTTCTGGACCCTGGACGACAGTCGAAGTTCGAGCTCGAACGAGGCTTGACAATCCTCGATTCCGGCCGTGAAACTTGGATGAGTCTTCGTGCTTTGGTTATACTCTTCCCTCCTCTCCGTTTGTAGTACATTTCTCTTTGAATTATTTGTTGTTTGTGTCCCTAATTTCTCTTTAATGCACTATTTCATGTCTATGTGATTGTCTTGTGGTTTATGCTTGCGAGGAGCGCCCCCATGTCATCTCATCACCCCCACCATCATGTGAGTGTCGCACTAGCATTTGCTAGTGGCGTGCGTTGCGAAGAGGTGCTTGCGACCTGCATCCGCCGTGAAACATTCCATACGCTAGCCTTCTCAGTCATCCCTTGCGAAGCGGTGAAGGTGACCCACACTATTAATTTAGTTGTTTGTTTTCTTTGCTCAAACCAAAACCAAGCCTTGTTTTCTTTTAACTCTTACAATTGATTTTCTAAACAATCAAATCACGCACCATAACCTACGTTCCTTGAGAGATCGATATTTGGGGAGTTATTACCACATTTTATATTACTTGAGCGATCGGTGCACTTGCCAAACACGCATCATCTGGTTACTCGTGGTTTTACTCAACAACAAGGTCTAGATTATGTTGAGACCTTTTCTCTAGTCGCCAAACTCAATACTGTTCATGTGTTGATCTCCCTGTTCATCGACATTGGCCGTTGCACCAATTGGATGTCAAAAATGCTTTTCTTAATGACGATTTGCAGGAGATCATCTATATGCAACAACCTCTCGGGTTTGAGACCACGAGGGAGTCTGTTGTTTGTTGTCTGAAGAAGTCACTTTATGGTCTCAAACAGTCGCCTATGACATGGTTTGACAAATTCAGTCAGACTGTTAGTGCTGTTGGGTTCACTCGGAATTCAGTCGACTTCTCGTTATTTACTCGCCATCATTCAACAGGCACAGTGATTCTCTTGGTGTATGTTGATGATTTCTGATTACGGGAGACGATCTTATAAGAATACATATGATCAAACGACATCTGGCGACTGTGTTCCAAACAAAGGACCTGGGAAGCCTTCGTTACTTTCTTGGTCTCGAGGTAGTTCGACGACCTGATGGGCTTGTGTTATCTCAAAGAAAATACTGTCTTGACTTGCTTCATGATGCGGGCTACTCTGGGTGCAAGTCTGCCGACACTCCCATGGATATCAATCACAAGCTCTGCGCTCATGCCTCAGACTCTGATCTGCTCCTTCCGAACCCAGATTACTATCGTCGTCTTGTGGGAAAGTTGATATATCTCACTGTTACAAGACCTGATATATCAATTGTTGTTGGAGTTGTCAGTCGATTCATGCATGAACTTCGTATCTCTCATATCCAGGCAGTTGAGCGCATTCTTCGATACTTGAAGACTATTTCTGGACAATGACTTGTATACAAGCCCTCTTTGTCTCCCTTATCTCTGAGTGCATATTCTGATGTTGATTATGTCGTTTCACTGGATGATCGCCGTTCCACAAGTGGATACTGCACACTGTGTAATCAAGGCGCGGGCCTAGGCGCGCCTGAGGCGCCAGGCGCATGGGGCACAAGCCAGCGCGCCTTAGCTAGCCCAAGGCGGGCGATGTGCCTCAGGCGCGCCTAGGCGCGCGCCTCACGTGCCTACAGGGTGCAGTTCAGGCGCGCCTGATTGCCTGAACCGATTTTAACCTAAAAACCGGTTCAGGCAATCAGGCGCTGCCTTATATCGCTATTCACTTCGTCAGTTTTCCCCGCATGCCTGTTATGTTCTAGGGTTTAGGATCGAGCTGCATCGCCGACTGCTGATTCCCTCCCCGATTCCTCCACTCTTTGCCTTTCTTCTCGCCGGAGTCGCAACCGTTCATCTCGCCGGAGTCACTGATTTCTCGCCGGAGACACAGAAGAAGGATTAGTCTGTCGTCGACGCCGTTCTCCTGCACTGATTTCTCGCCGAAAACTCTGCATCCTCTCATCTCCTCCTTTAATTGTAAGATTCATTCTCCATTTCTCCTCTTATTTCTTCTTTTAATTGCTGCTATGGATTCCTATGATTATTTGTGATGATTTTTGTTTCTTTCTAAGTTTTGTGCTTCACTGTGCTTCACTCCTGCATCCTCTCATTCAGCTTCACTGTGCTTCACTCCTAATCAAACCTTTTAGGAAGGGCTTCCAGTTCACTGTAGGTTTCATCCAGTTCACTATTTTACAGTGAACTGGGCTTCCAGTTCACTGTAAACAGTGAGCTTGATGAAGCCCAGTTCACTGTAAACAGTGAACTGAGCTTCCAGTTCACTGTAAATCAGTGAACTGGATGAAGCCCAGTTCACTGAATACAGTGAAATGAGCTTCCAGTTTACTGTAAACAGTGAACTGGGCTTCATCCAGTTCACTGTAAACTGGATGAAGCCTACAGTGAACAAGAAAAAATGTGGTTCCTAGCAGCCCATAAATTTGATATTTCTCAGAAATGTTCATTTTCTCAATCATAGTAGTTCCTAGCAGCACATAAATTTCTTTCCTAAACAACATAAACAAGAAAAAATGCATTTAGTTTCATCAGATTTGTTCATCTTATATTCTTGTTGGCAATTTATATTATGCCTTCTTATATTCAGCAGATTTCTTTAAAGCATATAACCTTGGTTATGAAAAGAAGGTAATTTTGATTTGAATCCAATAAAATATTATTCGTCTTTATAGCAAGAACTCAAAGAATCCAACATATGGTGTGGTTAACTGGTTATGCTTGTTCATGTTGTTGTGCCTTGTAGGCTTGTAGCCATCATTTTATATTTATGCTTTTTCATGTTGTTTATGCTTAAGTAGACCTAAAATGTTTTTGTATTATGAACATATAAAATTAATTCCGTTATTCCTTTTCTTACTGACCCGAATTTTTGCATGCTTCGTAGTATTACGTATTTAGCTCTGAAAATTAGTTCAGCATCCAGCTCTAAAAATGGATGCAAGTGGTTCTGGTTCATCCAGCATCCAATCAAGGATTGATCCATGCTGGAAGTACGTGCGTCAGATTTCTTCCGCCAATAAAAACGACTTGACTTGCATTTTCTGTGATAAAGTCACGAAGGGTGGAATTTATCGTGCTAAACAACATATTGTTGGGGGATTCAGAAATGCAAAAGCTTGTCTTAAAAGCCCCCCACATGTGCGCAACGAAATACAAGAATACATGGAGAAAAAAGCAAGTGCAAGCAACACAGACAACTAATCAATGCCTGACTTTGCAGATATCGACACATTTGGCAGTGATGAAGAAATGGAAGCCAATGTGGGCAAGATTCATAAAAGAGAAAGCTTCTCCAAGAAGCCTCGAACTAAAGGACCAATAGATGTGTTCTTTGCTCCAAAGGTTGGCAATATGGGGGCACAAAAAGGAGCTGAACAAAAGATGAAACAAACTTCTATTAATGAAGCTTGCAAGAAGGAGTTGAGAGGGCGAGCTTGTAAACATATAGCTCAATGGATGTACGATGCAGCTATCCCATTCAATACTGTAAAACATCCTAGTTTTGCGAAAATGATGGAATCCATTGGACAATTTGGAGTTGGATTGAAGCCACCGAGTTACCATGAGATTCGTGTCCCTTTGCTAAATAATGAAGTCACTGAAGTAAAAGATATGATGAAGACATACGAGGATGAGTGGAGGGTCTTTGGATGTTCTATTATGGCTGATGGATGGACAGATCGGAAACAAAGAACGTTAATTAATTTTTTAGTCAATTCACCAAAAGGTACATTTTTCCTAGAATCTGTCGATGCATCTAACTACTCGAAGACAGGGGAAAAATTGTTTGAATTGCTGGATAGAGTGGTTGAAAGGGTTGGAGAGGTGAATGTGGTGCAAGTTGTTACGGATAGTGCCAGCAATAATTTGCTAGCAGGTAAATTAGTAATTATTCATTACTATTCTTAATCATCTTCAATTTTTATTTTTTGTGCACTTATATGATACTTTCATACCCAACAAACACTCTAACAGGTAAATTATTGGAAGCAAAACGTCCAAATTTATATTGTACGCCATGTGCAGCGCATTGTATTGATCTAATGCTGGAGGATATTGGAAAAATGCCCAACATTAGCCGCACACTAAAGAGAGCAATGATCGTAAATGGCTATATTTATGTTCGGCCTGGAGTTATGAACATGCTAAGGAGCTTTACGGGGCAAGTTGAGCTTGTTAGGCCCGCTGTGACGAGGTTTGCAACGTCTTTCTTAACAATTCAGCGCATTCACAAGCAGAAAAACAATCTAAGGAAGATGTTTACCTCACCTGAATGGTCTTCGAGCAAGTGGGCAAAAGAAAGCGGAGGTAAACAAGTGCAGAGCATTATACTAATGATTTCTTTTTGGAGAAGTATAGTGGTTATTTTAAAAATATTTGGTCCTTTAGTCCGCGTATTAAGATTAGTGGACGGTGAGAAAAGACCTGGCATGAGTTATATTTATGAAGCGATGGATAGAGCTAAAGAGACGATCATTAGTTCTTTTAATGAGGAGGGAAAATATATGGATGTCCTAAAAATTGTGGATAAAAGATGGGAAAACCAACTTCATCGACCTCTTCATGCCGCGGGTCACTATTTAAATCCAGAATATTTCTACTCTAATCCCACTATTGCAGAAGATGGAGAAATTATGGAGGGCTTATACAAGACAATGCAAAGACTGATTCCAAACCATGAAGAGCAAGATAAAATTATTGACCAATTAACTCTATATAGAAATGTTGAAGGACTATTTGGAATGGAGTTTGCAATTCGGCATAGAAAAATTAAGTCCCCAGGTAAATTACATAATATTCAAACAAGTTTATTTTGATTTTTCAATTTTTAAATATTTACTATCTTAATAGCTGAGTGGTGGCAATCGTATGGTGCTTCAACTCCAAATCTAAGAAGATTTGCGATAAATGTGCTTAGTCTTACATATGGTGCTTCAACTCCAAATCTAAGAAGATTTGCGATAAATGTGCTTAGTCTTACATGCAGTGCATCCGGTTGTGAGCGAAATTGGAGTTTTTTTGAACATGTAAGCTTTTAAAATTTATTATCAGTAATTTATATTATATATATTAAAGATAACTTATTTATATGGTTATTGTTTATTGCAGATACATAGCAAAAAAAGAAACAGACTAGCTCAACAACGCTTGAATGATTTAGTATTTGTGAAGTACAATCGATCGTTTAGACACCGATATGATGCACGTGATCGCATAGATCTAATTTCGTTGACATATATTGATGATAGCAATGAATGGTTGATGGGTAGAATGGAAGAAGATAATGATGCTGAGGCTGAGCGGGAGGACTTGGTGTTTGATGATGAGTTATTAACTTGGGGCACAGTTGCTACTGCCACTGGAGTTGAAGAAGAAATGTATCGCACACGATTATCGAAAGGAAAAAATGTGGTTCCTACGAAGATACTTGAAAAAAGGAGCATTTCGAAGATGAAAACTCCTACTCCATTAGTCATTAGAGAGGCTACTACACCATTAGTCATTAGAGAGGCTAATACTCCATTAGTCCTCAGAAATGCTGATGATATCGATGAAGAGGAGGTTGAATACAACGAAGAAGAATATAACGATAGTGGAGAAGATGATGAAGACATAGTCTTTTCAGAGGATGAGTAGCTAGGTGAGTAATAGATTATTTAAATTTCAGAGTACTTTAATTATTTTATTTAAATTATACATTAATAGATGTTTTCTGATTACACAAATAATGATATTTTCAGGTCTGATTTTCAAATGGTGCCTCTCGATCTTCTGACCGGGCCACTTGATGTCGCTATTCTACTCTCACTTCGATCTTCTGGCTAGACTATTTGATGTTGCATATTTGATTCAAGCTTTATTTATGTTATTAAACTTTGGTGTGCTTATTACATTGCCCTTCCTTTTGTTGTGATTTTTCATGCTAGCATTTTACTATCGTTTTGCTCAATATAAATTTGGGTGTGTTATTACTTTTTCTATAATAAGGGTGTTTGGTTCATGTTGTATTACTGATGCCACGTTTTGAAATAATATTATAATTTTATGTGGAGGTAATTTAGATGTTGGTCTAAATTGGTGGGTGAGTTAGTTCAATTTTTTGTTCTAAATTTGATATAAAAAACAGAAATAGGAAGAACACATGTGAATTGGGCGCCAATTCGCTCAATTTCAGCGAATTGGGCGCCAATTCGCCCAATTTCAGCGAATTGGGCGCCCAATTCGCCCAATTTCAGCGAATTGGGCGCCCATTTCGCTCAATTTCTTTTTTCCCCCTTTATTGCGCCTCACGTGCCTCAGGCGCGCGCCTGCGCCTAGGCTCCAGGGCCCCTTTGCGCCTCGGTGCGCCTTGCGCCTTTGACAACATAGACTGCACATTGGAGGACATCTCATTGCATGGCGTAACAAGAAACAGTCTGTAGTTGCTCGCTCATCTGCGAAGCCGAGTATCGTTCAATGGCAGATGTTGTGTCTGAGCTTACATGGCTTGAGGGTCTACTTGATGATTTAGGAGTCAAGCTTTCTTCACCGACCACCCTATTTTGCGATAATCAAGCTGCCATACACATTGCCAAGAATCTTGTTTTTCATGAACAAACGTAACACATTGAAGTTGATTGTCATTTCATTCGGGAGAAGTTTCAACTGAAGAAGATAGAGTTAATGCATGTTCCCACTGTTGAGCAAGTCGCTGACATCCTCACCAAGGCCTTACCACGACCTCTGTACTATTAGTTCTTGTCCAAGCTTGGTGCCTACGATTTGTACGCTCCAGCTTGCAGGGGAGTGTTAAAGGAAATATGTAAAGGCCCATTTAGTCTCTTAGCTAGAAAGTTTAGTCCCAGATATTGAATGAGACATTCTCTCCTATTACTCCTATATATTTTAACTCATACTTGTATATTAAAAGTTTTTTTACATGAATATAAGTTTTTTCTACACAACTAATAATAACCTGTTTAAACTTAATCAAAATAATAGTTAAACCATTATAATGTACTAGATTAATCTCCTTCATTACTTTGTTTGAATTTGGAAGTGGAGCAGTTAGGAAATTTCCTTGGTTCTTGTAATGAAAACCGGAAGAATGATGGGATTAATAAATAGGAGCAGTCTAACATCTTCTACAACCAACAATATGGCATCATCCTGATTATCCTGATTGTTTACACCGATTTGAGGAAAGAGAGCCAACCTGAAAAGGAGCTAACCTGAATGCTCTGTATATTATACCTGAGTGACTGCAGTTTGAGGAACAGGAGGCAGAGGGGTAGTAGACCCTACCGGAATAAGAGGGAGAAGCTCGAAAAGAACTGTGGTTTGAGGAGATCACAAAATGAGGGAGATGAACAGGGCGTTTGAATCTGACATCAAATGGGAGGTTTCCAACAGGCCAACGGGATTTCAGGCACAGTCGAGGAGTCGCGGATTGAGGGAGATGAACATGAAGTTCGATGGGATTTCTGGTGGCAAACGGATGTTTCTGGCAAGGGAATGGCGATATTTTGGGCGCAGTTGGAGGATTCACAATAAGGGGGCGGCCTGCTGGTAAAAGAATAGAGGGAAGAAAAATTAGGTTTTTAGGGTGGGTTTTGGTGTGCACATATCGATTTATGGTGTTCATGCAACAACCCTCTATATAGATAGACGCACACACGGAGACATACATCTATACTAATATTATAAGGAAACTCTGATATGCTACAGAAAATCCCGTCCGTTACTTTTGCTTTGCCGTATTTACCCCTCGACATCGCGGTTTTAGGTTTTCCATTCTCCCGATCTTCCGGTCACGCCTCTTCCTTCTCGCGATTTTCCGATCCTCCGACGCCATCGGTGAACCATCGCCGATCGCTGTTACTCGCGCTCCGACAACCGCTCACGGTTTCGCTGCTTCTCCCTCTACCTGCGCTGGTTTTCCCCATTGGCTGCTTCCTAGGGCTGCTTCCAAGAGCTAATCTTCCTTCCTTTGTCTTCCCCTTTCAGCTTCCTACGACATCGGCTGCTTCCTAGGGCTTGCTTTTCCCCATCCGCTCCAGTTCTTCCTAGGGCATCTGCTTGCTTTTCCCCATTGGCCTCCGGTTCTTTTCTAGGTAAGCTGGTGTACTCTCTATCTTTTAAAATTTCCTCGGTTTTTTTCTTCTTCTGCATATATATGTTATGGAATATACTTAGGCATTAGTATTATTTATATGTTGAAAAAATTGTGTAATGCGAATCATCTTAATTTAGGTGTTTCTGCTCCAGTTTGCTTAAATTCAAAGAGGCCTCTTCCCAACTCTACTCTTTTTGGTCATTTTCTTCGCTCTGGTTTGGCCCAATTGCTATTTTAAGCGATTATTAATGGATTTTCTTTTTTGTATTTTTGGTCTTCAATTATTTCATTTTTGTTAGACAAAGAACTTTACCGTGAGGTCAATGATTGAGTTGTCTTTCTATTTTGTTTAGTTGAAAATTAAATTGACTGATGTAGGGATTTCATTGAATTTCTTCCAAAGATCACCCAATATCAATTGTGGACTAGGTCATTTTCTTCCGATAATGGTAGGAATTTGTACTTTATCTTCAAAAAAAAAATTTAATCAGCTTTGATGAATTTAGTGATCTTTTAATGATGTTTATCATATTATCATGTTTAGAAGAATTTTATAGGTTAGATGAATTTAGTGATCTTTTAATGATGTTTATCATATTATCATGTTTAGAAGAATTTTATAAGTTAGAAAATGCTTCACCCATGAATGGGTTGGTGGCCGGTGTCGTTTCACATGTGTAGGGCCGGTGGCCCATTCTGTTGCATTCGCGTAGGGCCGGAGGCCCGCGCCGTTTCACTCGCATAGGGTCAGAGGCCCGTTCTGTTGCATTCGCGTAGGGTCAGAGGCCTGTGCCGTTTCACTCGCATAGGGCCGGAGGCCCGTGCCGTTTCACTTGCGTTGTCAGTCTGTCACATCTATGATTGAGTATATTAATTTTTTTTATTAAATACGAGCATCTTCGCACGGGTTACGCCCGTGCTCGATGCTCTCGGGCGGCCTTCGGCCGCATCAGGCGGGCTTCGCCCGCCTGCGCACGGGCTTCGCCCATGCTTGATGCTTCGAGTGGTCTTTGGCCGCATAGAAGCGGGCTTCGCCCGCTTCCACGCCATCCACCATCTCGGCGCCGCACCCGCCACTAGCGGCCCCCCCGGAGCCTGTGATTGTTTGATTTTGCATACGCGCTCCGGGGGGCGGCGAGTGCCAGTTGTGGCGCCGAGATGGTGGATTGCGTGGAAGCAGGAGAAGCCCGCTTCTATGCGGCCAAAGACCACCCGAAACATCAAGCACGGGCGAAGCACGCCTGATGCGGCCGAAGGCTGCCCGAGAGCATCGAACACGGGCGTAGCCCGTGCGAAGATGCTCGTATTATATACTTAAATTGTCTAACATTGACAGATTTTCTATAGGGAGGGATGGCCTCACACACAATATGTTGAATGACATACACAATAATTGGAAGCATGCTGAGGCTGTGAGGATAAAGTGTCTTGGCGTGCCCACTGTTGACATGAAAAATGTTTGCACCCAGCTTGAGGTACTTTCTCTTTCTCCTTACATATGTACTTATTGATAGTTTATCTTACAATGTATATATGGATCTAAGATTTAGGTATAGCAGCTAATTTTCTCATCCTATTTATAGTTGATATTTTCTATTTATTTATATAGAAAAAGGGCATGTTCAAAGTTGGGTTTCCACTAAACAATTTAAGACTTAGTTGTTCCACAAATTGTCAGTGTAAATTATACAGGTGTTGCTAAGGTTAAGGGATAGTTTTACGTTGGTCTGTGTTTGAACTATGTATAAGCGTTTCAAGCCATATTATATTATATTTTTTAGTTAATAAGTTACTTGAAAAATTCTCTTTTTAAATTATGATTGCTTAAACTGTCATGTGATAGAAACATTTCAATTTTAAAAATATAATTTACTTTTAAACTTTCATAAACTTTTTATTCATTTAAATTTGTTCCATCTCAATTTATGAATTCATTAACTTTGGTATTTAGGATCCGTTTGGGGGGGACTTATTTTCACCGGTCAAGCGGTTACGATCGCATAAACCGGACCTTAAGTAACATATTGATGCAGGACTAGGAGTCCACCTGCCTGCCACCCTGGAGTCTACCAGGGGTCCACCTTGCAGTTCACCAAGGGGGTTTATCAGGGCCGCGACCCGTACACCCCAACCCATCCCCGGTCCCACCACAGGGCCGATAGGTTGTTGAGGCTGGGGCTCAATCCCCCGACCTCCTTGATAAAGAGACTTCAGGCAGACTCTCATCATCGACTGATCCGCGGTCCCACCACAGGGCCGATATGTTGTTGAGGTTGGGGCTCGATCCCCCGACCTCCTTGATAAAGAGACTTCAGGCAGACTCTCATCACCAACTGATCCGTTGGGGTGTATGGGCCACGACCCTGATAAGGCATATCGGGTGGACTCACGGTGGGACCCCCAGGAAAGTGGACTCCTTGTTCCGTGGTGGTAGGCAGGTGGACTCCTGGCCCTCCATCTCATATGTCATTAGAAAATGTAGAAATTTTAAATCACATAAAAATGTATTGTTAATGATTGTATGCTTCTAAAGTTTATTTAAAATATATTAAACGAGAATGATTGTGTTGAAAAGTTTATAAATTACATAATCGGGAAATTATCTAAAATTTCTTTCAGAGGTAATATTTTGATTTTTAATAGAAAGATTAGATAGAAAATTAAATTAAAATAATACTAGATAAAAATTCAGTTGATTACTTTGTAGTATTTTGTATTTATAAAAAGCATAATATGAAGGTATTGCCCTTAAAATTAATTATTTATTCGAATTATATAATTTTATTAGGCATTTAATTTGAAAACAAGTTCTCAAATAAATGATAAACATTTTTGCTTGATAAAATTTTAAGCTATTGTTTTTGTAGTATTGATATCCTGTATTAAGAGCATGCGAACTAAATGCTTTTTGCTAATTAAGTGGATCTTCTTAATATGATATTTATGGTTCAGATGTTTTTTAGTAAATAATATAGAAAATAAAAAAAATATTAATGAAGTAGAACTGCTTTATAGATTATATACGGATACCCAACTTAATCACCATGGTAATGTGGACAACAGACAGGAAGTTGAGGGTTGCAGGAATGCAAATCAGTAAACATCGCTTCATGCCACAGTTTAGTACTACTGATGGAATTCTCCTTGGTCTTGGTGACTGTACTAAGTATTGGCGGAATCTCAAGAAGAACTCAATATTTACAATCGAAAGCCCCTTTCTAGTGATTTGACAACATTGTGAAGGACTAGGAGTCAAGGTTCATTATAACAAATGACTTCTACATTGGGCAAAAGAGCTCAGTGCAAGGAGAGAACAAACATTGACCATTATCAAGGATAGACTCTGACATCATAACCAAATTTACGATGCTCTCTTTCTACGTTGTACCTTTTGTCCATGAACACCATGCATGACCTGATAGATAATGACTAGAAGCACACACGATTATGTAGAATCATTGTCAAATATTAAACCCTGTTCTGATCAAACAATGACTGCCTTTCATCCAAGATCACCAATACACAAGGGAGGTAGGGCCCAAAACGAGGGATAAATAGCTTGACGGTTGAAGAACTCGAGCAAAGAGACTTCCATATTACCTCTCTTTTAGAGTGCATTTACGTACTTGTAATTGATGGAGCTACTGGAAGCCATCACATAACTACCTATAACTCCCCACAATTTCATAACCCTTAACTACCCACCACTTATAACTATACACAAGTCCTTGTACTAACTACTCTTATTTACATGATTGACAATTCCCCACCACCTCTCCCCCCAAACTATACAACAATAACAACAGAAACCATATAGTCCCCAATCACGTGCCATCAATTATCCACTAATTGCCGCCCACTATGTTGCATAGGGATGGAGAGATAATACGAGATACAGTACGAATAGGGGATTCATGATTTTCAAAAAGGATACATGATACAATTTTGAATTTAATTATTTAAATGTATGTACAAGTTAAAATGAAGATGTATGTGACTTTACGTCATATTTATTTTTCAATCATTATATCTCACATATTATATATTAAGTAAAGACAGTTTGTGTACAAAAGTGTGTCATATTATATATAAGACTCATGACTGCAACTATGTAATCAATTGACTCCCACTACTTTTCATCAAAATATATATTTTTCTCCTTATTATAATCAGAACATACACAATTTTTGTGTATTCTTGAGCATACTCGAGCGTATCTAAGGCTGCATTTGGTTCGACGCTTTCGGGCGCCGTTTGGAGCAAAGCCGGACGACGGGTAACCAAATGACCCGCCGTCCCCGTTTGCTTCGTTTGCGCCCGCAGGAAGGAGGAACCGCCGGGAAAAGCCGTTTTTTCGAGCAACGCCTCTCCCCCTCCGATTCCAAAGCCCGGTTTCGACCTGCCGGGTGCTCCCGCCACCGCTGAACCAAATAAAGCCCAAGTGTATTCGAGAGTTTCCGATTTTTTATATTAAATAAATGGAAAAAGTTTCAAAGAGTTCCAGAGATAGGTTTCCAGAATTTTCCGACTTTGAAATGCTTCATATACGACATATAAGGCCGTTACTAGTATTCGGGCTTCATAGGCCACCCATCCCTTTCTCTCCCATATCCCCATACCAGGGACTGGAACAAAACTACCTGATATTGTATTATAATTTTGAGAATAAACAATATAATATATTGATATTGTAATGCTAACAATACAATATATTGGTATTGCAATGCTAGCAATACAATATATTGTATTGTAAATGCTAGAAATGCAAATAAAATATATTGTAATTTTTTCAACAGTTTCAAATAGATAATATTCCCCACTATAGTGGGATAAAGGCTTGGATGTTGTTGTTGTTGTTGTTTTCAAATAGATATATAATATAGCATTTCAAAAGTGTCAAAATCTAATATTCAAAGTTACAAACAGACAATATAATATAACATTTCAAAGATTACAAACATACAATATAATAAATGAATTGAAAAAAAAAAGATTGAGAGGTGCGGCTGCACCTCTAGGCTCTAGCTCATGAGTCTTTATTTGTATTTTTGTTATATATATATATATTATATATATTTTTTAAAATTTTAAATTTACAATATTATTGTCAATATATTATTATTATCAAAATAACAATACAATAGATTGTTATTGTCAATTAGACAATACAATATATTGCTTATAATATATTATAATATATTGTCCCATAAATATATTATTTCCAATCCTTGCCCTATACCCACTTTCAAAAGCAACTTCCCGCATTTCCTAAATCCCACGATCACTCCCCTTCCTCTAATTCCACAAACCGACCATCTTCATTGAGAATCCACCCAAATTGTCGACTAGCTGCACCACTCTCACATGGATTACGTCACCTGTCTTCCTTAAGTATGCCCACTCAAGTTTAGTTCTCGTCCAATCTTGGCTACCACTACCCCTCACCGAGAAACTATAAATCAACATCAGTCATCCGTCGAGATGTCGATCTCGTAAACATTTAAAGTCCATTCATGGTAGTAATTTATTCCGTGTTGGAACTTGTGTAATTTCACTGTTTTTGGGTAATATGAATTTGTAATCCTTACTTCCAAATATCTTGCAACTTGCCAGACTTATTTCGCTTGAGTATTTGTTTTCTACTTGTTTCTTTATGTAGGAATACATAGAAGTAGAGAGGAAAAATCAATATTTTATTAATTCAAGGAAATTACAGAGAATTCGCTCAGACTTATTTCAAGGAAGAATTTAAGGAATTATTTCAAATAATTCTAGTCGTTGGAAGAAGAGATTAAGGAAAGGGATTCTCCATCAAATTCAGAAGGATTCATATGGAAAGATTTTGATTAATATGTCGAGATCTATTAAAGCAAATTTGGAAAATGATAGCATTATTCTTTCTGAAGAAGATATTTTATGAAAAGGACAATTCAAAATCATTCAGGAATAATGTACATGAATGACAGAAGAAGTCAACAAGAGATAAAACATACAATATACAGAAACATCAAGAGAAATATACAGAGAGCCAAGAACTCTTGACAATCATCATCTTCTTCATTCTTCTTTGCTACTGCTAGAACAAAAATTGAAAAAGGATAATCAGAGAAAATCATTGGATCCAAAGCTTATAACCCCTGCAAATTCTTCACCAGCAAGGGTTCATCTAATCAAAGATTTCCAATTCACTTAGTACCAAACAGTTCTCAGATTCCTGCTGAGAGGACTTATCCAGAAGACATTCTTTTATTCTTTCTTTTCTTCCCATCAACTTTCTCCTTTGTACTGTTGAGTAAAGAGTTTTGAGAATCTCTCTTCAAATTATTCAATTGTTGGTTCTGAGAGTCTCCTTATCAAAAGACTCAGTTTTTATTGGTTCAAGATTTCCTTATCAAAGGATCTAGTTGTTGGTTTTGATAGTCTCCTTATCAAAAGACCCAGACACTGAGATAGTGTATTCCTACCGAAGTGGTAGAAGAGTGGATGTACCCAGATTTTGGGGAACCACTATAGCTTTGGTGTTCTCTGTGATTATGCTTTTCTGTGATTGCTTGTTGTGCTGTGATTTTTATTTACTGTTTTAATTCACTGACCAACTATTTGCGAGTGTAAATCCCGTGTTAGCAAAAATCCAGTAAATTTATTAAGTGTAATTTTAAATCTCTATTCACCCCCCCCCCCCTCCTCTAGAGAATTCTCTGAGGATTTTAGTCAACTATTCATACTTTCAGCTTGAGAACCTACTTTTAAAACATAAGTGAACTAGCAACTTCAATGAGGTGATGGTTTTTGCGCTTAGCTACGCCATTTTGTTAGGGCGTGTAAGCACACGAAATTTGATGGATGATGCTGAACTCAGTACATATTTTTGAAGCACATGAATAGTATTCCCGTACACATTATCGGTCTAATGGGCTTTAATAGTGATAGAAAACTCTACGCATTTCACGAGAAAGACACAAAACACACAAGATTGTTCAGAGAGATCGCGAAGTAAATACAACTAGATCATGTAAGAGTAATCATAAATAATTATAAGGAAATAACGGCAACCCAAAACACTTACTGTTTTATAGGGTTCCCATATATCCATGTGATCTAAATCAAAAGGAGTAATGGTCCGAGTACAATGAGGGGAAAGAAGAACGATGTTGTTTGTCGTAGATGCAAGACTCGCATGTGAAGTTGGTGAGGGACAGATCAGGAAGAGCCTTTTTGAGAATCGGGAGAGGAGCATGCCCAAGACGTCGATGCCAATCAACATAACAATGGATAAAGCACTTGGCAAAATATCTAAAGTGTAAAGTCTGTTAGACAGTCGTCATCTACCAATGATATTCTGTGTCCGACAATCTTGCACAACAAAAGAAGAGGAAGAAGTTACAAAACAATCAAGTTTTTGAGTAAAATGATTAATAGAAAGTAAATTAAAATGAGAGCCCATAACATAACGAGCGAAGAGAGAGAAAGAGAGAGAGAGTTGAAGTCAGGGGCACATCTCTAGATCCAAAAACCGAGGTGGTGTCACCATTGGCCACCGTGATGTACTTTGGACAAGCAGAGTTAAGTATCGAGGATGCTTCTGCGGAGTAATATGATTTGTGGCCCCGGAGTCCCCAATCTAAGTTGGACTATGGTAAAAATAGGAGATATCTTTATTGGAGATAGACGCAACCGAACCAGGAGATCGACTGATCAACCCCTAAAGATGTTGAAGTTGTGTGCGCAAGGTATCAATATATGTGCGGGTTGTAGAAGGAGCACAACCGCATTGGAGGCATGTTGTGGAGGCACACCATGCTTACGATAGCAAGTGGCCTCAAGATGACCACCCTGACCACAATAAGTGCAAACATGTGTGTTGGTCCCCTTAGAGAGATTTTGACTTTTGTGACCCTACCTCGAGAGTCGATGTGACCCCCACGAGCCGGTGGAGGGGCGGGGTGAGCTTTAGAAGATTGTTGGATAAGGGTCGGAGAGACAGACTTGGGAGCATCGAGAGGCGATGACAGCTTTAAAAGCATGAAACATACATCCGAGAGGGAGAGAATGGTGGCGAAAGAAAGGATATTAGCTCGGACGTTGTGGAGATGTGGAGGGACTTAGGGCATCATCATGACAATGCTAAAGACTTCTTTCTGAGCACGTTTGGCAGCGAGATCCAACGTGGGATGCTGGTGTTGAATCCAGGACTTGATGAGAGTTTTGGATCTCGCAACAAAGGAGGTTAAGCCTCCATCGACCCCCAGTTCAATAGACCGGAGATCGATGAAAATTTCAAACAAGTGTTGCAGCATACTGTCCTTGCCAAAATTTATTTTAGTGAAGTCATCCCATATGTATTTGGCCGTCTCATGATACATGTCCATGCGATATGGTTTAATGCCCATAGAATTCAGAACCCACGATCGGACATGCCCATCATCGCGAAGACATTACTTTGTGGGCTCAGCAGGCGGTGCCCGGGAGAGATGATGTAGCCCTTTGGTCTGGAGAACACGGCTCACAGTGCACCCACACGACAAAATTCTTCTTGCCACATAGGGTGATGGTGATAATCCGGAGCTCATCCTGCATTTCAGGGATAGTAGTCGGCGCAAGGGACAAAAGGGATGAGGATGAAGGAGCAGGTGTGCCCATTACAGGAGAGAAGGAAAAAAAGAGCAGGAGTTAGGAGAGTCTGCATGAGTTGCAATCTCAACTAGGAGAGGGTGGGGGTACGGGGTTTCTGCGGGGTTTGAGAGAAAGTCCGCAGATGTGGAGTGTGCGAGTGTTGAAGGAGATGTCGTGTGCAGGAGGTCGTGCAATAACTAGAGGTTGCGTGGCTGACAGACTCAGGAGGCGAGCGATCAAGTAGGTTCAGTGGACACATCGAGCTAAAAGCAAGAGGAGTAGTCACAACGAGCTCAATGCAAGAGGCTTCACATTGAGGAAGCCGCAAGACACTCTAGTGGCGGACTCGCAGGACATGCGAGCAGACAGAATAGGACACGTGAGCAGCCAGAGCAGTTCATAAGAGCAGACGGAGCAAGTCGCGCGAGCAGACAGAGTAGGTTGCGCAAGCAAACTGAGCAAGTCACACGTGCAGACGGAGCAGGTCGCGTGAGCTATTCTGGACAAGGGAAGCAGAAGTTATGCCGAACAGGAAAAGCATGAGCTATGCCGAACAGGATAAGCACAAGCCATGTCGAACAGGAGAAGCGCGATCTATGCCGAATAGGAGAAGCACGATCTATGCCGAACAGGAGAAGCACGAGCTATGCCGAACAAGGGAAGCACGAGCTATGCTGAACAGGGGAAGCGACGGGCGCACAGGTTGCGCTAGCAGAAGCGGCAAGGAGAGACTGCGACGGGAGTTATGGCGGACAGAGATAGCGGTGGACCTGCAGGTGCGCGAGCAAGAGTAGCGGTGAGTCCTAGTCAGCGGAAGAGACTTGTAAAAAAAGCATGAGGGGGCTTAATGCAGAGGCTCAACTCAGAAGCTTAGCGCAGAGGAGCAGGCTCAAAGATGAGTTCGCAAGGTCGTGTGAACTGGAAGTTGGAAAAGAAGTTCGGGCCCAAGTCGGCGACGAGAGCAAGCTCAACCGAAAAAAACTTAGGATTCGTGTCGCCCTGCTACCATGTAGAAATACACTGAAGTGCTACCATGTAGAAATACACTGAAGTGCTACCATGTAGAAATACACTGAAGCAGAGAGAAAAAAATAATAATTTGATTAATTCCTCATAAAAGCACCCTCATAATTACAAGTATTTGTACATATATATATATATATAGGTTTGAAATATATAAGCGCAAGCTTTTTTAAGCTTAAAAAAGCTTGAGTTTGTTTTCTCATAATACATTTCGGAATTAGGCAAATAATATATGCATTTTGTAGCCAAGAACGAGATCTACAGCTTTCGGGTTGAACATTTTTTAAAAATTTGCACGATTTAACTGGAATCTGGCCCGAAAGGTTGCTGGCTCGAATTTTGAAATTTATTATTATTATATTCATTTTGAGTTAGCAACCTTTCGGGCAAGATTCCGGTTAAATCATGCATATATTATTTGTCTAATTCCGACATGTATTGTGGGAGAACCAGCTCAAACTTTTTTAGGCTTAGAAAAGCTTGAGCTTATATATGTTATTCTGTGTGTGTGTATATATATATATATATATATAGAGAGAGAGAGAGAGAGAGAGAGAGAGAGAGAAAGAGAGTCAAGTTGAAACTTGATTCTGAGATGTGAGGCTAATCTCTAAGGATGAAAATGAGCTCTAAATGGGAACATTGTGTTTACCTTTTTATACAAGTTTGCTTAACACTTTACTAGAAACTTTACTTAATTGTGATTATAGTGTTATATCGTTTATATCTTTCAATTATTACAAGTTAGTATTGTTGGATTAATGTCTAGTTAATTTAATTATTTCTAGTAGCCTCTTGACCTCATTAGAACCATCTTGTGTTACTTTGGTATAAGAGACCTGAGTTCAGGCTTTGTTTATGATAAGAATAGTGTATAGATCATTCATGACATGTCATAGTAGTAGTCTAACATGATTTACGGTTGCTATAATAATCATCCTCTAGGCTACCATTGTTACTCCTTTATTAAAGTACCTAAAGTTTGTTTATACTTTACACTAGTGGAAACATCAAGAGAGACCTTTGCACTATTGCATGGGTTACTATTGATACTCCTTTCTTCTATTTGTGGATCCTGAATTCAATCTCAGATGGAGCCTCATGATGCCACCCTCTTAAAAATGACACTAATGTAGAGACGTTGAATTTCAAAAAGTTTTATTAGCTCGATTTGACCGTATAAACAACTCTTTGACGTCCACATCGATCGTATAAAAAATGATTTAAATTGCATAAATGCGAGCTTCGACATGATATAACTTGAGAATTTGCGTCAGACCACTCCTTCCAAATAGGGGTGCAACTCGGATCGGTTCGGTTTGGTTCCACCAGAAACCAGAACCGACCCATATAGCTTCAGTTCCAAAGTTTTGGAACCAGAACCGACCCATGGTTCTAAATAATGGAACCGGATCTGATCCGTTCGGGTCCGGTTCGGTTCTCGGTTCTATACCAATTTTTTTAATTATTGTAATCCTGTCTAATTCTTACTTCATTCCATGCAAAATACTATTAATACTGTTAGAGATAGTAGTATTTTAATATTAATGTGTTTAGTCTCACACCGCCTATCGGTGTTGTGAGTCATGTTGTATTTCCTATATAATGTCCCTTTGTGGAAGAATAAATTGCACAAAGTATTTCATTTCCATTACTTTATACATGGTATCAGAGGCTCGATCTGAAACCTAAAACAAATAATTTTTCCCGTCCGCCACTGTTCTTCCCCCCCCCCCCCGACCCGTGATTTTTTTTTCTCCTGCGAGCTGTTAGGGCTCTCGCCCGCCGCTCCTGTCGACGAAGTCAATAGCTCATCCCGTCGACAGGAGCGGCTCCGCATCCGCCTGCGTCGTCGACGCCGCGCTCTGCTTCCGCCTGGGACATCGACGTCGCGCTCTGCTTCCGCCTGCGTCGTCGACACCGCGCTTTGCTTCTGCCTGCGACATCGATGTCGTCGACTTCTTCCACCGCTTCTCCCGCACTGCTTCTCCCGACAACTTCGTCGTCTACTCCTAGCTTCTCCCGTGGTGCTACTCCATCCTCTGCTTCTCCTCCCCTCTCTTTCGCTGCCTGGGGAAGTGTTCCCCCCTTGTTCTCATCGATGGAGAAAGGGACTCGACCGGCTTCTTCTCCGGCCCAGGTGGCTCCTTGCCGCTGCTCCTCGGTGTTGCTCCTGTTTTTTCCCTGCCGAGATTTGCTTGTCTTGCTGTTCCGACCGTCGACAACTCTGGCTTGCCGCCTCCTCTTCCGGCTTGGTGGATCCATGTTGTTGTTGTGCATGAGCTTCTTCTTCTTCCTTGTCTAGCTTTTCCGCAAATTTTTTAGTTGTTTGTGGTTGCTGTGTGTGTCTCGTTACGATTTCGGCCTTTCTCCACGCGATCTGGGTTCATGTACCCGACAAAGGTCCCACACGTGCACGTGGTCTACGTGAGGGGGAGTGTACGTCACGGCCTCCATGCATAGTCTATGCTTTCTTGCACGTATTCCACGTGAGGGGGAGTGTTTGTGATAACAACGACTCAGATGCCTCTTTCCTGACTTCTGCCTTAGTCACACATGGCCCCCATGTTGATTTCGTTTGTTGTGTGTCTCCCCGTTTCTTTTCTTCGCTTGGTGGTAGGAATGATTTGACATTCTTGGTTGACCTAGTTTCAGCTCCAAGTGTATCCAGCGTGATCATGGTCGGTTTGTGGACCAACATCGTGTGGCCATTGCCCGGTTGTAGTATCCCTGGTGACACGCGGTTGGGCCTCGATGGCTGCTGTTTTGTCTCATATTGCCAACCTTCTTTTACCTTCCATTTTATGTTGTGTTCAAGCTGTAGGTTTCCCCTTCAGCTTGAGGGGGAGTGTTACAGATAGTAATATTTTAATATTATTGTGTTTAGTCCCACACCGCCTATCGGTGTTGTGAGTCATGTTGTATTTCATATATAATGCCCCTTTGTGGAAGAATAAATTGCACCAAGTATTTCATTTCCATTACTTTCTACGAATACTAACAGTATCAAAGCATTATTTAATATTAAGTAATGACATAGTAACATTAATATTTCTAATGCAATCCGGCCAAATTTGCAATGATTAATATTAATATTAATACTATTAATACAAACCTGCTTAATATGAAATTTAATATAGACCTGCTTAATACTGAGATTAATACAAACATTAATATAAAATAATGGAACTAAATTAATACTAACATTGATATAAAATATTGGACTGCTCCCGCCACCCGCTATGAATTTAGATGTTATATTATTATTATTTAACATTTATTATTTATTATTGCTAAAGAGATAAATCGACCCGACTCTAATTATTTTTAACTTTAATATTTAACTTTAATTACTTATTCGGGTCGGTTCTAGGGTACCCGACTGTAGGAACCGAGAACCGACCTGAACTGCCGATTCCCAAAATTTTTGGATGCAGACCCGAACCGATCAACACAGGAACCGACCCGAACCGGCCAATTTGGTTCGGTTCTCGGTTCGGTTCTTGGTTCTTCAATTCCTTTTGCACAAGCCCACTTCCAAAGCCCAATATTCTGCAAAGAATCCACTTTTTGGATAGTGAGAATGAGTCTACCCTTGACCCAGTAGTGCAGATTCAGAAATGTAACGTTATGATTTTCATGAATGTTTGAGTGGCTAGTACCTGCACCTAATATTATTGAAAATGAGACTCAAGTGAGAGATTCTTGTACGAGTATAGGTTTCGCAAAGCCTTTTTCCATTATATCTCAGAGCTTAGTATTTTGTATATAGGCCCTGTATTTCACACACCTGAGCACACTCCCGATTTCTCGGGAACCTATCTTAGTACTTATAGTACATGACAATGTTTTTATATTTTTCCCAGTAAGCCACGCCAATGTTTTCATCCATGAGATTCTCAACACATTCAAAAGCCAAATTATAGTGGCAATGTCTTGGCCATTTATTCGGGTGATCGTTGCATTTGATGAATTTTTCTATACATCTCATAAAGAGCCTCCGAATAGGTCATCTATTGTTAGGGATTTATCCATTATTATTCATACAATCAAGAGAGTAGTCTCGATGGCTCGTGGATCACTTCATCATTACTAGCACTTCTTGAAACATTCAACATATTAATATTGTTTTATCTTATTGTTGATACCTCAGGTGATTTTTTAAATGATCATCGCACTCGCGATGAATTTTTCTACACCCCACCTACTGGACCTCCCAACTATGTACCTCCTATATAAAGATAATTGGTATCTTGTAGAGCCTCTGCATGGGAGATCTGTCGAGTCTGTTGACCATCATATACCCTTGTTGCATGACATGCATGATCTATCTGACATGATTGATTGCAATAATTCAATTTATAAATCATATGTTGATAGTCACATGGGAGCACATAATTTAAAAAAAAAAGAACAAGTTATGGTCTGTATTCGTGCTTTAGAGGTTCCCTCGAGGAACTTGCCGAAAATTAAATGGATGGAGAATGTCTCCCTATACAGTTATCAAGCGAATTGGGGCGAATTCTTTTGAATTAAAATTTCCTAAGGATATGAGAATTTATCCATACAACATTGAATACTTGATCCCATTTGATAAGCCACATGTTTACATGAGCTCATTACCTTCCACCACCTAGGAGACTCAATCCAACATACCCTCCCCACTCCATCCTCAGCCTCCTCTTACCATTCAGCTATCGACAGTACCCCCAACACCATCGATACCAATACCATTGTTAGTATTATCTTCGTCATCACTTCCAGTATCTTGGCTAGCAACGCCATTCTTGACGTCGATGACAACATCTTCATTACTACCATATTCAGTATCGTCTTCAACACAACCATCATTTTCTTTGACTCCAGTATCTTTAGCACTATCTCTCGCAGTAGTAACACCATCTTCAACACCATTGACCATCGTCAGTAACACCTTTTACCATCGTTAGCAACACCATCTTCAACGGTTTATGATTTTTTGCTATTTTTCTGATGTTTATTGTCTTTTAAGGCTGTCATGATTCAAAAATTATGATCATTCATGGCAGCTCCTAAGTCTATAAACAGGGATAGATGACTCATTACAAGACATTGAAAGTTTGAAAGAAAATATTCCTTTTGATCACCAGTGCCAAAGCCAGAGTCTGGGTGCGACACTTGGACACCCCTTTCCCTCCTTAGGCAGCTAACCCCTCCCCATCCCACTTCATTTTCGGCCATCTCACCCATCCTCCATCTCTGCCCACCCTCCACCACAGCCGTCCACCACGACTGGTGGACAATCACTCCACTTACTCATAACTGTCGACAACCACCGCACAACTACTCACCACAATTACCATAACTACCAAAGTATCTGCCCACCAATTATAAAAACCTGCGAAATCCCAATCCTAACCTCCTCTATTTATTGTTAATTGCCCTCTAACTGCTATGTGTCCTTTACTTTCCCAAATCCTCAACCGGCCCACTTCCAAAGAAACTCCCCCTATTTCTTGATGCCCAAGACCACTCCCCTTTAATTCCACAAACTGACCTCTCCTCTTCCTTTAAAATCTATACAAACTGTCGGCCTACTGCTCCACTCTCGCCTAGACTATTATGAACCATCTAGGAATCTACTCCTGGGTTTAAATTTTTTCCCAGCACTGAAAACCACCATTCTTGCATAACTTCTTTTTAGGGGCGGATCTAGGGGTTGGGGTTTGATCCCCCCAAGAATTTTATAAAATGGATAGTATATTTGGATTCCTCTTATCGAGACAATGAATTTCAACTACTTACACATCAAAATGGTGGTCGGATGAGGGAGAAATGACTCCGGTAAAATGAAGACTTTCATATTTCTTTGGTTGGAGGAAGACGATGTTTGTCCCCTCCTTGTTAAAATTTCTAGATCCGCCCCTGCTTCCTTCATCCACCACCGTACCAGCTACAAAGCACGAATACTTAAAGGTGCTCTGTTTATCGGCTCGAATGCGTATCGGATATGGGAAACGCCCGACGCTCGGAAACGCTTTTCTGAAACTCTAGGGAATGTTTTTTTACATTAAAAATAAAATAAAATAGGAAACACATATCCCGCAATCGAAAACGCGATTCCCGTGGAAAGAGTCCCCGCCGCTTCCTCTTATTCACGGTTTAGGTTTAGGTTTCATTTACTCCACGCGCCCAACGCTTTCTCCTGCATCACGCCCCAGGCTTTCTCCCGCATCACGCTGCTACTTTCCCGCTCGAGGAGACGCTACCGTCACAAGTGGTAAGCTCCCCCTCTCGTCTTCTTCCTCCTCCTCCGCTTCCTCTTATTCTTCTTCCTCTTCTTCTTTTTCCGCCTTCCCTCTTCTTTTTCTTCTTCCTCTTCTTTTTCTTCTTCCTCTTCTTCCACTTCCTCTGCCTCCTCTTCTTCTTCTTCATCTTCTTCCTTTTCTTCTTCCTCCTCTTCTCTCCTTCCTCTTCTTCTTCTTCTTCTACTTATTTCTCCTCTTCTTACCCCTCTTCTTCTTTTTCTTCTTCCACTTTTTCCTCTTCCTCTTCTTCTTCTTCATATTTATTTTCTTTCTTCTATCTAGTACTAATTGATTTACATCTGCTCTGGCATCTAGGGCATCACCAGGTTCTCATTAGCTTAATTTTTGTTGGACTTGCCAGCTCCGATCGTACCCTAACAGAGGTATCATGGTTCTTCTACCATGCTATAGTCTTATTAAAAATTTTTAATTATAATTCAAGATATGTACAAATAGTTTGCTAGTTGTCTTATTCTTATATTAAAATAATAAAAAATAATAAAAAACGTTTCTCGTATCCTTATTTTTTTTAAAATCGCGTTTCCCGTATCCGTTTCGTATCGTATCCCATATCCAGTTTTCGTCCCCGTACTACATAGCCTACCAGCCTTCCCTCGGCCCACTCAAATCCATCCCTTGTCCAATCTTCACCACCACTACCCATCCCAGGAAATATGTAATTCAATATTGAATATTCCATCCAGCCCCCTAAACCCCCTGAAAGTTCAGATTCATTCCATCCTTGGTGTTCCCAGCCGCCTTCCCGGCTGCCGACACATCATTAGACATCCTCTGAGCTGTCTACCTCGTAATTTGTCATTTCATTCATGGTTGTAATTTATTTTGAGTTGAAACTTATGTAAAATCATTGTTTTTGGGTAATATTATTTCATGATCTTTACTTCCAAATATCTTGCAACTTACCGTGCTTATTTCACGTGAATATTTGTTTTACAGTTCTCTTGCATGTCTACTACATTACTTATTTCCTTACTAGAAATTTTACTTCATTGTGATTATCATGTTATATCGTTTATAATTTCAATAATTGCAACTGTACTGTCAAATTAATATCTATTTCATTTAGTCGTCCTATTAGTCTCTCGACCTTGCTAAAACCGTCCCACATCAGTTATCTTAGACCGAGTAGATCACATTCAAGGAGGAAGTAACCAAGTGTGCAGCCAATCAAGGTTGCAGCTCCCCTGAAGAAGTTCAGAGGAGCCTTGTTGTTGAATCCCAGTAGTCGGGGAAGGAAGGAGTCGCCTTAGCTTATGACTAAGTGAAAACTACATAAGCTGGGATGAGGCAGTAAAGTCATTTTTTCCCTCCGATGGTTCTTCCTTTGACGGTGTTTAACAGTTCCTTCGACAAAGTGACAACTGCATTAGGTTGTTGCAAGTGTGCGATCAGAACTTCAGTGGAGCAACCTGAAATGTGGTGCAATCTCATTAGTGATGTTGATTCCATGATTGCAGTACCTCTTTCCTCGTAGCAGTTGCCGACCACAAAAGATTGTGGTTGGGTTTGTTGCTTTGCAGTGGACCAGCTATTGAGGGAATTGTTTTTAAAGTATTTCCAAAGAAGTGGTATCACAGTTTCGGTTGAAGATTCAAAAGCTTGACAATTACTAGGATTGAATGATTAGAGATGGAGAAGTTTGATGACAAAGGAAACTTCATTTTGTGGTGGGGAAGGGTTAAAGACTTCTTGGTGCAATAAGACCTTCACAAAGTATTGTTGGGAAAATTCAACAAGCCATAGGTGATGAGGGATGATGATTGGGAGGATGATATTGAGTCGACCGATATGAGTTCTATTAGTGTATGTGGGGCAGATAACACTTTCATTGATATCATGGGGGGAAGAAATTACAGTCAAAATTTGGAACTCAATTTGGCGATGCTTGTCACACACAAAGCTTTGCTTGAAGTGGTAATTATATGGATTGAGGATTGAGGAAAGTGTAGAGCAGGTTTTTTAATCAATTTTGCATTTTTGGTGCAAAAGTTGATGAACACAAGGTAGGTTTTTGAGCAGGTTTTTGCATTGTTCGTTGGGTGATGACTTGACTTGTGAGGTTGTCAGTTAATGGATACTATATTAAGATGTATTGAAGATTATTATTTTCATATTTGTATGTGAAAGTGAGCAGTTAAGCCTCCGAAAATTCTCTAGGGGATGAATAGAGATTTAAGACTATTTATTAAGATATTAACTAGATTCTGACTAACTTAAACAAACATCAACAAAAACACAACCACAAATAAGTATTTCACAGCAAAAGTAAATGCATGAAATAAAATAAAAGCAAACACAGTGATGCAAGACGACGTGCATGGTTTGCGCGTCTGTCGGCTATTTCTAGGAAACCCGAAATGCATGCAATGAAGAATTGAATTTTGAGCGGGCGTTGCACGAACTTTAAGAAATGAAGCAACTTTAATTTGTGTAAAACACAAAAAGAACTATTTTGTTAAAAAATGATTTTTCTTTAAAAATGGTTCAATTCTAAATCCGGGAAAAAAAGGTTCGCAACTTTTGTTCTTTCTTCCTTGTCGTGGTAAAACGAAAATCATGAACTCCAAATACGTTTCTGTTTGGAGTTTTCGACGTAACGTTTGCTGACAAAACCCGGGAGAAAACCCAACAATAAATCTAATTAACCTAAGAGAAAATATAGACACACACAAAGGAAGATAAAGAAACAAGTTACCCACGGAAAGAAGCATCTTTTCGCAATCGAAGTCGATGGCGATTCACGAGGAATTCCTCGTCACCTTCAATCTCCCGCTCCGAGGTCAGCAACTTTCGTACACTGACACCATGAAAAAATTTCACTCACTCTCACACGAAAGTGGTTCCACAGAATCTCTAACAATCAATGGTTTTTGAGAAGCCACAAACTAAACAACCTAAAATTCACTCACTCTCACACTCTCAACAATGGTGTTAAATGTCACTAGGCGGCGACAATCTACAAATTTCACCCACTACCCTGAATGGGATTGCAAAACATCCATAACATCCAAGTATTCAACCCTCAACCGGACTCACACAAAAGCAAGCCCAAACTGACAAGTTTTATCAACCCGCAACAGTAACATTAGATTTCAACTGTTCATCTTCTCTAAAAAGAACTCTCACACGGGATTACCAACAGAAAATTTTTCACATAAACAATAACTCAATACATTCATTCACCAACAACAGCTAACAACTCTCGTAATCTCACTCACAACAATGTTTTAGTTTCACTGCTCATCATCACTAACTCCCAAATCAGAAACAACAACAATAAAATCTCCTCTCTTCCGGTGGAAAGCGAACAAATAGCAGCAATCTTTCCTAATTTTCCATCAATACCCTAAATTCCTACAACAGCATTAACTACACTAGTCATCATCTTCTCCAATTGAAAATGGTAGCAAAACAATCTCATTAATCAACATTCATCCAACGGGAAACACACAAGCAACAAATCAATTTCAATATTCAACATCGTCACCTTCTAAAACATTACATGAATCCCTTTTTATAGGGCAACAACAAAATTAAAAAATGAAATAACAATAACTTCCCCTTAACCGTCACCACGAAGGATCAACCATGGCAGAAACTTGAGGGCGGGGCGGAACTGTCGGGATGCTGCGGACGTGACTGAAATGGCGTACAAAATCATCAGGGAAGTTTGTGGGAGGGGACGAGGAGTTGAAATACGCGAGGGTTTGCAGGATCGTGTGCAGCCACGCGAAGCTCGTGTGACCTGGATCGATCGGGGAAGATGAACAGTGCCTGGAAGAAATTGAACCGGTCCGGCAAGGTGTAAATAACATTATTTATATATATATACATATTCATATTTATATATATATATCCACACAATAAAATTACATGATTTTGCAAAATAAAAGAAAAAATGCAAAAATGACATTAAATACGCAAAACTCAGGGCCAATAGAGGTCCGGACGGGTACGCGTCGGACACTTTTGCGACGTCCATATCGGGTCTGGTCTTCACCACACAGAAAAGCCATAGAACAAATGAACACAAAAGCTATAATAGTTCTCCAAAATCTGGGTACATCTGCTCTTCTATCACTTTGGTAGGAATCCACTATCCTAGTGCCTGAGTCTTTTGATAAGGAGACTCTTAGAACTAATGTCTGAGCCTTTTGATAAGGAGACTCTTAGAACCACACAATATGATATTCTGATAAGACGATCTAACCAACAATTGAATCCTTTCAAGAGAGATTCTAAAAATTCTGTTGTGAATTGAAAATTAAACAGAAGAATGAGAAGATGTTGAGATGTCTTCTGAAATTAGATCCTCCTTCAACAATAGTTCTGAGGATCCTTTGGCACTTAAGTGGACCTTGAATCTCTAGTCAATGATGAATCCTTGGTGAAGAAGAAGCAATGATTATTTGCTTAGATTTAATCTATTTTCGTGTCAGAGGAAGAAGACGAATTGTTGTCTCTCGATTATTTCCTTTCAATTCTACTTTCTTGTCTATGTACCTTATGAAAAATCAAAGTATATGTATTTCTTGATGATTTCGAATATTTTCCTCTTGTTGATTATGTTTAGAAAACCTTTCTAAAAGTGTTCTTCAATAATCTTGTCAATCTATTCAAATTTCTTCTAAATACTCCTTTAGAAATTCTGTAAAAATCTCTTCTCATAAGTGCTCTTCTAACAACTCTTAAAATTCAAATGAATTCCATAAAGACGATCTTCAAATAATTTTGAATGAAATCCTCTAAATTTTCCTTTTTGGATGAGTATTTGACGTTGCACCAAGTTTTGACTGAAGATGCATCGAATTTTTGATTTAGAAGAAGTGCCTGTCAACATAACTGAGAAATCAACATTACGTCAATTACTTATTTACGCTTGCATCGACATCTGCTTTGGAGATGTGTCAACTTCACTTCATATGATGCGTCAAATTCCAGTCGGAGTTATGTCGACTTCTAATCGACGTTGCATATACTTCTAGTCGATGTTGCGTCGACTTCTAGTTGACTTCTAGTCGACGCATTTTTAACTTAGCTGATTTTTATCCTGATTTCAGATCGCCTTCTTTTGACCTTGACTGGAATGACTTCCTAGGACTTCTAATGAACAAATTACCCTCTCTATACAAGAGTAATTATCATAGGTTACAAAATCACTTAGAAATAATTTGTGAAATTAAATTTAGGGTTTTTCCAACAGTATGTCGGTCTATTAGAGTCTCTTCATGAGAAGTTGGGTTTTGTCCCAGATCTTTTGTCAGTCTTTGTGAGTCATTTGTAATTCTATAAAATACCCCCTATGTGGATGAATGAATACACCAAAAATATTTTCTTTTTGTCGAGTACGGCTCGTATGATCTTTCTCGTTTTTCGCTTTAGTCCCATAATCCCACACAACCCTCTAGGCTTTTATCTTGTGTTGCTTGTGTCTCCCCTCATTGTTGGGTTAGTGTGGTATGGTCTGTGGTGGTTGACACTCTTTTTTGTGTGGTCTCGTAGATCAGTGTAGTGTTATCTCCTCAGTCTTGTAGATTCGTGTGGACCAACATCATGGCCATGGTCGGTGAATTCAACGCGTTCATGGTCGGTTTGTGGACCAATATCGTTTGGCTTGTGCCCGGTTGGATTATCCCCGGTGACACGCGGTTGGTCCCCGGTGGTGTGCCTATTGATTTTTTCCATCGTGTCCATGGTCGGTGGGCCGATGGTCGGTGGGACCGCTATGTCGGAGTTGGAAAAAATCATTAGGCATACCACTGGGAACCAACCACGTGTCATTGGGCACAACCGCATGTCAACACTCCCACATCTTGCGTCGGTCTTTGTCAGTCGTTTGTAATGCTATAAAATACCAAAAATGTGGATAAATGAACACCAAAGATATTTTATTTTCTTCTATTTTCTAAGAAGATGCATGATGGCATGCAGACTTGATGAGATATATATTTATGGTGAACAACCTTAAATCGTTGGGCAAGTTAGCCAGTGTAACTTATGTTTTGTTAGAGGTGTGAATTTTTGAGGGCGACACAGAGGTGAATCCTTCTCATGAAGGAAGATGTACAATAATATTTACTAACTGATAAGTGACACTATTTTAGATGGTACTCTTATTATTTCTATCACAAAATGATTTATATTCAAGACTATTTGTTTGCAGTGGATCAACTTTCAGTGTCTTGAGATTTTGGAGTTAAATTTATTGATGTGTCTGAAATGACTGTTATTTCCAGAATGCTTTATCATAGAGATGTTGCATAGATGAAGGATGAAATTAAGCTCAACTTGGGCTTGGAGTCTAATTAAGTTAAGTTAGCTACGACGTTTACCCTTCTTGGACTGTTCGCCAATTCCTTTAGGAGAGGGGTTGGTTTTTGAGATTGAAATTATATTGTGGATTCACGTTGGGGCGTCGCATACCAACGTTGTGCAAGACCCCGCAAGGGATGATTTTGCATTACTAGCATTTTTTTGTGTTTTAATTTTGTGCCTTGTTATCTTCACATTTTAATTTGGAGTTCATATGATGTTAAGCCCAGTGAAGGGGCATTTTGGGGAACTTAATGTTGTTGCATTTGTGCCCATCCTGATATAGGGGGAGGGCAACTGGGATTATGATTATGCAAGATTTAATCAATTTCTCCTCTCTCTTCTCTCTCTTTCCCTTTCTATCTCTTAGTTTTCTTTCATGCCCACTCATGCCCTAGCCACATGCCCACTCTTGCCCTAGCCGCTCGCCGCTCGCGCCCGGGAAAACCAACATGCCATTCTTGAGTCGCTCTCCACCGGAACCTCTCCCTCCCTCGCCGATCACCTCCTAGCTCTGAGATAGGTTCCCGAGGATCCAAGATGGGGAACTCCAACCTCCCCAGGATTTCTACATCGCCCGACCATGAACAAGATCCCAGACAGTGGTCTCTATCAAATTGGTATTAGATCAAACACCTTCTCCTGCCGGCCTTCCGCTATTCCATGCCACCAATGACCTGTCAATCCCGCCCCTTTCTGCAAGCACCTCCGATTGGCCCACACAGACGTCGAGCGCGCCTGCTCTGCCTCCTACGTGCCTTCCTCCAACCGTCTAGCCGCCTCCTTCCTCATCTGCAGTGACCATGACCCTCAACAATGTGGTCTCTTGCCCACCCCTGACCACAATCTTCTCTTTTCAGCAACCACTCCCATGGACGAACGAGGCCTTACTTTGTATCATTTCATGGAGTCCTTTCAGAAAATGATGGTGACTCGCACCAATGCCATCTTCGAGGCCATCAAAAATCGCCTTGTTGCTTCCACACCACCACCACAACCCGCTTCGAGCTCCTCCAACGACATATCAGCGGGCCACCCCGCTCGGAATTCACTCACAACCATTCTGATGGCAGCAACACTCCTCGCTATATGGACGTTCCTCTCTTTGATGGCCACGAGGACCCCTTGACTTGGCTTAAGCATGCGAGCAATTTTTTGCCAATCAACACACCTATTGGGGACATTGGATCAATGCAACCTCTGTTTCGGCCCTCCCCTTCGCAGTAACCCCATTGAAGAACTTACCTCTCTTCGTCAGTCGGGGTCCATTGACGACTATTTGGAGCAGTTCCAGGTGCTTCTCGCTCGTTCCCCTTCCATTCCACCAACACTTCAGGTCCCATCTTCACGTTGGTCCTCCATGAGCAGCTCCATCTGGATGTGGAGTTCTAGAATCCGGTGGACCTCACTATCACCATGAGCCGTCCCATTACCGCGGATGGGGTCACTCATATCTTTTTTGATTAGTTGTTTCGCCTACATGAGATACCCGAGAGTATTGCGTCCGACCGGGAATGGCTCTTCACTTCTCAGTTATGTCAGAAGTTGTTCGCGCTATGCGGTACCAAGCTAGCCCTTTCCTCAGCTTATCATTCATAGTCGGACGTGCAGACTGAGGTGGTCAATCAGACAGTCGAGATGTACCTTCGTTGTATCATTGGGAATCGCCCTAAGAACACTTGCATATTGGCTTTTGTGGGTAGAGTATTGTTAAAATACACCATATCATACATCCTACACGATGCCCGGTTTCACAACGTTTTCCATGTGTCACAGTTGAAGTCGTTCATTGGAGTGCCGCCCCCAGAACTCTTGGTCCAACTACCACCATAGCTATAGGACAAGTTTGATGTCGACAAGGGAAGAAATGCTATAGATCCATGTTGGAGCATCACATATCAACGTGGCGCATGACCCCGCAAGGAATGATTCCGCATTTCTGGTATTTTATTTGTGTTTTTTTATTTTGTGCCTTGTTATTATTGCATTTTATTTTGAACTTCATATAATGGTAAGCTTAGTGAGGGGACATTTTGGGGAACTTAGTGATATTGCATTTGTGCCCACCTGGATATAGGGGGGGGGGGACTACATGAATTAGGATTATGCAAAATTTAATCAATTTCTCCTCTCTTTTCTCTTTATCTTTCCCTTTCTATCTCTAGGTTCTCTCTCTCCTGCTCTTTCTCTAGCCACTCGCCCCTTGCCGTTTGCATCCATGGAACGCCAACCTATCGTTCTCTAGCCGCTCTCCACCGGAACCTTCATCCTTCTTCGCTGGTCACCTCCCATCACCGAGATTTCTTCCCAGATACAAGAAGGGGAACTCCAACCTCCTCCAGGATTTCTATGTCGCCTGGCCATGAACAAGAACTCAAACGGGTGTCCCTATCAAATTACTTGAAGGCCCAAAAAGTATCAAATTACTTGAAGGTGGATGCTTGATTGGGTGCTCATTGTGTTCACTAGAAACCTTGATCCAATGTGGAATTTACAGGGTTTTGTCGAAGTTTAAATTGAATTGGATTTTTGAGCTAAGATTTATCATTGTTTATAGCGTCAAGCTGGTTTTGTCTTTATGATTAGTAGGCATGTGATTGTTTCTATGGATTCCTTCTCTTCTTTTTTCTAGTTGAAACCACATGATCAACAAAATTTGGAGACCACAACCAGAGGGGGTGGTAGTTAAGTGTGTGATTGCTTAAGCATGCAAATCTGGAAGATAGAAGAAGCCTTACTCATAAAAAACATTGAAGGAAGGATGAGCCCTAGAAGCTGATGGATCAAAAACCATACAAGGGAGGAAACAACAATGTCGTTTCCTGAGTTGGTACTTCCTTCGACAATGTACTATTGGGGGAGCAGTTCCAGGTGCTTCTCGCTCATTCCCCTTCCATTCCACCAACACTTCAGGTGCCATCTTCACACTGGTCCTCCATGAGCATCTCCATCTGGATGTGGAGTTCTAGAATCTGGCGGACCTCACTAGCACCATGAGCCGTCCCATTACCGCAGATTGGGTCACTCATCTTCTTGGATTAGTTGTTTCGCCTACATGACATACCCAAGAGTATTGCGTCCGACCGGGAATGGCTCTTCACTTCTCAGTTATGTCAGAAGTTGTTCACGCTATGCGGTACCAAGCTAGCCCTTTCCCCAGCTTATCATTCATAGTCGGACGTGCAGATTGAGGTGGTCAATCAGACAGTCGAGATGTACCTTCGTTGTATCACTGGGAATCACCCTAAGGACACTTGGCATATTGGCTTCTGTGGGTGGAGTATTGTTACAATACATCCTATCATACATCCTACATGATGCCCGGTTTCACGGCGTTTTCCATGTGTCACAGTTGAAGTCATTCATAGGAGTGCCGCCCCCAGAACCCTTGGTCTAACTACCACCATAGCTATAAGACAAGCTGGATGTCGACAAGGGAAGAAATGTTATAGATCCATGTTGGAGCATCACATATCAACGTGGCGCATGACCCCGCAAGTAATGATTCCGTATTTCTGGTATTTTATTTGTGTTTTTTTTAATTTCGTGCCTTGTTATTATTGCATTTTATTTTGAACTTCATGTAATGGCAAGCCTAGTGAGGGGACATTTTGGGGAACTTAGTGATGTTGCATTTGTGCCCACTCGGATATAGGGGGAGAACTACATGGATTATGATTATGCAAAATTTAATCAATTTCTCCTCTTCTCTTTATCTTTCCCTTTCTATCTCTCGGTTCTCTCTCGCCCGCTCTTTCTCTAGCCACTCACCCCTTGCCGTTTGCATCCATGGAACGCCAACTTATCGTTATCTAGCCGCTCTCCACCGGAACCTCTCCGTCTTTCTTCGCCGGTCACCTCCCATCGCCGAGATATGTTTCCGAATCCAAGGGGAACTCCAACCTCCTCCAGGATTTCTATACCACCTGGCCTTGAACAAGAACTCAAACGGGTGTTCCTATCAAATTTCTCGAAGGCCCAAGAAGTATCAAATTACTTGAAGGTGGATGTTTGATTGGGTGCTCAATGTGTTCACTAGAAACCTTGATCCAATGTGGAATTTACTGGGGTTTTGTCGAAGTTTAATTTGAATCTGGTTTTTGAGCTAAGATTTATCATTGTTTATAGCCTCAAGCTGGTTTTGTCTTTATGATTAGTAGGCATGTGATTGTTTACATGGCTTCCTTCTCTTCTTTTTTCTAGTTGAAACCACATGATCAACAAAATTTGGAGACCACAGCCAGAGGGGGTGGTAGCTAAGTGTGTGATTGCTTAAGCATGCAACTCTGGAAGATAGAAGAAGCCTTACTGTTAAATTCATAAAAAACGTTGAAGGAAGGATGAGCCCTAGAAGCTGATGGATCAAAAACCATACGAGGGAGGAAACAACAATGTCGTTTCCTGAGTTGGTACTTCCTTCGACAATGTACTAGCAGTCTAGCTGTGTTTCCTCTTGCAAAGCAACATTGGCGTTTGGTTGTTGCAGGTGTTGTTAGGGTTTCAATGGAGCAGTTCGATGGGTGGTGCAATCTGTGATATCATTATCTAAGTATCGTTATCTCTATGCAAACTATGCTCAAATACCATTTCAATAATCATCTTTTTTATAATCAACACTGTTCTTTCTTGACAATCTTTTGAAATGAACAAGAACCGATGGAAACAGAAAGTTAAAAAGGGCAAATAGTTTGTAGGTTGGACTTTTAGGTTCTAACATGGTATTAGAAGCATGCTAGTCCGAGTGGCTCAGTCTCTAGGTCCAGTGTTAGCTGTCGAAGTTCCTGTGCAAATATCATACCTAGGTTAGTGAACTACAAAATCTATTTATAAACTGTGCTAATGTCAAATGGGAAACTTGTCCTTTTCGTATTCCTTTCTTGATATCTTGATTTTCACCACCGCATCTCATTAGCTGTTTTTGAAGTCTCCTTTCACTGAAGTGTAGAATATTCACCTTGATTGATTCTAGTTTCACATGTCTTGCTTTCTTCATATGCGTGTGATAATTTTCATGAAATATTTTGATGTTTCTATTTCAGGAAAAGACCGGCGGGCTTATTATCCACAGACACGGTGGCCAGATTATCTTGTATCGAGGAAGGCATTATAATACTAAAAAAAGGCCTGTGGTTCCATTAATGCTTTGGAAGCCCCAGGAACCAATCTATCCAAGATTGATTAAAACAGTTATAGATGGATTGAATATTGAGGAGACAAAAGAGATGAGGAAGAAGGGCCTTGCTGTTCCTGCCTTAACAAAATTAGGTAATTTGTTGACTATTGACTATTATTTAATTTAAAAAAGAGTTATAGATGGATAGACTGTTGAGTTTTTATACTCAGTAACCTCATACTTATGTTGCAGCTAAGAATGGCTACTATGCTAGTCTTGTTCCAATGGTTAGGGATGCTTTTTTGACCGATGAGCTGGTTCGTATAGATTGTGAAGGCCTTCCTCCTACTGATTTCAAAAAAATAGGAGTTAAACTTCGGGTAAGAAATGTATCGGTATTTTCAATTTTTAGTTTCAACTACATATTACAAAGGCTTTCCTTTAGCGTCTGTCCACTCAATCCAGAATGTTCTTTAGCTGTTTCATATCTTGATCAAAGTTCAAAACTCATTTGTATTTTCGGTTTTGGTTGGTTTCGAGAGTTGTGGTGAAATTACAAATGAATTTAGGAGTTTCACCCAAAACTCTTGTTTCTGACAAAACTCATACGGTTCTGAATGTATAAAACCCTTAGTATTCAAAAAACTCTATTATTTGACCCCCACGAAGTTTCATATAAGCTGTAGGTTTTGAAACTCATTGGTTCTGAATATAATTTCACTTTAACTTTTTAGAAATCGTGAAAATTCTCCTACTATTCATCGAAATTCAACTATTGTTGCATCTTTTGGCCCCGCCAAGGTTCATTGGAGTTATAACCGAAAGCACACAGGGTCCCCCTGCGCATAATGTACTGTTGCAGCAGTACCTCAGTGTCGCCTGATGGCCATTCATGTAAACTGATATTTTCGCGTACACTCCACAATGGGACGACGGGTGACGCCTGTGGATATTGCTGTCACTGCACTCTTCCCACGGGGAGACTATGTGCACGTTCCTCTAGTAATATATACAATATTATCTTGATTTTTATTGTTTTAGACTTATTCACATCAAAAGTTCTACATACGATAGATTTCCTAATTTATTTGAGATTTAGTATTTGATTACAATTTTGTGGCTAAGTTTGTATAAAGAATGGGGCTGTCATGATGTCTTGAAGATCGCTTGAAAAATCGCTCAAGTTTTGGCTATGATTGAACCTATCAATCTGAGTCATGAGCCAAAGCTTGGCTCGGTCATAATTTCAAGTCGACCTCAGATCGGATTGAGTTGACTTGAAATCGGCCCGAAGTTAAAAATAACATATATTAATCACACACACACACATTTGTGCATGGTAAACCCCCTTGTGCTTCGTGTGGCAGGACCGTAGGGCGCATTCTAATTGTTTTAACATTTAAAGTGTATTTATTAAGTTTTTGTAGACCATCAAAATAATCGGTGCTTAAATGATCATGCAAGTATGATCAATGCTTAATTCAATATTAGATTAGCTGGCGCCCACAACATTAATGTTTCAGTGGTCTCAAGTTTTTCTCATGGGCAACGTTTGTAGCAACAGTACAATAAATTACATCATAATTTTCTACCATGTGATTTTATTTCTCCCATTTGTGTTTCTTTAGTTTATTTTAATTTAAAAAATTTGCCCTTTTCTTTATATTTTTTGTTTTATTGTATTATATTATATTATTTTAGTTTAATTTATTTTTTATTTGTTTTTTTCAAATTTTATTAATGATGTTGTGAATAAAACATGAATTTTAATGGAGTGCTCCAATGAGTGTGATGATGTAGTACTGGCTTGTCTTATTATTAGTAATAGATAATATTGGGTGTGAATGTCATCGTTGGCATCATTTATATCCCGAAAAGAGAAATGACGACAAGTTGAGCAAACACATCGTTGGCATCATGTATCTTTAATCCCAAGTTGTACATATAATTGCTTATCTACATCACTTTGCATTAGTTGTTGTTAGAAAAGCCTACTTTAGGGCCCATCTGGGGGCCCATCCTTCTCTCTTCTCTCTCTATTTGTATTAGTCCCACATCTTCATTTGGGATTTCTCTCTTTCTTCTTCCCCTATATAAATGTATTCATACTTGTAATTATCTATTGAAGAAGTATATACAAGGTTTGGAGCTTTCTCTACATGGTATCAGAGGCACCGGCCTCAGCCTGTGGTTTTGCCTTTATACCCGCCAACTCGCCTTGCTTTTGTGGACTGCTCGCCTCCTTCCCGCCTACCCGCCTCATTCCGGTCTGCGGCTCTATCCGCTCCGGTTGCGGCCTTCCTTCTCTTATCCGCATAGCTTCTGCGGACTGCCCTATTTGTTTCCGCTTCTCTTCTCCTCCGTGGTTCCACCCTCCTCAGGCTTCTTATAGCCATCTTCTCCTCTGACCCGTGGGGACCACCTCCTTATCCGCTGCGGACTCTCATCCTGTCCCATTCGAGCTCTTCTCCTTGCTGTCACGCACTCTTCTTCTCCGCGGCGAGCTCCTTTCCTTATCCGCTGCGGACTCTCCTTTTAACTGCGCCATCTCTTCTTCTGTCCGCTCGAGCTTCTCTACTCGCGGACTTCTCGTTCCCCGCAGCGGGCTCTTCTCTTGTCCGCCGCGAGTTCCTCTCCTCTCACCTTCTTGCGTGGTTGTTTCTGGACTCTTGGCGCGGCCTGCCTCCTCTTCTCGTGGCCTCGTCTCGTCGCTTGCTCTACCCGCGCGGACACCCTTTCTGTCTACCCGCTGCGGTCTCTCTTCCTGTCCGCCGCGGGCCCTTCCTCTTACTGCTTTGAGTTGTTTTACTCGCGGTCTCGTCTGCTGACCGCTCGAGTTCCTAGCTCGCAGTATCTTGCTTCACGCTGTGTCCTTTCCTTACCGGTGCGAGTTCTCCTCTCTACCTCTATCCGCGGCTGTCCACCTGACCGTGCGGGCTTCCCTTTCCGCTTTTTGGTCGCGATCTGCCTAATCGCTGGTGTGACCGCGCGGACTGATCCCCTTCTCGTTGCGGCCTCCCGCTCTGCCTCTTCTTGGTGCGACCTGCTCCTTCTCGCTGCGGTCTGGTCCTTCGCGCTGCGGCCTGGTCCTTCTCGCGGCGACTTCCTTCCCCGGGTTTTCCCCGTTGCCACTTCTCGACTCACTAAGGCTGCGTTTTCCTTGGCCCGGTCTATCTTTATCTGCCCGGTCTGGTTCCTTTTCGCCAGGTGTTTGCTTCTGTTGCGGTCTTCTCCTAACCGCGCAGCTTGCGTGGTTCTCGCCGCTGCGGACTGTTCTTACCGCGCTGGTCGTGGACGTTTCTTGCCGCTGGTGCGTTGTCACCCTGACCGCTGCGGATTATTCCTTGCAAAATGATCTGCTGTCCTCCGGGCTCTATGGTGTCTGTTTCCGATGGTGGTACCTCCTGCCTTGCTCACAGCTCATCCTGGATTTTGGATTCCGGGGCCTCTCACCACATTACATCACGGAAACCACCACAATATTTGAACGACGTGTATCCCTAGTTCATTACTGTTGCTAGTGGGGACACACTTCCCGTCTTTGGTGCAACAGATATTAACCTCACTCCCTCCATTACTCTTCGCTCTGCTCTTCATGTTCCGGGCTCTCCGTTCAACCTTCTCTCTATTGGTTGCCTCACTGCTGATCTCGATTGTGTTGTTATTTTTTCTTCTAACTCGTGTGTTGTGCAGGATCGCAAGACGCAAACCATCATTGGAAAAGAGCATCTGTCGAATGGTCTCTATATCCTTAATCCGTCTCCTCCAACGGTGCTGTCGTCTATTAGCTCAGTTGACTGGCATCGACGTCTGGGTCATGCTCCTCTACACATCCTCAAAAAATCTCTCTCAGACGTGTCCTTCCACGAGTTCACGTGTGAGTCCTGTATCTATGAGAAACATCATCGCTCTACGTTCTCACCACATCCTTCTCGGCGTCCTGCTCCCTTTGATCTTGTTCACTCCGATATTTGGGGCCCTTACAAAATTACAAGTGTTTTTGGATACCGCTACTTTGTCGCATTTGTCGATGACTTCTCTCGGGTGACCTGGTTGTATCTCCTTCGTGACCGCTCTGAATTGCCCGGTGTATTCCGTACCTTTTTCCTTGAAACTCGCAACCAGTTCTCCACAACCATTAAAACCCTCCGCACTGATAATGCCCGTGAATACACTAGTCATACCTTCTCTCACCTCTGTGCGGAGTTTGGGATCATCCATCAGACCTCATGCGTCTATACCCCCAACAAAATGGCGTTGCTGAACGCAAGAATCGCCACCTGCTCGAGGTCACCCGCTCCCTTATGATTCAGATGAATGTCCCAAAATAATATTGGAATTTTGCTGTTTCAACCGTTTGCACTCTTATTTACCGCATGCTTTCATCTATCCTCAATTTTACGGTTCCCTTTAATCTCTTTTTTCCCTCCCAACCTCCATTCTCCATCACCCCACGCGTGTTTGGGTGCGTATGTTTTGTTCATCATCTTGGCCCGTTCACTGACAAGCTTGCCCCCCGTGCCACTAAATATATGTTTGTGTGCTATTCTCGAACTCAGAAGGGCTACGTTTGTTTTTCTCCCACGGATCGCAAGGTGGTTACTTCTGCTGATGTCACCTTCCTCGAAGATCAGTCGTATTACTCTCAACCTATTGACCCTCCTCCTCCTCCACCTCTCCCGCGCCCTGTTATTCCCGTAAATTCCACCATTCCACCTCTACTTCCCCCACCCATCCCACCTAAACCACCTACACCACTAGTCATTCGTGTGTACACTCGACGTCCTCCCTCGTCTACTACCCTACGAGAGCTGCCTCGCTCCAATGATGCTTTGCAACCTGCGGATCCGACAACTGCTTCCACTGCCCACTCGATGGCCAACTTTGTCTCTCTTCACCGCCTCTCTCCAGAACTCCGTCAGAGTGCTCTCTCTTTATCCTCTATCTCCACCCCTAATTCTGTACAGGAGGCTCTTCACCACCCCGGATGACGGGCGGCCATGGAAGATGAAATGCGGGCTCTCTGGGCTAACCGAGATCTGGTTCCTCTTCCTGCAGGTCAATCATGTGTTAGCTGCAAGTGGATCTTTGTTATTAAACATGCGGCGGATGGCACCGTTGAGCGTCTAAAGGCCCGCCTCGTGGCCCGGGGTTTTACTCAGCAACATGGCCTTGATTATGAGGAAACCTTTTCTCCGGTGGCCAAATTGAACACGATCCGCGTTCTTCTCTCCCTGGCTGTTCATCGTCATTGGCCACTTTATCAGCTGGATATTAAGAGCGCGTTTCTCAACGAAGATCTGCAGGAGACTGTTTACATGCACCAACCTCCCGGGTTTGAGACCACGGGGGAGTCTCGGGTCTGTCATCTTCGGAAATCTATTTATGGTCTCAAACAGTCCCCGCGCGCTTGGTTTGAAAAATTCAGCAAGGTTGTCTGTGATATTGGCTTTATTCGAAGCTCGGCTGATTTTTCCCTCTTCACCCGACACCGGTCAACCGGAACTGTGATCCTACTTGTCTATATTGACGATATCCTCATTACTGGCGACGATATTACAGGGATACAACATATCAAGAAGCAGTTAAATTCCACTTTTCAGACCAAAGATCTTGGCAACCTTCGGTATTTCCTTGGGCTTGAGGTTGCACGATGCCCTGATGGTCTTGTGTTTTCCCAACGAAAGTATTGTATGGACCTCCTTCATGATGCCGGTTATTCTGGATGCAAACCTGCGGATACTCCTATGGATGCAAATCACAAACTCTCAGCCCACAGCTCTGACTCCGACAAGCTCTTACAAATCCAGAATACTATAGACGCTTGGTTGGGAAGCTGATCTACCTTACGGTCACTCGACCAGATATCTCTTTTGATGTGGGAGTCGTAAGTCGTTTTATGCATGCTCCTCGGACATCTCACTTTCAAGCTGTCGAGCGCATTCTTCGATATCTCAAGATCGCTCCAGGACAAGGGCTTGTGTACAAGCCATCCACATCTCTATCCCTTGTCGCGTACTCTGACGCTGACTATGCCGGGTCCATTAATGATAGGCGTTCCACAACAGGTTTTTGTATCTATTTCAGTGGACATCTCATAACCTGGCGTAGCAAGAAACAGAATGTGGTTGCTCGCTCTTCTGCTGAAGCTGAGTACCGCGCTATAGCTGCTGTTGTTTCTGAGTTAACTTGGCTTGAGAGCCTTCTGAAAGACTTGGGTGTTCGTCTCTCATCACCAGCGACCCTATTTTGTGACAGTCAAGCGGCAATCCATATTGCCAAGAATCCAGTCTTTCACGAACGCACAAAGCATATTGAAGTTGACTGTCACTTTATCCGAGAAAAGGTACAGGCAAAGAAGATAGATTTGGAGCATGTTCCTGCTGCAAACCAAGTTGCTGACATCCTGACTAAAGCTCTCTCCCGACCACTATACTACTAGTTTTTATCCAAGCTTGGTGTCTACGACTTGTACGCTCCAGCTTGCGGGGGAGTGTTAGAAAAGCCTACTTTAGGGCTCATCCTTCTCTCTTCTCTCTCTATTTGTATTAGTCTCACATCTTGATTTGAGATTTCTCTCTTTCTTCTTCTTCCCCTATATAAATGTATTCATACTTGTAATTATCTATTGAAGAAGTATATACATGGTTTGGAGCTTTCTCTACAGTTGTATATTTTTTTTAACAAATTAAGATCAATGAGTAAAAATTAAAAGCTTGTAACAATTACTATCGTCCTCACCAATCGTCACTCCTTATATATATATATATCTATATAGATACATATATATACATATACATATATACATATAGATACATATAGATACATATATATACATATATAGATACATATATATACATATATAGATACATATATAGATGTATATATATAGATGTTTCTATCTATATGTATCTGTATACGAGTGACAGGCACGACCATATATATAGATGTATCTATCTATATGTATCTGTATACGAGTGACAGGCACGGCCTGATGGCCACGTGCCACAGTACCCGACCGCCGACGGCGGGCTTCGCCCGCCCACCCGCCCGAAGCCTGCCCCAGCCCGCCCGGACCAGCCGCATTTTCCATAGTATGCGAAGGCAAAATTGGAAAGCTCAATGTTGCACCAAATAGTGTTTTTTCCTTATAGAAAACTGTGCGAGCGTACGGGCAAGGGGCAAGGAGGCTCCAAATCGAAAAGTGATCTACATGAAAGTTGTAGATCTCGGCGAGACGAACAACTTTCATGTTGATCACTTTTTTTATTTGAAGCCGTCTTGACCTTCGATTTGGGCCTCAAAATCGGGGGCGGCGAGAGTGCTAGTGTGCTACAGTAAAGCCTCTCGCCGCCCCCATTTTCGAGGCCCAAATCAGAAGCCAAGACGGCTCCAAATCAAAAAGGAGATCAACATGAAAGTTGTTCGTCTCGCCGAGATCTACAACTTTCATGTTGATCACTTTTCGTTTTGAGACCATCTTGACCCACAAAAAGTCTTGCCCGTACGCTCGCACTGTATGTTTGTCGTAGCCAAACTTTCTTTTTAGTCCCACACCGCCCGTTCAATTAGGAATTTCGGGTATATATTGATATTTCCGCAATTAGTTTTTGAAATAAGGTGTGCTGGCAGGCTTACTGGCTTGCTAGCCGAATTGCGGCTTGGCTGGCAAAATGCGTGTGCTGGCAGCTTGGCAGATCTGATTGCGTGGTCTTTTTTTAACTTTATGTTTTATAGGGGTACACTCGTAATTTCACATAGGTTTAGGACCCTAGTAGTAGGTTTAGGAGCCCTAGTAAAATGTGGAGAGAGAGGGTTGGTTTGATCAGACGGCTGCTGATATAGTGGAAGAGATCAGACGACCATTGTTTTTTCCCCTAATTTCGAACTCAGGGTATTTGCAGACCTCAGTATTTCTTTTTAATATGGTATATATATATATATATATATATATATATATATATATATATATTTTCAAGGTGATTTTTTTGTGCATGTTCGAATTTAGGAAATGTAAACTTACGGGAGAGATTTTTGTTATTCCAAAAGAGAGGTGCAACCTGTATTTTAGTAACCTTTGAGGGGAGGTCTTGGTAAATGCCCTATTATAAAGGGAAATGTGGATATGATCAATACGGGTGTTGACGCATCACTCACATCTCCAGTTTCCCGAAAATGTCCTTACACTCGCAATATTTGTATCTCGTCTCCGTCTCCCTCTTTCACGATTTAAGTGTTCCCACGCCCTATGCTTCAGAGTGCTATCTGTTTGTTGTCTCCTTATCCACATTCAGAGAATTGTGGATGAACAATACAGTTGTTGGCGCATTGCTCACATTTTTGGTTTCCTGAAAATGCTACGCTTGCGATTTACGTGTTTCGTATCTCCTCCCTGTCTCGTTCCTCACAGAAAAGAGGCGAAGCGCCGTGCGTCTTCTTCAAAAACTAATGGCAAAAAAGACTTATAAAGTAGGATGGTCAATTATTTTGAGGTCTTTCGTGGAAGATATTCAACTGAAGATAGGAATTCCTTCAATTTTCTTCTGCTCGAGATGACCGTTTCTTCATTTATTTTGCTGCTCCAGTTTAATTGCACTTTGTAAGCTCCTTCTGTTTTGACCGAAACTCCAACTTAGTTCCACGATCGTCGATCGGGGATTGGTGAACGGCTGTAAAAACGGTCGGCGAACGGCTGTAAAGACGGTCGGCGAACGGCTGTAAAGACGGTCGGCGATCGGCTGTAAAGACGGTCGGCAAACGTTTGTAAAAACGGTCAGGTAACGGCTGTAAAAACGGCCGACTAACGGCTGTAAAGACGTTCGACAAACTGCTGTAAAGACGGTCGTCAAGCAGCTATAAGGAGCGATTGGCGAGCGGCTATAAGGAGCGATCGGCGAGCGGCTATAAGGAGCGATCGGCGAGCGGCTAAAAGGAGCGATCGACGATTTGGGATCAAATCTGAGCGGTCGACGATTGTTTATCGATTATATGGCAAGGTCGGCGATCTCCTATCAGCTATAAAGCGTAACTGGCGATCAACTATAACAAGCGGTCGACGATCGTTGGTCGGCTATAACGAGCGATCGGTGGTCGGCTATAACGAGCGATCGGTGGTCGGCTATAACGAGCGATCGGTGGTCGGCTATAACAAGGGGTCGTCGATCGACGTTTAACTATGAGGAGTGGTTGGCGATTAACCATCAATTATAATGAGCGGTCGATGATCAGCCACCAGTTATAATGAGCGGTCGTGACATTGCGTGGGGGGGGGGGGTCCCTGTGCGACCATGAAAGTATCTCCGCCCATGCTTTCCTACTCTCAGGCGCACGAGCTCCGCAAGACTGTACTATTTATATTATGCTTGGAGGGAGGGGCTGCAAGCGACGAGAGTATTGTCATGCGGTGCTCATGCACCCAAGAGTAGGCAAGCATGGAAGGAGGTACTGTCGTGGCCGGGGTAATGTCGCCGCTGCACTGGGGGACCCACGATGTGCTGAACTCACATTCTTTTTAGTGGACACTCCTTGTTGGAACCAACAAAGCGCGCATATGGAAGCCTCTGTGATAAATAATATTTTGTAATTAATTAGTATGAATTAATTGTTTAATATTAATTATTGACAATGAAATTGTAATCAAAGGATTCAATGATTTGCATGCTAATTTCAGGTGAAGGAAACAAAGGTTAATGATTAACATCAAAATCATAATTTAAATTCAACTACACTAAAAAGTTATTAATTTCATCCTCGGGGAGGAGATGAAATTTTCCATGGATTTTAGCATGAATTGGCACCTCATCTACAAAATAGGTTAGAATTTGTAAGTAAAGTTCAAAGGTCTAAAATTCAAACCCATGTAAGCTAACGTTCAAAGGGCTCCATGAATCGCAGCTTGCTGCGGTTCCAGCAACTTCAATGAGGAAGTTGGTGACGGAGGACGTCTTGGCGTTGGCAACGGACGACAACAGAGGCGCCAACCAGTCTGGATCTGGATATTTTTGAAGCCTAAAATTGAAGGAGATTGTAAGCAAGATGAAGAGATGCGGCGGAATCTCTGTAGAATTAAGGAAGAAGAAGAGGAGGGAGACAAAGAGGAAGACAAGGAGGAATAAAGAAGCCAGAAAACTCACTGGATGCAAAATCTCCCCTCGTGATCGGCGTGGCAAGAAGAGAAGCAACGCCGCGCGAAGAAGGCTGCGGGCTGCTTCCGTCAAAACCAAGGGCCGGGGTCAAGAATTGGGGAATGACTTGAGTTGAAAACCGTGGCTTTGTGGAATTCCAAAAGCTGCGGCAAGTCCTACGAACCGAACGGCATAAAAGATTTCTTTTTCCGCAAAACCATTTCCACGGGTCCAAAACCGCTGAACCGAACGGTCCCTTAAATTGGAGTGAAATCCATGTTATAGTTTGAACCGGGAAAGGTAATCTTGAATATTGATATTATTAAGAAATTAATAATTCGGATGATACGAAGGAAATGTTGTTTTCCCATTTTGGACTATCAGTTGATTGATTTGAATCTAAGTGAAATCAGAATTTATCGTATGATCATTTATAAATGAATGATTGTGTTCTAAATCTAAAGAGTTTTTGGAACGTTTGGATCTAAGGCTTCATTTGGTTTAGTGTTTTTGGGCGGCGTTTGGAGCAAACACCACCGGACGGAGGGTAACCAAACTGTTAAGAATGCTCAAAAGCTTGTATGTATTACTTGAGTATGTAAATACAAGGAGAGAATACAAATATATAGGGAGAAGAGAAGAGGAGAAAAATCCTATACAAGATGTGGGACTAAAGGAGGAGAGAATATAAAAGCAATAAATGGGCCCAATAATGGGCCCTTTACATGGGCTATTTTAACACTCCCCCGCAAGCTGGAGCGTACAAATCGTATGCACCAAGCTTGGACAAGCATTGATAGAAGAGCGTCTTGGAGAGAGCTTTCGTGAAGACATCCGCAACTTGTTCTGATTCTGGGACATGGCTTAGGTCAATTTTCTTCATTTGAACCTTTTCCCGGATGAAGTGACAATCAACCTCAATATGCTTCGTTCTTTCATGAAAGACCGGGTTCTTTGCGATGTGTATGGCTGCTTGACTGTCACAAAGGAGACGAGCCGGTGATGGTAATTTTACACCCAGATCGGTTAGAAGACTTTCAAGCCATGTCAATTCTGATACAACAGATGCCATTGCTCGGTACTCAGCCTCAGCTGAAGATCGAGCAACGACTGCTTGTTTCTTACTTCGCCAAGTAACAAGATGTCCTCCAAGGTACGTGCAAAAACCACTTGTAGATCGCCGGTCATCAAGAGAGCCAGCGTAATCAGCATCAGAGTATGCCACAAGTGTAGGAGCAGAAGAGGAGGTCTTGTAGACAAGTCCCTGGCCAGGAGCGTTTTTAAGATACCTGAGGATTCGTTCTACTGCTTGAAGATGAGAATTTCGAGGAGAGTGCATGTATCTGCTGACAAGACCAACAGCAAAGGATATATCAGGTCTGGTAACTGTGAGATATATCAGTTTTCCAACAAGGCGTCGATAGTATTCAGGGTTCTGGAGAAGGTGATCGGAGTCAGAAGCCTGGGCACATAGTTTGTGGTTTACATCCATAGGAGTATCACTTGGCTTGCATCCGGATTGACCCGCATCATGAAGAAGGTCAAGACAGTATTTCCGTTGGGAGAGAGTGAGCCCATCTGGCCTTCTAGCAATTTCAAGACCCAGAAAATAGCGAAGAAACCCCAAATCCTTTGTCTGGAAAACTGAGTTCAGATGGATTTTGACGGCCTGTATCCCTTGGGAGTCATCTCCAGTAATGATAATATCGTCGACATAAACTAACAGAATAACCGTTCCTGTTGGTCGGTGACGAGTAAAGAGCGAAAAATCGGCCGAGCTCCGAGTGAAGCCAATTTCACGGAGAACCTTACTGAATTTCTCAAACCATGCCCGTGGAGATTGTTTGAGACCATATAAAGCCTTTCTAAGATGGCAGACCTGAGACTCCCCCGTGGTCTCAAACCCGGGTGGTTGTTGCATGTAAACAGTTTCCTGGAGATCCCCGTTCAAAAACGCATTCTTAATATCCAGCTGAAAGAGAGGCCACCGGCGATGAACAGCCACAGAGATAAGGACGCGAACACTATTAAGTTTCGCTACCGGAGAGAACGTTTCTTCATAATCGAGCCCTTCCTGTTGAGTGAAACCTCTAGCCACAAGACGAGCTTTTAGGCGGTCAATCGTCCCGTCCGCAGCATGTTTGATGACAAACACCCACTTGCACCCAACCGGTTTGTTGCCTGGGGGAAGGGAGACAACCGACCAAGTCTGGTTAGACCAGAGAGCAGACATTTCTTCCTCCATGGCCGCTCGCCATCCTGGATGTTGAAGCGCCTCCTGCACAGAATTAGGAATAGCAACCGAAGAGAGAGAAGTAGCCAAAGTGTGTAAATGGGGAGAGAGGCGATGGAGAGAGACGTAGTTGGCCAGAGGATGAGCAGTGGAGGGCATTACCTGATCAGCGGGACACGGAGTATCCAGAGGAGAGACCGACGGCAGAGGGGCAACGGAAGTGGAAGGGCGACGGTGGTAGACGCGGATAACTGGTGGTTTGGAGGGAACGGCAGTTGGTTCAGAGGGAACGACAGTCGGAGGAATGGTAGGAATCACGGGACGGGGGATGGACGAAGGAGAAGGTGTGGGTGGGAGGTGTTCGGTGGAAGGAGCAGGAAAGAACGGTTGATCTTCGCGGAATGTGATATCCGCAGAAACGGAGATCTTGCGTGTAGTAGGAGAATAACATACGTAGCCCTTTTGAGTGCGGGAATAGCCAACAAAGATCTGCTTGGTAGCGCGAGGGTCTAGCTTATCCAAGGAAGGCCCCAAACGGTGGACGTAGCATGTGGAACCGAACACACGAGGTGGGAGAGGAAAGGCCGGATTGGAGGGAAAGAGTATGCTAAACGGAGTAGCATAGTTGAGAATCGAGGAGGGAAGACGGTTGATAAGAAAGCAAGCGGTCGAGACCGCAAAGTTCCAATATGGTTTAGGGACATGCATTTGAAGCATGAGGGAGCGGGCAACGTCGAGTAAGTGGCGATTCTTGCGTTCGGCAACACCATTTTGTTGTGGTGTGTAAGCGCAGGAAGTTTGATGAAGAATGCCAAACTCAGAACAGAGAGCAGTAAATTCGTGACTAGTGTACTCACGGGCATTGTCAGTTCGTAGAGCCTTGATGGTCCGGTGGAATTGAGTACGAGTTTCGAGGACAAATGCCCGAAAGACACGAGGAAGCTCGGAGCGGTCACGGAGTAAGTATAGCCAAGTAGTGCGAGAGTGATCATCAATAAATGTGATAAAATATCGGAAACCAGAAATACTAGTAATTTTAAATGGTCCCCAAATATCTGAATGCACTAAATCAAAAGGAGCAGCGCTCCGAGTACAATGGGAAGAAAAAGATGAACGAGTTTGCTTTCCGAGGATACATGAGTCACACTGAAAAGGAAGAAAGGAAACATCCGGGAGAGCCCGCTGGAGGATAGGTAGAGGGGCATGGCCAAGCCGTCGATGCCAATCAGTAGAAGAAACGGATGAGAGGATGGTGGGAGAAAGGTCGAGACGGTAGAGCCCGTTCTGCAGCCGGCCTTTACCAATGATAGTCTGCGTCCGCCGATCCTGTATAACAAAAGAAGAAGAAGTGAATAAAACTGTACAATCCAGATCATTAGTAAGACGACCAACAGAAAGTAAATGGAACGGGGAACTCGGGACATGAAGAGCCGAGCGGAGGGAGAGGGAGGAGGTGAGAGAAAGATCTGCCGAGCCGGAGACGGGGGCAGTAGCCCCATTAGCCACAGTAATGGACTGGGGATACGAAGACTTCAGGTACTGGGCCGGTTGATGTGGAGTAATGTGATGGGTAGCGCCAGAGTCCACAATCCAACCCAAGCCAGTGGAGAGACAAGCGGTACCTGTGTTAGAGACGGAGGCAATGGAGGCAGACGGTGGGTTGAGCAGGCCCTGGAGGTGCTGGAGCTGAATGCGGACACTTTCAAGATCAGGAGGACCAGCATCAGTAGCAACAGAAGCCGTCGGGCGTGGAGGATAGCCAACTCTCTTGTAACAAGTGACCTCGAGATGACCATCTTTCCCGCAGAAGGAACACCTCGGCCGACCCCGGCCACCACGACCACGTCCGCGAGTACCAGAGCGACCCCCCCGAGTGGAGGGAGGGGGGGAAGGGAGAAGCGGAGGAGCTTGTTGAAGAAGGGCCGGAGGAGCCGTAGTGTCGGGAGGAGCTGGAACACGGAGAAGCATGGCACACACATCAGAAAATGATGGCGTGGTAGAAGAGGCCAAGACCTGAGCACGAACGCTCTGAAGGTGTGGAGGAAGACGGGCCATAAGGATGGCAGTACAAGCAGCTTCCTTCTGAGCACGTTGAGCAGCAGCATCATTGGTGAACGGCTGATGCTGGATCCATGCTTCAGCAAGAGTCTTCGCACGAGCAACAAAGGAGGTCATATCCGAAGCCCCTCCAGCATCAAGAGAGAACAGGTCAGTGAGGATGTCGTAGAGATGCTGGAGGCTGTCCCGTCCAGAATATAAGGAGTGTAGCTCAGTCCACATATCTTTTGCGGTCTCATGATACATAGCCATTTGATACGGCTCACCATCTAAAGAGTTCAAGAGCCACGTCTGAACTCGGCCATCATTACGGAGCCAGTCATCGGTAGGAGGGGTAGGAGGAGCCTGCGTTAGGTGAGGAAGAAGGCCCTTGGCCTGAAGAACCCGTCGAACGGAATGCACCCAAGGGACGAAGTTCTTCTTTCCAGAGAGAGATATGGTAGTGATGCGCAGCTCATCGCGGACTTCGGGAAGGGTAGTCGGACAGGCCGGGCGGTCAGCAGGCGGGCTAGCCGTCGAACCAGAAGAGTTGCCGGAAGAGCCCATGCGGACAGACCGGGCGGGCAGCCGAGGAAGATGCGAGAAGGGAAGGAGGCCGCGGCGAGCAGAACGGGAGGTCGCCGCGAGAAGAAAGGAGGCCGCCGCGAGAAGATAGGGAGTCCGCCGCGAGAGAGAAAAAAAGGCGCAGCGAGAACAGAACAAGCCGTCCGCGAGAAGAACGGGAGGCCGCCGCGAGAAAGACTGAGGGAGACCACGACCAGAATGCGGATAGGCAGCAGTCCGCACGGTCACGCCAGACACCAGCGAGTAGTCAGTTCGCGACCAGAGGGCGGGTACAAACGGGAGACCGCCCCGGTCAAGGTGAAACTAGCAGCGGTCAGCTTGCGAAGGAAACCGCGAGGTCGCAAGCGAGGAGAGAGAGGCGGGAAGCGGAGCTTGCAGCGGATATAGAGGAGCTCGCAGCGGAGAGGCAAGAAACCGCAGCGGATAAGGAGGAGGCCGCGGGAAGAGAAGTGCGAGCGGACTGAAGAGGAGAAAGACGAGCTTGCAGCGGATAGGAAGAGGCCGCGAGGAAGACCGCAAGCAGCAAGAGCTCAGCGGACAAGAGGGGAGTCCGCAGCGGGTAGAGGGGGGGGGGGCCCACCGCACAGAGGAGAAGAAGGCTATAAAAGGGCCAGAGAAGGGTGGAACCACGGAGAGGAAAGAAGAGAGGAAGAGAAGCGGATACAGATTGCAGTCCGCAGAGGCCGCGCGGATAAGAGAGGAGCGGACAGACCGTCAGGCCGCAGACGCAGCGGATAGGAGGAAGAGCGGGCTGCGCGGTTAGAAAAGACACAGGGCGGTTAGAAAAAAAACTGGAAACCGCTGGCATCGTAACCTCCCTCTGATACCATGTTAAGAATGCTCAAAAGCTTGTATGTATTACTTGAGTATGTAAATACAAGGAGAGAATACAAATATATAGGGAGAAGAGAAGAGGAGAAAAATCCTATACAAGATGTGGGACTAAAGGAGGAGAGAATATAAAAGCAATAAATGGGCCCAATAATGGGCCCTTTACATGGGCTATTTTAACACAAACGAAACTCCGTCTCCGTTCCACCTCCCCCCCTCCGGTTCGAAAGCTCCGTTTGGACCCGCTTGCTCCTCCCGCCACCGCTAAACCAAATGAAGCCTAAGTGAATGTTGCTCCAAGGATGAGGCATGACTTTGAACGATACAAAGTTTTGTAGTTTGATCGATTGAATGCCATCTTTGAACTAATCTTTTGGTTGGTTGATGAATTCGTGGTTTCATTGAGGCTCAATGGGAAAAAGGTTATGTTATAATTGTTTTCGGATATGTTTGGATTTGTGTATCATTTGTAATGTGAGATGACTATTAGTGTTGGTTCTTTTTTAAGAGGCAGTTGCATAGTATCTTGGTTTTAGATACCAGCTGATGCGTCAATGCGTCGGCTTAAACAATGCCATCATATCACCTTTTAAAATGTGTTGTGAACACATGGATTGCGCTCGCTCTGACTTTCCATTTCAGTCCCCTTTGCTCTTGATGAAGGTACTTCACTTTATTCGGCCTCAAAATATCTGTCTGCATCAGCCGTCTTTATTGAAATCTTCAGTTGGTTTTCATGCTATAGTATTTAATGAGACGCGGGCAAAGAGAAGACGCTCGCTCGAACTGGTGTTCGCGTAAGCACCGCCAAAAGTATTTTTCATTCGGCCTTCGTATCATGTCAATCTGTAATATAACGTTCATACACTCGAATATTTCACTAAGACCACAACAATCATATCTTTCGAAAACCCGAGCCAAGTACATCGTCAAGAACGTGTATATATCAGACATAGGAAATATGTTCTCCCGAACAAATCAGGGGACATCAATATATCTAAACACAGACAGTAACTTGCGAAGGGGGAGCCAAGGTAGCAATATCCTTTTCATTAACTTTAAAGGTTTTACAAGTATAGCGTCCATATTTATAAAAAAGGAGACATGGTCACCTTAATTCAAAAATAAAAATTACATCACTCCAACCCAAAAAATTCAGGAACGTGCTGACAATTATTCTCAAAGCACATTCTTTCCCTTATCCTTTTTTCTTTTCTTCTCATGAGGATGCAACCCCTCTGACGGGTTAGTTGAGCTTGTCTCAGACGAACTCACAGACACTACAGTCTCCCGACTGTCCGCTTCCTCCTCATCAATGCTCAGAGAGGGATTCTGACAACTTTGAACTCTCTCACTAGAAGGGTCGGGGTCCATCTAGTTTGCGTATTGAGGATTCCAAAAGGCATAACCAGTATTGGTGAATTCTAGTTTGAACCCTTCTCTCTCATTAATGTTCCTGATTGTAGCCTCCCCGGACCCTCTACTGTACTTGATAATCTCTTTCTGGAACTCCGGATTCTGAGGTTTATATGCATCCCGCAAGACATGAGTAAAGATTAGTTCGTGAGAACAAGTGGAGTGTGATCGCGACAAGTTCAGACCACGTTCACCTCAAGTTGCTTCTACAATTTCCAATCTTTTTCTACTGCTTTTCCAGCTGGTCGAGCGCGTTGTTGAGATTGAAGCAAGTCCTATGAGCGAAGGCCGCCCTCTGAAGCGCTGCTTGGGCGGACATGAAAAGCATGTGACTCGAAGGAACGTCCCTCAGTTCACTTTCATTCTCCTACCCGTAGAGCACCGAGCTAAAGATGAAGGCTTGGGAGGTGAGGCGTTCACTCTCCTTCCAAGCTAGGCAAGTTGGTGGTAATCGCCACACTTCCCCCCTCGTGGGATTAGGAGAAACTCACCACCCTTGGCATCCCTCATACTTTCTCTTTAGCCGATGAAGGGAAACTTGCCCTCGATCGGATCCCGCACTAACCTCCTATGAGACGATGAAGGGCTCACACCAGCTCCAGTCGTCCATGCTTTTTTTGCCTCTCCCGCCTTCGCCTTCTTCCTCTCACGTATCTTCCTCTTTTCGCAAGCACTATGAACATGTTTCGCGAGTTCGTGCGGACGGTTCCGGAGAATCATTGAGACAAAGGTTGTTAGGATCCTTATGCTCACCGGAGAATCAGTTTGACCAGTTCAAAGACTGTTTGTGGTTTGGCCGGTTCCTTATGCTCACCCGGACCGGACTAGGTTCCGGTTCACGGTTTGAACTGGCAGTCCGGCCCAATTTTTAGAACATTGGAAATTGTAATCAAAGGATTCAAAGATTCACATGCTAATGACAGATGAAGGAAACAAAGGTTAAAGATTAACATCAAAATCACAATTTAAATTCAACTACACTAAAAAGTGATCTAAAATTGGCACCTCATCAACAAAATAGCTTAGAAATTGGAGGTAAAGTTCAAAGATCTAAAATTCAAACCCATATCAGCTAAAGTTCAAAGGGCTCAATGAACCGCAGCTTGTTGCGGTTCCAGCTACTGTGGCTGGGCTGCAGTTTACTGTTGCAGTTCCAGCAGCTGCACCCTGCAATTGCTGGAACTGCAGCCCGGGTGCAGTTGCTATCTTCAAATAAAAAGAAGTGATATGTAAATAAAAAAACATAGTTGATGTAGAATAAAATTGAAAAGTAGAAATACATTTTCATTTATAGATGATTTTATTGGTGTTTATAATGTAGAAATATTTTTTTATCTACAACAAATTAATATACTACCATTCAATCAGACCTCCCCCCCCCCCCCCCATTCCATTATTACTCATCTTAGCATATACCCCAAGCCCAAATCTCCTATACCTTGCCACTTTCAAACTTAGCCCTAAGATCTATATCAACCTGAAATCCCAATAGTCCATTATATCCCGAAATGAAATTAATGCACCGAGTGCTGCGCACTACAAAATCAACGTAAATTCCTGTGATTCTCTCAATGGTTACTTCTCAGCGAAACACAACACTCTCAATTACTAGGGCTAAACCTCAAAATGAAGCTTCCTGCCCTGCGACTCTTTCTTCTCGTGCCTCCACCTCCAACTGAAGCCTGCCTCCGCCGCCTGATTTCGACGCGTGATGCCGACGCGTGGAGCCCCACCCGATTCTCACCAATGCCTTCCTCTTTCGTCCGTCGCTGCCACTTACAATTGTTGTTTGCTGTCTGCAAATCCCTATGCTCTTCCTCTGGTCACCTGGAGTAAGCCCTTCATCCGCATGCATTCGAGTTCTGTTCTCACAATATGCGAAAGAGAACGAAAGATGTGGAGCAAATCATCAATCGAGTGATCGAGGATAATCCGCACAAAGGGCAGTCCCTCACGACACAGTCCCGCACTATACGGTCCCACGCGACACAACCCGATGAGACTAGACCACCAACATCAATCACGTCCCCAACACGCGACCAAATAGAAAGACATATGGGGAGACACAAACAACATTAGCCTAGAGGCCGTGTGGAATAAAGGCAAAAAAGTCGGGAAAGATCATCCAAGTCGTCTTCATCCCAATACCCCACCCCCCCCCCCCACCCCCCCACGTGGATAACACCTGCAAGAAGGCAAAACTAAGACACATAAAAACGACCAAAAAGCAACACAAACTTCAGCTTCAGAGAAAGATCAGCATCCCAGAATGGGAATCAACAACTGAAATTGATAGAAATCTGAGATGCAGTGGTTGGAGTCGTTCGGAAGCATCAGGAAAATATGAGCAGCAGCTGGAAGCGTCGGAAACACCATGGGCAGTCGCAGGAAGGCGGATGGAATGGACTGAGGGAAGCTTGCAGCAGCTGACATTGGAGGGTCCATACAGGGAGAGGAGTGGCAGCTCCATAAAAGCAACATAAAACAACTCATAGAGGAGAAGCTTATTGAGAGAAGCAGTCGAGGTTTTTGATGAGAGTTGCAGCCAGACGGGAAGGCATCTACGGTCGGCAACAGGAAGCATCGTCGACAGACGGGATCGACAAAGTCATCGGCAGAGGGAGGCATCGTCCAGCACAGAAGCATCATGATAGGAACCATCAGTAGCCGATGACGATGAGCAGCAGAGGGGATGACATCGGGATGAGAAGAAGAGGGGATGCACACCGGGATCTGGCGGCGGTGGTGCAGGCGGGATTTGGCGGCGGTGACGCAGACGGGATCTGGCGGTGGTGACGCAGGCCGGAGTTGTAGCACTGCTGCTCATGTTGACGAAATCAGAAATTGACTTCAAAGACAGGAGCAGGAGCAGAAGAACTTGACAGGAGCAGAAGGACGGGATCGACTCGACGAGAGGGAGGGAGGGAGAGGCGGAAATCAGAGTTAGGAAGCCACAAAAAAAAATTGGGGTTTCAGCTATGATATCATGTTGGAGGAAATAAATACTATTATTCATTCACTTAGGGCATTATATAGGAGTTACAACTTGACCTAACACCAATAGGCGGTGTGAGACTAAACCTCAAACGCATAAAGACACTAGAAGACCGACATTGACTCGATAATTCCAAGAGCTATAAATGGACTTAGGTTTTAAAATTGATTGCATGATTTGAATGAGTAAAATCTTGATGTCAATTGGTTCTGACCGATAGCTCGAGTGAATGAAAATTGATTGCAGTATTTGAATGAGTAAAATTCTGATGTTGTTTGGTTCTAGGGACAAGCATCAGTTCTACATCAAAACAAATTCTGAAAATAACAACAGGAAGAATTAAAGAAAAAATGGGAGTGCAAATGGAACCAGTCAATCAGATGCAAAATAGATGGGTGTATCGGTGAAATTATCGAGATTTATTGGGAGCCCTCTTTTTTTATCTTCCAAGCATTGGCCAATGTCACTAAATATTTTTCTAGGAACATAACTTATTTTCTTCCTTGAAAATTTCATTATTGCCAATTGTCTCCAATTGAGCTTTGATATTTTCAATGTCAACAGCATCATGACCATTTGAACTTTCACCCATTTCAGTTTCCTGGTACCCATCAACCACAGGCGTTGTGAAGGCATCTCATGCGGTGTGAGCATTAAATCCCTTTATTTTCATCCCTTCCGATAGTTCAGCATACCAGAGCTGATAGAGTATCAATCCATAGATCAAATTTACAAACGGCTCCCTCATTTCTTAACAAGACTGAAAAAGTGTTTAGTCAAATTTTTTTTGTTTATTTCTATTACACTTAGATCTCACTGATGGATCGCTCATGATTCAATAGAAGATTAAGTGACCGTGATATTATAATTTTGTGAAAGGTATTAACTTACTTTTCCTATGAGTTTGGTTTTGATACTTTTTTTTTATGTTGAAGTGTTTTGTAATAATGGTAATTGAAACTGAAACCTTCAGAAGTGGGAAGATGTGCTTCAGCTTGTTTTTGTTTTCTTACTCAGGACTTGGTTCCATGTATCCCAGTGACTTTTGTGAAGGAGCAAATTGTAGTATGGAGGGGAAAGGACTATAACACCAACATCCACACTAATTCTGAAGAGAGATCGTTTTCTCTGCTACTTAGATCAGAAGATAGCTCGGATAAAAGTGTCGCAGCCATTCCTCCAAATAATTACTCTGAGTTTAGCATCCACTCTCGATACTTTGACGATGACTCAATTAAGTCAGAATCTGAAGTTTTGTAAATTGATCTCAGGGTCGAAGAGCATGCAGTTAGTAATCCTTGATGCAGCTGAGAAGGCTAACTACTTGCTTCAGGCTCTCATATTTGACTCAGCTGAGGAATCCATGAGATGAGATCGCCACAAATTCTTCGTGTTTCAGTTGCAAACACAACCATTTATGTTGATGTCAGGTACTTATGTTTTTTGACCTTCTTTTCTTTGTTGAAGTCAATGGTGATGCTATTGTGAAAAAGTAGGCATGATCCATGGGACAAGGATGAGTGGCTAGGGTTATAAACTGAATCAATGTCTATGGGGTAATGAAGTTTAATAATTGAGAGATCAAGGGCATATGTGTATGTTAGCTCTTTGTTTATTACAATTTTTTTAGGAAGTGATGACCCTATGGCCTTACTGAAAATATTACAAATTTGATCTTTTTGGAGAGAGTATTTTGATTAATGTTTCGTCTTAAGACATTGCATCCTTGAAGGTTTTTTACATCCAACTACTTACCCCTGTTCGATACTTCCCCGATAGTCATGTACTCGTATTGGGAATATTTCCGGTATCGGTATGTACCCGATACTCTGCGTATTCACCTGCTACTCTAGTTTGCTGATTCGTTTGAACTTGGAAGATCATTTTGCACATTGTGATAGGAGTTTTTTTCCCTAAGGTAGGCAAGAGTCTTGACTGTATCTTTTAGAAAAGAAAAAATTGCGGCTCATGAAAAAATGGGGCATATGTATAGTGTGTTTATATATAAATCAATTTTAATTACGATGTGCTCATGTGCTCTTAGAGTACTCATTTCCTTATATGTTTAATTTTGAAGTATCCACACACCGAATACGCATCCTACCTAGTACTTATACCCGTACCGATCTCATACCTTTACCAATGCAGGCCTTGTTGAGTTACTATGAGAGTTCATTCATTTGATAAAAATTATTTTGTTGCAACACGAGCAATCACTTTAAAAAAGGATCAAAACATCATTGCAATAATTTTCATAAATTGATCCAAACATTTATCATTTAACATGAGAAATATTGATCTACAGTTGGGGACTCTGACTTTCATGGTTAAAGTTTCAAGCTTTTTTGGTAAGCATAGCATTGATGTTCCAAACATGGAGGAAAAGTTTATTCAAGCAGGAGACATAATGCAAGTGATTACAAATTATCATTCTTGTGTTGAGAATTTTAATACGGTGTTTGATTGGATGTTAAATGAGTTAAATGATTTATTTAATTAAATAAATATAAAATTACTTCTATGCGGTTTAAGTTTGATTCAAGTGATAGTTTTATTTCATCTGATAAAAATAAGTTGATTCACTTTGTTGAATTTTACCCATGTGATTTTACTTGATTAAACTTGCGATCAATAGATGGTCAATTAGGTGTATTTATTTTTGATGTGCGCTTTAATGAATTTTTTTTAAACTTAATGACATAAGTGGACGTACTACAAAATTAGTGGTGCTGAAAAGATATGATTATTTTCAATTGGTTTATCGAATTTTAAAATCTGATTGTTTTCTATCGGTTGCAATTGCTACTGTGAAAATGATGTTTTCTGCTATGAAGATGATAAAGAGTTGTCTGAGAAATAAAATATTGAATGAATAATTATTTGATAGTATATATTGAGAAAGATACCGTAAACAATATTACAAAGGAAACAATTATTGACCGTCTTCTGAAGTGTTCAAAAAAAAGTTGTTTGTTGAATTGCTAGTGTTTTTGAAATATTTTATCATCACAAATTGTCATTGTGTACTGTTTAATATTACTAGAATATTTATTTTGACAATCACAATAGTCTCCGGGCTCATTTGTTTTTCAGTCGCTCGCAATAAACTTTAAATTTTGAATAAAAAACATCATAAATTATTATTATTGTATGCTGCTCGGGTCTTGGATTAAAATCTTAGTTCCGCCACTCCCTACATAATAATAGCAGTGACACAAAATACTAAAAATATTCAATCTTTCAAATATTTTTTTTGCTTCTAAAAGATTATTATACCCAAAACAATTAATATATATATTTTTGTTTTTTTGCTGTCTATTCTGCCAGCAAAATAATAAATCTCAATGTAACATTAAAGAGGCAACTACCCTATTATTTGACTACAATTATAGAGAGAGACACACCCCCCACACACGCCCCACACAAACGTATAATCCTGGAGTCATTACAACCCCAATATTTGATGTTTTGCAGTATACTTAGGCTCTATTTATTTGGGCGTTTCGCCGCTCCGTTTTGGGCAAACGTCGCCGGAAGGAGGGTAAATAAATGAACCTCAGGCGGCATTTGCTCCGTTTCCACCCTCCCGCCTTGAGAAACGCATCAAAAAGCTCCGTTTGGAACAGCGATCTCCCCCCTCCGATTCGAGCACTCCGTTTTCACCCGCCGAATCGACCCGCCACCGCCGAACCAAATGGAGCCTTAATGATACCGAAATGTGCAAGCATGCATTAATTTCACAACTTCAAGCTTCATTGAAGCCAATGTGTTTAGAGAGAGAGAGAGAGAGAGAGGGAATCATTGAAGCCATTGTGGAGAGAGAATTTCCATTTTGAAGGGCATTAACTGGCTCCTTTCCCTCCATCGGCCTCACAGCATTAAATGCCAGGTTCAAACTTCGAAGACACGGCCGACTCCATGCTCGTGACCCTCTTCCTTCTTCCCTCCACAAATTTACGAACCATCTCTTTCAAATGAAATACATTAATGAACACACATCATCAATTCTTCCCTCCCTCTTCAATTCTTTTGAATCTTTCGGCCAATGCCGCATGAATCATGTGATCCCCATCAAACATCATTCCCCCCCATCCTTCTATATATAAACACTATCACCACAGACATTCCTTCTCCTTGTCTGTCTCCTTCGCCCATTCATGAAGAGCCGCTGCATCCCATTCTTCGTTCTCGTTCTCGTTCTCGTCTTCTGTGGCGGCGAATGCCTTCGACCGACCCCTGGTTAGCAAGTTCTTCCTCTGTCTAGCTCGCTCGTTGCGGATGGGGATAGTTTGCATGATATATACTTGTGTATAGTGAGTGATATCGAGACGATTTTGCGCAAGTTAGGCTCGGCTCGAAACTGATATTTTGAAGTCTCGCTCGCCTCAATTCGAAATAGAGTCGGTTTCGAGCGCGCACGAAACCAATTTGATTTGCTTATGAATCTGGATTCTCTTTAATTTATTCGGCAAAACATATGGGCATGGGGCCACGGGTAGAATTATGTGTGCAAGTTGAGTTGGGCAGACTTGAGCGTTGCACGAACAAGCTCAAAAAGAACTTGAGCTCGAGTTCGTGGAACTTGTGAGCCACCTTGAGCCCGTATATTCATATTCTTATTTATGAGGTTTGAGCATACTTGTGAGCTTTTTTTAATAGTTTTTTTTTTAATAAATAAAAAATATATGAGCTCATGAGTGAAGCTCGAGCTCCATATATGTCTCAAGTTTGTATATATGAGCTGGCTCCAGGTCGAGCTAAAATGACAAGCCTGTGTTTGAGTTTGTGCTTGAAAATTTTTCCGAGCTCGCATCAATAGGTTTTTAATTTTTAATTAGTAAATAGTATATATTAATATATAATATATATACATATATATTTACATACATATATCATATATGTATGTTTACAAATATGTATGGATACATATATGAATGTATACATACATTTATGCATGCATATGATATATCTCACAAGTACAAAAGCTCGTGAGCTGATCGGGCTCATGTGTCAGGCTCGAGTTTCATATATAAGTCTCAAGCTTGAGCTTGTATATATGATCTTGTCGAGCTCCGGATCGAGCTCAAATAACAAGCATGTGCTTTAGCTCGAGTTTGAAAATTTTGCAAAACTCGAGTCGAACTTAACTCATTTTCACCCCAGGGCCTTGGTAGAACATGCAAATCATGTTATAACTAACTCACTAGCCATGGCTTGAAATTGGATTTGAGCCGTGTTGTTTCGAGTCAAAGTGACTCGACTCGATCTAATTTAACTCTATTTTCAACTGAGTCTAACATCGGGTAATTTTCAGACGACTTTCGAGTTTTGATTTTTATATGTTCAAACCTGTTTATATGGATGTTTTGCTGAATTTGAGCGGAAGAATGGATTCGATGACCGGAACCTATGTGACAGGTTCGAGCCTGCCGGACTGCTCGCATGCATGCGGACCTTGCTTTCCCTGCAAAAGGGTGATGGTGAGCTTCGAGTGCTCGGTGGCGGAGTCATGCCCGATGGTGTACCGGTGCGTTTGTAAGGGAAGATTCTTTCACGTGCCTTCTAATTGAAAGGCTAGCTTGGGTTTCCATGTAAAATGAACAGTAGCATGGAGGATATAATTCAGGGGGGGCTTGTTTTTGATCCATGGGGATGAGATTGCATGCAGATCAGATGGTAGAGTTTTTCAGTTGTTGTAGGGAGAATCTTGTAAATGATGTATTTGTTGTCTGAAGCGAAATCTTTGTTAGGAGGATTCAATGTTAAATTTTTTTTTGAAAAGATTGTATACTACATATCAGAAACTGCACGGGATCACATGCGTCCGCGACAGTGTCATGATGTGATACTCTCGTCGCTTGCAGCCTCCGGAGGGCAGTCGTACTGATGGATTGCATTCATGCGTTCGGGAGTTGCGAGCGCCGGGAGTGTCGTCGCGTCGGGATACTATATATATATATATATATATATATATATATATATATATATATATATATATATATATATATATATATATATATATATATATTGTGAATTTTCAATAACATAACATAAATTTGGCTCCAACATGCAACATAAATACAATAACCAAGCTCTATTCCACCTGTTCAATCAAGCTTTCCCACGAAAGCAATATGGGAGTTGCCGGTCCACATAATTGTTATAAATTCCTCCCGGCCGTCCCCTTTCGGTTATCGTTTCGTGATCATTCTCCCCCGCCTAAGGAACCGTTTGGAGAACGGCTAGGGATCCGACGCAGGCCTTTTTGGTTAGGTGTGTAAATCATTTTCTGGGGCAAAATTATTCAGAAATGTAATCTACAGCTGTAAATGACATTTACAAATATAAATGACGTTAGAACTGTAATTTTGCATATAAAAAAGGTCTCGCACGTACCTCATGGTACGTTAAGAAAATTCTCTTTTGGTTGACCTTAATCAATATATAATACAAATTAATTTTACATTAAAAAAACAAGAAATATGAGAATTGATTATATGTGTACTTTACATTAAAGTTATTGTTATAAGCAAAACACTCTCTCCCTCATATTTTGGGGGAGTTAAAATTCATGGTTGATTTTGTTTACTTATTTTAGATATTAGTGAGGGGTTTCACTAATATTGATTTTTGTATGAACTTTAGCTATTAAATATTGTTTTTTGAAATCAATAGGGGGGGGGGGGGGGGGGGCTTCAAAGATAATTAACCTCATTCAACATGCCTAAACTCTCACATCGGTGAGAGAGATGTGCGGGCTATGGGAGAGAGAGGTGTGGACAATGCAGGGTGTCCAACTGCCACTCGACTTCTCACACGAGAACGTATGGGGAAGTAAGCATTGGCATCTCAAAAAATATCAATGCAGACAGCAAGTGATGAGCAGATAGGAAGGAAGCCCTGTCCAGATGAGCAAGCGACTTCACTGTCGATGGAGGCCGCTTTCTCGTCGGACCATGGAGGCATCATTTGTGGCTAAGATGTTTTTAAAAAAAAAATTATGTTTATGGTTTACTAGCAACAAAAAATTGCTAATAGAAACTTGCAAAAAGAGTAATTTTGCTAATAATCAATATTTGCTAATATTATAACAACACCCTACATTAATTATACTTAAATACATCGAAATTGAATTTTACTTTTAGAAACAACAAATTTGACTCATTAATGGCAGGTGCGGGCCCATGTCTAGACACATTCGGGCTCGTTGATTTTGTCTAGTGAGAGTGCACATTGTCAAAAAAATTATTTTAGAGATGCATTTTGCTAATTTTAAACTTTTGAAATGCATTTTGTCAAAAATCAATATTTTAATGATCCAATTTACCAATTACTTTTTCATTTGTTAATATCACGTGCTTTTAACATTGCGCCTGCACGAGTATACCTTGCATCATCCAATTCTTTTGCAGCGGCCCGAAGAGAACCATGAATCGGTCGGTCTCACAGCCTTCGAGCCGAAGGCAAAAGCCACCGTCTCCTCCCTCTAGTGCAGCAGGTACGAGCGCGAGTACGGCCAAGTGTGGCTTCCTCTCCTCTTTCCTCTTTTGTCTTTCTACGGCCTCCTTACGATCCTTATTTATGTGGATCTTCCGAGCGAATGATAGATTAACTGATTAAGATGGTTTTCGTAATAGATTAGTTATATATTTCCTAAACAATTGAAGATCCTTCTTCAATTTGTGTCTTCCTCGCCAATCGCCATGCTCGACTCGTTTTTCAGCAAGGGATTCAAGGCGGCAAAATGGTAATGACTAATTTTTGGCTCCTCTTGTTTCTTCAAGAGTTTCGAGTTTTTTTTTTTGGGTATAGATTTCGGCTTAAACTTATGCGCGTGTTAGTGCTTTGATTTTGATTCATTGTGAATTTGATTTTCTTTCTCTTTTTGAATTTTCAGCAAGACGCTGCTGAAGCTGACGATTCCTAGGATAAGGCTTCTGAGGAATAGAAGAGAGATCCAGTTGAAGCAGATGAGAAAAGATATTGCAAAACTTCTTGAGAATGGGCAGGAAAGCACTGCTCGTATTAGGGTATGTCCCTTTTTTTTATATGTATTTCTTTTTATCATGTTTTGCAAGCACTCCCATATATGTATTAGGTAAAGGTGGATGGGTTGCTTTGCAGAGAAATTCATTCAAATTTATTCCCATGACAACCAGCCAGGGTCAGCTCCCCACCCCCATTCTTCCGCTGCCCTCTCTCCTCTCTCTCTCAATCTCTCATGGAAGCTATCCCTCTCTCTCTCCCTCTTTCTCCCTCTTTCTTTCTCTCTCTCTCTATCTCTAATTGAAAACAGACGGCCATGGGTTCCTTGATGGGACTTTGAAGGACCATAAGTGAGCTCATATGGTCACTTATGTATTTCTTTTTAATACACACACACGAGTGACAGACACGGGGCTCTGCCCCTATGCCCCGCGCGACAGTACCTGCCTCGTGGCGGCGGGCTCTGCCCACACCCCCCACGACAGTACCCGGCTCATAAAGAAATATATATATATAGAGGGAGAGAGATAATATATAAGGGTAAGACATCCTTTGGTGCAAGGACAAATTTGGAAAGGCTAATGTTGCACCAAATGGTATTTTTCCTTTATAGATAGTATAGATATATACTACTACTACTATATATGCAAATTCTCCATTGCTGCAGTGGTCTTTGTGTCATTCCGTTACATTTGTTGTTCCTATTTTACCCACAAGCTAGCGTTCATTTTACATTTTTTTGGAATTTTTCGTTCGAGAGAGAGGGAGGGGACAAGAGAGAGAAAGAGAGGGGGGGAGAGAGAGGATTGTCCGATAATTATGAGGGGAGAGAAAGTGCAGAGAGAGAAGGGGAGAAGAGAGAGAGAGGGAAGGGGCCGAGAGAGGGGCGACGAGAGATAGAGAGAGGAGAGAGACGACAATCTTTCGGAGCCTTCACCGTCGGTGATGGCCTCGCCGCGACCGGTCCCCGCGAGGGTCGGGTAAGACCACCCGAAGTCGGGCGACCATGGCACGGCCGGCCCCGTCGCGGCCGACCTCCCTTCCCGGCCGCCCGCCGTACGTGGGAGGGGCGGCCTCCGCTCCTGCCGATCGTCGTGGGTAGTGTACAACCCCGTATTCGCGACGGGAGGACCCAAGCAAGGCATAAGGCATGCTAGTAAGTTTTAAGCTTTTGAGCCCCTTTGAGGGGCGGGGGCGGCGAGTAGGCAGACACCCGTCCCTGCATGATAGGCGTGAGGGGAAGCTGCGGGACCGGCCGGAGTCCAGAGGCGCACCCCTGCCTCGCGGCTAGGCGAGGGCAGGCGGGGCGAGACCGGCCCGAGGCCGGGTTCTCGCCCCTGCCTCGCGGCTAGGCGAGGGCAGGCGGGGCGAGACCGGCCCGAGGCCGGGTTCTCGCCCCTGCCTCGCGGCTAGGCGAGGGCAGGCGGGGCGAGACCGGCCCGAGGCCGGGTTCTCGCCCCTGCCTCGCGGCTAGGCGAGGGCAGGCGGGGCGAGACCGGCCCGGGGCCGGGTTCTCGCCCCTGCCTCGCGGCCTCGCGGTCAGGCCGGGCGAGACCGACCAGGGGGGGGGCCTGAGGGCGTGACCTCTCATGCTTTTACCGTTTTACCCCCGAGGTGGATTTTCCCTTTTTGCCCCCCGGTGTGGAGGTTTTCTATTGGCTGGAGGCATTTTGGCCCCAGGGGCGTTTTGGTCATTTTACCCACAAGACTTGGAAAAACTATAAATAGACCCTTAGGGGTGCCTTGGAGAGGATCTTGTCATTCTTTCCTTAGCCACTATTTTCTCTTTGGCATTCCTCCAAGGCGCCTAGCTCAAGCATTGGCTAGGGAGGGGGAGACCTCAAAGGTCTTCTGGGTGTGAGGTGGGACCTCCGCGCTAGAGCTAAGGGTCGGTTCATAGCTTCCTAGGTCTTAAGTCCGTGACATTCTTCCGAGTGTAGTAGGTGTGAGGTCACCCCTTTCCCCAAGGGTTGAACTCCACGAAAGTCAATTTTGGCTTCGGTCATTTTTGGCTTCAACAGTTTTGGTGCGGTGAGCGTGGAGAGTGACCAGCACAGAAAATCTCGGGAGAGTGTCATGGCTGGAGATCAGGGAGGTAGTGATGACCTCGGTGGTCTCCCCAACCTAGGACCCTTTGTAGGAAGAGAGGAGTTCATGGCTTCCATCGAAGGCATCATGGGGATGCTTAGAAGCATTGCCCCTCGGGCTGACAGCTCAACCCCCACCCCCCAGGGACTAGCTCCCAGGGGTCTCGGCGAGCTAACTCAGAGTGGTCTCGGCGAGCTGGCTCCTAGGGGGCAAGGCGAGATCACCCCAGCAGGGGGGGAAGTGAGCATGCCGGACAGGAGGCCTGGGAAAGAGCGGATGGTAGAAGGGGTTGAGCGAGACCTCCCAGGCCGCGAGCTGTTCCCTAGCCCGGCGAGAGCTAACCCCCCAGGCGAGCAGGTCGCGCGAGTGGAGGTGGCGAGAGCTCCCCTTAGGGGGTCACCCTTCAGTGAGTTGATCACTTCAGCTCCCGTTCCCGAGGGGTTCAGAGAGCCAGACATGGTTTACTATACCGGAAAGGATGACCCCGTCCAGCATCTGCAATGGTTCGAGGATGCCGTCTCCATCAGGCCGATGACGGATGCCTTCAAGTGTCGCCTCTTTGCGATCACGTTGAAGGAGAAGGCAAGGGACTGGTTTCATCAACTCCCTCCGAGGTCCATCTTCGGGTTCGAAGACTTGAGCCGGAGCTTTCAGCTTCGCTTCTCCACCTCCAAGAAGAGGAAGAAGGGTCCTGAGTCCCTCTTCCTGTTAAAGCAAAGGGCTGAGGAGTCGCTGGCCCACTACGTTGACAGGTTCCAGGAGGAGGTCCTTGACATCCAGGAGGTGCCAGGGTATGCCCTCCAGATGGCGTTCACGGTGGGGTTGCGCGAAGGGTTCTTCAAGATGAGCTTGACTCGGAAGGCCCCTCTTTCCTTTGAGGAGCTGATGGAAAGGGCGGCAGAGGAGATAGCCATGGAGGCAGCCAACCCGGCCTTTGTGAAGAAGTTGGCGAGGTTGACAGAGGTGGAGTCAAAGGAGCAAGGCGGCTCGAGGCATCATGAAGGGAGAAGGAGAGAGGAGCATAGAGCTCAAGGGTTCCAGAGACAGGAGGGTCCGGAGCCAGACTGGAGGCAGCAGGGAGGACCTGCCCATGGTCCAGGAAGGGCTCTCATCCAGGATGGAGGGAACCATCATGGGGGCCAAGGGAGGTTCAACTTCCAAAGGCAGGCCCCAAGACATCTCCTACCCCCACCCCAGCAAGCGATGGTGATTGGCCGAAGAGATAGGAGGAACCGCAAGGGAAGAGGGGGAGGCAGGGTAGAGTTGCCGTACTGTGACTTCCACCAGTTGGAAGGTCACGCCACGGCTACCTGCCCCGAGTTCCTGGAGGTGAGAGGGGCGAGAGCTCCAGCCCAGCAGCAGCCGGAGCGGATTGAAGCTCTACCCCAAGGAGGGGGTGATGATGTGTGTGAGGACCGGGTCGATGTAGGACCCCGAGGTGGTATAGCTGTGATCCACGGGGGGGGTGGGGATCGAAGCCGCTCGGAAGGCAAGTCTCCATGTGATGTATCGGCGGAGCGTTGCCTCGACATCCCAGACCCCTCCCCCGGAGGAAAGGGTCACCTTCTCATCAAAGGATATGCCAGAGCATGAGGATCCCTTCTGCGACGCCCTGGTCATCCAAGCAGCCGTCGAAGGCTTCACCGTCTCCCGGATTTTGATTGATAACGGAAACTCGGTCAACGTCATTTTCAAGAAGGCGTTCGAGGGGATGAAGGTGGAGCCAAGGAGGATAGTGGCGTCGGATGGACCTCTGTTTGGATTCTCAGGGGAGAGGAAAGAGGTGGAAGGTGGAGTCGGACTCCAGGTGAAGTTGGGGGGGACCTCAAGGAACTGCAGGTTCGTCATTGTTGACGCTCCAAGCAGCTACAACGCCATTTTCGGAAGGCCCCTCATCAGCGCCTTCCGGTGCGTGCCCTCATCTTTCCACCAATGTCTCAAGTTCAACTCAGATGGGATCCAGGTCAGGATCAAGGGAGACTCCAGGATGGCGAGGCAGTGCTACGTCACGGCAGTCAACACCATCTCTTGGTTGGCTAAGGCAGAAGAGATGGAGAAGATCATGGAGAGCCTGAGCAGGATGGAGGTATCTAGTGGGAAGTAATCGGAGGGCGACCACCATGCCCGGACCCCCTGAAGAAGCCTCGCCTCGGCGGAGTAATGTATCTTTCTTTTATGTTGTTGTAATGAGTCCAACCCCCGACCGATAGGGTCAAGAGGGTCATGTAACCCAACCTTTTTCCCCTTTTGAGGATGTTGAATTTTGGCAGGAGTTCAGGTAACATGCCCCAAGCCCTTTTGCTCCGAGATGATTTCGCTGCCAGGCTCTCACTAGCTGGTGGGTTCAGGTTGATCTCTCGTGGGAGCCAAGCCCCTTAGCTCCGAGATGATTCCGCTGCCAGGCTCTCACTAGCTGGTGGGTTCAGGTTGATCTCTCGTGGGAGCCAAGCCCTTTTGCTCCGAGATGATTCCGCTGTCAGGCTCTCACTAGCTGGTGGGTTCAGGTTGATCTCTCGTGGGAGCCAAGCCCCTTAGCTCCGAGATGATTCCGCTGCCAGGCTCTCACTAGCTGGTGGGTTCAGGTTGATCTCTCGTGGGAGCCAAGCCCCTTAGCTCCGAGATGATTTCGCTGCCAGGCTCTCACTAGCTGGTGGGTTCAGGTTGATCTCTCGTGGGAGCCAAGCCCCTTAGCTCCGAGATGATTCCGCTGCCAGGCTCTCACTAGCTGGTGGGTTCAGGTTGATCTCTCGTGGGAGCCAAGCCCCTTAGCTCCGAGATGATTCCGCTGCCAGGCTCTCACTAGCTGGTGGGTTCAGGTTGATCTCTCGTGGGAGCCAAGCCCCTTAGCTCCGAGATGATTCCGCTGCCAGGCTCTCACTAGCTGGTGGGTTCAGGTTGATCTCTCGTGGGAGCCAAGCCTTTTGCTCCGAGATGATTCCGCTGCCAGGCTCTCACTAGCTGGTGGGTTCAGGTTGATCTCTCGTGGGAGCCAAGCCCTTTTGCTCCGAGATGATTCCGCTGCCAGGCTCTCACTAGCTGGTGGGTTCAGGTTGATCTCTCGTGGGAGCCAAGCCCTTTAGCTCCGAGATGATTCCGCTGCCAGGCTCTCACTAGCTGGCGGGTTCAGGTTGATCTCTCGTTGAGGTGATCCTTTTACCCTGAGGGGGTCTCGCCACCTAGGCTCTCATCAGCTGGCATGGCAGGTTGACCCTCCCAGGAGGTTAGATCCTTTTACCCTGAGGGGGTCTCGCCACCCAGGCTCTCATCAGTTGGCATGGCAGGTTGACCCCCCCAGGAGGTTAGATCCTTTTACCCTGAGGGGGTCTCGCCACCTAGGCTCTCATCAGCTGGCATGGCAGGTTGACCCCCCAGGAGGTTAGATCCTTTTACCCTGAGGGGGTCTCGCCACCCAGGCTCTCATCAGCTGGCATGGCAGGTTGACCCCCCCCCCCCCAGGAGGTTAGATCCTTTTACCCTGAGGGGGTCTCGCCACCCAGGCTCTCATCAGCTGGCATGGCAGGTTGACCCCCCCAGGAGGTTAGATCCTTTTACCCTGAGGGGGTCTCGCCACCCAGGCTCTCATCAGCTGGCATGGCAGGTTGACCCCCCCAGGAGGTTAGATCCTTTTACCCTGAGGGGGTCTCGCCACCCAGGCTCTCATCAGTTGGCATGGCAGGTTGACCCCCCCCCCCCCCAGGAGGTTAGATCCTTTTACCCTGAGGGCGTCTCGCCACCCAGGCTCTCATCAGTTGACATGGCAGGTTGACCCCCCCCCCCCCAGGATGTTAGATCCTTTTACCCTAAGGGGGTCTCGCCACCCAGGCTCTCATCAGCTGGCATGGCAGGTTGACCCCCCCAGGAGGTTAGATCCTTTTACCCTGAGGGGGTCTCGCCACCCAGGCTCTCATCAGTTGGCATGGCAGGTTGACCCCCCCCCCAGGAGGTTAGATCCTTTTACCCTGAGGGGGTCTCGCCACCCAGGCTCTCATCAGCTGGCATGACAGGCTGACCCCCCCCAGGAGGTTAGATCCTTTTACCCTGAGGGGGTCTCGCCACCCAGGCTCTCATCAGTTGGCATGGCAGGTTGACCCCCCCCCCCCCCAGGAGGTTAGATCCTTTTACCCTGAGGGGGTCTCGCCACCCAGGCTCTCATCAGCTGGCATGGCAGGTTGACCCCCCCCAGGAGGTTAGATCCTTTTATCCTAAGGGGGTCTCGCCACCCAGGCTCTCATCAGCTGGCATGGCAGGTTGACCCCCCCCAGGAGGTTAGATCCTTTTACCCTGAGGGGGTCTCACCACCCAGGCTCTCATCAGCTGGCATGGCAAGTTGACCCCTCGGAAGAGGCCTCAGTCTTTCGATACCGCGAGAGCAAGCTTCGCTCAGCGAATACGTTGGGTTGGATGTTTCTTTCCGAGCTTGTACCAACCTCGAAAAGAGCGGGGATCGTGTACAACCCCATATTCGCGACGGGAGGACCCAAGCAAGGCATAAGGCATGCTAGTAAGTTTTAAGCTTTTGAGCCCCTTTGAGGGGCGGGGGCGGCGAGTAGGCAGACACCTGTCCCTGCATGATAGGCGTGAGGGGAAGCTGCGGGACCGGCCGGAGTCCAGAGGCGCACCCCTGCCTCGCGGCTAGGCGAGGGCAGGCGGGGCGAGACCGGCCCGAGGCCGGGTTCTCGCCCCTGCCTCGCGGCTAGGCGAGGGCAGGCGGGGCGAGACCGGCCCGAGGCCGGATTCTCGCCCCTGCCTCGCGGCTAGGCGAGGGCAGGCGGGGCGAGACCGGCCCGGGGCCGGGTTCTCGCCCCTGCCTCGCGGCCTCGCGGTCAGGCCGGGCGAGACCGACCAGGGGGGGGGCCTGAGGGCGTGACCTCTCATGCTTTTACCGTTTTACCCCCGAGGTGGATTTTCCCTTTTTGCCCCCCGGTGTGGAGGTTTTCTATTGGCTGGAGGCATTTTGGCCCCAGGGGCGTTTTGGTCATTTTACCCCCAAGACTTGGAAAAACTATAAATAGACCCTTAGGGGTGCCTTGGAGAGGATCTTGTCATTCTTTCCTTAGCCACTATTTTCTCTTTGGCATTCCTCCAAGGCGCCTAGCTCAAGCATTGGCTAGGGAGGGGGAGACCTCAAAGGTCTTCTGGGTGTGAGGTGGGACCTCCGCGCTAGAGCTAAGGGTCGGTTCATAGCTTCCTAGGTCTTAAGTCCGTGACATTCTTCCGAGTGTAGTAGGTGTGAGGTCACCCCTTTCCCCAAGGGTCGAACTCCACGAAAGTCAATTTTGGCTTCGGTCATTTTTGGCTTCAACAGGTAGGATCATCATTTTCCAAAAATGGCGATTTGCATACTCGAATCCGAGCGCTCCTATTGGCCGGTCTGGTAGTTATTAGGCAAAATTACCAGACCGCCCCTTTAAAAATCTATAAATAGACCTGATTTATTTCATTTGGGGGTCTTTTTTCCAGTTCAGAGAATTCTCTAACTCTTGCTACAAACTCTCTTTCTACTCCCCTTCTTTCTACAGGATCTCCACCCAAGTCCGCTCCCGCGGAACTCCAAAAAACCCGGTGAAGTAAGGCGAAGTCGGCGAAGAAGCAAGTCGAACTGGAAACACGCGCAGACTCCTAGACAACGCCCCAAATCCCCCGCCGCTAGTGAAGAAGGGAAGACCAGACAAGTGGATAACCTCCGTTGACACGCCAGATCAGCTCGGAAGGCCAGGTTACATCCGCTCTCCAGGAAGGAAGCGAAGAAAGATTGCCAGAGGAGCACAGAGGTCCGCCACGCCCAACGTTCGCCCTTCTCTCATCTCTATAAGTATAACGAGGAGCGGCCTGTCGCCCTCGCTCTCCCCAAGAAGCCCCGTAATAAACTCTCAGATAGTGAAAGTTAGGTCGACACCGTACTGACCGCGTGGTTTTTCACCCCGATTGCAGGTTTTCCATGTATTCAAGTCTCGGTCTCACCACCAAGTGAATCTCTGATTGTTTGCACGCACGACCGCTCAGCGGGCTAAGACGGTTCAGAAGGTCCGGTCTACCGAGAGCCTCGAGCGGACCACAACAATTCCCATAACAACCAACCAGTTGTTCTTTGTTTAGCAGGGTAAAAAAGACTGTTGAAAGATGACACTTATTGTTGTCGTGTAACAAAATTTCTTGATGGGAACTTATATCCAGCAAAGAATGATCTAAAATGTTTTTTTGGGATATTAGGTAAGGATATTTTTGGGCCTCCCTTCATGAGCATAATAATAATGGAATGATTTTAGTGATTTAATGTAACTCAATTGAGTACATATTCAATGTAGGGGAAGGAAGAGAGATACGCTGCTACGGGGGGGGGGGGATGAGAAAAGGAGAGAGGAGGATTCAAGCAATCATCTCTCTCTATATATATATACTACCTTAAAAATAAATACCGTGGCCTGCAGATAACATGAAATTTAAAAGTCATTGAGAAGATCAAATCCGTCAATGATGACATGATTAATACGGACCGTCCGATTACTTATATCTTTTTTACCAGAGCTTTTATACCTACTGTGATTTAGTGTCCTAGGATCATATTAAGATGTAAAGTATTCTACAACATGAAATTACTATTTTACCCTTAACTTTATTGATAAAGGAGGGTCATATGACTTGATTTTTAATCTCACAAAAAATGTCAATGGTGAGAATTGAACTCAAGTTCTCACTATGCCAAGCAAAGATGACAACCATCACAACATATGGTTTTTGTTGAACAACATTAAACTATATTTTATATATACGTATATTAATATGGACCGCCCCCGCTGAATGGCCTCGCCCCCGTAAAATGCCACCGCCCATGCCAAAAGTCGCCTCCCCCGCCAAATATTGTTGCCCCTTCCGAATGTCATCCTTGTCGAATGTCGTCGTCCCCGCTGAATGTCGCCACACACGCCAAATATTGCTGCCCCCACCAAATATCGCCGCCCTCACCGAATGTTGGTGCCCTCACCCAATGTCGCCACCCACGCTGTACGTGCGGGGCCCTCGTGCACTATCACTCGTGTGTGTGTGTGTGTCTATATTTTTGTGTGTATATATATACTAATATAATAAGGGAAGTTTCGATTGTTATAGTAGTGTCGTTCCGTTACATTTGGTTTTCCTATTTTACCCCTCCCTCAGCTGTTCACTCGTTGTGCTCCTTCGCGTGAGGTGCAGGTAAAAAAAAATTAAACCACAAGCCACCGCCGGCGGCGGCGGCCTAACCGGACCCCACCGACGGGTCGTCAGACGCCGGCGACCCCGACGGTGGTAGGCCGGAGGCGGTCCGGCAGGGCCACCGCCGGCGGTGGCCCGGACCGTGACTGCCCTCGAATCAACTCATTCGCCGACATCCTAAAACAGAACCTGAATCTGATCGCCACCATCCCCGCTGATCGCGTGCAGTCGGCTGCAGTGATGGAGGCGATGAAGGCGACGATATAGTCATTCTTAATGGTGTTGTTGGCCGAGGGATCCGAGCAGACCTTCGTGCGGGTTGACAACAACATGATCGTGGAGGATTTGGAGAGTTCTGCACTTCAGGGGAGGGATTGGTGGCGGAGGAGGTGTTGGAGAGGGAGATGGAGGTTGCGGAGGGGATAGTGGCGCTCATGGCACTGCCGACGAAGAAGCTGGTGGAGTTCACGATGGTGGCGTTCGAGGCGGGCGAAGCTGAAGGCCGTCTGAGTGCATCGAGCACGGGCGTAGCCCGTGTGAAGATGCTCGTACATATATATGTATATATGAATATATGTACATATATACATATAGATATATACATGTATATGTATATACATGTATATACATGTACATGTATATACATGTATATACATGTACATGTATATGTATGTACGAGCATCTTCGCACGGGCTATGCCCGTGCTCGATACTCTCGGGCGGCCCTCGGCCGCATGCATGCAGGCTTCGCCCGCCTGCGCACGGGCTTTGACAGTGCTCAATGCATCGCTGCGGGCTGCGCCCGCCGCCTATGAGCGGATTGCGCACGCGCCTGAAATCTTTTTTTTCAAAACATGTACATATGAGTACTTAAAATGACCGGAAAAATATGAAGTACTATTACTATTTTTACTTTATACAATTTTGCAAATTTTAATCAACAAAACAGTACCTGGCCGGGGGAGGCGGGTGAAGCGGGCTTCGCCAGTTCCCGGCGGGCTACGCCCATGATGTTGCGGGCTGCGCCCGCAACATATGCATATGAGTACTCAAAATGATCGTATAAAAAATCTACATTACGATCACGTTTTTTATTTTGTCAAAAATGTACGCCTTGGCCTATAACAATTTATTTCTCTCTATCTTTCCTCTTTTTTCTCTCTCTCTTTAGTCTCCCTCCCGCCACCCTCTCTCCCCCTCTCTTCTCTCTCTCTCTCATCCCTTAGTAGGCTGTAGGGTTAGGAGATCTAGCACTTTTCAATTGTTTAATCATAAAAAATCTAACGATAGCAGTTTTATGAAGCGAGATCCAACGACCAACATCTCACCTTTGTCTCATTTAACTATTTCCTTATAGTAGTGTTAGATATACATGTATATGTATGTATATACATATATATTGCAATATTGTTCTACTGACACGTGATTTTAAGACACTTTTATATTGAAGAAGGTTTTAATATTTACATAACACGTTCAAGATTAATCGGGGACATTGAATATGCCTTTATTAAGTATGAAACATATATAAAAATGATTAGTAATTAATTCAACATTAAATGATGATTATGTTATACGCTGAGAATAATCTATGGACTTGAAATTGGCATCTATATATCTCGTAGATTGTTGTAAAGGCAGAGGTGACACCTATAGAGGGATCTGAGACTTTGGTTGCCAATCAATATGAACTTGTGAGCCAATAATTTGATTCAGCTCCAAGTGAAGGATCTAGGGCATGTGTTATGTATCAATTAACCCCTGCCGAAAGGAAATTTTCTATGAAGGGCTGAAATATATTGTCCCTGGTGATGGTGGACATGAATATGCCCTTATTGCATTTTTAAAGTTTGAAACGGAGGGCACATAAAATATGATCTTATTGCATTTTTAAAGTATGAAACATATATAAAAGCGATTAGTAATTATTTCAACATTAAACGATGGTTATGTTATAAACTAAGAATAATCTATGGATATGAGATTAAACCTATAAAAGGACTTGGGGCTTTGGTTGCCAATCAGTATGACCATGTGAACCAACAATTGATTCAACTCCATGTGGAGGATCTGGTTTATGTGCCCCTGCCAAAAGTGAATTTTGTATGTAAGTTGGAATATTGACTCTGGTGACGGTGGACTTGAAGTTGGCATCTGTATAGCTCGTAGATTGTTGTAGAGGCAGTGGTGACACCTACTGAGGGATCTGAGACTTTGGTTGCCAATCAATATGAACATGTGAATCAATAATTTGATTCAGCTTCAAGGGAAGGATCTAGGGCATGTGTTATGTATCAATTGACCACTGCCAAAAGGGAATTTTCTATGAAGGGTTGAAATATATTGGCCCTGGTGATGGTGGACATGAAACTGGCATTTGTATAACTCGCATATTGTTGCAGAGGTAGAGATTAAATCTATAAAAGGATCTGAGACTTTGAATACCAATCAATATGAAGATGTGGATCAACACTTGATTCAACTGCAAGCGGAGGATATGGTGTATGTCTCGCATCAATTCACCCATGTCGAAAGGGAGTTTTCTATGTACGGTTAGAATGTATTGACCCTGATGACGGTGGACATGAAATTGACATTTGTATGTCTTGCAGATTGCTGTGAAGGTAGAGATTAAACATCTGAAAGGATCTGGGGCTTTGGTTGACAATCAAGATGAACATGTGAATCAACAATTAATTCAGCTCTAGGTCGAGGATCTGGTACATGTGGTAGCATAAACTTAGCATGTTTACCCCGACATACTAGGAGCTGAACGGTATCTGGTAGCAATGTGAGAAGAATCTCACTGGGTAATTGATCATTGTCATCATCTATTAGTTCAAACTCAATAATTTGCCAACAAAACCTCAGCCAATATAGTTGTTTCACACTTATCAGATTCATAAGTATCTAACTCAACACCCGAATGTGACCCATAATCATTGTAATCTTCAATCAGTTCGTCTAAATTAGATAGATGATCTAGAAACTTCTATCTAGTTCCTTGACTGATAGAGATAATGTTTAGTTTTATAGGTGTGGCTTGTGGTTTGATGGTCGGGTGGAAAAGCAGGAGTATCCCATGAAACTATATAATCATTAAAAGTAATTTGTGTATTTTTTTTATCCTCGCCACTTTCTTCATCTTATGACTGCTTTCAGGGGTCATGGGGGTGATAGGTCTTCGATACATTTAATGCACATAGGTCATGGGGGAGATCAAAGATAATAAGGTTGGAAACATTTATTGATAGCCCTCAAATCCCCAAACAACACATACATTGCACCAATAATATCCATCGCCCTCTCTCAAGCTGAGAAGTATATATTGGCCGTTCAAAATTTGTTAACTAATTCTTCGAAGCTTAGCTTGTTTGTACCTTTCGCCAATACATCAACACCTTGTTATTTAGTAGGAATATATGTATTGAAAATGCTTACATTATTTACTTTTTTGTTGATGACGTGTTGGATCCACTTATACTTGCTTTATATTTCGTGGAAAACAGAGTTGTGTGCAATGCTTACAATAGCCTTATTATCAAAATACAACTTCATAGGTTCACTACCTTTTACTCCGAGCCCCTTAAGTAATTGCTTAAGCCAAACTCCTTCACATGTGCCATGCACATGAGCTCGATTCTTTAACACTCTTCCGAGCAGTAACATGTTTTTGCTCATCCATGATATTAAATTACCTCAAACAAATGAGCGGTAGAGAAATGTGATCTCTTGTTAATGACTGGCCCTTCTAATTCAACATCATTAAATTTCTCAACCATTATGTGATTATTGTTTTCGTAAACTTAAGTCATTTTTCAGGCGTGCTCTGTAAATACTTTGGAATCCAAAATACAACTAAAGTTGTTTCTCCTTGGGAGAGTACATAAAATAATTAACAAAGCCCACAACAAAAGTGACATGATATCATGTATTCGATGAATAAATTTTCGACCAAATATTGAAATCGTTCTGTCAACTTCAATGTTATCTTCTTTCTATTCAATTTCACATTTGGTTTCATTGTAGTATCGACATGTTTGCATTATGTCATTCCATTCTATTTTAGTATATTAATATCATATCTCCTTCGTAAAATAAATTTCCTGCTTTGTTTCTGGAAACTTCCATCCCTATGAAATACTTTGGACACCCTAGATCTTTGAGTTCAAACTCACTAGCTGGATACTTCTCCAAAATTTTGATTTCTTATAGATTATCGGTCATCATAATGATGTCATCCACATAGACTATAAGAACTTTAATTTTATCTCCTTCTGAGTGTTTAGCGAAGATTGTATGATCAATCAGTGATTGAGTATACCCCATGGAGGCATGGAATTTGTTAGTGTTAGTAAATTTCTTAAACCACTATCTTTGAGATTGTTTCAAACCATAGAGGTAAAACTGACATGCCTTATTATTTACTTGAGTAAAACCAAGAGGAATATCCCTATAAACTTCATGTAAGTCTCCATTGAACTTTTTTTACAACAAACTGCCTTAATAAATAGTCTAAATTAACTAGTGATAAGAGAATTTTCGTAGTGTTGAGTTTATCAACTAGTGTAATGTTGAGTTTTCTATGCAAGAGGTGGAACAACACATCACATCTGCACAACGGAATAAACAAACAAGAACAACTCAAAAAAGTAAAGGATCTTGCGATCTCCATGAATCAAGAAATAAAAGTATACAACAAGACATTGTACCTGAGAGGGATTGAGTCTTTACTCAATCAAGATGCTCCAATGATCCAGTCCAGAAACAGGCTGCTGAGTCCACGCAGAAATAGATCTGTGACTCTACAGGTATCCACATTAGTGAAAGAGAACCCCATGCTCTTGTTCCACAAGAATTGGGTCGGAGAAGGACCGCTCTCTGCTTCTCCACGATTTGCTAGATTCGTTCCAGTAGAGGGGGCGACAAGAAGAATTCACAACGGGATCTAGGGCAAGTGACTGCTTCAGAAGCACACACTTCAGTTACTCACATACGGGAAAACTGTTACGCAGTCACATTCACTCAAGTGGACCCCCTCGTCAAAATGTATGAAGTGCACATATGGAAGCCTCCATGGTCGCGGGCACATTCACTGAAGTGGACCCCCTCATCATAATTTTTGGAGCGTGCATATGGAAGCTGCCATGATCGACCTTCTTATAATTAATTCGTATGAATTAATTAATTCATACTAATTAATAACAATCAATTAAGTTAATTATTTTGTATTTCCTTGTTGGGTTGTCTTTTGTATTTCCTTGTTTGAGTGCCTTTTTTATTTCCTTGTTTGGTTGCCCTCCCTCATCTATATAAGGGGGAGGGGTTTATGTTGGAAGTTATCTTGGAATGTATGAAGGTTTTTAGGGTTGATCCCAAATTTCGTCTATTCTCTTCCTCCTTCCTTCTTGCTCACCCTCACCGACCCTTCCCCTCGCCGGATTCCTCCTGGAATTTATCTGTGATCCTAATAATTGGCCTGACCTGCCACACCGCTCGCCATCTCGCCGTCGGTGCACCAAATATTCGTCCACAGCTATTCCGCTCTTTTCCAGAACGCAGCTACAACACGAATTTGCCGATCCACACCAGTTTTCCGCCCGATCCCGCCCCAACGCCTGTTCCGCCAAATCATTGACGCGTCGTCCCACCGATTCACGCATGAAGTCCCCCGTTCCGCTCCACTACAGCCCGATCGGCCTGTCCCGCGCATCCCCTGCCGCTTGCGTCCCGATCCCGACTCGCACCTGTCCGCCGTTCCACAACCCTGCTCCGTCGAAGCCCCACCAGACCGCCTATCCCGCCGACTCTCTCCTCTCCGCTGGTTTCCGCACCCAGATCCGCCGGCCTCTGCCTAGAATCGCTGGATCCTGCCCAGATCCGCCGGCCTCCGCCCACTTTCACGCCAATCTGCTTGATTCCGCCCAGATTCCGCTCATTTCCACCCAAAACCGCCGCTCACGACCGTTCCCGCGTCGTTCCTCCAGATTCCGCCCAGCTTCCGCCACTGTCTTCATCAACTCAGCCCCCTATCGGCCGCTCCCCGCCAGATCTGCCCTTTCTACACACCTATCGGTCGGCATCATCTCCAATCTCTCTCCTTGGCAACATGGTCGCCGCCCAATCAGTCGCGCCCGGGCCGCTGTTCTTGCCATCGACGGACACCAACCCTCGACTGGATATTTTTGTCGTCGCTGCACAAATCCTGGCCACATGCGCCTCTCTCCACGTCAAAGTTGATCGTCTCCTCACTCTCGACGGACGGGCATTCGCAACCTCTCTCGAGGCTCCCTTCCCTAAGTCGCCTCCACCACAGTTGCCTCCTGCACCATGCGAGAGTTATCATGTCATGTCGTCCCCAACATTCCGCTATGACACCAACCGGCCCCTCCGCCCCGCAGTTGATCCTCCCGTCGAAAGCGCATTGTCCGCTAATGTATCACCTCTCTCCATGGTGGTCATCCCTCCACCGCTTCTGCCATCTCTCTGGCCACCCTCCCCGCAGCCTCCGGTAAACTCGTCGCCTCCGCTACCGGCTCTTACTCCGCCGACCCCGGTCCTGTTGCCCCTCCGGCCATCTCACCGCGCCCTCTCCCGGCTCGTACCCCGCCGGCCCCAGCCGCATCGCCGCCTCTTCTGCCGCCCCGTGCTCCGTTGACCCCGACATATCCGTTCCTGCTGCCAGCTCTCGCATCTCCAACATCCTTGTGGTTGCTGCTCACCACCGCTCTGCCGACCTTGCGGAAGCCCTTACTTCCGCCTCCCATCGTTCTGGTGGCGCCGCCGCTACTCGCCAACACCGCCGCCGCTGCTACACGCTTCCAGGCCTTGTTCTAGCAGGAGGTCAAGGTACCCGATGATCCTCCCGTCGAACTCGCACCGGCCCTGCCGATCCTCTGTCATTCTCTCGATGACAAAGCCCTAATGGGGACGGAGCGGAGGACTTCCCCCTGCTCACCGCACGCCATCAAATTCTTCAAGATGCCGACAAGGGTTGGGACCTCGACCTTGAGGACAAGGTTGATTTCTAAGGGCGGTATAGTATTACGTGGTCACATTCACTCAAGTGGACCCCCCTCGTTAAAATGTATGGAGCGCACATATGGAAGCCTCCATGGTCGCAGGGCACATTCACTCAAGTGGACCCTCCTCATCATAATTTATGGAGCGCGCATATGAAAGCCGCCATGATCGACCTTCTTATAATTAGTTCGTATGAATTATTTAATTGATATTAATTAATTCATACTAATTACTAACAATCAATTAAGTTAATTATTTTGTATTTCCTTGTTGGGCTGCCTTTTGTATTTCTTTGTTTGAGTGCCTTTTTTATTTCCTTATTTGGTTGCCCTCCCTCATCTATATAAGTGGAGGGGTTTATGTGGGAAGTTATCTTAGAATGTATGAAGGTTTTTAGGATTGCTCCCAAATTTCATCTATTCTCTTCCTCCTTCCTTCTCGCTCACCCCCGCCAGTCCTTTCCCTCGCTCCCAAATTTCATCCTAACAAAAACTCTTTTCCAAGTCTATTTATATCCAAGGTGGATAACAAACATACAGAAGCCCTCTTAGAAGTCCGCCAAAACTCGACTTGCGTCGATATGCGTCAACTTGCAGTCGACGTGAGTCGATAAGAACTCGACGCAGCGTCAATAAGCAGTCGACGACACTCGACGCAACTTGCGTCGACAGGAGTCGACGCACTTGCGTCGAATAAAAGTCGACGTAACGTCGATACCTACTTGACGTAGCGTTGACTAGAGGCCGCAGACACATCGCGCTTGGCTGCGTCGATAGGAAGTCGACGTGCGTCGATGCGCACTCGACGTGTGTCGATGCGCACTCGACGCAACCCGCCAGTAACATAAATGTCATATGAGTTGTTCTATACTCATATCCCATATGAGTGAGGCCAACACAATTATTTCTCCAACTTCTCCAAACACTCTTATATGCGACCTTATAAGCTCAAATCGTGTTGGAAGTGAGACTAACTGTCTGACTACTTTCAGATCACAATAGAAACACCAACATGTAATAGTTTTGTCATAGTCTGTGATCGATTTGAGTTGACCCCTTGACTATAAGTCGAGCCTTATACTAATTTGTACAAATTAATACTCTCATCCACATTATATTTTGCAATGAAGATCCACTTATATTTAGCATTCTTCTTTGATGATCAACTACTTCCAAAATGCCATCTTTAAAAGCACTTATTTCTTTTAAAGCTTGCAGCTTCCTTGTAGATGAGAAGACAAATTTGATTCTTAAGAGAAGAGAGAATCTTCTAGTTATCCTCTTAGTGTAGAGGATTTCTTCATTGTTTTCTTGTTATATTAGTTCTTCAGGAATGAAGAATATCCAAAGAGGAAGGAGAATAGAAGAGAGGAACTGTCAAATATGACCTCGTGAGGTCTTCATTCGCAATTCCCACCCCCTACCAGTGCACTCCCGACTCTCTCAAAAAGACCTTGACGCCAACTCTGTTGTTCGCCCGGGGGCTCATTTTTTGCCCAAGAGCAAATTTTTGGAAGGGCCACACATTTGTCAATTTTCTTTGTCTCCTTATTCATTTTCAAATTCTAGTTTTAGGAAGAGATTCAAATTCTTTCCATTTGTCTTCTTCTTGATCTTAATGCTGAAATGTAATGTCAGTATTATTTTTTTCAAAATCAAGTTCCTATGACCTTCAATTCTTTTTTGAAATATGTTGTAACTGCTAGAAGATAACCTTTCTGATAGAGTCGTAAATATCTTGTAAAGGATATGTGAGAGAATTCGGCATGACTTTTGAGAATTCGACATGACTTTTGAGAAGTCTGAGTAACGTCGAGAGGTAGTTGACGCAGCTCTTAATATATATTGGCGTTGCATTGATTTCTTTTGACGTTGCATCAATTTCTTTCGACGTTGCGCCGAATACTATTCGATATTATTTTGGAAAATTCTACGTCACTTTGAGAATTTGACGTCACTTTGAGAATTTGACGTCACTTTGAGAATTTGTCGTCGCTTTGAGACATTCTATGTTTTTTTTAGTTACACAGATTTGTCCTTAACTCAACTTACCCTTCTATACAACATAGGTAATATCTTAATTAATCACTCTTCAAACTGTAAATCAAATCAAGAGGTGGGATTTTCCCAATATCCGGTCTCTAAGAACCTCTTATACCGCTGTCTTTGCCACTTTCGGGGCCCTAGTGCTCAATCTGCTTTTGTTGTCCCATCTGAGTGGATCATTGACTCTAGTGCTATCGATTATATGACAAGAACTTCATCAGGTTTTACCTCATATTTAACCCTCTCGGGACTTGATAAAGTCATCACAGCTAATTACTTTCTTTCCTCTATATTTGGAAAAAGGACTGTTTTTTGTTCCCCTTTCATGCATCTCTTGTATGTCTTGCATATCCCTACATTTTCTCAAAATTTACTCTCTATTAGTCAATTGACTACATCCTTAAAGTACTCTATAACATTTCTACTTGATCGTTGTGTTTTTCAGGATCTGGCAACGAAAAACGTATTGGAAGTGGTAGGAATATCAGGGGCATGCATGTCTTGGACTAGATGTTCGACGGTGGCATCAACGTCTTGGATCCGTCCCCCAATTATCTTCTTAAAATGTTTCCTGTTTTTTCTGAATGTTTAGACAAGTTTGCTTGCGATGCTTGTAATTTTTCTAAACTTGTATGTCATAGTTCAACTAATGTATTTTCTCCCAGTACAATTCCTTTTGATATTTTTTTCTCTGGTCATGGATGGTTTGTTACATTTATTGTGTTTTTCTCGTGCTACATAGATGTACATATTAAAAAAAGAGCGATGTCTTAAACTGCTTTCAACTCTTTCATAAGATGGTCGACACTTGGTTTGGCTGTAAAATTCGTGTCCTTCATACTGACAATGAGGGAATATGATGATCGTTGTATATTTGGTACTTATCTTACTGACTATGGGATCCTCCATCAAACCACATGCGTTCACACTTCTACCCAAGACGGTGTTGCAAAGAGAAAAATAAACACCTGCTCGAAGTCAATGGGTGCCTCCTTATTACTATGAATCTTCCCAAATCTTATTGGGGCGATGCGGTCCTCTCCGTGAGACTTGTATCGGAAGATCCACTCCAGCCCGCTAGCTCAGTGTGTCACTGAGAAAGAAGTTCTGTGTATCTCTTTAATCGTTTTCCGTCTATTACCTTACAATATGTCTCCCATCTATCTCGATTGTCCACCAAATGTGTAGTCCACAAATCTCATTTTCCTCTCAATGTGTTTGTATGTGTATGTTTTGTTTACATTCATCAACAGGCTCATGATAAATTGGATGCACGTTCTCTGTATTGCATCTTTTTGGCTACTTCTCCACTACGAAAGACTATCGTTGTTATCATCCCACCTCCCGCCATTTCCTCTACCATGAATGTAACGTTTCATGAAGGGGAGACTTTCTTTGGCTCACGACGAGAAGCAGGACAACGATGTTGACATCGTTCCAACTATTCCCCTTTCCTTCTTCAAATATTCCACGTTTTATCGTGACATCGCATATTCCTACTGTGAATCTAACTACCATGATCCCTCCTGTCCAACCCATAGTTCCTGTTATTCCAAAACTTATTTCTCCTCTTCCTCAGGTCTATCAAAGACGTAATGTTGGTGTTAACGTGCTACAAACCCCTGTCATTCCACCCCAACCAATACACACTCTTTTGAACCAAACTCTGATGAAGATCTTCATCAACCTCCCATACATTGGAAATATAAATCAACCTCTTCTACATACCCAATTGTAAATTATATCTCATATCACAATCTGACTAAGAGACATAAAGCCTTCATCACCTTTTTGATCTCTATGTATTCCTGACACTTTGCAAGATGCAATGGATATACCAGAATGGAGAAAGACAATGGAAGAAATGATGTCTGCATTAGAGAAGAACCAAACATGGACTCTATCACATCACCCGTTTGGAAAGAAACCTCTTGGCTCCAAATGGGTATTCTATGTCAAGCAGAATCAAGAAGGTATCGTCAAGAGATACAATGCACGTCTTGTTGCTCAGGGATATATACTCAAACCCCTGGTGTGGATTATAATGAGACTTTTGCGTCAGTTGCCAAAATGGACTTTATCCGCATTATTTTATCATGTGATGCATGTCTTGGATGGGATCTCCAACAAATGGATGTTTAAAATGTCTTTTTACATGACGATCTTGAAGAAGTGTACATGAAGTTTCCGTCGGGTCTCTTGAAGCAAGGAGCAGAAGGGAAAGTCTGTCAACTCCAGATATCTCTATGGGTTGAAGCAATCTCCCCGAGTTTAGTTTGGAAAATTCCAATATTCATGACACTATTGGGATACAAACAAGGTCACTCTGATATTCCCTATTTGTTAAGAGAAAGTGGCAGTTCTCATTGTCTATGTCGGCGATATCATCATCACGGGAAATGATTTGGAAGAAATCACATGGTTGAAAACACGCTTATGTAAGAAGTTCGAAGTCAAAGACCTAGGAAAGTTAAAATACTTCTTAAGAATTGAAGTTGCGCGATCTGAACATGTAATTTTCATTTCTCAAAGGAAATGTTTCCTAGATCTACTAAAGGAAACAATGATGCTTGGTTGTGCTCTTGCAGATACCCCAGTTGAAACAAATTATAAATTGATGAAGATAGGGATTGTGAGAAGGTGAATTCCACTAGTTATCAAAGACTGGTGGGAAGGTTAATCTACCTCACACATCCTCGCCATGATATCATACATGTTGGGATCATTAACATATGCATTCTCCCATACTAATACATTAGGAAGCAACTGTGAGAGTGCTACGGTACCTTAAGAAGTCTCGCAGCCAAGGAATCATATTCTCTCGAAGCGAGCATTTGAATGTTGAAGTATGCACGGACGCTGATTGGGTTGGAAGCCAAGACGATCGAAAGTCAACCACTAGATATTTCTCCTTTGTTGGAGGAAACCTCGTGACCTGGCAAAGTAAGAAAAAAATGAAGTAACAAGGTCTAGTGCAAAAGCAGAATACATAGCAATGTCACCGGGAGTATGTGAAGGGCTCTAGCTCAAATCTCTAATGTAGGAATTAGGGCTACAAGATGTGAAACCTATACGACTATATTGCGACAATAAAGTTGCTATCAACATTGCTCATATTCTTGTTCAACATGATCGAACAAAGCATGTTGAGATCGATAGGCTCTTCATCAAAGACCACCTGGAGAAAGGCAACATCTGCACTCCTTTTGTTCAATCCCAAGATCAGCTTGCTAACATCTTCACCAAAGGCTTGAGCTGTGACACCTTCAGTGATAACATCTCCAAAATAGGAATGATGGACATATACTCCCATCTTGAGGTGGAGAGTTGAAATATAGCCTATTTAGGAGTTAAATAATCCATTGTAAAGGCCTACTTATAAGGCCCTTTTTCCTCGGATTTAGTCACACACCTCGTCTTATTTTCAATGTTTTAAATATCGGATGTCGGCGACATATCGGATTGAGTTTTTAAATGTCGGATTTCGGAAGTCGGAGACATGTCGGAGATATTTTAAAATATCGGATTTTCATATCTTATAAATAAAATTTTTATTTTTATGTATAATAACTATAATTATATGTTATAAAAATAGAAAAATAATATAACAAATAAATAAAAATGAGTCATTTATATTACAAAATAAAATCGAATAATAATTAAGATAAAATATTATTAACAAATACAAAATGATACATTGTAAAATATATTTAATAGTATGCAATAAAATTATTTTGATAATAATAAGTTTATTGGAAATAAAGAAGATTTAAAAGTTAAAAATATTTGATTAATTATAAGTCTTTCCAAACTTATAAATTTATTTTAAAAACATGCAAACAAGCAAAATAATAAAGGTATTAAATATTTTCATATTTTTTATAATATAAAATTAAAAATTGTGAAACAATTATATAAAATTGGTAGTAAGAATAAAATGTTAAAAAATAAAAACAATAAGTTTAATCGATTTAAACATACACAATATAATATTCATAGGCGGTTTAAATATATGTTGCTAGTATGCTAATATAATATAAAATAAAATATGGGACAATATATTTAAAAATCGTGTCGGCCAATATATCGAAAAAAATCAGACATGTCGGCCTATATTTTACTGTTGAGTTGGCGTTATATTTTTATTATCTTTGTGTAACGAATTGCGATGTTTATGTTGTACGGGTTTGCTATATATACCTGAAACTTTTATGTATGGAAAGTAATCTTTTTCTCTCATTCCCACATTTCAACATGGTATTAGAGCCTTAGGGCTTCCCGAGTTCGGCCGCCGCTCGATCCGCCTGCCTCGCGCGTTCCGCCTCGCCTCGCGCGATCCGCCCGCTCAATCCTCCGCCGGATCGGCCGCAGCCCCCCGCTCGCTCCGCTCGCTCGCCTCGCGCGTTCCGCCCCGCAGCCCCCCCCCCCCCCGCTCGATCCCGCTCAGCCGCTCGGCCGCCTGCTCTCCCGCCTCTTCTGGTTTCTTTCCTTCTTCCCCTCCGTTCTTGGTCTCGATTCCTTGGCACCGGCGATGCAATGAAAAGGTCATTTCCGGTGTCTCTCTTTCTCTTCTTCTCCTTCCTCTTTCTATGAGGCAGCCTTAGTTTCTATCTAGGCTTTCTTTTCTTGATTCCAGTAACCTCGACTTGTATTCCTGGTTACCATGGCCGGGCCTGATAGATCTCCTACCGTGTCTTCCGCTACCGGTGTCCCCCCGGCCTCCGTGATATCCAGTGATTTCTCCCGCCCTGGGCATGATCACAATACTCCTCAGATTACGACAATCCGTCTGGATGGTACTAATTATCTACCCTGGGCTCGGGCTATTACCCTTGCTTTGAAGAGCCGGCGATTGTTTGGGTATGTCATGGGCACCACACCTACCCCTACCTCGGATTCCCCCGATTGGGTGCAATGGGAATCGGAGAATTCTCTCGTCATGTCTTGGTTGACGAACTCCATGGTTGACTCCATCGCCCGCAACTATTTATTCCTGGACACTGCTGCTGTTATTTGGCGAAGAGCCGAGACTACTTATTCGTGTCGGGGCAATGCTGCCAAGATATTTCAGCTGCGCCGAAAGATTTTCCTTCTCCGGCAAGGCGATCGTCCTCCGTCGGCCTACTATCTCGAGTTCACTCAGTTATATCAGGAGTATGACCATTTTGATTCGCTCACTCTGGTGTCACCTGAGGATGAACTCCTGGTTCGCGCGCGGGAAGATCGGAATAGAGTTTTTGAGTTTCTTCATGGCTTGCATCGGGATTTCGACCAGATCAGTGTGCAGATTCTTGGCCGCTCCCCTTTGCCCTCTCTTCCCGAGGTGTTCAGTTTGGTTCAGCAGGAATTTGATTGCCGACAAACTTGGGCTCCTGATCCTCCTCCAGATGGTTCTGCTTTAGCGGCCCAGGTTAGTCCTCGGGGGCCTCGTGATTCTAGATCCAGGCCCAGTGACAAGGATCACCTGCTCTGCGACTATTGCGGGAAGACCCGCCATACACGGGAGACTTGTTTTCGCCTTCATGGGTTCCCTGCACCCCGCGGTGGACCTCCCTCTCGTGGAGGCCGCGGATCTGGACGCACTTCTGGTCGTTCGCCTCAGAATCGCTCCGCGCATATATCAGATGGTTTCGAAGAGCCACAGCTTCCACCTGCCTTGCCTGGCCCTACACTGACTTTGTCTGCTGATGAGGTTCTTGCCTTCCGTCGCTTGATGAAAGGACAGTCACCTGAGCCTCCTGCTCCCTCGTCTTCCTATGCCCATCAAGGGCCTCCAGGTGCTCATGCTGCTTCGACTCGTCCCTCTACTCATTGGATCATTGACTCTGGAGCTACGGATCATATGACCGGCTCCTCAGGTTTTGTGTCCTACCTTCCATTGTCGGGTCGGGACAAGGTGAGCATCGCGGATGGATCCCTCTCTCCGATTGCCGGGAAGGGTTCCATACCATGCTCCTCCCTAACCCTCTCCTCGGTTCTTCATGTTCCAACCTTCACCCGAAATCTCCTTTCCATTAGTCATATTACAAATTCTATGAACTGTTCAGTAACTTTTTTTCCTTTTTCCTGCATTTTTCAGGACCTGAAGACGGGAACGGTGATTGGAACTGGTAAACTGATGGATGGGCTTTATGTGTTCGATTCCTCCACCCCGATTTCACCACCCCGGGCTCTTCATGCTGATCAGGCTGCTACTCTGGAGTCCTGACACTGTCGGCTGGGCCATCCATCTATCTTTTCTATGAAACGTTTATTTCCTAGTTTTTCATCTGTTGTACTTGATAATTTTCATTGTGACGCTTGTGCTAGTGGTAAACATCATCGCACTTCTTTTCAGCATGTTTCTTCTCCCAGTTCTGCTCCTTTTCATTTGGTGCATAGTGATGTGTGGGGTCCTTGCAAAGTTGCGTCTATTTCTGGTTGTTGTTGGTTTGTGACGTTTATCGACTGTTTTTCGCGTACTACGTGGGTTTACCTGATGAAAGCTAAGAATGAAGTGTTTTCCTTGTTCCGCCATTTTCACAATATGGTCTCCACCCAGTTCGCGACTCCTATCAAACTCCTCCGCACCGATAATGGTCGGGAATTCGTGGATTCTGCTTTCGAGCAATACTTGGCTGATCACGGGATTATCCATCAAACATCCTGTGCCTACTCCCCTGCTCAGAATGGAGTGGCGGAAAGGAAAAATCGCCACCTCCTGGAGGTTGCCCGATGTCTTCTCCTTCATATGCGTCTCCCACAGTATTATTGGGGTGATGTTGTGCTCACCGCGGCGTATCTCATCAATCGTATGCCTTCCCGCGTCCTCGGTTTTAAAACTCCTCTTACCACGCTTGGTGTACCACCTACTACTCTACAGCCTCGTGTGTTTGGATGTGTTTGCTTTGTCCACATCTACCACCGCTCGAAACTTGATGCCCGTGCGCACAAGTGTGTCTTCATCGGATATTCTCCTACTCAGAAAGGGTATAAATGCTATGATCCTGTCCGCAAGAAGGTCTTCGTCACTATGGATGTCACTTTCCGTGAATCTGAGAGCTATTATGGGTCCTCACTTCAGGGGGCGCCTCTTTCTCCATCGGAAGTGAATCCCCTAGCATCTTCTCTGGACACCATCCCTCTACCTATCCCTCCAGCATACTATCCCGCTCCGCTTGCTCAGCCTACTCCCACTACTTCATGTACCCCACCTGTAGAGACCCCGGTCCATATACCACTACAGGTTTACTCTCGTCGCCCAAAGGATTCGAACACGCGGCCCTCCATCTGGATATCTGACCACCCACCTGACCCGTCAGAAGGTACTTCTACTCATCATCCTCTCTCCCAATTCGTGTCTTACACTTCTCTAACGGCCTCCCATGGAGTTTTTGTTTCCTCCTTGTCTTCTGTTTCTATCCCAACTTTGTGGCAGGATGCTATCTCCGACGACAGTGGAAGTTAGCCATGTTTGAAGAAATGAATGCCCTGGAGAAGAACAACACATGGGATCTGGTTCAATTACCTCCAGGAAAGAAAGTAGTTGGATGCAAATGGGTGTTTGCTGTCAAACAGAACCCATCAGGGGTTGTGGAACGATATAAGGCAAGATTAGTGGCGCGGGGCTACTCTCAGACTGAGGGCATTGATTATCAAGAGACATTTGCTCCGGTAGCAAAGATGAACTCGATCAGGATCCTTATGTCTTGCGCGGCATGCAAAGGATGGAAACTCTGCCAATTAGATGTGAAGAACGCCTACCTTCATGGCGATCTAGAAGAAGAGGTGTACATGGCTCTTCCTCCGGGGCTCACCCCACGTGGATCCACAGGGAAAGTGTGCAAACTACGGAGACCGTTATATGGCCTAAAGCAGTCAGCCAGAGCATGGTTCGGAAGGTTCCATAAAGCCATGCGTAGTTTTGGATACACCCAGAGTAATGCAGATCATACGATGTTTGTTAGACTCAGCAAAGGGAAATTGGCAGTCCTAATAGTTTATGTAGACGATATTATCATAACTGGGGACGACGATGTAGAGATTCAAGTCCTTAAGGACAAATTAGCTAAGGAGTTTGATGTGAAAGATCTGGGGAACCTAAAATACTTTCTAGGCATTGAGGTTGCAAGGTCAAAGCATGACATTTTCTTATCTCAAAGGAAATATACGCTCGACCTACTTGATGCCACCGGGATGAGTGGTTGCCGACCTGCTGATACTCCAATCGAGACCAACCACAAGTTGGGCAGGGATGATGGCGATATGATTGGGGATATACCTGGTTTCCAGAGGCTTGTTGGAAAATTGATTTAATAATCGCACACCCGGCCTGACATTTCTTATGCAGTGGGGGTCCTCAGTCAATTCATGCACTCTCCAAAGGCCCACCATGTTGACGCTGCGCATCGTGTCCTCCGGTACCTCAAGGCCTCACCGGGGAAGGGCATCCTTTTTTCCCCAAATAAGGAGTTGAACATCGATGTTTATACTGATGCAGACTGGGCCGGATCGCCATCTGATAGACGATCTACATCAGGATATTGTTCTATGGTTGGAGGCAATTTGGTTAGCTGGAGAAGCAAAAAGCAACATGTAGTTGCTAGGTCGAGTGCTGAGGCCGAGTTTAGGGCAATGGCTCATGGCATCTGTGAAGGACTATGGATATCAACCATCCTGGGGGAGCTCGGTTTGAAGAAAAATGAGCCGATCAGGTTGTACTGTGATAATAAAGCGGCAATTTCTATCGCTCACAATCCAGTGCAACACGATCGCACAAAGCACATTGAGATTGACAGACATTTCATTAAGGAGAATATCGATAGGGGAACAGTGGTCATCCCGTTCGTTCCATCGGATCAACAGTTGGCAGATGTTCTTACGAAGGGTTTGAGCTTCAACATGTTCACTAATCTAATCGGCAAGTTCGGCATGGCTGATATCACACGCCCAACTTGAGGGGGCGTGTTGAGTTGGCGTTATATTTTTATTATCTTTGTGTAACGAATTGCGATGTTTATGTTGTACGGGTTGGCTATATATACCCGAATCTTATGTATGGAAAGTAATCTTGACAAAAGGACATAATCTATTTTTTTAGAAAAACATATCGTTTGGCCCTAAAAAATGACATGTCGGGAGACATGTCGGATATGTCGGAGGACATTTAAAACAATGCTTATTTTAGGTTCTCCTCCTTTGTGGATATACAGAGGACCAATGTAATAGAAATTCTTTAGATTATTGAAATAATATTTTTCATCTCTCAACTTGGAGTTGTACGCTCATCTATTTGGAGGAACAGTTGTTTGATGATTGTTTACCTTTAAATGACCAAATTGCCTATCATGTAGCATAAAATTTTGTAAATATTATAAAAATTGGTTAATAAATCAGAAATGTGTTACATGGGCATTAAAATAATAAGCATTAAATATTTTTCAATCTCCTCAAATAACGGTAAACACAATCCTTAATGTCTTTCAACTGTCCTTCTCTCCCTTGTAAATACATGGTTTATTGTGCCTGTCATGGAAGCACTCACATATTTCTCTAATTTATTCATTTTTGCTAAAATATACAATATTATAGCCTTCTCTTTTTGTAGTTTGTTGTGATCTTTGTATAAATTGGGGTCATCAAGAATTTCTTCAATATTTGAATTTAATTTTGTTGTCTCCTAATGTTACTCCTTTCCTCTTATCCACGTATCTTCTTTTGTTCGTAGATGTGGAAGCATTGTCTACGGTTGTTGATGCAGTCCTCGTAGCTTTCTTGGTTTACAATTTGGGGGTTGTTAAGTCCTCCATCAAGTTATCATCTTTTGCAATGATCCCCTCCTCAGGTGGCAAACTTCCTAGTGAAGGTGCCCATCCGTCATCACCATCCTCTACCACTTGGCTGAACATTCTATGTTGTTTATCCCCATGATCAAGAGTTATACATGCATAGATACCACTTTAATCAGCTCATTTTGAGTTCGATGCTCACTCAATTTCAACATGATATTAGAAACATGTTCTGAGGACCCATGCCTTTAGTCTCCATGTGGCTATCTATGTGAGGGTGTGTGTTGGAATGTTTATAGGTGTTACCATGTGTTGTGAGTGATCGGTGTTATTGGGATTAGTCTCAGCGTGGCTCGTGTCTGTTGGTGCTTTACATGATGGAGTTTTGCTTTAGTCCCACAATTTGTACCTTACTTGTCTCTTGTGCTTTGTACGCATTGGATCCTTGAGGGGTCTCTCCATTCATTAGTTTTGAGTTGGATGCATTATTTTAAATGAGTATGTCTGACATGTAGGTTTTGTTGACAAAATGTTAAAAACTATAGGCTGATGTTACTAGTGGAGAAATTCCTAAAGTTTGAGAGAGGAACAAAGTGATATTACTCATGAATGACATTGCGAGGGAGATGAGAGGCTCAAAGTAAATTGCATTAAACAACAATAAACATGCGTGATATAATGCGGAGACAAGCTCCGATCAAACTCTCAAAGGTTGGGTCCTTCAACGAACTCTAAGTGGGAGCCCAAAAGACTAGGACCCAAAAGATGCTCATACCCCTTCAAGGGAGGGCACACATAGTAAGAAATTACAAAATATTTTAATTAATATAATTAATTTTATCAGTATTAATTTATAATAATTAATCAATATTAACTAATTACTTACAAAATTATACCCTTGCATATGAGCATTCAAGGCGACTTCTTCCACATGCGCTCTCGATAGCTTCTCCGAGTGGGTTCACTCGTGTGGATGCTTATTCATAATGTTATTCCGCCCTTGAAAATCGGCCTGCCCTTAAGGTCCATCTCCATGATTTTTTGGGATCTTTAATATTGGCGCCGTCGTACCCAATCTGACTGAGTGACGGGCGTTGGTGTGGCAAAAGACTGGTTTTGACTGATGGCCCGAGGAATAAAGTTATGTTCGAGTGGAGCGGGTGGGATCGTGATGAAGTGGAAAAATCAAATGGGGGAGACGACGAAGTAGTGGAAGTGGGGGAGGGTAATATTGATTCGAAAGTTGAACGATAAAGTAACTGTGAAAACGATGATGGGGACAATCAGGTGGGGCTTTGGGTGAAAAGATTTGTGGAGTTAGGTGTGGTTGAAGTGATATGAGAGATTGGGAGCCGCTGATTTGGTAAAAATAAAAAGTCGTATAAGAGTTAACGTGCAGGGCAGACTTTTATGTACTCGGATGTGGGGCGGTCCAGGAGACAGACACAATAAGGATGTTGCGTGTGGGCTAAATAAAGGAGATGGGAATCAATTTAGGATAGGAGAAGTTGCGGTTGAGGAGGTGAGCCCTAGGGGCATGCAACTTAATAATAGGGATGGGAGATGCTGGGAGAGGGAGGCTCGATGTGCTGCAGCTTTGTTTGAAGACGGCGTGGGGCCCGACTCTGGTAGGGTATGAGGACGACTTTGTGGGGAGCTGGACCGGAGGTCGATGGGGCAAAACTGAATGAGAAGGTGAAATTATGGTGGAGAGGCTGGTGGAAGCCGGAGAAGAGCGTTGACAAGGGTCGGTTCGTGGCATGGATTGAAGGATGACAGTGTGGCAGGCGTAAGAAGACTCGGGAATAGGAGGGGAAGCAGATGACTGAACGGGTGAGGAGTGCTCGCATTGGTTTTGGTTCGTCTTTGACGTTTTCTGCTTCTTCGAGATAGTGAGTTCATGGGTAACGAGGGGTGCCAAATCTTGAGGTGTTGTGGTTGTGTGCCAGTATGATCGTGTTGCGTTGTGGTCTCACCGATAATGGTGAGCAGAGGCAGTGGAGCAGTGACAACACGTAGGTTGAGGTCGCCTGAAGTGGAGATCTCCACGGATGGAGGGGTTTGTGGATGAACGAGAAGGGGCCAAGGTTGTGGAAAAAACGTACTTGGAGTATCAAAGGGTCGTGCGCCCCCAAATAAAGAATCTTGGTGGTGAAAAAAGAAAGTGCAAGACAAAGTGAGGGCAAAAGAGTCAGCTATAAATCACTCAACTCTTCTAGGAATGATGAAAAATTAGCCAGATATAAAGTCGCAAAAAAAAAACTAAACAGACAGTAGGTAAAGCAAGAAGTCAAGTTTATTTATAATTTTATAAGCGACTAGATACCAAAGATGGAGAACATGACATATAAAATTGCTCAAGCTAGAGAAAGAAAGACAAGAGATTTAAGTTAAAATGCATAAAGTATGAGACAGATACAGTTTTGACAGATGATGTGAATATTAAAAAACGATGAAAAAAATTTTTATTTAAGTAAATCAGAGAAGTATGAGAACATAATGTTTTATCGCAAAATTCAAGTATCAGAGATAAATGATGCTCTAAAGAAGATGAAAAATGGAAAGACGGTTGGGTTAGACGATATACCCATCGAAGTATGAAAATGTCTGGGGAATGAAAGAATTCTGTAGCTTACATGTTTTTTCAATAACATACTTAAGTCAAAGAGGATGTCAGACCAATCGAGATTGGAGGGAAAGTATCTTGATATCTTTGTATAAGAACAAAATAGATATACAAAATTGTGTTAATTACAGAAGAATTAAATTGATGAGTCATACCATGAAACTATGAGAACGAGTAATAGAAAGAAGAGTAAGACGGGAGATTAACATCTCGGAGAATCAATTTGGATTCATGTCAGGGCAGTCGACCATGAAAGTTATACATCTCTTGAGGAGACTCATTGACAACTACCGAGAATGAAAACAAGATTTACATATGCTGTTTATTGATCTTGAGAAAGCTTGGATAGAGTTCCAAGAGAGATCTTATTGAGATTCTTAAAAAAGAAAAGTGTAAATGTATCATATATTGACATAATCAAAGATATGTATACAAATTCAGTGATAAGGGTGAGGACATCTGGAGGATTAACACAAAAATTCCCTATCATTGTTGGCTTACATCAAGGTTTAGCTTTAATCCCTTATCTCTTTACCCTTATCTTAAATGAGCTCATCGGACATATCCAACAAGCAATACCTTGGTTTTTATTGTTTGCGGATGATATCGTTTTGGTTGATGAGACACGCGAGGGTTGTAAACTCAAACCTTGAATCTTGGTGAGACACTTTAGAAAAGAAGGGTTTTAGGTTGAGCAGGGCAAAGATGGAGTATATGGAGCTTAAATTTAGCAGTACAAGAAGGACAGATGACTCGTTATTGTGTGATCAAAATATTTCTCGTAGTGAGTGTTTTAAATATCTTGGATCGATAATTCAAAAAGACTGAGGTATTGATAAAGATGTCACATAAAATCCAAGCAGGTTGATTGAAGTGGAGAGGCCGCGTCAGGGATCCTATGTGATCTTAAAGTACCATTAAAACTTAAGGGCAAGTTTTACCGTACTGCAATTAGACCAACGATGCTCTATGGTTCTGAGTGTTGGGCAGTGAATTGTGTACATGAGCAAAAAATGGGAGGTTCGGAGATGAGAATGCTTAGGTGGATGTGTGGACACACGAGACTGGATAAAATTAGGAATGAATGTATCAGGGATGAGACGGGAGTAGCGCCGATTGCAGAGAAGATGCGAGAAGCTCGACTAAGATGGTTTGGACACGTACAAAGGAGACCATTAGAGGCACATGTTAGGCGTTGTGAGAGTCTAGTCACTAGGCATGTTAAACGAGGGAGGGGTAGACCAATAAAGACTTGGAATAAAACTATAAGGAAAGACATGATGTACTTAGGCATTAGTGAGATTATGATAAAAGATAGGGCACAATGGCAACAAAGGATCCATATAGCCGACCCCACTAGTGGGATAAAGGCTTGAGTGTTGTTGTTACACTTTCTTCCTAGTGGTAGACTTATTGTTGACCCATGATATGGTTGGAGTATGTGATCTAGGAACAATCAAGAGAGCTAATGGCACTCTCATTGTAATATAAACTTCTATAGTCACGTGCTAAGAACGTATTGAAATATGAAGAATTATCAGGTTGGGTTTAACCCAAGATCTGAATATTAATGGATAATAATTAATTAAAAATTAATTAATGTTGAAGCTATTAATTTAGTTTTTGAACCGAAGATGTGTCATTAAGTTTTAGAACTGAATGATTGAATTCTGGATTTCCATTACTCCTCAGTTAATGTTTTCAAAACACTCTCCCTCAAGATATAAAACATTTGCATTTTTCAAAATTGTTCATTACTCTTTATGTAAGCTTCTCTGAGAGAGAGACTTAGAGCAAAATACATAGACAGTCTTTGTAGAAGCAAAGCTAGTACTTCGTATCAGAGTCAAAAGATCCTCCTACGATACCACAGACAGACCGTCCCGGACTTCGAGGTGTTCACATGACAGATAGTTTTCTGCATTCGATCTATGACAAACTCCGAAACGGAATTGTATTTTACTATTTTGTTACAGATATAATTTAGAATTCTTGATTAGTTTTACATAGATCTTATGCGAGTTTCGCATGTTTTCGCTGAGCACTTAACGTCCTCGAAACCCAACAGATGTAGCACATTGAGATTAAGAGCACTTTGCCAACTGCGGACTCCTGAAGCTAGCCAAGTAATGTTCTCATTCTTTTGCATCTTTATATGCAGACAACGTTAAGTTTCCAAATTTCAAAATTTGAAGGTTTACTTCTCCGCTTATGGGTTTATCAAATCTTGATTTATTATGGCGAGTTAATCAAATATGGTAGAATTCTGTGAGAAATTACATTTAATTCTTCAATGCTGGCATGTTGCTATACCTTCGCACTTTATTTCATCTTGTTTAGGGGTGATAGTGATGGGAGGGTATTGGTAATAGCTTATTGAAATATTTGTCTCTCAGGTGGAACATATAATTCGGGAGGAGAACATGATGGCTGCACAAGAGATCATAGAGCTATTCTGTGAACTCATTGCTGTCCGTCTTCCAATAATTGAGATTCAGAGGTGGGTAATTGCTAGTTTGATGTACTTTCACAACTTTTTCCGGCTATTATGTCGTACTTACCTGTTCTCTGTTAATTTCTATCACTCATAATACAACAATAACTTCTTGAAATTAACAGAATAACATATATAAGCTCAAGCTTTTTTAAGCCTAAAAAAGTTTGAGCTGGTTCTCCAATAATACATGTCGGAATTAGACATATAATATATGCATTTTATAGCCAAAACGAGATTTACAACTTTCATGTTAAACATTTTTCCAAAATTTGCACGGTTAGGCCGGAATCTTGCCCGAAAGCTTGCTGATTCGAAATGAATATAATAATAATAAATTTCAAAATTCGAGTCAGCCACCTTTCGGGCCAAATTCCGGCAAAACCATGTAAAGTTTGGAAAAATGTTCAACATGAAAGTTGTAGATCTCATTCTTGGCTATAAAATGCATATATTATTTGTCTAATTCCGACATGTATTGTGGGAGAACCAACTCAAGCTTTTTAAAATTTAAAAAAGCTTGAGCTTATATATTGCAAATCCTGAAATTAATGTCTTAATATATGAATTTAATTGTAAGACTTTTGTACAACAAGGAGATGGTTTGAAGGTCTTATAAGCTAGTCTAAGAGAATCATGAACGTAGAAAGACTTTTGTTTTGTTCGGGACAGCTGTGGTGTTTAGAGTGGTGGCGGTGAAAAATTGTGGTAGTAAGCACAATAATGATTGTTTGCCTGCGATGGAGCTTTTGCGATAGTTTCTTGATCTAAGGCTTCATTTGGTTCGGCGGTGGCGGATCGATCCGGCGGGTGGAAACAGAGTGTTCGAATCGGAGGGGGGAGGTGGCTGCTCCAAACAGAATTTTTTGGGGCGTTTCTCAAGGCGGGCGGGTGGAAACGGAGCACAACGCCGCCGGGGGTTCATTTGTTTACCCTCCTTCCGGCGGCGTTTGCCCAAAACGGAGTATCAAAACGCCCAAACAAATAGAGCCTGAATTTCACTTTATAGCGTTTTTTAAGCTTTCACAACTACGTACACTTGACAAAATCTGCATGACTGTAGTGGTGTTTTGTCCTAAACTGTCATTTTGGGGAAATAGCATCTTACCTGCACTTATCCAAATGATAACTGTATTTTTCATAATAATTTCACAACCACCACCGCCCTCTCTATCAGGGCCTTAGGCTCCGTTTGGCTCCTGTGAGTTTGGACAAAAAAACCATCGCCATAAAATATATGTTTGGCGTGACTATGGTTATGACCGCCACCAAGAAAATATAACTAGTTTTGAACATAAAAGTGAATGAAGTTTCTTAGGTGAGTTCATACGTTCACGAACGACGGTTCATAACCACTGTGTTTACGACATTTTTGCTCTGTTGATTTTGGACAATAAAAGCCACCGAATGTATCTTTGGCATGACTACGGTTATGACCGCCACCAAGAAAATAAAACTAGTTTTGAACATAAAAGTGAATGAAGTTCCTTAGGTGAGATTGGACGTTCACGAACGATGATATATAACCACTGCGTTCACGACTGGTACCGCTGTGCCAAACAGAGCCTTAGTTTCTTTTTGTATCAGGAATTCATATTGCTTGAAAGAAAAAAAAAGACTATTACAACCTTCCCAAGTAGAATAAGCCATATACAGTTTTTGCACGCATTGGTGTCTAACTATCGTCTACTGAGCAAATCATACAATCAATGAAACGTGCATCTGACATTTGGTTTTGATTATTGCTCTTGGTTCCTAGATCGTGATTTTTATACTATTTTCTGTCATTAAAGCATCACACTTGGCCATAGTTCTTAGGTCCAGTTCTGCAATTCTCTCTTGTATTTTGTTGTCCCGTGCTGCTATGTGCATTCCTATACTTTGTTTTGTGACTAAAATATATGGTTTCGTAAAATTGTTGCTGAAGATATTGTGATAGGTCAACTTGTTTGGGAGCAACTGTTGTAAGAGTAACATGAACTTATTAAATCACTAAAATGCACATTATTAATCATGTTCATATAAACCATATTTTCTTTAAATCATACATTGATTTGTTGTTGATTATTGTAGTTTATTTATGCACATTTGAATTAAAATCAAATTTAGAATACTAATTGATGCAGAGCAGAGACGAGAGCTTGCAGTGGAGGACGAGTTTTGGACTCGTTCGGGGCTGATTGGTGACTTTCCATATATGTCATGCCCGGGTCGACGATCGGACTCTGCAGATGTGTCCGGATTCACGTTGTGAATCGATTTGATATATTATTTCACTATGTTTGCATTTATTTTATTGTATTTGGGTAGCCTCACCTCCGGCCAATCTTAGACGTTGATGAGGGATGCCCTAATCTTCTCTTTATTATAAATAGACCTCTTAGGGGCTGATCTAAGACATTGCAGAATTTGGAGAAGGCAATTCCCGGATTCCCGCGAACATCCCACGGTACCGACTCCGTGGAACCCTAGGTGACGACTCCGTGGAACCCTAGGTGACGACTCCGTGGAACCCTAGGTGACGACTTCATGGAACCCACGGTGCCGACTCCGACTTCTAGGTGTCTTCCTCCCCAAGGTACCCCCTAACCCTAGCTCTCTTTTCCCCCCTCCAAAACCCCTTGTCGCCGCCTACCAGCCCCCTCCAAGTCAGCCGCAACTTGCTGTCCAGAATTCCATTTTCTATTCACAGCACTGTTCAAAAATGAAATCTCCTGTTCATTTCCTAATGTTTTCCCTCCCGTGAACCCTCCTCCCCTGGCACCGCCGACCTCACATTTGCCATTCCTGCAGGTCGCCCGCTCATCCCTTACTCCCCTGTCCACCGGCAGCCGCCCCCAACCAACCACCGCTCAACCCCCATCCCTCCCTCTTCTTGCCGCCCCTCATTTGGCTATTTGGCTCCCTGCAACACCACCAGCCATCCACTGCGGCACCAACCGCCGAGCACCCCTCTCCACCACTATTCCCAACCCCAGAGCCCCTCCTTCCGTGGAACCACCTTCCCAAAGCCGCCCCCCTTCCGGATCAGCCCCGATCCAGAAATTTGATCTATCCTTCTCCACCTGGTTCTCCCTCCTAGTGGCCGGATCTCCCTCCTAGTGGCCGGATCTATCCATTTCCGCCCTGATCTGCCCACTTTCCCCCGAGGACAGCCACCGCCATCATCGTTACGCCTCCGGTTCCACATTTGATCGTCATTCTACTCATCCGGCTCTGAAATCTTCAGTGTCTTGGTAGGCTCACTATTTGGTGAGATTTTGTTGTATTGGTTTATTATTTTCAATATTTATTTATTGGGTTGGACATTTTATATTTATTTGGATATACATTGTATTGTGGTGGTTTGTTTGGATAATTATTGTGATTTGCAGGAGTTATTCGCCGCGCACTCTAGTTTTGGCCCTCCACGCGGAGGAAAGTCTAAGCCTGCTTTTGCCCTAATAAAATATTTTGCCTTGTCGTGAATTAACTGTATGGGATATTTAATTTATTATCTAATTTGTGATTTAATCCGTCGGGCTTTGCATAGCATGTAGGGTTAGGTCGCAGATTTCCCGCCGCCTATAGATTCGTCCTGCGTCAATTGGTATCAGAGGGAGGTTGCGCACACTTTTCGATACGCAGTCGTAGATTCTATAAGTTTTTCATTATGTCTAGGTATCACCAATTGTCCCCACCTCACTTTGGAGGTCTTGAGTTCACTTGCACCTGCTCTCACAGAGCCCTGTCAGGGAGATCCTCACGTTATTACGATGATCATTCTCGATCGCAGCACACCACTTGTAGAGATCATGTTGAACCACCGACACGACCCCACTACATCTAGAGACGATCAGTATGACTATTGTCGTCGTTCCTATCCTTACACGCGAGCAGATCGTGTTGATCATTCTCGATCGCAGCACGCCACTTATAGAGATCATGTTGAACCACCGACACGACCCCACTACATCTAGAGACGATCAGTATGACTATTGTCGTCGTTCCTATCCTTACACGCGAGCAGATCGTGTTGATCAATTGACACGATTCGGTTACCCTAGGAATGATTATTATGAGGATAGTCGTTCTGAGAGAGATCTTGAGAGTCAGTTTCGTACTGCCGCCCCTTCCTTTGACGGCTCATCGAGTTCCGAGTCTTTCAATTATTGGCTCGTGGATATGGAGTATTATCTTGATCGTTTTGAGGTATTCGATGAGCATGGAGTCAAGTTTGTGAAACTTATACTTTTAGATCAAGCGAGGGCTTATTGGACTAGCGTTGAGAGGACCCGCGAGCGAGACTGTCTTCGTCGCATCACTAGTTGGGCGTGCATGAAGTGTATATTGTGTCAGAGGTATCTGCCTTTGTCATATCGGAGTCGCTTGCTCGACCAATTATTTTCCCTCCAGCAAGGATCCATGTCTGTCACTTAGTACAGGGATCGCTTTGATGAGTTAGTTGTGAGAAGCGATCTTCGAGAGGACCCAGAATGGCCACTACCAGATTTCGGTCTGGGCTTCGATCTGACATTCATACTAAGATAGTTTATCATAGCTCGGAGTCCCTCGAGCAGACATATCAGCTCGCCCTTCGTTATGAACAGTCATTAAGATCCGCAAGAGCTGGTCGATGGGATTCTCGTGTATCAGCTCGCCCCGGACCTCCGCAGTACGAGGCCCTCCCATACTTAGGTCATCATGACGCCTACCACTATCCGGTCAGCCACGACAGAAGTGATACACGAGGCGTATTGCTCTCACCCCAGTGAGGTGCTTAGCCCAGTGAGTGACCTATCTCTTATCTCTGACCCGTCGCCTGCGACCCCGATTGAGAATGAGTCTGAGCGACTTATTGAGTCTGCAGTATTATGTCCCTCATCCACGCCTCTTGTTCTGTCATGCACCGGGTTAGTTAACACCTTCACCACAGATCCAATTCTTGACACTACACCCATAGACTCATTCTTGAGTGTAGGTCTATGTTGCTCTCTCGTTGTCATTGCCTTGAGTCACATCATGACCGAGAGCCCATAGCTTGATGTTGATCTCGCAGTGACTATGTCACCCATTCACGGGGACACGACCCCTTACGATGGTACTCACATGGAGGATCATGACCCTAGTGATGAGTTTTACGATGACCCCCCCCCCCCCCCCTGTTGAGCCTCCTGATGAGCCGCCACATCCAGGTGAGGATGCGATTCGAATGAGACACTTATTTATGAGCTTTGAGTTATTGGCGTCTCTTTCGCTATCATCTATAGTTTTGCCCTAGAGAGTTGATCTTGTGTGGAGCATAACGTATGTAGGGTCTTCCTTAAGTACGCTTGAGCATACTCATATTTTGAGGGCATGCATTATGGCGCATCGTACCCTCGATGAGCTTTGGGACGCGCCACCTGCTGACCCACCAGACGAGCTCTTTCTTTTCGGGAACACGCACCACACTCGAGAGTCACGTTTTCTAGTCGGTGTACACGACTTTCACTCAGATGGTCGTCTCATCCGCGATGACGTTTCGTACACACCTCCTGATGAGCCCCCTGATGTGTTACGTTTCCTGAGATAGGGTTGTTCACGAACCGAATCGAATCGAATATCTCTTCAATCGAATCCAAATTTCACATATAATGCAGAGATTCGGATTCAGATTCGGATTCGTTCGAATATTCGGATTTGGATTCGAATTCGATATGAAATATTGGATTCGAATTAAGATTCGAACACGGATTCGAATTCGAATTTTTCTATTAGGAATAATTAAATATATAATTTTATTAAATATATATAATTTTATTTAAGTAATTTTACTATTCGCGAATACTTCGAATAGGGATATACGGATTCGGATTCAAAAATTATTCGAATCCGAATTTGGATTCGAATCCGGATTCGAATTCGAAAATTACGAATATTTATCGAATCTTCACGAATCGAATATCGAATTATTCACGAACTATACTATTTGTTAACAGCCCTACCCTGAGAGACATTTGGCTGGCTACGAGCTCGTATTTGAGTATAGTTGTCTCTCACAGTCATCTGAGCACTCATCTCACACTGGATGAGTTTTTCTACACTCCGCCGAGAGAGCCTCCTGATAGGTCACCTCCTTTGACAAGTTTTCAGGTCATTATTAGACTTTCTCGTAGCAGGCATGTAGCGTCTGTCGTGTTTCATTTGCATGAGTCTGTTGAGTCGTTTCTTCGTCATTTGTATGAGTCTGTTGTGTTGTTTGTTCATTGTTTGCATGCGTATCATGAGTCATTCCGACGAATAATTCATATTGGTAATAAATTTTGTAAATCACATGCGGATGTTCATTGGCAAGTGCAGGTAGTTCATGAAGGCGAGCAGGTGATGGTGAGAATCTGCATTGTGAGGCTCCGTGCGAGGTTTGCTAAAAGCTTGAGTGTTAGGCGAATGAATCCCTATATAATCATGAGATGGATCGAAGCAAACACCTATGATTCTTGATATCCTTGCAAGTATGGGTATTCGCTTGATATTTAGTTTTGAGGATATGACGTCGTATTACGAGTCTCACCAGTATGTGGACCCAAGCAGCGGGGACTTCCATCCGCCCACACCTCCACTTTCATTACCTTGCCACCTTCATAGTTCACATACGTCTGATGGCCACCCCTACTCACCTACTTCTGACACCCACCCAACTAGGAACTCGTTTTCTTTGGTTCTGCATACGGCGCCGCCGATCACACCGGGATCCACCACTCGTGAGTTGAACGTTGAGAGCTTCATGGAGACCAGACTCCACCAGTGCATTCCTACTACAGACGTTTGTGACACATGGGTATTTACAGCAGAGCTCGATCGACTCGCCCCTAGATTTCAACTTCAGTACGGCCGTCTCCATTCACCGGAGATGACAGTTTTTCAGTCAGGGGGAGTTGATTGGCGAGGACATTCTTCCATCGACGACACTTGGACGACCTTTGGTGGACCTCTTCAAGTCTTACCTGACATATATCGAGAGGATTCTGATCCCTATTCATCAGGAGATGAATTCTTTGAAGTCGGGGAGAGTGATGCAGAGCAGAGACGAGAACTTGCAGTGGAGGGCGAGTTTTGGACCCGTTTGGGGTTGATTGGTGACTTTCCATATATGGCGTGCCCGGGTCGACAATCGGACTCCGCAGATTTGTCTGAATTCGCGTTGCGAATCGATTTGATATATTATTTCACTATGTTTGCATTTATTTTGTTGTATTTGGGTAGCCTCACCTCCGGCCAATCATAGACGTTGATAGGGGATGCCCTAATCTTCTCTTTATTATAAATAGACCTCTTAGGGGCTGATCTAAGACATTGCAGAATTTGGAGAAGACAATTCCCGGATTCCCGCGATCATTCCTAGGTGACGTCTCCTAGGTGCCTATCTTCCTCCCCAAGGTACCCCCTAACCCTAGCCCTCTTTCCCCCCCCCCTCCAAAACCCCTTGTCGCTGCCTACCAGCCCCCTCCAAGTCAGTCGTTGCATGCTGTCCAGAATTCCATTTCCTATACACATCACTGTTCAAAAATGAAATCTCCTGTTCATTTCCTAATGTTTTCCCTCACGTGAACCCTCCTCCTCCCCTGGCACCGCCGACCTCACATTTGCCATTCCTGCAGGTTGCCCGCTCATCCCCTACTCCCCCTGTTCACCGGCAGCCGCCCGGTCATCCCCTACTCCCCCTGTCCACCGGCAGCCGCCCCCAACCAACCACCGCTCAACCCCATCCCTCCCTCTTCCTGCCGCCCCTCATTTGGCTCTCTGCAACACCACCAGCCATCCACTGCGGCACCAACCGCCGAGCAACCTTCTCCACCACTATTCCCAACCCCAGAGACCCTCCTTCCGTATCAACCCCGATCCGGAAATTTCAGCCTGAATTCGATCTCAAATATCGGATCTATCCTTCTCCACCCGGATCTCCCTCCTAGTGGCCGGATCTATCCATTTCTGGCCCGATCTACCCACTTTCCGCCGAGGACAGCCACTGCCATCATCGTTACGCCTATGGTTCCACATTTGGTCGTCACTCTACTCATCTGGGTCCAAAATCTTCAGTGTCTTGGTAGGCCCACTATTTGGTGAGATTTTATTGTATTGGTTTATTATTTTCAATATTTATTTATTGGGTTGGACATTTTATATTTATTTGGATATACATTGTATTGTGGCAGTTTGTTTGGATAATTATTGTGATTTGCAGGAGTTATTCACCACGCACTCTAGTTTTGGCCCTCCACGCGGAAGAAAGGCTAAGCTTGTTTTTGCCCTAATAAAATATTTTGTCTTGTCGTGAATTCACTGTATGGGATATTTAAATTCATTATCTAATTTGTGATTTAATCCGTCAGGCTTTGCATAGCATGTAGGGTTAGGTCGTAGATTTCCCGCCGTCTATAGATTCGTCCTGCGTAACTAATTAGTTATAGCATGATTTATTTAATAATATTATATACATTTTCAAATTAAACTATGAAGGTCCTTCATTGTAGATTATCTTACAAGATAATTAAAAAAGAGTGAGAGTATTTAATGAAAACTCCATAGGTTATTGCAGGTTCCATAATGTCAGTCAATAAAAAAGTTATCTTCAGAATTTTAAGAGTGCATTTTCACAAATCTTTGATCTTGTGTATGGGTGGTCTGTGCACATGTTCTGTTCCTTAAATGTTTTCAGGGATTGCTCCTTGGAGAGTTTGAAAAGGTATGATCTTATACTTCTCATCATTCTGACTGATCCTGCTAAAGACCCTTTCTAATCTTCATTCATGTTATTTTGGGCCTAATTCATGTTCTAACTTATCATTCGACACCAACTCTATGTCTCTATCCACTAGGTTTCCTGGCACATTTTTTTTGTACATGCCCAAACCACTTAAATCTATTTTCTATCATTCTATCCTCAAAAAGTGTCACTTTCATCAATTCTCTAATGTAATCATTCAGGTAATCTATTTTTCTACTTTTTTTTCTACTAATATCTCAATCTCTTTTATTTCTCAATATTCAGGTCCATACAACATCGCCGACCTAGTAGGGGTTTTATAAAATTTACCCATAAACATCTAAAGTGTTCTCTTATCACATAATGCAACAACCTTAACTCTTGAGGTTATATCTCAACTATACCTCATTTGAACCAAGATACTTAAACCTATCACACTTTGGGTGAATCCATTTCATAGAAGCATAACAGCCTGTTAAGTTCGCTTATCTAACATGATAATAGCTTTTAAGTATCTTAAATAGTCATTGAGCATCACACACGCGGCATAGAAACAAAAATACAAATAGCAAATAATTCTAAAAATTTGTTTTTGCTCAGTTGTATGGTTTGCAGAGTATAAAATAAGTGTATGTCATACACGGGGCACACCTCTTCTCCTACTATTCCTATTTCCATTCTCTCCCCATCTCTCTACAAAGGGTGTGTAAAAAGATACAGGGTAAAAAGGGTAGTCCCAATATTGCATGAAAGAAGAAGCTTCTCTTTAATATCCAATTATCCATACTATAATATATGGTGAGTGTTATCCGCACTACAGTTTTGGTTATCCGCACTTTTTTTTTCCCAATTTTTCGCGCCTTTTAGAAATACGTCTTGTACATGCATTTTTACGAAAAGTGTTCAACACCAAAGTTGTAGATCTCATCGAGATCTACAACTTTCGTGTTAAACACTTTTCCTGAAAATGCATGTACAAGACGTATTTCTAAAAGGCGCGAAATCTGGGTGTATTTCCAAAGTACGTCTTGTACATGCATTTTCAGGAAAAGTGTTCAACACGAAAGTTGTAGATCTCGATGAGATCTACAACTTTGATGTTGAACACTTTTCCTGAAAATGCATGTACAAGACGTATTTCCAAAAGGCGCGAAAAATTAGGAAAAAAATATTTGCGAATAACCAAAACTGCAGTGCGGATAACAATCACCTAATATATAAAGGAAAAACATTCTTTGGTAAAACATTAATGTGCCCGATTTTGCTTCCTCTTTATTACCTCTTTTACTTTTAAAAAAAATATGCTTAATTTGTATGTTTTTATTTTTTTAAATGTGTGACTCTTAATTTCTATTAAATTTTGTATTATGCTAAAAAAATTTGCTGATGCAGTGAGTGTCAGCATGTGTACTGTCCAGTTTGTGTGTCTATGTATATATAATTCTTATCTTCGTGATCTTGCGTTAAATTAATTTTCTTTATATAATGGTTTTATTCATGCAATAAATAGGGATTCTGTGTTCAGTATTTGACAGAAATTTTATGAAAACGGGGGTGTAAAGTGCAGATTTTGCACTTTACTGTGCAGTGCAGCCATCCAATGATTGTGAGTGCATCACATCTCATGCGGAGATGCATGCACATCTCAGATCGCAATGTGATGCACTCGCAGCCGTTGGATTGTGCATTGCACCGTAAAGTACAACACACCCCTCGAATCCAAATTTTATGTATATGATTGTCTAAAATAGAGTCGTCTGTAACCATTTATGGGGTCTGGTACATCGACTTTATGGTTGTCCTCTGCATAGGGAAATTATCTTCATGTTCATGCTTTGATATTGGCCAGAGAATGCCCGTTGGATCTCAAAGAAGCAATCTCGACCATATGCTTCGCGGCACCGAGGTGCTCAGACCTGCCTGAACTGCAGCAAGTGCAGATGTCATTTGCGGCTAAATATGGAAAAGAATTCATCGCAGCTGCCACCGAACTGATGCCAGATTGTGGAGTCAATCGCCAGGTTAAACGACTCTCAATTATCCAACTTCTGATGCTGCTTCATGATATGACTCGAAGTTGAATTTGTTAGCAGATTATCGAGCTATTGTCCGTGCGCACACCTTCTGTCGACGTGAAATTGAAGCTACTCAAGGAAATTGCTGAGGAGCACGCTGTAGACTGGGATCCAGCTTCCACAGAAACTGAGTTTCTTAAGACGCATGAAGATTTATTGGTAATGATGAACCAAATGATCAGCTTTGAATCATTGTTGAATTTTTTTTTTCTTAGGGTTAATTACCAGGATCTCTTTTGGGGCTTTTGCATAACTGCAGGAATTTCCCATCTGCTTTTTGAAATTACAGAAACAACTCTCTTCCAAGTTTATAAGGTTCTGGTAATTAACCCTTAATTTTGTGGAAGCCCCTCACCCCCCGCACGCACTCGCACACCCGCACACACTTCTAAGTTTTGACGTGATAGTAAACTTCAACACACCACTTATATGTAGGGTTTTTAACATCTAAAACATGGACTTTTATAATTTGGGTTCATATGTTTCCGGCGTGAGATTAAGGCTTCATTTGGCACAACTTATTTGCTCTGGTGTGTTTGGTCAAAAAACTTCATTATCATTGAATGTATATTTGGCAAGATAAAGGTTATGACCGCTATCAAGAAAATATACATAATACATTTAATATTAACATTTCTCTATCACCTGCTTCCCAGCTCCATAGGCATCAGCTGACCTTAACCTTTTCTGCAGAATCCAATGAGAAGGAACTGTAGGAAATCTCATTCAATTCTTTATTCTCATTAAAAATGCAATTTGCAAACTGCCTCATTCTAAAGAAACCTGCTATGTCCATTAATAAGGGGATTTTAATGATAAAAAGAAACCTGAAAGCCTTCCTGCCTCATTCTATCAAAAAGATTGCGGGCATCCTCTGGTTTCCCCCCTCTTGCACGATGAATCAAACAGTTGATGATTACCTTGTTTTCGAGCAGAAATCACGACTTTGGCTCTGTTTGAGGGGACTTATTTGCAGTGGTCAAACGGTTACGGCCGCATGTACTGGCCCGTAATTAAGGTCCGGTACATGCGGTCGTAACCGCTTGACCGTTGAAAATAAGTCCGCTCAAACGGAGCCGTTGTTTTCTTGTTTGCTTATGGTGTGTTTCATTTCGCTGATATTCTATGAAAGGAATTGGTTTTGAAAATGGGCCAAAAACACTTTTTTGTGTTCGTTCGAGATAGAATTGAAATATAGAGAATCCTGCGAAATGAACACGCCTTTAGAGAAGATGAGAACTGCTTTCTTTTCTTCCTAGGCAGGAGTCCTGCTTCTTGTTTGCTAATATAACAAATAGAGGCCTAATAAAATAGGCCCATTCCAAGACTTGGCTCTTATGGCACTGTGGTGGCGGTCATGAACATGAGAATTAAATTGACATTTGTTAACGCCCACCTAAGAAACTTTATCCATTTTTATGATGATAATGTTTGTTAGGTGATCCTTAACAAATGACGGTTTAATCCATGTCTTTACAACACCTTAAAATATCTCTTTTTTTCCTGCTGATTTGACGGGTTTTGCCCTTGGAATCAGAATGGACCAAACCACATCAGCACCAGTCCTACAATGTCTCTTCCAGAAGATAGGCATATTGCTTCCTCAAGTAACAACATTGAAGAAGAGGAGGAAGAAGAAGAAGAAGAGAAACACAAACCTAATTCAGATTCTGATCCATATTCATGGGAACTCCCTGAAGTGCCGAAAGGTTCACTTCAAGCAAAGTCAGGCTCTCCTCCACCAGCCGTTCATTTGCATCCGCCGCCGCCGCCGCCTCCCCCACTCTATTCCGAACTCAAGCAGGAGGAAATGAGAAATATTCCGTTCATCCCGCCGGCATATGAATCAGAAAATCCCACCTCCTTGCTTACTCCGACGGAAAACAAACAGTTCATCCCATTCGCGTCACCGCCGTCAGATTCAATATATGCCGAGCCTACAGAATCCGAAGCCACAATCGACTTTCGGGATGTGTTGGCCGCCGCTCAGGCGGCCGCAGAAACTGCGGAGCGAGCCGCCGCCGCTGCTCGTGCTGCTGCGCGCCTCGCCCAGGTAAGAATCACGGAGCTCTCCGTGAAGAAGAAAGCCAACGACTCCCATGGTTCGGAGAACGAAATGAATGAAGGCGAGAATCCGATTTGGAATCAGCGAAATCCAGTTGCTCCTTCATGGGATTCGGGCTCGCCCCCGCTTTCATCCCGCGGCCCGCCGGAGATGGCGGTCCATTCGCCGGATTCCGTCGAGTCGTTTTCCGATGAGCGTAAGCCGCAAAGATCTACTTCTATAGAGGATGATCCATATTTCTCTTACCCTAATCTTTTCAGCCGGCAAGATTCTACTCAAAAGTAGGTGCTTTACGCTCAAAGGGATCACATTTTTAAAGCATATCCGATCTTATATTTCAACATCTTGTATATTGTGAGATACTTAAGTATCCGTCTGATCTGCTCTAAGTGCATGTACTTGCATTATTAGCATATGTTTAATATTATTATTACTGTAATGTTGTTTGCCAGTGGTGGATTTTGGTGAATGGTTTATTTATAGTGCTGCTGTTTCAATGCGAATGGCTGGTTGTGAATAGAACGTGAGCTCCGTTTGAGGGATTTATTTTCACTGGTTAAGCGGTTGCGAGATTAATTAAGATTTGGTTCATGTGGTTGTAACCGTATGATCGGTGAAAATAAATTCCCTCCAAACAGAACCTAAGTATTGAAATATTGAGTTTGTTGTTGGTGACTGGGATTTATGTGAAAATCATGTCATTCAAGGGTGTGTCAAGGATTCGACGCTTAAAAAAACTGAGTCTGAGATATCTTGGACTGTTTGAGATTGTGGAACGTGTTGGTGAAACTGCCTATCGGTTTGGCCTTTCGACGGAGTTAGGCGGTTTGCACGATGTATTTCATATATCGGTGTTGAGGAAGGTTGTGCAAGAGACTACTCAAGTTGTTGTGGATGATAAAGTGTCGGTCGAGGGTGGGTCGGGCTTATTCGCATCAAGGACACTGAAGTCAAGCAATTGCGAAATAAAATTATCAAGATGGTCAAAGTACGTTGGGACAAATGTGATCGCGAGGAACTTTTATGGGAGTGCAAGTAAACCATGTTGGAGGAGTTTTCTGAGCTATTCCACCAAGGCACAATTCTTTTATGTTGCTTAATTTATTTTAGAAGTTCGGGACGAACTTTTTTAAGGGGCGGAGATGTGTAACACTCCAATTTTCCCTCATTGAAAAACAACAAGTTCGTGGCTATTGACATTATTGCCCGGTGATTGTGAGATATCGTCGTTGATAGCGGAAGCAGATGCAGTCGAAAAAATGTATCAGTTAACACAGCGATGCAGTGGACAAAGTGAGTTAACGCTAGCGTTAGTGTGATATTGTCGGCGATAACGTGTCGCGTGTTACATAATTATTAAGCGATGAGGCAGTCATTAAGTGGCTATTGATAAGGATCCAACGCCACCGCCTAAGATATCGCCCGACGATAGTGGTTATCTCCTGATGATAGCGCTTAAATCAGAATCTCAAATTAAATCGTGGTCATCCATTCTATTTGGCTTTTGAGATCTGAGGGTTCGGATTAACCCCGAGGGTGATAAGGCAGTAAGGTTACACTTCTCTTCTCATATTACTTTTTCATCTTCTCTCTCCAAAGCTAAGTGACAGAAGAAAGGGAAAGAGAGAAGGAAGAAGAAGGCTAAATTCAGCCATTGAAGAAGCTTCCAAGCTTGTATTCGTAAGCCGGAGGTAAATCCACGAAGAGGAAAACACTACGAGTGTTCCCATCTGGATCAACCACGAGTTCATAACGCCAAAACAATCGTCAAGGGTAGTGATTCTCCTTCTTAATACTAGGACATGCTAGTCAATTTATTATGACATGATTGCATGAAAGTTTCCACTAATTAGTGAAAGATGAGTCTTCCAGCAGATCAATATAGATTATCCCCAATTGAAATTGCTTATAAAGTCTGGATTGTTGTACGTACATAAGCATGTTGTGTGAAGCTCATTTACAACAAGTTGGTCTGGATTGGTGATGTTTAATATTGCGTGCTGGAGAAGACTCCGTAGAAAAGTTATATATTGTTTTAGGTTTTAGGTGTGCAGGGTGTTGTAGGGAGTACTAGAGGCCAACTCTGAGATTGAGACAAATTGTCGTTTTATTGATATTGCCCAACAATAGTCGCTGGCAATAGCTCCTAGTGAGTAATGGTTGTGGTCGTGAAGCCTAAGTCCCGAGGACTAGTGCATAGCGTTGAAAGCTGAATGGTCTACTGTGTCTAGCTTGGTGTCCTTGTGTGTGATCGTAAGAAATAACGTTGGTTATCATGTTAACGGGCCGAGATAAAGTTGTACCTGCATTGTGACTGCGTGATTATGATTTGAGCATGGGCAAAGATGATCTGAACATGTCCCATACTAGTTGGTGCAGAGGTCGCTCCTCGGCGTACCAGTTGATTTTGGGAAAAGCCTAGGTGGCATGAAGACGTGATGGTCAGTAGTTGCTCAAGCGAACCATCTAAGTAAATGATACTTTAGATGGAGGTGGGAGTCGAGGAGTACACCGAAATTATTCCATGAGAGCACGAAACATATGGTCATGTGTGCTTTCATTTGTGGTGATTGTGCAATTATATGTTGCTTCTACTTGCTTGCAAGGAAGGAGTATCATCACCTCAGAAATGTGATGAGATCGTTATAATTGTGGTCAACTAAAGCTGGTCAGTGTTTTGTTTTACCACGTATTTATGAAATGTACTTGTGCAGGTGTTGGCGAGCCGAGCGAGAAATGGCGGGCTGAAGCCTTTTTGTTGTACTGACCCTCGAAGGCCCAAGTGATGTGTTTACTGCTTTCAAGTGTTGTCAGTTTGTGAGTCGATGCATGTAAATCACGTGGTTGTGTAAATACTTCAAATAGGTTGCAAGACCTTAAGGCCAATTAGTTGTGTATGTACCTTCATTCCTAGTATTATATTTATAGTGGACATTCCTATTTTTGGGTTATGTTTATTCAACTGCTTCTGCTTGTGTTAGACTCTGTAATAGGTTACTTGGATGTTTGGTATCATTGCGTAACTCCTTAGTCTCTTCGTTTAATGTGGCGTAGGGTCCCAGCCGAACCTACTGCCATATTATTCGTAACTGGCAAGGTGTTATACCTCCACAAAGCAAACTCGTAAGAAAGTATATGCATAATATGAAATCATAAGACTGAATAGTTAAGGAAAGGGGTTAAGTAAACATTGGATGTAATAATTCATCACTAACTCATATAATATTGAAATAGTATTTTGACTTCACGATGTTTAATATCTAAATTTACTATCAAAACTCAAAGAGCACAATCAGTCCTCAATTTGCATTTTGATGATTTTAAATGTGTTCTTTGCATCCACCTAGCCTAGTTGGTTATCTTAAAATTAACTAAACCACTGGTAATACACACGTCATCTTAAATCTATCTTACATCAATGCTAAAAGAATAAATGTCCTAGCGTTAAAAGTAATGATGAAATAGGTTCCTTCCAAAATGAAATATTCAAATTATGACAAGGATAAAGATAACTGATAGTTTTGCAAACTTGCATTGACCTTCACACCTAAAAAAGAAGTAGAAAGAAAGATATTATTGTATGAAGAGAGAAGTATACAATATGGCTATAAACATATAACAGTGAATAAAACAAAAAAATGGGTTTAATTGAATTTTTAGAAAGATAATTTAAGTAATGAGAAAAGACGCTACCTTTAAGTGGAATGACAGATATTAACAATGTTTTAAAAACCGGACCTGGTCGGCCGATTCAACCAGTCGAACCGCTGACCAGGAACTCAGGCGGTCAAGTCTAGCCAAGAGAACCGCCCTCTCTACGGACCAGCTAAAAATCGGGAAAACAGGCGAGCGGGCTAGAGAACCGGGGAGCCGGGAGCGATTTCAAAGAACTACCCAGTTTAAAAACTTTTAAATTTATCACAGAAGGGGGGTTCGAACCCCTCAGCCTTCACTATAAGTTTTATGACATCAACCAACTAAGGCAGCAAGCAATGTTGTTCTGCTTAAACTTATATTATATAAATATAAATATCATATTACTAATTAAAGAAATATTATATATATCTATATCTATATTAATAAAGTTTATTGTAGGGGAGTCGTCGGTCACGGCTGTTGGATTCCGAAAATGCCCATCGCCGCTTCTTCGTGCCGCTCACCGCCTCCCGCGCGCCGCTGATCCTTCCGCGTGGCCCTTCCGCGTTGCCCTGCGGCTGGTTTTGCTGGATAAATAACCCCCAAACTTCGACTCTCCTGCTCACTCGTCGTGATCTTCTCCCCCTCGCTTCTCTTCGCTTTCCTCCTGAATCCATTGTCGCTGCTCTGCGTCGGCATACTCCGGTAGCCTGTTCTTCTCCTTCTTCCAAAGCTCCGGTATGACGCTCTTGATCACGCTTATATATTCTTCCGCCTATTCAACGGGATAGTCTTGCCCTAATCTTTGTTTCTGTATTTTGTTTCCGCATAGTGCACTGTGGGCGCCATTCTCGCAGCAGCTATCTATGTTAATCCACCTTCGGTTGCAAGGAACCCTAATAAAGTGAAACAAGAAGAAGACTGCAAGTCTTCTATTTCGAGAAGGGGTTTAGGTTTGTTCCTCCTGTCCATTTCAATAGCCGCGAATCAGATGTGATTAGGGCTCCGTTTGGGGGGACTTATTTTCAGCGGTCAAGCGGTTACGACCGCATGTACCGGACCTTTATTAAGGTCTGGTACATGCGGTCGTAACCGCTTGACCGCTGAAAATAAGTCCTCCCAAACGGAGCCTAGATCTTTTCCTTCTTCTGATTAGCTGAATTTCAACAACAACACAATTATATTCTTTCTCCAGCACATGCAACATTGTCCAGCCCGAACTTGCTTCTCCATAGGTTTGTAGTTAATAGGTTCGACTCTATCGATCTCTTTATTTTTCTTGCAAATTCAGTTCAGCACTTGCTATTTTTTCTGTATGAAGTAATAAATTAATTTGTACCATTTTCTCTTAAGCCGGGTTCTTTCTCTGATGTGTTAAGTAATTTATGTTGTTTCTTTCACAATTTTTTGATTGTTTAACTCTCATGGTTGGTTTTTTAATGTCGCAGGAAATGAAGGAAAGAAATAGATATTTTACTGGGTAGATTTCATTGCGTTGATACATTAATCCTTATACAGTATTTATAACCGTATATGAACATTCAGGATACAATTACTTAATACAGGAGCCGGTCTTTGTAAAACCAACCCTTACATTTAATTAATTAGCTTTAAGTCTTAAATGCATATTTTTTGGGCTTTTACACACCCTCTCTAAATCTGAATTTCCCTTGCTCCTATCTTCTTCCTCACCTCGATCGTAACCGCTTGACCGGTGAAAATAAGGATCTGTTTGGGGGGACTTATTGTCACCGGTCAAGCGGTTATGACCGCATGAATTGGATCTTAATTATGGTCCGATTCATGCGGCTGTAACTGCTTGACCGGTGAAAATTAGTCCCCCCAAACGGAGTCTAAGTCCCCCAAACGAAGCCTGACTCTTTTCTTTTCGAGGTAATCATTTCCTTCCATACCTAAATTGCTGATATATAACTGCCAGCCGTTTTCCTTTTTAATATCCAAGTTTGTTTTCTTTGAATTCTGTAGCATAAAAAGAGGGGGCAGTCTGCTTCAAAACTGAATTTATAGTTTGGGGGGTGCTTCTCAAATTTTTTTGCCTGATTGTATTCACCCAGATTGCCATGGAGGGTTATTGAAGGCGAAATATAAGCGGAATCCTGGAGAAGTTGCAGTGTCTTGAACTAGGGGTAGTTGAAAGGTTTTTTCCCATCTTTCTTCTTGAGAAAAGAATGTTAAAATTGCAGCTTTTTTGGCCCTAGAACCCTTTTTGTTCATTGAGAACCTGTTTTCTGGATCAAACACGGACTGTTGTTTTTACAGTTTGATGTTTATTTTATTCTAGGGTTTTAGGGTGAATTGAATGAGAGTTAATGATAGGTTCAATGCCAAAAAAGTGCACAGTAATGAAATATCCTTTTTTTAATCGGAGAATCCTTTTCTTCTATGTTTATCTCGAGTTGAGAATTCTGATTTTGAATGATATACATAGGCTCCGTTTCGTACTGGTGGCACATCCCAAATTTGCTCAACACAAAAACCTCAGTTAGCTTGCATTGTGTCTTTCGTTCTTCTACTGCATTCAGTCGAAGATTTTTGTCAATCATACACTTTTATAAGAGTTTGGCCAGAAGGCATTTGCACATTGGAGAATGCAACATTCAGATGACATTTTTTCATATTTGACCAAGTCCAGAAATACAATGGTGCATCGTGCATAGACTTTTACCTCCTATTTGGCACATGATGAAGAATTCACATGACAGTTGATAATTGTTGCTGACAATGGACTTTATGGACCTCGGATCAAATTCAGTGGTTTCATTCTTAATTATATACGAGCATCTTCGCACGGGCTACGCCCGTGTTCGATGCTCTTTGCATCGACAGTACCCCAGCTACGACGGTATTTCCGCCCAAACTCCTCCCCTCTACGACACTCGATCAATTGACAGAGAATAGGGAGCCCGCGTGCCCTACGCGACAGTACCCCCGCCTCGAGAGTGTCCTGGCGCGGCGCCGCTTCTGCAGCTCGCAAACCCCCGTGCATTCACGACCCCTCTGGTCTGGTGCTCTCCCACGTACCTATTTTATAGACATGTGCACAGGGGTACGAGCTACAGAAGCGTCGCCGCGCCGGGACACTCTGGGTACTGTCGCGTAGGGCAAAGGGGCTCTCTATGCCCTGTCAATTGATCGAGTGTCATAGAGGGGCGGAGTTTGGGCGGAGATACCGTCGTAGCTGGGGTACAGTCGATGCGAAGAGCATCGAGCACGGGCGTAGCCCGTGCGAAGATGCTCGTATATATACATTTGATATATAATTTACATTTTAAGGTTGTAGATTTTTTGAGTTAGCCTACTTGAAATAAAAATATTAGATTTAAGATTTAAAAATATTATAACATGTATTATTAACTTGTTATGTTATTGTTAAATTTAAATATTTAATATTTATTTATTTATACATTTAAACCAACTTAAAAATTATTTTTTAGAAATTATGAATATTTTATAATATTTTAATTGATGTCTAAGTTCAATATTTAGGTAAATTTGAATATTAAGATATCTTGTATGTAACAATTGAATGTTTTTTTTTATATGTGATGATAAAAAAAATATATTAAAATATATTTTATAATACTATGTTACTTATTACGGTTCAACCTCGGTTGGACATGTTCGACTTTAAATCTCTTCTTTCTCTGGTTCAATCTTCGGCCTGGTTCTTAAAACCTTGGATATTGACATGCAATTGAGAACTAGATGGAAAAATAGTTTCCAATTCTCGTGAAATAAAAATTGGAATTGACTAATAATTTCTGTTCAATTGTGGCATAGTTTTTGTTCTTGTGGCATCATCCGGAGCAAATGGATGATAGAGAAACTATGACCCATGATATGGGGCTTATAGTGTAGTGTTTGCGATTAAAAGAAGATATGCATGATATTTAATGTGAAACTTCAACTAAGCTTAAAGTACATTTTTACTCAGATCGTCAAATAACTTTGATAGCCAAGGTACATGGAGTGTATTACTAGTTACAATGTAAAATAATTATTATCTTATTACTGATGTACATTATCGTTATGAGAATTTACGTTAAAGAAGCATAGCAAGTGGATATTCCACAAATTTAAATAATGAAAACCCTCCTCATTCTAGTATGAGATGACCAATAGTTGCAATTACAATTGATATGAATGATTTGATTAAAATAATATTTATGAGAATTACTTGTTTTAATTGTAACTAACTGAAGATAGATATGATTAATAAAGCATATGATGATTTATATTTAATTAACTTAGTCAAATTTAACATTATTAGGATTTGAAGCAAAACAAGAATGAAAAATCTTATGGATAATTAAGCATAAGATCCAGGGATTTATAGTTATGCTCTTTGAAAATAGAAGAATGATGGCCACGTTGCAAACATCCTCTCTGCGTTTTTTGTTGGTCGTTCGGATCTTTAGAAAATCAAAAAAAATTATTTTCTGTGGTCTGTCAATAGCGGGCTAAAATCCTTATTTTTCAGCAAAATTTCAAAAAAAAAAATTAACGATCTACGTGTTATCCACGTTGGGAATCTATAAAAGTATCTTATTTTCAGTATAACTACAGCCCTAGGAAAAATCATCTTTCCAAGATTTTTCTAAACCTGAATGCGCACTAGGCTAGGATCGGAATATTCGACTCCGTCTACGTCTAGGATAGCTGCGAATGAGCATGATTGTACAACCCCGTATTCGCGGAGTAGGGTCCCTTCGGCAGGCGCAGGACCAGTTTTAAGTTTTTAAGCTTTTTAGATATTTTAGACTCTTGGTGGCCAATTTTGGCTTGGCCTTAGGAACATACTAGTAGGGGGAGGGAAAAATCTGCATCTCCCCCCGACCCCTTCTTGGTGAGTATGGCAAGATGACCGACCCCCCCCCCCCCCAGCCGTTTTGGGCGAGCTCGGCCGGCGGCCTGGAGCTCTCCCGGGTGCCCTGCCCTCTTGGGCGAGCTCGGTCGGCGGCCTGGAGCTCGCCCGGGCGCCCTGCCCTCTTGGGCGAGCTCGGTCGGCGGCCTGGAGCTCGCTCGGGCGCCCTGCCCCCTTGGGCGAGCTCGGCCGGCGGCCTGGAGCTCGCCTGGGCGCCCTGCCCTCTTGGGCGAGCTCGGCCGGCGGCCTGAGCTCGCCCGGGCGCTGATGACTAATAATTTAGTCATCATTTAGATCTATTATCTTATTAGATACTTAATTAAATAAGCGTATTTATTCTTTATTTCTATAATATTTTGTAAAAATAAATGTTTTACATTCTAACATATATATATGTTTTATTTTGTTTGAATACGACAGGCCTAGGAGAATCCATAGGTAAAATCCCGTTGTCGCGACCAAGGTTCGTATGCAAGTTAAATTTGTTGACTTGGTTCTCCGGCCACCCATACAAGCTATAATTATATATAGCTCAGCTTGGCTACCATGGAGCTCGGCCACCATCCCTCCAAGCATCAAGTGCATCACCTCCAACTGCCCGAGCTCTCACAGCTCAGACCAAGCTCGCCATAGCCATCATCGTGCCCGCCTTCGCCGTCTTCGCGCTCGCCATCGCCATCGTTGTGCCAGCCTTTGCCGTCGTCGCGCCCGCCATCGTCGTCACCAACCGCCGCCGCTGTAGGCCGAACTCCTCCATCCAGCCACCTTCCAGCAAGCCGACCACCTCAACCTCAGCTCCTCCAGCCGACACCTTCAACTACTCCAACATCTCGGCCAGCACCTCCCTGTGCAAGCTCTCACAAGCAAGTTGTCGGCCGCCTTCTTCAACAGGACATCAATCCAAATGTTCGGTCACCAATAGCCGAGCTCCACTTCCATGCTGCCACTGCCATTACTCTACTATTCCAGCTCCTCTATGCAGCAGGTTGAAGCCACCTAACATCCTCCCCTCCATGCATGCAGGCCACCTCATCCACGTCAACCATCCGTGGCCAAGCACCATAAAGCTGCCGTTTCACCTCCAGCCAGCACCCAGAATCCCGCCAAACAGTAACGCGTGCACCATCTCCTCCATGAAACGCCTCTGCCGCTGAGATCACGCCAGCTAGAGTAACGCCTCGTCCAATTGCAATACCGCAGCAGGAGCCTATAAAGGGGCTACCTTGGGAAGGAGGAGGGAGAGTCCAATCCCGAAAATCCAATTCATTTCATTTCAGCTATTAGTGTTTTTGAGTTTTGGGTTATCTAAATAATTTAATTTTCATTGTTAGTTTTCAAGTATTAATGTTTTCATATTGTTTAAATTTAATCTTGTACATCTCGTTTCGTTCAACTTAGAATTTCGTAGTCCTGTAACCTTGCAATTTTATGTCTTATAATTTCGCTATTAATAAAATATAAATTCCGTCTCCATTTAAAATATTGTCCATAGTTCAAGATTATCACTTGAACTTTACATTTTTGTTCTCAACCATTTTTTTATTCTTCTTTCGTCATGTCGCAATTTTATAATCATGATTTTTCCATCTCCATGAGCGGTTAATTTCTCTGGTGCTCGGTCGCGATGATCCTAGGATGAGTTGATTTCCTGATTTGATTTTAGATTTGTTTTCTCAATTTGTTGAACGCTTAAGATTTGTCGTTGATCAATTCATTGAGGTTATATATTTTATATAGTTTTCAAAATAGTTTTCGCTCTTTAGTTGGCCGAGAGGCTCGTAAGGCGAATCGATCACTCATTGGTAAAAAAAGTAGAACGCAACCCTCGAAAGAGGATGACGTAACTCTTCCGGATTGGAGTAAAATCCAATAGCGAGATTCACTACGTAAAGCAAGTCTTAGGCGATGCGATTCGAGAACGAAAGTTTGGTCGATATACCTAAGCTTAGTTGAACCTAATCCTCGAAAGAGGAGTGTTCATGCTTCGGGAACCTCCACGGTCAAAGCCTCTTCAACAAGAGAATTGTACTCTATTTTCATTTCATAATTTTATCCGAGGTAATTCAAAGATCGAACACTAGTTTTAATACATCGTTTTAATTCCGTCAGCATTGCTAGTTTTTACTTTTCGCAACTCGAACTCCATGTTCTAATTGATAAAATAATAACGATTTTCAAAGTAGGGTTACTCGATCACCCCGAGTCTAATACGACCTTGTTTTCTTGAAACCTATACCACTCTCGATACGGTACACTTGCCGTTGTCGTTTGCGGATATAGTTTTGCGCGATCAGGCGCCCTGCCCCTTGGGCGAGCTCGGTCGGCGGCCTGGAGCTCGCCCGGGCGCCCAGCCTCTTTGGGCGAGCTCACCTCGGATGTCCGAGGTGGGGGTGAGGGGAGGAGCATGGTCTAGCCTCCACCTCCCCCCCCCCCTTTTTGGACCTCCTGTTGTCATGTTTTTTCCTAAGGCCATTTTGGACATTTCAAACTCAGGATTTGGAAAAACTAAAAATAGACCCCCTTGGGTACCTTTGGAGAGGCATTGGCTTTTGGCTTCCTCCTCCCTAGCTCTCTTCTTGGTAGAGTCGAGAGAACTCTCCAAGGTGCCCAACTCTCATTGGTAAGGGAGGGGAAGTGTTTCTGTGACCTTCCGGTGTGTGGTGGGACCTCCGCGCTAGAGCCGAGGGTCTGTTCCTAGTTTCCCAAGTCTTTGGTCCGTGACGTTCCCCGAGTGTAGTAAGTGTGAGGTCACCCCTTCCCCAAGGGTCGAACTCCACAGAGACCAAGTTTTTGGTTTTAACATTTTGGTGCGGTGAGCGTGGAGAGTGACCAACAAAGAAAATCTCGAGTGAGTGTCATGGCTGGAGATCTTGGAGGTGGTGATGACTTCGGCGAGCTCCCCAACCCCGGACCCTTTGTGGGGAGGGAGGAGTTCATGGCTTCCATACAAGGCATCATGGGGATGCTTAGAAGCATTGCCCCTCGGGCTGACAGCTCAACCCCCACCCCCCAGGGACTGGCTCCCAGGGGTCTCGGCGAGCTGACACAGAGCGGTCTCGGTGAACTAGCTCTCAGGGGGCAAGACGAGATCACCCCAGCAGGAGGAGAAGGAAGTGCCCCAGGAAGGCGACCAGGGAAGGAAAGGATGGGAGAGGGGGTCGAGCGAGACCTCCTCGGCCGGGAGTTGTTCCCCAGCCCGGCGAGTGCTAGCCCTCCAGGCGAGCAGGTCGCGGGAGTAGCAGTGGCGAGAACACCCCTTAGAGGATCACCATTCAGCGAGCTGATTATCTCAGCTCCCGTTTCCGAGGGGTTCAGAGAGCCGGACATGGATTACTATACCGGGAAGGATGACCCAGTCCAGCACCTGCAGTGGTTCGAGGATGTCGTCTCCATTAGGCCGATGACGGATGTCTTCAAGTGTCGCCTCTTTGCGATCACGTTGAAGGAAAAGGTAAGGGACTGGTTTCATCAACTCCCCCCGAGGTCGATCTATGGGTTCGAGGACTTGAGCCGAAGCTTCCAGCTCCGCTTCTCCACCTCCAAGAAGAGGAAGAAGAGTCATGAGTCCATCTTTCTGATAAGGCAGAGGGTCGAGGAGTCGCTGGCCCACTATGTTGACAGGTTCCAAGAGGAGATCCTGGATATCCAGGAGATGTCGGGGTATGCTCTCCAGATGGCCTTCACTATTGGGCTGAAGGAGGGCTTCTTCAAGATGAGCTTGACTCGGAAGGCCCCCCTTTCCTTCGAGGAGCTGATGGAAAGGACGGCCGAGGAGATAGCCATGGAGGCGGCCAATCCGGCATTTGTCAAGAGGTTGGCAAAGTTGACGGAGGCAGAATCAAAGGAGCAAGGTGGCTCGAGACACCAGGAGGGAAGATGGAGAGAGGAGCAGAGAGCTCAGGGGTTCCAAAGACAGGAGGGTCCGGAGCCAGGCTGGAGGCAGCATGGAGGACCTGCCCATGGTCCAGGAAGAGCTCTCGTCCAGGATGGGGGGAACTTTCATGGAGGCCAAGGGAGGTTCAACTTCCATAGGCAAGCCCCAAGACAGCTCCTGCCCCAAGACAGCTCCTGCCCCCACCCCAGCAAGCAATGACGATTGGCCGAAGGGAGAGGAGGAACCGCAGGGGGAGAGGAGGAGGCAGAGTAGAGTTACCATACTGCGACTTACCACCAGTTGGAGGGTCACGCTACGGCTACCTGCCCCGAGTTCCTGGAAGTGAGGGGGACGAGAGATCCAGCCCAGCAGCGGCCGGAGCGGATCTAAGCTCTGCCCTAAGGAGGTGGAGGGGATGATGTATGCGAGGACCAGGTCGATGTAGGACCCCGAGGTGGTATAGCTGCGATCCACGGGGGGGGGGGGATCGAAGCCGCTCGGAAGGCAAGTCTCCATATGATGTACCGACGGAGCGTTGCCTCGACATCCCAGACCCCTCCCCCGGAAGAAAGGGTCACCTTCTCGTCAAAGGACATGCAGAGCATGAGGATCCCTTCTGCGACGCCCTGGTCATCCAGGCAGCCATCGAAGGCTTCATCGTCTCCCGGATCTTGGTTGATAACGGAAGTTCGGTCAACGTCATTTTCAAGAAGGCGTTCGAGGGGATGAGGGTGGAGCCAAGGAGGATAGTGGCGTCAGATGGGCCTCTGTTTGGATTTTCAGGGGAGAGGAAGGAGGTGGAAGGTGGAGTCGGACTCCAGGTGAAGTTAGGAGGGACCTCAAGGAACTGCAGGTTCATCATTGTTGACGCTCCAAGCAGCTACAACGCCATCTTCGGAAGGCCCCTCATCAGCGCCTTCTGGTGCGTGTCCTCATCCTTCCACCAGTGCCTCAAGTTCAACTCAGATGGGATCCAGGTCAGGATCAAGGGAGACTCCAGGATGGCGAGGCAGTGCTACGTCACGGCAGTCTACACCATCTCTTGGTTGCCCAAGGCGGAGGAGATGGAGAAGATCATGGAGAGCCTGAGCAGGATGGAGGTGTCTAGTGGGCGAGAACCTGATGGCGACCACCATGCTCGGACCCCCTGAAGGAGCCTCACCTCGGCGGAGTCATGTATCTTGTTTTTCTTTATGTTGTAATGAGTCCAGCCTCCGACCGGTAGAGTCGGGAGGGTCATGTAACCCAATTTGTTTCCCCTTTCGAGGATGTTGAATTTTGGCAAAGTCCAGGTGGCATGCCCCGTCCCCAAGTCCCATAGCTCCGGGATGATTCCGCTAACCAAGCTCTCACTAGCTGGCAGGGCAGGTTGATCTCTCGTGGAGGCTTAGTCCTTTTAGCTTCCGGGATGATTCCGCTGACCAGGCTCCCATTAGCTGGCAGGGCTGGTTGATCTCTCGTGGAGCCTAAGTCCTTTTAGCTCCGGGATGATTCCGCTGACCAGGCTCTCACTATCTGGCAGGGCAGGTTGATCTATCATGGAGGCTAAGTCCTTTTAGCTCCGGAATGATTCCGCTGACCAGGCTCCCATTAGCTGGCAGGGCAGGTTGATCTCTCATGGAGCCTAAGTCCTTTTAGCTCCGGGATGATTCCGCTGACCAGGCTCTCACTAGCTGGCAGGGCAGGTTGATCTCTCGTGGAGGCTAAGTCCTTTTAGCTCCGGAATAATTCCGCTGACCAGGCTCCCATTAGCTGGCAGGGCAGGTTGATCTCTCATGGAGCCTAAGTCCTTTTAGCTCCGGGATGATTCCGCTGACCAGGCTCTCACTAGCTGGCAGGGCAGATTGATCTCTCGTGGAGGCTAAGTCTTTTTAGCTCCGGGATGATTCCGCTGATCAGGCTCCCACTAGCTGGCAGGGCAGGTTGATCTCTCGTGGAGGCTAAGTTCTTTTAGCTCCGGGATGATTCCGCTGCCAGGCTCTCACTAGCTGGCAGGGCAGGTTGATCTCTCGTGGAGCCTAAGTCATTTTAGCTCCGGGATGATTCCGCTGACCAGGCTTAGCTGGCAGGGCAGGTTGATCTCTCGTGGAGGCATCCTAGCTGGGATGATTCCGCTGACCAGGCTAGCTGGCAGGGATCTCTCTCTCGTGGAGGCTAAGTCCTTTTAGCTCTGGGATGATTCCGCTGACCAGGCTCCCACTAGCTGGCAAGGCAGGTTGATCTCTCGTGGAGGCTAAGTTTTTTTAGCTCTGGGATGATTCCGCTGCCAGGCTCTCACTAGCTGGCAGGGCAAGTTGATCTCTCGTGGAGCCTAAGTCCTTTTAGCTCCGGGATGATTCCGCTGCCAGGCTCTCACTAGCTGGCAGGGCAGATTGATCTCTCGTGGAGCCTAAGTCTTTTAGCTCCGGGATGATTCCGCTGACCAGGCTCTCACTAGCTGGCAGGGCAGGTTGATCTCTCGTGGAGGCTATGTCCTTTTAGCTCCGGGATGATTTCGCTGACCAGGCTCCCACTAGCTGGCAGGGCAGGTTGATCTCTCGTGGAGGCTAAGTTCTTTTAGCTCCGGGATGATTCCGCTGCCAGGCTCTCACTAGCTGGCAGGGCAGGTTGATCTCTCGTGAAGCCTAAGTCCTTTTAGCTCCGGGATGATTCCGCTGACCAGGCTCCCATTAGCTGGCAGGGCAGGTGATCTCTCGTGGAGGCAGTCCTTTTAGCTCTTGGATGATTCCGCTGACCAGGTCCCACTAGCTGGCAGGGCAGGTTGATCTCTCGTGGAGGCTAAGTCCTTTTAGCTCCGGGATGATTCCGCTGTCAGGCTATCACTAGCTGGCAGGGCAAGTTGATCTCTCGTGGAGCCTATGTCCTTTTAGCTCCGGGATGATTCCGCTGTCAGGCTCTCACTAGCTGGCAGGGCAGGTTGATCTCTCGTGGAGCCTAAGTCCTTGTAGCTCCGGGATGATTCCGCTGACCAGACTCTCACTAGCTGGCAGGGCAGGTTGATCTCTCGTGGAGGCTAAGTCCTTTTAGCTCCGGGATGATTCCGCTAACTAGGCTCCCACTAGCTGGCAGGGCAGGTTGATCTCTCGTGAAGGCTAAGTTCTTTTAGCTCCGGGATGATTCCGCTGTCAGGCTCTCACTAGCTGGCAGGGCAGGTTGATCTCTCGTGGAGCCTAAGTCCTTTTAGCTTCGGGATGATTCCGCTGACCAGGCTCTCATTAACTGGCAGGGCAGGTTGATCTCTCGTGGAGGCTAAGTCCTTTTAGCTCCGGGATCATTCCGCTGACCAGGCTCCCACTAGCTGGCAGGGCAGGTTGATCTCTCGTGGAGGCTAAGTCCTTTTAGCTCCGTGATGATTCCGCTGACCAGGCTCCCACTAGCTGGCAGGGCAGGTTGACCCCTCAGGAGGCTAAGTTTTTTCACCCCAAGGCTGTCTCGTCACCCAGGCTCCCATTAGCTGGCATGACAGATTGACCCCTCGGGAAGCTAAATGTTTTCACCCCGAGGCTGTCTCGTCACCCAGGCTCCCATTAGCTGGTATGACAGGTTGACCCCTCGGGAGGCTAAGTGTTTTCACCCCGAGGCTGTCTCGTCACCCAGGCTCCCATTAGCTGGCATGATAGGTTGAACCCTCGGGAGGCTAAGTGTTTTCACCACGAGGTTGTCTCGTCACCCAGGCTCCCATTAGCTGGCATGACAGGTTGACCTCCTGGGAGGCTAAGTGTTTTCACCCCGAGGCTGTCTCGTCACCCAGGCTCCTATTAGCTTGCATAGTAGGCTAACTCCTCGGAGAGGCCTCGTAATCTTTCAAACTGCGAGATCAAGCTACACTCAGCGAATACGTTGGGTTGGATGTTTCTTTCCGAGCTTGTGCCAACCTCGAAAAGAGCGGGGATTGTGTATAACCCCGTATTCGCGGAGTAGGGTCCCTTCGGCAGGCGCAGGACCAGTTTTAAGTTTTTAAGTTTTTTAGATATTTTGGACTCTTGGTGGCCAATTTTGGCTTGGCCATGGGAACATACAAGTAGGGGGAGGGAAAAATCTGCATCTCCCCCCGACCCCTTCTTGGTGAGTATGGCAAGATGGCCGACCCCCCCAGCCATTTTGGGCGAGCTCGGTCGGCGGCCTGGAGCTCGCCCGGGCGCCCTGCCCTCTTGGGCGAGCTCGGTCGGCGGCCTGGAGCTCGCCTGGGCGCCCTGCCCTTTTGGGCGAGCTCGGCCGGCGGCCTGGAGCTCGCCCGGGCGCCCTGCCCTCTTGGGTGAGCTCGGCCGGCGGCCTGGATCTCGCCCGGGCGCCCTGCCCTCTTGGCCGAGCTCGGTCGGCGGCCTGGAGCTCGCCCGGGCACCCTGCCCTCTTGGGCGAGCTCGGTCGACGTCCTGGAGCTCGCTCGGGAGCCCTGCCCCTTGGGCGAGCTCGGTCGGCGGCCTAGAGCTCGCTGGGCGCCCAGCCTCTTTGGGCGAGCTCACCTCGGATGTCTGAGGTGGGGGTGAGGGGGAGGAGCATGGTCTAGCCTCCACCTCCCCCCCCCCTTTTTGGACCTCATGTTGCCATGTTTTTTCCTAAGGGCATTTTGGACATTTCAAACTCAGGACTTGGAAAAATTATTAATAGACCCCCTTGGGTACCTTTGGAGAGGCATTGGCTTTTGGCTTCCTCCTCCCTAGCTCTCTTCTTGGTAGAGTCAAGAGAACTCTCCAAGGTGCCCAACTCTCATTGGTAAGGGAGGGGAAGTGTTTCTGTGACCTTCTGGGTGTGTGGTGGAACCTCCGCGCTAGAGCCGAGGGTTTGTTCATAGTTTCCCAAGTCTTTGGTCCGTGACGTTCCCCCAAGTGTAGAAGGTGTGAGGTCACCCCTTCCCCAAGGGTCGAACTCCACAGAGACCACGTTTTTGGTTTCAACAATGATGATCCCAACACCCAGGCTATAGCAGGTCTACGTAAAGAAATGACTGAGCTGAGGAACATTTTAGCACAAATCCTTCAAAATCAGGAAAGGCCACCACCGCCTCCCGCTAATGTTGACCGGCCCAACCGGCACCAACAAAATTCAGATTCGGATTCTGATGGGGACTCCCCACGGGTGCCCCCTAGAGGACACCGCCCCGAGCGAGGCGTTGATATTACTAGGGACATTAAGATAAATGCCCCCAGTTATGATGGCATGGGAGAACCCCAAACCTTCCTTAACTGGACTGTGGACATGGAGTGTTACTTCGAGTGGCACAAGCTGACGGATCCCCAAAAGGTCCAAGTTGCCCGGATGAAGTTAACAGGTCGTGCGAAGACGTTTTGGCTGAATGAGGAGCGAAGGTTAGGAACCGGACACGGAGCCTCCCTTATAGGTTGGCCAGTGATGAAGAACCTGTTGACCGATCAGTACATTCCCACGTACCATCGAACACAGATGTTCGATGTGCTTGCTATCCTTCGGCAAGGCTCCATGTCGGTGGCTGAATATATGGGTGAACTTAAGGACCGTATGGTGCGATGTGACCTGAGGGAGATCCCCGAAGTCACTTTATCTAGATTTCGAAAGGGGCTTCATCCCGATATTCAGCGGAAGCTCTTACGATATGGTCACATGGATCTGAACACGACATTCAATGCCGCCCTCAACATTGAAAAGCACCTAGCCTCTAAGGCTCACTCCTGTTACGCTCATGTGAAGAACAAGTCCACCACTGTGGCATCTTCTTCCACATATCCTGATAAGGGAAAGTTCAAGTCCCTCAAGTCGAAGTCAGTCGTGATCACCGCTAGGAACACCAAGAACCCTGCGAGTGAGCGTATCCCTATAGGGAAGGTTAGCAAGGCTAACACCACTTATTACTCTTGCGGCATTCAAGGCCACTATGCCTACGAATGCCCAACAAAGACGAAAACACTAGCCTTATTAGATCCAGCTACCGACCCTGACGATTATGAATACTAGGCCGCAGAGGAAAGTGACCCCGAAGGAGTCCCTAGTGACTTGGAGGACGATCACCGCCTTATGGTGATGCGTTGTATTTTGACCACCCCTCGTCACGTAGACGATTGGAAGAAGACGAGCATATTCTCCTTGATCTTTAAGAGTGGCGATAAGCTTTGCAAACTAGTTATTGATGATGGTAGTTGCGTGAATGCCGTTTCTGAGAACGCCGTTAAGCGTATGTCCTTGACTGCGGAACCGCACCCGACCCCCTATCAGGTTGCTTGGATTAGTAAGGTTACTATTAAAGTTACCCAGCGATGCCTAGTCCCCCTGTCATTCAAATCCTACACGGATGAGGTTTGGTGCGACGTCCTGCCAATGGACTTATCATGTGTTGTTAGGCCGCCCCTGGCTCTACGACCGTGATGTGACGCACTATGGTCGCGCCAACACATATGAGTTCAAATTCAACGGCAAGACCGTCACCTTGAGACCGACTGTGCCAAAAGAGCTGGTAGTGTTGGCTAAGGATACCACCGTCCTAGTAGAGAGGAAAACCTTGAGCTTAGTTGGTAGGAAAGAATTTGTGAAGGATTCCTTCGTCAAGGGTATGATGTACGCTCTCATTCTCATGAGTACTAAGACTGATAGTAGCGTGTTGGATGATTTACCCCGAGAGATACGGGTATTGTTGGATGAGTTTAGGGACGTTTACCCGGACGATTTGCCTTCATTGTTGCCACCGCTTAGAGATATACAACATGTCATAGACCTTATCCCCGGATCGTCCTTACCCAACCAACCGCACTATAGGCTTAATCCCGCTGCCCACAAAGAGTTACAAACCCAGATTGAGGATTTACTGAGTAAGGGATTCATTAGGACGAGTATGAGCCCATGTGCTGTCTCGGCCCTTCTTGCCCCTAAGAAGGATGGCACCTGGCGCATGTATGTTGATAGTCGGGATATCAACAAAATTATTATAAAATATAGGTTTCCAATCCCGCGACTATATGACCTCTTGCATGTCCTTTCGGGTGCCACTATCTTCACGAAGTTAGACTTACAGAGTGGTTACCACCAGATTAGGATCCGAAAAGGGGATGAGTGGAAGACAGCGTTCAAATCTAAGGACGGGTTGTATGAGTGGCAAGTGATGCCCTTTGGGTTATCCAATGCCCCCAACACCTTCTCCCGGATGATGACGGACGTCTTTAGGCCGTATATGGGGAAGTTTGTTGTAGTATATTTCGATGACATCCTAGTCTTTAGCACCTCCCCCGCCGAACACCTCTCCCACATCAGAGTAGTCCTCTCCACCTTACGGAAGGAAACCTTATATCTAAATCTTAAGAAATGCACATTTTATGTTTCGGAGGTTGAATTCTTGGGTTACATAGTTGGCTCTGAAGGAATTCGTGTTGACCCAGGAAAGGTTCAAGTGATTAGAGACTGGCCCGAGCCCACTAGCCTTCGTGAGGTGCGTAGTTTACACGGATTAGCTACCTTCTATCGTCGTTTCATACGCAATTTTAGTAGCATTATGGCACTCATTACCGACTGCATGAAGAAGGGCGAATTCACATGGACGAAGTCCGCCACGTTTGCATTCCATCGTATTAAAGAGCTCATGACCGAAGCACCGGTGTTGCGTCTCCCTGACTTCACCAAGGTCTTTGAGCTTACGTGTGATGCATCTGGCATAGGAATTGGAGGTGTCTTGAGTCAAGAGGGTCACCCGATTAGTTATTTTAGTGAGAAATTAGCGGACGCTAAATTAAATTATTCCAATTATGATAGGGAGTTTTACGCGATCATTAGATGTTTATATCATTGGAGGCACTATCTCCTCCCTAAGAAGTTTGTGATCCTCTCTGATCATGAAGCGTTACGATTCATCAACGGTCAGCACAAAATCAGCCCGCACCACGCTAAATGGGTATCCTTCTTGCAGGAGTACACATATAATCTTAAGCACCTAAAGGGGTCCAAAAATCGAGTCGCCGACGCACTCAGTCGCCTCACCCTCTTGATTTCCTCCATACAAGTACACATGGTAGGGTTCGAGCGCATCAAGGATGAATACGCCACATGCCCTGATTTTCAGGAGCCACATTTATCTGCCCAGGATAGCTCTCCCGCGACCATCACGGCCTTTTCACTTAGGGACGGTTATCTGTTCAAGCACGGGAAATTGTGTATCCCTCGCTCCTCTTTGCGACTCCACATCATTTGGGAGTTACATAGTGGCGGCTTGAGTGGACACTTTGGGAGAGACAAAACGATTACGCTCGTAGAGGAGAAATTCTATTGGCCTAAACTAAAGGCGATGGTTGGGAGGGTAGTGAACAGTTGTCGTACGTGCCAAGTTTCTAAGGGTACTAAGTCCAATGTAGGTTTGTACACCCCGCTACCTATCCCGTCCGTACCATGGGAAGACGTGAGCATGGACTTCGTATTAGGCCTTCCCCCCACTCTTCGACGTCACGACTTTATTCTCGTAGTTGTGGATAGATTTTCTAAGATGGCATTCTTTGTCCCGTGTAGCAAGACCGACGATGCATCCCACATTGCGAAATTATATTTTAAGGAGGTTGTTAATCATCGCGGAGTGCCGGAGACAATTGTCTCGGATAGGGATGTGAAATTCACCAGCTACTTTTGGAAAACCCTATGGATTTTAATGGGAACTAAATTATTATTCTCCGCTGCTTATCATCCGCAAACCGATGGGCAGACGGAAGTGGTTAATCGGAGTTTGGGGAACCTTCTTCGGTGTCTTGTGAGTGATCACAAAGGCACGTGGGACTTGCTTCTTCCCCATGCCCAATTGGCTTACAATAACTCTAAGAATAGGTCCACGGGTATGTCCCCTAATGAGATTGTTCACGGGTATAAGGCTCCGGTGCCCCTTGACTTGGTTCTATTACTACTAATATATAAAACAAGTCAATTTGCACAATCCTTCGCCCAACACATTCATGATTTACACGCACAAATCCGAGCAACCTTGACCTCCCAATATGAATCCTATCAAGCACATGCTAATCAACATAGGAGGGTGTCGCACTTTCAAGTCGGCGATCAAGTCTTAGTCTGCTTAGTTCCCGAACGAATGCCAACCGGCACCGTTAAAAAGTTAGCGCCAAAGCGAGCTGGCCATTTCCGGATTATAAAGAAACTAGGCGATAATGCTTTTGTCTTAGATTTGTCTGCTGATTGAGGTGTTTCACCCATTTTTAATGTCTCGGATTTAACGATGTTTGTTTCGCCTCCACAAGAGCTTACTTCTTTGTCGTCTTCTCCCTCCACTAAAATTTCTAATGGGTTGGGGAGTGGTAGTACGGATGATCTCTCTCCTATGGTCCCCACAGGTATAACATCGGATGGTAAGTTGTCTTCTTTTATTCCTACTGCTGACATGTTTCCCAGGTTCCCGAAGACATTTCTCATTCCAGATGTGATTCTCGCTGCTGAGCCACTTACTACTCCTGAAGGTGCTACCTACCGCTTCCTCATCCGTTGGCATGACCGCCCCCCTTCTGACGACTCATGGATACTCGCGACAGAGCTTCAACATTTGGATTCCGAGCTTCTCCGCCGCTATCTCTCGGACCACGCATCAGAGATACGCGATCTTGAGTGGGGGAGGATTGATGACGCGGCTCCTCCAACACTTTTTGATGATGACCCGATTGTCGCGGCGCAACAACTTAAAGATTTTAGGCGTCATGACAACGCCACGGGCGCTAACGGAAAGCTGTGTTACAACCTCCGTCCGCAGCGCGCAAAGCCTACTTGAAGAAGTTTTAAATAGTTTTAATTAGTTTAAATATATTTGCTTTAAAATATAACTTGTAATATTTTTATTTTCATGTTGGTGTGTTATTAGACATTTGGTGTGCTATTAACCATCCGGATTGATGAGATCTTCATCTCAAATCTTGGATGGTTGGATTTCATTTGTAACTCCTATTTAAAGAAGGTTTTTTATGAGATGAAGAAGATTTGGAAAACCTAAAAACCTCCCCTTGCAAAGAGGAAATTTCGGCCAAGCTTGTGAGAAGCCGCCCCCCTCCCTTGTGGTGTGAAGCCGCCCCCTTTGCTACCTCCATCCCGTTCGGTGCGACTCCGGCGTGGCTTCCTTCGGTGCAACTCCAAGGAAGAAGGTTGCAGCCCCATTCGGTGTGAAGCCGGTGGTTCCGTGGAGAGAGTGATTCTCCCACTTATCTTGAGTGCTTGATCTTCTTGGTTGGGTAAACTCTTCTCTTTCTCTTGTGTTTTCTTCTTGTGAGGTTTGTGGAGGAAGAACCATCGTGTTCTCCGCGATTTTAAAATCTCAAACGCTTTCAAATCTCTGATTAAATAGTTATTGTTCGTGTTTTTTTTCCGGATCGGGTAGATCCATTTTGCTTGAGTGGATCTTGGCTTGTCGTCTTGGTCTTGTTCTTGAAAAGGATTGGCAACCTTTGCATTTTCTTGGGAAACAAGTCGACTCTTATTTTGATCACTGTTTTAGAGTTGGCACTCTTCTGATTTGTTTTGGTTTGTATGCGGAAAGGAAACGTGTTGTGGGCGATAGATGCTTGAGTAGGTGTGAACGATCAAGAGTGCGTTGTAGGCGAACTAGAGTTTTCCCGTTTAACTTTTTCGCGGTGACATACGCTGCATCAAAGAAATACCATATAAAAATAGCTTTATATTTAAGTTGATTCATACTAAGAGAAGAATGATATATAAAAAATCGTTGAACAGCTAACGAAGATAACAACTAACAAAGAGTGCAAAAATAAAAGTCCCTAACATCCTAAAAAAACACAATTGTTTATTTTCAATGCAGACTTTGCTAAGTATTTGTAAGAAATTTAACTAACTACATTCGATGTAAAAGCTATGAAGTGTAGAGTTGATTTGGCTTCAAACATCCACCCACCATGCACTCCACGTGATGTTAAATAAAAAAAATTAAATTTTGACTTACCTGTAGTCGCCCATGTGAGAAGAGCCACCCATGTGTTTTCTTCTTTGACTAGCAGTGTTAAGTGGCTAAATTTAAGGGGTTAAAATTATTATAAATAGTGCCTTTTTTCTATGTTTTGGAGGAATCCATCAACAGAATCACGAAACTGATCAAGGAAGGGGACTCCATCTCCTTCTAATCATGAAGCCAAGAGTGGTAGTGCATGATTGAAGGTGACGGTGGACGTTGACATCCAATTGTGGGTTGCATCTGCGACGAAGAGCGAAAGTGCGCGAGTAGCAGCAAGACGTCATATTCACGGGTTGCAGCAAGGTGTGCAGTGTTTGATGTTGGCGGGATGCGCGTTCGCGACAAGGTCAAGTCCTGACTTGGATCTCTTCTCGGTGGTGGAGGCGGTAGTTGGTCGTCTGACGATGATGAAAGTTCATTTTGGTACGAATCTTGTGTCTTTTTTATGGATTGCAGTTAAGTTCATATTACTCTTGTAGATTTTTATACTCCGAGTTCTTCTGCAGTATATTTTCGGATTTGTATCTCTTAATTTGAGTGCTTATTAATTTTATTGTGTTAATAAAATTATGTGAAGTACGTATTTTTGTGTGGCTCTATATTTAGTTGTTCCTGGGGATTGCGCTTCCGCAGTCGGTAATTCCAACAAGTTGTATCAGAGGTAGGTTATGTATGTGACTGATTGGACATTTAAGGAAAGATTTGTCTGCGGTGATGAACGACTATGTCATCTTCTCATCCATTCAAATCCAACATTGAATCAATCAGGTTTCATAGTCATACTACAGGACAACTATGACAGGGAAGAATGCAACTTTGGCTAGGTACTCGGTAGGGAAGTTTGATGGTAGCAAAAATTTTAGTTAGTAGCAAATTCGCGTCAAAGATATGTTAGTTGAGTAGGGGATGATACAGGTTTTACGGGGACGAGAAAAATTGATAGTTGAAGTGAAGGACGAGGAGTGGATTGACTTGGATGAGCGTGCCACTAGCACCATCAGGATGTGTGTTGACGACAAGGTACTCTTTAACATTGGCGTCGAGGAGTCTACAATCAAGCTTTGGGAGAAGCTTGAAAGATTGTATTTGTCCAAGTCATTGACCACAAGTTTGTTGTTGAAACAATGATTGTATGAGCTTAATATGTTCAACAGACTTCTAAACTAATTGTATGTGGTTGGTGCGAAGGTGGAAGAAGAAGATAAGACTCTATTACTTCTTACCTCGCTCCCACCATCCTATAAATATACGGTGACCACACTCCTATATAAGAATGATATAGTGGGGTTAGAGGAGGTCATATTGTCATTATTGTCCAGTCAATTGTTGAAGGACCCCACTCTTGGGGGCGAGCTTATTTTGGCGGTAGATGGACGGGGGGGAGAGCATTCGACGGGGGATCGAGGTGCGAGCTTGACCGACGTCGAAGAAGGGGGTTGTTTGTTACCATTATAGACAGAGCGGTCACATCAGCAGAAATTGCCTACAACATGTGCAGAGTTCTGGAGATGTACAGGATGTGGGTGTGGTGATGCTAGATCTGGGAGTGGAGAGTGATGGTCTTTATACCATCGTTGAGAGCCATGATGGCTCTGGCAACGAATGGATATTAGATTCTGGTGCATCGCAACACATATGCTCGGATACGTCGATGTTCAATTCTCTGGAGGTGACCACTAGATCGGTCTATTTAGGTGACGGCTCAAGTTGTGAGGTTACAAGAACAGGGAAGGTGGACATACAGATCCATGATGGAGTGGTGTGCAAGCTTGAGAGGGTACATCTGGTGCCCAAGCTACGTAAGAATCTAATTTCGTTGGGCAGTTTGGACTCGGGTAGTTGCAGCTTTGTGGAGAGAAAAGGTGTTCTAATGGTGACACGCAGGTGTATCGTGCTCATGAAGATTGTGCAGTTCAATACTTTGCGCCGACTGATGTGGACCATAGTGCGAGGTGATACACTCATGATTTCTGCGGGTGACATAGTGGATGGTCAAGCTAGGTGGTGTAGTGGATCGCCCTTCTGTGACTCGGGTTCGACGAGTCAGCTTTTGTGATCTAGCTATGTCGACATCCTATAGGAGAACCATAACAAAGATGTTATCAATTGGAGTTAATCGACCGATGCCTCGACCTTGAGGTTGTGCTTCATGCAGTTAGTGTTGTGTGTAGATGGTGCTTCGTGCAATTGGTGCATCGTGCAGATCATGCTTTTGTGCAAAAAGTGATGTTTGAAATACAAATCCAGATTGTGATTGTTGAGTTGATTCGGCTTCAAACATCCACCCATCATGCACTCCACGTGATGTTATATATATAAAAAAGAAAATTTTGACTTACCTGCAGCCGCCCATGTGAGAACAGCCACACATATTTCTTCATTTTTGACCAGTAGAGATAAGTGGCTAAATTTAAGTGGTTAAAATTATTTTAAATAGTGTCCACCATCAATAGAACTGCGAAATTGATTAAGGAAGGGGACTTTATCTCCTTCTAACCATGAGGCCAAGAGCGGTAATACACAATCGAAGGCGACGGTGGGCGTCGACATCCGATTGTGGGCTGCATCAGCAACAAAGAGCGAAAGCACGCAGGTAGAAGCAAGGCATCATATTCGCGGGCTGCGACAAGGTGTGCAGTGCTCGATGGTTGCATGCTTGTGGGTGATGGTGGTTATGCTCAAGCTGTGATGTTCGCGGGCTTCACGTTCGCGGCAAGGCCAAGTCCTGACTTGGATCTCTTCTCGATGGTGGTGGCTGTGGTTGGTCGTATGACGACGACGAAGGTTTTTTCTGGTACGAATCTTGTGTGTCTGTTTTACGGATTGCAGTTAAGTTCATATTACTCCTGTGAATTTTTGTAGTCCGAGTTCTACTGCAGTATATTTTTGGATTTGTATCTCTTAATTTGAGTGCTTATTAAATTTATTGTGCTAATAAAATTATGCAAAATACGTATTTTCATGTGAAGTTTTACGGATGAAGTTTATTTCACTGAAAGAAGCCAGAAGAGGTGGCCGGAGATGAGAGAGACGAAAGAAAAGAGGTAGAGATGAAACTACAGTACTAATTTCCATTAAAATCTTCTTAAGAAAAACTAATTATAGAGCTAATGATATATATAGTCTTAATTTTAAATTAAGACCGTTACATTTGACTGTTATAGTGTTATGCTCCTAACGTTACAATTTATTAAAATGGGTCGGCCACTGGGCCACTGCTGCATTCAAATTGGACCGCTGAGTAACTTGCTGGAATCGATCTGGGCCAATGATGAACCTGAAGCCTGAATGGTTAATTAAGGTAGTGGACAACTGGCGAATCCCTTCCATTGGTTCTGCTTCTCCTTCACGTTGTCATCATATTTGTCGTTAATTAATTCTTGGAGGGATAGCTAGCCTTGGACTTGATGTATCTCTGCTGCTCCTTTAATGTTGTCCTCATATCCATCATTGATATTGGTTAGAGGGTCAGAGGCCCCTTGGATTGAAATCCTAACATATGGCTTGATGATTTTAACTCGCATGTAAATAATTAAGCATTTTTATGAAGAATTTTTTTTGATTTGATAGGGCTTTGATACTAACCATATTAGAGGGAGTGAGAATCATGTTAAGAACTATTCATAGTAGAGATTATGTTGTGAAACATTTAAACAATTGTTGGAAATTCATGTTTCTTGGATGAAAATGCTAATTTTGTTCTTATGACTACTGACTTTTCTATGAGAGGGTTATCCTTTTTACAGGGATTGATGTTTTTTGTGAGAGTAGCGAACAAGCGAATAAAAACACTCCAGAATTTTGAATAATTGAAAGTTTCATTATCCAAAAAGTTAATTTTTACCAAGGTGTTGCCTCCCTTGTATAGAATGGAGGAGAGTTGAGAGAATACAAATAAACAATGTGGGACTAAAAAAATACAGAGAGCTGACGGCTAGACAAAAAGAGACCGATCAGGCCGCACAGTTAACAAAGGTCTAACCGCTCGGCAACACCAGAAGGAAGAGAACAAGTCGTGGTAGGGGACCAATAAATCGCCCGGTCACTAAGCGTCTGAGATAATCTGCCAGACCGCTCGAACAACCAACAACAACAGTCTGGATATCTAACCGCAGGAGAGAGACCGCCTGACCGCGCAGCCGCGCAGGTAATCAATCCGCCAAGCTAAACCGCCAGACCGCACGGTCTCCTACTTCAACACTCCCCCTCAAGGTTGAGCATAGATATCAATCATGCCCAGCTTGTCACAAATGTGGAAGAAGGAAGTAGAAACCGGCTTTGTGAAGATATCCGCCAACTCTTTGTCGGAGGTGACGAACATAGTACAAATCTGTTTCTTCAGGACCTCTTCCCGAATGAAATGACTGTCAACTTCTATATGTTTTGTTCTCTCATGGAAGACCGGATTTCTGGATATGTATATGGAGGTCTTGTTGTCACAGAATATGGGAAGAGGATAGTCGTAGACCTCTCCTAAGTCAAGCATGAGAGCACGCAACCATTTTAACTCACAGGTGGTTGACGCCATACTCCGATATTCAGCTTCGACACTGGATCTGGAGACAACATACTGTTTCTTGCTCTTCCAGCTCACAAGATTTTCTCCAACAAATGTGCAAAATCCTGATGTAGATTTGCGGTCACCTTTATCATCCGCATAGCTAGAATTAGAGTAGGCTTTAACCTTTAAATGACCATTCTTCTGAAAAAATAACCCTTTTACTGGTGCAGCTTTGACATACTCTAATATTCTCAAGGCAGACTGAAGATGGCATTCCCTAGGAGCTTGCATAAACTGACTAACCTTGCCTACAGCATAGGAGATGTCTGGTCTATTCACTGTGAGATAAATGAGTTTGCCCACCAGACGTCTGTACCTTGTGACATCGGATAGAAGAGGCGAGTCATCTGTCCATATTTTGTCTTCTCCAGTAGCCATGGGACACCGGGCCGCTTTGGCACCAGTCAATCCTGCCTCTTGTAGAAGATCAAGAGAATACTTCCGTTGAGAAAGAACCAACGAGTCGGGCTTTCGAGATATTTCTATCCCCAAAAAGTATTTCGGGGAGCTCATATCCTTTGTGACCAGGTGTTGACGAAGGTGTTTCTTTGTCAAGTCCACACCAGCCTGGTCATCGCTAGTAAGAAGAATATCATCCACATACACCGCCAAAACCACCAATCCCAATGCGGTTTTGCGAATAAATAAGGAGTGATCGGCTGAACTCCTTGTAAAGCCGATAGCAGCCACAATGCCACTGAACTTGTCGAATCACGCCCGAGGGCTCTGTTTTAGGCCATAGATGGTCTTCTTCAACTGGCATACACATGTCTACCCCTGAGCAACATACCCAGGTGTTTGCTCCATGTAGACGTCCTCCTGAAGATCCACATAGAGGAAGGCATTCTTGACATCAAGCTGGGAAATAGCTCAATCCCTATTGACGACCATAGAGAGAAGAACGCGGATGGTGCTGAGGCGAGCGACCAGAGAGAAGGTATCAAAGTAATCAACCCCAAAAGTCTGAGTAAAGCCTTTCGCCACCAGCCGGTCTTTGTAGCGATCCACAGTGCCGTCTGGGCGAAACTTCACAACAAACACCCAGCGACAGCCAACTACATCAATATCAACTGGTGGAGGAACAAGGTTCCTGGTGCCCCTCTCAGTAAGAGTGGCAATATCCTCATCCATGACAGTTTTCTAGTGAGGAATAGCAAGAGCCTCCTGGTAGGTGCGAGGAGTGTTAGTAGCCGAGATAGCCAAAGCAAAAGACCTTCGAGAAGGAGTAAACCGATCATAGGAAACAAATGCCGCAAGCGGGTGTTGAGTACACGCCCGCACCCCTTTGCGAAGAGCAATGGGAAGATCCAGGTCGACGCGTATCTCATTGACCGGAGCGTCCATAGCGGAGAAGGCTAGCCCTGGACTAGAGAGAGACGGCTGTAGAGAGGAGGGAGAAGGGGGGAGATAGAATGGAGAGAGGAGGAGACGGAGAAGGAGATGAAGTAGGAGGAGAGACGTAGATAGGCGAGGAAGGAATGGAGGTAGACGGTGTTGAATCGGATAGAGCAGGGAGAAGTGGGGATGCATGAGAGAAGTAGGACGCATTCTCGAAGGTCACGTCCGTGGAGACAAATTGCTTGCGTAGAACGGGATCAAAGCAACAATAGTCTTTCTGAGTTGTAAAATAACCCAAAAAGACACACTTGGTGGAACGGGGGGAAAGCTTGTCGCGGGTAGCGGAAGGAGCATGCACAAAAATTGTGCACCCAAAGATACGAAGAGGGAGAGGAAATGGTTCCTTGCTCGGGTAGAGAATGGAGAATGGGGTCTTGTTGTGGAGAACCGTAGAGGGAACTCGATTGATGAGATAGCAGGCGAGGAGAATAGCATAGCCCTAGTAGGAGCGAGGTACCTGCATCTGCGTCATGAGAGTGCGAGGAGTAACATCAAGGAGGTGACGGTTTTTACGCTCCGCCACCCCATTTTGCCTGGATGTGTAAACATAGTTGATCTTATGAACAAGACCATGTTGCATACAAAAAAAGGAGAACTCGTGACTAAGATATTCCTTAGTGTTATTAGAGCACAAAATTTTAATAGAAACATTAAACTGAGTTCGAACCATACAATAAAATGATTGTCATACAGAAAATAGTTCAGAGCGATCTTTTAATAGATACACCCAGGTACATCGAGAGAAATCATCAATAAACGTTACAAAGTAAGAACTACCTCGACCAACAGTGAGGGTAGGAGAAGGACCCCAGACATCAGAATGAATGAGATCAAACGGACAAGAGGAGCCACGATTCTGCTTTGGCGAGAAGGAGGAGCGGTGATGTTTGTCAAGCTGATACGCATCACAGTTGAGCGGAGGACTAGTCGGAGGTAGGTGGGGCAGAAGCTGACGAAGAATCTGAGGAGGAGGATGTCAAGACGAAGATGCCATTGAAGCAGATCTGTAGAAGAGGAGGAGAAGGCAAACAAAGCAGAAACATTGTCGAGAAAGTAGAGGCTGTCGCTCTCAGTCCCAGTAGCAATCGTCCGTTGGGTGCTCGGGTCCTGAAAAGAACAAAAAGTGGGAGTGAATAAGACGGAGCACTGAAGTTGCTTGCATAATGTAGTAACGGATAACAAATTGCACGGGAACTTCGAGACATAATGGGTGTCCGCCAAACGAAGTGACGGGGTGACTTGAACCACGCCCGTCCCGTGAACCGGGGAAGGCGAGCCATCCACAACAAGAACCGGGGGCAACCGATCATGCGTTTCGAGGAGAGAGAAGAATTGAGGGTTGTCGGTCATGTGATTCGTCGCACCAGAGTCAATCAGCCATTTACCTTGGGTAACGACATGGGCACTACCTGAAGTCGTGGCCATAGAGGCAGAGGGTCGAGAGGAGCCGGAGGTGGAGGAAGATGCATCACCAGAGGGGCGAAGATGAGGATGTTTCTGCCAGCAGCGGTCAATAGAATGGCCGGTACGATCACAGTGAGAGCAGAGGAACCTGGATGAACCGCGCCCGCTTGACTGGCTGCGGCCACTAGGGCCACCCCGCTGAGCTTGGTGAGCATAGGAGTCCTGGGGAGGAGGGGAGGACAACAAAGGATGCTAGAGCAGCGAAGTAACAGTGGCGATGTGAGCCGCGGTGGCATCCAAAGTTGGAGATTCCGCCTCGCCCAAGATTTGTTGGAGGATCAAATCATAAGTATCCGGAAGTCGCAGAAGATAACAAACAACCAGGAGTTCTTGGAAGTTTTTGTGCTGCTCGGCCAAGTCCGCGGAGAAGGGGCGATTCTGTAGGATTTCTGCACCAAGAGACTGAACCTGCTGATAAGCCGCAACAGGAGACATGAAAGGGCGGACGAAGAGGTCCGCATAAAGAGTATAAATGCAGGACGTCTGGGCCCCCTTCGAGTAGAGAGCAGCGAGGTGAAGCCAGGCAGCCTTAACCGTCTCATCATGGCGGATGACGGGAAGACATTCATCAGAGAGGCTGTTGGCCAGCCAAGTGCGGACAAGCGCATCACTTGCATCCCAGTCCTCAAAGTGAGCAGAGTCGGGAGGAGGAGGGTCATCGGTGAGGTGATGACGTTTACGCTGAGAACAAAGAAGAAAGGTGAAAGAAACGCTCCAATCCGAATAGTTGGAACCAACTAGTTTAGAAACTGTGCCAAAGTTTCCGGAAGGAGGAGGAGGAGGAGGATGGGCCACAGGAGTGGTGGATGTAGAGATGACGGGGGTGGAGATATCAGAGTTGGTCATAGAGAATAAGGAAACAAAGGAAGCCGCACGAGTAGAACAGAGGTCACGCAAATAGAAAGCAAGGAACTCGCGCGAGTAGAATAGAGGTCGCGCGGATAGAAAGCAGGGAAGCCGCGCGAAGAAGAAGGAGTCCGTGACACCAGCGGCAAGAGAGAAGAAACTGCAGCAGAAAGGAAGAAAACCGCAGCGGCTAAAGAGAGGAAACTGCAACGGTCACGGTGTCAGCACACCAGCGGCAAGAAGGGCCACGACCAGGAAGCAGATCAAAGCACAGGGGCAGAGGTCGTGTGAACTAGAAAATTCGGGAGAAAAAGGGGAGATCGCGCGAACAGGAAAGAGTTCGGGCGAACAAAGAAAAAGTCGCGCGAACACACAGTGTTCGAGCGAACGAGAAGAGAGAGCGGAGAGGCTGCGAAGACAGGTCGCAGAAACGAGGGAAAGAAGTCGCACAAACAGGGCAACGACAAAGAAAGGAAGCCGTGCGGATAGACAGGTATCCGGGCGAACAGAGAACGAAGTTGCGTGGACAGAAGAGCCTAAGGAATCAGGTGGAATCGGTTGTTTCCTCTGATATCATGTGAGAGTAGCGAACAGGCGAATAAAAACACTCCAGAATTTTGAATAATTGAAGTTTTATTATCCAAAAAGTTAATTTTTACAAAGGTATTGTCTCCCTTTTATAGAATGGAAAAGAGTTGAAAGAGTACAAATTAACAATGTGGGACTAAAAAATACAGAGAGCTGACGGCTAGACAAAAAGAGACCGATCAGGCCGCGCGGTTAACAAAGGTCTAACCGTTCGGCAACACCAGAAGGAAGAGAACAAGTCGCGGTAGGGGACCGTTAAACCGCCCGGTCTCCAAGCGTCTGAGATAATCCGCCAGACCGCTCGGACAACCAACATCAACAGTCTAGATATCTAACCGCAGGAGAGAGACCGCCTGATCGCGCGGGTAATCAATCCGCCAAGTTAAACCGTCAGACCGCACGGTCTCCTACTTCAACATTTTTCATAAGAAATTACTATAATTTCTTGTTTTATAAAGAGAGGTCTATTATGATTCGTTCGTTTGCACGGAATTGAGCTCTTGGAATTGGAATTGAAGGTCTAATTCCAATTCCGTTGTTCGTTTGCTCGCTTGAGGTTGAAATTTGAATTTTAATGAATTCCAAGGAATTCATTTTGAACTAAAGACAATTCGTTCTAATCTATATAAGAATTTGACAATTCCGACTGAGAAACATTTTTAAGCAAAGCGCGCGATTTTTGCCATGGAGCGCATGTCATCGCACATGCACGCGTTTTTCGCCCGTGAGTGCGTTTTTCGCGGAGGCGCGCATTTTTCGTCAGAGAGGGGTATTTTGCCGTGGCAGGCATTTTTTTCACTCGAGTGCGATTTTTTCACCCGGGAGAGCATTTTTCGCCAAGGTGCAAATTTTCTTGCCCCGACGCGAATTTTCACGCCCCGACGCGAATTTTTCGCCCGGGCGCGAATTTTTCGCCACGGCACAAATTTTTTCGCCCCAGCGCGATTTTTCGATTGGGCGCGATTTTCTTTGCCCGTGCGTAATTTTTACGCCCGGGCACGATTTTTCGGTCGGACGCGAATTTTTTCGACCGGGCATGATTTTTACCCGAGAGCAATTTTTTCGCCCGACCGTGATTTTTTCGCCCGACCGAGCTATTTTCGCCCGACCGCGATATTTTCGCCTTAACGCGAATTTTTCTAGATACACGCATTTTTCGTCGGGGCGGCGTATTTCGCATTGACGCGCGTTTCTTCGCCCGAGCGCGATTTTTTTGCCCCAACGCAACTTTTTTCACCCGAACACACAATTTTCGCCCGAACGCGATTTTTTCTCTCAGGCGCGCTTTTTCCACCGGGCGCTCTTTTCACGCTGGCGTGATTTTTTCGCCGGGGCGCGAATTTTTTGGCCGGGTGCAATTTTTCGCATGGGCGCGAATTTTTTGCCCCTGCCTCAAATTTTTCGCCCAGCCGCGCTTTTTTCGCTCGGTCGCTAGTTTTTCGCCCGACCGCGCTTTTTTCGCCCGGGCGCAATTTTTGCGCACGGGCGCGAATTTTTCGCCTGTCTGAGCTTTTTTCCCCCGGGCATGATTTTTCGTCCGGACGCGATTTTTTTCACCCAAACGTAGTTTTTTTGCCTGAGAGCAATTTTCTCCATGACACGATTTTTTCGGGCGCGATTTTTTTATCGGATCGCGAAATTTTTTACACGACCGCATTTTTTTCGCCTAGGTGTGATTTTTCTGACCGGGCGCGATTTTTCCACCCGGGCGCTTTTTTGCCCGCACGAGATTTTTTTGCCCGAGCACGATTTTTTCGTCCGGGCTCGATTTTTTCGCTCGGGATCGATTTTTTCGTGGGTGCGATTTTTTCCCCCGGGCGAAAAAATCATGCTCGGGCGACAAAAACTGGCCCGGGCGACAAAATCGCGCCTGGGCAAAAAAATTACGGTCATGTCAAAAAATCGCATCTGTGAGAAAAAACACAGCCGGGCCAAAAAAAATCTCGCTCGTGCAAAAAAAATCTTGCCCGTGCGAAAAAACTCTCGTCCGGGCAAAAATATCCCTCCCGTGCGAAAAAATCGCGGCTATAACGCACATTTATTTTTAGTAATTTTTTTATATTATTTTTCAATTCTTATATTGAATTTTATTTAACAAACGAACAAAATAATTGATCAATTACACAATATTCAACCATATTCTTTATTAGGCGAACATTGGAATTGGAATTAGTCATCAATATTTAATTCTACAATATTCACCAATATTCAATTCTAATATCGAATTTCAATTCCGTGCAAACGAACGGACCCTTAGAGTTGTTTAATAGTAATTCAATAGGGATTAAAGGTTATTGTTGGGGGTTTAAGGGGGGTTGATCCTTGAAATCTTTTATGTTGGTAAGAAATTTATTTTTTGAAGTTAGTCCTCTTTTTATCTTTTATATTGTTGAATTATAAGCTATAAATTAGTTTATTTTTATTACGAACTTTGAGAGAACTTATTATTAGGTTTATGTGGTTTTGTTGGGAGGCTAGCTAATTGGGGGGGGGGGGGGGGGGGGGTGCTTGCATCCTTAGTTTTTCATGAAATTTGGAGATCATCGATGTTAAATAGGGGCAATTGAACATGTTTACTGTTTTAAAAAGTCCACCTTTGTTTCTCACTTTAACTAGATGTATAAATTGGGGATTTCTTACCTTTTTGATTTATTTGAAATTGTGAAAGTTATTAAGGTAAAAGTGGTGGAAATTTAATGTGTTGTTTAAGTTTTGAAGACCACCTTAGTTTTCCCCCTATGACAAACACTTAGTAAAAATCTCCTAAGGAGTCAATGTTGAGTCTTTTAACCAACGCACCATCAATTTGAAGAATGCTTGCTTATAGATACTAAGAAAAATGACGTTCCAAGATTGGTGCGATGATGCTCCGATGAAAGAAGAAAGAAATAAGAAACTCATTGTGAGGATTACCTTTTTAATTTATGCATTAGATTCAAGTATTTTCATAATAGACATTATTATGAAATTTTATAGCAAGCTTATTTCTTGCATGTAAACTGAATGGTTCTAAAATATTATAAGCTCGCAATTCATTTAAACTGATAGATATTATCGTCACTACTGAATGAAGGGAATGAATATATAATTGGTGCCCCCCATATATATATAAATCTATACTGTATTAAAAAAATGATGGCCTGCAAATAGCCTGAAAATTAATATTCAAGGGGAAATCTGGATCGTCAATAATGGTACGATAATAGTAGATCGTCTGATTCCTTCACATTACCCTATACAACTCGTTGGAACACCTCGACATTCCTCTACCCTAAAATGCACCACTCTGCACGACAGTGCCCTGCTCGCTCGCCTCTGTCGCTGATGCTCCCGTTCGCGTCTTCTTGGGCAATATTCCTAAAGCTGCCTAAAACATCAACACTTCGCACGATGGCACCATCCTCGCCCGGTTATGTCCAATCTCACATGGACTTCTTCTCCTTCAAGTACATCTCCCCTTCCGACTCCTCCATTTTATCATCCCAGTAGATTTCCCTGTCATAATACTCTATTTTATTCTTCAAATTTCTTACTACTTACAGAGAAGTTTCACTGCATTTGCTTCTTCCATCCTCTTCTTCAGAACCCCTGCTTCATCCTGCGATAGAAGCGACACACTGCTATGGGACTTCTTTTCCTTCAAGTATATCTCCCCTTCCGACTCCTATGTTCCATTCTCTCAATACATCTCCTCATCCTAATCCTCTATTGTATTCTACAAATTTTCTACCACTTATAAACAATTTTCGTTGAATTTGCTTATATATATATAATATTAAAAGGGAAAAGAAGTCTTTGGTTAGACATTGACTATTTACAGAGAAGTTTCACTGCATTTGCTTCTTCCATCCTCTTCTTCAGAACTCCTGCTTCATCTTGCGATAGAAGCGACACACTGCTCTGGGACTTCTTTTCCTTCAAGTATATCTCCCCTTCCGACTCCTATGTTCCATTCTCTCAATACATCTCCTCGTCCTAATCCTCTATTGTATTCTACAAATTTTCTACTACTTATAAACAATTTTCGTTGAATTTGCTTATATATATATATAATATTAAAAGGGAAAAGAAGTCTTTGGTTAGACATTGACTAGTTACAGAGAAGTTTCACTGCATTTGCTTCTTCCATCCTCTTCTTCAGAACCCCTGCTTCATCCTGCGATAGAAGCAACACACTGCCCTGGGACTTCTTTTCCTTCAAGTATATCTCCCCTTCCGACTCCTATGTTCCATTCCCTCAATACATCTCCTCGTCCTAATCCTCTATTGTATTCTACAAATTTTCTACTACTTATAAACAATTTTCGTTGAATTTGCTTATATATATATATATATATATATATATATATATATATATATATATATATATATATATATATTAAAAGGGAAAAGAAGTCTTTGGTTAGACATTGACTATGTCAAAAATACCCTTTCAATTTATAACAAATTACTCTTCTATCTCTCCCCCTCCACCCTCTCCCCTCTCTCTCTTAAGATCCCCTCCCTCCACTCTCTCCACTCTCTCTCACTCCCTCTCCACCCTCTCCACTCTCTCTCGCCTTAAGATCATTTTATAAATCTCCTCCCCCCTCTCTCTCAAGATCCCCTCCCTCTCTCTCACATTAATCTTTATAGATATAATAGATATAAATTCACGAACTGCGGACGCAACGTAGGTTTGTGAGCGATTGGAGCATCATCGCGTAGGGACAATGTTGTGGCCAGAGTACTGTCATGAACGAGGTACTATCACGGTTGGTCATAGGGGCAAACTGTCTCTCTCTCTCCCTCCCTCCCCCTCTCTCTCTTTATATATATATATTTGCGGCTCACACGAGCCTCTTGAAAACTAGCCTAGATCGAACCGTCTTAACTCGTGAGCGATCGAGTACGCAATCGATCAGAGTTAAGAAAATGACAGGCAAGATGATTTTTTTAACGTAGAAAACTTTGAAAAGGGGGTAAAAAATCACGTGACCGAATTGGTGCTGACCAAACTTCACTAGTTGTTGGTTACATGGATTTGGAGAGAATTTGAGGGAGAGATGTTGTTTCTCATTACATTTTGTAGAGGAGGGAGAGGGAGCTTCGAAGGTGACAAGCCACCACTTGAGGAGCTACATTGAAGAGAGTAGCACTCTGAGTGCCTTAACTGCTGATTGGGGCTCGTATGACACGTTCTGCGTGTCTTTGACACTGCGGATTGTCTCCTGTTGTGTGTAGAGGAATTTGGAGCAGAGCGCTAGCTGTTGTCTGAGGCTTATCGCCAACCGAAGGGCACAATGTGCGTGGAGCGTTCTGAAGTAATCTTAAAAGCAGGGTGTGTGGGTAGGTGCTTGGGAGCAGAGCATGTGGAGGCGCGCTTGGGAGCGGAGCGCGCAGAGGCGCGCTTGGGAGCGGAGTGTACAGAGGCGCACTTGGGAGCGAAGCGCGTGGAGGCACACTTTGGAGAGGCACATGCGAGGGCGTGATTGGAGCGGAGCGCGTGGGGGAGCCCTTAGGATCAGAGCGCACAGAGGTGCATTTTGGAGCGGTGCGCACAGAGGCACACTAACCGTGCTTGGGAACAGACCATGCTTGGGAGCGGCGCGCGCGGGCGCACTTAGATCGGCACGTGTAGTGGCGTACTTGGGAGAGGCGTGCGCGGGAGCGCGCAGCGGTGCACTTGGGAGCAGCGCGTGTAGGAGCGCTAGGAGCGGAGAGCGTGAAGGCACGCTTAGGAGCGGAGTGCGCGAAGGCGCGTAATGGAGCAGATTCACTGAACTTAGGAGAATCTCCCCTCTTAGGCTCCCATATGTTCCCTCCCCCCCCAAATAGGGCCTCATGGTCCCGTTTATAGATTTTAGGAGGGTCGACCCGTTAATTTTATCCCTGTAACTACTGGACGAACGAATAGTAACGCCTATAATGGGGCACATGGATCGCCAATTTTATGAATATAATAGTTATGCCCCCTGGTGGCTTGGGCCCAACGCCCCCTACCCTCCGTCCTCTCGATTTGGGCAGCCAAGGAGGCAGGTGCCCAAGGGAGGCATCCATGGGCTCCCGGCCATCCTCGGCGGCGAAGTGGCCGCCCATCCTGGGCGGCGAAGTGGCCAACCGACCTTGGTGGCCAAAGGGCCACCCAATTTGGGCGATCTCGCGCCCTGGGCTGGGTGCATGCGAGGAGATGGGCGACCAAGTGTCCACTCGTCCTGGGAGGCGAGGAGGCCGCCCGATCTGGGCTGCCAATGGGTTGCCCGATCGGGGAGACATCATGCCCTTGGCTGGGTGCAGACGAGGGTATAGGGGGCCAAGAAGCCACTGCATCGTCCGACTCAGGCAGTTAGACCAGAGCGATTACTCCCAAATCGCCTCACATAAGCACTCGTGTAACCACCAGCGTAACCACATATGATGGGTGGGTGCAAATATCCCAAAAAAATGACAGGTTGCGCGTAACAAAATTATAAAAATAATGTGTGCATCAAACTATGTTAAATTATACTGTAATTTGTAAAAATGGTGGTTACGGTCTGCGGATAACCGCATAACTTCCATAACCACCATTGAGGCCTATAAATAGCACTCATGGAATATATATTTCTTCTGAATATCATAAAGATGAGTGGTTGGAGATGTCATTGCCAGTATGTGTCCTTGAAGAGATGCAATGAATAATAGTTGCTACGGAAAAGAACATGCGAGTATGGACTCGCGAAATTAATAGAGAATACATCATGATCTCGCGAGATGAGTTCGAGAAATAAGAAAGAACACCATATGACTTCGCGAGGCGAGCTCGTGGAATAAGAAAAATACCCATTAACCTAGTGAGATGAGCTCGTGAAATAAGATAGAACACCATGTGACCTCGTGAGATGAGCTCGTATAATAAGATAGAACACTCTGCGACCTCGTGAGATGAGCTCGCAGAATAAGATAGAACACCCTATGACCTCGCGAGATGAGCACACAAAATAAGATAGAACACACTGTGACCTCGCGAGATGAGCTCGCTGAATAAGATAAAATACCCTGTAACTTCGCGAGATGAGCTCGTAGAAGAAGATAAAATACCCTATGACCTCATGAGATGAGCTCGCGGAATAAGATATAACACCCTATGACCTCGCAAGATGAAATCGCAGAATAAGATAGAACAACTTATGACCTCGCAAGATGAGCTCGTGAAATAAGATAGAACACCATGTTACCTCGCGAGATGAGCTCACGGAATAAGATAGAACACCATGTGACTTTGCAAGATAAGCTCACGGAATAAAATAGAATATCCTATGACCTCGTGAGATGAGCTCGCGAAATGAGATAGAACACTCTGTGATCTCGCGAGATGAGCTCGCGGAATAAAAGTGAATGTTTGAACACTTTGTGAGCATGAAGCCTTGGAACAAATAAAGTTTTTGAAGAGACTCAGTGGGTATGTACTTCACCTTGATTCTCTTGTGGCGGTTGTCGTTGCGGGTGAAATGCCAAAGCCATCACTATTGCAAGTCATATGAAATCACTCTTGGGTTTTACCAAAGCACTCGTGAGTGCTCTGAGTTGATTTAGCATGCTACCTGAGATCTCCATAACGAACTCGCCTACTGAGGTCGTTGAGATGAAGAAGTTGCCCATTTTGAGCACGCCTGAGTTAGAGATAGCATAAATTGGCACTCGTCTAGCTGACACTAGCCTAGCAGGCCCTCGCCTAAGCTGGAATTCGCCCAGCTAGCACTCACTCAACTGGCACTTGCCTAAGCTGGCACTTGTCATACTGGCACTCACCCAGCTCGCACTTGCCTAGCTAGCACTCACCTAGCTAGCACTCGCCTAAGTTAGCACTTTCCTAGCTGGTACTCACTCAGTTGGCACTTGCCCAGCTGACACTCACCTAGCTAGCACTCGCCTAAGCTGGCACTTGCCTAGCTGACACTCACCCAGCTGGCACTCGCTTAAGTTGGCACTTTACCAACAACACTCACCCAGTTGGCACCTACCCAACTAGCACTCGCCCAGCTGACACTCGCCTAAGCTGGCACACGCCTAAGCTGGCACACGCCCAACATGCACTCACACAGCTGACACTTGTTTAACTAACACTCACCTCACATCGTTCTCATCATGGCTCACCATGAGGTCTTGCACAAAAGTTTCTTCCTCCGATCACGGTCCACGCTTATCACACTAAAATGTTAGAACAAAGATTTTTGGTCCCTGCGCTCGGACCTAGGGGTGTCCAAAGTTTAATAGTCTAGTGGTCGACCCAGATGAGATATAATGAGAGGAGGCTAGCGAACACAAGAAATTTTCTCGTGAGAGTGGAAAACTAAGAACACACCCACATGCTACAGCGAGGAGGTTTCACCACACACCCGAAAGATCAACGAGAGCTTCCCTCTTGAGCCAATGCTGAGCCAGACACCTTAGAGGGCACTTGAGAGCACCAAACTGCCCACCCAGAAACCACAGTGAACAAAGGACCGGAGCTTCCTCTAACCAAAACCAGCTGAAGGAGAGAGAAGCCAAAAGTCCCTCCTATAGTGTCCTTGGGGAACCTTTGATAGTTTTCTGAAAATGGTTAGTAGATTGCGGAATCTCGATTTTTGGTTTTACTAAATGCAACCCAAACTGGTCTGCCACAGCGGAATTCCGCTGTTTGGAAGGGCTAATCGCTGACCAGTACGTTATTTCCTGAGTTCTTCCTGATAACCCAATGACCTGACGAGTCGAATGTTATTGAGGTCACACTGACGATTCGAATATTACCGAGGTCCGATTGACGAGTCGAATGCTGACGAGGTCAGGCTGATGAGTCGAATATGGTCAAGGTCAGGCCGACGTGTCAAACACTACCGAGGTCAGGCTGACGAGTCGAACGCTACAGAGGTCAGGTTGACAAGTCAAATGCTGCCGAGGTCAGACCGACGAGTCAAAAACTGCTGAGATCAGGCTGACGAGTCGAATAATGCTGAGGTGAGGATGACGAGTCGAATGGTGTCGAGGTCAGGTAGACAAGTTAAATAGTGCCATGGTCTGGCCAACGAGTCGATTGGTGCCGAAGTCAGGCCGACGAGTCGAATGCTGCCGAGGTCAGGCCTACGAGTCGAATGGTGTCGAGGTCAGGTCGATGAGTCGAATGGCCGAGGTCTGGCCGACGAGTCGAATGTTGTCGAGGTCAGGCCAACGAGTCGAATGCTGTAGAGGTCAGGTTGACGAGTTGAATGATGTCGAGTCGAATGCTGTTGAGGCCAGGCTAACGGGTCGAATGCTGCCGAGGTAAGGCTAACCCTGCGACCTAACGAATTTTGCTGGACAAGATCTCCCAGACGATATTTGCTGGACGAGATCTCCCAGACGAGATTTGCTGGACGAGATCTCCCAGATGAGATTTGTTGGACGAGATCTGCGAACAGCCGACTGACGAGGTGGTTTCTTGAAGTGTCTTCCTTAGACATTTAGGCTCTCGACGAATTACGGGTTATACAACGTTGATACTCGATGTGATATATGATTTTGTACTGTGCCATAGTCTATTTATAATGCAATGAATATTGTTACTATGTGGTGGTCTCCAGGCCATTACATCTCAAACAGAGAAATTGTGGTGCGAGTTAGGTTAGTGCAGTAAGTATTTTTGGGAAGTAATTTTAAGATTAAATTAGAAAAAATGCAGTGCCTTCAAGTAGGGGTGCGAATAAAGCCAAGTGTGCCCAGGCCGGGCCTAGGTCCTCAAGGCCCGAACTTTTTTGCTGCCAGACTTTGGCCGAGACCTAGTTAGATCAGGCCCAGGCCGGGCCCGGGTGCCTCTAAAAAATGGAGGCCTGCCTGAGCCTGTCAGGTCGGACCAAGCCTGAGCATGATAAAAATAACTATTTTTTTTATTTTTTTAATTATAAGAATAAAAAGTTGCAAAAAAAGCTGGGCAGCCCTGCCCAATTATATTTTAATATTTGGGTGGTACCCAACTATAAAAATAAAGCTGGGCAGCCCCGCCCAACTATAATTTAATAGTTAGACATCCCCGCCCAACTATAATTTAATAGATGGGCGGTACCACGCTATTAAAATATAGCTGGGCGGAGGGCCGACCGGCTATTTAAATAGTTGGGCCGCCCCGCCTGCCCTTAAATGGGGCAGGCACCAAAAGGGTGTTAGGCCTAGGCTCGACCCAGGTCGGGCCTTCGCTAAATAATGGGGCATGTTGAGCTCCCTTAGGCCTGGCCTGGGCCTAGCCAGACCTAGGCCTAATCGAGCTCAGATCCGGGCAGACCTGGGTCGGGCAAACATGCTCAGGCTTAATTTGCACCTCTAGTGCCTTGGTCGATTCTCAAAATTTAATAACTCGTAATTTTTCCATCCGAGCTCTGTTCCGAAATCTACGTCCAGATTTCTCCCTACCTTGCCGGGTGGAGGAAGGAACTGTGACGATCCAATGGCCTAGCGTGGAGGAATGAAGGCATATTTGATCTCCTAAATGATCATATTTTGATCTTCGAGTAGATCATAATTTGAACTCCCTGAATTTCATAATTTGATCTTTTGGGAATCATATTTAGGCCCTGTTTGGCGCGGCGTTTGGACCCGCCGTTTGCGGCAAACGCCGCCGCACGGCGGGTAACCAAATGCCGCACGACGGCGTTTGCCGCGTCTGGACTCGCCGCGCCAAGGAAAACGGCGAAAACGGAGGCTTTTGGATCCGCCGCCTCCCGCCTCCGTTTCCTCCCGCCGGGTCGTCTCCTCCCGCCCCGTCTACTCCAGCGGAAACAAACTAAGCCTTAATCTCTCAAAAATCACTGGAGTCTAGAAAAAATTATGCTGTAATAACTAATTTCTAATTACTGAGTATCGAATTTATATAAAAGGAAATCGATACGTAATACCCAAAGCATGTGCGCTGAAGCTGAAAACCTAAAAAAAAAAAGGTCCTCTCCGATTCTTCTCCGCGCTCCGGCCACACCTCCAAACCTCCTCCGCCCTCCGGCCACAGCTCCGATCCTCCTCCTCCACCACCCACCAAGCCCCTTCCTCTGCAAGGTACAATGAAATTACTAGCTTTTATATCTATGTTTGGCACTGTAGCGTGGTCCAACGTTAAATTAGTTTTTTTTTTGTTTTTTTCTCCCCATGTTACTCTTCCTCAACGACCATAACTCAAGTTCAAAGAGAAGATGTTGAAGTGGTGAGATTCTTTTCATTACATAAATAAAACAGGTATATTTTGCATTTTTGATTCCTTTTGGCAATACTTATGGACTGATAGCTGAGGGAACCAACATGCAGTGATGGAGACATGGTCTTTTTGCACTAGTAGTTAGTTAGGAATCAGAGTAGAGAATTGAAGCAGCTGATTTATGCCTCCCAAGAGTTTTTGTTTTGAAATCTCATATATTTATGCTAAATATTTTAAATATTTAACCATTACATTCGGATTGAGAGTTTAGGGGAGAATAGACAGTTTTTGGTGGAAAGCTTATAGTAGTTGATGACCCTTATGTTGATCCTAATGTCTCATGAGAAGTTATGTTTTCACATTTAAGGATAATGGAAAAGAACGTACTTGGAGTATCAAAAGGTTGTGCGTCCCCCAAATAAAGAATCTTGGTGGTGGAAAGAAGAAGTGCAAGACAAAGTGAGGGCAAAGAGGGTCAACTATAAATCACTCTACGCTTGTAGGAATGATGAAAATTTAGCCAGATATAAAGTCGCCAAAAAAGAAGCTAAACAAGCAGTCAGTAAAACAAGAAGTCAAACTTATGAAATTTTTTATAACCGACTAAATACCAATGATGAAGAGCGCGACATATATAAAATTGCTCGAGCTAGAGAAAAGAAAACAAGAGATTTAAGTCAAGTAAAATGCATAAAGGGTGAGATAAATACAGTTTTGACGGTTGATGTGGATATTAAAGAACGATAAAAAAGATACTTTTACCAACTCTATAATAAACAAAGGACAATGAATTGAACTTAAAAAAGTTAAGTAGATTAGAGCAGTATAAGAACATACCATTTTATCGTAAAATTCAAGTATCAGAGGTAAAGAATGCTCTAAATAAGATGAAAAATAGAAAGATGGTTGAGTCAGACGATATACCCATTGAAGGATAGAAATGCCTAGAAAATGAAGAAATTTTGTGTTTTACATGTTTTTTCAATAAGATACTGAAATCAAAGTATATGTCAGACCAATGGAGAGAAAATATCTTGTTACCTTTGTATAAGAATAAAAGAGATATATAAATTGTGTTAATTATAAAGGAATTAAATTGATGAGTTATACCATGAAACTATAAGAACGAGTAATGAAAAGAAGAGTAAGACGGGAGACTAATATCTCGGAGAATCAATTTGGATTCATGTCAGGGTGGTCGACCATGGAAGTTATACTTCTCTTGAGGAGACTTATTGACAACTATCGAGAAAGAAAACAAGATTTGCATATGCTGTTATTGATCTTGAGAAGGTTTGATAGAGTTCCAAGTGAGATCTTATGGAGAGTCTTAGAAAAGAAAGGTGTAAATGTATCATATATTAACATAATCAAAGATATGTATACAAATTCAGTGACAAGGGCGAGGACATCTGGAGGATTAATACAGGAATTCCCTATCACTGTTGTCTTACATCAAGGTTCAGCTTTAAGCCCTTATCTCTTTACCCAGATGAGCTCACCAGACATATTTATCAAACAATACCTTGGTGTTTATTTTTTGCGGATGATATCGTTTTGGTTAATGAAACGCGCTAGGGTGTAAACACAAAACTTGAATCTTGGCGAGATACTTTAGAAAAGAAGGATTTTAGGTTGAGCGGGTCAAAGTCAGAGTATATGGACCTTAAATTTAATAGTACAAGAAGGACGAATGACTTCTCTATTAAGTTGGGTGATCAAGATATTTCCCGTAATGAGTGTTTTAAATATCTTGGATCGATAGTTCAAAAAGACGGAGGTATTGATAAAGATATGACACATAGAATCCAAGCGGGTTAGTTGAAGTGGAGAGACGCATCAGGGATCTTATGTGATCGTAAAATACCACTAAAACTTAAGGCAAGTTTTACCGTACTGCAATTAGACCCGCGATGCTCCATGCGAGTTGGGGAGATGAGAATGCTTAGGTGGATGTGTCGACACATGAGACTGAATAAAATTATGAATGAATGTATCAGAGATAAGACAGGAGTAGCACCAATTGCAGATAAGATGTAAGAAGCTCGACTAAGATGGTTTGGACACGTACTTAGATGCTCCTGTTAGACATTGTGAGAGTCTAGTCACTAGACATGTTAAACAAGAGAGGGGTAGACCAATAAAGACTTGGAATGAAACTATAAGGGAAGACATGATGTACTTAGGCATTAGTGAGATTATGACAAAAGATAGGGCATAATGGCGACAAAGGATCCATTTTGCCGACCCCATTATAGTGGGATAAATGCATGAGTGTTGTTTATTGTTGTTGTTATTTTGGAGTTCTAAAAGAGAATGAAAGTTATTTACCCCATTTTTATCGAGAGTGAAAAAAAGAGAGAAAATGAAATATTTGTTCCCCACGTACATTTTTTTTTCATTTTCTTCATATTTGTTTTTCTTAATGATGTAAATAGGACAATAAAATGTGTAAAAAATAGTTGCCCAAATATTACACCAAAGCTTGAGCTTACCATACAAATAGTAATAAAAATAAAAATATCCGTTTTAAAAAAAAGATGGATGAAGATGTAAACTTTATTCTTTTATTAAAATAAGGAAAGTTATTCCTCACTTTCATTTGTAATTGGTCTTCCAATGAAGAGACTTTTCAGTTCATTTCTTATCCTTCTAAGTAGGGATGCAATTTAGATCGGTTCGGTTCCACCCAAAACCAAGAATCGACCCATATAGATTCGGTTTCAAACATTTGGATCCAAAACCGACACACAGTCTTAAAGTACTGAACCAGATCCAAACCGCTCACTTCGATTCGGTTCCAGTTCAATTCTCGGTTCAGGCCATGTCTCAAAATAATTAAAAAATGACTTTCAACTTATGATTCTTTGTCATACAACTACCAATGTCTCAAAATAATTGAATCATAACTTTATAGTATTGAAGTCATATAACTACATGATTTCAAAAATTATTTTATTTAGCCATACGATTATATTTTCAATCATTTTCACGTATTAAAGTTGTTAGAACGTGTTTTGGCAGTCTGCTCTGGCAGTCTGGTGCTGGCGGTCTGCTCTGACATTTTGGTCCTGGTGGTGTGGCGGTCTGCTCTGGCGATCTAGCCCTGGCGGTTTGGCAGACTGCTCTGACGGTCTGGTCTGGTCTGGTTGTCTTGAGGATGACCAATATAACACCTTTGTTAGAGCAAGAGAAGACTGGTGATGGTTAACTGATGTTGCGGTCTGACGATCAGGAGACTAAAGTTGTTGCGTTCTGGCATTTAAAGTCTGTCTAATCGCCTTTGTTTCTCCTAGTGATCAACTGCGATCCGTGGATTGGAGATCGAATGATACTTTGTTGATACAGTCGGTCTGTATGTTGTTATGCGGTTAGCTTGCCTAACCGCACAACTCGTCGCGGTCTGTAAATTCAGTTCGCCTATTGTAATTAGTCCTTTGTATTCTCTCTCTATCCCCTCTCCTCTATAAATATGAGGTCATACCTGTGTAATTTTAAGTTTTTGGAGCAATAAAATTCAGTTATTTTTAGAATTCTCACATGTTATCAGAGCTCATCAGTCCATTTGCTCTAATTTCTGTTTTCTAGGTGGGCAGCAGCTCTTGCGGTCTCAAGTTTTTTAACCGCTTGCTCTGCTCCTCTTCTTTGTGCGGCCTTCAGTTTTCTAACCGCCTGCTCCTCTCCGCGATCTCGCGCTTTCTTCTAGCGGTCTCTCTCTTTGTCCGTCTTCTCTATTTAGACTCTGGCCCTCTCTTCCTCTACTCTATTCGCGCCTCTTATTCTAACCGCTCCCTATATTTCCACTCCTTCCGACAATCTTTGTACTATCTCCAAACTGACTGGCTCTAATTATCCGGATTGGAGTGCTTCCTTCATATTTTTGTTATGGTCTCAGCGCAAACGTCATCATCTCACTGATGACCCTTCTGCACGAGGATCTATTATCTTTGATGACTTAGGATATCAGTGATGCTCTAGTTAGAACGTAACTTGCTAACAGTCTCTCTGATGAGTGCCTACCCGTCATTCGTCATGATGAGACTGTTAAGGCTGCATGGACTCATCTTGCTGCTTTATACTCCAAGGGAGCTCAAACTTCACGCATATACACATTATATGCTGACCTTTTTGCCCGTCCCACAATGAATCCTGCTACTACTTACTAGGAGGTGCAAGCTCTTGACGTTGAACTTCTTCAACATCGCTCTCTCTCCGCTGATCTTGCTGAACAACACAAACACTTTCAGGAACTTTTAGTCGTGTGTTATCTTCTCCGCCTTCCAACATCTTATGATATAATCCAACAACAAATTTTAGGAGAGGCTAACTCTCCTACCCTTGATGCTACTGCTGCTCGCATCGCCGCTGTCACTATTCTTCTTCAGCATCCTCTTCTTGTCTCCCCACCACATCCTGACACCATTGCTCATCTTGCTCATCATAGCAACCCTAATGGTCGTGGAGGTCAATCCGGTGGGCGTGGTCTGTCTCGACATCTCTGCTCTCATTGTGGCAAGACAAGACATCTTGTTGATCGTTGCTGAGTCTAGTATCCTCATTTCCGCCCTCCAGCGGGTGACGCCACTTTCCCTACCATGAAGAAATTGACGTTCCTTGCCTCCTCTTCAGGAAGTGCTTATATGGTCACTAATGGTAAGTGACTCATTGACTCTGGGGCTACAAATCACATGAAGGACAATCCTCTTTTGCTATCTCATTTGGACAAACATAATCTGTCACCTCCGGTTTTTATTGTGGATGGTTCTCCGTCTCCTGTGTGCGGGACTGGTACAGTCCAAGTCACTCTGTCTCTGTAGCTTGAGGATACTCTCTACGTCCCAACTTTTCCATGTAATTTGCTATTTGTTCCCTCTCTTTGCAAACAACTAAATTGCATGGTTACGTTTACATCCACTACTTGTTCTTTTCAGAATCCATACTCTAAGAGAACGATTGCTACTGGGATTGAAAACAACACCAGTTTCTGTTTCTCATTCTCTTTCTCCCAATACTGCTTCTATACCTTTGGAGTCGTCGCTGACAGTTCCCGAGCCAGCACTCTCCAACGGATGGATCTGATACAAAAGAAATATCATACCTTGATCTTCCCATTGCTTCAGAAGGGAGTTCAGACATGCACTCAACATTTTATTCATGATGTTGTCTCGTGTACTCGCATTTCCCCCGCTTGCAAGAGTTTTGCTCTCGCTCTATCGGTCACTATTACCCCGACTATCTATCAAGAAGCTCTTGTTAGTGCTCATTGGAAAACTGTTATGCATGAAGAAATGAAGACCTTGACCGAGAGGGGTACTTGGACTCGTGTCCCTATTCCTCTAGGGGCGGATGTGATTGGTTGTCGATGGGTCTTAGTAATAAAGTTTCATCATGATGGTATTATAGACCGCTATAAGGCCAGACTGGTTGCCAAAAGATTTACTCAGACATATGGTGTAGACTTCTTCGACACCTTGTCTCAGGTTGCTCGTATTAGCACAATCCACATTCTATTTTTTGTGGCCGTTAACAAGGATTGAGAGATGTCTTAGTTTGATGTTAAGAATGCCTCCTTTATGAAGATTTGTAAGAAGTGGTATAAATGGAGCAATCTCTTGGGTATGTTGCTCAGTGGGAATCTCAGGTATGCAAGTTGCGGAAGGTAATATATGACCTAAAGCAAAGCCCACGGGCCTGGTTCGACAAGTTCAGCAAAGTTATCTCAGTTATTGGCTTTGCTCGAAGTTCTGCAGATCACTCTCTTTTCATACACAAGACTTCTAAATGCCGGGTTGTTTTTGCTGTCTTTTCGAATGATATCCTCCTTACAAGGGATGATAATGAGGGAATTGATCTAACAAAGAAACATCTTCTGCAACATTTTGTTACAAAAGATATGAGATCTCATAAGTATTTTCCGGGAATAGAAATCTCACAAAAACATAACTCAGTAGTGCTCTCACAACCAAAATATGCATTGGACCTTTTAAAAGAGACTGGTTTTCATGAGGCAAGACCCGCTCGATGTCCGATGGTCGTTGGTGATGACAAGTGTTGGAGTGAAGATTCACCTCTTCTTTCAGATAGCACAATGTACAGACGGCTAGTGAGAAAACTCATTTATTTGATTGTCACAAGACCAGATATCTACTATGCAGTAGACAGGGTTTATCAGTTTATGCAGGCTTTCGGGGAGTGTCATCTTCATTCAGCCTTGAGAATCCTGAAATATGTGAAAGAGTCTCCAAAAAAGGGATTGCTGTTTCAGAAGAATAACCATTTGAGTATTGAAGCCTACTCTGATGACAGCGATGCTGATGATATAGAAGATAAAAAGTCCACGTCTGGTTTTTGCACTTATGTGAGAGGAAATCTGGTTAGTTGGAAAGGCAAGAAATAATCTGTTGTGTCCAAATCAAGTGCTGAAGTTGAATACAGAAGCATGACTTCGACAACTTGCGAGCTGAAGTAGTTACATACACTTATGCTTGACTTAGGGGAGTTTTATGATCATCCTCTGCCAATGCCCTATAACAACAAAGCCGCTATATACATATCGAAGAATCCAGTTTTTCAGGAGAGGACAAAGTACATTGAAGTTGACTGCCACTTTATCAAGGAAGAAATATTGAAGAATTAAATCCGCACTCCGTTTATCACTTCCGACAAATAACTAACAGATATTTTTACCAAACTAGTATCCACTTCTTTTTCAAACGTCTGTGATAAGCTAGACATACAACAACAACAACACTTAAGCCTTTATCTCACTATAGTTGGGTCGCTATTTGGATCCTTTGTCGCCATTGTGCCCTATCTTTTGTCATAATCTCATTAATGCCTAAGTATATCATGTCTTTTCTTATAGTTTCATTCTAAGCTAGGCATAATTGACATATATGCTCTAGCTTGCAGGGAAGTGTTAGAACGTGTCTTGGCGGTCTGCTCTGACGGTCTGGTGCTGGCGGTATGGCGGTCTGCTCTGACGGTCTGGTCCTAGTGGCTCAGTTATTAAAGGTGCAAGGCGCACCAAGGCGCAAATGGGTCTTGGAGCCTAGGCGCAAGACTCAAGGCGTAGGCGCGCGCCTAACGAAGGCAAGACGCGCGCCTAACGAAGGCAAGACGCGCGCCTAACGAAGGCAAGACGCGCGCCTGCGCGCCTAACGAAGGCAAGACGCAACCGCATACATTTTAAATAATTAACATCAAACATCATTTCACCTTCTCAATCAAATTCTTCATCTAATCTACTAATTAACCATTCATTACTATCGTAGTATCGTTTATATCTCTTTAAAAATAGAATCAATGTGGTCACTTGCATCATATCTAAGTCTCAACGCAAAATTATCTTTTACAAACACTAAATCGATAAAAAATTCTTGAGTTCTTACATTATTATTATTTTTTAATTGTTGAAGAAAAATATTCACAATAAAAATCTTACTCAGGTTCGTCTTTTATATTCTAAAGACACAAATAAGACGCACAGTGACACAAACCTTTGAACCTGGTGAGCCTGGAGCCTTAGGCGCGCCTGAGGCGCGCTTTTAATAACATAGCCTGGTGGTCTGGTGGTCTGCTTTGACGATCTAGCCCTGGCGGTTTGGCGAACTGCTCTGGCGATTTGGTGCGACCTGGTTGTCTTGAGGATGACTAGTGTAACCGCACCTTTGTTAGAGCAAGAGAAGCCTGGTGATGGTTAAGTGATGTAGCGGTCTGGGGATCAGGAGACTAAAGCTGTTGCGGTTTGGCGGTTTGAGTCTGTCTAACCGGCACTGTTGCTCCTAGTGGTCAACTGCGATCCGCGGATTAGAGACCGACGGATACTTTGTTGATACAATCGGTTTGTATGTTGTTTTGCGGTTAGCTTGTCTAACCACAGTTTGTCGCGGTTTGTAAATATCAGTTCGTCTAGTTCTCCTGTTGTAATTAGTCTCTTGTATTTTCTCTCTATCTTCTCTCTCCTATAAATAGGGGGTCATACATGTGTAATATTAAGTTATTGGAGCAATAAAATTTAGTTATGTTTAGAATTCTCACAAAGGCGTTCGACTATAATCGTTGTCTTAATTTTTTATTTATTTAGCATTGATTTTTTGTTCTTGAGTCGGTTTTGGGTCCCTGACCTATAAAACCCGGAATCGAACCGAATTGTCAGTTTCGGTACTAATGGGAACCAGACCTGAACCAAACTTATTTGGAACCGATCTGAACTGTTCAGTTTGGTTCCAGTTCGGTTCTGGCTCTTCAGTTATTTTTGCACACTCCTACGTCTAAGTTCTACCGTTAGCATTTAGTATTTTGACTTGTTTTTTCTTTTACTCATATTTTCCATGTCATTTTTTACTCCTATATATGAAAAGGGTGTTTACCGTTGTAATGTATTATTCCATTAAATTAATACATTCCAACATGGTACTAAAGCCCTAATTTCCTCTCACGCATACCCCTTGGTCTCGATCCCGCTTCAGCCTTTCGACCGCGTTTCGTCTTCCACATGCAGTCGCTCTTCCTATCACCAACTTCAATTTTCCATGTTCCTCTCGCCAGCCCTTCTTCAGGATGTCGACCTTCTAGTCGCAGGCCTCCCGCCAACTCTCATCAAATCTTCTAGTCGCTGGCCGTTGCTTTGTACCTATCGGCACATCAGGGCACCAGAACCCTCAATGGAGATGTGACTCCCTCTCCAACGTTCCATCCACTCCATTCTTGAGGAGACGATTCTTCCTCCTCTTTCCCACCACCTATTGAGATTTCATCGCCTATTGTAATTTTTGCTGGCTTCTTTGCCATGTTAGATCTCTTTTTTTTCTAATGAGGAAACCCTAATCTCAAGCTCTATAGACCTTGTTTTATGTGATTCGTTGATTTATACTCTCAGGTTGCCATATTGGGAAGCGTTAACTCTCCAGTTATCACATCAGAGGAGATGTCTCTTCTTCTCTCGTAACTTCCACGTTATCCATTCGTGCAAGCCATTATTATCACAACACTCCTCAAATAACAACTAATCGATTCGATGGCTAACTAACTTCTATTGGCTAGATCCATCACTTTTGCTTTTAAAAGCCGACGAATGTTTCGATATATCAGTGCGCCATCAGGGACCTGCTCCGATTTCCACTAGATTGGCTGCAATTGGAATATGAGATTTCTTTGGTCTTGACTCACAAATGCTAGGACAGAATCCATTACCGTAACTATTTGTTCCTGAATGTAGCTCAGATCTTCCAACTTCAATGGAGGATATTTCTTCAGAGACAGGATGTTCGTCCTCCGCCTATTTACCACTTAGAATTCGCTTAACTATATCGAGAATACAAACAATTTGATTTGCGAAGCCTTGCGTCACCCGAGGATGATGCTTTGGTTCGAGTTGGGGAGGAATGCAACAAGATTTTTGAATTCCTACATGGACTACAACATGATTTTGATCATATTAGTGTTCACATTTTTGGGTGCTCTCCTACTCCCATTCTAGAGGTTTATAACATTGTTCAACAAGTGTTTTATTGGCGACATACCTGGATACTTGACTCGTTTATGAGGGATCGTCCCTCACAGCTCAGTACAATTATTGGAATCGTGCTACCCATGACCCTGATAGAAGCCTACAAATAAGAATAATTTGACTTGTGATTATTGCGGGAAGACTCGCCACTCCCGGGACATGTGCTTCGTGGCTTCCCGCTTCAAAAAGGTGATTTAGCTCCACAAGAGGTCGTGGCTGTAGTCTCTCTTAAGGACGACCACCCAAGTCTTCGTCTTCTCGTCTTTCAGATGCCTCTGAGAAGACTACACCCGATGTTGGCCCTGAATCTACTAGAATTCAAATAGCTCTTTCTACTGATGAGATAAAGGCATTCTGCCGCATGAAGCAAGGTCATTCTACCGAGCAATCTACTTAATCGTCCTTCTCTTATGCTCATCAGGTACTTCCAGGTTCCCACACTGCACGCACTCACTCTTGTATTCACTGGATCATTGACTCCAGAGCATTGACCATATGATCGTCTTAGCTACATGTTTTGTTATGATTGCGCATACCGACGAGACACACACACGCTGAGGAGACACCGTGGCGGGTCCGCACGCGGAGGAAGACGACGACGAATCCGTCTGTGGGAGGAGAGACCGAAGACGCGACATCGACCTAACGTTTTTATTTATTCCTTATTTTCTTATTTCCTCTTTAGTTGTACACATTTATTTCTTATTTGGTTGTACGCATTTATTTCTTATTTGGTTGTACGCATTTATTTCTTTCCCTTCATGTTGTATTTTTTAATTTGTCAAACCCCGTACTTATAAGGGGTGGAGTTGTACTCTTTTGGATCATTTTGGGATGTGTGTGAATTAGGGTTGCTCTTTAACCGTTCCTCTTGTTCTATCCTCCTGCCTCTCTCCCTCCACCACCGGCCCTCCCCCTCGCCGGATTCCTCTCCGGAATTTCCCGGGATTGTATCAATTTGGTCCGACCTGTCGCACCGCCCGCAACCTCGTTGCCGGTGATTGTGCTTGTCCGTATTTGGGTTCCGCAATCCCTTCGTCACGGTTTTGGACTTCCGCCGAGTCTATTTACCATTCCTCCTGTGCATGGTTTGGACCGTTCCATCGATCGAACTTATCGTCCGCCCACCCGAGCACCGTCAGCTGCTCCGCACGGTTTGTCGACCCTCCTGCATCATCCCTCCCCGCTGCGACTTTCCACGACGCCGCATCTCCGGATTTTCTCCGCCGCGCCTCCGGAGTTTCCCCGCCGCGTCGGCCAATCCCCCCGCACCGGCGAACGACCTGTGCGACCGAGTCTTTGGCTCCCAATCCACCTGTTCCGGCAATTCTGCCTACGGTAGGTAGGGCTGTTCTGTGTCCGCCGGTCCTCCCGCTCCTTCCATCGGCCGCATAACCTACTGTTTCCGCCCTTCCGCATCAGATCCGCCTCCTTCAGCCTCCTGCCAACGTCTCCATCCCATGGCTCCCGCTACTCACTCCCCCGGTGACTCCGCTCCGGATTCCGCCTCCGAAGCACTTAGTCGTCGCGTCGAGGCGTAGGAAATTGCCTCCATGCACGACTCCCTTCTCGCCCTTCACGCCAAGTACGATGCCCTACAACCCTCTGCCGCCTCTTCTGCCAACGGATCTGTGTGCCCGGCCGCTAGCGCGTCCATTCTCGAAGCGGTACCCTTCTCGTACATCGGGGACTCCGCGGTCCCATTTCTTTCAGGTCGGCCCACCCTCGCTTTGAACCTCCCAACCTTTTCCGGTGTGGACCCGATTGGGTGGATTGCCAAGGCGGAACAATACTTCGACCTCCACCATACTCCCGAGCAGGATAAAGTCTTCACCACCATCGCAGGACTCGACGGCTCCATAGTCCACTGGACTCGGTGGCTCTGGCAGTCCAACCCGACGATCTCTTGGTCGGAGATCAGACGAAAGATGATCCGCCGCTATGACAACCATTATTCCGGATCCGCAATCGAACGACTGTGTGGGATCCGCCAAACGATGCATTGGATGATTACATCGATGAGTTTGTGGCCCTCGTTACCCATGTTCCGGGCTTACCGCTGGATCATTATCTCGGCTTCTTCATGTAGGGCCTCTTGCCCCACATCCACTCCCGACTCCACACTCACCACCCCTAGCAGTTTCCGATGCCCTTGACATGGCCCGCCTCGTGGAGGCGGATTTGTCTCCTCGGCCACCGCCGTCGTCAGGCGGACCTCTGACGGGGGCCGACTGTGGCAGACCGCCACTCCAGAGACACCAGCTCCTCGGCCTCCTCCTCCCTCTCTGGCAGGCCGATCGGGCCCTCCTTAGCGATTCTCCAACCGCGAGTTGGACGACCTCCGTCGCAAGGGGTTGTGTTTCTGCTGTCGTTAGCCCTATTTTCCTACCCAAGTCTGCGCGGTCAAGGAGTTCCGTGCCTTCATCAGTGATGTCGACCCTGAGGTTACCTTGGCGGACTTTGAGGCCTTGGAGCTCTCACCGGAGGATACCCCTCCCGACCCCACCGCAATTACATTCAACCGGTTGGAGGTATCTGGTGCTCGACGGGTAGGATCTCCAGCCAGCATACCATGCAGCTTCCGAGCACACTGCGGGATTGCCCGATCATCATCATGATGGACAACGACGCAAGCCACAACCTCATCTATGAGCACCTGGTGCAGCAACTCCGTCTTCCCGTGGTGCCCTCCCCGGACGTTGTGGTTCGCATGGGCGATGGGTGCCACCGCCCGACTCAGGGTTGTTGCACTGTCGTCTCTCTATATGGGGCCCTATTCCGTGACCACAGACTTCTACACATTTGGCTTAGGCGGCCTCGACGCCATGTTGGGAGTGGCTTGGCTCCGCACGCTCGGCGATGTATGCGTCAACTGGGAGACTATGTCCATACAGTTCCTACACGGGGGACAACCATGCCGCCTCCACAGTGACTCCGCCCTCCTAATATCTCCGTTCTCCCTCGACAAGGAATCGTATTTCTCTTCGAGATTGCCACCAGACCAGCTTTCTCTGATCCGGAAGAAATACGACAGCTGGCGCCGAACTACCCAGCCAAGCTACTTGGTTGCTGCACCACCTTCAGGGGGACCCTGGCCCGTAGGTGGTCCCGATTGCTGGGTCTTACCATATGGAGACCGAAGCCACGAGGCTATCTCGGGATCACTGCTGTCGACACCACTCCGATCATTGCCTTGAGGACAAGACATGTTTTCCAGACGGAGGTATTGTTATGATTGCGCATGCCGACGGGACACACACACGCCGATGAGACACTGTGACAGGTCCACACGCAGAGGAAGACGACGACGAGTCCGTCTGCGGGAGGAGAGACCGAAGACGGGAACCAACCTGACGTTTTTATTTATTCCCTATTTTGTTATTTCCTATTTGGTTGTATGCATTTATTTCTTTCCCTTCACGTTGTATTTCTTAATTTGTCACACCCCGCACTTACATGGGGTGTAGTTGTACTCTTTTGGATCTTCTTGGGATATATGTGAATTAGGGTTGCTCCCTAACCTTTCCTCTTGTTCTCTCCTCCTTCCTCTCTCCCTCCACCATCAGCCCTCCCCCTCACCGGATTCCTCTCCGGAATTTCCCAAGAGTGTATCATGTTTTGTGCCCTACCTACCCTTAGAGACAAATTTTACCAATGAATCTTTTTCTTTTATTGCTGGAAAATGATCCACCCCCTATTTCTCCCACTCTATCTCATGTTCTTCTTGATCCTAATTTTACTTATAACTTCCTTTCTATTAGTCACTTAACTAACTCTATGAATTGCTTAGTGATTTTTTCCCCACATCATGTATGTTTTGGGACTTGAAAGCGGGAAAAATAATTGACTCTAGTAGACTGGGTGATGACCTCTATGTGTTTGACCATTCTAGTTCCGCTTCACCTTCACAAGCCTCACATGTGGATTAGTCTTCTCTTCTTGATTCATGGAACTACTGTCTAAGACATCCCTCTACCTTTACTATGAAACTTTTATTTCCTACTATGTCATCTATGTTATTTTAACGTCGTTGTACTTCTTTGAATCTTCACTATATTCATACGGATGTTTGGGGGTTTTGTCCCGTGACTTTATTTCTGGGTATTCTTTATTTGTCATTTTCATTGGTTATTTTTCTCGTACTATATGAGTGTATTTGATGAAAAATAAGAATGAAATATTTCCTCTGTTTCAAAGCTTCCAAAAACGATAGCCACTCAGTTCAATAAAGGGCAGCCCGGTGCACCAAGCATCCTAGCGCAACGAGGGTTTAGGAAGGGGTCCCTCCACAAGGGTGAAATGTAGGTAAACCTTACCCTGCATTTTTGTAAAAGGCCGCTTCCAGGACTCTAAACCGTGACCTCAATATCAAACTATCACAATGGTTGTCAGTTCATTAACTCTTAGTTTAAGAGATATCTCAGCGACCTTGACATTATCCACCGAATTTCTTGTGTCTACTCCCCCGCTCGAAATGGGGTGGTAGTTGAGCACAAAACGACATGTTCTTGATGTGGCACATTGTATCTTAAGATGCGCATTCCTAAATATTATTGGGGGGATATTGTCCTCACTACATTTTACTTTATTAATTGTACGACTTCTCGTGTTCTTGGGCATAAAACTCCCCTTAATATTCCCCAGGTTACTCCAACCCTTCTTCAACCTCTTTTTTTGGTTGTGTGTGCTTTGTCCATATACATCAAAGAACTAAACTTGACTATCATTTTATGAGTTGTGTTTTCATTGGGCATTCCCTTACATAAAAATATGTTTTATTATGTATTCCCCTACACAGAAGGGTTACAAATGTTTTCATCTTGTAACCAAGAAGATTTTGTTATCATGGACGTCACATTCATGATTCTGTGACATACTGTGGGACCACACTTCAGGTGGAGTCCTCAATCTTGATGGAAGCAAGTTCCCTATCTCTTCAAGGAGTCCTCATCTATGCCTCTTCCTATTCCTCCTTCATACTAACTTTTATCACTGTCTCTCCTATTGAACCCAAAGGTCAGGAGAAATCTAATGATCATCCTTTGATGGTGTACTCGTGGAGAAATAAGAGTATAAATACACGGGCCTCTCCCATGATGCCAAAACTGACACTAGATCTGTCTTTAGAGCCTATTACTCTAAGAGAAGGTACTTCTACCGACAATCCTCTGCCCTAATTTGTAGCTTATGTTTCACTAACTACTTCACATAAATCATTTATTTCCTTGTCCTCAATGTTTATTCCGTCATCATGGCAAGAAGCCCTTGGCCACCATAAGTGGAAAGAAGCGATGCTTGAGGAAATGCACGCTTTTGAAAACACTATATGTGGGATTTGGTGTGTTTTCATTAAAGAAAGATGGTTGTTTGGTTTAAGTGTCTTTTTTGTCAAACATAATTCTCAAGGAATGATTGAAAGATAGAAGGCAAAATTGGTGGCTATGGGATACAGTCATTCTACTGTGATTGATTATTAGGAGACTTTTACTCGTGTTAAAGATGAAATTCATAAGAGTTCTCCTCTCTTGTGTTACTTTAAGGGATGTAACCTTAGTTAGATTTGAAGAACACATTTCTCCACAGGGACTTAGAGGAGGAACTATATATGTTCGTACCTCTTGGAATTATCCCTAAAGGATCTAAAGGGAAGGTCTATAGATTAAAAAAAAGGCTTTATATGGCCTTAAACGGTCTTTTAGAGTTGGTTTGGGAGATTTCACAGGGCGTTGATGATCTTTGGATACATTTAGAGTAATGCAAATCATACTCTATTCATTAATCACATGAGAGGTAAATTGATTACCCTTATTGTCTATCTGGATGGTATTATTATAATTGAGGATGATTTGGATGATATTCAGACTATGAAGGGAAGACTAGCAACAAAATTTGAGGTGAATGACTTAGGGAACCTCAAGTATTACTTGGGTATTGAACTCGCCAAGTCTAGACATGTGTTTTTGATTTCATAGAGGAAGTATATGCTCAATTTGCATGTGACATTTGGAATGAGTGGGTGTAGACCTTCTGATACCCCCATTGAAGTCAACCACAAATTAGAAAGGGATGAAGGAGAAGTCGTTGATGACATAACTGGTTTTCAGAGGTTAATGGGGAGGCTTATTTACTTGTGCCATACTTTCATAGATATCTCATCTGAGGTAGGAGTGATTAGCCAAGACATGTATTCTCCAAATACTTACCACTTGGATGCTGCCCACCGAATCCTAAAATACCTCAAGACCTTTTATGGAAGTGGTATTTTGTTCTCACCAAATGATGAACTAAAATTGAAATCTAGACTAATGCAAATTGAGCCGGATCGGTTGATGACCGACGATCTAATTCAAGCTATTGTTCCTTAGTCGGTGGCAACTTGGTTCTATGGAGAAGCAAAAAAACATGTGGTTGTCAGATCATGCTTATTATTTGTCCCTTACTCGCCTAGATATCTCGTGTGAGGTAGGAGTGATTAGCCAAGACATGTATTCTCCAAAGACTTACCACTTGGATGCTGCCCACTAAATTCTAAGATACCTCAAGACCTCTTCTGGAAGTGGTATTTTGTTCTCACCAATGATGAACTAAAAATTGAAGTCTAGACTATTGCAAATTGGGCTGGATCGGTTGATGACCGGCGATCTACTTTGGGATATTGTTCCTTGGTCGGTGGCAACTTGATTCTATGGAGAAACAAAAAACATATGGTTGTCAGATCAAGCATTGAAGTTGAGCTCAAAACCATAACTCACGGAATTTGTGAAGGACTATGAATTCATACCCTAAACCCTTGAAAAAAAGGAACCCACTAGACTATATTGTGTCAACAAGGTAGTCATTAGCATTGCACGCATTCCTCCTGTCAACACGACCACTCCAACCACATTGAAGTTGACAACCATTTTATCATAGAAAATATTGTGAAAGGAGTAGTATGTACACCATTTGTTCCTTCTTACTGACAACTGACCGTGGTTCTTACCAAAGGATTGAGTGTTAGCACTTTCGGAAAGATCATTATTAAGTTAGTCATGACAAGTATTACACGTCCAACTTGAGGGGGAGTGTTAACATTTATATTTCCTTTTACTTGTATTTCCCGTGTAACTCTTTACTCCTATATATAAAGGAGTTTTTACCCTTGTCATGTGCTATTCAATTTTATTAATACTTTTTAACACTACCACTCAATCATGTGTTAAGTTTTACCCTCCTCCAAACTGACCAATATTACCAGGCAATACAATTACAATAGCATATAACATGGCAGTTCACAGTCTTGAATTTTATGCCATGCTCAACTTAACCTTCGTCATAGAAGTAACACTTATGTTTAATGTTTCCTTTATCATGGCATAAGCAATGTTCAATAAAAGCATGAGTTTTGGATTTAGTGGGTGGGAGTTTCTTATATTCTTCGTTCTCTTTTGTATATTGCCCTTCTGTGAGTTTAGATTATGCATGATGTTTTAGATTCAAGGGTTGATGACAATTTTAAATAAGTTAGCATAAAATTTACTTGCACATTGAATTCCACAGTTTAAAAAAAACTCCTTTTTCGCAGTTATTTATTTCTTAAGGATTTTTATTTATCTATCACCTATTTAGAAGTATGATATACATTTAATTAATAATCATGAAGCAATAAACAATTTGGTTTTTGTCAAATTCAAAAAATTAAATTACACAAGCAAACACGTAGTAAGAAATCAGAGAGTAAAAATAGGTGAAAGCTAAAAAATTAACCAATTTGTTAGTGTCATTCCTTATGCATATAGTGGTTATAACATTCCCTGAAAATTTTCAATTAGAAGCATTCACACGCCCAAATATAAGTTTATTAAGCAGTTGGGGAAGTCAAATTATAATAGCATGTCTTTACATTCCTTAGGCTCCTTTATTTATGATCACAAGCTTCTTTGCTTATAAAAAGTCCATTTATGTGTATGATAGTAGAAAAAGTTGGCGATCTCGAATAAAAAAAAAGTTGATAACAATGTTGTCTGTAGAGTCACGATATTGGAATCATGATGTTGGAATTATGGTGCTAGAGATGTGCGTTAGTGTCCTTGGAAGTTGGAGGTTATAATAAACATACATGCACTTTAACGAGAAAGGCTTGTGATACTTAGATTCATTTTGTTTAGATTTAATATCTCTGGTGACGGCTTAGAAAACACTCTTTTTATGTTGTAGGTATTTGATAAATAATCAGCTGAAAATGCAGCTAATAAAGAAGCAGAGTTTTTATTAGTTGAGTTTTCAATTGGTTGTTTTTTCAAACAGCTGTGTAGAAGAATCACTAGATGAAGAAAATTCCAATACATTCCATGTAAAAAACTTGTCAATATACATGTATGAGTACAAATATATAGGAGGAAGAGGAAAGAATGTTCCATTTAAGATGTGGGACTAGACTTCCTAGCTAAGAGACTAAATGGGTCATCACTAATGGATCTTTACATATTTTCTTCAACACCCCTCACAAGCTGGAGTGTACAAATCGTAGGTACCAAGCTTGGACAAGAACTGATAGTACGGAGGTTGTGGTAAGACCTTGGTGAGGATGTCAGTAACTTGTTCAGCAGCGGGAACATGCAATAACTTTATCTTCTTCAATTGAACCTTCCCACAAATGAAATGACAATCAACTTCAATGTGTTTCGTCCATTCATGAAAAACAGGTTTTTTGGCAATGTGTATGGCAGCTTGACTGTCGCAAAATAGAGTGACAGGTGAGGAAAGCTTGAATCCTAAATCATCAAGGAGACAAGCCATGTAAGCTCAGACACAACCACTTTCATTGAACGATACTTGGCCTCAACAGATGAGCGAGCAACAACAGTCTGTTTTTTACTGCACCATTTAATGAGATATCCTCCAAAATAAGTGCAGTATCCACTTGTGAAACGACGATCATCCAAAGAACCAGCATAATCAGTGTCAGAATAAACACTCAGAGATAAGGGAGACAAAAAGGGCTTGTGTACAAGTCCTTGTCCAGGAGCAGTTTTCAAGTATCAAAGAATGTGCTCAACTGCCTAGAGATGAGAGATATGCGGCGCATGCATGAATCAACTGACAACTCCAACAATAAATGATATATCAAATCTAGTAACAGTGAGATAAATCCACTTTTCCACAAGACGAGGATAATACTTTGGGTTCGGAAGGAGCAGATCAGAGTCTGAGGCATGAGCGCAGAGCTTGTGATTTATATCTATGGGAGTGTCGGCAGGCTTGCATCCAGAGTAGCCCGCATCATGAAGTAAGTCAAGACAATACTTTCTTTGAGATAACACAAGCCTATTAGGTCTCCGAGCCACCTCGAGACCAAGAAAATATCGAAGGCTAGCCAGGTCCTTTGTTTGAAACATAGTCGCCAGATGTTGTTTGATCATATGTATTCCTGTAACATCATCTCCCGTAATCAAAATATCATCCACATACACTAAGAGAATCACAATGCATGTTGGACGATGACGAGTAAATAAAGAGAAGTCGGCTGAACTCCTATTGAACCCAACAACACTAATGGTCTGACTTAATTTTTCAAACCATGCCCGAGGAGACTGTTTGAGATCATAAAGTGATTTCTTCAGACAACAGACAAGAGACTCCCCCGTGGTCTCAAACCCGGGAGGTTGTTGCATATAGACGATCTCCTGCAAATCGCCATTAAGAAAGCATTTTTGATATCTAATTGGTGCAACGGCCAGTGTCGATGAACAACGAGGGAGATCAAAACCCGAACAGTATTAAGTTTAGCGACTAGAGAAAAGATCTCATCATAATCTAGACATTGTTGTTGAGTAAAACCGCGAACGACTAGGCGAGCTTTCAAACGTTGAACCGTCCCATCCGGACCATGTTTGATGGCTAACACACACTTACAACCCACACAAATCTGTACAGGAGAAAGAGGGATAAGATCCCAAGTGTGGTTTGCCCAAAGAGCAGACATTTCCTCGTATGTAGCCGTCTGCCACCCCGGATGTTGGAGAGCCTTCTGCACAGAATTAGGGGTGGTAATAGATGATAAAGAAAGAGCAATTTGTCAGAGTTCCGAAGAGAGGCGGTGCAAGGAGACATAATTCGCCATTAGGTAAGAAGTAGAAACAGTTGTCGGATCTGCAGGTTGCAAAATATCATTAGAGGAGGGCATCTCTCATAGGGTAGTAGACAAAGGAGGACGACAAGTATACACACGAATGAGAGGTGGTTTGGGTGGAATTGGTGGTGGAAGGAGAGGTGGGATTGATGGGATTGACGTGGGAAGGAGAGGTGGATGGTTTGGAGTAACAGGGACAACATGTCGCAAAAGGAGTGGCGGAAGCAGAGAATCTGTTGGTTGAGAGTGATAGGGCTGGTATTTGAGAAAGGTGACATCATCAGAAGTAACAACCTTGCGATCGTTAGGAGAGAAGCATACATAGCCCTTCTGAGTACGAAAATAACCAACAAATATATATTTTGTGGCACGGGGAGCAAGTTTGTCAGTGGACGGCCCAAGATTATGAACATAACACATGTAGCCAAACACGCAAGGGGTGAGTAAAAAAGGAGGTGTGGAGGGAAAAAGAAGGTTGGAGGGAACCACAAAGTTGAGAATAGAGGAAAACATGCGGTTAATGAGAGAACAGACAGTAGAGACAACAAAATTCCAATATTGTTTGAGAACATTCATTTGAAACATAAGAGAGCGAGTAACCTCAAGTAGGTGACGATTCTTGCGTTCAGTAACACCATTTTGTTGGAGGTATAGCCACACGAGGTTCGATGGATGATCCCAAACTCAGCACACAGGTTAGTAAACGCATGACTAGTGTATTCACGAACATTGTCAGTGCAGAGAGTTTTCATTGTAGTGGAGAACTGGTTGTGAGTTTCAATGATAAAGACACGAAATACACCAGACAGTTCAGAACGATAATGAAGGAGATACAGTCATGTCACTCGAGAGTAATCATCTACAAATATAATAAAATAACGATAACAAAAAACACTGGCGATTTTGTATGGTCCCGAGATATCAGAGTGAACAAGAGCAAATGGAGCATGACTCCGAATAGGATGGGGTGAGAACGTAGAACGATGATGTTTGTCATAGATACAGGATTCACACGTGAAATCTTGGAGGGAAACATCGGGAAGAGCTTTGCGGAGTATGTTTAGAGGAGTGTGTCCAAGACGCTGATGCCATTCAACAAAGCAAATAAAGGACAAAACCGTCAGAGCAGAGAGGTCAAGGACGTAGAGACCATTCGACAGATTCCCTTTTCCAATGATAGAATGCGTCTTGCGATCCTGCAAAACACAAGAGGTGGAAGAGAATGTTACGTATAAATCAAGATCTTAAGTGAAACGACTAATAAAGAGATTTAAAAGGAGTGCCTGGAACATGAAGAGCGGAGCAAAGAATGATGCAAAGAGTAATATTAATGTCGGCGGAGCCAGAGATAGGAATGGTGTCCCTGCTCGCAACAGTAATGAACTTGGGATGTAACGAATCCAAGTAGCTTGATGATAGTCGTGAGTTGATGTGGTGGGAGGCCCCTGAATCCAGGATCCAGGACTAACTATAGGCAAGAGAGGAGAAATCACCATCAGAAATTGACACAACAGAGCCCAGAGAATGAGTGAGCATCCCTTGAAGTTGCTGGATTTGGATCCGCAAGTCATTAATGTCATTATGAATGCTAGGTGAGGTAGAATGTGCCCCCATGGGCAAAGGGGCAGTGAGGTAAACAGAATTCTGCGGCAAGGGCACAACAACCAAGCGGCGGACAACGACAACGACAAAAGAAAAGAGGCACGACGGCGGCTAAGAACTGGCGGCAAGAAGGTGCAAACAATAAGCGGCTAAACTGTGCGGCAGCAACGAGAAGACCATGGCTGCCTATGTTGTTAAACCAGCCCAAGGCTCTAGGCTCAGAGGTTTGTGCCTTTGTGTGCTTATTTTTGCGCATTTGGACATTAAAGGCTTGCCTGGATGTGATTTTTGTTGCAAACTTTTTTTTTTCAAAACAATGAAAATAATAATGCAAGGACTCAATAATTTTTATAGATTTGGTATTTTTGAAATATAATCGATCGTTGAGACTTAGATATGATGCAAGCGATCATATTGATTTTGTTTTTTAAGAGATAAATAATAATAATGAATGATTAATGAGTAAAATATATGAAGAATCTATTTAAGAAGATAAATTGATGTTTGATGTTGATTGTTTAAAATGAATGTGGTTGCGCCTTGCTTTTTTCGGGCGCGGGCCTGCGCCTTGAACCTAGGCTCCAAGTCCTTATTGCGCCTTGCCCTTTAATAACTAAGCTGGTGGCAAGGCACAAGAGACCGCAAAAAACCACAATAGCAAACACGTGCGGTTAGAAGAGGCGGTCTATTCTCCCTAGACTGGCGGCTAAGCAGTTGAACTGCGACAGGAGTGCAGCGACATGATGAAGCCGCGACAGCTAGAAGAAGAACCTGCGGGAAGACCCAACAAACAGAACAAAAGTAGGCTGCGACTAGAAGGCAGCTGGCTGAGCACGGGCAAACACAGGGGCCTGGAGAGTAGCGGACACGACAAAGCACTGGAGGAAGGCCAATCATCAGCCCACGCGACCAAAGAGGCAAAAGAAGCACCGGGGAAGTATCAACGATCAAACCACCCTGGCGGACCTGGAGCAATGTCGGTAGCCTGGCGAGATGAGAAGGGTGTCAAACCACAAAGAAGCACGATGCGATCAGAGAAGAGGCTGCTAGAAGAAATCGCAGCTCGCAGAAGACAAAGCTACCAGTGACTAAACAAGGTCGCGGCAGACAACAAAGGGTGGCTAGAAGAGATGCAGACCAGCGGCCTGAGAGGAGAAACAGACCAACGACCAGAGTCCGCAACAGGTAAACAAGGGTTGGGCTTGCAAAAGACAGAGCAAGCAGCGACTAAACTAGGTCGCGGCGGGTAGCAGAATGCAGCGAGAAGAGAATCAGAAAGGAGGCCGCCGAAGACGCTCGCAGCAGAGAACTCAGGCAGGCCGCAGATCTAGCGGCAGTGAAAATGCAGCTAAAGAATAGAGATGCGGATTAGAGAGGGGGGGGGGGGGAGGCGGTGCAACGGTTAAAAATTGCGGGTAGGAGTAAGAAGCGACAAGAAGAAACCGCGGCAAGGAACCGCGCGACAAGAGGGGGGGGGGCTGGCAAATCGCAGACCGTGCGAGAAGTAGAAGCCTCAAAACTGTCAGGACAGTGGGACCCAACAAAAAGGCTTATAAATAAGCAGGTTGAGACCCAGGGAAAAGAAAAGAAAACGAAGAACATCGGCTGAGAACCCTGCGGTTAAAAAATGAGCTAGTCGCCAAGGTCCAGAAGAGGAACCCGCAGGGGGGCGGTTAGAAAAAGTGTAGCCGCCTAAATAGACCGAAGACTCTAATACCATGTAGAAGAATAACTGGATGGAGAAAATTCTAATATATTCCATGTAAAAAACTTGTCAATACACATGTATGAGTACAAATATATAGGAGGAAGATGAGAGAATGTCTCCTTCAAGATGTGGGACTAAACTTCCTAGCTAAGAGACTAAATTGACCTTCACTAATGGGCCTTTACATATTTTCTTCAACAAGCTGAAATATGAAAATGATGTTTTTCAAATACCGCATGGAATATTAAACTTAAATGAACAGTTTTAGAGATGTTCATTAGGTTATAATAAACATACATGCACTTTAACGAGAAAGGCTTGTGATACTTAGATTCATTTTTGTAGAAACCAAAGGGCGAACCTTGTATATACTTCTTCGTGTGTAAAATACAAGAGAGAATACAAATATATAGGAGAAGAGAAGGAGAAAAAATCCTATACAGAAGATGTGGGACTAAAGGAGAAAGGAGAAATGGGCCTATAAATTGGCCTTTACATTATTTTTCCCTATATCATCTAACACTCCCCCGCAAGCTGGAGCGTATAAGTTGTATGCACCAAGCTTGGACAAGAACTGGTAATATAACTTGCGAGGCAATGCCTTGGTAAGGACATCAACAACTTGCCCAGAGGCAGGGACATGTTCAAGCTTTAACTTTTTTGCTTGACCCTTTTCTCGAACGAAGTAGCAATCAACCTCAATATGTTTATTCCTCTCATGGAACACAGGATTCTTTGCAATGTGTATTGCAGCTTGGCTGTCACAGAACAGTGTTGAAGGTGAGGACAATTTCACTCCCAAGTCCATTAGAAGACTTTCAAGCTAGGTTATTTCAGATATAATAACCGCCATTGCACGGTACTCGGCCTCAGCAGATGAGCGAGCAACCACCGTTTGCTTCTTATTTCACCATGTGATAAGATTTCCTCCAAAGTATATACAGAACCCAGTAGTTGAACGTCGATCATCCAACGAGCCCGCATAATCCGCATCTTAGTACGCAATAAGAGAAAGAGTGGCAGATGGCTTGTACACAAGTCCTTGCCCAGGGGAAGTCTTCAGGTACCTAAGGATGCGTTCCACTGCCTGGAGGTGAGAGACCCGTGGGGTATGCATAAAATGGCTGACCACACCAACCGCAAATGATATGTCAGGTATTGTAACTGTTAGGTATATTAGTTTTCCCACAAGATGGCCATAATATTCCGGGTCCGGAAGAAGAGAATCATTCTCAGATCGCTGAGCACTCAACATGTGGTTGACTTCCATCGGGGTTTCCGCATGTTTGCAACCCGAGAGGCCAGCATCTTGCAGAAGGTCAATACAGTACTTACGTTGGGATAAGACGAGGCCATCAGATCGTCGTGCTACTTCTAGTCCAAGAAAATAGCGAAGATTGCCCAGATCTTTGATTTGAAAGATAGAGTTTAAATGTTGTTTCACATGGTGTATCCCAGCCGAGTCATCACCAGTGATAAGAATATCGTCCATATAGACCAGAAGTATTATAGTCCCAATTGATTGGTGACGAGTGAAGAGAGAGGAATCTGCCGAGCTTTATTTGAAGCCAACCTCACGAACGGCCTTGCTGAACTTTTCAAACCACGCTCGTGGAGATTATTTGAGACCATAAATAGACTTGCGAAGTAGACATACCCGAAACTCCCCCGTGGTCTCAAACCCGGGCGGTTGATGCATGTACACTGTTTCAAGAAGATCGTCATTCAAGAAAGCATTCTTGACATCTAGCTGATGGAGGGGCCACTAGCGATGAACAACTAAGGAGAGAAGTACCCAAACCGAATTCAATTTTGCGACTGGGGAGAAAGTTTCCTCATAATCAAGGTCGTACTGTTGGTTAAATCCCCAGACCACAAGCCGAGCCTTTAAGCGATCAACTGTCCCATCCGCTGCATGTTTGATTGTGAAGATCCACTTGCAGCTAACACAATTGTGACCATAAGGAAGGGGCACAAGATCCCAAGTGTGATTACCCCACAGAGCCGTCATCTCTTCATCCATGGTGGCGCGCCACCGCGGATGCCGGAGAGCTTCCTCCACAGAGTTAGGTATAGAAATAGAGGAGAGAGAGCAAATGTAAGAAGAGGCGGAGAGAGCCGATGTAGAGAGACATAATTGGCCATGGGATGTGCCGTCGAGGAGGATGCCAGATCAACAAGTCGCGAGATCACACCGGTAGAGGGAAGGTGCTGCGGGACATCTGAACGTGGAGGACGACGAGTGTATACTTGAATAACATGGGGTTTGGAGGGGACTGGTGGTGTTGGGGGGTTCGGAATGATATGGGGTAGAGGAGGAAGTGGTGGTAGTGGAGATGTTACGGGTACGGAGGGCCGAGGTAGAGGAGGAAGAAGGGGATCAGAAGGAATGATGTGATGTTGTTGGTCTTCATGGAAGGAGACATTAACAAACACAATCATCTTACCAGTGGTAGGATCAAAGCAGACATATCCCTTCTGAGTGTGAGAGTAGCCAACAAACATCGCCTTGGTAGCTCGAGGGGCTAGCTTGTCAGTGGAGGGACCAAGGTGATGGATATAGCAAGTACAGCTAAACACACGAGATGTGAGAGAGAAGAGAGTTGTGGATGGATAAATGAGAGTGATGGGTGCCACAAAGTTGAGGACGGATGATGGCATGCGATTGATGAGATGACAAGCTGTAGAAGCGGTAAAGTTCTAATAAAGAGAAGGAACCTGCATTTGGATCATAAGAGATCTAGTCACATCAAGGAGGTGACGATTTTTCCGTTCCGCTATGCTATTCTGTTGAGGGGTATAGACACATGAAGTCTGATGTAGAATACCGAACTCAGTGCAGAGATTGGAGAAGGTTCTACCAGTGTACTCGCGAGCATTGTCTGTACGAATTGTTTTGACACAAGTAAAAAATTGAGTATGAGTTTCCGTTAGAAACGTACGAAATGTAGTTGGGAGTTCGGTTCGATCACGAAGTAAATACAACCAGGTAACTCGCGAGTAATCATCAATAAATGTAACAAAATATCGACAACCAAAAACACTAGGGACCTTATAAGGCCCCCAGATATCAGAATGTATGAAGGATAAAGGAGCATCGCTTCGAGTACATGAAGAAGGGAAAGATACACGGTGTTGTTTGCCGAAAATACAAGATTCACAAAAAAAACTCTTGAAGAGAAACAGTGGGAAGAACTTTCTTGAGAATCGGAAGGGGGGCATGTCCCAGACGACGATGCCAATCGGTTGTGGAGATAGTGATGAGAGTAGTGGGAGAAACGTCGAGGAGATAGAGCCCATTGGACAGTCGCCCTCTACCAAATATAGTCCGCATTTGTCGATCTTGGACAACAAATGAAGAGCGTGAGAAAGGCAGATTTAAACGGAGAGGAACCGAGGATAAGGAGAGGGAAGGAGTAAGGGGCAGATTGGCAGTGCTAGAAATCGGGATCGTGTCACCATTAGCCACAGTGTTTTCTTGGGGTAAGGAGTATCTAAATATTGAGACGGTCGCCGTGGAGAGAGATGATGTGTAGCACCAGAGTCCACAATCTAGTGAGAGTTGTGCGAGAGGCAAGATATATCTTCATTGGAGATCGAGGCGACAGAGCGACTAACCGCTCCTTGAAGCTGTTGGAGTTGAGCCCGTAATGCAACAATATCATCACTAGTTGTGGAGGGAGGTGAGGGTGCGACCGTTGCAGTAAGATGAGGAGGTAGACCATGTTTTGCGGTAGCAGGTGACCTCCAGATGGCCATCCCTGCCGCAGTAAGAGCACTTAAAGAGAGTTCGACCACCGCGACCGCATCCCCGAGACTGGCGACCACCACGAGCCGGTGGACCACGAGTAGATGGAGCAAGAGTGGCAACGGGCTGCTGAAGAAGAGCGGGAGACGAAGTCGGAACATCCAGAGGTGGAGTAACCTTTAGGAGCATTGAGCACACATCCGAGAGGGATGGAGTAACAACGAATGATAAAATATGAGCGCGGACACTATGAAGATGTGAGGGGACACACGCCATCATCATAGCAATCCCCACTGCCTCCTTCTGCTGTTGTTGAGTTACCAAGTCCGTAGTGGGAGACTGATGTTGGATCCAAGCCTCAACAAGAGTTTTAGCCTGCGCAGCAAAGGAGGTAAGGTCTCCAGTAACTCTAGCGTCAATGGACTGAAGATTAGTAAGAATGTCAAACAAGTGCTGAAGACTGTCCTTCCCAGAGTAAAGAGAATGAAGATCAGTCCACATAGCATGAGCGGTCTCATGACACACAGCCATACGATAGGGCTCGGTGTCCAAAGAATTGAGAAGCCAAGATTGAACCCGTCCGTCGTCACGGATCCACTCATCAGTGGGTGCAGTGGGTGGAGTCTTGGTAAGATGATGAAGGAGACCTTTAGTTTGTAGTACACGCCGAACGAAGTGTAACCATTCCACAAAGTTTTGTTTTCCACGAAGAGAAATAGTGGTAATGCACAGCTCATCTCGAAGCTCAGAAGGAGCAGCACGAGGATAGCCAGAGGGAGGAGTAGAATCAGCAGCAGTGGTGGAATCGGAAGCCATATACCTGGGCGGCTAGGCACACAATAACCGGGCGGTTAGAAGCACGCGGCTAGCCGATCAGCACCAACGGCTTAGAAGGGCAGAGAGTGGTGAGACGAAGCCGGAGAGAAGAAGCCGGGGAGAGGGGAAGTCGCAGCGAGTAGAAGAAACCGCTGCGGATAGAGGAAACCGCGGAGAGAAGAGATAGCCGCCGCGAGTAGAAGAAATCGCCGCGAGTAGAAGAGGTCGCCGCGAGTAGAAGAAGTCGCCGCGAGTAGAAGAAGCCGCCGCGGGTAGAGAAATCTGCGAAGAGAAGAGGTGTCCTCCGCGGGTAAAAGAAGTCGCCGGGGGTAGAAGAAGCTGCGAGGAGAAGCAGGTAGCGATAAGAGGAGGTCACTGGAGAAACCGAGAAGAAGCAGGCAGCGAGAAGAGGCGGGAGAAAGCTAGTCGCCACGGAGAGAATAAGAAGACAAACCGAGACGGTCAGACCGGCCAGCAAACCGGAAGAGCAAACCGGAAGAGCAGACCGCCCGGTTACAACAGGTGGAAAGCAGCAGCAGACCGTGCAGTTAAACAATAGACCGCAACAAAGGTGGAGGCTGAGCGGTTTAGGAGCAGACCACAGTGGTAAGAGAACACAGAGACGGTTAGAAGAAAAACTAACCGAACGGAGGTGGGGTCCACGAGTCAGAGGCAGGAAGGCTATAAAAGGGGGGCGGAGAAGGGGAGAGATGTGGATCCACGGGAGATAAGAAAGTGGCAGGTAGATAGGAGGGAAGCCGCCGCAACAACAAGCGGTAAGGCGGAAGACCAAGCCGCCCGGTCAAAAAGAGAAACCGAGCGGTTAGGGAAGCTGAGCGGTTAGAGACAGGCCGGACCGGTTCCCTCTGATACCACGTAAAAAACAAAGGGCGAATCTTGTATATATTTCTTCGTGTGTAAAATACAAGAGAGAATACAAATATATAGGAGAAGAGAAGGAGAAAGAATCCTATACAGGAGATGTGAGACTAAAGGAGAAAGAAGAAATGAGCCTATAAATGGGCCTTTACATTATTTTTCCCTATATCATCTAACAATTTTGTTTAAGTTTAATATCTCCGGTGACGGCTTTGAAAAACACTATTTTTATGTTGTAGTTATTTGATAAATAATCCGCTGAAAATGCAGCTAATAATGAAGCGAAGTTTTTATCATTCGAGTTTTCAATTGGTTATTTTTCAAACAGCTGAAATAGTAAAGTGATGTTTTTCAAATACGACATGGAATATTAAATTTAAATAAACAGTTTTAGAAATCCCGCAAATAAAAAGCTTGCACGAAATATTTGTGCTAAAGGTGATCAGGGGGTGTAAGCATGTGAATTCTGATGATGAAACCGATGAATAGGTGCATGTGCATGCGGTTCTTGTCGGCTCATCTTGTCAAAGGAAATGATGGAGTCCATGCACACCAATTTGGAGATCTTTGTTGAAGTGTGATTGCCACCAATTGTCAAAATGGATATTTATCAAGCTGCTGAGCATTGTTGATGTACTTGTTGAAGAGAAATTCATGAATCATCACGGGTAGACTTTCCTTTTCACTGTATAAATAACTTAGGCATGCACTATTAATAGTGAACACATTTTCTCCACTGATAGCTTCAAGACAATTTTAGCACGACTTCTGAAATTGTAGAGATGATGTGTTATTTGATGTATATGCGAAAAGAGGAGGTTGAGAGAGAAAAATCTGAGGAATTTGGTTCAAGAATAAATTAGATACATTGAAAGTTAAATCAAAATTTTCTAAAATTTTAACTTAGAATTCATCTCTATTTACTGTATGACTTCACATGATGACAAAAGGCGACTGACTGTAAAGATGTAAAGAAGGTTGAAAAAGCAACACAGCTTTCAACTTTCTACTTGTTGATTTCTTATGGATTCTTGCATACCATTGTCTTATCAGTATTTGAAATGTATCCAGTTCACACCTTTTGTAAACTTATATTGATATTTGATTTCTCCAATTCACATCTTCAGTAAACTTAAATACCCTTAATGCAAGTTGTTTGGGAATGTTTTCTTGCAAATGATTGATGCATGAGTAATATGAATATATGATATGCTACTTAAAGAAAAATCTAAAATACAGGGTGATTTAAAATGGATATGCTATGCATAATGCTAAAAGGAGGAGATGATGAATAACAATCGAAATTGGTATTTTGACTTGCATATATTTTCATCTTACAGTAGAACAATCACACAATTGGATAAAAAACCTTTTAAAAGATCTAATCAAATGGCTTCAAGATTAATTGTGAAGAATTACACACATGTGACGCTAACCAAATAGTTTGAGTTTTAGGTTTCACTTTTTCTTGAAGACAATCATCATTATTAAATCCTAAAAAATGTTGATGCCTTTCTTTTTGTATCTCTTACCTTGGAAAGAACAATACGTTGATTAAAGTTGACATAAGGTTTGACATGCCTGATATCTATTTTCTCAAATTTCTATGCATATTGATAAGCCACCACCGTGCCACTAGCCCACTACCATTCCTACAAATGAGCCCTTTAATTGCACTTTCCCCACTACTTGATTTAGATCCCTCCAAGATTGTGTAATTCAGCAAGCTACAAATCGTGCTGGTTACTATTCTTCAAAGAGAGAGACATCGCAGTTTGTCTAATGATGCACTAACTAGTTCCATGTTATGGGCTTTGGGCCTAGTTATTATTAGGAGCTTTGTTCCTAGTTATCTTTAATTGAAGTTAAGTTATCTTTTATCATTAATTTTCTAGTTATTATTTGTTATTAGTAGTTAGTAGTTTTTGGTTGTTATTAAGAGTCATGTAAGCTTATTTAAAAGCAAGTGATGTTGAAATGAGTTATCCATGAATTAGAATCTCTCTTCCTGTCTTGCTAAGAGATTGTGGTCTCTCTCTCTCTCTCTAAGCACACTGCGCTTAGGAAATCACAGTTTCGTCTCCGTAGTATTCCCTCATCTCCAACTCCGACCACCTCTCCGGTGATGCCATCAACATTCTATAGCGAGTTTCCAACAACTTGGTATCAGAGCCAACGTCTCTCCGCCCGCCTCCGCCGATGTTTTCACTTTATCCATTGACTGTCGTCCACGGATCCACCTGTTGTGTGATCCTGAATGAGACCTCGTGTTAGGGAGAGCTAGGGAGAAGTTCGCGAGAGGATTGAAGTTCCCCTTTCAAGAACTCGAAGGAGCTATAATGGCAATGACGTGGAAGAGGGGAAGATATCGAGCCTCTCGGACTGGTGTTGCCCGAAGGGGGAGGAGGCTCAAGATTTTTGTGAGATAGGGCAAACGACTTCAGTTGCGATATATGGAACCAATCGTTCGATGGTAGTTGGAGTTGATAGGCCTTCCTTGATCCTTTGGGTTCTCTTAAATGGGTGTAGTACTTCGGTCCCAATGTGTTGGATAAAATCGTGGAAACCGACTTCTGGCGGTAGGGACAACGTTTCAGCAAAACTCAATTATTGATGGCGAAGTAGAGTTATTGATGACCTTAGTTGTATGCAACCTCCATGCGGGGGACTGGATGAGCCATACCCGGGCAGCTGACTGGACCTGATCATGGTTTAGGAGGGAGGTGTTGTGCCGTTTTATAACAAATGGTGAGAGCCCTTCCTATATATGAGCCCGAAGGGTGTAGTCTACATGGTGGTGTTGTAAGAGGTGTTGTAGCAATTCTCAACCCACGAAAGCCAACAAGCCTAGTCCTTGGGCCAATCTCCTGTGATATAGTGCAGGGGCATCTCCATTGTGCGGTTGACTATCTCGGTTTGCTCATCTGACTGCGAGTGATAGATTGTAGAGGACAACTTGCTATCGCTACAAGTGAATAGTTCTTTCCAGAACCGGCGGGTGAAAACCTTGTTGAGATTGGAGATAATGCTCTCTGGGAGTTCATGTAACGACCCTCATTTATTGAAAGCCACGACAATTAAACTTTTCATTTCATTTTATGTATAATCGGTGGCACATGATCATGATCAGAAAAGTGTTGGACATATAATACGCAAAAGTGGGCTTCCAAAAAGGAAATGCATCAACTACCACACACTATCCAACATCTAGTATATATATACATCACATATGGATGCGACTAATCTACATAAAATAAAACTTGAAACTCTCGTGTGGATAGTCTGGATCCTTGCAACTAATTAAATGAGAGGAAAGTAAATTACATTCATCCTCAAAGGGAAAAGTTATATATAGAATAACACGTCAATAATAAATAACACTCCGATACTCCCCCTCAAGCTGGCGCGAAAACGTCAAGCAAGCCCAGCTTGCCATATGTAGAGAGAAGTCTGGAAGGCCCAGCCGCCTTGGTGAAGGCATCGACAATCTGCTCTGCGGAGGGAACATAGGACGCTTCAAGTGTCCCCGAACGGATGTGCTCCCTGAGAAAGTGAATATCAACCTCAATATGCTTAGTCCGCTCGTGCAGAACTGAGTCGGAGGCAAGCATGAGAGTGGACTGGTTGTCGCACACAAGAGTCGAAGAACCAGAGGGAGGAGAGCCAAGCTCGGTTAAGAGGGTACGCAGCCAAAGGAGCTCAGTAACGCCGTGGGCCATAGCCCGGTACTCAGGCTCAACAGACGAGCGGGAGACAACATTTTCTTGCTCTTCCAGGAAATAAGGTTGCCACCATAGAAAGTGCACATCCCCGAGGTAGAACGTCGATCAGTAAGGGAACCAACATAGTCAGAATTCGTGTAACAAGTGAGATCAAGGGCCGGAGATGAACGGTAGAAGAGCCCTAAGCCAGGAGAACCCTTCAAGTAGTGGAGGATCCGAAATGCTGCATCTATGTGAGAAGTCTGAGGAGCATGCATGAACTGGCTGACCACACTCACATCAAAGCTAATGTCAGGGCGAGTGCTGGTCAAGTAGATAAGCCTGCCAACAAGATGCTGATATCTGCCCGGTTCAGAGAGAGGATCGCCAGACTCAACATGAAGGCGGTGGTTCGGATCCATGGGTGTAGACACATGAGAGCACCCAAGAAGGCCAGTATCACTTAAGAGGTCAAGTGTATACTTGCGCTAAGACAAAGAGATCCTCTGCTGAGATCTGACAACCTTAATCCCGAGAAAGTACTTCAGATGCCCCAAATCTTTCACTTCAAATGCCTTCTGAAGAACCCCCTTGATCTGAAGTATCCCCGAGCTATCATCACCGGTAAGAATGATATCATCCACATAGACAAGAATAATGACCCTACGTCCATCCACAGCAGTCCGGACAAAGCATGTGTAGTCGGCATGACATCTGGTGAACCTACTCTGAAGCACAACAGTACCAAACCGCTCAAACCACGCATGAGGAGGTTGTTTCAGCCCATACAAGGACTTATGTAAAAGGCAAACACGGCCCAAATACTCCCCCTCAAGCTTGTAACCGGGGGGCGGATCCATATAAACTTCCCCAACAAGGTCGTCATTGAGAAAGACATTCTTCACGTCCATCTGATGAAGAGGCCACCCATGGAAGGCAACGAGAGAGACAAGCAGACGGACAATAGATAGCTTGGCCACCGGGGCAAAGGTCAAGCCGTAATCCCTAGGAGTCTGAGTGAAGCCCTTCGCGACAAGACGGGCCTTGTAGCGGTCAAGAGAACCATCAGCATTATACTTGACAGTGTAAACCCAACGACAGCCAATAGCTTTTCGACCTATAGGAAGAGGGACCAAATGCCAGGTGTCCGCCTTCTGTAGTGCGGACATCTCATCCTCCATGGCCGCCACCCACTCAGGGTGCTGGAATGCCTCAGTCATCGAACTCGGAACTCTGATCTGGTCGGTAGCAGTCAGAAAAGCTCGGTAACCCTGGGAAAGATGCTGGTATGACACATAGCTTGCCACAGGATGGTCAGTAACACAAAAACGCTTACCCTTGCGAAGTGCAATGGGTAAGTCAGAGGAGGGAAGAATATCACCTGCCAGAGGATGTGGCACAAGGTACTATGAGCTGGGCGTAACCGGTGGATCCCGAAGAATGGGGTGGACATGTGAGGGCCCACGTGGGCCATGAGTGTAGGTCTGCAACGGAACAGAGTCGTGCAGCGGAGCAAGGGAAACCGGAGCCGGCTGTGGCGGATTAGAAGGAGCAACAGGGACAGATTAGGTACCATAGAAGGGGACATCCTCAAAGAACGTAACATCCAAGGAGTGAAAAGTTTCTGCAAGAAGAGGAGTCAAAACACCTATAGCCCTTGGAAGAAGAGGAATACCCCAAAAATAAGCACCGGATAGCTTTGTCATCAAGCTTTGTCCAAGTCGGACGACGGTCCTGGACAAAACACACACACCCAAACACCCAGAGAGGGACAGGAAACAGAGTGCGGTGGGGAGATAAAAGACTAAGGGGTATCCGACCCGCTAAAGACTGACAAGGCAGACTGTTGACCAAGAAGGTCCCCGTAAGAAGGGCGACACTCCAAAACGACTTGGGGACATGAGACCCACGAAGAAAAGACCGGGTCACATTCAAGAGATGACGATTCTTGCGTTCCGCCACGCCGTTCTGTTCTGGTGTATAGGGACAGGAGAACTGATGAAGGGTTCCTTGGGTAGCAAGGAAAGCAGTGAAAGAGGAAAAAGTATACTCTCCCCCGTTATCGGAGCGAAGGACCCAAATACGAGAGGAAAAACTGAGTCGTAACCATATTAGTAAACTTGGTATATAAATCAAAGACATCAGATTTGGCACACATAAGATAGACCCAACAACAACGAGTAAAATCATCTATAAAAGTAACAAAATACCAAAAACCATCATAAGAAACAACTGGGGCAGGTCCCCAAACATCTGAATGAATAATATCAAATGGTGCAAAACTACGAGAAACAGAAACAGGATAGGTAGTGTGTGTATGTTTACTAAGCTGACACACATCACACTGAAAAGAGTTCTCAAACGAGACACTCGGAAAAAGCGACAACACGATCTGAGGACTCGCATGCCCTAGTCTAGCATGCCAAAGAGCAGGTGAAGTAGTAGCATCAACGATGGATGGGGGTGAGAGACAGGGCGAAGGAGGTGGAAGATTCAGCTGGTATAGCCCGTCGTGCTCACGGTCGTAGCCAAAAGTCCTCCTCGTGGTCAAGTACTGAAAAACACAGTCAGAAGGAAAAAAATGTCACCGAGCAGTGCAACGAACGAGTCAATTGACTAACAGAAAGAAGATTTAAAACAAGTTTGGGAACATGAAGAACTGAACCCAAGAAGGAGGGAGTGAGAGGAACTGTGCCCCGGTGAAGGTTGGGGTTCACAGAGCCATCGACAAGGCGAACCTGCCGATGGACGCTCGGAGACTCAAGAGAAGAGAACAAGCGTGTCTCTCCAGTCATGTGATCAGTGGCCCCAGAGTCAATCACCCAGGGAGAAGAGAATCCCTCTTGAGTGACATGAAAGGCCATCGGGGTACCTGACGTAGACGCTGAAGTCAACGAGAACGACGAGGAGGCAGGTAGCGGCTGAGCAAGAAGAGGCTGGTGCGGAGTCTGAAACGGAGAGTGCAACTGAAGCTGAGACTGGAACTGCTGTACTTGAGCCATAAGCTGACTCCAGTCGGCGGAAGGAGCCCCAGAAGAGGCACTGGAATCAGGTTGGCCCCCAATGTCAGAAGAAGTAGCGGCTGCAGCACTCGTGGCGGGGGACTGCTAGCGTAGGTAAGGAAAGAGCAGCCAACATCGGGCCTTCTCATGACCAGTCCGAAGGCAATGCTGACACTGAACAGAGGCAAATGGGCTGCCGCGTCCACCCCCGCGACCCTTAGAGGTAGAAGTACGCCCCCCGCGTTGCAGAAGAAGGATGACCTGAAGCCAGAGCCATTTGGTCTGGAATAGGAACATAAGCTGGAACGGGCAAAATAACAGTCAGGCGGGCACGACGCTCATGCTCCTCTACCATGGAATAAGTATCCAAGATATCAGGAAGAGGGTTCATGCTGACAATCTGAACCCTAATTTGCTCAAACTCGGGCCTCAAGCCCATTAGGAACTAATAGGTCTCCCGCTTCTCTTGCCGCCGCTTGGCAACAAGAAGATCCTCTGGATGTGGAAAAGTACTGAGCGGCTCAAGGTCAGAAAGCTCCTGGAATCTCCCTGAGAGAAAAGTAAAGTACTCGTGCACAGAACGGTCCCCCTGACGAGCAGTAGAAATCTCCTAGAAGACAGAATAAATCCGCGTATCAACGCGTGTGTGACCGTAGGTACGCGTCAAGGAAACCCAAAGAGACGACACTGAATCGAATCGCATTAACTGCTCGTAAATGCGGGGCTCTATGGAACACTGAAGCCGCCCGAGAATCTTGAAATTTTCCGTGCGCCATTAACGGATAGCCTTTTCGTCGGAAGGCTTGGGAACACTATTAGGTTCAAGCCAATCAAGCTTGTCATGTCCGACAAGATGGACTCGCACGGAGTTGGACCAAGCGAGCCATTAACGGACCAAGCGAACACTATTAGGTGCCAATCAAGAAGTTTTTTTTTTTTCATTGAGAAGGGCGATAGTAATGCGCCGAGCAAATCCATCATTCGAACCAAAGAGGGAGGAATCCATGGGATGGGAAGAAGAGAAACCCTTAAACAGAAGAGGGAAAACCCATCCCAAAAATTGAAGGAAGACCGTAGATCACAGATCTAGGTCATGAGAGGAATAGAAGTGAGGGAAGGGGCGGTAAACATCAACCAAATCGGCGGTGGAAGAAACAATCGAAGGGAAAAAAAGGAGGAAGCCGGCTGTAGCAGAGGAGAACAACGAGAAGATGTCGGCGGAAGAAGCCGAGAATCCTAACTGAATCGCGGGAGAAGGCGGAGGTCGGGATCAGGCGGACGGCGGCAGGCAGCAGGAGGACGGTGGCAGCAGCAGGTGGACGAAGACCTCACATCGCGCGGAGAACGGCGTCGTGATGCGGGAAGAAATCACAGGGAAGATGTCTAGCGGAGCGGGGTCGGGGTTAGGGCGAATCGGGGTCGGGATCGTTTAACCTTCCTCTGATACCAAATTAAATGAGAGGAAAGTAAATTACATTCTTCCTCAAAGGGGAAAGGTATATATAGAATAACACGTCAATAATAAATAACACGCCAATACAACTCTCCCGGTGCGTATCCAGTATTCTTTGAGCAGCTACAATCACCTCCACCCAAAGATGATATTTCTTCTCTATTTGCTGTTTTTTCTTCTCATCGACGTCAGGAGACACATTGTCTTTCACCTATATTTATTTAGTTATCTAAATAATTAGTCAATGACTAAGCAAATTCTTACCTTCCCTACAAAAGTGTTAGCAACAGTTTATAAATAAGGAAAGTATATCGTTCTCTTTTATTTTTAAATGATAGTTTTCTTGTATCATCATTCATTTAGTGCATTTCATCATTCATTATCCTTTTTGCTTTCTTTATTTCGGGCAATGTTAAGAATAAATTACATTCATTCATTCATTATGTGTCTGGATCTATTAACATTTATAATGGGAGGACATTCACACCCACCTGCACGAGTTGGGGTTTAACTCTTAACAAAGCATTGCATCAATGCTTCATTTATATCATTTTCCTTTTTTCCTCATTTATTCATTTTTAGGGTTAAGACCTACATTTATCATGAATTGCATAAACACATAAGCATTTAACTACAAACATTCATAATGGAAATCAATACAAGTAAAAGTAAGAACTCATCCGAATCTTTCCTTTCCTTTTGTCCTTTCGGGGATCGTTATCCTTTCCTCAACGTGATGTCATTTTCTACATAAATTATTGCATATTAGAAATAAAGGCTTAAACATCATAGGTTTAGTTTTGCAACTTTCTTTCCATTTATGTGTGGACTACATTTGTGTTGGTTTTAAATCCCTAGTGTCCTTAAGAGGGTGGATGTATAACGTCTACATCCCAATGCACACACGTCTACACATTTAAGGTATTATTTCTCGTGTTACAAGTGTTGCCCTCACATTTTCTTATTTTGATACACCAATGCCCTAAAATCATCCCTTTTCTATGTCATCCTAAGGTCACACTAATAGGTATTGACGCTCTTTTTCCTAAACGACTATTTTAATGATTAATCATAAGCGTGCTAACATTTATGATGCAAAGAAACATGCCCAAGATTCCAATTTATTACGCAGGTCGTACCCATTTTCTTTCTAATTGTTAGATTTTATGAAGCCTGACGGTCTAGCGGTTTGGTCCCGGCGGTCTAGCAGTTTGGCGATCTGGCGGCCTAGCATTTAGCAGTCCGGTGTTTGGCGGACTGGCGTTTGTTCTTGGTGACCTAACTATCTTCTAGCGGACTGGCGTTTGGTCTTGACGACCTGACTATCTTCTAGCGGACTGGTGTTTAGCGGACCGCCTCTGGCGGACTTGTTAGTAAGTCTTGTCGTCCTGAAGATCTTTGAGGACGCCTTGGTAGTTCGAAGCGGGCTGGTCAGTAAGTCTTGCCGGCCTGGACATCTTTGAGGCTTGTTCTATTCGCTCTTGCGGGTTTGGTGGACTTGAGATTCAAGTTGTTGCAGATAGGGGCGGCGGTCTGAGGAGCAGTTGAAGCTGCGGATAGAGGAGTTGAAGTTGCGGATAGAGGTTGCTATCTGCTTATGTTGCAGCCTGATGATCAAGGTAGCTGGGTTCTTGAAGATTGGCGGATAGAGGGAGCTATCCGCTTGTGTTCTTCTCTGATCATCAACAACAGACTGAAGAGTAGAGACCGATAGTTTCTTGGTGTCGGCGGTCTGTTTGTCTAACTGCTCAGTATTGCGGTCTGAAAAGTTGTATCCGCCTATCTTCCCGTTGTATTTTAGTCTCACATTATCTGTTGTATTTTAGTCTCACATTATCTGTTGTATTTTTCTTCTTTCTCTTCTCCCTATAAATAGGGGGTCATATCCGTGTAACTTAACTTTGTGGTGGAATGAAAAGCATGTTATTTAGATTTTCTCACATGGTATCAGAGCTCACCCTATCCTTGCAGACTCCGGTTTTTTAACCGCCTGCCTTGCCTCTCCGCGCTCCTTGCGAACTCCGGTTTTCTAACCGCCCACCTTGCTCTTCTGTGATCCGCGCAGACTACAGTTTTTCTAACCTCCTGCTTCGCTCTTGCGGTTTCTGCGGTTTCTACGGACTCAGGTTTTTAATCGCCCGCTGAGTTCTCCTATCCGCGCAGATTCCTTTTTTAACTGCCTTCTTTATGGCGGATGCCGAGTATTCTTCCATTTTGTCTGCGCCTTCTTCTCAAACCACACCTACTATTTCTCTTCCGTCTGGTAATCTTGGAACAGCTTCCAAGCTGATTGACCTGAATCATGGTTTTTCTTTCTAGTGACAATTCTATGTCTCACGACCATATCTAGACTGGAGTGTCTCATTTGTGTTCTTGCTGAGATTTCAACGCAAACGCCATCATCTCACTGATGATCCTCCAGCTCAAGGGTCTGTTGCCTTTGATGATTGGGATGTCAATGATGTTTTAGTCAGGACATGATTTGTTAATAGTCTTTCTGATTAGTGCCTACCTATCATTCGACATGATGAGATGGTTAAAACTGCTTGGACTCATCTTGCTATTTTGTATTTTAAAGAGGCTCAGACCTTGCGCATATACACGTTGTATTCTGATCTGTTTGTCCGCCCTACTTTGACTCCTGCTGCTGCTTATCAGGAGGTGCAAGCTCTTGGCGCTGAGATTCTACAGCATGTCCGTTCTCCGCTGATCTGGCTGAGCAGCAAAAAAACTTCCAGGAACTGCTGGTTGTGTGTTATCTTCTTCGCCTTTCAGAATCTTATGACATGATAAGACAACAAATTCTTGGCGAAGCTGATTCTCCCACCCTTGATGTTACTGTTGTCTGTATTGCGGTTGTTACCACTCTTCTTCAGCGCCCTCTGCTTACTTTCCCACCCCCTCCTGATACCTTTGCTCATCCGGTTCGTTTGGTAATTCTAGTGGCCGTGGAGGTCATTCTGGTGGGCGTGCTGTGTCTCGTCATGTCTGCTCTCATTGTGGCAAGACAGGACATCTTGTTGATTGTTGTTGGGCTAAATTTCCTCATCTCCACCCGTCTGAGGGTGACTCTACGAGGAAGTCCACGTCCCTTGCCTCTTCTTCTGGCAGTGCTAATGTTGTGACTCAGGGTTAGTGGCTAATTGATTCGGGAGCTACTAATCACGTGACAGGTGATTCTCGTTTGTTCTCTTACTTGGACAAACATAACCAGTCTCCTCCAGTTTTTGTTGCGGATGGTAATCCATCTCTAGTATGCGGGATTTGTACTGTCTGTGTCACTCCGACTTTGCGGCTTGAGGACACGCTTTACGACCAGTTTTTTCCATGCAATTTACTCTCTGTTCCCGCTCTCTGCAAACAGCTAAGCTGCATGGTTACCTTTATATCTACTACTTGTTCTTTTCAGGATTCTCACTTCAAGGAGAAGATTGCTATTGGGACTGAAAGCAATGAGCTCTTTTTTCTCGACAATGTCACTGCTTTCTCCACTTCTCTTCTGCAATGACATCTTCGCCTTGGGCTTCCTCCTACTCGTCTCATCTACCAACTCCTACCGGATTTACCTTAGGAGGACTCCTCTTTGAACTATGAAGCCTATCAACTTGGCAAGCACCATCGTTCTTCCTATCCAGCGAGACAAAGCCGTATTTCTTCTCGTCCGTTTGAACTTGTTCATTCGGATATTTGGAGTCCTGCTCCTGTTAGGTCTGTTGGTAGGGTAGTTTATATTTTGTTACATGTGTTGATGATTTCTCCCGATGTACTTGGTTATATCTCTTGAAAGAATGCTCTGAACTTTATTCTGTGTTCACTTCTTTTTATAATGAGATACGAACTCAATTTGATATTTCTCTTAAAGTTCTTCGAACTGATAATGCTCTAGAATATCTTAGTCAGCAATTTTCCGATTTTTGCATGCATCGGGACATAGTTCATCAAACTAGTTGTACCTACACCTCTCAGTAAAATGGGATTGTTGAGTGCAAAAATCGTCATCTCCTTGATGTTACTCGCACCCTTCTTCAATAAATGCACATTCCTCGATTATATTGGGGGCATGTTGTGCTTCTTTCTTGCTATCCCATCAACTGTATTCCTTTGTCTGTTCTTCAGGGACGAATATCTTACATCCAGGAGCTCAACCTTCTATTTTACCTCTCCGTATTTTTTCCCGCACAACGTTTGTGCACATTCCTTCTCCTAGTCGTGACAAACTTTCTATTTGCTCAGTAAAGTGCATCCTTCTGGTCTATTGTCCGACCTAAAAGGGGTATCAGTGCTTTGATCTCCTTCTCAGGAAACGGTATGTTTTTTCTAATGTTACGTTCTTTGAAGATCTGCCTTATTTTTCTCGAGCTTCTACTCTCTCACCACCTGATGTTTGTCCTTCTCTACCTATTGTTTCCGCACCTTCACCTACACCTATTCCACCTTCTCTATCACTGTCTCCTCTCCCCGTACCACTTCCTTTATCTTCGCCTCTGTCTTCTGATTCTTCCCTACCTTTGGAGCCATTGCTGACAGTTCCTGGGTCAGTAATCTTTCCAACGGATGGATCTATTACAGAAGACAAGTCGGATCTTGACCTTCTAATTGCTCTACAAAAGGGGGTTAGAGCGTGCACTAAACATTCAATTCATGATGTTATCTCATATTCTCGCCTTTCCCCAGTTGGACGGAGCTTTGCTCTTGCTTTCTCTGCCAATGCTGTCCCTGTTAACTATTTGGAGGCTCTTGTTATTATACATTGGAAAGCGATGATGAATGAAGAAATGAAGATCCTAAATGAAAGGGGTACTTGGACTATTGTCCCTACTCCTCTTGGTGTGGATGTGGTTGGTTACCGGTGGGTCTTTGTCATCAAATTTCATTTGGATGGCTCTATTGACCGTTATAAGGCTAGGCTTGTTGCCAAAGGCTTTACTCAAACGTATGATGTGGATTTCTTTGATACCTTCTTCCCAGTTGCTCGCATCAGCACTATCCGTGTTCTTTTTTCAGTGGTAGTTAATAAAGGTTGGGAGATGTATCAGTTAGATACGAAAAATGTCTTTCTATATGGTGATTTGCAAGAAGTGGTTTACATGGAGCAACCTCCTGTGTATGTTGCTCAGGGGGAGTCCCAGGTGTGCAAGTTATGGAAGTCAATTTATGGCTTAAAACAAAGCCCACAGGCTTGGTTCGACAAGTTCAGCAAAGTTGTCTCTCTTCTTTGTTTTATTCGGAGTTCTGCTGATCACTCTCTTTTTATACGCAAGACTACTAAAGGGCTTGTAGTTCTTGTTGTCTATGTGTATGATATTCTCTTTACTGGTGATGATAATGGGGAAATTGATTTAGCGAAGAGACACCTTCGACAACATTTTTCTACAAAGGATATGAGCTCTCCTAAGCTATGTTGCACCGACACTGACACGTGACACGCAACACGACATGACACGTGACTCGTCAATTCTCAAAAAATACCATATTCCGACAAGCTGAGACACGTATATTAAATATTTATTTTTTATAATTATGAAAATTCTAAAACATTTTACAAATAATAAGAAAATGAATAATTAACAAATATTCATATAAACTAAGTCATGTTTAAATAGTACGTATTAAATATTCAAATGCAAAATTTAATAAAAGGTCAAAAAATGATAGAACATTAACACATTATTGTTATATATCATTAGTAAAAATAATGGATTTTTAAGCAAACATTTTTCCTCACTTTCAATCTTCCCTTTTTTAGAGAAAATATCCACCCCACTAGTAGATCTACCTTCGCTACTTGAAATGCTCGAAGGGGGCAAAGACACCTTTTGAGGAGCAAGACTCACTATTCTAGCATTCACCTCTTCTTCTAGTTTTTCCACCTCAAATACATCACTCCATGAGTAATTAGCTTAGGGACACGTGTGTCCGATATAGCGGGACACGTGAATCCTGCGTGAGCCGGCATGTCGGACTTCCGACACGAGTGTCGGACTTCCGACACGAGTGTCGGACTTCCGACACGAGTGTCAGAGAGTGTCGGAGAGTTGGACGAGTGTCAGAGAGTCTGACACTGACACGTTGGACATTTTGAAGTGTCGGTGCTTCATAGCTCCTAAGTACTTTCTGGAAATAGAAATCTTGCGAAAACACAATTTTGTGGGGCTCTCACAACGGAAATATGCATTAGATCTTTTGAAAGAAACTAGTCTTCTTGGGGCATGGCCTGTTCGTTATCCTCTGGCCGTTGGTGATGACAAGAGTTGGACGGAGGATTCACCTCTTCTTTCAGATATTACTATTTACAAACGACTTGTTGGAAAACTCATCTATGACTGTTACTAGACCTGATATTTGTTATGCAGTAGGGAATGTCAGTTAGTTTATGCAAGCTTCTAGAGAATGTCATCTCCATTCCACCTTAAAATTTCTGGAGTATATGAAAGGGTCTCCAGGGAAGGGATTATTATTTTAAAAACATAACCATTTGAAGGTTGAAGCATATTCTAATGCTAGCTATGCTGACAATAAAGAAGATAAAAAAACTATTTCTGATTTTTGCACATTTGTGGGAAGAAATCTTGTAAGCTGGAAAAGCAAGAAATAGTGCATTATATCACGATCAAGTGTTCAAGCTGAGTACCGAAGCATGACATCGACCGCTTGCGAGTTGAAATGGTTATGTACCCTTGTGCTTGACTTGGGAGAGGTATATGATCATCCTTTATCTATGTTCTGTGACAGCCAGACTGCTATCAAGGAATCCAGTATTTCATGAAAGGACGAAACACATTGAAGTTGACTGTCATTTCGTTAGAGAAGAAATATTAAAGAATCAAATATGTATTCCGTTCATCACTTCTAACAGAGAACTTGCAGATATCTTTACCAAAGCAGTGTCCGCCTCGCTTTCAGATGTCTGTGACAAGCTGGACATGATTAATATATATGCTCCAGCTTGAGGGGGAGTGTTAGATTTTATGAAGCCTGACGGTCTGGCTGTTTGGTCCCGATGGTGTAGCAGTTTGGCGGTCTGGCATTTAGCAGTCCGGCGTTTGGAGGACTAGTGTTTGGTCTTTGCGGTCTGACTATCTTTTAACGGACTGATGTTTAGCGGACTGGCGTTTAGCAGACAGTCTATGGCTGACTGGTTAGTAAGTCTTGCCGGCCTGAAGATTTTTGAGGATGCCTTGGTAGTTCGAGCCGGACTGGTCAGTAAGTCTTGCCGGACTGGTCAGTAAGCCTGGAGATTTTGGAGTCTTGTTCTATTCTCTGTTGCGGGTTTGGTGGACTTGAGATTCAAGCCGCTGCGGATAGGGGTCGCGGTCTGAGGAGCAGCTGAAGCTGCGAGTAGAGGAGCTGAAGCCGCGGATAGAAGCTGCTATCCACTTATGTTGCGGCCTTATGATCAAGATAGCTGGGTTACTGAAGATTGGCGGATAGAGGGAGCTATCCGTTTGTGTTCTTCTCTGTTCATCAACAGCGGACTGAGGAGTAGAGACCAGCAGTTTCTTGGTGTAGGGCGGTCTGCTTGTCTAGCCGCTCAGTATTGCGGTCTGAAAAGTTGTATCCGCCTATCTTCCTGTTGTATTTTAGTCTCACACCGTTTGTTGTATTTTCCTTCTTTCTCTTCTCCCTATAAATAGGGGGTTATATCCGTGTAACTTAACTTTTTGGTAGAATGAAAAACATGTTATTTAGATTTTCTCACACTAATGCTCGACCTAAGACGATCAATGACAATGAAACAAAGCAAAACCTTTAAATTAAGCCGCAAGCCTACTGCCTACCTCCTCCTATCATTCATTTGTAGGTTTACATCGACCTAAATCCTTAAAATCAGCCATATTCCACTTACAGACCGGATGACAGTAACACTGTTTTTTTTGCATAAGATACGTATATTTGATGCATAACAAAGTAACAACCCTTTTCCACCCTTCGTACTACGTAAAATGAGACTAAAATTGTAATTCTATCATTTAGGTTTTCTATTTTTGAATGAAATTACGAAAAAAAAAGGATTGACATCAAAATTTGTTTGAGAAACCTTAAATATTCTTTAGCATGAAAAGGAAGTACAAAAATCCAAGAAAATCCAAATCTAGGGTTTTCAGCCATAGACATTCCAAACAAAATTCACATAAGAACAAAGTGGAGTTGAGAAGGAGGAATTACTTTGTGATTGAGGGAAAAACCTTACGAGTCAGACTATTTTTGGAGGGTTGACGCCGTGCTGCAACCTAAGTTATCAAAGGCGCAAGGCGCACCTGTTGATGCACGAATTGCGTCCTCCAGTTAACGGGTTGTTCGATCTCACAAGATAGAAGAATAAGAGGGTTGCGGGGATGACGACGAGGTTTGAAGCAAGGGAGAAGCTTGCTCGAGCAGAGGAGATGCTTGCTCGAGCAGAGAAGGAGCTTGCTCGAGCAGAGAAGGAGCTTGCTCGAGCAGAGGAGCTTGCTCAGGAGCAAGGGAGAAGCTTGCTTGAGCAGAGGAGAGGCTTGCTCAGGAGCAAGGTAGAAGCTTGCTTGAGCAGAGGAGAGGCTTGCTCGAGCAGAGAAGAAGCTTGCTCGAGCAGAGAAGAAGCTTGCTCAGGAGCAAGGGAGAAGCTTGCTTGAGCAGAGGAGAGGCTTGCTCGAGCAGAGAAGGAGCTTGCTCGAGCAGAGAAGGAGCTTGCTCGAGCAGAGAAGGAGCTTGCTCGAGCAGAAAAGGAGCTTGCTCGAGCAGAGGAGAAGCTTGCTCGAGCAGAGAAAAAGCTTGCTTAGAAGCAAGGGAGAAGCTTGCTGGAGCAGAGGAGAGGCTTGCTCGAGCAGGGGATAAGCTTGATCAGAAGCAAGGGAGAAGCTTCTTGAGCAGAGGAGAGACTTGCTCGAGCAGAGGAGAAGCTTGATCAGGAGCTGTCGAGCAGACGTTACTTTGGCGGTTGAGCTCTGATGGTTAGACCGAGAGAGGGAAAGAAGAGACGGGGTCGCTTGCAGCGGCAACAGCAGACTTCGCCCGCCGCGGCTTGAATGCCACTCTTGCGACGGTCTTTTCCTTTAATCAAGAAGCAAGATTACAGCACGCTATTGCACCATTACATGTAAAAGCAGTAAAGGGTACAAGGGGAAGCTGGCGGCTGAGAAAAAGAGGTGACAAAGACTAAGTAAAAGAAACTGGGCGGACTGGAAATCTGAGTCCGCAGGGCTTGCTGGCAGAACTATGGAGAGCTCGACAGACTGGAAATCTGAGTCCGCAGGGTTTGCTGGCAGAACTGTGGAGAGCTCGGCGGACTGGAAATCTGAGTCCGCAGGGCTTGCTGGCAGAACTGTGGAGAACTCGGCGGACTGGAAATCTGAGTCCGCAGGGCTTGCTGGCAGAACTGTGGAGAGCTCGGCGGACTGGAAATCTGAGTCCGCAGGGCTTGCTGGCAGTGACAGTTCTCCTGCGCTCCTCCTCAAATGAGAGGCCTCGGAGCCTATTTATAGGCCTGAGAGGAATCTTCTTGAAGCGGGGCCCAGTGACGTCATCATGGAGGACTGGGCGGACTCGGAAAGCAGGTCAACGACCTCGACGGACTCGGCGGACTCGGCGGACTGACCTTTTGAGTCCGCAGGTCGTCGGGAGAGCTGAGCAGAGGAGGCATCGCGGCCTGAGGAGCAGGTCGTCAATGACCTCGGCGGACTCGGCGGACTAACGTTATGAGTCCGCAGGTCGTCGGGAGAGCTGAGAAGAGGAGGCCGCGCGACTTGAGGAGCAGGTCGTCGATGACCTTGGCGGACTCGGCGGACTGACGTTTTGAGTCCGCAGGTCGTCAGGAGACCTGAGCAGAGGAGGCGGCGCAGCCTGAGGAGCAGGTCGTCGATGACCTCGACGGACTCGGCGGACTGACGTTTTGAGTCCGCAGGTCGTCGGGAGAGCTGAGCAGAGGAGGCCGCACGGCCTGAGGAGCAGGTCGTCGATGACCTCGGCGGACTCGGCGGACTCGGCGGACTGACGTTTTGAGTCCGCAGGTCATCGGGAGACCTGAGCAGAGGAGGCGACGCGGCCTGAGGAGCAGGTCGTCGATGACCTCGGCGGAGGAGGCGGCACGGCTTGAGGAGCAGGCCGCGCCAAGGGCAGCAGAGGGCTCGGCGGCCTGGAGCAGGCCGCCCCTAAGCGGGCGGCCTGGGAGCCAGGCCGCCCCTAGGGCGGCGGCCCGAGAGCCAGGACGCCCTTAGGGCGGCGGCCCGAGAGCCAGGCCGCCCCTAGGGCGGCGGCCCGAGAGCCAGGCCGCCCTTAGGGAGGCGGCCCGAGAGCCAGGCCTCCCCTAGAGCGGCGGCCCGAGAGCCAGGCCGCCCCTAGGGCGGCGGCCCGAGAGCCAGGCCGCCCCTAGGGCGGCGGCCCGGGAGCCAGGCCGCCCCTAGGATAGGCGGTCGGAGGAGCGGGCCGCCCCTAGGGCAGGCGGAAACCTGAAGCAGGAGGAGTTGGCCGGGCCCGCGACAGTTGTGCTGGCCGAGGGTTGACACCGGCGGAACGACCCAGCGGACTGATGTAGGTTGCCTCCTGCATGGAAGAATGTTGTGCGGTTAGGTGGCCAAACCGCGTGGCCTGCGAGTGTGAGCTATGGGAGCAGCCCACCGTCCCGCAGGGCATGCAATGGCTATGAGACTAGGACGGTTAGACTGGGAAGACTGTCCTAGCCGCACGGCCTGAGCGGATAGAAGACCCTATCTGCCTGACCCAAAAAAGTTGGGCTGAGGCAGATCGCGACCCTTGGGGGGAACCCCTGAGTGGGTCACGATTTGCGAGCTCGAGACCTTGGGGAGGGATTGCCGATTTTGGGGGTTAACATAATCCCCGCACTTTTTCAAGTTCCGAAGTGAACTTTGAAAAAGTAGGTGACCCACGAAAATCGTGATCCTTCCCTCGAGAAAAAAGGAAAAGGAGAGATGGAACCTGATATCTCTCCTCCGAGAAAAAATTGCTAATGTCTGTCTTTCCCCTGCGAAGGAGAAAAGTCGAAGTAGGCAAAAATAGGTACACCTTATGCGTACCTGGGTTGCCTTTGCAAAGCGAAGAAGACGTGAATGTCTCCTAGTGGGTTCTACAAAACAGCAATGAGATGAAAGCATAGGAAAATGACAACTTGCAAGTACCTGAAGGGAGCTTTGCAAGTACTGGTTAACTTCTGCATCAAGAAGGGTAAGAGGCAGGTATAAAAGAAAACTAAGCTGCAAATACCTGAATGGAACTTGCCAATATCTGCTAAACTCTGCAAAGGAAGAGTGAGCAAGCAGATATGAAGTAGAAAACTAGGCTGCAAGTACTTGGATAGGACTTGCAAATATCTGCTAGGTTCTGCAAAGGAAGAGTGTGCAAGCAGATATGAAATATGAACTAGGTCACAAGTATCTGGATGGACTTGCAAAAATTTGCTAGGCTCTGCAAAAGTAGACTGAGTAGAGCATATATAAGTAATAGAAACGAAGCTGCAAGTACCTGAATGAGACTTGCAAATATCTGCTAAGCTCTGCAAAAGAAGAGTGAACAAGCAGATATGAAAGAAAACTAAATCGCAAGTATCTCGAGAGAACCTGCGAATGTTGCCTTTTGATATGATAAGATATAATAGAAGAGATATCTGACAAGCTCTGCTATCAACTGAATAGAGATCAGAATGTGATAATGATCGTCTCGCGTGATCAGATATAATGTTAACATGAAATCCAGATCAGCAAAATGAAACCATCCTAATTTAGACTTGCAACAGCTTGACTTCCCGAGCAAGGAGAACCAGATACTTTGACTAAATGATTTGTGTCATTAGTATCTAACAAGCGAGCTTGTTGATAACCATCTGATAGAACTCTATGCAGGCAACGCATATAAAATAATCATTAGCCCAACGGATATTGTAGATCCTTAGAATAGGTTGAATTTAACCTGTTAACCTGTAAAAAGGCAGAAAGACAAAGGAAGGCTACACCTCGATGATGATCGAAAAAAGACTAGATGCTGCCACAGGTGTTCCCCGTAGGCATTATGCACCGCTTGCCTTAAGAAGAAATCTTCCAGAGGGTAGTCCTACCGAAAGAGGGCTGGCCGCGCTCCCTTTAAAGGGCTAAAGAAAAACAAGCACAAAAATTCTTGAGAAGGAACCGACTAATGCACTGTTCTCATGCCTCGTGTTACAAGCATCGCTGATCAATTAGACTAGATGCGCCAAGTGGCCTATTGCTTGTCTGCGGATTGATCAGCGGAATTGTTGGATATGCGAAGGCATGGATTGAGAGTACCAATGAGTGTTCGGCCGTCACAGTTGTGAGATGATCGAAGAGACAAGGTTACACTTGATCGCCATTGCTTGTCACGCAAAGATCATCGTAACTGTAACGTATCCTTTAGCGAAGCACAGCAGAGCTAACACATGGGTCCTCCCTGGAATCGCGCTCTGTGTTAGATGTCGGCTAGGATCCGAAGTCCCATCATCCTCCGCACGAGAGTTGAACGGCCCCCACTGCACATATGCGAAAACTTCTCGCGATATGTGGTCGTTGTGGTCTTACGCCAGAGAACAATCTCGAGGGGGCCCTGAGCAAGACTTTGTGATATCTCAGTGGTTCAGTGATCTCTTTGGCAAAGAGAAAAATATGGAGGAGAAGCATTACAAAAAGGGAACTGTGTCAGTATGAGATCTCCGACGTAAGCTTTATTGAATGAAAATGAAAGAACACTTAGAAGTGTTTTAGAGAAAAAATGTTTGAAGAGTAAAGTAAAAGCAACCGGTCATGATTGCGAGGGGATTTGAGGAGCTGCGATTGGTCATAATTGTTGACGCAAGAAATGTGCCCTCTTCGCATTAGAATAGTCTTCCAAGGGGACCTTCGTCAATGACATCGATGCACTCAGATTGAACATCGATAGGCCCCAGATGGCCTACATTCGCTATCTCCACACACTTCATCTGAACTTCAGCTACCTCCTTGCCCTTGGAGGTGGAAGGCTTTGAAGCATTAACTTTCTTGACCAGGTCGTTGATCTTGCCCTCGACAAGCAATTTTTCAACCAACCGCCGAATGGCCTTGCATTCTTCAGTTAAATGACTTTTCTCTCGGTGGAATTCACAGAACGGATCTGAATCTCTTGATCTTTGATTTGCCGACCGGTAAGGCCTTTTTGAATTTGCCCTATCCTTCATGATCTGGCAGACTTCTAACATGGCCTCATCGAGTCCAGAGCACGATAAGTCATCATCTTGTGAGTGATGCACAGAAGCTGTTTGCTGAGGTGGGGCTGGTAGCGGTTGCAATCGTTCGTGGGCACGATCCTGGCCCAAAAAAGGGTATTGATGATGATGGAACCTTTTTGCTTTCCTTGAGTGGGATGGAAAATCTTTCTGAGGAGACCTCGGAGGCTGCTTGTAAGGAGGAGGATTTTTCTCGACTACAAGCCTGGAGACAAAGCTGGGGTTGCTCTTCTCATCACGGATGTATGAGTTGTTGGCTAAACCAATCAGCTCTTGATAAGTCCTTGGCGCTCGAACGTTAGCCTCGAACTTGAGTGGTTCTTCCCGCAGGCCGTGAATAAGAACCACTCGATACATTTCTTGATCGACGATCTCAATGTCTAAGATCTCTCTCTGGAAACGATCCACAAAATGAGACCAAGTCTCTATCTCTCGCTGCTTGATCTCAAAGAGGGCTTCCGGACCGCCCTTCCTCTTTGTTGAAGTAGAGAATCTGAGCAAGAACTCCCTTCGCAAATCAGCAAAGGAAGAGATGGACTGGGCACGGAGTCCATAGAACCAATCTCTCACTTGACCATCAAAGGTTGTCACAAGGAGTTTGCATTTGGTTGCATCTGAGAGAGTCTTGAGAGCAACGGCAGATTCAAAAGCTTGAAGATGCTTGACTGGATCAGTCTTCCCAGTGTAAATGGGAAACCGCAGCTCTCTGAAGTTAGCTGGAGTCGGTTCATACCGAACATTCTCTGTAAACGGTGACTGCTCTTCTTGTTCTCCTACAGCATAAGGAAAAAAGAGAGCACAAGTTGCAGCTGCGCAAGAAGCTGGTGGGTAGGAGGGAAAAGTTGCTGCGGAAGGAGCAAAGGCAGGAGTTGATGAGTAGGGATAACTTCCCTGGAAGTTTAGAAATCTCACTGGACTTCCTTGGGCAGCTTCTCGGAAGAAGTTTTGACGAGCTGCGAATTCCTCATTCTGAGACCGCAAAGGGGTTGTAGGCCCTTGCGGAAAGGTTAGAGTGTAAAGAGGAGGATAAGTCGGTGGATAAACTTGAGGAGTCTCGAATGCTGGTGCTGGATTGATTGGAGGAGCTGGTGCTGCTGAAGATTGTGCTTCCAATCGTTGGGTGATAGCAGCTAGGGTACGGTTGATCGCTTGAAACTGTTGTGCAGTTTCTCTGCGAGATTGCTCTAAGGCCTCCCAAAGAGAATCATCACTGGGACTTGGAGCAAGGCTCTCGGATGGTTGATGGTCTGTCATGAGTAATCGCTGATTTCACTCTCTGATCGAGATCTGAAGGTCGCGTGTTAACTATTGATGCACGAATTGCGTCCTCCAGTTAACAGGTTGTTCGATCTCACAAGCTAGAAGAATAAGAGGGATGCGGGGATGGCGACGAGGTTTGAAGCAAGGGAGAAGCTTGCTTGAGCAGAGAAGAAGCTTGCTCGAGCAAAGAAGAAGCTTGCTCGAGCAGAGAAGGAGCTTGCTCGAGCAGAAAATGAGCTTGCTCAGGAGCAAGGGAGAAGCTTGCTTGAGCAGAGGAGAGGCTTGCTCGAGCAGAGAAGAGGTTTGCTCGAGCAGAGAAGAAGCTTGCTCGAGCAGAGAAGAAGCTTGCTCAGGAGCAAGGGAAAAGCTTGCTTGAGCAGAGGAGAGGCTTGCTCGAGCAGAGAAGAAGCTTGCTCGAGCAGAGAAGAAGCTTGCTCGAGCAGAGAAGAAGCTTGCTCGAGCAGAGAATGAGCTTGCTCGAGCAGAAAAGGAGCTTGCTCAGGAGCAAGGGAGAAGCTTGCTTGAGCAGATGAGAGGCTTGCTCGAGCAGAGAAGAAGCCGTCTCAGGAGCAAGGGAGAAGCTTGCTGAGCAGAGGAGAGGCTTGCTCGAGCAGAGAAGAAGCTTGCTCGAGCAGAGAAAAAGCTTGCTCGAGCAGAGGAGCTTGCTCGAGCAGAGAAAAAGCTTGCTCGAGCAGAGAAGGAGCTTGCTCGAGCAGAGTAGAAGCTTGCTCGAGTAGAGAAGAAGCTTGCTCGAGCAGAGAAGAAGCTTGCTCAGACGCAAAGGAGAAGCTTGCTGGAGCAGAGGAGAGGCTTGCTCGAGCAGAGGAGAAGCTTGATCAGAAGCAAGGGAGAAGCTTGCTGGAGCAGAGGAGAGGCTTGCTCGAGCAGAGGAGAGGCTTGCTTGAGCAGAGGAGAAGCTTGATCAGGAGCTGTCGAGCAGACGTTACTTTGGCGGTTGAGCTCTGATGGTTAGATTGAGAGAGGGAAAGAAGAAACGGGGCCGCTTGCAGCGGCAACAACAGACTTCGCCTGCCGCGGCTTGAATGCCACTCTTGCGACGGGCTTTTCCTTTAGTCAAGAAGCAAGATTACATCACGCTATTGCACCATTACATGTAAAATCAGTAAAGGGTACAAGGGGAAGCTGGCGGCTGAGAAAAAGAGGTGCCAGAGACTATGTAAAAGAAACTGGGCGGACTGGAAATCTGAGTCCGCAGGGCTTGCTGGCAGAACTGTGGAGAGCTCGGCGGACTGGAAATCTGACTCCGCAGGGCTTGCTGGCAGAACTGTGGAGAGCTCGGCGGACCGGAAATCTGAGTCCGCAGGGCTTGCTGGCAGTGGCAGTTCTCCTGCGCTCCTCAAATGAGAGGTCTCAGGGCCTATTTATAGGCCCGAGGGGAATCTTCTTGAAGCGGGGCCCAGTGACGTCATCATGGAGGACTGGGCGGACTCGGAAAGCAGGTCGACGACCTCGACGGACTGACCTTTTGAGTCCGCAGGTTGTCGGGAGAGCTGAGCAGAGGAGGCGGCGCAGCCTGAGGAGCAGGTCGTCGATGACTTCGGCGGACTCGGCGGACTGACGTTTTGAGTCCGCAGGTCGTCGGGAGACCTGAGCAGAGGAGGCGGCGCGGCCTAAGGAGCAGGTCGTCGATGACCTCGGCGGAGGAGGCGGTGCGGCCTGAGGAGCAGGCCGCTCCAAGGGCAGCAGAGGGCTCGACGGCCTGGAGCAGGCCGCCCCTAAGCGGGCGGCCTGGGAGCCAGGCCGCCCCTAGGGCGGCGGCCTGAAGCCAGGCCGCCCCTAGGGAGGCGGCCTGAAGCCAGGCCGCCCCTAGGGCGGTGGCCTGAGCACCAGGCCGCCCCTAGGGCGGCGGCCTGAGAGCCAGGCCTCCCCTAGGGAGGCGGCCTGAAGCCAGGCCGCCCCTAGGGCGGCGGCCTGATCACCAGGTAGCCCCTAAGGCAGCGGCCTGAGCACCAGGCCGCCCCTAGGGCGGCGGCCTGACCCCTAGGGCGGCGGCCTTAGAGCCAGGCCGCCCCTAGGGCGGCGGCCTGAAGCCAGGCCGCCCCTAAGGCGGCGGCCTGAGAGCCAGGCCGCCCCTAGGGTGGCGGACGGAGGAGCGGGCCGCCCCTAGGGCAGGCGGAATCCTGAAGCAGGAGGAGTTGGCCAGGTCCGCGACGGTTGCGCTGGCCGAGGGTTGACACCGGCGGAACCTAAGTTATCAAGGCGCGCGCCTAGGCGCGCCTAAGGCGTCGGGCGCACCGGGCGCACGACATTGCGCCCTAGCAAGAGCTAGGCGGGCGAATTGGACTAGGCGCGCCTGGGGCGCGCCTTGCGTGTATCTCGGGCGCTGGTTAGGCGCGCCTGGCCTAGATCCGGTCTAGGCGCCCAGGTCACTGTAAAACCTACCGTGTTGTATAAGATGCCAGATCCGGCCTTCCCTCATTTTTCCCGATTCATGCGAGCGAGAGGTTAGGGTTGAAATCGCACTGTTCCGCGCCTGTCACCCCTCGTCGCCGCTCGGTTTCCGGTCGCCGCTCCTCTTCCGTTCGCCGGCCACCTCCATTTTTGGTAACTACTCACTGCACTCCTTGCATTTTTAATTCGATTGAATGTTTTTTTCGGCTGCCATTTTTAGGGTTTAGATTTTTTGGATGGATGCCATGTTTTTCGGTTGCTCTTCTTGGTTCTAGCATACACACGTAGTGAAAGCACTGTAATTTCTGTGATTTTTTAGCTGCTCTCTTCTTTTTAGGGCTTCTAGCATGGTCATAGTGGAAGCCCAGTTCACTGTAACAGTGAACTGGGCTTCCAGTTCACTGTTTTACAGTTAATTGGGCTCCAGTTCACTGTTTTACAGTGAACTGGGCTCCAGTTCACTGTAACAGTGAACTGGGCTGCCCAGTTCACTGCTGTACAGTGAACTGGAGCCCAGTTCACTGCTGTACAGTGAACTGGAGCCCAGTTCACTGCTGTACAGTGAACTGGAGCCCAGTTCACTGCTGTACAGTGAACTGGGCTGCTCCAGTTCACTGTAAAACAGTGAACTGGAAGCCCAGTTCACTGTACAGCAGTGAACTGGGCTCCAGTTAACTGTAACAGTGAACCGGGCTAGCCCAGTTCACTGTAACAGTGAACTGGGCAGTGAACTGGGCTAGCCCAGTTCACTGTAACCGTAATTATGGATTTACAGTGAACTGGGCTGCTCCAGTTTACTGTTACAGTGAACTGGGCTGCCCAGTTCACTGCAACAGTGAATTGGGCTGCCCGTGTCACTGTTTTACAGTGAACTGGGCAGCCCAGTTCACTGTAACAGTGAACTGGGCTGCCCAGTTCACTGTAACAGTGAACTTGGGCTGCCCAGTTCACTGTTATAATTATGGACTGGGCTGCTCCAGTTCACTGTAATAGTGAAATGGGCTAACCCAGTTCACTGTAAATTGTAAAACCATGAACTTAATGCTATACAGCTATAATTTTCAGCAATTATCTTGTTCTAGGAAAATATGAGCTCTTATACTAACTTGATAGAATAGAACCATGACTGGGCTTTATATTACATGTTGTAGTTTTTTATTTGATTTCTAGTTGCACTTTGTATGCATCAATTATGACTATCATGTATTTATATCACTTCTCACATGTTTAGATAGAATACTGGAAAATATGAGCTCTTATACTAACTTTATAGAATAGAACCCAATTCCAAAATGGCTCTTATGCTAACTTGATAGAACAGAACTAACCCAATTTCAGCGAATTGGGCGCCGGGTTCGCTTAATTCCAGCAAATTGGGCGCCGGGTTCGCTCAATTCCAGCGAATTGGGCGCCCGGTTCGCTCAATTCCATCGAATTGGGCGCCCAATTCGCTCAATTCCATCGAATTGAGCGCTCAATTAGCTCAATTTCCTTTTCCTCCAATTTTTGCGCCTCACGTGTCTCAGGCGCGCGCCTGCGCCTTGCGCCTTGCGCTTTGCGCCTAGGCTCCAGGGGCCCTTTGCGCCTTGGTGCGCCTTGCGCCTTCGATAACTTAGGGCGGAACGACCCAGCGGACTGATGTAGGTTGCCTCCTGCAAGGAAGAATGCTGTGCGGTTAGCTGACCAAACCGCGTGGCCTGCGAGGGTGAGCTAAGGGAGCAGCCCACCGTCCCGTAGGGCATGCGGTGGCTATGCGACTGGGACGGTTAGACTGGGGAGACCGTCCTAGCCGCACGACCTGAGCGGATAGGAGACCCTATCTGCCTGACCCAAAAAAGGACGGCTGAGGCAGATCGCGACCCTTGGGGGGAACCCCTGAGCGGGTCGCGATTTGCGAGCTCGAGACCTTGGGGAGGGATTGCCGATTTTGGGGGTTAACAACACCGAGGCGCAAAGGGTCCCTGGAGCCTAGCCGCAAGGCGCAGACGCGCGCCTGAGGCACGTGAGACGCAAAAATTGGGGAAAAAGGAAATTGAGCGAATTGGGCGCCCAATTGGGGAAAAAGGAAATTGAGCGAATTGGGCGCCCACGTGCGCCTAGGGGTGCCTCGGGTGCGTCTAAGATCATGTTTTTTCCCATATCAAAAACATTTTTTTAAAAAAAAAAACCTTGAAAGGCCCAGGCGCGCCTGAGAGCTTGTAAGGCCCGCACCTGGGCGCGCTTGAGGCGCACCTGGGCGCGCCTGGGGAACACCGCCCGCCTAAGCCGTGCTGAGGCGCGGAGGGTTGTGCCCGGCACCTCAGGCGCACACCTTGACAAACTAAGGCTGCAACGAGAACAGACGGGGAGCTCTATGCGTTAAAATAGGAGGCTCGGTTCTGCATTTTTTTCCTCTCCTTATCGTGACCCAGCTACATTAATAAGGTTGTGGCAGACATGCAAAACCTGCACATTAGTCACACCCATGGACTGTCCGGTCTTTAGTTTGTCCCCTTTTCCAGCCAAACCCCTTTGTTATTAAACCCTTTGATATTAAAACCTTTTTTAAAATACTGTTAATAACCTTATTTCGTTACGATTTTTGTAACTACATATTACGTACTAAATGTTACGTCTTCACACTTTTAGCAATTATTTTACGTCGTCACGTACACACTTTTAGCAATTATTTTACGTCGTCACGTACACACTTTTAGCAATTATTTTACGTCGTCACGTACGTATATTAATTACATATTACGTACACACTATAATCAATTCTAATATATTGCATTTTTATGTGCAATTTATTTAGCATACGACAACTCATATATTATTACCTTATTTACCTGTTGAAGTCGGTGTCATAATTCTCCCTTATATGATTTGCACCCGCAAGAAATTGCCAGAAATCACATTGAATAAATGGGTAAATAGTTTGCGCATTACTATAGAAAATAAGAAGTATAAACATTGCTTAAACGTAATGTCAAACAAAAATCATGGATAACATCCCAGACGGATTACCGTATAAGTCATTGTCACGGCGAAATGTGGCAGAAGTAGCTGTCATGGCGAAATGTTTGAAGAATGGCGGTGTGAAACTGTGGTAGTAAATACAATGACAGCCTTTTACTTTAATTTGGAACTTCCATGACAACTTTTCTTGACCAAAATTTTTTTTGGGGTCCGATTAATCATGGACGCTAAACCCTAACCACGCCACGTGATTGTGGTTATGTTTTGGTCTAAAATATCATTCTGAAAAATAGTGTCCTTAACAGTAACCTTATTTTTCATAATTGCGTTCACAATGTCCGCTCATGTCTCAAAATCCATACCTATTTGTGCATCCATGTCTACAGCCATAATAAGAGCAATAATTTTATTGCAAAGATGTATGTTCTTGAATATTCATTATGGTAAAACATTTGAGGTTCAATGTTATGATGATGTCTATGCTAAAATACTATGGCTCATAAGAATAACCATTCGTCTGACACCCTTTTTAGCTATTTACGCTAGTTGTCGGCAATAAACTTTCTATTTCTTTACTCAATGACAGTTTTTTTTCATTATTGGCCTCATGGAGACGGTGTTCAGCATATATGGTCTTTATTTTTGTTTATTCATTCAGTTTATATCTGAATTCCTCTCTCAAACTTTATTATTTAGGCTATTTTGTGAGTAAGATCATTCTTATCTTCAATAATACCTTTATCTCTTGCATGCAGGCAATTGATTCTTTTCCCTCTGCTCTCTGAAGAATTTCAGAATGGCAGAATCCCCATTAATCAGCCAGAGTGCAGGTCCAGCAGCGCAGGAACTGAATGTGAAGCCAAAGAAGAAGATTTGTTGTGCCTGCCCTGAAACCAAGAGGCTGAGAGATGAATGTGTTGTGGAACACGGCGAGTCGGCGTGCACGAAGTGGATCGAAGCGCACAAACAATGTCTTCGAGCAGAAGGTTTCAACATTTGATGATCCCTCATCGATCACATTATGTTTTTTTTTCTTTCCCTCGAATCCGCACGACATGGATGAAGTGAAAAAAAAAGCATCTTACACGAATAAGGCAGCCGATATACTCTCTCCAAACTGCTTTTTTTAAGCATCCGTTCTTCTTGGACTCCTGGGCTACTAACTTTATATTAGATTACACCTCAGCATTGCATAATATGCCACGAGTTTTTGTGAGTTCGTTCTTATTCCCCAGCGGTGTTACATTTGATATTATGTTTAGCTGATAGTCTCTTGTCGGGAAACTCGTGGTTTCCCATGCTTAAGATTTATCTTCGGCTCCTCCATTTATGATCAATTAGTTTTACGTTGGATGCTCAAGTTCTAACATAATATAAGAGCGAGTTAGGACTGACGAACTGGTCTCATGTAACCCAGCTAAAAACAATCCACAAATTTGATGTTAAAGGTCAACTTTTGCTAAAGATGCGAGATGTCTTGAAAAGTAGCTTCAAATATGAACTTTGAGTATCTGGAGATAACTTTGTTATTCTCGATAATATTAGATGATAGCAGATCACTTCATCCAAAATACGGTTTGCTTGTGACAATTCCATAATTCCTCTTGAGGAAAAAATATTTAGGGTCCGTTCGAATATCATGAATTGTTTTTTGGTATTGATATATGTAGGAATTTGCTTTGTGCAGAATTTTAACTGTGTTGTTCACTGTAAGTTGGAATTTATTCATAAGAATTAAAAAAATTGCATTGTAATGCTTAAAAAAATGAACCAATGCTGCTGTGACACAGAAAAGTCAAAAAATACAACAACACTCTAGCCTTTATCCCACTATAGTAGGGTCGGCTATATGGATCTTTTGTCGCCATTGTGCCCTATCTTTTCTCATAATCTCACTAATGCATAAGTATTTCAAGTCTTTCATTATTCCAAGTTTTTATTGGTCTATCCCTCTCTTGTTTAACATGCCTTGTGACTAGACTTTCACAACGCCTAACAGATGCCTCTAAAAGTCAAAAATACTACTTTTAAGAAAAGTAGTTCATTTATTTTTTGTCACCACATGCATGAGCCTATCCAAGGAAAGTAACTTGTATCATGTTTTTATTTAAATTTCCTTTGTAACCTCGGTGAAGGGTCAACTATAAGATATACTCAAAAGCACCAAAATGAACTACTAAATTCTTATTATCCGCATGAAAAGGTAAACAAAAAATCCTAGGAGCAATGAGGGAAGATGAACACAAGGAAGCTATAAGAATATTGATATTGCAATGAGTGCAAGAAAACTGGCTAGGGACTTGCACTGTAAAAAAGGGATAAAAATAGGAGAATAGTAGAGATAGATTTCGGCTCCGTTTGAGGGGACTTATTTTCACCGATCCAGTTTATGCTGTCGTAACCGCTTGACCGGTGAAAATAAATCCCCCCAAACGAAGCCTTTATCTCCCTGCTCCATGCCTCCAATCATTTCGGGAATCGTCCTCTCCTCGACGGGGGCGTCAGAGGAGGTGGAGAAGGAGGCACGAACAGCCCAATGCCCCAGTCGGATCTTCAGGTCATGAGGGAGCGCTCCCTAGAGTGAAATCTTGCAAAACCTAGGGGGGGGGGGGGGACTTATTTCCACTGGTCAAGCGGTTACGACCGAAGGTCCGATTTATGAGGTCGTAACCGCTTGACCGGTGAAAATAAGTTCCCCTAAACGGAGCCTTAATTACGAACGATTGCATCATATTGAACCAGTCATACATTGTAAAGCTCGACGCTTAAGCCCTATCCCAATTCATCCAGTCCTATTCTTAGGCTTTATTTGGTTAGGTGGTGGCGGGAGCAGCTGGCGTCTGAGAAGGGAGTTTTGGAACCGGAGGGAGGGACGTGGGGCTGCAAAAGCCGTGTTTGAGGGCCTTTCCTCCATGTTGCGGGAGCAAACAGACCAAATGCCGTTGGCGGTCCGTTTGTTTACCCGCCGTCTGGCGGCGTTTGCTGTAACGCCCCCGATTTTTTCTGCGATTATTTAATTTTCGTTTGGCGTTACGTTGACGCGTTTCCGGCATGTGCCGTTTGTTAGAGCGTGGTCTTAGCTCTTTAGGTTTCTTGTGTGGTTGTTGGTAGCCTATTAGGCAAGATTCCCTAACAAGTCGGGTCTGGTTTTGTGACTCGGTGAGGCCTCTCGGGGGATGCTTGTGTTTTGGCTTCGGGTGAAGTTAACCAGAGTTCTGTTCGTCGAAAGTTGATTTCGACTTCGCCGTTGTGTTCGTAGCTTGGATATTTAGCTACGGTGCGAATTTCGTCGAATTCCGAGGATGTTCGGTTTTCGCGTCGTTTTGTATTTTATGTAAAATAATACTATTTATTAAGTATTTTATTATTTAATACTTTAGAAGGGTGGCAGCGTGCATGACGGTTATGTTTTTAATTATAATATATTAATTAATTAATTAATTAATTAGTTATTAAGTGTAGTAATCAGATACTATATATAGGATAGAATAGGACGAATTAAGAATCGTTGTTCATCTTCCCCGCCTGCGCCTGTTCGCGAAAAGCAGAGGAAACCGCCAATCCTGCTGGCTTCGGACGGCGATTCCGGGAGCGTTTGTGGACGGAATTCGTTTTCGAAAGCGGATTTGGATTGCTCTCTCTTAGACCTTCACCCCTACGGTGAGTTTTTCTGGAATCGTAGCATTTCTAGAGGTTTCAAATTCGGGTTTTGACCTTTTTCCGCCGCTAATGTCCAGAAAATTTCGGCTCGTGCTGTGCTGCTGGTACCGAGAGAGAGGGAAGGGGCTGACTAAGGTTTCGCTGGAAATCGAGGCATGTGGTATTCTTGCCCTTGCCTAGTAACTTCTCCTTATTTTCTTCTTAACCTCATACGGCTGTAGAAAGCCTTTGTCCAGAATATAGTTTTTTTTTTCTTTCTTTCTATGTTAATAATGCTCAGTTATCCCTAGGATAGAAACCAAGTTTTCTGGTTGGGTCGTTTTCCTGTGCAGCGGGTGTAGTCGGGCAGGAGATAGAAGTTTTAATTTTGGCAATTTTGCTAAGTCCTAACCCTAGCCCTAGAAATGTGCATAGCTGGTTAGATTAATTTTACTTCAGTAATGGTTAAACCGTTATTTAATTGCTGGAGTTAGCGTTGGAGAAATTCAGGGCTCGGCGTTGAGTGTGGTGCACACACTCAACGCCTGGTCTGTTTGGGCTTGGCATTGAGTGTGGTGCACACACTCAACGCCTGGTCTGTTCAGGGCTCGGCGTTGAGTGTGGTGCACACACTCAACGCCTGGTCTGTTTGGGCTTGGCGTTGAGTGTGGTGCACACACTCAACGTCTGGTCTGTTTGGGCTTGGCGTTGAGTGTGGTGCACACACTCAACGCGTGGTCTGATTGGGCTTGGCGTTGAGTCTGGTGCACACACTCAACGCCTGGTCTGTTTGGGCTTGGCGTTGAGTGTGGTGCACACACTCAACGCCTGGTATGTTTGGGCTTGGCGTTGAGTGTGGTGCACACACTCAACACCATAGCCTTTTTGTTTTGCGGCTAAGTATTTTGGCGTTGAGTGGGTCGACCTCACTTAACGCCATGGCGGTTTAGGCGTTGAGTGAGGTGGACTCACTCAACGCCGCAGCCAATTCTTTTGGACAGTTGGCTATTTTAGCGTTGAGTGGACCAAGTCCACTCAACGCCAGCCTTCGGTGAGTAGCGGCTATGTGTCTGGCGTTGAGAGAGTGATGCTCACTCAACGCCAGATTCTGGCTAGCGTTGAGAGAGTGATGCTCACTCAACGCCAGATTCTGTCTGGCGTTGAGAGAGTGATGCTCACTCAACGCCAGATTCTGTCTGGCGTTGACAGTGATGCTCACTCAATGCCAGAGTCTATCTGGCGTTGAGAGAGTGATGCTCACTCAACGCCAGATTCTGTCTGGCGTTGAGAGAGTGATGCTCACTCAACGTCAGATTCTGTCTAGCGTTGAGAGAGTGAGGCTCATTCAACACCAGATCCTGTCTGGCATTGAGTGAGGGCTGCTCACTCAACGCCGTGTTGAGCCATCTCAACACTTATCTTTATTTTCTCTCCCGAGTGAATTCCTTGATTTTGAGGTTCCTTGTCAGCTATATTTTTCCAAAGGCCGAATCGTGGGTTGTGGTTAGTAGTGGTGGTTTGAAGCTCTTAATGGGGGTGATGTTGTGTAATTTAGTCGTGGCCACCCTTTTTATCTTGTTCCAGATACGGGCTTGGCAAGGGGGTGGGAGGTCCCTACTGCTTTCACATATAGACCTTTGAGCTTTGTTTCTTGGAAATGGTTGTTGGAGGACTAAGTTTGCCTCCAACCCGGATCCGTGTTGTTTTTTCTACTATCAACTCTTACAATTTAGGATGTTAGATGCTTCTTCCTTAGTAGATTGCAACGTTTTTAGGCACATAGTAGTCTTGTAGCCTCTACAGGATGTTAGCAGGGTTGTTGTTGTTTCCTCGCACTTGGTGCAATTTTTTTTTGTCTGATCCTGGACGGTGTTTGATTGTTACTGTCCTGTTTACTCTTTTTGCTTATCATTTAAATTAACCCTTTCGTACAACTTATTTATTTTTGCTTGCTGAGATATTCTTTTCTTCTTTGAATGCCTCAGGTTCTGGATAATAGCCGATTAAGCGTCTAGTTTTGTTGTACTGTTGTTGGTGGTCTCTCGTACTATAGAGATCAGTTCCTTGGTCTTGTGAGGTAGTTTTATGTTTCTTTCTTACAGACATATATACTTGTCAGTTTGTTGGCTCCCACTGGTAGTTTTACCTTGATACTAGATATGTTATACTACTTTCCAAACAACGTAAAAAGATCGTTTTCTTATATATAGTATAAATTAAATGTAGGGTCTTGCATAGTATAAGTTGTCCTCTATGGACACTTATGCACTCTTTTAGGATGTCAAATGTGAATAAAGTATTTTCCGCTGCGTATAAGTATAGTTTTTTTAAACTGTGGACTAGATGATCAACTGAGCCGAGGGATACGGCCTTTAAAATAGATTTTCTAATCATTAAACTTATGAAATTTCATAGTATAATTAGTTGGTGTTCTCTTGAGCGTCGACAGTTATCCCCTGCTCGACGTGGCATCATGACGCGTGTTTTCTCATACTCTGATACTTCTTAAATTCGGAGAAAATGCGGGTTGTGACATTTGCTCTAAATGCAGCCTCCAAGCGCCTAACCAAGCGAAGCTTTAATCTCTATTGGCACTGGTTCTCACGTGTTCACTTAGGCTATGTTTGACATGATGGCGGAGGTCGTGAACGCGATGGTGATGAACCGTCATTCATGAATGACCGACCTCACCTAAGAAACTTCATCCACTTTTGTGTTCAAGACTAGTTTCTTTTCTTGGTCGCTGCCATGACCATTGTCATACCAAAACATTCCATGATGGTGGTGGCGTTTTTGTTGAAACTCACACGAGCAAAAAAACCTGTGACAAAGGCTCCGTGTGGGGGGACTTATTTTCAATGGTCAAACTGTTACGACCACATGAACCGGACTTTAATTAAGGTCCGGTTCATGCGATCGTAACCGCTTGTCCGGTGAAAACAAGTCCCCCCAAACGGAGCCAATGAGAGCCTTAATGCGTGGAACAATGCACTCGCCCTTGCTTCAAGCTCTATTATCGTGCCTACGTCGTTTTTCTACACCATCTCATTCTCGCCTTCAGCGATTGCTTGATTCGTTATTCCTTATTCGTACCGACACATCGCCCAAGTCCTCTCCCCCTAGCCATCGTTGATAGCTTTGCAAGTCTTTGTTCTTAACAGACTACATAAACCCATGCATTGTTTGAGAATCCTCTTATGTCGGCCTTGCAGTACGGCATATTCTACTAGAAAGTTGCCTCAACATTGTTGAATTCGATGGAAAATCTTTGGCATCCTCCTAAGGTTGGCCGTGGAGACTCGCCGTTACACCAATTCTCATCATGTCGACAAGCTTTTGAGACTCCATCACGAAGTTTCTTTTGATGCTCATCTCTTTCTCCGTCGTCTATCCACCAATGTGCCCCTGTTGGTTGAGAACCATGGGCAGATAAGTGATTGCCTTTGCGGGTCCTGTCCTCTTTCTGGGTTCCATGCACAAAATGTGCCGCTTGAACATGTACTTAATTGGCCCCGGACCGAAATTTTGGAATGGGGCTTAGGACTGAAAACCCCTCCATTTTTAGGCCCTTCAAAAGAAATAAAGAAAGTGAATAATAAGTATAATTGTTATTGTCAGCTTTCAACGACATCAAATAGGCAACTAAAATGTACAAAACTCCCACAAGATCCACATAAACAGTATATACATGAACGCATGGAACTGTAACACAATTTGTCCAACTGCCTCACGGAAGAAAGAGAGTTTTTTTCAATACGAAGTAACATTTCTACAGAGAATGCCTATGTTTTATCCTATCTTTGCTCCTAGTCTTTCACTCGGAGAAGCTCATGCAAAGAGTAGCGTACATTTTCGAAAAATGCAATGTTTCCAAGTCAATCAACTCTAACTCCATCAACTAGATGAAATGCTTTCTGTGATTCGAGTCGACGGCTCAATATTATCACAAAATTATTTAGTAGCTTGTTTTATATATTCTCTTCCGGATTCATAGTCCAGCTTTAACACTAAACTAAGACATGACCAATTCAATTTCTCTTATGTTCAAATTCAAAATGCAATCTACATAGAGGAAGAACATAAGAATAAAAATTTCAAAGCCCTCAAAGACTACTCCTAAAGTAAACCTAACTGAATCTCATGGAAATCATTCTGTAAGAAATCCGGAGCGCCGAGAAGAGGAAATCCGAATACGAATAACAAATTTCAAAGCACAAAACAGAATAATCACAAACACAGCGATATACAGAGGTTCACCCAAACTGGGTTACGTCCTCTCACCCCTTCTTGTATTCACCAGAAAGTTACAGATTACACCAAAGGTTACAAGGATCTAAATCCTATCCTACCTTCTTCCTCTTCTGGACAAGAAAACCGTAGAAGAATACCTTCTGGATCGACGCCGACGGAAAACCTCGTACACGCCTCCAAAAGAATACGCCACCGCAAGTCTGTAAAAGATCGATATCCCTAAATGGGGGATAAATATATAAATAGACTTTCGCATCCGCGATCGTCGAACGAGCAAAGTTCGTTCGACGATCGGCAACCGAGATCGTCGAACGACGATGGTCGACCGATCCGTGGACATCGACGATCGGCGATCGTCGAACGATCGTTGGGGTCGACGATCGGCGATCGTCGAACGATCGCTGGGGTCGACGATCGGTGATCGGCGAACGAGCAAGACCGGTCGACGAAAAACGACCAAGGCCGCTCGACGATCTCCGAACCCCGTTCGACCACTGAACAACCTTCAGAAAAATTTGGTCCGGGGTGTTGCCCCCGAGCCCCCACCGGGGACGCTGTCCCCTGGACCCCGGACCTCCGTCGGGGGCGGCCGCCCCCGGACTCCCGCTGTCGTCGGTCCCGGAGATGTCGAAGGGGGATCACACTTCGATTCTTCTAAGCTCACGTGGGCAAACCCGGTGTGAGAAACAAGAAGACCGGAAGTGTTCCACAACCCCAACACATTCCTCTCACCATCACTTCAAACTCATGCGTAAAAATCATAAGAAACCCTTCCGTCCAGGTTCCCACTATCAAAAACTCAATAATCTCAAACCTGGTTCTTCAAACCGAAACCGAGGTAAAGGGAAATGGTGTTTCATCTGTGACCGTACAAACCATTTATCTACCAATTGTTTCTATAAGGAGACAGAACTTGTGACTAGTAAAGCTCATGGGGTAAAGCCTCGGGCCAATATGTCACTTAAAATCGAAAACCTTAAACTGAATCGTAAACTGAAACGGAACCGAATCGAAACCGCAAAGAACCGGACCGAACCGTTCACGAATTATTTGGGTTCTGGTTTGAATTTTGGAACCGTGAACAACAATGGTCCGGATGTGATTCTTTTATTTTTTTATCCTGACCGGCACCGAAACCGCAACATACAAATCTCGAGCGGTTTCAAAAATTTTAGACTCGATCCAGACCTAACCGACAAAGAACCGAACATCAAAATGTTTATTATTTTATTTTTTTAAAAAAAAACATTACATATTTAATAAATAAATTTAAAATCCAATATTTTTTTCCTAGTTCTTGCTGCCCGGCCTAGTGACTAGTGTCCGTAGTGCACGTCAACTCTGCAATGCATGTCAAGACTTAAAAAGTCAAAAAATTAGGTGATTGTTAATCGCAAACCAACATTTGTTAGTGGCACCCCAAAATCTCATTATTTTTCGCGTCTTTTCAAAATACGTCTTGTACATGTAATTTCAGGAAAAATGCTCAACACGAAAGTTGTAGATATCGTCGAGATCTACAACTTTCGTGTTGAGCACTTTTCCTGAAATTGCATGTACAAGGCATACTTTGGAAATATGCTCAGATTTTACGCCTTTCAGAAATACGCCTTGTACATGCAATTTCAGGAAACGTGTTCAACACGAAAGTTGTAGATCTCGTCGAGATCTACAACTTTCGTGTTGAACACTTTTCCTGAAATTGCATGTAGAAGACGTATTTTGAAAAGACGCGAAAAATTAGCATATTTTGGGGTGCGACCAGCCAATATCAGGTTGTGGTTAACAATCACAAAAAATTATCATTCCATATTTTAATAAATAATTTAAAAATTAAAATCCTAGATTGTTGATTTCCTATCTCATGATGAGGCCCGCCTAGTGCCTGCGCCTGCCCCGCCTAGTAGCTAGTGTCAACAGTAATCCACGCCACTTTAGTTGTCTTCTCCACGCAAGTCCGCCATCAGTTCCTCTCCGACGACCGATGGCGAACTGGCGATAGAGTTTCTACTGTTTTCTCTATTCTTCGGCGCTCATGTTCCTACTACTGTTTTCTCTGCTCTTCGACACTCGATCAGGTTCCTACTGCTTTCGCAATTTTCGACGCCACGATTCAACTAGCCGTCAAAGTGCTTCGGAAGCTCATCAGGTTTCCAGATATTGAGGTTAAAGTTCCAACTTTGAACCGCAGTTCCTTTCTCCTTAGAATTTCTAGGACCCATGTGACAGTGCACAAAAGAAAAAAAGGTGTTACAATTTTGTATCTGCCACCCCCAACCTAGTCTTCTCACGTAGTTTTTGTGTTTGTTGTCTTAGGATTTATAAATAGTGCAGCTTTTGGTTTTTTTTTTGGTTAGTTCATGTTTGTGCTACCAATTAACTATGATGCTGTAACGGTCCGAGCCGTTACAAGATCGTCGGCGATGGTCGCCGGCGTCGAAGGGGAAGAAGGTTGGGCCTTCCGTACTAATTCTTAGAACTACTCATATTCTAAACTACTAGAGAAAACAAAAAAGACATTCTTATTCATTATCTAGTAAGCTATTAGAGGGGATGCTTATTTATAGAGGCATGCTAATTAAAATAGCCAATAACAACTTGCCACGTGGATATACAGTTGTTACATTCATGCCCTTCCCGTTTAAACGACAACCTCATCGTTTGATTCCGCCAGGAACAAAGAGCCAAATGACGTGTGGAATGTATATGAGAGCCAAGCCTGCGTCCTGAAATTTGTTTATTGGCGGCTCCACTTATGCATAATGTATCGAAGCGGTGCATCCTCCCGGATCGAAGATATGAATTGTCCAAGTTGATACATGGCTGCGGAAACACGTGTCATCATGTGGTTGACCAACTTGAGTAATGTGAGCAAGAGAGCCCATGATGACGTTAGGATTAGGGTGATGTTGCATCAACTCCTCCAATAGAGGCAAAGCCGTGTTGTCGGAATTATCAAGAACAACCGGCGCAAATGACAGCACCTCCATTGGTGACGAAACAATGTTCGCCGTAATTGGTACCTCAAGAAGATTGTTTGCTTTGATGGCTTCTTGTTCCTCTTCCTCAATGCAAGCAAGTAAGTCACCCAACATTTGTACGTTTGCTGCAACTCGTTGTTTCCATTTTCGAGTATCACTGTCATCAATAATTTTGTGCATGTCCTCTTTACACTTCTTTGAATGTACGTCTCCAATGAAAGTGCTTGAGTTCGGTAGTAGGATTGCATTAGGTAGAGCGACGGTGGCAACACATGCACTTGGAGCGACGTTGGCGGCGCGTGCACTTGGAGCGACGGTGGTGCCGTAGGAGCTTGGAGCGACGGTGGTGCCGTAGGAGCTTGGAGCGACGGCGGCGCCGTATGATCCTTGAGCGACGGCGCCGCCGTATGATCCTTGAGCGACGGCGGCGGCGTATGATCCTTGAACGACGGCGGCGCCGTATGATCCTTGAGCGACGGCGGCGCCGTATGATCCTTGAGCGACGGCGGCGCCATAAGAACTTGGAGTGGTAGCACCATATAAGCTTGGAGTGGCGGTGATGTATAAACTTGGAGTGATGGCGACATCGTATGAACTTGGGGAGGCGGCGGCTTGTGGCCAAGAAGTGCCCGGAGGTGGTGGGTTGCACTGGTTATGTTCCGATTGATAAGAATATGAATTGATTGTTGTATTGCTCAATGACAGGCCGAACATGTATTTGAAGATGGAAAGTTTTCCTGTTGAAGAGGATAACTTCCACCTCTTCCATCATTCCAGTAGTTCGCTTGGTTAACACAGCCACTGGCAGGGCATCCTACCGCCGTCTGATGATCACTAGCAAAATAACTCGTAGGATTTGCATAAGAGCTTGTATTATGAAATGAGCTATGAGGCTGATAAGAAGCTCATGAATGCTCACTTGCACTTGCTTGTTGAAATGAAGAATAGTTTGCTTGATGTGGGTGATTGTAATAGTTCCTTTGATATTGCTTGTTTTTATATCCATAAGAGTAGATAGAATTTGGGTTTTGTGCATAACCAGCTAATCTAGACTTCTATTTGCTGCAGACCAATGAAATGAAATTGATGTTTGGGACATCGAATTTGTTGGAAAATGGTCACCCAAAAATGGCGGAGGATGAAACGGCGGCGGAGGATCAAGGAGGTGATGAAAAATTGAGTGGACATCGTTATTTCTCCAAATAAAATCTTGTGGACAGGATTTTTTAGAATAAAAAAAATATAAAAGGTTAGGAATGACTGAACCCGTTGGATTAAAAAGCAATCCATCATGACCATGAAATGGATCCTCTCCATTTCATTTGAAATGGAGAGGATCCTGATACCTGTCAAGGAGGGTCTCCTATGGCTCCAAAGACTGAAGCTGATAAGAGTGATCTTGTGTTCGCCAGCAATGGTCAAGTCGACGTAAGTCAAGACAGCAACTGAGGAGGAGGCGAGTCGGCAGGTAAGGATGACTCCAGCGGTTGCTCCGTCGTTCTTGAAGATGTTCGACTGGATCGATGGAGGTGCGGACTGGGTCTTCCTCTGTGTCACTGTTGAAGATGTAATAGAGAAGCTTCACTGTTGAGGATGTCTCCGGCGTCGAGGTTGCCGGCGTGATGACCGTCGTTTGTACAAAACTCCTAAACTGGAGCGGTGCTGGCGTGTGAATACCCGAAAACAGAGACGTCTCGTTGAAGAAACTGGTGGCCGGACTGGAGATGTACAACACAGGGGTGCTTCCACGCCAAGATCACACCCGTTCTAGAAGATGTCCGGCTAGGTCGCCTGTGTTCAGTTTCTTGATCGCTGGAGATGCTTGATTTCGCTGCAAGAATGTGAAATCTTTTCCACGAGATGAAGAGGGCAATGATTTTGGTTGCCCCCCTTTTTTTTCAATGGCTGTTCCGGCAAGATGGCCGGAATTGGTGGGGGAGGAAGTCTCTCAACGATGAAACATCGAATCTTGAGTGGAAGGAGATCGACGGAGAGGGAGATTGGAGCAGACGTATTTCCGGCGAAGAAGCGGTGGTTGGCGGGGAGTTCGGCTCTCAACGAGATGAATCTGCTTCCTTTCAACAGATCCTTGATTGCTTCCTTGATGGCGGGCGGCGTTTCTTGAGGTGGCCGGAGAGCAAGAAGATGGCGGGCGGGCGGCGATTCTCAACGAGATGAAGATGATCGCTCCAGCGAGGAAGCATCGGTTGGCGAGGGAGTCTCTCAACGAGAGCATCAATGTAACGGTCTGAGCCGTTACATGATCGCCGACGATAATCGCTGACGTCGAAGGGGAAGAAGGCTGGGCCTTCTGTACTAATTCCTAGAACTACTCCTATTCTAAACTACTAGAGGAAACAGAAAAGACATTCTTATTAATTATCTAGTAAGCTATTACAGGGGATGTTTATTTATAGAGGCATGTTAATTACAATAGCCAATAACAACTTGCCACGTGAATATACAGTTGTTACAGATGCATACAAAGATTTACTGAATCGTGGATTGTTAAACCCAAATTCATTTTGTTTTCAGGACCAATTTCTGGAAAATTTGCAAACATTTTACAGTTAGCTTCAAACTGATAATGACAGTTTTATATGCAGTAAATAAAAAGAGAAGGTGTTAGAACTTTTTGGGAAGAAATTTCGTGATTTCTTAACAAGATCAAAACTGCATTCAAGGAGTTCCATAAAATTCTCATTTGCACCACAGTTGAAGGATTTTCATTTTCTTACTATTACTCTTCTTTCAGAGGTATGAAGCATATTCCATGTCACATTTTGCCATTTTTATAGACAGCTGGATAAGTGATACTAGATTGCACCATGTAAATAAAGTGTACATTTCTATTTTGAGGATTTATATGCATATAGTTTTACTTAATTTTTAAAATTGCTCCATAATATTACCGTGGAAAAATAAATAAACATTAATAGACAAAAAATATGACTGAATTGGAATCGAACCGGAACCGAATCAAAACCGCATAGAACCGGACCAAACCGTCAATAAAATTTGGTTTTGGTTCTTAGTGAACCGGAGCCGGAGGCCATACAGTTCCAAAAATTATGTTAAAATCGGAACCAGTCAAACCAAATAAGTTTTTGTTTTTAATTTGAAGAACTGTTACCTTAACGGTTTGGTTAACGATTTTAATTGAATAGAAACCGAACCGTGACAGTTATAATTAAGATTCTTAGATCCGATCAAGGTGGAGAATATACTTCAATTGTACTAGTTTAGTTTTGCCAAGAACTAACAAGGGATAATTTATTAAGTAACCACTTCTTATTCACCTCAATCAGATGGTGTAGCTTGTACCCCCACCCCAGGAACTAGTGGTCCGCACATGGGATCTTATTGCACACTAATACCAACATGTGACGCTGAAGGGACTAACACGAGAGTGGTGGCACAACCATCTCCAACCCTCCCATTAGTACCCGAGTGCCACGTATCAACAGTGATGTTAAGCGAATATCATTACACATCATCAGAGTAGAGTAACATTTATATAGCGAAAGGTATATTTAGTTGTTTGTGTTTTAGCGGAAGACTAACTACCACTTCGCATCGTAGAAACTAACACTTCTCTATAATAATAATATCAGTCGCACCGACAATAACTCATGGACCAATAATTTTGTCCTTGTTAAATATCATATTTTAGGTATATGAATAGTTAACTCTTTTTAATGTATGCATCACCTATTCGAAATAGGGAATTGATATTCCTACACTGCATTTGGTTATTCTAACCCCCCTTTTTTTTAAAAAAAAATTGCTCTTTAATATAACCTAAATGAGATATGTGTACCTCTCATTCTTTTGCTCACGCCAAAGCCCCCTCCCGTTTTCGTTTTTGTTGGATGCTTCAGCCCAACTACAAAGCGTCCACTTCCTTGTTGATTTTCGGCCACCCATTCCTCCTATTCGTGCGGTTTGACTTTGTTGACTCTCTCCTTGACCTCAGATGAGTCCTTTTTACATTTTTCTCTCAAATATTTCTCACCCTAAAACCCTAGATCGATTGCTCATATCTCTTTGAAATCGTTGTTGTAGTTTTCAGAATCCTTAATTCATATCGTTATTCTCCTCAGGGGATCCCCAATGTGAGTATTTTTATCACTTTTCTCAAATCTTCCATAATCTATATTTAACTAAAGTTAGAAAATTTTTTTGTTAGGTCTTGATTGCTCCAAATCATATATTTGTGCTTCCTAATTTTGGAGTTTGATTTTTAAAGATATTTTTCCTTTATTAATTTCAAACATTTAAGTTTTGTGAGTTTTCCCCAAATTTTGTTAGATTCTCCCTATTTGAAGAAGTTAAAACCCTACAAACTAATGTGAATTGTATACAAGATAATAAAATAAGAAAAGAGTATGAAAATTAATAAATAAAAATATTCTCAGTCAAAACATTAATATATATATATATATGATAGTTCTATCGGGGCAAACAATATTCACAATCATCAATTAAAAATATTAAGCTTGTTTGCCCTGGATCTTCTGGAATTGCCTATCAAAGTAAGCCTTCGACTACAGGAAATACTTTGGCGTCGGAGGATGGGCATCTGGATCATCCCATCTGAATTTTCTGAAGTGAATTCTCCTCTTGGCATTGACCACTTCATGTTTCTGCCACTCCTCCCTACTATAGTGATTGTACCTGTCTTCATTTCCTACACCGACTAATGTAAAGGTGTCCAAGATGATGCTTTTTGAAATAGGACTCCACACTTCACATAGTTCTCTGTTGGGATCAGACCTGATAGCAGAAGGGCCTTCACTATATCTTCTTCTCTTATGAGCTGGTTGAAAGACATCCTCAACCACTTGAATATCTGGTTCAGCAGCAACAAAGTAATCTTGAGATTCAGTCCAATATTGGGTGTAATCCTGAGCAGGCTAAACATGATCATGTACAGGATTTGGTATCACCTATTCTGGCACCCTTACCTCAGCAGACCCTGGAAACAGCTCTCCATGTAGCCAATTGAAGTTATCATAACAGTAGGTGTTTGTTGTCTTGAACTGTTCTTCCATTGAAGCTTCAAGTGCATTTACCTTAGTTTTCAATTCTGCCTCCCCCTTTTTGACTTCTTCAAGCACTTTTGATGCAATTGCATTACTGTAGTAGACCATTTGATCATCAAAGTAATTCATCTCAACATTCTTGAGAACATCTAGTTTGCTTTTCAGTCCAGCCATTATATGAATAATGGCTTGTCCACCTTACACAGACCAACTATCAAGGGTGGACTCCAACTTTACACAAAAGTACTTTTCCAATAATGTCTGAAAGTAGTTTTCCTTCATCGTTCATCCCTTTTATCTTAACTACTGAAGTTTCTCTTGGTAGTCCGCAAAACTATAGTGTCCTTGAGAAATCACTGTCTTCTAACTGATCTTCCTCTTCACACTCTGGGAGTCGTAGATACCTCGTGAGGAGGGAAGCTTTCACTTTGACTCTGACTCATCTGACTTTGCTCTTGATTACAGTGTCTTCACTACGGAGCTTGACATTTTGGAAGAACTCCATAACATCCTTGTCCAACACTTTACACGGTGTTCGAGGACGAAGGTGAGGCCAGCCGATTCCAACATAAGGATTACATTTCAGAAATCATCCGTGGCCGTAGCAAAACCTGTTCGAACAAGCTCTCTCCCTACGAGCAAGCCACTAGTACCTCGGGGAGCCATGAAGACAATCTGAAATCCTGAAGTTTGAACGAATCGGAGAAGACGACGTCGCTGCTGTCACGGAATCTGAAGTGGCAAAAGAAGTTTCGTCAGGAAGCGGTGTTCTTTTTCGACGAAGTGAAGCGATTTTACCCCCGATAGCCATATACATATTTAATATTTTGAAGGGAGAGAAATAAGCGCGTACCTTACACGGGTGACTCTTCGGATCCAATACGAAAAAATTTGACCTGAACTGTAATTTGTCAAAATCCTACCAGAAATAAGTCATATTCGTCGAATGTCGCTGAGTGTCGTCAAAAAAATACATGTTGTTTCGACGAATCGGTTAGTTTCCATGATTTCTTTTCGACGAATTTGCCTTGGAAATATTGGACTTCTTTGCGATGAACTTTACTGAGAGAATTTTGACTCTTTAGCCGACTTCATGATTCCTTGTTGAGCATGCCCAGTTCCATTTTGAAGAATGAGAACTTGGTATCGTCCAGTGACTTTGTGAAAATGTCTGTGACTTTCTTATCTGTCGGGACATAGCTGAGAGATATGTCCCTATTCTCCACATGCTCCCGGATGAAATGATATTTTATTTTGATGTACTTTGCCCGGCTGTGTGAGACTGGATTATTTTCATTCGCAATCGCACTAGAGGAGTCGGAAAACATTAGAATCTCCTTGAATTGCAAGTTGTAGTTTTCCAATTGATTCCCGATCCATAGAAGCCGTGCGTAACAACTCCCAGCAGAGATGTACTATGTCTTGGCAGTGGAGGTTGTCACACAATTTTGCTTCTTGCTGTTCCATGAAATAAGCCTTCTTCCGAGGAATTGGCAAGTCCCGGAAGTGTTTTTCCTGTCATCCCGGCTACCTGCAAAATCAACATCTGAAAATCCAATTAGCTCGACGTCATTACTTCTTGGGTACCATAAGCTAAGATTTGGTGTACCCATGAGGTATCTCAAGATTCTCTTTGTAACGGCGTAATGAGATTCCTTAGAGTTCACTTGAAATATAGCGCACACACATGTTGAAAACATTATGTCGGGTCTACTAGCAGTAAAATAGAGCAATGACTCAATTATGCTTCTGTACTTAGTTTCATCAAAAGATTTCCTTTTCTCATCCTTGTCTAGAGACATAGTTGAACCCATTGGAGTCCTCATCGAGGTTGCGTTCTCCATTCCGAATTTCTTAAGTAACTCTTTGGTGAACTTCGTCTGAATGATGAAAATTCTATCTTCAGATTTTTTCACCTGAAGTCCTAAGAAATACTTCAGCTCTCCCATAATGCTCATTTCAAACTTTCATTGCATAAGTTTAGAAAACTTCTTGCAAAGGTTGTCCTATGTAGAGTCAAAGATAATGTCGTCGACATAAATTTGCACTAGCAAAATCTTGCCTTTAACTTCCCTCAAAAATAATATCTTATATATCTTTTCTCTTATGAACTTGTTCTCAAGAAGAAAGCTAAACAACGTCTCATACCAAGCTCGGGGAGCTTGCTTTAAACCATATAGAGCTTTATTAAAAAAGTATACATAATCAGAGAAAGTTGAGTCGACAAAACCTAGGGGTTGTGCTACGTATAATTCCTATTTTAGATTGTCGTTAAGGAATGCTGATTTCACATTCATTTGATAGACTTTGAAGCCTTTGTGAGCAGTATATGCAAGGAACAACTTGATCGCTTCGAGTCTGGTCACTGAAGCAAAGATATGATTGAATTCGATCCCTTCTTCTTGTTTGTAGCCCTGAGCTACAAACCTGGCTTTGTTCTTTATAATTACTTCATTCTTGTCCAGCTTGTTTTTGAATACTCATTTGGTGCTGATCACATTATGTCCTTTGGGCCTTAGTACCAAATCCCAGACCTTGCACCTTTCAAACTAGTTGAGCTCCTCTTGCATTGTCATTATCCAAGAGGCGTCCTTATTTGTTACTTCAAATTTCTTTGGCTCAACCTGAGAAAGAAAGCTGAGATGTAATACTTCGTTAGTAGTGGCTCTTCTGGTTCTTACACCTTCGTTTGGCTCTCCAATGATGTCACAACCCGCATTTTCCCAACAATTTAATTATATCAGAGTACGGGAAAATACGTGTCATGATGCCACACCGTGCATGGGATAACTGCAGAAGCTCAGGCAAGACTCCAAACTCTACAGTTTAAAAGAAAACATAAGTTATTATGACTGAAATCCAGTTTTAATTAAAAAGGTAGCTGTATCTCTCGGCTCAGTGGATCATCTAGTCAACGTTCAAAAATATAATTTATACGCTTGCGGAAGATACTTGTTTTAAATTGACTCTAACATCCTACATGAGTATAAATGTCCCCAAGGAACAACTCATGCTAAACAGACTCTAGATTTATAATAAGTATAAGAAAAAGTCTTTATGCTAACCAAAAAAATAGTGACTTAGTTTTAAAAGAGGTTGCATTGATGTTTTACTAATAATAAGTTTTTATAAGCTTAAAAATATCTAACATGCAATTCTAGCAATAAATCATCCCATAGAGCAAGTAATCCAAATCAAAGAATAAGAAAACCACATCGGTTAGCAAGTGGCAAAATCAACAACTCTGTGGGCGTCAACAATCTGACACGAACCCACAGTATAACAATATGTTTGAACTAGGAAAAGAAAACTGAACGACAACTACCTCGTTACGGCGAGGTGCAAAACCACAACTGACACTGCCGCTAAGAGAGTCCAAAACCAGCTCCACTACCTGCTACGACTCTGAACCTAAGACATTCCAAAAAAAACAGAACGCCTCAGCAAGTAGGTACAAATGGTGGCAGAAAATTAAGCAAAAGTAAACAAATGTCATAAAGGGTACCAATTCAAGATCAAAACAATACTGACATAAAGTACGAAGTAAGCATCAAACAGGAAAAGAACACTTACGTGAATTGTCACGTACATCGCATACACACCATATGTACAAGGCAATAAGGTGACGAACATGAGTAAATCATAAAGAAGAAAATCCATAACCTTTATTAGCAACTTGTGGTCACTCTACCTAAAAACACGGGCGAGATGGTCACTTAGCTGGACACACCCCTCACGAAGATTAAATCTGTTTAACTGCGGGAGAGATTCATACACTTCACCATACAACACAGATGCCCAAAACACCGGTAGAGTTCCAAAAGGTACTTGTTGAAGCCAAAATTGACCGAAGTCAAAATTGACTTCCGTGGAGTTTGGGGTCCCAAAAGAGGGGTGACCGCACACCTACTACACTCAAATAAACGATCTAGGCTCTAGACTAGGAACGTAAGGGACAGACCCAAGGTCTCAGCGTGGAGGACCCACCGTATACCCGGAAGACTAACGAACTCTTCCCCTCCCAAGCCAAAAGCTGAGCTAAGACACCTTCGGAGGGCGCTCTTGGCCGACCGGAACATCTAAGGAGGGTCTCAAGACCAACTCTCTCCGATCCAGATGTATCTCCTTGGGTCTATACAAAATGCTCCTCAAACGCGCTACTAAAGGCGCAACATCGTCAAGCCATTCTACGATACGCTGCCCAACTGGGCTGCAAACAGCGCGACTCCGCTGCCTTAAAGGGCTATCAACAGGCCAACATGGACTTCCCGGCATAAACCTCGGGGCTCCCACGGGACGAGCGGTTCACGAGCACACCGCTCGCCCAAAGCAAAAAGAGCAGATCATACATTCACAGAGCATCACAGATTATAAATTATTACAGGAATATGAATTCCGTACATCGGCACGCAGGCCGGCAATATAAATAAAAATGGGCCTTCGAGGGCCGGCACGAGCTTGGGCTTAGGCCCGATATTCTCCGCTTGGTACTGCAACACCTGTACGCCAACGTCTCGACGAACGACTGTCAGCTGAACGACAGTCGGCTAACATAAGCGGGCCAAACATATTCCGTACACCCCTTTTTCGGGGCTACGGTGCGCATTCCCTGCAAATAGATAATATCCAACTTCCACGGAGTCTTCTCCGGGAATCCCAGAACATCACCAATCCGGCTCATGCGTCCGGACGGGCTTCACACAGAACATCACCAATTCGGCTCATGCGTCCGAATGGGCTTCACACAGCACATCACCAATTCGGCTCGTACGTCCGAATGGGCTTCACACAGCACATCACCAATTCGGCTCGTACGTCCGAATGGGCTTCACACAGCACATCACCAATTCGGCTCGTACGTCCGAATGGGTTTCACACAGCATGCCTAAATCCGTACTCACACTTCCGGATACTAGATGCAAATAATAGCGGGGACGTACACGTCAACCCGTTGGAGAGCTCCCTTCCCCCACCCATTGGTGGAGAGGGGCTTCCATGCAAATGTAAATCGAGGGCTTCACCTGCCCGAGTAGAAACATCGTTACCCTTGGCGCGTGCTTGGCGGCGGTACCGGTGGCCGATCCCCCTTTTAGGCCGAACCTTGCTCGAGGCGACGATGGCGGTGGCCGGTCTCCCTTTTAGGCCGAACCTTGCTCGAGGCGACGACGAGAAGAGGGGGCCGAGGGGAGCTCGGCCCCGCTTGAGGCGGCGACGAGAGGATGGGGCCGAGAGGAGCTCGACCCCGCTGGAGGCGGCCTGGAAGAAGAAGAAGGGGCCGAGAGGAGCTCGACCCCGCTGGTGGCGGCCTGGAAGAGGGGGCCGAGAGGAGCTCGGCCCCGCTGTGCTGCTTTAGGCCGGGAAGAAGAGAGGGGCCGAGCCCTAACTCGGGCTTGCCGGCGGCGGGAGAGGAGGAGGAGGTCGGGATCGGGCTTGCCGGCGGCGGCCATGGCGGAGAGAGAAGAGGAGGGCCGAGCTTTGGCTCGGGCTTGCCGGCGGCGGGAGAGGAGGTGGCCGGGCTGGCGCGGGCTTGCCGGCGACGGGAGAGGATGGGGCCGGGCTGGCGTCGAGCTCCAGGCGGCCGAGCCCTAGCTTGGCGGGGGAGCAAGAATCCCCATGCCCGTTTTTCTCTTTTTTTCTTTTTTTTCTTCTCTTTGTTTTTTTGCTGCCCTCACCCATATGCCTCTTCCCCCCCTTTTTAACATCTATATGTAAAACAAATATATATAATGAAATTATATATATTATATATAATTAATATATATCATTAATAAATATATATACTAAGTATATTTATTTATTATATATATATAAAGCACAAAACCTCCATATACATATACGAGCACCCGCACGTCTTCGGACGGGGTTGTGCCGCATCGTCGCTCGTAGCTCGCCCCAAGTCCGCCACTTGGGGAGGATCCCGCTCGGCCGGATATGGGGTTGTACACAATCCCCGCTCTTTTCGAGGTTGGTACAAGCTCGGAAAGAAATGTCCAATCCCAAATATCCGGCGAGCGGGAGCCGACCCAAAAGAAAATTTTTGAGAAAATCCAAAAATTGCGCTCAAAACGCTAAACTGTTGAAGCCAAAATTGACCGAAGTCAAAATTGACTTCCGTGGAGTTCGGGGTCCCAAAAGAGGGGTGACCGCACACCTACTACACTCAAATGAACGATCTAGGCTCTAGACTAGGAACGTAAGGGACAGACCCAAGGTCTCAGCGTGGAGGACCCACCGCATACCCGGAAGACTAACGAACTCTTCCCCTCCCAAGCCAAAGCTGAGCTAAGACACCTTCGGAGGGCGCTCTTGGCCGACCGGAACATCTAAGGAGGGTCTCAAGACCAACTCTCTCCGATCCAGATGTATCTCCTTGGGTCTATACAAAATGCTCCTCAAACGCGCTACTAAAGGCGCAACATCGTCAAGCCATTCTACGATACGCTGCCCAACTGGGCTGCAAACAGCGCGACTCCGCTGCCTTAAATGGCTATCAACAGGCCAACATGGACTTCCCGGCATAAACCTCGGGGCTCCCACGGGACGAGCGGTTCACGAGCACACCGCTCGCCCAAAGCAAAAAGAGCAGATCATACATTCACAGAGCATCACAGATTATAAATTATTACAGGAATATGAATTCCGTACATCGGCACGCAGGCCGGCAATATAAATAAAAATGGGCCTTCGAGGGCCGGCACGAGCTTGGGCTTAGGCCCGATATTCTCCGCTTGGTACTGCAACACCTGTACGCCAACGTCTCGACGAACGACTGCCAGCTGAACGACAGTCGGCTAACATAAGCGGGCCAAACATATTCCGTACACCCCTTTTTCGGGGTTACGGTGCGCATTCCCTGCAAATAGATAATATCCAACTTCCACGGAGTCTTCTCCGGGAATCCCAGAACATCACCAATCCGGCTCATGCGTCCGGACGGGCTTCACACAGAACATCACCAATTCGGCTCATGCGTCCGAATGGGCTTCACACAGCACATCACCAATTCGGCTCGTACGTCCGAATGAGCTTCACACAGCACATCACCAATTCGGCTCGTACGTCTGAATGGGCTTCACACAGCACATCACCAATTCGGCTCGTACGTCCGAATGGGTTTCACACAGCATGCCTAAATCCGTACTCACACTTCCGGATACTAGATGCAAATAATAGCGGGGACGTACACGTCAACCCGTTGGAGAGCTCCCTTCCCCCACCCATTGGTGGAGAGGGGCTTCCATGCAAATGTAAATCGAGGGCTTCACCTGCCCGAGTAGAAACATCGTTACCCTTGGCGCGTGCTTGGCGGCGGTACCGGTGGCCGATCCCCCTTTTAGGCCGAACCTTGCTCGAGGCGACGATGGCGGTGGCCGGTCTCCCTTTTAGGCCGAACCTTGCTCGAGGCGACGACGAGAAGAGGGGGCCGAGGGGAGCTCGGCCCCGCTTGAGGCGGCGACGAGAGGATGGGGCCGAGAGGAGCTCGGCCCCGCTGGAGACGGCCTGGAAGAAGAAGAAGGGGCCGAGAGGAGCTCGACCCCGCTGGTGGCGGCCTGGAAGAGGGGGCCGAGAGGAGCTCGGCCCCGCTGTGCTGCTTTAGGCCGGGAAGAAGAGAGGGGTCGAGCCCTAACTCGGGCTTGCCGGCGGCGGGAGAGGAGGAGGAGGTCGGGATCGGGCTTGCCGGCGGCGGCCATGGCGGAGAGAGAAGAGGAGGGCCGAGCTTTGGCTCGGGCTTGCCGGCGGCGGGAGAGGAGGTGGCCGGGCTGGCGCGGGCTTGCCGGCGACGGGAGAGGATGGGGCCGGGCTGGCGTCGAGCTCCAGGCGGCCGAGCCCTAGCTTGGCGGGGGAGCAAGAATCCCCATGCCCGTTTTTCTCTTTTTTTCTTTTTTTTTGTTTTTCTTCTCTTTGTTTTTTTGCTGCCCTCACCCATATGCCTCTTCCCCCCCTTTTTAACATCTATTTGTAAAACAAATATATATAATGAAATTATATATATTATATATAATTAATATATATCATTAATAAATATATATACTAAGTATATTTATTTATTATATATATATAAAGCACAAAACCTCCACACACATATACGAGCACCCGAACGAGCACCCGCACGTCTTCGGACGGGGTTGTGCCGCATCGTCGCTCGTAGCTCGCCCCAAGTCCGCCACTTGGGGAGGATCCCGCTCGGCCGGATATGGGGTTGTACACAATCCCCGCTCTTTTCGAGGTTGGTACAAGCTCGGAAAGAAATGTCCAATCCCAAATATCCGGCGAGCGGGAGCCGACCCAAAAGAAAATTTTTGAGAAAATCCAAAAATTGCGCTCAAAACGCTAAACTTTCCGGGCACCTTTTGATCATGACTGAACCGCTCGATACTTGTAACGGTCCCTGCTACCGAACTGCCCTTTATACCCTTACTTACAATAAGTATACCTGGGGCCGAGCCCGGCTCGAGGCGTCGATGAAGTAGTTAAACCGAAGCGTCTCAAAAGCCAACCTTTCCCCCACAGGCGAGCCTTCGGACCTGCCAGCTTGATGGGAGCCTGCGCAGCGGGTCTACCTGGGGCCGAGCCCGGCTCGGGGTGTCGTAGAAGCGGATAAACCAAAGTATCTCAAAAGCCAACCTTTCCCCCACAGGCGAGCCTTCAGACCTGCCAGCTTGATGGGAGCCTGCGCAGCGGGTTTACCTGGGGCCGAGCCCGGCTCGGGGTGTCGATGACGTGGCTAAACCAGAACATCTCAAAAGCCAACCTTTCCCCCACAGGCGAGCCTTCGGACCTGCCAGCTTGATGGGAGCCTGCGCAGCGGGTCTACCTGGGGCCGAGCCCGGCACGGGGTGTCGTAGAAGCGGCTAAACCAAAACATCTCAAAAGCCAACCTTTCCCCCACAGGCGAGCCTTCGGACCTGCCAGCTTGATGGGAGCCTGCGCAGCGGGTCTACCTGGGGCCGAGCCCGGCTCGGGGTGCCGATGACGATCAAACCAATCCTATCCCCCACAGGCGAGCCTACGGACCTGCCAGCTAGATGGGAGCCTGCGCAGCGGGTCTACCTGGGGCCGAGCCGAGCTCGGGGTGCCGATGACGATCGAACCAAACCTATCCCCCACAGGCGAGCCTACGGACCTGCCAGCTAGATGGGAGCCTGCGCAGCGGGTCTACCTGGGGCCGAGCCGAGCTCGGGGTGCCGATGACGATCGAACCAAACCTATCCCCCACAGGCGAGCCTACGGACCTGCCAGCTAGATGGGAGCCTGCGCAGCGGGTCTACCTGGGGCCGAGCCGAGCTCGGGGTGCCGATGACGATCAAACCAATCCTATCCCCCACAGGCGAGCCTACGGACCTACCAGCTAGATGGGAGCCTGCGCAGCGGGTCTACCTGGGGCCGAGCCGAGCTCGGGGTGCCGATGACGATCGAACCAAACCTATCCCCCACAGGCGAGCCTACGGACCTGCCAGCTAGATGGGAGCCTGCGCAGCGGGTCTACCTGGGGCCGAGCCGAGCTCGGGGTGCCGATGACGATCGAACCAAACCTATCCCCCACAGGCGAGCCTACGGACCTGCCAGCTAGATGGGAGCCTGCGCAGCGGGTCTACCTGGGGCCGAGCCGAGCTCGGGGTGCCGATGACGATCGAACCAAACCTATCCCCCACAGGCGAGCCTACGGACCTGCCAGCTAGATGGGAGCCTGCGCAGCGGGTCTACCTGGGGCCGAGCCGAGCTCGGGGTGCCGATGACGATCGAACCAAACCTATCCCCCACAGGCGAGCCTACGGACCTGCCAGCTAGATGGGAGCCTGCGCAGCGGGTCTACCTGGGGCCGAGCCGAGCTCGGGGTGCCGATGACGATCGAACCAAACCTATCCCCCACAGGCGAGCCTACGGACCTGCCAGCTAGATGGGAGCCTGCGCAGCGGGTCTACCTGGGGCCGAGCCGAGCTCGGGGTGCCGATGACGATCGAACCAATCCTATCCCCCACAGGCGAGCCTACGGACCTGCCAGCTAGATGGGAGCCTGCGCAGCGGGTCTACCTGGGGCCGAGCCGAGCTCGGGGTGCCGATGACGATCAAACCAATCCTATCCCCCACAGGCGAGCCTACGGACCTGCCAGCTAGATGGGAGCCTGCGCAGCGGGTCTACCTGGGGCCGAGCCGAGCTCGGGGTGCCGATGACGATCGAACCAATCCTATCCCCCACAGGCGAGCCTACGGACCTGCCAGCTAGATGGGAGCCTGCGCAGCGGGTCTACCTGGGGCCGAGCCGAGCTCGGGGTGCCGATGACGATCAAACCAATCCTATCCCCCACAGGCGAGCCTACGGACCTGCCAGCTAGATGGGAGCCTGCGCAGCGGGTCTACCTGGGGCCGAGCCGAGCTCGGGGTGCCGATGACGATCGAACCAATCCTATCCCCCACAGGCGAGCCTACGGACCTGCCAGCTAGATGGGAGTCTGCGCAGCGGGTCTACCTGGGGCCGAGGCGAGCTCGGGGTGCCGATGACGATCAAACCAATTCTATCCTCCACAGGCGAGCCTACGGACCTGCCAGCTAGATGGGAGCCTGCGCAGCGGGTCTACCTGGGGATCTCCTCTCTAAACCAACTCCAACCCCCGAGTGAGCCTACAACCCTGCCAGCTTGATAAGAGCCTGGTCAGCGGGTCTTCTCGGGGGTCTCCTCTCCAAACCAACTCCAACCCCCAAGTGAGCCAACAACCCTGCCAGCTTGATAAGAGCCTGGTCAGCGGGTCTTCTCGGGGGTCTCCTCTCCAACACAACTCCAACCCCCGAGTGAGCCTACAGCCCTGCCAGCTTGATAAGAGCCTGGTCAGCGGGTCTTCTCGGGGGTCTCCTCTCCAAACCAACTCCAACCCCCGAGTGAGCCTACAGCCCTGCCAGCTCGATAAGAGCCTGGTCAGCGGGTCTTCTCGGTGGTCTCCTCTCTAAACCAACTCCAACCCCCGAGTGAGCCTACAACCCTGCCAGCTTGATAAGAGCCTGGTCAGCGGGTCTTCTCGGGGGTCTCCTCTCCAACACAACTCCAACCCCCGAGTGAGCCTACAACCCTGCCAGCTTGATAAGAGCCTGGTCAGCGGGTCTTCTCGGGGGTCTCCTCTCCAACACAACTCCAACCCCCGAGTGAGCCTACAGCCCTGCCAGCTTGATAAGAGCCCGGTCAGCGGGTCTTCTCAGGGGTCTCCTCTCCAACACAACTATAAAGGAAACATAAAGATAATCCAAGAACTCAAAAGAACTGTTAACCCGATCAATCAAATAACAGTCCGACACGAGGCACCTCTACCCGCTACGTCCACCCTCTCGGGAACCAGAGGGGAGACGAAAAGCTAGGATGGTTAAGATCGACTAACGAGGAGTGGGAGGGGACTTCTTTCATCACATGACCCTGGTCGTCACTTGGTTCCTCTTCTATAGCCACGACGTTCAACTGAGTTTTTCTGTGCTGGCCACTCTCCACGCTCACCGCACCATAACTGTTGAAGCCAAAATTGACCGAAGTCAAAATTGACTTCCGTGGAGTTCGGGGTCCCAAAAGAGGGGTGACCGCACACCTACTACACTCAAATGAACGATCTAGGCTCTAGACTAGGAACGTAAGGGACAGACCCAAGGTCTCAGCGTGGAGGACCCACCGCATACCCGGAAGACTAACGAACTCTTCCCCTCCCAAGCCAAAAGCTGAGCTAAGACACCTTCGGAGGGCGCTCTTGGCCGACCGGAACATCTAAGGAGGGTCTCAAGACCAACTCTCTCCGATCCAGATGTATCTCCTTGGGTCTATACAAAATGCTCCTCAAACGCGCTACTAAAGGCGCAACATCGTCAATCCATTCTACGATACGCTGCCCAACTGGGCTGCAAACAGCGCGACTCCGCTGCCTTAAAGGGCTATCAACAGGCCAACATGGACTTCCCGGCATAAACCTCGGGGCTCCCACGGGACGAGCGGTTCACGAGCACACCGCTCGCCCAAAGCAAAAAGAGCAGATCATACATTCACAGAGCATCACAGATTATAAATTATTACAGGAATATGAATTCCGTACATCGGCACGCAGACCGGCAATATAAATAAAAATGGGCCTTCGAGGGCCGGCACGAGCTTGGGCTTAGGCCCGATATTCTCCGCTTGGTACTGCAACACCTGTACGCCAACGTCTCGACGAATGACTGCCAGCTGAACGACAGTCGGCTAACATAAGCGGGCCAAACATATTCCGTACACCCCTTTTTCGGGGCTACGGTGCGCATTCCCTGCAAATAGATAATATCCAACTTCCACGGAGTCTTCTCCGAGAATCCCAGAACATCACCAATCCGGCTCATGCGTCCGGACGGGCTTCACACAGAACATCACCAATTCGGCTCATGCGTCCGAATGGGCTTCACACAGCACATCACCAATTCGGCTCGTACGTCCGAATGGGCTTCACACAGCACATCACCAATTCGGCTCGTACGTCCGAATGGGCTTCACACAGCACATCACCAATTCGGCTCGTACGTCCGAATGGGTTTCACACAGCATGCCTAAATCCGTACTCACACTTCCGGATACTAGATGCAAATAATAGCGGGGACGTACACGTCAACCCGTTGGAGAGCTCCCTTCCCCCACCCATTGGTGGAGAGGGGCTTCCATGCAAATGTAAATCGAGGGCTTCACCTGCCCGAGTAGAAACATCGTTACCCTTGGCGCGTGCTTGGCGGCGGTACCGGTGGCCGATCCCCCTTTTAGGCCGAACCTTGCTCGAGGCGACGATGGCGGTGGCCGGTCTCCCTTTTAGGCCGAACCTTGCTCGAGGCGACGACGAGAAGAGGGGGCCGAGGGGAGCTCGGCCCCGCTTGAGGCGGCGACGAGAGGATGGGGCCGAGAGGAGCTCGGCCCCGCTGGAGGCGGCCTGGAAGAAGAAGAAGGGGCCGAGAGGAGCTCGACCCCGCTGGTGGCGGCCTGGAAGAGGGGGCCGAGAGGAGCTCGGCCCCGCTGTGCTGCTTTAGGCCGGGAAGAAGAGAGGGGCCGAGCCCTAACTCGGGCTTGCCGGCGGCGGGAGAGGAGGAGGAGGTCGGGATCGGGCTTGCCGGCGGCGGCCATGGCAGAGAGAGAAGAGGAGGGCCGAGCTTTGGCTCGGGCTTGCCGGCGGCGGGAGAGGAGGTGGCCGGGCTGGCGCGGGCTTGCCGGCAACGGGAGAGGATGGGGCCGGGCTGGCGTCGAGCTCCAGGCGGCCGAGCCCTAGCTTGGCGGGGGAGCAAGAATCCCCATGCCCGTTTTTCTCTTTTTTTCTTTTTTTGTTTTCTTCTCTTTGTTTTTTTGCTGCCCTCACCCATATGCCTCTTCCCCCCCCCCCTTTTAACATCTATATGTAAAACAAATATATATAATGAAATTATATATATTATATATAATTAATATATATCATTAATAAATATATATACTAAGTATATTTATTTATTATATATATATAAAGCACAAAACCTCCACGCACATATACGAGCACCCGAACGAGCACCCGCACGTCTTCGGACGGGGTTGTGCCGCATCGTCGCTCGTAGCTCGCCCTAAGTCCGCCACTTGGGGAGGATCCCGCTCGGCCGGATATGGGGTTGTACAGTACTAATAAAGGAAACAACCTTGCGGAGGTGGTTACGTCCACTAACTCCCGAAACTAAGGAAAAACCAAAGAAACCACAACACCAACATCTCAGGACTTGACACATCGGATTCTACATGACATTTCTAGATTAAAGACACGGTTGATCAACCTTTAGAAACAATTCACAATCCTATATAGACACTAACACGTCCAACAACGATAGACGAAACAATTTAATTCACCGATAAAATATTCTAAGGACGATTATACGCACCTAGTCAAGATCGAAATTACCATGACCAGATTTTATAATTTTGAGTGATCTTCAAGAAGGATTAAACATAACCATAGTTTGGAAAGATAACACAAAAAAGACAAGAAAATTAAGGAACAAAGGCATAACAGTTACCATCAAACCGGACAAGGAGCAACGAAGGAAAACCACCACTTGCCTTGGTTGTATCGGAAAAGTTCTCCGAATCGCTCCGCGTCGTAGATCGGGGCAAAAGAACACAGGAGAAGTTGAGATGTAGACAAAATGGCGGAAAAATGGGTTAGGGCCGAAAAACCCTAACGAGAAAACTCAAGGAATGAGAAAAAATTTACCACGATAGCGTAGCTCTCGGCGAGAGCTTTCCGGATCTATGTTCGGTTGAAGATTTCGGGCACCGAAGCATCGTCGGCGGCCACCGGAAGTTTCACGAAAAAAGAACTCTCTCTCTCGCTCGCTGCTCTGGTTCGGAAGAATAATATCGGAGAAGATGAAATTCGGTTCTAAAAGCTAAGTCTAAGAATATATATATATATATATATATATATATATATATATATATATATATATATATATATAAATGTTTATAAAAAGTTTTGTCAAAAACGGGTTATTACGAGCAATTTCGCGGGAACCAAATATAGAGGTCTATGATGGATTCAAATCGAAAAGTGTCCAACATGAAAGTTGTAGATCTCGTCGAGACGAATAAATTTCATGTTAACCATTTTTTGTACGACACCGTTTTGACCCTCAAAATTGTGCCCGAACTCTGACTGCACAGAACCACTCAAGTGAAATAGGTCTACTCGAGATGGAGAAGTCTACTCGAGATGGAGACTCGAGAGGGAGGTATCTACTCGAGATGGAGACTTGGGAAGTCGAGATAATAATCTATAACTCGAGAGTATAGGTATAGAACTCGAGTGGATTACTTCTACTAGAGATAAAAGACTTAGAACTCGAGTGGATCAAGTCTACTCGAGTTGGACACGAGCTGCTTCGGGAAAATCGCAAATAGGGGTATAAAATGACTTCAAATTGAAATGTGGTCAACATGCAAATTGTAGATCTCGTCGAGCCGAACAAATTTAATGTTGACAATATTTTCGTACGACACCGTTTTGACCCTCAAAATAGTGCCCAAACACAGACATGCACGGACTACTCGAGTGGCAGCATGAACCACTCGAGTTCCAACATGACCTACTCGAGTAACAACATATTACTCGAGTTCCAGCATGCATTACTCGAGTAGTAGCTCAATTTACTAGAGTAGCAGCTTATAACTCGAGTTCCAACATGAATTACTCGAGTGGTAGCTCGACATACTCGAGTAGCAGCTCATCACTCGAGTTCCAGCAGAACAAAATGAAAATAGGGGCTCAGTATGGCTTCAAATCAAAAAATTGTCAACATGAAAGTTGTAGATCTCGTCGAGACGAACAAATTTCATGTTGACCATTTTTCGTTAGACGCCGTCTTGACCCACAAAAAGGCGCCCGAACGTAAACTGAACAGGACAACTCGAGATGTAAACAGTAATTTACTCGAGAGAACAGAAATCACTCGAGTACTTCAAAGCAGAACATTAAATAAAGAACACTGCTGGAATAGTGAATTTTACAAATATACTAGAAATCAAACTATAGATATGAATAATAGCTTTCATTTTTGAATAGTACTTTAATATTAAATTATACATATTTATTTATTTTTGAACAAAGAATACGAGTTCAAAACGGAGGCCCAAACGCGCGTCGAATTAAACGAAACTCACGCCGTAGGCGAACACTGACGTTACGATTCCAACGGCGAAGCCAAAACCTAAATCTGACGAGTCATTCCCGAGATATAAATTTTCCAAGTATGCGATGAACATAAATTAATCAAAACTTCAATCGCGCGCCGAGACTCCAAAAATGCTCGGATTGCGATTAAACTTGACATGCAAGTCCAAAATTACACAACTTAAATCTCAAATGCAAAAATTGCTGATTACAGCAGAATTTCAAGAAATCAGCCGACTCGACCGGACAGACGCGAAAATTCCTTAACAGCGTTGCGCCGTCAACTCGACGTTAAAAGTAACACCAAGACGTCATAAATATGACGATACCAAATCCAATAAAATCATCGAAAAAATTAGGGGTGTTACAAATGATCTGATCAATTGGGTGATCTCTTAGGTGTCTGAACACAAGATTCTTTCCTATCCCACCAGCAGGTTCTGCTACATTTATTGCATCTCCTGTAGGTTGAGGGAGTTCATCATCTAGTAGTTCTTCTTCCACTAAACTTGGAGTGACAACTTTGACGAAGCTTGGAGCATCTTCCTGTACCACTTCTTCCAAGCTTAGTTCTTTCAACCTATCACCCGCAGCTACACCAATAACACTAGACGAGCTGCTATAGAACATACTTGTCTCATCAAATACAATATTTATAGACTCTCCTGCGACCAGGGTTTTCTTGTTAAAAATCCTATATGTTTTGCTATGGTATAACCTACAAAAATACCTTCAAAATACTTTTCACTAAACTTTGTGCGATAGTACTTCCCATTGTTAAGTACGAAGAATTTGCTGTCAAAGATCCTAAAGTAGGACACAGACTATTTTCTGCCCTTCAACAGTTCATAGGGAGTCTTACGATGACTTTTGTTGATTAATACTCTATTTTTCACGTGACAACTATGTTGACTGCTTCAGCCCAGAAGTACTCTGGTAGTGAAGCGTCATTCAACATAGTTATACATGCTTCAATGAGGGTTCTGTTTCTTCTCTCGGCAACTCCATTTTGTTGTGAAGTACATGGAGTGGAAAATTCATGAAAGATACCTTGACTTCCACAGAATTCTGTCATGAACCTAGACTCAAACTCCGTTCCATGATCACTACTGATTTTGACCACTGAGCAGTTTAATTCGTTCTGAATTTGCCGGAAAAAATTAGTGAAAGCCTCGAAGGTGTCTGACTTGTGTTTTAGAAAGAACACTCAAGTAAAACGAGAGTAATCATCAACAATGACTAATGTATAAACTTTACCTCCTAAACTGTGAATTGACATAAGACCGAATAAGTTCATGCGAAGTAAGTATAAACTTCTAGAGGAATCTTTTTCAGTAATACCCTTAAAGGTAGCCCGTGTCTGCTTACCCATTTGGCTTGCGTGACATGCACTCTCTTTAATGCACTTAATGTTGGGGGCATCACGCACTAAGTTTTGAGAAAATAACATATTAATAGTTTTGAAATGTATATGTGTTAATCTCTTGTGTCATTGGTCACAAAGAGACGCACTATCTTTTGCCAAAAAACATACAGGTATAGAATTGTCTAAGCAAAGAAAATTTAAGCAGAAAATATTTCTACTCCGAGCGCCTGTTAAGATTGTCTCTAAATTGGCAGACGATTTTATCAGACACTTATCCTTATAGAACTCAACGATATAACATTTATCACATAATTGACTTATGCTTATGAGATTATGTTGTAATCCTTTAACATAAATCACTTATGTGAAGGAAACCATACCGTTGATAATCATACTGTAGCCTTTAGTGATTCTCCAGTCAAACCCTCCAAAGATGACTTTTGGTCCATTTTCGACTGGGGTATATTTGTTTGAATCGATAATTCGGTCCCTTGTGGAGTTCACCCTTGGGGAAGGGGTGGTCGCGCGCCTACTTCTCTCCTGCAAGCAAAATGACAAGAAAACAAAAGGAAAAGACCCAAGGGCTCGGCGCAGAGGTCCCACCACAAACCCGGAAAATCTCAGAGTGCTTCCCCTCCCTTAGCCAAATACCAAGCTAAGGCTACCTCAAGAAGCGCAAGAAGGTCTTGGATCCAGTGAGCATGTATTCTGAGGTACCCCTTGGGTCATATTTATAAGATTCTGAAAACGGTCTGCAAATAGCCAACCTTCGCTATTCTGAACAGCTATGTGCAGCCCAACTGGGTCTGCCAACAGCGTAGCTCTGCTGTTCTATATGGATATTGGCACCCCCTACAGGGGAACCAAGGTAATTTGGCCGCTGGGCCCCATTGGACAGACTACAAGGATTTGGAGGTCGGCTCGCCTCAGCTCGCCATCCCGCTGAGGCGGACACGACCTGGTCCCGCAGCTCGCCTTCCCTCCTCAGGCGAGTGCGAGCTAGGTCGCCGTAGTCTGCCAACCCTTGTTCTGAGGCGGGCCGGCGGTCAGGTCGCCTATGGGAGAGCTAGTTGGGCGGCAAGCTCGCGCTGCTCTCCCGCCTAGACTCGGCGAGAGCGAGCTGGCTTCTCTGAGTTACTACTTCGGGACTGGAGCTTAGCTCAACGAAGGTTGGGTCTACATCAAAGAACTTCGGGTGGGCGCTGGCCGGGTGGTTCGGCTCGTTCAGCTCGCCCGTCTAATTATGAGGGCGCGAGCTGGCCATTCTGAGCTCGCCATTTCTGGCCTGGTTGACCTACTCAACGAACACGGGATTGTACAATATTCTTGTAATAGGCTTCTAGTCCCGGTCATGTGCCGAGAGCATCCACTGTCCAAATATCAGATAAGATTTTTATTTGCCTTTGGACTTCCCTTCAATCATGAATCATTTTCCCTTAGAAATCCAAACAGATTTGGGTCTTTGGTTCCTTGTTAGCTTAACACCACTAGGAACATTAACATTTTGAGTGGTCGGTCTCGTAATGTTAACTCATGGAGTTTCAATTTTCACCGAATGAAATCAACAATCTACGACAAAGTGACCAATCTTGTCGCAACACCAACAGTCAAACCTGTTGTACCTTTGTTTATATTCATGTTTCACCTTCTGAATGGGAATTCTAGAAGGAGCTACCGGCTTGGAGATGGAAGCCTCATGATTGCAGCAAACACAAGGCTTGTCTGTCTCCTTGGCCTTGGGAACAACAGTCTTGTCTTTGGGTACCTTCTTAAAATTTTGTCCATGAACGTAGGGACCATACTCTTTGAGAGTTATTTTTTCATACGGTGCCTTGAAAGCACTAGCACCAAAGTCTCGGGGACGGGTCCATCCTTGGTAGTGCTTTTTAAGCTCCACATAAGTTGGCCTAGCAAAGTGACCATAGGGCGTCTCAAAGTCGTATTTATTTGTGGGAAAGATAATCTTCTTAAAAGAGGGTTGACTTTGAGGTGCCTTTCCTTTGCCTTTGGTAACGGCTCTCTTAGTAGCCTTACCTTTTTCATTTACGTGGTCAAGACCACTATCCTTCTTAGGAGCAGAAAATTCATCAATGAGAGAAAGAATGATCTTTGGCTTAGAGTAACTTTCAACAAGTTTTCTTTCCACCAAAAGCTTTTCTTCTAGCTCATCTAAGTATTTCTCCTTCTTACTTAATAGTTCAGCAGAGCATTTTAATTCATCTTTCAAGGAGTGAACTTTATCTCTGAGAGGAGTTAATTCAACAATTTCCTCCTTCAGTCGTAATTCCACTGCCTTGAGAGAAGCAATATCTTTTAATTGCTTTTTGACTACCTTACATCATTTATCAAAGGCTCTCAAAAGCTCTTGATGCTGATCCATCAAGTTAGAATCATCTTACTCAGAAGAATAGTCTTCATGACTATTAGTTGAGGTTTTAGATTCAGAGAGCATAGTGTGAGAGTTTACCTTCCCATTGAATTATGAGTCACCTACTTCCTCATCTGATTGAGTCATGAGCCCGAAATAGGCTTCTTCATCTTCAGAGCTTGACTCACTTGAGTCACTATCACTAAGAGTCTTTGACTTATTTGCAACGAAGCTCTTCTCTTCTTTCCTCTTAACTTTGAAGGATCTCTTCTCTTCTTTCTTGGATCCTTCCTTCTTTTTATACAGACACTCCACAATTATGTGTCCTGGCTTATTGCAACAATAATAAACTATGTCAGAAGAAGAATGTTTGCTCGGTTTAGACTTATACCTGTCATCTATATTGTAGCTTTTCTTGGACCGATCACCATCACGATGTGATCTTCTAAAGTCAGAGGAGGATGACTGATTTTTCATTTGCCTCCTCTTGCTGAATAGTCTTTTGAATTGCTTGGAGATTAGCGAGAATTCTCCATCAAACAATTTGCCTCCTGGGCGCAAGGACAGCAGTCGCTGGGCATCTGCCAGCTCGGCCTTTTGCGCTGCCACCTGAGCCACCGCCTGGTCCCGCGCCATAAGCATCTAGCAAAAGTTGCGGTCGATGGTGATGCTCCGGCGCGTGCACATGTGCGCAAGCTCGAACCCTCGCAGCAAGGCCCGGATGGAATCAAGGGCCAGGAGCCGGGTGGACAACTGATCGAAGATATTGGCGTCCTCTCAGCTGTAAAGTCTGTAGCCCAGCGCGAAAGCATCGCCAATGATCTCTTCCCCCTCTGCCCAGCTGGGGAGGAGGGTAGAGAGGGAGATCTTGTTGGCCTCAGGATCCCACTGGAGCAGAGGTTTCCCTTCCGCATCCAGGCGCTTCACGCCGAGGCCAAAATTCTGGTGCCCATGTGGCACCTACTTGGGAGGGTCCTGATCAGAGGTTTTGCCGGCCACCCTTTCATCATCAGCCCACCTGCGGCTGGCAGGCTCTCAGCAGGGGCCCCAACGGTGGTCCCGACAGTAGTGGTCATCTCCCCGGCTGCCGAAAGGACCTCGGCGAGAGATCGGCTCTCGACGGCAGGACGGGAAGGAGAGGCCGCCACGGACTTCCCCTTGTCAGCAGCGGTTGGCTTGGGTCTTTTCAGAGGCCTGGATGAAAAGGCGACGGGCTTACGCTTCCCGACGCCGGACTGAGAAGGCGGAGCCGGCTCGTCTCGGCAGGCGAGAGCCGCAGATTTGGCGAGAGCCAGAGGATCTCTTGCAGCCCCGGTCTCGGCAAACGGCTGGCGCCGAGGGATTTCCCGCTCCCCTGCAAAGTTGACAACATTCAGCGATACATTTTAGAGTATGGAAAGCCGAGTTAAAGGCGAGACCATACCTTCGCCAGGAGGCATGGGAAGGAGAGAGTCGATGTCCTGCTCGAGGAATTGGACGTCGAAGTCCTTGGTTCCGAAGAACTTCAGGAGGGCGCTCTCGCACGACCCTAAGGTGGGCGTCTTGTAGGCGGCGTCGTCATATTGAACGGGCGCGAGAGGCACATTGTCGAAGTCGCCGGAAACGAAGACGAACCTCTCGCCCCAGTGGTGGTGCTTGTTGGCGAGACCAGTGGTCTTGAGAAACTGCCCGGAGAAGAAGACCACCCCACTCTTAGCCCGGAAGATGAACAGCTTCCGGAAGATGGGGAGGCTGAACTCAATCCTCTCGGATCGCATGTAGCAAATAAATGCTACCAGGATTGCGACCGAGTTGGGATTGAGCTGTGCGGGAACAACTCCGTAATAGCAGAGGGCCTGACGCATCTCAGGCCAGAGGGGGAGGCGGAAGCCCAGCTCGAAATGCTCGAGGGGGATGGCGAGCTCCCCCTCTCCCGTGCGATTCACCCTATCATCGTTGCCGGGGTTTCTCGCGGTGAAGCCGGCGGGGATGTAGCAGGAGGTGATCAGTTGGTACTCATCCATAGTTAAACGACAATGGGGGAACTGGTGCCTCTAGAAAGCTTCCGCACAGTGGGAGCGCCATTCATTCTCGCCCGACATCGTGGTCGAAAGTTGAAGGCGAAAGCTCGGGGAGAAAGGCGAGAAGGAGAAGGTGGCGGAAGCGAGGGAAGGTCTCGGCAAGGCGCGAAAGTAGCAAGAGGGAAGACAAGGGTTCCGAATCGGAGAAATAAATGTGGTGGGTGGACCGACCTATTTATAGGAAATCGTGGTAATAATGACTTTCCCAAAAAGGCGGCAGGGGTACAGTCGTCACATCCCGATGAAACGGTGCCTCGTTTTCCACTCCGACACGCCTCGTGTGTCTAAGCCAGCGACAAGGTTCCAGCCCTTAGATGACTGCGACAGACAGACGGTTTGGGTTCGCCCAAACACCAAAATAATAGCATGAAGCAGAGTAGCAGAAACAAAAATAGAAAGGGAGCTCAGCTCCATAACAAATAATAATCATAAAGTTAAGCAGTCTTTCAAATTAGATATCAACAAGAAAAATGGGGGTACATGCGAGAAGGGTAGGAAAGAAGATGGGGAGCAGGGGGGGGGGGGGGGGGGGGGCGAGACTGCGCTATTTAGTACGGCTCCCAGCGCCACCATCCTCGCTCTCGCCGTCTTGTTCTCGGAGGAGCCCGCAGGTTGAAGTAGGAGGATAGCGTGGTGCAGCCGATTATCCGACGCGCCTGGTCTCGGATCCGCGCGATGCATCGCCCAGGGGACGACTCAGCGGTAGGCATGTCCGACCGCTCCGTCTCGCTGTGGAAGTAGTCTCGCTCGAGGGCCTCCAGCCTCTGCTCCACCATCTCGCGATGCTCTTTTGCCGCAGCAGCGTGGGCTCACTCCCGCCGAACAAGCTTGGAAAGGATAGCCGCAAGCTTCTTCCGCCGCTTTTTGACGTTCCTAGCGCCATCCAGGATTTCCTCCATCTCATCAGAAGAGGGGAAGGGGGAGCTCTCGACATCCTCCCCTTCCTCTCCTTCTTCTTCGTCAGCTCCCGCCCGCGAGTCTGGATCCCCTGGCAAAAGAGTTCCATGGTTATGGCGGGAGCTAAGTAAAGATTATGATAAATATCTCGCATACCTGCAGTATGGCGAGAGACACCGGTCGGCGGCAAGCGAGAAGGCCCTGACACACCCTCAGTTCCATAGAGGAGGTGGAGCGGCTTTCCTCACCCCGGGAAGAAGGTATCGCGTATGGTGATCCCGGCCTGGCAGGAAGCAGGGGGAGTTGTCCTCTCTCGCGGGGTGGCTGGCCTCCTTTGGGGCTACGGAGGGTTCGATAGCCACCCCTCCCTCCAGTAAGGCGGGATTAGCCGCTTGGGCGAGCAAGTTAGCAGCCATTGTTTCGTTCCTCCGGGTGGCGAAACCCGGGTTGGCGGAAGCTGGTGCTGCGGGAAGTCAGTTCAACATCTGGGAAGGTTATGATTGAAATGATTAGGAAGGAGTGACAGGGAGGAAAGGATACCTGCAGTTCTCGGGGGGTCAGCCGGAGGAGAGGCCTCCGTGACCCGTGGTCGATTCTCGGGAGGGCGAGACGACGGGTCCGGGGGCACCAGCGGGGACTCGACGCCGTCATCTTGAGCCGCCTCCTGCGAGAAATATTGCGTCAGTTGTCGATCCTTTTGCTTAAATCAGCTCGTAATTTGGGTAATCAACAAGTCAAAGAGAGTTACCTTCCACGGAGGGGAAGGATTACCCGCGTGGTTCGGTGTCGGGGTAGGTGAGCCCCAGTTCTCGCACGGGAGGTCCCGCTGGACCGCTTTCGCCCTCTTCTTCTTCTTCAGCTGGGAGGGCTCAGCAGCTGGCGCCTTTCTCGCTAGCCAGGGGGCGACCAAAGCACTGTTGGCCATGGCTCGTGCCTGCATTGTGTTAATGCGGTCTTGGAGGCCTTACGAGAGAGGCTTGTCAACATGTTTGGAACGCATCGCGAAGCCACACGAGAGCCAAAATTCCGGTGCAGCGAATGTCAGGGGCAGATTTACGGCCGTCTATCAACACATATATATAGCCACATGATGGCCCACCAAAAGATTCCCTTTTCAGAATGACACGTGCTCAACGAATATTTACGGGTTGGACGTGTCTTTTCGAGTGCAGAGCTAGCTCAAAAAGAGCCGGGATTGTGTACAATCCCATATTCGCTGAGTGGGACCCAGAGGCATCAATAGCCAGGATTGGACTAGCTTCGAGCTAGCTTTGGGCTTCAGATCAGAAGAGCTCCCGCCTAGAAGCAGGGGAGAATGTTCACCATCAGCCAGCCGAGACCCGCTTCTGCCCAAGAGGCGGAGAGAAGGCTTGCGCCTCACGGAAGGCGAGAGCTGGCTCGGTCTTAGGCATTGGACACTCCTTTTTAGCTCCCTCCAAGCGAAGGCGAGAGGGTTCTCGCCGAGTGGGGCCCAGAGCCCATGGTAAAATTACCTAATTGCCCTCTGGTAAAATTACACATGTGCCCCCAGGGCCTGCATTTAGTATTTCAGGACAGCGTGATTCGGCTATTGGCAGGCCAGCCAGGGGTATTTCCATAATTTCAGGTCTACAAAGGCTATAAATAGACCCATAAGGGCTCCTTAGAAAGCAAGCTTTCATTATTCTCTAATTCTCTAGTGCTTTCTGAGGAGCTCCCAACCCAGCTTTTGGCTTTGGAGGGGAAGCTCTCAGAGATCTTCTTGGTAAGAGGTGGGACCTCCCGGCTGAGGCTTTGGGTTAGTCCTAGGTCCTTCGTAACCAGTCGAGGGTCGAGGCTTGAGATAAGTAGGTGTTGGCTGCACCCCTATTTTCGAACTCTCGTTGAGGTCATTTTTGGCTTCAACATGCATCAAGGCGGAATGGCTTGTGTTCGCAATTGTGCTGATACTTTCAGTGCTCACCACAGATTGGGTGGTGATCCTATCAGCTAGGGCGGTGATCACACTTATCTTCGTGCCTATAAATAGTACTCATATCACATCAACAATATAATCGAATGAACAGTAAGTGAGCTCGGGTGGTTGTTGCGGACATGTTTTTATGTTCGCGCAATTTGAATGAGTTGACTAATGTTCGCTGTGCAGGTTTTGCGGACAATGCTGAGAAGTCAGGGACTTGGTTCTGACTTCGGTCAGGGATCAGCAGATAGAGTTCAGCATTGGAATAACTGGTTGTCCGCGCGGCTAGGTTGTGGTCAAGCGACTTGGATGTTTCAGCGGACTTCGTGGGCAGCTTAGCAAAGTTGGCGGTTACTCCTTGAGTCCGCACGACTAGCTTTGTATCTTCTTGTTTTGCTTCCATCGGGTTCATCGGTGAATCATATCTCGTCATGTATGCCTCTTCTTGCAAAGATTTTTGATAGTACAAGATTTTTGCTCCTCTAGTTTCATTTGATTTATTTTTGCTTGGTTTGGTTGGAGTGTTCCTGCGACTGATTTTCTGTTTTCCGCGGTTCAAAAATTTTTTACATTCATCACAGACATTGGCGTGCACGACCACACATCCCGTCCACTCAGGACAGATTATTGGTGTACTGGATTCCAAGTCCCACCACCATACTTAGTGATAGTTCAACATTTGGGCATTACTAGTCTTTCTGGTCTGTAGCCTAAGATTCTCTCCTATGCAATGACAAAGTCAAAGACGCTCTTCTATATTGAGATTCAAGCCACTGACTCACTCTACGTCGAAGGGTGGGTACGGTTTAGGCATATCCCGTTGCTCAAATCGCCAGACGCAATAAGTCACGACGCAGGTGAGCCTCCCTTACCCAATCAAAAAAATACATAACCGTGTTATGCTTTAAGGTTGATACTCACAGCCACCATAGCTGAGCACTTCAAACTCACATCTCAACAAGCTACCCACCTTATGTCATGGACACAGGCTTCGCAATCACAAAAAGCTCACTGGGAGCTATCGCCAGCGGTAATGCTATCGCGGGGCGACAACAAACGGAATATTGATTCTGCTATAATCTTGGGTGTTTCCTAGAGTACACCTAAAGTACTCACTACAACAAGCTACACACCCCAAAACTCCGTAAAACTACACGTTTATACACGGAGTGTTCTCCGACACGCAAATCAATTATCACTAATTCAGACCAACATGTCTAAATGAGATTCACATAACATGTCTATTTCGTACTTCGATTTCGGATTCTATATGCAATTTCTACCGAGGATGCAACTGATCAACCCGTCGGAAGAGTTGCCTCCACTAGTTCATGGAGTATCTTCTATATTATGCCAAAACAAAGTACTAACATGTCCAAGATTTTTCATGAGGAGAATTGTTACCTTTATATATCGCTTAGGAGCCATGAACACAGATTTGATCCTGGTGGAAGTGTTTGCAACACTTTTCTCTCCACAGATTTAATCTTGCCTCACGAATCCGATCTCAAAAACGTCTCCAACAACTCTCCCAAAGAGCTGGTAATGACCTTCTTTTTCCTCCTTTTCCCTTCTTCTTTTCTTAAGGTTGGAGAGAGTGGAGAAAATGTGTGTGTATGAGAGATAGAGAGTGAAAGAGAAATGAATATCTCTTCCCACACTCCTCTAGTTAAGCTAAACGAGAGCAATCCTAGCCTTAGGATCCTCAGGCTAAAACAAATGAATGATCATGATGATCAGTCATTCTCTTTTAAATTTGCTACCGCCGTGGAGTAGCGCACTATCGTCTGGTGGTAGCTTATGTGGTGGCGGTGGTCTTATCCAACACCGCTTTGCCGCTTAATGACCGCCTCAGCATCACTTGACACGTGGCATGCTATCGCCACTGGTATCGCTATCACCTGGCGCCAGCAACTCGACACCACTGGTTGTTCTCCACATCATCAACTCGACACCCACTATCGCCGGCGGTATCTTTCTATCGCAGGGCGATAGCTTCCAGTAACTAGAAAAATTGTTGTTTTCAAACATGAAAAACCTAGGGTGTTACATATGTCATCCTTTCTCAAGAGTTGTGATCAACTCTTTTTATTTCCGAGCGATTGATTCTTAATCAAAAGCCTCTCGGCTAACTAGAATATGAAAACATATATCAAAATGTAAAACCGGTGTATATGAACTCAATACGATAAAATAAAGAATAAATCTATGCAAAGAAAAGAGAGAGATAATAAAAGAAATATTTATTTCATATCAAAGATCATAATATTCAAGAACTACTTACTATATATCAAAATAAAAAGTGTAAAAAGAGAGAAAAGAAAAGAGATATTATTGAAAATAAAAGTTGATTATCATTGCATTAAAATAAGGGTGCTGTTATTAGCAAATCCACTTTCGTTTCTAGCAAATCACAAAAAAAACATATTCAGTCATTTTTTGCATTTTTTTCTTTTCCCAAAAATTACTACTAGCAAACCAATCTTATTTTTTGGCAATTTTTGCATTTTTGAATTTTGAGCCCCAAATATTTCTCATTTGAAAAAGTGATCAACATGAAAGTTGTAGATGTCATCGAGATATACAACTTTCATGTTGATCATTTTTTGATTTGAAGCCGTTTAGGCCTCCAATTTGGGCCCTAAAAAAGACATGCACGGAACGTACATATTTTCGGCGTGACTTTTTTCGGGGCCCAAATCGGGGGTCTAAACTACTTCAAGTCAAAAAGTATTCAACATAAAAGTGGTAGGTCTCGACGAGATCTACAACTTTCATGTTGAACACTTTTTGATTTGAAGTCATTTATGCCCACGATTTGGCCCCCGAAAAAAGTCACGCCGATTTCGGGCATCCGTACATTGGTACGACGTAACTTTTTTCAGGGGCCAAATCGGGGGGTCTAAAGTGCTTCAAATCAAAAAGTGTTCAACATGAAAATTGTAGATCTCGTCGAGATCTACAACTTTCATGTTGAACACTTCTCATGAAATTGTACGTATAAGACGCAGTTCAAAAGGACATATATATTCTTATATACACTTAACTCGTATATACAACACATCCTTATAGAAATTAGAAATCAAATATATTTCTAAACCGACCGATATTTTGTTAAAAGATCTTGGTGCAGATAATGATATTTTGTTGAAAAAACAGTTTTGGACATGATGTGTACCTCATAATTTATAAATAATTATGATAACTTCCGCGCGCCGGATTGTAACTCCCACGCATCAGATCGCGTAACCACCACACGACAAATCGCAACCGCCGCCGCCGTTACGGGCGGCCGGCGGCCGGCCACCCATGGCCGGTCGCCGCCCCCTTGCGGCCGGCGACCCCGGCCGGCCCCCTCCGTGCGGCCGGCCCCCTCCGTGCGGCCGGCCGCCCTTGCGGTCGGCGGCCCCGGCCGGCCCCTCCGTGCGGTCGGCCGCTCGAGGCCGGCCGACCCCCTTGCGGCTGGCGGCCCCTGCCGGCCCCTCCGTGCGGCCGGCGGCCGCGACCGGCCGCTCGAGGCCAGGCGCCCCCCTTGCGTCCGGCGGCCCCGGCCGGCCCCCTCCATGCGGCCGGGGGCCGCGGCCGGTCAACCCCGCACGGCCGGCCACCCATGGCCGGCCGACCCCGCGCGGCTGGCCGCCCATGGCCAGCTGACCCCTCGCGGCCGGCGACCACGACCGACCGTCCCCCTCAGACGGGGCGGCCTTAGCCGACCTCCCAGAACCGTCCGCCCGCGGCGGCCGCCCCCTCCCTCGGGAGGCCGCCGGCCGGCGCGCCTCCTCCGACCACCATCGTGGGCCGGCTTTCTCTCCACCGTCCGATCGTGGCAGGCCATCACGACCCTCCGATCACAACAAGCGATCACGACCCTCCGATCTGCGATTAACCACTGTAACCACCCCTAATCACCTCGGAAACCCCATATAAGCACCCCCTGATAGTTCATTTCAGGGGATCCGGCTTCAATCTCTCCTTCGCTTTCTCTCTCTTCATTCCTACTACTCCCCAGAGCTTCTCTCTCTACTCTCCTCTTCCTCCGTTCCCCTTTCACTCACTGACTTGGCAGGTTCTCCTCTAAACGCTGCCCAAAGAAGAAAGGGAACGAAGTGCCAGTGAAGGCAACTCTCCTCAGCCTGAGGGAAAAAAGTGCAGACATTCTGCGGAGCGCAAGCCAGAAGAGCAAGCACTCAAAAAAGACGCATGTCAAAGTTCACGAACTCCTAAGCGGTGGCCTATCACCCGAGGAGAGCTCTCTCAACCCCCCAGTATTTGTAACGAGGCGCGGCCTGTCGCCCTCGCAATCTCTTTACAAGAGCACTGTAACAGAGGCAAATAGTGGATCTTGGCTGACACAAACCCGGCCACGTGGTTTTTTCCCCTTTCCGGGGTTTTCCACGCTAAAGTTGTGTGTGTTCATTTTCTCTGTTTCTACTTTGACTGTATGCGTACTTGATCGCCCGGGACTAAGACGGACCGATCCGGAACCGGTCTACCGAGGGCATCGAGCGAACCGCAACAGGACATACTAAACATTTGCGGCATTTTGACTCATCTATAATGCTAACTTAAGTGGTTGAATGAATACATTTAAAATCATTTGTAATGTCATTATATGCAGCGGGTTATTTTGAAAGAATGAATGTTTTAAACAAAATTTAATTTTTTTTACAAAAATTATGTTGGTTTGCTAGTAATAAAATGGTTTTCAAATAGCCATTTTGAAAAATGAGGGTTTGCTAATAGTAATGATTTGCTAGAAATCAAATTGGGTTTGCTAGTAACAGCACCTTAAAATAAAGGTACTTGAAATAAATGTATTGCATAAAAGAAAATTCTAAATTATATTGCATAAAATAAGAGTTACATGACATAAAACTAAGGCTTCGTTTGGTTCGGCATTTCACCGCCTCCGTTTGGAGCAAACGCCGTCGGACGGCGGGTAAACAAACGGCCGCCAGCGGCATTTGCTCTGTTTTCACCCTCAGCAAGGAGGAAACTGTCCCGATCCGCTCCGTTTTGGCCCCCACCTCTCCCCCTCCGGTTCCAAAGTAACGTTTCGACCCACCGAATGCACCCGTCATCACCGAATCAAATATAGCCTAGCTAGAAAGGGAAAATATCGAAAATAAAAAGCATATGTGCCCAAAACAGGCAGAGGAAGCAAGAAAGAGAGAGTGATACCATAATCATGGATTCAAACGGCTTTATATAGGAAAAGGGAAGGATGAAGATAGACATGTAGAAGAATTGTTGGAAATGACAGTATTATGATGGAAAATTCATGTGTTCAAGGTGGGAGAATGGGTCTTTTGGGTAGCAAAGAAGGGGTATGAATATGGGCAGCAATATTAATGAAGTGTGCATGCATGTTAGGGAGGTGGGCCCTAGCAAAAGGGGAATGAATGGGCCGCCATATTAATGAAGTGGATGAGATGGCATTCATGCATGATAATAAGTGGACGACATTCACATGGATTTCACGTGAATGCATGAGTTGCATGGAAATAAGACGATGATGTGGCGATAGTATATGGGTTTCCTATGAATTTGCACTGATCGGCCATATTGGATGTGCATGAACGAGTGTGGCTTGAATGGGTGCGGCTTGCATAGTTTTCACAAGGATGGTGGCTTGCATGAGTCAGTCATGCTTTGGACTGGTGCAGCTTGAACTCACGAGCTCAGTCAATGTGGCAACTTCTACGTTATTTTCAAACTTCAAGAGCGGGACAACAACATTAAACATACAAAAATAAATTAAAATTAAATTAGTGAGAAAAAAAATTAAAGATGGGATTTATAAATAAAAATAGCTAAAAAATTAATACTTCTAATTTAAAATCTATTAATTTAGATACTATATATATAATACTACTCATCAGAAGATTTGAAGTTCTCTTGCTCTCCTGCTCAAATGCCAGCTCCAGAAGCCACTCCTACGAGTGCGAATTGAAGGGAGCATTTGTATCTTTTTCACCTTTAAGAACTTATTATCGGAGTTGTGACCTATCTCCATTCCAAATATTCTAACACTTTTAACCTCAAGCAAACTAATAGAATTGGTCAATACCGAACCCACACCACAGTTTTTCACTTTCCGGGATTTTCTACGTAAAAGTTTTTTCATCTTTGATGTTGCCTCTCTTTTAACTGTTTGTGCACTTAACTCACTCTTGAACTAAGACGGTTTGATTCTCCGTCGGTGCATTTTACGTAAATGGGATGGAGTGAAACTCCATTCCAAATGCAGCCTAACTCCTAAGTCGGAAAACTCTTTTCTATAAATTCTTGAGGGTGAGGTGGGATTTCCGTCGTCATTCTCCGCCACTATAATCCTAAGGCTCTGTTGGGGGGGGGGGGACTTATTTTCACCGGTCAAGCGGTTACAACCGCATGAATCAGGCCGTAATTAAGACCCGATTTATGCGATCGTAACCGCTTGACAAATGAAAATAAGTCCCCTCAAACGGAGCCTAAATTGAGGATGGCCATTTAAGATTACCAACAACTCGGGTCCAAATCATGCCCATTCCGCTGGTATTATTAATATAGTGCTCAGTGTTAAAAAAATATATGCACAATTTGTAACTCCACAGCATTTTCCCTTTACACAATTTAAAATTTTGGTTAGTCGTTCGCACACTCCCACAAGCAAAGTTGGAGCCTAGGCCAAAAAAAGCGGGCTATTTTGTTTTTTTTATCAGAAGATAGCACGGTCACGTTCCCCAAAATTATATGGACCCTCTTCAATAATTGTACTTTCTCAAGTATTCAAGTATTTGCTCTGGACTCAAAGTTGACACTTTTAAGCAGAATAGAATGTACATCGATGGGATTTCCCTAGAGATTTTTGAGTCAAATTTATAAAATTTTGACAGGAATCAGAAAAGTTCAAACAACTCTATGCACGGCAGGTGCAACACAATGGGACCCGCACACGTTCGCCCTCGCGCATGTGCATAGCAAGCGGGACCACGTACACTGCACGGATGCGTACACCCATCACTTGAGCGCAGCGCACGGGCGCGCATACTCTTCCGCGCGCGCAGCGTGCGGGGGCGCTCGCCGCACAACCCCTTTGTGCACGGGTGAGCGCATTGCCCTTGCACGCGCAGGCCGCCCCCTTTGCTCCCGTGCTCCCTTGCGCTGTCGCGTGTGCGCCCGCCCATGCGCCCGCGCCATTGCGTGCAATGCCCTTACGTGCGGCCTGCGAGTGAGCGCGTGACGCGTGAAGCATGAACCGTTGACACGCCGGCTGCCGCCCGGCCGCGCCGGCCTCCGCCACTATTTTCGGCCACCTATGACCTCCACCATCGTCGAGCAACTTGTCAGGGCCGCCCGAACTGCCCGGGGGGCATGTTAGTCATTTTCAAAAAATTGGTGATCCAGGTGACCAAAATCGTGTAACGTCATTCGTCAACTCCAGATCCAGTTGTGCATAATTACTAGCATGTCCCTTCAAGAAAGTTACAAAAAAGTCCACATGCCTTCATTTGAGGACAATTAACCAGAGAGACAATAGAGAGCTATGAGATTTTACTACGAGAACGCGAGACTTAGATCATTCATTCGCTCTGAATTCTCTATGTTCTCTCTCAAGTCTGGTCGCTCTGAACGCTTAAATGAACGCTTCAACAAACACAAGAAAGTCATAGTGGAATGTGTTAGAGTGCTCGAAGCATCCGCGTGACCATCAAGTTTGGAATGGTCTCCTCGTTGCCCCTAGCTAGGGTATTTATAGGTGAAACCCTAAATCCCCGACTACGGGTTTGGATTCCTATCGGATCCTAACCGACCCGTTAAGGAGCCCATTAACACGTATATAAATATACCTCAACAATCTCCTCCTATATTGTATATAAGTGTTAGCAAAGAAAATGGGCTACTTATTCAATAGTTAATAATGACCAAAACAAAAGAGATTTTCCAGAATTATAAATATGAGTTTTAGATAACAAAATGCTAAACTCAAACCAAATGTTCCAAACATGAAATAAAGCAAGAAACTGGAAAGCTCAAACTGATAATTGATCTAGGCGAACAACAGATCATCATCGTCTGGGTCAAAATCAACTGTCTCTCCTCCAATCTCCATATTGCCTGCAAACAATTACAACAAGAATGTCATGAGACAAATCTCTATGAATTCAAACACTTGCAGAAATAAAGTGATTAGTTCTAACAGCGGGTGAACTTAATACTCTAACTGGGAGGAAAGAGTCCCAAACCAGCATCTCTATCTAATTTACACAAAATTAGATTAATTGATTTCATAGAATCAAACCATGTTCCTTCGATTATTAAGATTATTATTAACGTTCCACAATTGTGCTATATCATCAAGTTTGGAATGATACAACAAGTTGTGACTATTATATCATCAAGTTTGGAATGATATAACTAATATCATAATATCAGGGCACATATCAGCAACCTCAGTACTCCTTTTTGGAATGATACCCAATTCAGCCTTTGGCAAAGAATAATTGCGTAAGTCATCAAGTTTGGAATGACTGTCAACTATCTCACCTCTAGCTTTCATCAGATAACATCTGAAATACTTTAGTGTGCTCAACATAGATGCTTGAATGTAAGCAGACAACGGTTCTTAAATTTAAAACATAAGCTAAGTATTAAGTCCTCCTAAATGGACGTTAATCCCATCTCCCCCGATGTTTTAGATGTGAGAACCTTACATAAGCCCTTAGTAAGGACATCTGCTACATTATCTTTTGATCTCACGTCCAATAGGGAGATTATCCCCTGACTGGTGAGATAGGTCAACCAGGCCTGTTTCATCCTTAGTTGCCTTCGCTTTCCATTGAACAACGTATTTGTAGCAATGGTCTTTGTGACTTGATTGTCACAATAAATCGAAATAGAGTTCATTTTCAGACTCGTCATTGGAATGTCCAATATCAGATCTCTTATCCACTCTGCTTCTTCTCCAGCTGAAGCGAGAGCATAGAGTTCCGATTCCATAGAGGATAGTGCAATGCACATTTGCCTCTTAGACTTCCAAGCTACTGCAGCTCCTCCTAGTGTAAACACAAAACCACTAGTGGATCGACAATCAGCTATTTCCGAGCACCAGGATGCGTCAGAATACCCTTCAAGCACTGGAGGATGCCCACTGTAACATAAAGCATACTTTTCAGTGTACTTTAAGTATCTCAGTAGCCTGTCTAAGGCGTCCCAGTGGTCCTTCACAGGGTTACTGGTGAATCTACTCAACATGCCGACCGTAAAGGCTATGTCAGGTCTAGTACAGGTAGTAGCGTACATGAGACTTCCTATGAGTTTGGAATAATCCAACTGTCTAATAGTTGAACCTTCGTTCGGTTTCAGTCTATTGTTATAATCGTATGGAGTCTCAGCCTTTTTGCTTTTATCATAACCCCACTTTTCTAGTAGATTCCTAATATAGTGACTCTGACTCAGGGTAATACCCTTTTTTGTGAAGTTCACTTCCATTCCTAGGATGGTTTTCACCTCACCTAGGTCTTTCATGCTAAATTGTGCCGTCAAGGCAACTTTCACGTCTTTCACTTCAGACTGATCAGTGCCCAGAATTAGCATGTCATCAACATACAAGCATATGATGGCTACATTATTTGCACTTGTTCTTACGTACAGACATTTATCTGATAGACTGGATTTGAAACCCAAGCCTTTTACACAGGTGTCAAATTTTTCATGCCACATTTTAGGTGCTTGTTTCAATCCGTATAGTGACTTAATCAACTTACAGACCTTATTTTCTAGACCTTCTATGACGAACCCTTCAGGCTGGTGCATGTAGATCTCCTCAGTCAGATCTCCACTAAGAAATGCAGTCTTGACATCCATCTGATGAACAGTGTAGTGTTCAATAGATGCTAGTGCGAGAAGAATCCTAATTGTCGCATAGTGACATACAAGTGAGTATATATCAAAGTAGTCTACACCACTCACTTGAGTGAAGCCTTTGGCAACTAGACGTGCTTTGTATTTTGCGATACTCCCATCAGGATTTAGCTTCTTCCTCAGAACCCACTTATTTCCAATGGTTTTAGCCCCTTTGGGCAAGTCGACCAAAGTCCATGTGTTGTTCTGCATAAGAGAGTTCATCTCTTCGTCTATAGCTTCTTTCCATAATAGAGAGTCTCTAGATCGCATCGCTTCCTTATAAGTGGATGGATCAGCTTCAACTTGGTAAGTCACAAAGTCTGTACCGAAGCTTTTAGGCATTTTCTCTCTACTAGATAGCCTTCTGGTATCTAAACCAATCGTGTCTACAGGCTCAGTATCAGAGTTACGTTGTCCTGGCCCAGCTAAAGGCTCAGTACTAGTGGCTGGCAGACCTGACAGAGTCAGGTTCTTGTCCTTAAGGAACTTATCCTCAAAGAAAATAGCGTCTCTAGATTCTATTACAGTATTAGTGGAGAGATCCAGAAACCTGTCTGCAGCACTATCATCTGCACATCTTAGGTAGACGCAGGTATTAGTCCTGGGTCCAATCTTTGCTCTTCTAGAGTCTGGTATCCTAACATAAGCGATACAGCCCCAGGTCTTAAGATTGTCAAATCTAGGAGTCCTCTTAAACCAAAGCTCGTAGGGTGTCTTAGTCAACTTAGCATGGGGAACTTTATTAAAAATGTGATTTGACGTGAGGACGGCTTCACCCCAATAGGCCGCAGGCATGCCGGCAGTCAGCAACATGGAATTCAACATCTCTGTTAAAGTCCTATTTTTCCGCTCAGCGATACCGTTGGATTGTGGTGAATACGGGGCAGTCGTTTCAGGAATTATGCCATTGCTGGCAAGAAAGTCTCTGAACTCCCCCGAGACGTATTCGCCTCCTCTATCACTCCTTAGCCTTTTAATTTTCATGTCAAGTTGATTTTTAACCCTATTTTTGAATATACGAAATTTTTCAAAAGCTTCATCTTTGATTTTAAGAAGATAAATGTGACTGAATCTAGAGTAGTCGTCGATAAAAGTTATCAGATACTTCCGACCTCCACGTGTGACAAAGCTTTTGTAGTCACAAATATCGGAATGTATTAACTCTAGCAATTGTGTGCTCCTAGAAACCTGACTAAAAGGTGTTCTAGTTATCTTAGTTTTAGCACAAATTTCACATTTTTCAAATTTGGTTTTTGTGTCGAGGGGTATATTGTGAGTTCTAGCTAGCAGGAGTAGTTTTCTATAATTGACGTGTCCTAGTCTTGCATGTAAAGTCTTAGGATCTATCAGATTTGAGCTAACCTGATTTACTACTTCGTGTGCTAGACTCAGCCTATACATCCCGTTAACGACATATGCGCAACCAAAGTAATGCGAGTGAACCATAAGGGTTACTCGACCACCACTAATGTTAAAAGACATACCCGCATCGCACAACAGACTAATCGAAATTAAATTAGCAGCTAATGTCGGTATTAATTTAACATTTTTCAAAGTAAGAGTCTTACCTGAGGAGAGAGTCAGGGTAGCGTTGCCGACCTTCAGCACGTCAGCTATAGCTCCATTCGCAACAGTGACAGTCTCTTCCACCTCTTTTGTATCCTCCAGAAGCTTTGGATTGTTGCAGACGTGGCAGGTAGCACCTGAGTCGAGCCACCACTCTGGACTGGCCGTCCCGTTACCGACCATGGCAACAAAGTCGGTAGGCGTAGTCTGAAAAACCATGTTGGATTGATTTTCAGTCCTTGGTGTGCTCGATTCGCCCCGTTTGGGCTGCTTGCACTCGGAAGCGCAGTGACCCCACTTGTTGCAGTTGTAGCACTTGCCTTTGAATTTCTTCTTTATCTGTTTGCTGGTGGCAGCAACTGCGGGTGCACTGGTCGGTGGGCGAGTCTTCCCAGGCTTAGGCTTTCGCTTAGGGTGAGTGATCATGTTAGCAGTAGAGGACTGCTTGCTGATCGACTCTATAGCGTGCCTAGTCCGGTTCTCATCCTCAATGCAGATGAAGCGCTTGAGGTCTTTAAGACTCACCTGCGTCTTCTTCCGGTACATCTCAGTCTTGAAGGAATACCAGGCCGAGGGCAACTTGAAGATAATCGCCCCTGCAACAAATCCATCTGGCAGAGGGATATTCTCACTGTTGAGTTTGTCCACCAGATTTTCAAACTCGGCAACCTGTGGCAGGATTTCCCTTTCCTCAGTGAAGGTGAAAGCCATAAACTTGTCCACCAGGTGCGTCTTGGACATGTTCTCCTCCTCTTTGAACTGCTCTTCTAAAGCTTCCCAGATCTCCTTGGCCCTTTGCATCTTGCCGTACGTCTCTGCAAGCCTGTTGGAGAGGCAATTCAGAATGTAGTCTCTGCAGAAGTCCTCGTCGTTGACCCACTGATCTTCATCTTCTCTTCCTTTGACGTCTTCAAAGACAGTCTGCACTGTGTAGAAGATGTTCAGGTACTTCATGCCGAACTGAGTGTTGCGCTTCCAGGCACTGAACTCGGCGTTGGAGAATTTCTCCAATTTGATCATCGGCACGGGAGAGGAGTGATTGATCGTCTTTGACATTGCGTGTCTCTTTCTAAACGATAGTATTCTACTAGCAATCTGGGTCACAAGCACTAAAATACTAGAAAGAGATCACCTGAGCGAGACGATGACGGTCTTCGGATCCAATCCAAGTAAAAATTGTTTTGAACCTCCTCTTCGGCTGAACACAGTCATAGAAGGCTAGATCTCGATCAGAAGACTTCCACAGCAAAACTCAACCGAGGTGTGATAAGAAACCAAACTATGGCGGAGCAGATCTAGTAGTTAGATCAGCACTTGGATATGCACTCAAACTGCACTTGGATATGCACTGAATCTGTCTTTGATCAGCACTTTGATCAAAAAGGACCTCAAAATGCACATGCATCAACGCACAGAAGAAGCCTTCCTAACAACAGAAACACAGGTCAATGTGGATCTGGAGACAGAGCTGAAGGCGCATACCTCCCCTTTTCAGATCGGAACAGAGATCCGATCCGGGAAAACGCAGATCCAGAAAAGGTCTACCATACGATCCTCTTCCTTCCTCCCGATCTAGGCGGTGGCGGCCGAAAGAAAAATTCCAGCGGTCGCGAACGAAGTCGCGACTGGATTTTTCGCGAGCACGGACGGCGCAACCAATCACGAGCGGCGGCGACGGGAACACCACTCCAGCAGCGGGTGGAGCGAACCAGAAAATTCGCGAGCCCTAGATCTGCAGCGACGGAAGAAGTTGCTCCTCCTTACGATCGGCGACGGAGCAGAAGCGAGATCGCACCTCCTTGTCCGGCGGCGGGATGAATGCGTGAAGAACACCGAGAAGAACGGGATCGGCGACTGATTTCACGAATGGAGAGCGGCGGTGGAGATTCAGAAAAAAAAAAATCGCGAACGGGGGGAGGTCACGGGAGAGCGGCGGAAGCACGACTAGGGCAAGAGGAAAACCTTCGAGAATGTTAGAGTGCTCGAAGCATCCGCGTGACCATCAAGTTTGGAATGGTCTCCTCGTTGCCCCTAGCTAGGGTATTTATAGGTGAAACCCTAAATCCCCGACTACGGATTTGGATTCCTATCGGATCCTAACCGACCCGTTAAGGAGCCCATTAACACGTATATAAATATACCTCAACAGAATGCTCTTGTGGTCGCTCCAGTTCCGTGGATTGTCTTTTTTCCTCCTTTCTTTGCCTCAAGAAGACTTACAACCCAGTGATAAGAAATTGACATCTACAGGATCGTGTTGAAGCAGTACTTGGCAAGAATCACCAGTTTGAACAATGATTCAGTCCGGGGGTTGTAGATGGCCAAAAAGTTGGAGAAGACTCTGGTGCAGATGGTGGTAGACTCGATCCACGCTGACGATGGAGGAAAGACGGAGCGGGTGTAGCGATGACACTCTAGCTTGTGTTGTGGTTAAAACGGTAATACCTAAGGCATAATAGGTGTTTTTTTTTAAATTCTAAGTTAAGGATAGCCAAACCTAGATTGCCCTAGAAGTTGGGTTAACTAGAGATTGCAAATAGGTAAAACTGGTTTGCTATTAACAATCACCTATTTCTATTTTAACAAAGTATTACTCATAGTCAAAATTAGGGAAATTATTCTGCCCGGATAACGCCAAAATTAACGCTCTTGTGGCCCCCCCAAAACAATCATCCTGTTGGAAATTACTAATGTGTAATATCTGCGCCATTTCTACTGGCGCATGGTCTTTCTCCTCGCAGCCCTCTTCAGTTCGTCGGGGTTCCTGCTCTGCTCCACCCTTTCATGGATTTCCTCTGCCCTAATTCGCCCAATGTGAGTTTTCTGCTTCATAGTCCCATGAAACCCTGCATTCGCAAGATTTGGGTAAACCTCCATTCGAACAGCGGGAATGCTGAATTTTTGATGACTATGTCTGTGCTTGCAGGTGTGGGATGGAAATTTCTTTTCACCATGCTTTGAGAATTTATATCCTTCAATGGTTTTGTTGTCTGGCTGCTAAATTGCTCATCGTTTTTCCTATTTGTCATTACTTTTCCTTAATGCTAAGAACATTTTTGGGTTTCGGAGCTAATTTGCTCGGAATTTCAGTTGTTGTTGTCCTTGCAGTAACTACACGAGGAAATCCATCTATTATGGTGAGTGTCGTCCTTAAACTGTTAACTGCCATGTGAGGATCTATAAGTAGCTGGACTAAGAAGAAATTCTTTTAATCGGTATTCTAGGAACTTTATTTTACTGACATTTTTTACATTATGAAATGCGTTTTTGTAGAATTTGAAGCTTACAGTTGTGGAGAAGGCGTTCTTGTATGTGATTTCTGCAGTTGGAGCATGTCTTTCCTTCTATTTTATATTCTTTCTTCTTGAGGGCAGCTTTAATGGTTACCAAGCTGAGTATCATGAATGGCTTTACAGTTTTTCTCGGTTACTTTCATGGGTAAGTAGGGATGCTTATCTTTAATTATCTAATAAATATGTTCACACACACACACACACACACATCCTAAAAACTCCGATGTGCATAGACATAGAAGAAGATTACAACTCCCGAACTTTCAATGGGCAAAGCAAACTCATAAATGAGAGACTATTTTGATTTATGAACGATCTACAATTCACTATTAGGAGCGATTGATGATCAACTATTAGGAGCGATCCATGATTGATGAATATGAACATTCGGCGATTGACTATTAGGAAAGGTTGATGATTGAAGAATTAGAATGGTCAACTATCAATAGTCGAGGTCGACAATCAGCGGATATGGGCAGTCGGCGTTCAACAATCGAAGTCGGCAATCAACGAATACGAACACTCGGCCATCAACCATTGGGAATGATTGGTGAATATGAATGGTAGGTGATCACTTAAAGAGAACAAAAAAAAAAAACTAAAAAAAACTATTTTGATAAAAAATAACAATTTAATTCAATTATTTCCCAATTCCCCAAATATTAACTAAATCATAAATCCCAAATCCAAATCCGGTTGCTGTGCATGTGTGCGTGCACATGTGTATGCGTGCTGTTCATAGTTTCGCATTATGTTTTTTTCAACATTACAAAGATGAGAAATATGTTTATATAAGATTCATTTCATGATAGGTTTCCCTCCAACTATTTTGAGTTCCTCCAAATGATTTTAAGCCTTTTTCATCAATTGATGTAATGCCCAAACACTAAATACCAATAAAGCTAAATGAAATGAGTATAAATGAATAAATTTTCAACAATACATGCATCTCATCACACCAAACAACCCCCCTTTATGATTTATCTTTTTTCTTACCAGTTCTTTTTTTTCCTTAAAATGATGTTGCTTCATTTTGGATTCCCTTTTTGTGCAATTTTACTCAAATTATGCATTACTTTTATTTCCTTTTTTTCTTAACATTTTTTCCCAGATTGTTTGTAATAAAATATTAACTTTGTCATATATGTCATTTCTTTTCTTCTACTAATTATTGAAGGAAAAAAACCTTAAATACAATTTTGAAGTAGTTGAGTAATTCTAATTTTAATAAAATACTTAGGCTTCGTTTGGCGCAGCGTTTGGAGCTCTCCGTTTGGGGCAAACACCGCCACACTGCGGGTAACTAAATGGTCAGCGGCGGTGTTTGCTCCGTTTGCACCCGTTGCGTCATGGGAAATGAAGGAAAATGGAGGGATTCCAACCGCAACCTCCCCCTCCGATTCCAAAAGCCCTCCTTCTCCCGCCGCCGGAGCAAAACGCCAAACCAAACGAAGCCTTATTTGTTTCTCAATAATCTTGCTTTAACTTCAGGAAAATATGTGGTGGCATTTTGTGCACAAGGGTATGCCGTCCGTCGCTGAACACTTTACCATTACACCACACAACTATCGCGATGTTGCTGTTGTCCAATTAATTATATGAAAATATTTCTTTCACAAGGGAACACGTCGCCTTTGCCAAACTTTTTGTGTTGCAGGGGTAGGTTGACAAGAGGAGGACACTCTAAATGCAATTCTACATGTAATGTGATATCAACACAAGTGGTTGTCCACCTAAAATTTGCAACATTAATTAATTATTATAAAGCTAATAAAGAGACAATCGTTCACAAATATTAATTAAGAAAATGCAAGCTTCATCCAACAAAATGACCGAGGCGCTAATACTTTAAACACTCGCGGAATAGACTCTGCAAATCATACAATGTACAATATTAATAGCAAATAAAAATAAACATCCACTGAAATTTAGTGCCAAGTACACAACGATAAAAAGTTGCGACTCCGAACTAAGATTTACATGCGTAGGCGGTAGAGAGATCCAAGGTGGTTGCGTGGTTTAGGAGAGCTGGATATAGTTGTTAGGGCTGCTGGGGAGTATGGGTGTGAGGGGAAGATTTGGGGGGGGGGGAGGGAGTTAGGGGGTCGGTGGCTGGGAGGTGAAATTAAGCGGACGTTTAGTATGGGTGTGAGGGGAAGGTTTGAGGGGAAATATGTGGCTCGTGGGCGTTTAGGAAGGTGGTCAGGCTCTAGATCTGGGCACCTCTGTCAGAGTCCAGATCCAACCCTGGAGAGGGAGTAGAACAACGATGAAAGAGCTGCATTCCCGGGGAGTCAGAAACCACAAAACAACTGGATGAATTGGGGGATCCATGCATAGGCCATTGTAGCGCTCAATATCGAGAATCAATCCGGTTTTTCCAACCGCATCTCAAACTCATTTGAAACTTCGCTATCGCTCGCCTTTCTTTATTGAATTTGTAGGGATTTACTTTCTTCGCTATCACTCGCCTCTTTTCTTTATGCTGTCTCACGTGACAATTTCTTATTTGAAGGAACAGTCTTTGATTACCATTGTATATACCTAAAATGCGAGCTTTCTATCTGCAAGTTTGCAACCAAGCATGCCAGTTTCCCTGAGAAGATTAAGGATACTTTCTCTGGGAGATCAAACACTGTTGGATCTTACCACCTCAATCCCAAGGAAGTCTTTCAGAGGGCCCAAGTCCTTGATTTCCCTTCATTACAAAGGGGTTCAAGGTCCTCGCCATATGGCTTATACGTATCAGCATGACCAAGCCTTAAAAAGCTGTCTTGTTTGGGATGTGGATTGGCCAATTAGAAAGAAGCATCATAGTATTTCATACGAAACCAGTGAGGCAAGGCGCGGAGCAATAACAATAAATGCACCAGAACGATTGGAAAGTGTTCAAGTGCCTAAAAGAGCCAGTTATATCAGAGTAATTATACTGGAGCTAAGTCGTATAGCCTCTCATTTGTTATGGCTTGGACCTTTTATGGCCGATATCAGTGCACAGACTGAGATCGTTGAGATCAGGCCTACGAGAGGTATTGTATTCAACAAGCGCCACTCAACTACGCAAACTAAGCCCTCCATAAAAGTTCAAGGAAGTCAAGCTACATACTACTGGAAAGACATGGGATTTCTCCTTTCTATTTCTTGCGGGCTATTGATTTCGGGTTGAGACTTTGCTTGCTTACTTTCACACTTAGGGGTTCTCCGACAGTGGTTTGGGGTGGGGGAAGGGCTGTCGGCCTATAGATGGGGAGGTTTTTACCTGTAGGGGAACAAGAGGGCTTCAGGAGGAAAGTGAGTGCGGGATTTGGGAAGCAAGATGGGATTCATGCTGCTGATAGAGCGGTGGAGGAAGGTTGGAAGGAGGTTGCAGTGTCAGACTTGGAGTCATACCATGGGGTTTCCGCCGGTGTCGCACTGGGAGGGGAGGATCAGTGGTTTCCTGTATTTGGAAGCAAACCATTGATACCTTACCAACTAAACCTTGTGCGTATATATACTCAAAATTAGACTAGGGCATCCTAATCGGATGGCTCAAAATGTCTAAGCTGATCGAATGCTAAATATAACTCAAGCAATTAAAATAATACATCAAAAAACTAGAAACGATCGTTCGGGCACAACCGCGCGGGAAGTGGTTCACCGCCTCCTGTGAGAATAGACTTGTGTCAGCCGTTGATCTCCATCACTTTGTATGGGGAGGATATCGTGCAACCGTCTGAATACTACTGCAACTAAACTATGCACGGGGTCCATGTCACAATCCAATCCACAACCAGTGCTTTTCGTGTATTGATATCAAGGTTGTATATGCTGAGGACACACCATTTTTGGTTTTACATATAACATTTCATGTATTAGAGAATATATTAGAGATATTTCAAATAGTGGGTTTCAATATTTATATATGTAATTGTATATATACATTGATGTATTAACATTTAACTTTAATTATACTAAACTATATGTAATTGTTATAACGTATTTATACATTGTTGTATAAACATTTAACTTTTAATTCTACTAAATTCACATGCATTTACATAAAATATACGCGATGAGTAGAATTTGTACATATTTTTAGTCTATAATTTATTTTAATATTTATTTTAATATTTAATATTAATTATTTATATTTTATGTATTTTCATTTATAAATCGTTCTTTTTTATATTATTATATTAATTTAAATTTTATTTTATTTTGTAGGAATAATGTTGATATCGCTCTCCTGACCATGGTGAATGGAGATTTTACTGAAGACGTTACATACATGCCAGCGCATTCGCGTCGATTGGATTTCTTTCACGTCGCAAACTCCGCGTGCTCATGCTGCACAAGTTCAAATCGTCTGCTTCACCTCGCCATCACCGCCATATGCCCGTTCATGATGCACCTGTCTAAGATTAATATAGCCGACGCACCATCGCCGCCTCCTTCACAATTATTTCAGTCTCGCCGCCACCTTTTCATGTTGTCTCCACCTTTTGCATGCATATATCTAATTTTAATATTTCATGACATGCCACCTTATTATCTTATTTAATATATCTTATTTTATTATTCATTTCATTCATGTGGCCGGCCACCCCTTTATCTTCCACCTATTTATCTCCTTCTCTCCACGCCTTCAACTCCTTCATTTATTTTAATGTTATTGCATGACACCACCTTCCACTTTCCATTCTTTATTTTTTCAAATTAATTCAAGGTGGCCAACCCCTCCTTTCTCCTTCCTCTCCCTCCATTTTGATTCATAGCATTTAGCCACTTTTTATCACTTTTCATGCAACCCTTCATTCGCCCTATTGAATGCTCCTCATTTCAACCTCTCATATTCCTCTACATTCACCCTTCCCATTTTTCTATAAATTGTGGTTCATTTCCAAACATACCTCTCCTCTGATGCGTGCTCTCTTCCTCTTTCCGTTTGGGCAGAGTACGCATTTTATTTCTAGTATTTTCATTTTTTTTCTTAATGTTAGCTTTTTTTTTACATGCACCTTTCTTTCATGCAAATTTTTATGCTATGTATTTTTATTTTATGCAATGAAAATTTAGTTCCTTCCTTTTTATTTTTTGTCAAGTAGTATTAAAAGTTAGTTTTGATCATTACAATCTTTATTATGAATTAAATATTTCTTTTTATAATTGTCTTTCTGCCTTCGATTTATTTCTAATTTATCATGCGTCGAATTCATATACCGGTTATGAATTTCGATATATGTTTTCGTACTCTAGTAGTCGAGAGGATCATGCGTACAAATTGATCGCTCAAAAATAAAAAGAGTTGATTGCAACCCTCGAGAGAGGATGACAAAAATCTTCTGGATATGAGTCAAATCCTATAGCGGGATTCACTTCGGTAAATCGAGTATTAAGTTATCGATTAGAACGAGAGTTCAGTCAATATTCTTAATCTCAGTTGGGCGTATTCCTCGAGAGAGGCGCGTTCATATGTTGGGAATCTCTACGGTCAAGAATCGGATTAGAACTTTATAAAATATCTTTTATATTTCATTCAAAGTGCGTTTTGTTCAAGAACAGATTTCCTATTTCATATTTTAATTTAAATATAATTTCTTTAAATTTTCTTCCGATAAAGTAATAGTTGTTTTCTCGAAATAGAAGTACTCGACAGACCCAAGTTTTAATACGACCTTGATATTTTTATATTCTATACTATATTTTGATAGGTACACTTGTCTTAATCGAGCATAGATTGGAGAACATGATTTTTATCCATCAAGTTTTTGGCGCCGTTGCTGGAAATATTTTGTCGATATTTTGAAAAGAGACGACGCTATTACTTTTATCTTTTTATTTTCTTTTTCTCCCTAAAAAAATTTAAAATTGTAACTAAATTCTTGGAAAGGGAGATTTAGGGTGCCATCCCATCGTATCTCCTAGTACCTTGCGAACCCTTCATCGGGTAGCCCTTGAAAAGTCAAAGACTAATTTAAGTCACCACAATTTTTTTTCCTCTTTTTTTTTAGCTAGGAAGTTAAAAGAACACACACAAAATTTTTTTTCCTCATTTTTTTGGATATTTTTAATATGATTTTTTTTGGATTTTGAAAATTAATATACATAATTGTTACAATGTATTTATACATTGATGTATAAACATTTAACTTTTAATTGTACTAAATTCATATGCATTTACATAAAATATACGAAAATGAATATGATATTTTGAAAATGAATATGATTTTAAACTATATGTAATTGTTACAACGTATTTATACATTGATGTATAAACATTTAACTTTTAATTCTACTAAATTTATATGCATTTACATTAAATATATGTAAATTTAAAAATTACAATTTATTAAACGTGAGAATAAAATAATTAGAATCACTAACATATTACATGGAAAGGAGAAATATACAATTGGAGATGTTAGACTAAATATAACAAAAGGTTAAAATATGCAATAAGCCATCTTTTTGTGTTTTTTCCAAATAAGCTTTCACACTCCCCTCAAGTTCGAGCAGATAAATCGATCATTTCCATGACATAAATATCTGAAAAAGGTGAAATCTATTTGGTGAAATAGTCGACCATCTCTTTGGAACTATTTGGGGTACCAGTGCTGTTTTAAAAGGGAGAAGCTCAAAAGGGAGATGCTAAATTATGGTTTCAAAACTGTAGTTTCAAAATTGAGCCTCTGTTTGGGTAACCTCCGTTCCAGTGACAATTTAAATTGTATTCAAAATTATCTCAACATGATTTTTATTTTTGGTCTGATTTTTTCTAATTTTTTAAAAACAAAATAAAGTATTGTATATGTACAATCCCGTATTCACCGAGTGAGTCCCTCAGAGCGAAAACCAGGTAGCTGGAGATGTTTTGTGCTCATGCGAGTCAGGCGGTCGAGAGGGATGGTACCCCTCCCCGACTCGCGTAAACCAAATAACCGAGAGCGAGAGGGTGAGTGGAGCACGCAGACCGACACTCGTCCAAAATCAATGCAAGGGAGGGCGAGTGCGGTAACCCAACTTGCACTCGCCCAAGCCCCGAGTCGGCAGCGAGTGCCATTCTCACTAAGGCACTCGCCGGCCCAGGCGCGTGGAAGCGACACAGACCACTCGCTTAGAGTGTTTTTACCAGATGCCCTCGCTGGTCTGCTAATAATCTCTCAAAACAGCGGAGTTTGACCATTGGCAGACCCATCTGGGCTGCGCATAGTATTTCCAAAAGTTGGGATTGCGCTATTGACAAGTCAAGTCAGAAAAACTATAAATAGACCATTAAGGACACCTTTAGAGGGCATCGGTTTTTGGTTTTTTCCTCCTCTAGTTTGCTTTGATTAGTTTCTAGAGCCCTTCAAGGTGCCCAACTCAATTTTGGCTTGGGAAGAGAAGCTCTTTTAGATCTTCCGGGTGTGTGGTGAGACCTCCGCGCTGCAGCTCAGGGTTTGTTCCTTAGTTTAAAGTCTTTGGTCAGGAGTTCAGCTCAGGATAAGTAAGTGCAGGCTACCCCCTTCAGGTCCGAACTCTCTTTGAGACCGGGTACCGGTTTCATCATTTTGGTGTGGTGAGCGTGGATCGTAGTTTACTCAAGAAAATCTAGAGAAAAGTCTCATGGCTGGAGGCAAAGGAGAAGGAGCCGGCTCGGGCAACCCGCCACCACTGGCAAGTGGCGTGTCACGGTTGGAATATTAGAAGATTTCAAGAGGGAGGTTCTGCAGACCATTCGCCTCACATTCGCTGCAAGAGACGAGTGGGCGATACTTGTAGTCCCGGTGGTCGCGGTCCCATTTCTAGGCGAGAACGCCCCTGGTCAGCGATTCGAGAAGGAGGTGCCAGCCGAAAGTAGTGAAAGGGATCTTGCTGGGCGGGAGCTGTTACCTGGTCCGACGAGTGCTGACAGGATCAGCGAGCCGGCTGTGCGAGATGGGTCGACTCGCCTTGTGCGAGGAGGGAGCCCTTTCAACGAGTTGATCGTCTCGAACCCAGTCTCAGAGGGGTTTTGAGAGCCAGAGATGTCCTACTACACAGACAGGGATGGTCCAGTGTAGCACGTCCAGTGGTTTGAGGATACTGTTTCCATCAGGCAGATGTCAGACGCTTTCAAGTGCCGACTCTTCGCCATCACCCTAAAGGAGAAGGCTAGGGACTGGTTTCACTAGCTCCCCTCAGTTCGATTTATTGCTTTGAGGACCTGCGTCGGGGGTTCCTGTTGAGGTTCTCAACATCGAAAAAGAGGAAGAAGGGAGCTGAGTTCCTGTTCGCAATCAAACAGGGCCCGAAGGAGACACTGAGGAGTTCTGTAGACAGGTTCCAGGAGGAGGTCCTTTTGGTCCAAGAGATACCAGGGTACACCCTGATGCTAGTCTTTACGCTGGGGATACGACAAGGATTCTTTAGTATGGAGCTGTAGAGGGAGCTTCCTCTATCCTTCGAGGAACTGATGAGAGCCCTTTCAGTGAGTTGATCGTCTCGACCCCAGTGTACAACCCCGTGTCCGCCGAAGGGGCCCAAGCAGGCCAGCGGATCGAGCCCCCCCCTTCTCGCCTCTCCTAGGCGGGCCGGGCCCCAGCCGCCTCTCCCAGGCGGGCGAGCCCCCCTCTCGCCTCTCCTAGGCGGGCCGGGCCCCAGCCGCCTCTCTCAGGCGGGCCAGCCCCCCCTCTCTCGCCTCTCCTAGGCGGGCCGGGCCCCAGCCGCCTCTCTCAGGCGGGCCAGCCCCCCTCTCGCCTCTCTTAGGCGGGCCGGGCCCCAGCCGCCTCTCCCAGGCGGATCGGCTACTGCCCACCTCCCCCAAAATGACAGGAGGTGACCTGGCAAGAGGTGCGTATAACCAGTCAGAACAGTGGGGTTTGGCTGTTGGCAGGCCAATCCGAGGGGCTCTTTAGTAAATCCAGACCACCAGAGGCGGGTTATTCGCAGACCATCCGAGATAATCTATAAATAGGACCCAAGGGGTACTTCAGAGGGCACGCTTTCGGTTCTCAGTCTTATAGCGCTCTCTGAGGTACCTTAGCCCGGCAACTGGTTAAGGAGGGGAAGCGCTCTAAGATCTTCCGGGTGTGTGGTGGGACCTCCGAGCCGGGCCCTTGGTCCTGTCCTTTGTTCTTCTCCCCTTCATTGTTTCTCTTGCAGGAGCGAAGTAAGTGCGAGACCACCCCTTCCCCAAGGGTCGAACTCCACCGGGGCCGGTTTCCGGTTTCAACATTTTGGTGCGGTGAGCGTGGAACGTGGTCAGCAAGGAAAACCTTCAGCAGGCTCGATGACTGGAGAAGAAGGACAAGGATCAGGCAGGGGCAGCTCGCCACCCCCTCCCCCACCCCCAGCGGCGAGCGTGTCGGCGGAACTTAGGGAGGAGATCCTCGGGCTCGTTAGGACCGCCCTCGGCATGCGAGCGGAGAGCGCGACACCGGTAGTTCCAGTAGTCGCCGCTCCCGCACTCGGCGACGACGCGCCGCTCAGGCGACCTGGGAAGGAACCCGCCGAGAGAGGCGAGCGCGAGTTCCAGGAGCGAGTTCTGTTCCCCGGCTCGGCCGCAGAATACCATTTTGGCGAGACGGCGGGGAGAGAGTTCCCCCCTCGCCCCGTTGAGGGAGGAAGCCCCTTCAGCGAGTTCGTCTCCTCCGCCCCAGTTCCAGAGGGGTTTCGTGAGCCGGAGATGACCTACTACTCCGGGAAGGGAGACCCCGTCCACCACATCCAGTGGTTTGAGGACATGGTCTCTATTCGACAGATGTCCGACGGCTTCAAGTGCCGACTCTTCGCCATCACCCTCCGAGAGAAGGCGAGAGAATGGTTCTACCAGCTCCCGACCGGGTCCATCTACTGCTTCGAGGACCTGCGTCGGGGGTTCATGTTGAGATTCACCACTTCCAAGAAGAGGAAGAAGGAGGTGGAGTCCTTGTTCCGTGTCAAGCAGAGGGTGGGAGAGACCCTGGGGAGTTACCTGGATAGATTCCAAGAGGAGTTATCCCAAGTGCAGGAGATGCCGGGGCACACCATGATGGTGGCCTTCACCCTGGGTCTCCAATCCGGGTTCTTTGCAATGGAACTCAAGAGGTCCCCCCCAGTATCTTTTGAGGCGCTCCTGGAGAGGGCAGCTAGGGAGGCCGATATGGAGGCGGCGCATCCGGAGTTTGCCCGAAGGTTGGCCAGGTGGGCCGTGGAGGAAGAGAGGCCAAGGGGTGGCCGAGGGCAGGAAGAGAGAAGGGCTGAGCCCCGGCAGAGGGAACAGCCGCCGCAGCAGCAGCATCAGCAGCAGCCCAGGCAGGGGCGACATGAGCCGAACTTCCGGCTGGGGTGGAGACCCGAGTGGCAGGAGCCCGGGGCAAGGAGAGGGTTCCGTGGAGGGGACTACCGTCAAGGAGGACAGGGCCAGTTTTACCCTCCAGGCGGGATGCAGGGCCAGAGGCCGGCCCTTCCCGACCAGGAGCAGGCTATGGCCATAGCACTGGGGGAGAGGAGAAGAGCGATACGGAGAAGGAGAAGGGAGGTGAGGGTGGAGTTGCCTTACTGCGACTTCCATCAAGAGGAGGGGTACGCCACAGCCACGTGCCCAGAGTTCCTCGAAATGAGAGGCAACCGGGAGCAGCAACAACCACAACAGCATCCGGAAGTGCGGATTGAGGAGATCCGGCCTCGGGCGGAGGAGGGTCGGTGCGAAGACCGGGTAGATGTGGGCTCCCGAGGAAGGATCGGAGCGATCCACGGGGGGGCTGGGGTCGAGGCTTCCCGCAGGTCGAGCCTCCACACTATGTACCGCAGGAGCGTTGGCTCCACGTCCCAGTCCCCGCCCCCGGATGAGAAAATCACTTTTTCCAGGGAGGATATGCCGGGTCACGAGGACCCCTTCTGCGATGCGCTGGTCATCCAGACGGCCATCGAGGACTTCACCGTCCCCCGGATCCTCGTCGACAACGGGAGCTCGGTCAACGTCATCTTCAAGAAGACGTTCGACGCAATGAAGGTGGAGGCCCGAAGGGTGCTGGCCTCGGACGGACCTCTGTTTGGCTTCTCAGGGGAGAGGAAGGAGGTTGAGGGAGGAGTGAGACTCCATGTCGTCCTGGGGGGACAGTCCCGCAACTGCAAGTTCGTCATCGTGGACGCCCCCAGCAGCTACAGCGCCATCTTCGGGAGGCCTCTCATCAGCGCCTTCCGCTGCGTCCCCTCATCCTTCCACCAATGCCTAAAATTTAACGTCGAGGGGGTCCAGGTCCGGGTCCGCGGAGATCCCAAAGAAGCGAGAGAGTGCTATGTCACGGCGGTGAACTCCATCTCTTGGCTGGAGGGAGCCGAGGAGATGGGGCGGAGGCTGAAGGAGGTAGAGCCGGAAGCCGGCGGGGACGAGATGGAGGTGGAGGAGAGCCGCGCCCAGGAGAAGGTCGCGGAAGAGATTCAAAAGCCGGTCGAGGCGATGGCCGTGGTAGAAGCTGAGGAGGCGGTCCTCGCCTTCGATGAGGGGGAGATTGAGGAGTGGGAGGCGCAGTCCCGTCTGGAGGCGGCAGAGGAGGTGGCGGAGATGGAGGTTCTAACCACCGGAGGCAGGGTGGAGAAGATCCGCATCAGCGGAGGATTGACCCCGGAGGCTCAAGGCAGGATGCTGGAGTGCGTCCAGAAGAACGTGGACATCTTCGCATGGAGTGCCGCGGAGATGCCCGGGATCGATTCCAACGTCGCCTGCCACCGCCTCAATCTAGACCCGAAGGCTCCCCCCATCCGACAAAAGAAGAGGCCCGTCGCGGACAAGCTCGCCGAGCCCATCAGGGAGGAGGTAGCAAAGCTCCTCAAGGCCGGCTTTGTATCCGAAATCCAATACCCCGGCTGGGTCTCCAATGTTGTAATGGTTAAGAAAGGAGACGGCCGGTTGAGGATGTGTATCGATTTTTCTCTTCTTAATAAATCATGTCCTAAAGATTGTTACCCCTTGCCTCGGATCGACGCGCTGGTTGACTCAGCCGTCGGTTTCCCTTTGATGAGTTTTCTGGATGCCTTTTCAGGTTATCACCAAATCAGGATGCACCCTCCCGACGTCAAAGTCGTATCATTCATCACAGGAGATGGGTGCTATTGTTATAAAATGATGCCCTTCGGGCTGAAAAATGCAGGGGCGACCTACCAGAGAATGATGGACAGGGTCTTTCAAGGGCAAAAGGGAAGGAACCTGGAAGTATATGTAGACGATCTCATGGTCAAGAGTCCGGACCTCGACTCCCACCTCCGGGACCTAGAAGAGACCTTTGCCACTCTCCGCGGGTGCAAGATGAGGCTGAACCCCCTCAAATGCACCTTCGGGTCAGGCAGAGGAAAATTCCTGGGGCATCTCCTCACCCCCGCCGGCGTAGAGCCCAACCCCGACAAGGTGAGGGCAATCCTGGAGTTGGAGTCTCCGCGGAATGCGAAGGAAGTGCAGCGATTGACTGGGAGGCTGGCAGGACTGAGCAGGTTCCTCTCCCGGGCCGGGGAGAAGTGCTCTCCGTTCTTTAAAAGCCTGAGAGGAGGCCAGAAATTTGAGTGGATCTCGGAGTGCGAGGAGGCATTCCAGGCCCTAAAGAAGCAGTTGACCCAGGCTCCCCTGCTCCAAGGGCCAAAGGAGGGAGAGGACTTATTCCTGTACTTGGGGGCTGGGGCCGAGGCCTTGAGCTCCGTTTTAGTTCGGGAAGAAGGGAAGAGACAACTCCCGGTTTACTATGTAAGTCGGGTCTTGAGGAAGGCCGAGCTTCGGTACCCCATCCTAGAGAAGCTGGCCTTCGCTCTCATCATCTCGGCCCGGAGGCTCCGGCCCTATTTCCAGGCACACTCGATCCGAGTAGTGACTGACCACCCTCTCCGCAACATCTTCGAGGGGGTGGAGCATTCCGGCAGGTTGGCCAAGTGGTCGGTGGAGCTGAGTGAGTTCGACATCTCCTTCGTACCTCGCCTCTCGATCAAGGCCCAAGCCATGGCCGATTTCCTGGCTGACTATGTGGTCGAGGTGGCGGAGGAGGAACTCACTCGCCCGGTTCCCTGGAAGGTCATGGTGGATGGTGCGTCGGGGAGGCACTCCCTAGGGGCTGGGGTCATCTTGGAAAGCCCCCAGGGGGCGAGGATCGAGCAAACGGTGGTGGTGCATTTTCCCATCACCAACAATCAGGCCGAGTATGAAGCCGTGATTGCGGGTCTACGTCTGGCCAGGGAACTGGGGGTGCATGATGTGGAGGTCCTCACTGACTCCCTGGTGGTGGCCTCCCAGATCAACGGGGAATTCGAGGCAAGGGAACCCACCCTGCAGCGTTACTTGGCGAAGGTAAAGGGAGTCATCGGCACCTTCCAGACTTTCTCCATCCGGCACGTGCCTCGAGAGGATAACGAGCAGGTGGATCAGCTGGCAAAGCATGGACCCGGGCGGGGGGTACCATCACAGACCTCTTTCGCCCATCCATCGAGGAGGGGGAGCTGATGGAGGTGGAACGGCACCCCTCCTGGATGGACCCATTCGTCACTTTCCTGACCATCGGGGAGTATCCCAAGGGGATGGACGGAAAGAAACTCAAGTACAAATCGGCATACTACCTCATGCGAGATGGCCAGTTATACCGGAAGACTCTCTCAGGGATGCTGGCGCGATGTGTGGGCGAGAGGGAGGTCCCGAAGATTTTAGAAGAGGTCCACTCCGGGGAGTGTGGGAGTCACTCCGGAAGTCGAACCCTAGAAGGCCGGATCGTCAGGCAGGGATACTTCTGGCCGACTCTGGGTCTCGACGCGGCAAAATTCACAAAAGAATGTCATAAGTGCCAGCTATTCGCTCCCCTCCAGCTACAACCAGCCCAGCGCCTCAGGAGTATCACCGCTCCCTGGCCATTCGCCATCTGGGGAATGGACTTGGTCGGGCCCTTTCCCCAAGCCAGCGGCCAGAGGAGGTTCCTGCTCGTGATGATTGATTACTTCTCCAAGTGGCTAGAAGTTAAGGCGCTGGCCAAGGTGACCTCCCAGGTCGTCAGAAACTTTGTATGGGGGGAGATCATCTGCCGCCACGGGTTGCCCCAGGCCATCGTCACAGACAACGGCCCTCAATTTGCCAGTGCCGAGTTCACCAGCTTCTGCGAGCAGCTCGGGATCGATCTCAGGTTTGCCTCAGTTCATCACCCCCGAAGCAATGGGCAAGTGGAAGCGGCAAACAAGATTATCGTGAACCTCCTCAAGAAAAAGGTGGAGAACTTGAGAGGAAGCTGGGTGGAGCAACTCCCCTCGGTTCTCTGGGCCCTCCGAACCACACCCAACACAGCAACAGGGGAGACGCCTTTCAAACTCTCCCACGGGTGCGAGGCAGTACTTCCAGTGGAGTTTGAAGTCCGGACACCGCGGGTAGTCGGGGCCGGAGAGCACAAAGAGGAATGGAGAGCCAATAATGAAGAAGAGCTGCGGCTCTCTCTCGACATGGTCGAGGAACTGCGGGACCTTTCAGCCGTGAGGCAGGAGGAGATAAAGAGAAGAATGGCCAAGTATTTCGACAAGCACGTCAGAGTCAAGCAGTTTGCCGAAGGAGACTTGGTCTTGAGAAAGGTGGACGCGGCAGGGAGATCAGCCGCAGTGGGAAAGCTCCACCCCAATTGGGAGGGACCATTCATCGTGCAGGAGGCATTGAAGTCGGGAGGGTATCGCCTCCGGAATGTGGAGGACGAGACCCTAAGTCTCACTTGGAGTGGAGACGACTTGAAGCGTTTTTTTCCCTGAAATTATGTAAACCGTGCTCAATCTCTAATGGAATTTCTTGCGATAAACTTGTTTCCCCCCCTCGATGAGAGATGAATATCATTGCCTCAGACCCCGAGCAGATCCCGCTGCCAGGCTCTCACCAAGCTGGCAGGGCTGGATGTCACTCGGAGGAGTCGGCCTCAGACCCCGAGCAGATCCCGCTGCCAGGCTCTCACCAAGCTGGCAGGGCTGGATGTCACTCGGAGGAATCGGCCTCAGACCCCGAGCAGATCCCGCTGCCAGGCTCTCACCAAGCTGGCAGGGCTGGATGTCACTCGGAGGAGTCTGCCTCAGACCCCGAGCAGATCCCGCTGCCAGGCTCTCACCAAGCTGGCAGGGCTGGATGTCACTCGGAGGAATCGGCCTCAGACCCCGAGCAGATCCCGCTGCCAGGCTCTCACCAAGCTGGCAGGGCTGGATGTCACTCGGAGGAGTCTTCCTCAGACCCCGAGCAGATCCCGCTGCCAGGCTCTCACCAAGCTGGCAGGGCTGGATGTCACTCGGAGGAGTCTGCCTCAGACCCCGAGCAGATCCCGCTGCCAGGCTCTCACCAAGCTGGCAGGGCTGGATGTCACTCGGAGGAGTCTGCCTTAGACCTCGAGCAGATCCCGCTGCCAGGCTCTCACCAAGCTGACAGGGCTGGATGTCACTTGGAGGAGTCTGCCTCAGACCCCGAGCAGATCCCGCTGCCAGGCTCTCACCAAGCTGGCAGGGCTGGATGTCACTCGGAGGAGTCGGCCTCAGACCCCGAGCAGATCCCGCTGCCAGGCTCTCACCAAGCTGTCAGGGCTGGATGTCACTCGGAGGAGTCGGCCTCAGACCCCGAGCAGATCCCGCTGCCAGGCTCTCACCAAGCTGACAGGGCTGGATGTCACTTGGAGGAGTCTGCCTCAGACCCCGAGCAGATCCCGCTGCCAGGCTCTCACCAAGCTGGCGGGGCTGGATGTCACTCGGAGGAGTCGGCCTCAGACCCCGAGCAGATCCCGCTGCCAGGCTCTCACCAAGCTGGCAGGCCTGGATGTCACTCGGAGGAGTCTGCCTCAGACCCCGAGCAGATCCCGCTACCAGGCTCTCACCAAGCTGGCAGGCCTGGATGTCACTCGGAGGAGTCTGCCTCAGACCCCGAGCAGATCCCGCTGCCAGGCTCTCACCAAGCTGGCGGGGCTGGATGTCACTCGGAGGAGTCGGCCTCAGACCCCGAGCAGATCCCGCTGACAGGCTCTCACCAAGCTGGCGGGGCTGGATGTCACTCGGAGGAGTCGGCCTCAGACCCCGAGCAGATCCCGCTGCCAGGCTCTCACCAAGCTGGCAGGGCTGGATGTCACTCGGAGGAGTCTACCTCAGACCCCGAGCAGATCCCGCTGCCAGGCTCTCACCGAGCTGGCAGGGCTGGATGTCACTCGGAGGGGTCTGCCCCAGACCCTGGGCAGGATCAGGCCGGCGGCTTCTCACCGAGCAACCAGGGATTGGATACCATCCCCAAGAAATGCCCTGGCGAGTCGGCGAGCCAAGAAGGTTGGTCCCGACGCATAAAGGGACGAGCCTTAAGCGCAACGCGCGAGGGAAGGGGTTAGGCTCTCGCGGCGCAAAAGATTGAGCGAGCGGACCGGCCAAGATGCCCAGGCAAGACGGCGAGCCAAGAAGGCCGGCCCCGGCGCATAAAGGGGCAAGCCCTAATCATGGCGTGCGAGTGGAGAGATTAGACTCACGTCGTCAGAGATCAGGTGAGCGAGCCGGTCAAGATGACCCTATGAGGCCGCAACGCCGGCCCCAACCTACAACTCGACGGGTCACAGGGTGAATTAGAGGCAAAGGCTCGGAAGCGCCAAGACCCCCCCGAGAGGCCGGCCCACGCGAAGTCTTTACGCACGGAAGACGGGCCCAGTCCACTCGCGTCGCGGAAGGTGCGACTCGCCACTCGCGTCGCGCCAGCTTTAGTGTCTCTCGAACCTAGATCTGCGTCCCGAACCTCAAACGAGCGGGCGGTCTCACTCGCTCGCTCGCAGCAACGAAAATCAGAGAATCAACAAACAACGCACAGTAGCGATTGCGAGGCGGGAAATAATGGACAATCGAGAAAGTAAATGCAGTGAATATATTCTTTTACAAAATTGTAACTGCGGCCCGCGGAGCAGTCGCACAAAATAAACAAAATACATGTCCAAAGAAGGGGGGGGGGAAGATAAAAGCCTCAAGGCGGCGAGCCCTTCATATGCGGTGGTACTCGCCGGACTTAGGTACTGGGAGGAACAGCTCCGGTACCACGTCGGTCACCCGCAAGCCAGAACACTCGTCCTTGAGGAGCCTGGCCCGCTGCAGCGTCTTGAAGAGATACGTCACCGCGTTGGCCCCGTTCTGTTGCATCAGAACCGCCAGGTCGTACTCGCTGTGATGAACGAGTTGACAGCCGCTCGAGGATGCCGGCGGGACGGCAGCAGCAGCCTTGAGCGCACCCACCCGCGCCTGCAGGGTCTGGTTCTCCAGCTGGAGGGTGGCGATCTCGGTACCAAGTCGGCTGGCGGTCGCCGCATCCTGCAAAGAAATTCATTAGGACGAGTCGCGGGATAGAGGCGGGAGCGAGTCAGATGGCTTACCGCGCCCCCCTGATATTGCGCGAGGGCGGCGTCAGCCGCTTCGAGCCGCTTTCGCAGGTCGTCCGCTTCCTCCTGGGCGAGCTTGCGGGCCTCCTCCTTCTCGTCGATCAACCTGTTGAGCGAAGGGACATCCCTGTCCAGCCGGAGGCATCGCCGGCCGACCATGTGGGCCAAGGCGAGGCTCTGAAATTGCGCCCGCGCGCTCTCATAAATGAGCACCCGCGTGGCCTCCTCGCCGTAGGTAGAGGCATCCTCCCGCCCGTACACGCCGAAGGAGAGATTGAAGGCGTCCCTGGAGGCGGTGTCCTGCTCCGCCCAACTAGGCAGCAGCGAGGACACCGAGACGCGGTTGGCCTCCTTATCCCACTGAAGCAACGGGGCACCGGATCTGTCCGTGGGCCCCTCGCCATAGCCAAAGTTGGGATGCCCTCGGGGAACCGGCTTCTCGGCGGGCCGAGTCTCCGCGAGCGGCTGCGATGACCCTGCCGCCCCGCTGGCGGGATCGGCGGTCGAGGGAGCCGCAGGGGCGGGGGCAGAGGATGGTCGATCCGCGGGGGCCTTGCCCTTGTCGCCGACTGAGAGTGCCTGACCGCCCGCTTTATTCGGCTTCTTAGAAAGGGGAGGGCCCTGAGTCAGCTCACCTCCGGATCGCTTCTGGCCAGCGGGAGCCGAGAGCTCGCGGTGAGCTAAGGCTGCCGCTTCGGCACGGCCAAGCTCGCTCAAAGCAGACCGCGCACTCTCGTAAGGCGGGCGGAGAGGGACGTCGCGCTCGCCTGTAGAAACAGGAGTTAGAAAAATCCGAGGTATGATTCAAGCAGAGGCGAGCGAGCCGCTTACCTTCACCGGGCGGGACAGGGACGAGGTCATCCAGATTCCGACGGAGGAAGGCGACCTCGAAGTTCTTCCCGGCGAAGAACTCATATAGTTTCGCCTCATGGCCCCCCAGGCTAGGGGGCCGATAGCTCGCCTCGCCGAGTTGCACCGGCGAGAAAGGAATGTTGCCGAAGTCGCCCTTGACGAAGACGAACTTCTTGAGCCAGTTGTGGCTCTTGTTGACCGTCTCCCGCACCTTGGCATGCATGCTCGCGAAGCACGCGGTCCCGTCCTTGTTCGCGCGGAAGGAGAACAGCTTGCGGAATACCGCAAGGCTGAACTCAATCCTCTCCTCGCGAAGGTAGCAGGCGAACCCGACGATGACGGCGATCGAGTTCGGGGTCAACTGCCCTGGGACAACCCCATAATATTTGAAGACCTGGCGGACTTCCGGCCAGAGGGGTAGCCGGAGCCCCGCCTCGAAGTGGGCCGTCGGGAGAGCCAGCTCATCTCCCGAGAGCTCGTTGATCCGCTCTTCCTTCCCGGGCCGCCTCGCCACGAAACCCGGCGGGATGAAGTGGCCGACGGTGTCCAAGAACTCCTTCTCCGAGACAACGGCGGGAGGGAAGCTGTGGTCGGCGAAGATCCAGGCACACTTGCCCCTCCCGTCCGCTTCGCCGCTGCCGCCCGTCATCTCGCGGAACTGGTAAGCGAGCCGAGCGAGAGGAAAGAGAAAAGAGAGAGCTCTCGCGAAGTAAAGATGGAAGGGTTCTTGAATGCGGTAGGTGAAATAATAAATAAGGGCCTATTTATAGGGCCGGGAAAAGAGCGGGAAAAATCGGAAAAGGCGGGAAAGCGAACTGACAGCAGAGCCAGCCCCGGCGCTTCGATTCCCGAGCCCCGCCCGGGTCCGCGTCGAATCGCCGGTCGGCCGCGAGAGTCTCCCGGCCGCGAGCCATCCCTCCTCCCGCACAGAGCAGATTTTGAGAGGAATGCCCAGTCGAGGGGCGACGAGCGAACCGCTCGCCTCTCCTAGGCGGGCCGACCCTCGCTCGCCTCTCCTAGGCGGGCCGACCCTCGCTCGCCTCTCCTAGGCGGGCCGACCCTCGGTCGCCTCTCCTAGGCGGGCCGGCCCTCGCTCGCCTCTTCTAGGCGGGCCGGCCCTTACCCGCCTCAACTAGGCAGGCTCTCCAAGGTTGAAGTGGAGAACCCAGCAAAAAATAATAATGAATCATAATGAAAATAACAGCATGCGCCCTGGAACGGGCGAGAAGAACCCTGAATTATTACAAGCAATTGTTCTTAGATAATATCCGCCTCCGATAAACTGGGATGGATCGCATCGAGACGACTCAGACCCCGCGAGCAACTGCGGGCACGGGCGGGCGAGGCAGGTGGCTTAGTACTCAATCCATTTCCACCTACCCCGCCTCTGCGAGCCGGTTCGAGGCGGCACGCGAGAGTCATGATACTCTCGAACCGCCGCCAGCTCCCGCTTGGTCTGATCGGCCTGTTTCGAAATGTTTGTCAGCCGCTCCTCTGCTCGCGTAATGTGCGCGCCTGGAGAGGCCGGCTCATCATCTTCAGCCGAGCCCCTTGCCCCCTCCAAAGCAGCGAGTCGCTCCTCCGTCCTGACTCTGTCTCTCTCCATCCCCACGAAGGCCTCTTTGAGCAGCATTGTGTGTTTCTGAAACATTCGCGCCACCTGAGCCTTCATCTTCTCGCTATCATGCGGGTCGCCCAAGAAGTCCGCAATGTCTTCCGGCTCCACGGGAGGCGAGTACCCCTCGCTCATCTCGACATCAGAAGAAACGACGCGATATCCTGCAGCAGCAAGGTCAGAAACAGACGAGCGGCGAGCGGGTTAGTTTCAGGTGGGTTACCCGGCGTCTGCACGTCTCCCGCGTCGTCAGCTGGCCGAGAAGAACCCGGCCGACCTTGGAATGATTTCCCTCCCGGGGCGACGAGCGGCTTCCCCAGACCCTGGACTCTCAGCGGGGGAGGAGTCGCAGGAAGGCTGCGTGCGGGAGAAAGAGGACTAACGCCCAGGTCGATCATCTCCACGGAGAGATCCGCGAGGTTCCCGGATCCCCCTTCCAATGCGTCTTCAGGGGGCGTCTCCTGCAAAGGGAAAAGTCAGAGGAAAGCACAGGTCGAAGGGCGAAACCACGTACCCAGTTTCAACCTCGGAGCCGCCGGAACCCTGGTCATCACTCGGCGTGGAACGGCGGACAACCTTTCCCTTTACCGGCTTAAACTGTGGGCCGGATGATCTGGGTGCCAACCACGGGGCGGCCGCGAGGGCCTCCTCCCGACTCTCCTCCCTAGCGGCTGCCAACCGAGCACGTATCTCCTCAGACGCAGGCATCTTCCGGTTTCAAACCACGCAGGAAGCCAGAGGAGAGGGCCAGTCATCGAAGGCCCGGTGGCTTATTTATAGCTAAAAGGTGGGTCCTACCAAAAGATTCCCTCCAGCTCAGCAAGACTCGTCGCCGGACACGAGGGTTGGACGTTTCTTTCCGAGCTTCTGCAAAGCGCGCAAAGATCGGGGATTGTGTACAACCCCGTGTCCGCCGAAGGGGCCCAAGCAGGCCAGCGGATCGAGCCCCCCCTCTCGCCTCTCTTAGGCGGGCCGGGCCCCAGCCGCCTCTCCCAGGCGGGCGAGCCCCCCTCTCGCCTCTCCTAGGCGGGCCGGGCCCCAGCCGCCTCTCTCAGGCGGGCCAGCCCCCCTCTCTCGCCTCTCCTAGGCGGGCCGGGCCCCAGCCGCCTCTCTCAGGCGGGCCAGCCCCCCTCTCGCCTCTCCTAGGCGGGCCGGGCCCCAGCCGCCTCTCCCAGGCGGATCGGCTACTGCCCACCTCCCCCAAAATGACAGGAGGTGACCTGGCAAGAGGTGCGTATAACCAGTCAGAACAGCGGGGTTTGGCTGTTGGCAGGCCAATCCGAGGGGCTCTTTAGTAAATCCAGACCACCAGAGGCGGGTTATTCGCAGACCATCCGAGATAATCTATAAATAGGACCCAAGGGGTACTTCAGAGGGCACGCTTTCGGTTCTCAGTCTTATAGCGCTCTCTGAGGTACCTTAGCCCGGCAACTGGTTAAGGAGGGGAAGCGCTCTAAGATCTTCCGGGTGTGTGGTGGGACCTCCGAGCCGGGCCCTTGGTCCTGTCCTTTGTTCTTCTCCCCTTCATTGTTTCTCTTGCAGGAGCGAAGTGCGAGACCACCCCTTCCCCAAGGGTCGAACTCCACCGGGGCCGGTTTCCGGTTTCAACACCCAGTCTCAGAGAGGTTTTGAGAGCCAGAGATGTCCTACTACACAGGCAGGGATGATCCAATGCAACACGTCTAGTGGTTTGAGGATGCTGTTTCCATCAAGAAGATGTCGGGCGCTTTTTGCTGACTCTTCGCCATCACTCCAAAGGAGAAGGCTATACGATACCCACGAGTTCGATTTATTGCTTTGAGGACCTGCGTCGGGGATTCCTGTTGAGGTTCTCAACATCGAAAAAGTTGAAGAAGGGAGCAGAGTTCCTGTTCGCAATCAAGCAGGGCCCGAAGGAGACGCTGAGTAGTTACGTAGACAGGTTCAGGTGTTGGGTTTTGCTAGGATGACACAACAGTTGTGCGCGCAGCGGGAAATAGGAACAAGAAAACCCAAAAGAGTTTGGATCGGCCAATATTCATGATTCAAGAAAGATTGCTGTAAATAAAATTACCTTTGTGGGATTGAGTCAATACTCAACCTAGATGCTCCAGAAAAATCAGCCGACCACTTAGCGGCTTGAGTCCTGAGCGCAGAAAGTATATCCGCGCCTCTACAGGAAATCCACACGATCGGGAGAACCTGTAGCCACTTGTCGAACAAGCACTAGGTCGGGAGAGGACACTCAACGTCTCCACAAACTGCTAGATCTGTTAAAGGAGAGGCGGCGGGGACACTCGCCGGGATCGGTGACAGCGACGGCGAAGGCAGAACGACTTCCGTCGGGCTTTTAGGTCTACCGTCTTTCGTACAGTACGGCTCGTGTGCTTAGACGGGATAAAATCGCCTCTCATAGAAACCCTAAAACCTTTTTATTTATACCAAAAGGGAATAAACAAAACAGTCAGTCGCTAATCGCAGACCCAAGACTTAGAATACTAAATTTTGGCCAGACAACCCTTGTCTCGACGAATCGTCGAGTATCCATGACATATACGACGAATCGTCGAGTATCCATGACATATACGACGAATCGTCGAGTATCATCTTATACTCGACGAATTGTCGAGTATCCATAAGATACACGACGAACTCAACGCCATCCCCAGCAGACCAACGCTTGACTCTGCGAAAGCGTTGAGTGGACTCAACGCTCTCAACGCTTCGCCGATTCATCATATGACTCGACGAAGACGTTAGAGCTGTCACGGTTCCGGTTCGGTTCCGTTTCTACTAAAACCATGAATCAAACCACTTAGGTAACGGTTCTTCTTCAAATTAGAATCAAAACCTTATTTGATTTGACCGGTTCCAGCTTAATTTTTGGAACCGTCGTGCCAACGGTTCCGGTTACAGTTCAAACAAGAACCAAAACCAAACCGACCACTATCGGTTCGGTCTGGTTCCATGCGGTTCGGTCCTGTTCCAATCAGTTTCAACTAAAGCCAAGATCAAACTTGACGGAATGAAATAAAAGCGGGCTGCAAATAGTAAAACTCAAAACATCATCGAAATAGAAATAATTATGTTGCTCACTTCTCGACGGTCTTTTCCACGATCGGTGAGATAGTATCAATTGTCTTCCTACGCGTGTAGACTTGCCACGAATTCTAGTTGACTTGCGCACGTCTCGTCGACAAGCTCAACCGTAACAACCGTCTGTAATTAGTTGTCATTCATGATTACTAATAAATAGTTGTTGCATATCTTCTATATTTTTTAAATAAAATATTTCAAAAAAAAAAATGTAAGTAAAATTGAAAATATATTATATAACTGTATAAAAATAAAAAATGTATTGCAAAAGTTGATTCTAAACCGCAACAATGTCAAACCATACCATTCGGTTTTTATGCGGTGAAGTTTTGTTCGGTCTAAAATTGACCCCCTTTAGTGCGATTGCGGTGGGTTCAAACTGCACCAACTTCACTCGTGATAGTAAGTATAAACATTATAGATAATTATAAAATAATAATATAATAATAATAATAATAAACGGGTTGCGGTTCGGTTCTACTTCGGTCCGGTTCGGATCGGGTCTAAAAATCTTGAAACCGCTTGAGACTTGTATGTTGTGGTTCCAGTTCCGGTTCCGTTTCCGGTCCGGATAATAATATGTAAGAACCACACCCAGACCAATGTTGTTCACGGTTCCAAAATTCAAACCGGAACCCGAATAATTTGCAAATGGTTCGGTCTGATTATTTGTGGTTCCGGTTTGATTCCGATTTGGTTTGCGGTTTTTGGTTTTAAGTGACAGCTCTAGAAGGCGTTGAGTGCACTCAACGCCTAAGTGCCATATCCGCCGAATTAACCATTAACTTGACGAAGACGTTGAGTGGACTCAACGCACTCAACGCCTAAGACCCAAATTCGTTGAATTAACACCTTGACTCAACGAATCGTTGAGTAGCTCAACACACTCAACACTTAAGTGTGATACTCGACGAATCGCTGAACACACTCAACGCTTAAGTGTGATACTCGACGAATCGCTGAGTATACTCAACACTCAACGCCACCATTCGACGAGTTAACCCTTAACTCGATGAAGACGTTGACTGGTCTCAAAGTACTCTACGCTTTTTAGCCTGACTGAGCTAAGTCTTTTCAACTCATCATATGAGCTATATCATACAAATCCAATCTCCTAATTTCTCTACAATCTTATGTGCGACTTTGATAGACTCATACTGAGTTGGCAGTGAGGCCACATGCTTGATCACTTCCAGATCACAATGGTAACACTAACAGTCTCCCACTTGATCTTGAAAGTATCAAACAAAAACTTCACAAACAATGAACGACATCTAACAATACATCTTTGCTCCCCAAACAGTAAGAGTTTATTAAACTCAAAAGTCATTGTGATTAATATTACAGTGTTGTTATGTCTCTTCGTCCCTTACATCCGGATAGAACTAGAGATATAAGCCGTGTCACCATCATAATTGTTCAATCCCAGTTTCCTGATCTAGAATGCACTTCCAGAAATTGGTAAGCCCAATATTATATATTGACTCAACCAAGCATTACCATGCATTTCTCAGTCCCATTCTATCAAGGGGCCCATGGATGCAACCCCTGTCATAAAGGAGGGCAAATCCCACCTCCGCTCACACACAAACACCCAAATGATTCGTAACGTACCCAATAACCACCTTTATCATCCAATTTTCTTAAGACTGGACTTTTGATGACATCAAATCACACTCTTCCTCACTCGATAAATGCTGTGACTTCAGGTCAAAGAACCATAAACACCATTGCCACTTGAGCCATACTTGTGACACGTTTATATAACAATCCACAAAGTATTCTCATGGTGGGTCTGTCCAGTACAACATGTTCATAACAAGTACCCATGTGATGACTTGATATCACAATATCATGACCTGTAAGGACGGGTCATCAGTCAACGCACATGCTAGTCTTAAAGGTATCATCATCGCCCTTAGCTTCTAAGATGATACGACGACTAGGGACCTTTTAAGAATGACGCTTCTACGATCATTGACTATCACTTTCAAGTCACTACTTGAATCATATGGAAACAAACATTTTAAGGGCATTTATACAGTTAACTACTCTATCACAATAAAAATAATAACACAATAAAAGAACTTGCCAAAATATTTTAATGAAATGTATACAATACTATATTCATCAAATGAATTATTACAGCCAACAAACATACAATCCACAAGACTCACACTATGACTGATCATTAATGTATCGTATACCCATAGATCTAACATGACTATCATGCTTTCTTTGCGCTAGAGGTTTTGTCAGTGGATCCACAATATTTTCTTCAGTCGGCACTCTGCTAATGCTCACATCCCCTCGATCGACAATCTCTCGAATTAGATGGAACCGCCAAAGTATGTGCTTGGAGCGCTGATGAGATCTAGGTTCCGAAGCAAGTGCAATTGCACCGTTGTTGTCACAGTAGAGATCTACGGGACGAACAATGCTAGGAACTACATCTAACTCGCCGATGAATTTTCTAATCCATACAGCCTCATTCGCTGCATTTGCATCGACGATATACTCGACCTCAGTTGTATAATCAGCAACTGTCTCCTGCTTGGAACTCTTTCAGCTAACAACACCTCCATTAAGACAAAATACAAACCTTGACTGAGACTTTGAGTTGTCCCTATCAGTTTGGAAGCTAGCATCCATGTAACCTCTTATAACGAACTCTTCCTCTCCACCAAATACCAAGAACGCATCCTTAGTCCTTCGCAAATACTTCAGGATGTTCTTAACGTCAATTCAGTGACTTTCACCGGGATCAGACTGATACCTGCTAGTTATGCTCAAGGCGTGAGAGACATCAGGTCGAGTACATATCATTGTATACATGATTGACCCAATTGTCAAAGCATATGGAATCAACTTCATGTGGTCTTTATCTTCACAAGACTTAGGACACTGGTCCTTAAAGAGAATCATACCATGAGACATGGGTAAGAATTCTTTCTTTGACTCAAGCATGCTGAACCGTTTCAACACCTTGTCATTGTTCGTACTTTTTGTCAAACCCAGCAAATTCTTCGATCTATCTCTATAGATCTTAATACCAAGTATATAAGTCGCTTCACCCCAGTCCTTCATAGAAAAACAGCTCCCTAAGTTGTTTTTAACAACTTGTAGGGTCGGTTTGTCACTCCCGATCAACAGTATATCATCTACATACAATATCAGAAAGACAACGATGCTCCCACTTAGTGTTGTAGATGTCGGCTGACATGTCGGCCGACATAAAGGTTTTGGGGGTAAACCGCAACGAAATCGATATGTTTGAGCAATATAACGGTTTGTAAAAAATCGGGCGATTTATCGATATAGCGGTTGCCGATACCGATATAATGCGGCCGACATTATGCGGCGTGCCTTTGTTTATTTTAAAAATTGTTTTTAACGGGGCTTATATTCCATTTCACTTCACGGGAGGAGTCTCGCTTCTCGGCTTCAAACCTAATTTCTCTTCACAGCGACGGGTCGACGCTCTGCGGAATCGACCTATTCCGGCGACGAATCTGCATCTTCAGCGACGAATCGATTTCGTTCTTCTTCTTTTTCGTACTTCACTCCACTGTAAGCCCCTTATTCTTCTATTTTCTTCTTCTTTTTCATACTTCCGGCGACGAATCGGCATCCTCTTCTTCTTCTTCGACAATGATTTTGAGTTTCTTCTTCTATTTTCTTCTTTTTTGTACTTCCTGCTACAATTTCGTTCTTCTTCTTTTTTTGTACATAATATTAGTCTTCTTTGTGTTGCACAAGATATATTCAGATGGATCTTAATATTAGTCGGTTGTAACTTTAGCCATACATCTTAATATGATAAAATCAGGATAACTAGCATCGCAAAAAAAAATCGTCCAGATTTCGTGTTTCAGATTGTTGAAACATTTCTGAATATGATAAAATCGTGATAACTATGTTAGTTATGAAACATTTCTTGTATGCTGAGTTGTTAGGGTTACTAGCATCGCCTATTAGATTGTTCTGATTTCTGGATTGTGCGTTAAGTTTCCATACACTCATTCCTTTATGTATATAAGAGATTTAATATGGAATTACAAGTAAAATACCTTAGGTTTAGAAAATGAAAAATAATATAGCGTTCTGGAGAAGGATTGACGACAATAACTTGGAGACATTGTGGATGCTGATTTGGCACCAAGAAGGAACACCAGACCTACTAACCAACAATCACAAAATGAAAGTTTAAAGCGAAAGCGCATTGTAACACAAACATTGGAGAAAGATGATGAAGATACGGGGCTATCAGAAGAGGAAATGCAAGCTCCACTATTAGACACAATGTTCGAAGACTACGAAACAGAAAAGAAGATATGAAATGTAAGTCTTTACTATAAAATAAATTATAAATCAATTTACTTAATAGGATTTTACTCATTAATAATTAATCTATACATGTTTTTTGATGCAGACATACATATGGAAGTTATGCAGTGGAGATTTTGATTTTTAATCTATACATGTTAATATATAATTACTTATTTTTTGGATAAATTTTCAGCAATTATTACAAAAGCTTTGTTGATAAGGTGGATGAATTTTGGTTCATGTTGGTTTTGATGGTACCTAAAAGTCTTCATGCCATTAAACTATTGGATGACGAATTGGTGAATCACTGATCCAGAAACAATCATAACAATAAAGACAAGTTGGTTTATTCAATATTTGTCATTTATTAATTAATATGCACAATTGTGTTTATTTTTGTTTAATACTTCATTATAATCATATTATTACATGTTTAATGCAAAGTGTATAACCATACATTGTCTGTACATTTTTACTTATTTGCAAAAAAAGTGTTTATAAACATTGTTATCTTTATTTAAATATTAAAATCCGATATTGTAAAATATCCTCGATATATCCCCCACAATCCGACATACGATATTTCAAACCCAAACCGACATGAACCCGATATCCGATATCCACAACATTGCTCCCACTAATCCGTTTGTAAACACATGGTTCATACTCGTTTTTGATAAAACCAAACTCTTTGATATTTTCATCAAAACGAAGATTCCAACTTCGAGAAGTCTGTTTTAATCCATAAATGGATCTCTACAGCTTGCATGTTTTAGTGGCTTCACCTGGAGATACAAAACCCTCGGGTTGTGTCATATACACTTCCTCAAGGAGGTTTTCATTTAGGAAAGCTGTTTTGACATCCATCTGTCAGATCTCGTAGTCATAATACGCAACAATAACAATCAGAATTTTGATGGACTTAACCATGACAACAGGGGAAATGTCTCATTATAGTAAATACCATGAATTTGCTTGAAATCTTTAGCCACCAGTCGCCCTTTGAATGTCTGTACATTCCTATCAATGTCGGTCTTCTTCTTGAAGACCCACTTGCTCCCTATGGGTTGTACCCCTTCAGGTGGTTCCACCAAGGTCCAAACTTGGTTTTCGTACATGGAGTCCATTTCAGATTCCATGGCCTCAAGCCACTTCTCGGAGTCCGGTCCACTCATAGCCTCTTGGTAGGTTGCTGGCTCATCATTATGATCCATAAGCAACACATTACCTATTTGAGATACGAGAAATCCATATCTCTTAGGCTCAAACCTTGGTCTACCATATCTACGTGGAGCTTGTGTTTCGTAAACAAGTTCTCTAGCTACAACAACTTGTAATCCTGGCTTAGATTCCAATTCTGGTTCATTCACATTTTGTGGTTCTTGAATTTCTTCAAGTTCTACCATGACAGTCTTTCTACTTAAAAACTCTTTCTCAAGAAAGACACCAGTTCTTGCGACAAACACTTTGCCTTCGGACGGTAGGTAGAAATAGTACCCTTTAGTTTCCTTAGGATACCCCATAAGATAACACTTATCTGACTTCGGTTCCAGCTTGTCAGGCATTTGACGTCTCACGTAAGCCTCACAACCCCAAACCTTGATGAACGACATACTAGGACGTTTCTCAATCCATATCTCATATGGTGTTTTTTGAACCGCTTTCATTGGAACACGATTTAGTGTAAAAGCAGCAGTTTCTAGAACAAAACCCCAAAAGGAAACATGCAGATCTGCATGACTCATCATCGACCGTACCATGTCTAACAGAGTACGATTCCTCCGCTCAGACACACCATTATGCTGCGGTGTTCTAGGTGGAGTGAGTTGTGATATAATACCACACTCTTTCAGATGATCATGAAATTTATGGCTCAGGTATTCGCCACCTCGATTAGATCATAGTGCTTTAATCTTCTTACCCAATTGGTTCTCTACTTCGTTCTTAAACTCTTTGAACTTTTCAAAGGTTTCAGATTTGCACTTCATAAGATATACATATTCGTATCTACTGAAATCATCAGTAAATGTAATAAAGTAGAAATACCCGCCTCTAGCCATAGAATTCATGGGTCCACATACATCACTATGTACTATACCCAAGAGATCATCAGTCCTCTCATTAAAACCAGTGTAAGAGACCTTAGTTATCTTGCCTAACAAACAAGACTCGCATCTCTCAAATGATTCATAATCAAATGAGTCCAGTAATCCATTTCTATGGAGCTTGTATATGCGTTTCTCATTTATATGACTCAAACAATAATGTCAAAGGTACGTAGGGTTCGAGTCGTTCGTTTTTAGTTTTTTAGTATTTTCTATATTATAGATCTGATGATCTAAGTTCAAAACATATAAATCATTAAACATCTGGGCTATAACATAACAAACATCATTCTTAAATATAGAACAACAATTGTTCTTAATAATAAAAGAAAATTCAAATATGCCCAAGCATAAAATGAATATAATGTTTCTAGTTATGGAAGGAACATAATAACAGTTATCTAGTTCTATTACAAGCCCACTGGGTAAAGAAAGACGATAAACTCCTACGGCGACTGCAACAACTCTTGCTCCATTGCCAACACGCAGGTTCACGTCCCCTTTACTCAGCAATCTTTTCCTTCTCAATTCCTGCACATTTATACAAATATGAGAACCACATCCGGTATCCAATACCTAGGATGAAGAAGCAAAAAAGTTTATCTCTATAACATAGATACTCGAAGCGGAAGTCATACCTCCCTTCATCTTGTGCAGACCCTCAATGTACGAAGGACAGTTCCTCCTCCAATGACCAGCCTTGCCACAGTGGTGACATTTCCCTTCTTTCACCAAGCCTTTCTTCTTCAGTGTTGAAGACTTCTGCTCCATAGCAGACTTAAGTCCTACCATTGTCTTCTTGAAGTCCTTGACCTTGCACTTGCCTTTATACACCATCAGTATGGGGCTAGCAGGCTTGACCTTCTTTATATTGATTTCGGTAGTTTTTAACATGCCTAGGAGTTCGGACAGCGTCTTGTCTATTTCATTCATGTTATAGTTCAAGACAAATTGCTCATAACTGTTCGACAACGATTGCATGATCAGGTCTGTGGCCAACTCTTGGCCCAGAGGGAAGTCTAGTCTCTCAAGGTTCTCTATATACCAAATTATCTTGAGTACGTGAGTCCCTACTAGGTCCCGAGCTCCCACCTTACACTGGAACAACGCCTTAGTGACATCTAAGGAGTCGTCAAGATACTTCTTATAAGCATCCTTATCCGCATGAGACGCATTTCCGGCAGGCTCATCAGTTGATACCTCTTCCAAAACATAGAGCTTTCGCTCTTGCCTGAGAACAATTCTCAAGCTCCTGTACCAGTCCAAATAATTCATCCCGCTCAGCTTTTCTTTCTCAAGGATCGCTCGGAGGGATAAGGTGGAATGTGAACCACTTGTCATGAAAATTCTACAAGGATCAAACAAAGCAAATTAATATTGCATTTCAAAAATATAATTTATCTTTCAATTAGGACTTTAATCAAAATAACTCCCACTATTTTTATCAAACTGATAACCCTCGATATCAATTTGAAGAGTTTATGCGAGTAACCCTCTTAGTGGACAAGATCCATATTTCACTAACACTATGAGTCAGCTTTAGCTTTTCTCTCACAATGCAGTTATTTAGCTTGACAACGCTTGCCAATTGCATTACAATACAATTCCTGTATGACTGGTGAATAACTCTTTATTCACATGCATCATATGGTGCATGCCAACCTTATGCCTCTGGGCACTCAACCTTTGAGGTCACCCAGTTAAGTTTGACCCGATGTCGACAGTGAGATATCATAATTATCCGCTCGCACCCTTACCAAGATAGATTAATGCACCTTGCTTTGGCAAACCCACACTTCATCGATCGAGACAGGAAGATTGTCATCCATCGGAATGCATCCAAATACTTAATATTACTTAAGAGATTTTTGATACTTGATTAACATTTAATCATGGTTAACTATTAACCAGTGTGCACATCCACAAAATAAAACTAGCAGCAATCATAATCTAAATGCATCTCAGATGTGTACAATAAAATCATCAACACTTGATGAACTGAGCTAAATCTGAACATCTAGAACCCTTCCAAACCTTCATATTTACATGCACTGGACATGAGCAACACAAACTCCACTTACACAGTAAACAAACTCGTCTCTCTTATGTGAGATACAAAATCTAACACATACTTAGTTTTGTAAACCAACGAGAGGGACGGTTACTGTTATAGAGTAACGACAAAGAAATCACACGCGTTCTTGGTTGAGTTCCAAGAATAAATTTAGGCATTTTAGAACACTTCTAAAATTTCCAAATCTACACGCCATGGATTTAGCAACTTCTGAAACGTTGAATATTGCCATAATGTGACTTCCACCAGGAGGAAGACCACACAACGACCACCTGCCCGGAGTTTCTGGAAATAAGAAGAGCGAGAGGTCCAACACCGCAGCAGCCGCCGGTACGGATCGAGGAAGTCCTGCCTGGAGAAGGGGAAGATGATAGATGCGAGGACCAGACTGACATTGGCGCCAAAGGAGGGATCAAGGTGATCTACGGCGGGGTAAGGATTGATGCCACCCGCAAGGGGAACCTACAAACAATATTCAAGTTCAATAATTTAATCTATCAACTTATAGTTTGTTTTAATTATAATTGTAGAAATTTTGTATATACTTCTTCAATATACAAAATCAAGCATGAATACATTTATATAGGGAGAGAAGAGAGAGAGAGAAATCCCAATTTCAAGATGTAGTATTATTACAAGCAGAGGAAGAAGGCCTATAATAGGCTCCACTATGGGCCTTTACATCATTATTTTCTAACACTCCCCCGCAAGCTGGAGCGTACAAGTCGTAGGCACCCAACTTGGACATGAACTGATAAAACAAGGTACTATGTAGTGTTTTAGTGAGGATATCAGCAACCTGATCTGTAGCTGAAACATGTTTCAATTCCAGCTTCTTCATTTGAACTTTTTCACAAATGAAATGACAATCAACTTCAATGTGTTTTGTCCTTTCATGGAAGATATGATTCTTTGCTATGTGTATAACAACTTGACTGTCACAGAGTAAGGTGGCTGGAGAGGAAAGTTTTACTCCCATATCTTGTAGAAGACCTTCAAGCCATGTGAGCTCAGATACAACAGATGCCATCGAACGATACTCAGGTTTGGCTGAAGATCGAGCCACCACAGACTGTTTCTTATTGCGCCAGGTAATAAGATGACCTCCAAAGTATATACAGAATCCGCTGGTGGTTTGCCGATCATCAATGAATCCAACATAATCAACATCCGAATATGCAACTAATGTAGGAGTAGAAGATGAAGTTTTGTATACCAGCTCTTGACAGGGGTTGTTTTTAGGTATCTCAGAATTCGTTCGGCAGTTTGTAGATGAGACATCCGAGGAGAATGCATAAACCGACTGACAACCCCAACAACAAAAGATATGTCTGGTCTGGTGACTGTTAGATAAATCAGTTTTCCAAACAGACGTCGATAGTATTCCGGATTTGGAAGGAGGAGATCTTCGTTAGAGGCATGTCCCCAAAGCTTGTTATTTGCATTCATTGGATTATTAACTAGTTTGCATCCAGAGTAGCTAGCATCCTGAGGAAGGTCAAAACAGTACTTTCGTTGAGATATGACAAGACCATCAGGCCATCTTGCAATCTCAAGGCCTAGAAAGGTTCGAAGGTTCTTCAGATCTTTTGTTTGATACAGAACAAAGATGCTGTTTGACCGCTTGTATTCCCTTTTCATCTTCACCTGTGATTAGGATGTCATTAACATAAATTAGAAGGAGAACCGTTCCTGTTGTCTTATGTTGAGTGCAATGTTGCAGATGTCGGATGTCGGGGACACGTCGGTTTGAGTTTTCATGTCGGTTTTTTATATATCGGGGGATATATCGGGGATATTTCATATATCGGATTTTAATATTTAATTAATTATATATGTAATTAAATGTTATTTTTTAATTTTTATATATATCACATCACTACCTATTTTACAACCTATTGAGCTTTTAAATATTAAAATCTATATGTAGCATTTAACATACAACACTTTAAAGATAAAAATTTGCAAAACTAGTGATTTTAAGATTAAAATTCCAAAAATCAAATTTCAAACATACCTCATTCTTCATCGCCTGAAAACTCATCTATAGTCGGCATAGTAGATAAAATATGATTTTCATCCGATGAACCCTCTAGATCTCCCTCGTCCACTTCAGATATTTTTCTCTTTCCCCTTCTTTGATAACTAATTGCCACTTCTTTGCTTGTAACTAATCTTTGAGGTCTCCTTTCATCATGATCAGCGTCGAATATATTGCCAATTTGCGCCCATGTCAGCCCCTCGCCAGGAAAGACTTCATCATCGTCATCTTCATCCTCCTCAGGATCAACATTCACCATCCACTCTTGTACCATTCCAGAATCAACATTTTTAGTTGCCAATGGATCCCGAGATGTCTCTGAATATTTCGACTTTAGCAAAGCATTGAACTTTACAAATACTAAATCGTTCAATCTCTTGCTATCAAGTTTATTTCTCTTTTTAGAATGTATCTGTAAATTTATAAAAAGAGTTAAATAATGCATACAATCATATAATAAGATATAAATGTTTAACTACATAACTAAATTAATGTATACCATCTCGAAGGTGCTCCAGTTTCTCTCACAGCCAGAAGATGAAGTAGTCAGACTTAAAATTTTAATGGCCATAGTTTTAAGGTACGGCGTATCAGCACCGTTAAGCCGCCACCAATGTACTGTGAAAATTAAAATGACAACATAATGTATTAAACTATTAGTTATTCATTTATTATACATAAATACATCATTATTGTTAATAAGTATATATAATAAAATATACCTGAATTTAAGTTGGGATTTTGTAGCTGTCTCTTTGCCATCTTTTTACCAAATAACCCTTGTTGGTATTGGTAAACATCAAGCTCAACGCTGATGTGATTCTGTGTAGAAGGATCTTTCCTATATATCCTTGAGAGATACTCAACAAAACCACTCATAAACCTTCCGTCAGCCTCAATCTCCACTCGATGAGAATAATAAAAATATGGGTTTAAGTAATACCCTGCAAAGTGCATATGACTGTTCAATCTCCACTCGACAAAAATAATAAAAATTTGGGTTTAAGTAATAACCTGCAAGGTGCAGAGGGCTGCTCATCTTCTTCTCCCATCTGCTATCAATCAACTTCCATATAGGAAGATATTTGTTCTCTTGGTTATCGAGAACTACGGCAACCTCTTACCTAGCTTTTTTGATATCACCATATAACCATCCCATTGATGGTGTATCCCCGTCGACTCTTCTCAAAACTCTCACAAATGGTGTGAATATATCAACAGCCAGCTCGACATTCGCCCAAAATCTAGCGCTCATCACTATCATTGTAGCCTACCATATGCAAAATAAAATATTAAGAAAATACTATAAAAGGGCAACTTTCAAAACATATATTTTAAATGAAATGAATAAAGAAGCAATAATTTTACCTGCTTTCCCCCAGCGCTACTGGCCAACTTTGTTGCAGCCCACTTTGCAGATGTGAATAAACCCCTCAATTGATTCTTCTTCTCTAAGATGCTCTCTAAAGATAAAAATGCTGTAGCGAATCTCGTCACACCTGGTCGAATAAGTCATGAGAGTCCAAGTCCTTTGTTGACTTTCTAAAAATGTCGAGAGAGATAATGTGACCATAGATGAATATAGAGAGTTGCCGGCCTAAGGAGATAACACTCTTTATTGGCTTCAATTTTCCTATATCTTGTAACAGTAGATTAATAGTGTGAGCCACACAACAAGTCCAAAAAATCGTAGATCTTTTCAAAGCCATAAGCTTTGCAGCAGCCATATTATTGGGCGCGTTATCCGTAACAATCTGCAAGATACTATGCTCTTCTGGGCTTTCAGGTCTTTCAATCGCCTCATCCAAGAAGTCAAAGATGAACTTTCCATCGTGTGTGGAGGAGGAGACATTCTTCGAAAGCCAGAATGCCACTCCGGAACTACAATGTATCATGATATTCATCACGCTCCTACCCTTCCGATCTGTCCATGCATCGGTCATGATACTGCAACCATTCAATTTGCAGGTCTGCGTGAATATGCCCAACATCTCCTTTGTCCTCTCTACCTCCCCTCGCAAAATTTTCTCTCTCAACTCATAAAATGTTGGGATCTTCATCCCAGGTCCGCATAAACCAATGACATGAGCCATCTGCTGAAAGGATGAATTACATATGACGTTAAACGGGATCCCGTTTTCATATGCCCATCTACCTATGTACACGGCAACATCATCTCTGGTTTTCTTTTTGTACTTGCTCTCTATCGTGCTCTGTTGGGAATCTTTTCCCTTGGTAGACTCGACAGCTGAATGAACAAACTGGTCCATTGGATCCTTTGAACCTGTGCTCCTAAGTATGCTAGTGTCCTCTTCTTGATCAACATGAACTCCTCCAACAACCACCTCATTCAGGATTGCTTGAAACTTGACACTTTTAGCTCTCTTACTCTCTAAATTTGAGTTCAGGGCCGAATCCGCTTTAGCCTTAACGTCGGAGGGAACCTGAGGGTATGGCTTAATATTACCCTTCCACCCAGCCAAGTGATGCTTGAACCGTGTAATTCCGCCATTCACTGTCTGCTTGCAGTAGTTGCATTTGATTCGGTTTGTGTCGTTTGCAACCAGCTTCTTACCAAATGCCCAGAACGGATCTCTACCTGTTGGTATCAGTGATGCGGGAACCTCACTAGAACAAGCAGAAAAAGCCATTCTAATAGGACACGAAATGAAAATAATATTAGTTAAATGAAATGAAAAAATATTTTACATGACTATATCACGAGAAAAATTGCTAGTTGAAAAAAATCAACATCATAAAAGCCCCATAACTTCATTAGATCGTTAGATCTTCAGATATCTTTTATATTATCCATGCAATACTTTATTTATCCCACAAAATTTTGCATTCTCAGTAGTATATTAGTATACAAAGTTATAACTATCATTCAAACTTTCAAAGTATCTAACAAAATGAACAAAGCATTCAAGTATCATTCAAATTTTCAAAGCATCTCATATTTTATTTATTAAAAGCCACAAAGCAGCATGACAACTACAAATGTGATTGGATATACATGCATCATTGATTGCAAAATAAAGTTGGATAAATAACTATTAATAGAAGTATTTCAAATCATTTGTTGATTAATAAACGTGTCAAATAAAAATAAAGCCGTAACTAATAAGACAAATAAAGCAACAACGCATCCACTATGCTACAACCAGAAAGACAACCACAAATAAAATAGCGGACCGACATGTCCGACAACATGTCTCTGGTTCTTTCTTTTAGCCCAGAGAGCACCAACGAGTGAAACATTAAAGATTAAACTGCTATAATTTTACACTAAGCATATTATCTAATATTAACTTTTAAATAAGAATGAATACGTTTTAAAATTTTAGTAAATAAAATAATATATACATAATAATCACTTGCATATTTAATTTGTAATAGTTTTGGCAAAACCTCAAAAGTAGCCTCTACAAATAAATCAGGACAAGAATGAACCAGCGAGCAAGGTAGGGAGATGTGATATTTAATTTGTAATAGCCTTGACAAAACCTCAAAAGTAGCCTCTACAAATAAATTAGGACAAGATGAAGTAGCCTCTGCATATTCATTTTTTTAAAAAAGTTAATATTAGATAATATGTTTGGTGTAATATTATAGCACTAAAAAATGAAATGCATAGCGATAGAATGAGAGGGGAGGTAGGGAGACGAATGAACCAGCCGAGAGAGCACCAGCGAGTAGGGAGAGGAAAGGACCAGTGAGCCAGAGAGCACCAGAGAACCAGAAAACCAGAGAGCACCAGCGAGCAAGGTGAAGAAAGAACCAGAGAGATAAAGTGCCGACAGCGTGCGAGAGAGGAAGAGCACCAACGAGCTAGAGAGCACCAGATAACCAGAGAACCAGAGAGCACCAACGAGAACGAAGAAGAAAGAACCAGAGAGAGAGTGCCGACAGCGCGCGAGAGAGGGAGAACACCAACGAGCTAGAGAACACCGGAGAATCAGAGAACTAGAGAGCACCAGCTAACAGGGAGAAAAAATAACCAGAGAGACAGTGTCGCGACGCGCGCTAGAGAGCTAGGGCAGGAGCGACGGGGAGAGCTAGGGCAGAGCGACGGGGAGAGCTAGGGCAGAGCGGGATGAAGTGAAATGAGCGGGGTCTTGTGAAATGAGCAGGGTCAGTATTAACTATTAAGTAATTAGAATTAATCAAATATTTTTTTAAATAAAAAAATGTAAAATAACGCCCGATATCGGGCGTTATTTGGTGCCGACATGTCGGTTTTAACCGACATGTCAGACCGCTATTTTCAAAACGCCATTAAAAGAAATTGTGCCGGTTTTGTGTCGTTTTTGCTCCCAAACCTTCATGTCGGCCAACATGTCCGACATGTCGGCCGATATCCACAACACTGGTCGAGTGAACAGGGAGAAATCTGTCGAGCTTCGAGTAAAGCCAACTTTCCGAATAGCCTTACTGAACTTATCGAATCATGCCCGGGGAGATTGTTTGAGACCATAAATTGATTTTTGAGGTGGCAAACTTGGGACTCCCCCGTAGTCTCAAACTCGGGAGGCTGTTGCATATAGACAGCCTCTTGCAGATCTCCATTTAAAAAGCATTTTTTATATCCAGTTGATGTAGGGGCCATTGACGATGCACAACCATGAAGAGAAGCACACGAATCGTATTGAGCTTGGCCACCAAAGATAACGTTTCCTCGTAATCAAGGTCCTGTTGTTAAGTAAAACTGCGAGCCACCAAGCGGGCTTTAAGATGATCAATTGTCCCATCAGCAACATGCTTGATGACAAAGACCATTTACAACCAACAAGAGTCTGTCCTGGAGGAATAGAGACCAGATCTCACGTGTGATTAGCCCAGAGGGCTATCATTTCTTCGTCCATGGCCGCCCGCCAATCCGGATGCTGAAGAGCCTCCTGCACAGAGTTAGGAACAAAAATAGATGACAATATAGTGACAAGTTTCTGAAGCGCCGGGGACATGCGATGTAAGGATACGTAATTTGCCATGGGATGCGCTGTAGAGACAGGAGTTGGATCAACAGGTCACAGAGTGCCAGAGGTGGAAGCCGACTATAGTGGGGCACCAGAATGAGAAGGACGTCGAGTGTAGACACGAAGAAGTGGAGGTTGTTGGAGAACATGAGGGTTGGTGGGAGGCAGTGGTGGTGGCAAGGTGGATGTAACAGGGATGACAGACCGTGGTAATGATGATGGTTGGGAAAGAGTCGGTGATGAAGCAGGGAAAAACAGTTGATCCTTCAGAAAGGTGACATTTGCCGAAACAGTCACCTTGCGGGTAGTGAGGGAGCAACAAACATATTCTTTTTGAGTACGAGAATAACCAATAAACATCTGTTTGGCTGTCCGAGGAGTGAGCTTGTCAATGAAGGGACCAAGATGATGAACATAGCAAACACAACTAAATATGCGAGGGGTGAGGGGGAATGGTGGGGTGGAAGGGAAGAGAACACTGAATGGGGTGATATTGAATGGGGTGACATGATTGAGGACGGAGGAGGGGAGACAGTTAATGAGAAAGCATGCCATCGAAACAGCAAAATGTCAATACGCCTTGGGAACATGCATCTGAATCATGAGCCAGCGAACAACATCAAGAAGATGTCTATTCTTGCGTTCAACCACATCATTTTGTTGAGTAGTATAATCACACAAAGTCTGATGAATAATGCGAAATTCAGAGCAGAGATTATCGAATTCATGACTCGTGTATTCACGAGCATTATCCATTCAGAGTATTTTGATTTTATCGGCAAACTGTGTGCGGGTCTCCAGAACGAAAGCACGGAATACACGAGGAAGCTCGGAGCGATCACGAAGTATAACCAGGTCATTCGAGAGTAATCATCAATAAATATGATAACATAACTATTGAAACTTGTATATATGTTCAATTGATTCAAATACAAGGAGAGAATACATATTTATAGGAGAGAGAGAGGAGAAATAATCCTATACACAATGTGGGACTAAAAGAAGAGAAGACAAGGGCCCCAAAATGGGCCTTTCTAAATGGGCTTTTCTAACACTCCCCCGCAAGCTGGAGCGTACAAGTCGTAGGCGCCGAGCTTGGATAAGCATTGATAGAAGAGGGTACTGGACAGAGCCTTTGTGAGAACATCCGCAACTTGTTTAGTACCTGGAACATGTTTTAGTTCGAGCTTCTTCATTTGAACTTTCTCTCGGACGAAATGACAGTCAACTTCAATATGCTTTGTTCTTTCGTGGAAGACTTGGTTCTTGGCTGTGTATAACAGCTTGACTGTCACAGAAGAGGAGAGCAGGAGAAGGAAGTTTTATACCAAGATCCGAGAGGAGGCTTTCAAGCCACGTGAGTTCTGACACCACAGGCGCCATTGCCTGGTATTCTGCTTCAGCTGAGGATCGGGCAACCACTGCTTGTTTCTTGCTCCGCCATGTAATCAAATGTCCTCCGAAGTAAGTGCAGAATCCGCTGGTTGACCGACGATCATCAAGGGAGCCAGCATAATCGGCATCTGAGTATGCTACCAGTGTCGGAGTTGAAGCTGAGGTTTTGTATACCAGTCCTTGACCAAGAGAAGTTTTAAGATATCGGAGGATGCGTTCAACGGCCTGAAGATGAGAATCTCGAGGAGCATGCATGTACCGGCTGACAATGCCAACGGTAAAGGAGATATCTGGTCTTGTTACTGTTAGGTAGATCAATTTTCCAACCAGACGACGATAGTATTCCGGATTTTGAAGTAAAAGACCGGAGTCCGAAGACTGAGCACATATCTTGTGATTTACGTCCATTGGAGTGTTAATCGGTTTGCAGCCGGAGAGGCCGACATCATGAAGAAGATCAAGGCAATACTTTCGCTGAGAGAGTACAAGGCCATCTGGTCGTCTGGCGATCTCCAGCCCCAGGAAGTAGTTAAGGTGCCCCAAATCTTTTGTTTGAAATACAGAGCTCAGATGCTGTTTGACCGTCTGTATTCCTTCAAAATCATTTCCAGTAATTATAATGTCATCGACATATACAAGAAGAACTGTTCCCGATGCACAGTGGCGAGTGAACAAAGAGAAGTCTGCCGAGCTCCGAGTGAATTCCATTTCCCGAAGGACCTTACTGAACTTGTCAAACCAAGCCCGAGGAGATTGTTTGTGACCATAGAGAGATCTGAGGAGAAGACAAACTTGAGGTAGCCTAGACTCCCCCGTGGTCTCAAACCCGGGAGGTTGCTGCATGTAAACAGTTTCATTGAGAGTTCCATTCAAGAAGGCATTCTTGATGTCGAGTTGATGTAAGGTCCACTGGCGGTGGACGACTACTGAGATGAAAGTACGGACGGTGTTCAGCTTGGCTACAGGAGAGAAAGTTTCATCGTAGTCCAATCCTTGTTGTTGGGTGTAGCCGCGAGCCACAAGGCGGGCTTTCAGACTATCAATAGTCCCGTCGGGAGTTTGTTTGATGACAAAGACCCATTTACACCCAACAGCCTTCTGACCAGGGGGAAGAGGTACCAGTTTCCAAGTCTGGTTGGCCCATAAAGCCGCCATTTCCTCTTCCATTGCCGCGCGCCAGCCTGGATGTTGAAGAGCTTCTTGCACAGAGTTAGGAATGGAAACCGAAGACAAGGCAGTGGCCAGGGTCCGGAGGTGAGGAGAAAGGCGATGCAAGGAGACATAGTTCACCATGGGATGAGCTGTGGAGGCCGGTGCCGGATCATCAGGGCGTGGAGGACCCGAGGTCGGGGCCGACTGCGTAGGGGCAACTGAACGAGGAGGCCGTCGAGTGTAGACACGGAGAGGAGGTGGTTGAGAGATAACAGGAGTAGGAGTGGGAGTATTTAGAGTCGAAGACGGAATGTCATTAATGGGGAGCACAGGACGAGGGACGGCCGGGGGGTTAGGCCGGGAGATAGGAGGAGAAAAGAAAGGTGTATCCTCCCAGAAGGTGACATCCGCAGAGACAGAGATTTTGCGGGTAATAGGAGAGTAGCAGACGTAACCTTTCTGTGTCCTCGAATAGCCCACAAACATTTGTTTGGCTGCCCGAGGGTCCAATTTGTCCGTAGAGGGTCCCAGAATGTGGACGTAACAAGTACACCCGAAAGTGCGTGGGGTAAGGGAGAAGCCCGGAGTAGAGGGAAATAAGAGGCTAAACGGAGTAGCATTGCGGAGAACAGAGGAGGGTAGGCGGTTGATAAGGAAGCAAGCAATGGAGACCGCAAAGTTCCAGTAAGGCTTGGGAACATTCATGGAAAGCATGAGGGAGCGGACAACATCGAGGAGGTGACGATTTTTTCGTTCGGCCACGCCGTCTTGCTGTGGTGTGTAGGCACATGACGTTTGGTGTATGATCCCAAAGTCAGAACAGATATTGGCAAATTCATGACTAGTGTACTCCCGAGCATTATCAGTACGTAATGTTTTAATATTTGTGGAGAATTGCGTTCTGGTTTCAAGGATGAAGGCCTTAAAGACACGAGTTAGCTCTGAGCGATCACGAAGTAAATAAAACCATGTCATGCGAGAATAATCATCAATAAAAGTAATAAAGTAGCGATACCCAGAAATGCTCATAATTTTAAAAGGTCCCCAAATATCTGAATGGACTAAATCAAAAGGAGCAGTGCTTCGAGTACAATGTGCGGGAAAGGAAGAACGCGACTGTTTGCCGAAAATACAAGATTCACATTGAAAAACAGGAAGAGAAAGTTCAGGTAAAGCCTTCTTGAGGATAGGTAGAGGGGCATGCCCGAGACGCCGATGCCAGTCAAAGGATGAGACGGAGGAGAGGACGGTGGGAGATTGATCGAGAAGGTAGAGCCCGTTCCGCAGTCTTCCCTTACCAATGGTAGTCCGCGTCCGTCGATCCTGTATAAAAAAAGGTGTGAATGTGATGGAGCAGTTTAGATCATTAGTAAGACGACCAACAGAAAGTAAGTTGAACGGGGAGCCCGGAACATGAAGAGCCTAGCGGAGAGAAAGGGACGAATTGAGGGAGAGGTTAGTGGAGTCGGAGACAGGAACAGTTGCTCCATTAGCCACGGTGATAAATTTTGGATGAGGAGCATCCAAGTACTGGGGTGGTTGCTGCGATGTGATGTGATGAGTGGCACCAGAGTCCAGTATCCAATGCGGACTAAGGGAGAGACATGCCTTACCTTCATTGGAGATGGAGGCCACAGAGGCGGAAGGAGGTGTAAGCAGCCCATGGAGTTGTTGGAGTTGGAGGCGAACAGCTTCGAGGTCCACCTGATTGGTAGAGGCGGACGAACCATCAGTAGCAATCAATGCAGTCAGGCGGGGGGGGGGGGGTGACCATGCTTCCGGTAGCATGTGGCCTCATAGTGGCCATCCCGACCGCAGAACGAGCATTTTGGACGCCCCCGCCCACCACGGCCCCTTCCACGGGAACCCGAACGACCTCCACGAGCAGAGGTAGTGGGAGGAAGTAAGGGTGCAGAGGCTTGCTAAAGGAGGGCCGGGGAGGGTGGTGCAGGAGAATCAGGAGGCGGTGACACCTTGAGGAGCATGGAGCAGACATCTGAGAGAGAGGGAGTCGTGGCTGAGGCTAAGACGTGAGCCCGAATGCTCAGAAGGTGCGGGGGAACCCGGGCCATAAGCATAGCAATGCAAACAGCTTCCTTCTGAGCACGCTGAGTTTCATGGTCATTGGTAGAGGGCTGATTTTGATTCCATGCTTCAGCGAGGGTCTTTACCTTGGCAACAACAGAAGTCATGTCAGGCCCACTAGTGTCCAGTGCCTGGAGATCGGTTATGATGTCGAAGAGATGTTGAAGACTGTCCTTGCCCGAGTACAAGGTGGAGCTCGTCCCACATTCCTTTGGCCGTCTCAAGGTACATGGCCATGTTGTAAGGTTCTCCATCGAGGGAGTTTAGAATCCACGTCTGGACACGACCATCGTTCCGAAGCCAGTCGTCAGTAGTAGGAGAGGGAGGTGCCTGAGTGAGGTGGCGTAAGAGGCCCTTGGCCTGAAGAACTCGGCGAACAGAGTGTGCCCAAGGAATGAAATTTTTCTTCCTGGAGAGGGAAATGGTGGTGATGCGCAGTTCATCGCGAAGCTCGGCGGAAGGAGTGAGCACCTTGGATGAGTCCACGGAAGATCCCATTAAGGAGCGGACAGAAAAGGGCGGCCGCGAGCTAGGTAAGAGGCGAGATTAATCCCCTGCGGTCTGAATGAGCGGACAGAGCAAGCTTTGCAAGGTACAAGACGAGATGGAGAGCAAGAGTTGCGTTGCAAGGTACACGACGAGCTGGAGAGCAAGTGTTGCGGAATGGAGAAATCGGGCGGACTGGAGCTCGCGGACTGGAGAGAAGCAAGGCGCCCTGGAAGATGCGCGGAGAGCGAACTGCGAGGAGCAGTCCGCGTGCGGGCGATCTGTCGAGCGACCTGCGGACTGGAGAGATGCGAGCTGCGGAGGCGGAGCCCGCGTGCGGGCGAGCGACCTGGCGAGCTGGAGAGGAGAAGGTCGCAGGCGAGCGACCTGGCGAGCTGGAGAGGAGAAGGTCGCGGGAAGGTGAGCGGAGGGGCCCACTGTCCAGAGATGGAGGAGGCTATTAGAAGAGGGGGGGGGGGGGGGGGGCGCTGAGCGGAACCAGGCGAGGGGCTGCGGCTTCAGACACGGAGTTCGCCCAGAGATCGGCGGATAGGCGAGGCGACGCAGGTCGCCAGTGGGAGTCCGCCGAGATCGAAGGGAAGCCGCGTGTTCTGAGTCCGAAGGGAAGCCACGTATTTTAGTCCGCCTATCCCTCTGATACCATATTGAAACTTTTATATATGTTCAATTGATTCAAATACAAGGAGAGAATACATATTTATAGGAGAGAGAGAGAGGAGAAATAATCCTATACACAATGTGGGACTAAAAGAAGAGAAGACAAGGGCCCCAAAATGGGCCTTTCTAAATGGGCTTTTCTAACAATAACGATAGCCAGACACACTTGCTATTTTATACATGCCCCAATCATCAGAATGAACTAACATAAACGGAGCAGAGCTCTGGGTACAATGAGAAGAAAAAGAGGAACGATGTTTTTTTTTTCCCAAAATACAGGAATCAAATGTAAAAGCAGGAAGCAGAACATCAGGAAGCGACTTCTGGAGAACTGGAAGAGGAGTATGTCCAAGACGCCGATGCCAGTTAATCGAGGATACAGAGGAGAGAATGGTAGGGGAGATATCAAGAAGGTAGAGCCCGTTTTGCATTCGTCCTTTACCAATGATACTCTGCGTCCTGCGATCCTGCATCAGAAAAGACGAAGAGGTGAATGTGATAGAACAATCCAAATCAACAGTGAGACGACTGACAAATAGTAAATTGAAAGGAGAGCCCAAGACATGTAGAGCCGAGCGAAGAGAAATAAAGGGATTGAGAGGTATATCAGCCGAGCCGGAGACCGGAGCGGTGTTGCCATTGGTTACAGTGATAAACTTGGGATGCAGAGAATCCAAGTATTGTGGTGGATTTAGGGAGGTGATATGGTGAGTAGCACCTGAATCCACTATCTAGCTCAGACTAGTGGAGAGACAAGCGATACCTTCATTAGAGATAGAGGCAACAAAGACAGGTGAGTTGTGGAGCAACCCTTGGAGTTGTTGGAGCTGGAGGCGAACTTCATAAAGGTCAGCACGTGTGGCAGAAGGGCTGTGAGTAGCAGCAACATCAGTTGGATGAGGAGGAAGGCCATGTTTACGATAGCATGTCGCCTCAAGGTGGCCATCCTTGCCACAGAAAGAACACAGGCCAGGGACGACCACCGCGACCCCTCCACCGGGACCCAACACGTCCTCTACGGGAAGGGGAAGGTAGAGGCAGTAATGGCGCAGAGGAGTGCTGGAGAAAAGCTGGTGAAGGAAGGCTGATAGTATCAGGAGGTGGTGAAACCTTTAGTAGCATGGATAACACATCAAAGAATGAGGGAACCATAACAGATGAGAGGATCTGAGCCCGAACACTTTGAAGATGTGGCGGGACACGAGCCATCATCATAGAAATACCAACTGCTTCTTTCTAAGCGTACTGGGCAGCCAGATCCGTAGTCGGGGGCTGATGTTGAATCCAGGCTTCAATCAGAGTCTTGACCGAACAACAAAGGAGGTTAAGTCGGCAGCACCACCAGTGTTAAGAGTCTGAAGATCGGTGATGATGTCATACCGGTGCTGGAGACTGCTCTTACCAGAGTAGAGGGAATGAAGTTCATCTCACATTGCCTTGACTGGCTCGTGATATATAGCCATGCGGTAAGGTTCACTATCAAGGGAGTTGAGGATCCACGTCTGAACACGCCTATCATTACGAAGCTAATCATTAATAGATGCAACGGGAACATCCCTAGTTAAATGATGCATAAATCCTTTTGACTGAAGAATCCGACGAACAGAATGCACCCACTCAACAAAGTTCTTCTTCCCTGTCTGAGAAATGGTAGTGATGCGTAACTCGTCATAGAGTTCAGGAACAGGGGCTGCCGCCGCAGCAGTAGAGGAAGTAACAGTAGACGTATCCATGACCAAGAGGGAAGTCGGTTACACAAGGCGGCTAAGCAATGCGGCAAGAAGTCGACGTACAAAAAACAACGGATAAGGAGATCGGCAGTCCACACAACAGAGGTAGAAACCGGCAAGAGAGCAAGCGGGAGACACCCGACGAACGCAGAGTAGAGACCGCTTGGTAAGGGGAGAGGCTGGCAACAAGAGCAGGCTGCGGACAAAGAAGAAGATCAACAGTCCGCGAAGGCAACCCTGTGTGGGCAATCAAGGCAGGCCGCAACTCGCAGAGGCAAGCCGGAAGGGACCTTACGCAAGGAGACCGCGCTGAGCGAGCAGTGACTAAAGAGAGCAATCACAACAGCAAGAACAAGACCGCACCAAGCTGTGAGAAGACCGTCATGGATAAGGGAAATCGTAGAAGGGAGAACAAGCCGCAGATCGCAGCGGACAAAGTAAACAACGAACATGAGAGGCTCGCAGATCGCAGATAGCAGCGGACAGTCCGCAGATTGCAGATCGCAACGGACAAAGAGTAAATAGCACTCAACGGCAGGAGTCCGCGACAACCCGCAGTAGCGTCAAATAGGAGAAGCTTGGCGAGTAAAGACTTCTCGGCAAGAAAGGAAGTCGCTAGCGGCTAGACAGAACCAAGCCGCGGTGATCAACAGGAAGAGACCGTAGCAGAAAAAGGAAGACCGCAGCGGAAAAGAGGCTGCAGCAGGAAGATGAAGACCGCATCAGTTAGAAGAGGCAATCCATGTGATTCAAGGAGCACGAGAGGGCAAGAAGGTAAACCACAGTGGACACAAGGCATACCGCTGGAGGGTAGAGAGGTGGGTCCCAACAACGTAGGTTATAAAAGCACGGGAAAATACAAGAGAACCAGGAGGGGAGTAGCTCGCTGAGTACCGTGCGGACAGAAGAAAACTATCTGGCAAAAGGGGTAGCTCGCCGAGCCCGCAGGAAGGAATGAGACTGCCTAAGGAAAATTGGTTAGAAATTCAGAAACCGCCAAAGGGGGACCGGAAGCTCTGATACCATATAGAAACTTAGTAGAAACTTTGTATATACTTCTTTAATATACAAAATCAAGTATGAATACATTTTTATAGGCAGAGAAGAGAGAGAGAAATCCCAATTTCAAGACGTGGGATTATTACAAGTAGAGGAAGAGAGCCTATAATGGGCTTCACTATGGGCCTTTACATCATTATTTTCTAACAATAATACATTGACATTCTACTGCATATGCGCATGCAACATTATATAGAAATATAATTTTGTTCATTGCGACCACTGACATTTTTTTATTATATTTCTTTCCCATAGGTGATTATTGTTGTAATTTCGAAGTTTAAAAGCTGGTACATTATCCTTTGTAATTCCTTCTTATGCTTTTGGTGGATTGCAAAGCCTTTGATGGAGATCCCTCATTTACATACTGTGATATACACTTCAAAGGTATGATTGAAGAAATTAATTTGTTATCAATGACAATTCTTTGCCTAATGGGAATGGTGATATCCTTTTGATGTAGTCGCCACTACTGAAAACACAAGTGATACCAAATTTTGTTCAAAGCTCATGTTTGAGGAAATATTATCAAATGGAGCACACATTTTCTTCCCATAATTAGCTTTATTTCGAATATTTGAGGTTAACTTAGGAACCCACATTTTCTATTATTTCTTTCTGAGTGCTCATGGAAGAGTTATACCCTCTATTAACACATATTTTTGGCAAATTTTATTCATACGCTATATGTCCACTGTTTTCTATTCTTAGACATCAATTTTATCTACTTGGCTAATGCTGGTTTTTTTTATTTTTTATTGTTCAGGTACAAACCATTAGAGGCCCTGTTAGGCGTTGAGTTTACTAGTTTAGCTACTAGGTCTGTTAAATGGGGGAGGGGTAGACCAAAAAAGACTTGAAATGAAACTCTAAGGAAAGAAATGACATACGTAGGCATAGTGAGATTATGACTAAAGATAGGGCGCAATGGTGACAAATGATCCATATTGCTGACCCCACTATGGTGTGATAAAGGCTTGAGTGTTGTTGTTATTGTTTGGGTACAAACCATCAAATTTATTTTCATTTACCTTATCCCCGATAGACACCATCCTACTTTTTCTCTTATAATCATCTTTTAATTCATCCATTTTAATGATATCAAAAATCCACCTTAGCATTTTTAATTCTATCAGAGACTTAAGTTTCAACTATATTTTATTATCAAACACTCGATACATACAAAAAAGGTTTATCTATGTGCAGTTTTGTAACATTTTCCTTCTAGTGTTCATGCCTCTTATCATGTAATACCCCTTAGTGACTTCTCTATTTTAATCACCCAACCATAACTCAAAGACGCTTAAATCTATCAAACCTAGGTATCACTTTATCCTCTAAAATTGTTTATTGCAAATTTTTAAGATCACATCAACTGAAATTGCATATTATATTCTCATTTTTTGTTCTATTAACATCAGGTTCCCATTTTCTAAACATTTTCTCCATTGTTATCTTTACCTATTTTTTGTGGATATCTCACCAGTTTGAAATGTCATTTAAAAAAACATGAAGTCACCTTAATTTGAATATCTTTGTAATCATCTCCAAAGATAATACAAAAAGTATGGATTCTGTTTATGATGTTTAATAATCCTATTGTAATCGGAAACTCTTTGGTCACTCCACAACTGTGTAAGACTAGTTAGTATTTCATCATACATATCCAAATCTCTCTGTAAGCATCTCAAGCTGAGAACATCGAAATGGAAAAAATATATTTTTACTATTGTTAAAATAGCCCATGTAAAGGGCCCATTATTGGGCCCATTTTTATTGTTTTATCTTCTCTCCTCCTTTAGTCCCACACCTTGTATAGGATTTTCTTCTCTCTTCTTCCTCCTATATATTTGTATTCTCTCCTTGTATTTAGACACAAGCAATACATACAAGTTTTGAGCTCTCTCAACATGGTATCAGAGGGAGGTTTCTCTCCTCTGCGGTCTCATTCCACTTAACCGCCCAGCCCGCCCCCTCCCATTCTTTGCGTGTCCTATCCGCTCCGGTCTCCTATTCGCTCCGGTCTCCTTTCCGCGGGCTCTGCGGTTTGCAACTTTGCATTCCGCTTCTCCTCTCCCTCTCCGTGGTTCCACCCTCTTCAGGCTTCTTATAGCCACCATTCTCTCTACCTCGTGGGGTCCACCTCCTTTCTATCCGCTGCAGATTCCTCTTCTGTCCGCTACGAGCTCCACTCCTCTATTGCTTCCTTCCTCTGCCCTCCTCGTCTTCTCTTCTGTCCGCTCGAGCATCCCTGCTTCGCGCAACATCTACCTCTCTTTGCTTACCGCGCGGTCTCTGTCAAACCGCTGCGGATTCTCTCTCTCCAACCGTGCGGACTGCTCGTATCCGCGCGGTCTCTCACTCACGCCGCGATTTTTCTATCCACGCGGACTGCTTCTCTCTCGCTGCGGATTCTTGCGGACTGCTCGTATCCGCGCGGACTGCTTGTATCCGCTCTCTGACTGCTGCTGACTTCACCTTGACCTGGCGGTTTCTCTGTTGTGTTTCCGCCCTCTGGTCGCGAACTGACTACTCGCTGGTGTCCGGCTTGGCCGTGCAGACTGCTGGCTATCCGCATTTTGGTCGCGGTCTTCCTCAGTTAATCTCGCGGCTTGACCGTGCAGACTGTATCTCCTTCTCGCCGCGGCCTTGCTGCCCTACTCGCGGCGACCTCGGCGGTCTGCCTCTGCGGTCTGCCCTTATGGGCTCGTCCGGTAACTCCTCTGGCTCGGCGGCCATCCCGCCTGCTGACCGCCCGGCTTCTCCGCCTGACCGCCCGGTTTACCCTCCAGTAGTTCGTGACGAGCTGCGTATCACTACCATCTCTCTTTCAGGAAAGAAGAACTTCGTTCCTTGGGTACATTCGGTTAGACGAGTTCTTCAGGCCAAGGGCCTTCTCCATCACCTGACTCAGGCTCCTCCCACCCCTCCTACCGATGACTGGCTCTGCAATGATGGGCGAGTTCCGACCTGGATTCTGAATTCTTTAGATGGTGAGCCATATCAAATGACTATGTATCATGAGACTGCCAAAGGTATGTGGACTGAACTACACTCCTTATATTCTGGACGGGACAACCTCCAGCATCTCTACGACATCCTCACTGATCTCTTTGCTCTTGACACTGGAGGGGCTTCGGATATGACCTCATTTGTTGCTCGTGCGAAGACACTTGCTGAAGCATGGATCCAGCATCAGCCATTCACCAATGACGCTGCTGCTCAGGGCGCTCAGAAGGAAGCCGCCTGTACCGCCATCATCATGGCCCGTCTTCCCCCTCACCTTCATAGCATTCGTGCTCAGGTCCTGGCTTCCTCTGCCACACCATCTTTTTCTGATGTGTGCTCCATGATTCTCCGTGTTTCACCTCCTCCAGATATTACGGCTCCTCCGACCCTTCTTCAGCAGGCACCTCCACTTCTACCATTCCCTCCCTCTCCTCGGGGGGGTCGTTCGGGAACTCGCGGCCGTGGTCGTGGTGGCCAGGGTCGGCCGAAGTGTTCATTCTGCGGGAAAGATGGTCATCTCGAGGCTACATGTTACAAGAAAATTGGCTATCCTCCTCGCCCGATGGCTTCTGTTGCTACCGACGTAGGTCCTCCTGATCTTGAAACTGTCCGTCTTCAGCTCCAGCATCTCCAGGGTTTGCTCAACCCACCATCTGCCTCCATTGCCTCCGTCTCGAACACAGGTATTGCTTGTCTCTCCACCGGCTTGGGCTGGATTGTGGACTCTGGCGCCACTCATCACATTACTCCACGTCGGCCTGCCTAGTACCTGAATTCCCCTTATCCACCGTCTATTACTATGGCCAATGGAGCCACTGTTCCCGTCTCTGGCTTGGCAGATCTTCCTCTCACCTCATCCATCTCCCTTCGCTCGATTCTGCATGTCCCGAGTTTCCCGTTCAATTTACTTTCTGTGGGACGAATTACTAATGATTTGGACTGTTCTGTTATATTCACGTCCTCTTCTTTTATTATACAGGATCGACGGACGCAGACTACCATTGGTAAAGGCCGGCTGCGGAATGGGCTCTACCTTCTCGACGACTCTCCCACCATCCTCTCTTCCGTCTCTTCAACTGATTGGCATCGTCGACTTGGGCATGCTCCTCTGCCAGTCCTCTAGCGGGCTCTCCCGGATGTTTCTTTTACCCCCTTTCAGTGTGACTCATGTATCCTCAGCAAGCAGACTCGTTCCTCTTTTTCTTCACATTGTACTCGGAGCGCTGCTCCTTTTGATTTAGTGCATTCGGATATTTGGGGACCATTTAAAATTACTAGTATTTCTGGTTTCCGGTATTTTATAACGTTTATTGATGATCACTTTCGCACTACTTGGCTATACTTACTTCGTGAGCGTTCCGAGCTTCCTCGTGTCTTTCGGGCATTTGTCCTCGAAACCCGTACGCAATTCCACACGACCATCAAAATACTATGAACTAACAATGCTCGTGAGTACACTAGTCACGAATTTACTGCTTTATGTTCTGAGTTTGGGATTCTACATCAAACTTCCTGCGCTTACACGCCGCAACAAAACGGTGTTGCCGAACGCAAGAATCGACACTTACTCGATGTTGCCCGTTCTCTCATGCTTCAAATGCATGTCCCTAAACCATATTGGAACTTTGCGGTCTCGACCGTCTGTTTTCTCATTAACCGTCTCCCTTCCTCCATTCTCAACTATGCTACTCCGTTTAGCATACTCTTTCCCTCCACTCCGGCCTTTCCTCTCTCACCTCGTGTATTTGGCAGCCTCTGCTACGTCCACCGTTTGGGGCATTCCTCAGATAAGTTGGATCCCCGAGCAGCTAAGCATATCTTTGTTGATTATTCACGCACCCAAAAGGGGTATGTTGTTATTCTCCTGCTACACGCAAGCTCTCCTTTTCTGCTGATGTCACTTTCCGCGAGGATCAACCATTCTTTCCTGCTCCCTTACCCGACCATCTACCACCCACAACTCCTCCACCCCTCCAACGCCCAGTCATTCCCGCAACTACTCCACCTCTGCCGGTTACTTCTAAACCGCCTGTCGTTCCCTCCAAACCACCCGTTATCCGAGTCTACACTCGTCGCTCTACCACTTCCGTTGCCCCTCTGCCGTCAGTCTCTACCATGGATACTCCGCATCCAAATGATCAGGTATCGCCTTCCACTGCTCATCCTCTGGCAAACTACATCTCTCTTCATCGCCTCTCTCCCCATTTACACACTTTGACTACCTCTCTCTCTTCGGTTGCTATTCCTAATTCTGTGCAGGAGGCACTTCAACATCCAGGATGGCGAGCAGCCATGGAGGAAGAAATGTCTGCTCTCTTGTCTAACCAGACATGGTCTGTTGTTCCCCTTCCACCGGGTCAGAAACCAGTTGGGTGCAAGTGGGTCTTTGTCATCAAACATGTTGCCGATGAGACCATTGATCGTCTAAAGGCCCGTCTTGTGGCTAGAGGTTTCACTCAACAAGAGGGGCTAGACTATGAGGAAACGTTCTTTCCGGTAGCGAAGCTTAATAGTATTCGCGTCCTCATCTCTATTGCGGTCCATCGCCGCTGGCCTCTTTTTTAGCTGGATATCAAGAATGCTTTCTTGAATGAGGATCTCCAAGAAACTGTCTACATGTAACAACCACCCGGGTTTGAGACCACGGGGGTGTCTCAGGTCTGCCATCTTAAAAAGGCTCTATATGGTCTCAAACAATCTCCACGGGCATGGTTTGAAAAATTCAGCAAGATCCTCTGTGAGATTGGCTTTACTCGGAGCTCGGCCGACTTCTCACTCTTTACTCGTCACCAACCAACAGGAACGGTTATTCTGTTAGTGTACGTCGACGATATTATCATTATTGGAGATGACTCTCAAGGGATACAGTCAAAGTCCATCTAAACTCAGTCTTTCAGACAAAGGATTTGGGACCTCTTCGATATTTTTTGGGTCTTGAGATTGCCAGAAGGCCGGATGGGCTCACTCTCTCTCAACGGAAATATTGTCTTGACCTTCTTCATGATGCTGGTCAGTCAGGCTGCAAGCCAAGTGATACTCCTATGGATGTTAACCACAAACTGTGTGCCCAGGCATCTGACTCGGATCTTCTTCTCCAGAATCCTGAATATTATCGACGTCTTGTTGGAAAACTGATATATCTCACGGTTATCAGACCGGATATTTCTTTTGCTGTTGGTCTTGTCAGCAGATACATGCACTCTCCTCGAAAATCTCATCTTCAAGCGGTGGAACGAATTCTCAGGTACCTTAAAACCGCTCCTGGTCAGGGACTTGTCTACAAGACCTCCTCTTCTGCTCCAATATTGGTGGCATATTCAGATGCTGATTATGCTGGCTCTCTCGATGACCGACAATCTACGAGTGACTTTTACACTTACGTTGGAGGACATTTTGTTACTTGGCGAAGCAAGAAACAAGCGGTCGTTGCTCGATCTTCAGCCGAGGCAGAGTACCGGGCAATGACATGGTTGTATCAGAATTGACATGACTTGAGAGTTTTCTTATTGATCTGGGTGTAAAATTACCATCACCGGCTCTTCTCCTTTGTGACAGTCAAGACGCCATACACATCACCAAGAACCCGGTCTTTCACGAAAGTACGAAGCATATTGAGGTCGATTGTCACTTCATCCGGGAAAAGGTTCAAATGAAGAAGCTTGACCTAAAACATGTCCCAGGATCAGAACAAGTTGCGGATGTCCTCACGAAGGCTCTTCCCAAGGCACTCTTCTATCAATGCTTGTCCAAGCTTGGCGCATACGATTTGTACGCTCTGCTTGCGGGGGAGTGTTAAAATAGCCCATATAAAGGGCCCATTATTGGGCCCATTTTTATTGTTTTATCTTCTCTCCTCCTTTAGTCCCACACCTTGTATAGGATTTTCTTCTCTCTTCTTCCTCCTATATATTTGTATTCTCTCCTTGTATTTAGACACACAAGCAATACATACAAGTTTTGAGCTCTCTCAACAACTATGAATACACTTTAGTGCATATTATAATAGCTTGAAATAGTCTTAAAATTACAAGCTTATTGTATCTAATTAAGGTAAACACACAAACACACACAAGCACTTGTGCATGTGGTTTGCTCCGTTCCCCGACACCTGTCGTTATCCCAGTAAAAATTTGTCTCACTAATACAAAACATGGTAAAACTTGAAGGGATAATGACATACTTTTTAAAATTTGTTAGAAGTGTTAGAAGAAGCCATGTAAATAGGCCCATTACTTTGGCCCATAGTGTAGCCCATTACTCTCTTTGATTAATCCCACATAGATTTCTCTTCTCTCTTTCTTCCTATATATATGTATTCCCTCTTTTTGTAAAGTATATTGTCATTAATAAAATATCCACAGTTTTTCTACATGGTATCAGGGGGATCGATCCCTCTGGGCAGTTAGTGTTTTTCTAATCGCATCACACCCTGCGGTCTCCTGTTTTGGGCAGTTAGAGATCTTTCTAACCGCACCCCTCCTGCGGGCTCTTCCTCTCCTGTCTCTAGCGAAAAGCCCCTTTTCTATCCGCAGGGTTCTCGGCGAGCTGGTATCTTCTTCGTTTTTTAGGTCTCACCTTGTCTTTATAGACTTCTCTACTGGGTCCCACGTCCTGGCACCGTGCAGCTAGTTCTTGCTCGCTGCGGTCTGCTCTTTGCCCGCTGCGAATTGACGGTTATAGACTCCTCTTTATTGTTCGCTACTCGCTACTCTTTTTTGCTTGCTGTTTGCTGCGGTCTACTCCTTGCTGCTCGTTGTTTGCACGGTCTGCCCTTTGCTTGCTGTTCGCTGCTCGCTGCGGTCTGTCCTTGCTGCGTGGTTTGCTCGCAAGCTCTGCTAACCGCCGTTCTTGTCGGTGGTCTTGCCGCCGTGTTTGTTTTTCATAACGTTGCTGATCTCAGGCCGCCAGTCTTCTCTGCTCGCCCAACTTACTTGTTGTGGTCGCACTACTCCTATCGCGCCGTGCTTATTCCAAGTCACCTTTGCTCTTGCCGCTGGAGTTATTCGGTTGTCCGCCTTCTTTTCCCGCTTTTCGCGGTCTGACCGCTGCCCCTTGTTCGCCTACCTTTTCCTCTTGCGTGACCGCTTGTCTGTCCCTGATTCGCTGTTGTCTCTCTTGCCGCTTACCGCGGTCTAACCGTTAGCTGCGGTCTAATTGCTAGTCACCTATCCGCTGTTGCTTGGGCGTTGTCCGCTATGCCTTTGCTGCGTGCCTCTCCTTGCGACTTCTTGCCCTGGTCGCTGCTTGGTCTCTTTTAGCCGCGCAACTTGCTGTTCTTTGCTGTTCGCCGCTCTCGCAATTCGCCTGTTCGCTGGTTCTTCAGTCCACCTCCTTACTGTCTAACCGGCCCTAGGTGCGGTTTGCTATCATGGATTCGACTGCGGCTTCCTCCCTTCCTGGCCATGCTACTGTTGCTCCCCTTGAACTTTGTGATGAACTTTGGATCATTACCATCTCTCCTCGTGGAAAACAGAATTTTGTTGAATGGGTTCACTCAGTTCGCCGTGTTCTGCAGACTAAGGCCTTTTTCATCACCTGACACAGACTCCTCCCACTATACCTACTGAGGAGTGGATACGCGATGATGATCGTGTCCAATGCTGGATTCTCAATTCCCTGGAAACCGAGCTGTATCGGATGACCATGTATCACGAGACGGCCCATGTCATGTGGGTGGATCTTCACTCCCTATATTCTGGAAAGGACAGTTTTCAACATCTGTTCGACATAATCAATGATCTTCAATCCCTTGACCCTGGAGCTACTGGTGACTTGGATCTCCTTTGTTGCTCGGGCCAAAACTCTGGTTGAGGCATGAATACAACATCAGCCTCCCACCACAAATATGGTTGCACAACGGGCACAAAAGGAAGCAGTTGGAATTTCCATGATGATAACCCGTGTTTCTCCTTATCTTCATAGTATTCGAGATCAGATTCTGTCTTCTATCGTTACTATGTCCCTTCTGAACGTTTACTCGATGATTCTGAAAGTGACTCCTCCCCCGGATGCTCCGACACATCTAAATCCGGTTCTCCTCCAGCAGCCCGTCTCTACTGTTGCTCCTTTTGCTCGTGGTCCACCGACTCGTGGAGGTTGCCATTCTTGAGGACGGGGTCGTGGTGGTTGTACGCTCTTTAAGTACTCTCACTGTGTCCAGGATGGTCACCTTGAGGCCACTTGCTATTGCAAGCATGGCCCGCCTCCTCATCTTACGACATCTGTTACTACAACTCCCTCCACCACCAGTGATGACATCGCTGCTCTACGTGCTCAACTCTAACAGTTATAAGGGGTGGTTAGTCGCTGCTCTGGCTCTGTGGTATCAATCTCCAACGAAGGTATATCTTGTCTCTCACAAAGCTCTCACTGGATTGTGGACTCAGGTGCCACACATCACATCTCTCCGCAACAACCACCTCAGTACTTGGATTCTGTTTACCCCAAGTTTATCACAGTGGCCAATGGTGACACCACCCCGGTTTCCGGCACTGCTCATATGCCTCTTACTCCAACCCTCTCTCTATCCCCGATTTTTCATGTTCCAAGATCCCCCTTTAATCTTCTCTCTGTTAGCCGTTTGACTCGGGATCTTGATTGTTCTATAACCTTCTCGTGCTCCTCCTTTGTTGTGCAGGATTGACTAACGCAGAATATACTTGGTAGAGGGCGGTTGTCCAATGAGCTGTATCTTCTTGATGTTACACCTACTGCTCTCTCCATTGTATCGACGGTTGATTGACATCGTCGTCTTGGACATGCTCATCTCCAGATTCTCAAGAAAGCTCTTCCAGATGTATCTCTTCATAAGTTTACTTGTGAATCTTGTATCTTTGACAAACAAGACAGTGTATCTTTTCCTTCTTCTTGTACTCGGAGCGATGCTCCTTTTTCATTAGTACATTCTGATATTTGGGGACCCTATAAGATTCCCAATGTATTTGATTATCGGTATTTTGTCACATTTATTAATGATTACTCACGTGTAACTTTGGTTATTTTTACTTCGTAATCGTGCCGAGCTCCCGTCTATCTTCCGTTCTTTTATTGTGGAGACTCGTACTCAATTTTCTACTTGCTTCAAAGTTATTCGAACTGATAATGCGCGTGAGTATACTAGCCGAACTTTCTCAAATCTGTGCACTGAGTTTGGTATTATCCATCAGACTTCATGTGCCTATACTTCTCAACAGAACGGCGTGACCGAGCGTAAAAATCGGCATCTTCTCGATGTTGCTAGATCTCTTATGTTTCAAATGCAGGTACCACCATTATACTGGAACTTTGCCGTTTCTACTGCCTGTCATCTCATCAATCGCATGCCATCATCCATTCTCAACTTCGTGGCTCTATTCACTCTTTTTTTCCCTTCCACGGCTTTGTTCTCTCTCCCGCCCCGTTTGTTTGAATGTACGTGCCATGTCCATAACCTCGGTTCACCCACTAATAAGTTTGCTCCACGTGCTACCAACTTCATGTTTGTTGGCTACTCTCGCACCCAGAAGGGGTATGTCTGCTATTCTCCTACAGACGGTAAAATGGTCGTTTCTGCTGATGTCACCTTTCAAGAAGACCAACAGTTTCACACCATTCCTACATATCCTCTTCTACCTCCTCTACCTCGGCCCGCAGTTCCAGTCACGTCTTCCCTTCCACCTCTCCTTCTGACACCTACACCCATGCCCATCCAATCCCAACTGCCTCTCCTTCGAGTTTACACTCGTCGCCCTCCCAAATTTGATGTCCTGCAACAACCTCCTTCTATCGATGTGCTATTGCGGCCCGTCGATCCGACATCAACATCAACGGCTCATCCTATGACAAATTACATCTCCTTACATCGGCTCTCTCCACCTCTTCTTAAATTTGCACTCTCTCTCTCTCCTCCATTTCTATTCTTCACTCTTTACAGGAGGCTCTTCAGCATCCGGGGTGGCGTGCAGCCATGGATGAAGAAATGTTTGCTCTTTGGGCAAATCACACTTGAGATTTTGTACCTCTCCCTCCTGGACAGAGTTGCGTTAGTTGCAAGTGGATTTTTGTGATCAAACATACTGCGGATGACACCGTTGACCGTCTCAAAGCACGACTTATGGCTCGGGGGTTCACTCAACAATAAAGACTTGATTATGATGAGACTTTCTCACCAGTTACCATGTTAAACTCTGTTCGGGTTCTGATCTCCTTAACAATTCACCGCCAGTGGCCCCTGCATCAGCTTGATATCAAAAATGCTTTCCTGAATGACGACCTTCTTGAAACCGTATGCATGTATCAACCGCCCAAGTTTGAGACCACTGAGGAGTCTCATGTATGTCTGCTTAGAAATCAATCTATGGTCTTAAACAGTCTCCTCGGGCGTGGTTTGGAAAATTTAGTAAGGCTGTTCGTCAGGTTGGTTTCAAGAGAAGCTCGACAGACTTCTCACTTTTTACTCGTCACCAATCGACCAGGACAGTCATCATCCTGGTCTATGTGGATGATGTTTTGATTACTGGTGATGACTCCGCAGGGATACAACAAATTAAACAACACTTAAACTTTGTTTTTCAAACTAAGGATCTGAGAAATCTCTGGTACTTCTTTGGGATTGAGGTAGCAAGGCGACTTGATAGCCTTATCCTGTCACAACAGAAGCATTACCTTGATCTTCTTTAAGATGCTGGTCTCTCAGGGTGCAAACCTACGAAAACTTCGATGGATGTCATTAATCTTTGTGCTCATGGATCTGATTCTGATGCACTGCTCTTGAATCCAGAGTACTATCGGCGTCTCGTGGGAAAACTGATATATCTGACTGTTACGAGACCCGATATCTCCTTTTCTGTTGGAGTAGTCAGTCATTTTATGCATTCTCCACGGGTCTCTCACCTCAAGGTAGTCGAACGCATCCACAAGTATTTGAAGTCTGCTCCTGACAAGGGCTAGTGTATAAGCCATCCTCCTATCTATCTCTGATTGTGTATTCAGATGTTGACTATGCGGGCTCTCTGGATGATCGACACTCTACTACTGGTTTCTGTACTTTGGAGGAAATCTTATCACCTGTAAAAAGCAATCTGTTGTTGCACGTTCTTCTGCTGAAGCCGGGTATCGTGCTATGATGGCTGATGTGTCAGAACTTACCTGGCTTGAGAGTCTTCTCGATGATTTGGGAGTTAAACTATTCTCACCAGCAACTCTATTTTGTGATAGTCAGGTGGTCATATTTTTCTAGCCGCAAGTCGCCTGTTTGCCACGTCTTGATCGTAGATCCGTGTCACCACTGTGGTCGCCGGTTTTGCCCGTGCCGGCTCTCCTGCTTGCTGCCTTCTACTGTTTCCCTAGCCGCACGACTTGTTTCTTTCCGCTGTTCGATGTGCTCTTGTCTGTCGACTGCTGCCGCTTAGCCGTCGCCGCCGATTGCTTCTTGTTGCTGCCGCTGGTTGCTTCTTGCCACAAGGATTGCTTCTTAACCTCTGACTGCTTCTTGTCGCCGCCGATTACTTCTTGCTGCTAGTTGCTTCTTGCCGCTAGTTGCTTCTTACCGCCATGATTGCCTCTTGCCGCCGCTGATTGCTTCTTGTCGTCATCGCTGCTTAGCCGGTGCTGCCTGCTTGTCGTTTCTTACCGTGACTACTTGCCTCTTGCCGGTGCTGCCTGCTTGCCGCTGCTCACCGCCACTATCACCGACCGCGCCATTAAACCGCATCTCCTAACCGCCAGTGTCTCCCGTCTAACCGCCCAGGGTGTTGCCGCTGCTAATTGCTTCTTTGTCCACTATAGGCATCTGTGAGCTCCATGGCGTCCACTGACGCGCCTTCTGGCGTAGGAGACGTCGGAATAGAGAAACGCGGAGCCCTCCGGCCAGAAACCGACCTCACGAAGGCTGGAGCGGCGGCGAGAGGAGCGGGGTCCTTCCGGACTGATGTCTCTCGCACGGAGAGGGGGAAACGACGGCTAGGGCAACCAAAATATTTCTTAATTCCCCAAAAAAACTGCATACACCACAAACTCTCCCTCCTCTTATACTATGAGGGGGAAAACATAGCTATTAGCACATCCGCTAATAGCACACCAAACAAAAGTTTACATTACACATAAATAAGCATACAATAGAAAAAAAAACAACACAACTAGGAAATTAGGCGGTCCGCGGCTTCCAAAGTGGGTCGAATTTCTCCAGCCATGCGATCCCAGGCTCTCCAGGGGCCCCATCAGTGGCGGAAATTCCGCCCTCGACGCTTCCTTCATCATTTTTCGCCGCCCCTTGAGAGGCACTCGACCTCGAGTGTTCGGGATAAAGCGGCACGTCCGGGTAGAAGGGGGACAAATCACTTACGTTGATGGTCTTGGAGATGTTGATGTCCGGCGGTAGGTCGACTACGTAAGCGTTATCGTTGATCTTGCGGGTTATGGGAAAGGGGCCGTACTTCTTCGGCATGAGCTTGTGATGGGGTCCCGCGGGAAGCCGCTCCTTGCGGAGGAAGACCATAACCAAGTCTCCTACCTCAAAAATCTGCTCGCGATGGTGTTTGTCGGCCATAGCTTTATATTTGACATTAGACTCGAGCAATTTGAGTCGGGTGTCGGCCTGGATGTCGCGGGTCTCTTCCGCTAGCTGAGTTGCCGAAGGAGGTGCCGCCGGTAGGCGGGCCAAATCCAGCGCGTGTCGGGGAGCTTTAGTGTAAACGATGGAGAAAGGTGTGCGGCCGGTGTAGCTGTGGACCGCATTGTTATAATCAAACTCAACTTGGGCGAGGGCGTAATCCCACTGCTTCAGCCGGTCTTGGCAAATGCAACGAACGAGATTTCCCAAAGTCTTGTTCACAACTTCGGTTTGGCCGTCCGTTTGAGGATGGGCGGAGCTACTAAATTGGAGGGAGGTGTCAAACATTTTCCACAGCATAGTCCAAAAGTGGCCAAGAAATTTTGGGTCGCGGTCGGACGTGATCGTGGTTGGGACGCCATGCAAATGAACCACTTCCCGGAAGAAAAGCCGCGCAATATGAGAGGCGTCAGACGTTTTGTGGCAAGGAAGTAAATGGGCCATCTTGGAGAAACGATCCACCACGACAAACACAGAATCAACGCCACGCTGCGTTCGCGGGAGACCCAAGACGAAATCCATGGAAAGGTCCTCCCAAACGCCAGAGGGGACCGGGAGGGGTGTGTAAAGCCCAGTGTTGTGTGCATGGCCTTTGTATTGTTGGCACACATAACACTTCCGAACGAAGTTTCCCACGTCCTTGGCCAACTGTGGCCAGAAGTATCTCTCTTGGAGACTGGAAAGTGTCTTGTCTCGGCCCAGGTGACCACTCAGCCCGCCACCATGTAGATCACGAATGAGCTTCTCCCGCAAGGAAGTGCAGGGAATGCACAGGTGGTTGTCTTTAAGCAAGAACCCACCAAGTTATAGAAAGCCACCATGTGAGCCGCCCAATGAATAGGGGCGCCAAATGTAACGCCCCCGAATTTTCGATGATTTATTTTAAATCCTTTTCGGCGTTACGTTGACGTTTTCCGTCTCGAGCCGTTGTTAGAGTACCTCGTTAGGTGTTCTTAGAGGTTTAGCCTGTTTGCGGGTTTCCCCAGCTAGCCGGTGTCTGTTTTGGAGACCCGGTTGAGCCTTTCAGGGAATTCTCGTGTTTGGCTTCGGGCGAGGTTAGCTCGAGTTTTGTTCGTCGGAAGTCGTTTTTGACTTCGCCGTTGTTCTCGTAGCCCGGGTATTTAGCTACGGTGCGATTTTGGTCGAAATCCGAAGACGTCGCGTTTTCGCGTCGTTTTGGCGGTAGTTAATTTGCGCGAGTCGTCATTTTTCTATGACGGCATGTCTTTTTACGCATGTGTTGCGTGCCGGTGTGTTTTATGCGTGCCGGTATGTTTTGTGCGTGCGTGTGCGGGCGCGCGTGTGCGTGCGTGCGGAGTTGAAATTGTGTGCGTGGAGGTATGCGTGTTCTTGCGTAAATCCGTGTATTTATATAGGTATGGGAGAATACATGTATATGAGTGTGATTAGTGTTTTTTTTTATTTAATTAGCGAGTAGATAGTTATAGGGATTATGGTATTAAGATTGGTTGTGAGAATTTACTTATTGGTTAAAATTAGGGTCCTTTAGATAGTTAGTTGTAATTAGTTAGAAATATATTAAGTATATAATTTATATATATAAGTTTAGGTTATTAGTATTTAGGTTTTATAATAACACCCCCCCCCCCTTCTAATTAAAACCCCAGCCGGCCCTTGATAAAAAAAAAAAACCGCAGTCTTCTTTCCCCCCCTCCTGTGCGAAATCCCGAGCCCGAGCGGAAACCGCCCTAGCCGGCCTCCTTCCGCCGCCCGCCGCCGGCCGCTCCGGCCTCCCCTCCCCGATCCGAGCCCGGATCCGAGTTCCCCTCGCCGAGAGCTTCGATCCTTGGTATGCTATCGAACCTCCCTCCTTGATTTCTTTGGATCTCCATTTTTTTTTGGTTTTGGATTTCTTTTGGATGTTTTCTTGTTTTTTTTAAGATTAGTTGCAATCTTAGGTTATATCTTGGTGGATTTGGTGATTTTGGAAGCTTCCGGAATTTTTGGGCGTCCGCCATAGCGCCGTTGTGCTGGCGAAATTTTCGGTGATACGTGCGAGGCAAGTGCTTCTCTCCTTTTCGCCTTTTGGCCTACTTTTGTCTCTCAATTCCTTGTTAATTTCGTATATCGCATGTTAGATTTGTTGATGAATCGGAACCCTAACCCTTATCCCCTTCCGGTAACCGCGTTAGAAATTAGGCTTTTACCCTCCCGCTAGTAGATTCCCGTTTTAGGACGGCGTCGCGGTAGGTGTTTAGCGTAGGTGTGGGTTAGCGTGGAGATGGGTTTATGTTTAGGTCTATGTTTATGTTTAGGAGTTTTAGGATTTTATTTGCCTTATTTTGAGGCGTTTAGGTGTGATTGTGCACACACGGCCTATGGTCGTGCGTCTAGTAATCGTGCGACCCGATGTCGGTGCTCGTACGCTAGGCTTAGAATCGAGTGAGTGTACTCACTCGCAGCGGCGTTGCGTAATCGCAACGACTAATCCCTTAGCGTTGATTTCTCCCCGAGTGTTTTGCTCGTGTATCGAGAGTCCCTTGTCGGCTGTTACTTTCGAAGGCCGAATCGTGGGTTGTGGTCAGTAGTGGTGGTGGATGGCTCTTTTAGGGGTTGTGTGGCGTGATGTTGCCTTGACCACACTCTTTACCTTGACCCGAGTAGTTTTCTGGGCAAGTGAGTGATGGGTCTTTTGTGCCTTCACGTGTCAACCCTTGAGCAATTTGTTGACTCGGAATTAGTGGTTGGGCGATTTGGAACGCTTTCAACCTAATTCCAAGTTTCTTGTTTTTGCTACTGCCGCCTCTCACAATTTAGGATGTTAGGCGTTTCTTCCGTAGGTGTTGCAGCATTTTTTTGGCATCATGGCCATGTTGACTCTGCAGGTTTTTAGGCAGAGTAGTTGCTGTTTACCCGCACTTGGTGCAGGTTTGCTTTTCGCCCTTCCTTGGGCATTGTTGTTTTTACTCTTGTTTGTACTCTCTTTACCTTATTTTACATGCTTTTACCTTACTTTCCTTTTTAGCACTTGCATTCCTTGCTCTGAGGTGTTCTATTTTTCTTCTGAACGCCTCAGGTTCTGGGCGGTAGCCAGTAGGTGGCTGTTGCTGTGGTGCTGTTGGAGGTCCTTTTGTTGCCTGTTGAGACTCTCTTGAGTCATTGTGAGGTAGTTTTACTGCATTTTCTACAGACATACATACTTGCCAGTGGGTTCGTGTCAGCTGTTGGCGCCCCTGGTAGTTTTACCTTTTTGTACTAGATATGTTTTCTTCTTACTGCTACCCTTTCTGGGAGATAGTCTATTTGCTCTGGGAAGTTTTATGCTAGGTTGCTAGTTACTTTAAAAGCTAAAAGTAAAACTATATTATGTATAAGCATATGATCAGCATGATTTCTAAAAAGAACTCACTTAGCGTACTTTCTTAATTACGTATAACAAATGAATTTTCCTATATATGTATAAATTAAAACTAGAGTTCTGGTTCAGCGTAAGGGCTCTCCGGGATCACTTATGCGCTCATTTAGGATGTTGACATAAATGAAGTATTTTCCGCTACGTATAAAAAATCAGTTTTGAAACCGTGGACTCTTTGGTCCACTGAGCCGAGGGGTACGGCCAATAAATAAATCAAGTTTTTATAATCAAATAAGTCATGATTTGAAGGATTTGGAGTGTCGCCTGAACGTCGGCAGTTATCCCCTGCTCGACGTGGCATCACAGCGCGTAGATTTTCTCTTACTCTGATTTAAAATATAGTGAGAAAAATGCGGGTTGTGACAGTTGGTATCAGAGGGAGGTTGCTTGACAATTGGTCGGGCAACCTTTCCTTTATTTGTATTAGATGTTTAGAGTCATATCATACACACACCGACATGTCATCGGCACGTTTTGGCTGAAGCACGAGCACTGCACTACACTCATAAGCATAACATGAAGTATACGGGGCATATTATGTATTTTACGATACATAATATGTGGTTGTATATGGATCCACCATAGGGGCAACATGCGAGGGTTATGTATTATGGGGTGCATAACCTCACCGCATGAATGCGACTAGCACGTTTTCTTTTTAGTTGCATGAGAATGTTATGTAGTATGAGATGCATAACATTTTCATGTGTACTCCGCCATGGCATGCACTAGGGCCTTTTTAGAATGCATAGCATAATCATGCATAGCATAACATTGCATAAGCACAACGCGCCAAGCTAAAGACGTGCAGGATGACATGTGTACACACATAATTTTTGAGTCAAAAATAATATAATTCATGCATTCCCGATCTAGGCACAAGAGTTAGTGTGATGGTGGTGAACCATCTTAGGCTAAGCATATCATTCCTTTTGTATTAAATAAAATAAAATCTCAGAGCAAATATAGCAGTAGAAGATCATATTTATGTATGTATTGTCTGTACCTTTTGTCTAATCCTAGGAGTTTAGCTAAGTTCTAATCGTTTGTTATGTTTTAATTTTCCTTATAGTATGGCGCCGAAGCGTAGAGTGACGAGGTCGACTCCCCAGTCTGAGGGTGAGTCCTCCGGTGCTCAAAGTGATGCGTTGGTGGAAAGCCTGAGGCAGAGTAACGAGGCCTTATCAAGGCAGGTGGTGGAGTTGCAGGCCCAGATGCAGTCCTTTTTATCCGGAGCGGCGGGTCAGACTCCGGGAGTTCAGGACCCCGCCGTGGGTACAGCTGTCCTAGCCCCTCCTGCCCCCCCTGCTCCTCTCGTGCCTCCAGTGGTGGTGCCCCCCGGGATGGCTTTCATCTCCCAGTTCCAGAGGCTGAGCCCTCCCACGTACGATGGGAAGGCGGATTTCATGGTATTGGACGACTGACTGATCACTATGGAGGAGATGCTTCACTATTCAGGTATCTCAGATGATCAGAAGGTGATGCTGGGCGTTTATCAGCTGAAGGGTTTGGCGAAGACCTGGTGGTTAAGAGAGAAGGAAGGCATGGTCGGAGAATGTTCCTGGAGTTCTTTCAAGGAGTTGCTGATGAGGAAGTTTCTACCGTCAGTAGAGCGAGACCGGTTGATGAACAACTTTCTCCATCTGAAGCAGCGTCAGCTCACCATCAACGAGTACGAGATTGAGTTTAGCAAACTCAGTCGATTTGCTCCGAGTTTGGTGGCTACTGAGGAGGCCAGAGCAAAGCGTTTTCTGGGTGGCCTCAGGAGCGATGTCCAGCAGCTTGCGGTTGCTCATGGCGCAGTTACTTATGCGGGAGCAGTTGAGGCCGCTTTGAAGGTAGAGGCTATCGAGAACGCGAAGCAGCGCGGACAGCAGGCGAGAAGCGAGAAGAGGAGGTCAGTTGAGGAAAAGGGTCCCCAGGTTCTTGGTGCTGCTTCTGAGAAGAAGAGCAAGGTAGTGTGCAGTTTCTGTGGCCATCCGGGCCACCCAGCTGAGAGGTGCTTCAAGAGGGCAAGGGTCCAGAAGAAGGAGCATGTGCATGCTATCCAGGGTGCTCCTAGGAGGGATGTTTCTTGTCCTGTCTGCAAGCGACCCGGTCACGATGCTGCTCAGTGCTGGTCCAAGGATCGTGTTTGCTACCAGTGTGGCCAGAAGGGCCATATTAAGTCGAGGTGCCCTCAGGTTCAGTCCGCTCTTCATGCCGTTCCGCTCCAGGCTTTACCTCCGCCTCAGCCGGTGGACAAGGGTAAAGGGAAGCTGAATGTGGTATCTTCAGCGGAGGCTGAGACTTCGACGCAGGTCATTTCAGGTAACCCCCCCCCCTCGCTTGGCTTTCTCTTTTGTAGCAGTTTTAGTGTTGCTATTGTTTTGTTTATTGCTTGTGCGTTTATGGTTTTGTTTGTGTATAGGGAAATTTAAGGTAAGGAACCGCTGGGCCCGCGTTCTATTTGACTCAGGTGCTACCCACTCTTTTGTGGCTAGGGCCTTTGTCGAGCGGTGCCAGTGGGTTGTTGATCGTGTTGGTGGTGCCTTTAGCGTCAAGTTCCCCTCGGGTGAATCCGTGATATCAGATCAGGGCATTCTGGACTGCCCTATTTTGTTGGGGGATTATCTGGCCAAAGCTGATCTGAAGGTGTTGGACTTAGAGGATTTCGATGTCATCCTGGGTATGGACTGGTTGTCCCGATATGATGCAGTGATTCAGTGCAGGGGAAAGCGCTTGGATTTCAGAAAGGACAGCGGTCAGCCCGGGAGTGTTTTCGGTGATTCGCGTCGGGACTCTCCGGCGATTTCTGCGGTATGTGCTCAGAGGGTTTTTCCTGCTGGTAGTTTTGCTTGTCTAGTCTCAGTGTTGGGGACTGTTAGCAGTGTGCCGCTTTTGGATGAGATTCCGGTTGCGCGAGAGTTTCCTGACGTGTTTCCTAGCGATCTTCCCGGTCTTCCTCCAGACAGGGATGTGGAGTTCGTGATTGATTTGGAGCCTGGTACGCGTCCGATTGCCAAGGCGCCGTATCGGATGGCCCCGCGAGAGCTGGAGGAGCTTCGTACTCAGCTTGATGAGTTGTTGGAGAAGGGCTTCATAAGGCAAAGCTCGTCGCCCTGGGGTGCTCCGGTTCTCTTTGTAAAGAAGAAGGATGGTTCGATGCGCCTTTGTATTGACTATAGAGAGTTGAACAAAGTCACCATCAAGAACAGGTATCCACTGCCCAGAATCGACGACTTATTTGATCAGTTGCGTGGCAGTTCAGTATTTTCGAAGATAGACCTCCGTTCTGGTTACCATCAGCTTAGGATCCGAGAGTCGGATGTTCCACGGACGGCTTTCCGATCGAGGCATGGTCATTTCGAGTTCCTGGTCATGTCTTTTGGGCTGATCAATGCGCCTTCAGCATTTATGGACATGATGAACCGGGTGTTCAAGGACTTTCTGGACAAGTTTGTCGTTGTGTTCATTGACGACGTTCTGATTTATTCTCGAAATGCGGCGGACCATGATCAGCATTTGCGGTTGGTGTTATCCGCCTTGAGGGATAATCAGTTGTACGCCAAGCTGAGCAAGTGCGAGTTCTGGTTGCCTCAGGTTTCCTTCCTGGGTCATGTGGTGAACAAAGATGGTATTTCAGTGGACCCGGAGAAGATCTCTGCAGTGATGGATTGGAGTAGGCCGAGCACACCCAAGGAGATCAGGAGCTTCTTGGGGTTGGCCGGCTATTATAGGAGATTCGTCGAGGGCTTTTCTACCTTGGCAGCGCCCTTGACAAAGCTGACGCAGAAGCATGCGGCGTTCGTTTGGAGTGATAAGTGCGAGGAGGCCTTTCTGGAGCTGAAGAGCCGGTTATGTTCTGCCCCTGTGTTGACCTTACCGGCGGAGGGACAGGACTATGACGTTTATGTGGATGCCTCGCACGTTGGACTCGGTGGCGTGTTGATGCAGGAAGGGAAGGTGATCGCTTATGGGTCTCGTCAGTTGAAGATTCATGAGCGGAACTATCCTACGCACAACCTCGAGTTCGCAGCGGTGATTTTCGCCCTGAAGCTGTGGAGACACTTACTTTATGGGGCCCAGTGCAGGATCTTTACCGATCATAAGAGCCTGAAGTACGTGTTCACTCAGAAGGAGCTGAATTTGCGCCAGCGGCGGTGGCTTGAGTATGTTGCTGATTACGATGTTGAGATTCAGTACCATCCGGGCAAGGCCAATGTGGTGGCCGACGCCTTGAGCCGGAAGACGGGGAAAGTCTTCAATCTCACCGCGGATCGTTTAGTGGAGGAGTTTCTATTGATGGATATCACCGCAGGACGCTGTGAGTTGCAGAGCAGTTTGGTAGTGGCAGAGCCGTCATGGATTTCTCTCACCAGATTGCATCAGAAAGAGGATCCGGATTTGTTGCACTTGTACCTCAGAGCTGAGAGGGGAGAGTTGCCAGATTTCTCCATCGACGAGGCGGGTACTTTGAAGTACCGCGGCAGGTTTTGCATCCCCGCAGTTGGAGACATCAGAGTATTAGTTTGCAAAGAGGCTCACGGATCCAGTGTTTCCTACCACCCGGGATCTACGAAGATGTACCATGATCTGAAGCAGATCGCCTGGTGGTATGGGATGAAGGGTGATATAGCTCGTTTTGTCTCGGAGTGTTACACTTGCAGGCGGGTGAAGGCCGACCATGGGAGGCCTGGTGGCAAGTTGGCACCTTTGGAGATCCCGACTTGGAAGTGGGAAAGCATCTCGATGGATTTCATTACAGGCTTACCGAGATCTCCGAGAGGGTTTGATTCTGTTTGGGTGATCGTGGACCGATTGACGAAGTGTGCGCACTTCGTACCTTATAAGATCGATTACTCGATGAAGAAGATTGCTGAGTTGTATTTGGATGAGGTCGTCAGATTGCACGGTGTTCCCGTTAACATCGTTTCAGATCGAGACTCTCGGTTTACATCTCGCTTTTGGAGGAGTTTGCAAGAGGGTTTGGGCACTGATTTGAGGTATTCCACAGCTTACCATCCGCAGACCAACGGGCAGACCGAGCGTGTGAATCAGATTGTGGAGGATATGATCCGGTGCTATATTCTTGATCATGGAGGTGCTTGGGATGAGCGTTTGCGGCTCATGGAATTTGCCTACAACAACAGCTACCAAGAGAGTCTACAGATGGCTCCCTTCGAGGCGTTGTATGGGAGGCGCTGCAGAACCCCTTTGTTTTGGGCCGAGGCCGGTGAGAGGCCTGTTTTGGGTCCTGATGCACTCGAAGAGATGGAGGTTTCCGTGAAACTTATTCGGGAGAAGCTTCGAGTTGCTCAGGAGAGGTATGAGAAGAACGCCAATCGGCGTAGGTCCGATTTAGAATTTTCAGTGGATGATTTGGTCTTCTTGAAGGTATCTCCGATGGTAGGAGTGAAGAGGTTTGGCAAGAATCGGAAGTTGGATCCGAGATTTGTGGGCCCGTTCAGGATTTTGGAGCGTATTGGTGTGGCTGCTTATAGGCTGGATCTGCCAGCTAGCTTCCCGGGGGTTCATAATGTCTTTCATGTGAGCCAGTTGCGGAAGTGTGTGCGGAGCAGTGGGCAAGTCTTGGACGCTGTGCCCCAGTTGGAGCCAAATCTCTCGTATGTCGAGGTGCCGGTCCGCATTTTGGAAGCTCAAGCTCGAGTGTTGCGGACGAAGTCTATTCCTATGGTGAAGGTTCTTTGGAAGAATCAGGATTTGGAGAGCGCGACTTGGGAGCTAGAGTCGGCTATGAGGGAGGCTCACCCTCATTTGTTCCCCTGAGTTTGCGGGTACGTTTCCCCTCTAGTGGTTGGTTTCTTTCCTTCTGTTGTAGGAGTAGTTTTCGCAAAGTTTCGGGTCGAAACTTTTTGTTAGGGGGAGTGACTGTAACGCCCCCGAATTTTCGATGATTTATTTTAAATCCTTTTCGGCGTTACGTTGACGTTTTCCGTCTCGAGCCGTTGTTAGAGTACCTCGTTAGGTGTTCTTAGAGGTTTAGCCTGTTTGCGGGTTTCCCCAGCTAGCCGGTGTCTGTTTTGGAGACCCGGTTGAGCCTTTCAGGGAATTCTCGTGTTTGGCTTCGGGCGAGGTTAGCTCGAGTTTTGTTCGTCGGAAGTCGTTTTTGACTTCGCCGTTGTTCTCGTAGCCCGGGTATTTAGCTACGGTGCGATTTTGGTCGAAATCCGAAGACGTCGCGTTTTCGCGTCGTTTTGGCGGTAGTTAATTTGCGCGAGTCGTCATTTTTCTATGACGGCATGTCTTTTTACGCATGTGTTGCGTGCCGGTGTGTTTTATGCGTGCCGGTATGTTTTGTGCGTGCGTGTGCGGGCGCGCGTGTGCGTGCGTGCGGAGTTGAAATTGTGTGCGTGGAGGTATGCGTGTTCTTGCGTAAATCCGTGTATTTATATAGGTATGGGAGAATACATGTATATGAGTGTGATTAGTGTTTTTTTTTATTTAATTAGCGAGTAGATAGTTATAGGGATTATGGTATTAAGATTGGTTGTGAGAATTTACTTATTGGTTAAAATTAGGGTCCTTTAGATAGTTAGTTGTAATTAGTTAGAAATATATTAAGTATATAATTTATATATATAAGTTTAGGTTATTAGTATTTAGGTTTTATAATAACACCCCCCCCCCCCTTCTAATTAAAACCCCAGCCGGCCCTTGATAAAAAAAAAAACCGCAGTCTTCTTTCCCCCCCTCCTGTGCGAAATCCCGAGCCCGAGCGGAAACCGCCCTAGCCGGCCTCCTTCCGCCGCCCGCCGCCGGCCGCTCCGGCCTCCCCTCCCCGATCCGAGCCCGGATCCGAGTTCCCCTCGCCGAGAGCTTCGATCCTTGGTATGCTATCGAACCTCCCTCCTTGATTTCTTTGGATCTCCATTTTTTTTTGGTTTTGGATTTCTTTTGGATGTTTTCTTGTTTTTTTTAAGATTAGTTGCAATCTTAGGTTATATCTTGGTGGATTTGGTGATTTTGGAAGCTTCCGGAATTTTTGGGCGTCCGCCATAGCGCCGTTGTGCTGGCGAAATTTTCGGTGATACGTGCGAGGCAAGTGCTTCTCTCCTTTTCGCCTTTTGGCCTACTTTTGTCTCTCAATTCCTTGTTAATTTCGTATATCGCATGTTAGATTTGTTGATGAATCGGAACCCTAACCCTTATCCCCTTCCGGTAACCGCGTTAGAAATTAGGCTTTTACCCTCCCGCTAGTAGATTCCCGTTTTAGGACGGCGTCGCGGTAGGTGTTTAGCGTAGGTGTGGGTTAGCGTGGAGATGGGTTTATGTTTAGGTCTATGTTTATGTTTAGGAGTTTTAGGATTTTATTTGCCTTATTTTGAGGCGTTTAGGTGTGATTGTGCACACACGGCCTATGGTCGTGCGTCTAGTAATCGTGCGACCCGATGTCGGTGCTCGTACGCTAGGCTTAGAATCGAGTGAGTGTACTCACTCGCAGCGGCGTTGCGTAATCGCAACGACTAATCCCTTAGCGTTGATTTCTCCCCGAGTGTTTTGCTCGTGTATCGAGAGTCCCTTGTCGGCTGTTACTTTCGAAGGCCGAATCGTGGGTTGTGGTCAGTAGTGGTGGTGGATGGCTCTTTTAGGGGTTGTGTGGCGTGATGTAGCCTTGACCACACTCTTTACCTTGACCCGAGTAGTTTTCTGGGCAAGTGAGTGATGGGTCTTTTGTGCCTTCACGTGTCAACCCTTGAGCAATTTGTTGACTCGGAATTAGTGGTTGGGCGATTTGGAACGCTTTCAACCTAATTCCAAGTTTCTTGTTTTTGCTACTGCCGCCTCTCACAATTTAGGATGTTAGGCGTTTCTTCCGTAGGTGTTGCAGCATTTTTTTGGCATCATGGCCATGTTGACTCTGCAGGTTTTTAGGCAGAGTAGTTGCTGTTTACCCGCACTTGGTGCAGGTTTGCTTTTCGCCCTTCCTTGGGCATTGTTGTTTTTACTCTTGTTTGTACTCTCTTTACCTTATTTTACCTGCTTTTACCTTACTTTCCTTTTTAGCACTTGCATTCCTTGCTCTGAGGTGTTCTATTTTTCTTCTGAACGCCTCAGGTTCTGGGCGGTAGCCAGTAGGTGGCTGTTGCTGTGGTGCTGTTGGAGGTCTTTTTGTTGCCTGTTGAGACTCTCTTGAGTCATTGTGAGGTAGTTTTACTGCATTTTCTACAGACATACATACTTGCCAGTGGGTTCGTGTCAGCTGTTGGCGCCCCTGGTAGTTTTACCTTTTTGTACTAGATATGTTTTCTTCTTACTGCTACCCTTTCTGGGAGATAGTCTATTTGCTCTGGGAAGTTTTATGCTAGGTTGCTAGTTACTTTAAAAGCTAAAAGTAAAACTATATTATGTATAAGCATATGATCAGCATGATTTCTAAAAAGAACTCACTTAGCGTACTTTCTTAATTACGTATAACAAATGAATTTTCCTATATATGTATAAATTAAAACTAGAGTTCTGGTTCAGCGTAAGGGCTCTCCGGGATCACTTATGCGCTCATTTAGGATGTTGACATAAATGAAGTATTTTCCGCTACGTATAAAAAATCAGTTTTGAAACCGTGGACTCTTTGGTCCACTGAGCCGAGGGGTACGGCCAATAAATAAATCAAGTTTTTATAATCAAATAAGTCATGATTTGAAGGATTTGGAGTGTCGCCTGAACGTCGGCAGTTATCCCCTGCTCGACGTGGCATCACAGCGCGTAGATTTTCTCTTACTCTGATTTAAAATATAGTGAGAAAAATGCGGGTTGTGACACCAAATCTCTTGGAAATCAGTGTCGTCGGCATATAACTCGGCGAGGGTATCAAAACCGATGATCTCGTGATGCAGTGTGGCTAATAGACAGCTCCGCCAGCTAAGGGCGTCAGTGACCACATTCGAAGTCCCCGGCTTGTGATGAATGATATACGGAAATCGTTGGAGATAAGTGGTCCAACGGAGGTGCATGCCGCCCATGCGTTTCTGACCGTTGATAAACTTGAGAGCCTGATGGTCCGTATATAAGATGAACTCCTTGTGTAGCAAATAGTGCTCCCAATACTTGAGGGCCCAGATGAAGGCATAAAATTCCTGATCATAAGCGGCCCATTTCTTCCTGGCATCACTTAGTTTCTTGCTGAAGAACGCAACCGACCGCTTGTCTTGGGAGAGGACCGCCCCAATACCAACGCCGTTGGCGTCGCTTTGCACCTCAAAGAGCTTTTCAAAGCTGGGCAGCGCCAAGATCGGGGCCGAACTAAGCTTCTGCTTGAGCAAATTGAAGGACCGATTGGCCTCGTCCCCCCAAAGGAACCGACCTTTCTTCAAACAGTCGGTCATTGGTGCCGAAAGGGTGCTGAAGTCACGAATGAACCTCCGGTAGAACGTGGCTAACCCATGGAATGACCGTAACTCCGAGAGGGTTGTGGGGGCCGGCCAATCTCAGATAGCTTGGATCTTCTCCTCATCAACGCGGATGCCGTCCGCACCCACCACGAAGCCCAAAAAATTCAGCCGCGGAGCGAGAAAGGTGTACTTTTTGAGGTGAATAAACAGTTTGTTCTCCGCCAACACCTCCAACACAGTACGCAAGTGTGACAGGTGATCCGCACGGCTCTTGCTGAAGATCAAAATGTCGTCAAAATAGACGACAACAGACTTGCCCAGAAAAGGTCGCAGCACCTGTGTCATAAGACGCATAAAAGTGCTTGGAGCGTTAGATAATCCAAAAGGCATTACCTTCCACTCGAAGAGGCCGTCCGGAGTTTTGAAAGCTGTCTTCCACTCGTCACCCGGCTTGATGCGGATTTGGTGGCACCCGCTTCGGAGATCTATTTTGGAAAAGAACTGGGACCCGTCCAACATATCATCAAGGCGGGGTATGGGAAAGGAGTACTTGATGGTGATCCGGTTAATTGCGCGGCTGTCGACGCACATCCTCCAGGACCCGTCTTTCTTGGGGACCAAAAGTGCGGGGACCACACAGGGGCTGAGGCTCTCAGATATGAAGCCCTTCTTCAACAGCTCTTCAACTTTCGCCCGTAAGACGTCGTGCTCCTTGGGGTTCATGCGGTAGTGAGGCAAATTCGGGAGGCTAGCGCCCGGAATGAGGTCGATCTGGTGCTGAATATCCCGAAGGGGAGGAGGATGGTCAGGTAAATCCTCAGTCGTGATGGCGCGGAACTCGTGCAGCAAGGCTTGTACGTCCGGTGGTGCGACATCCGTCTCCAGCTCGCTGGCGGCATACAATCCATAGGGGACGAGGGCCACAACCTTCTTTGCCTCCGCAACGTCCCGCTCGAACCGCGAGGCGTCTTCGTGCATCACCAACAGACTGTGCCCCTGATCTGGAGGGGGGCTGGTTGCGGGTTTGATGCCGACCCGGGCTACAATTTGTATCTTCTTGCCGGCCCACGTGAAAGAGTATACATTCTCGCGGCCTTTGTACGCAACATCCGCATCATACTGCCACGACCGCCCGAAGAGTAAGTGGCTCGCGTCCATCTCCACGACGTCGCACCAAACGTCGGCCCGGTAGTGCTTACCCATGGCGACGGGAACGTGCGAGCGGTGGGTGACTCGCACTGAGGGCCCACGCTGGATCCATCCAATGGAGTAAGGGTGCGGGTGAGGCTCCGTCGGTAGCTGCAAGTAGGAGACCATTCGACTTGCGACAAAATTCTCACAGCTGCCGTTGTTAATGAGGACATCACAGATCTTTCCCTTGATGTTGCAGTAGCTCCGAAAGACATTGCTACGTTGGGCGTGTTCATCCACCCGCGGGGTAAGAAGTAGGCGATGGACCACGCAAGTGGCGAAATCGCCCTCCTCGTCATAGCCATCGATGACCTCATCGGCCTCCCCCAAGTCGTCTTCCCTCCCCTCGTCCGGGGCAACAGCATGGACGGGCTGGCGAAGAAGAGGGCAACGGGAGGCGTAATGACCCGGTTGGTGACATTTGAAACATGTTCCTGGCGGTGCGCGGTCAGGTGCCCGACCCTTTGGTGCGGAAGACGAGGCCGGCACCTCCCTGCCGGTAGAGTCCCGGCTACCAGAACCCGACGCATCCGTCCAAGGACGGCGAGAGGCCGCGCGGTGTAGCGGCGCTGCAGACGTCTCCATTAGCTCAGCTTTGAGGGCCATGTTCACTTGGAGGCGCTCGTCGAGCTCGGCCATCTCAAAGAAACGCTCGACTTCCGAAAGCCAATCGAGGAAGTCCTCGATGCCCAGATTTCCAAAGAAATGGGGAATGTCTGCACGCAGACGGTACCCCTGATTGTACTGCGGTGGTGGGTCACGCCAGGATGGAGGGTCGGCACCAGCGGGAAACTCGTTGTCGGTGCTGGAGTCGGAAAGTGGAGTGGCGGGGCGGGGAGGTGCTGCGCGACCACGACGATACTGCCGCCCGAAGAAAGGATCAGCAGGAGGGGCTGCAGCGGCGTTGGGATCGGCGGGAGGGGGGGGTTGTGGGTTACCGAGTGCGGCGGTGAGAGCGGCGAGCTGGGCGGTGATGCCATTGATGGCCGCCCAGAGGGCGGTGTCGTCCCGCGGGTTGTCGCCCATCCTCGCGTCTGGATCCCGCGCGCGAAGAGAGCCGGAGCGGGGAACGAACGACGCCGAGCTGAGAAGTCGGTGCAGTCCCTCTGATGCCAACTGGCGTAGGAGATGCCGGAAAGGAGAAATGCGGGGCCCTCCGGCTAGAAACTGACCTCACGGAGGCTGGAGCGACGGCGAGAGGAGGAGCCGTCTCCTTCCGGACCGATGTCTCTCGTACGGAGAGGGGGAAACGGCGGCTAGGGCAACCAAAATATTTCTTAATTCCCCAAAAAAAACTGCATACACCACAAACTCTCCCTCCTCTTATACTATGAGGGGGGAAAACATAGCTATTAGCACATCCGCTAATAGCACACCAAACAAAAGTTTACATTACACATAAATAAGCATACAATAGAAAAATAAAACAGCACAACTAGGAAATTAGGCGGTTCGCGGCTTCCAAAGTGGGTCGAATTTCTCCATCCATGCGATCCCAGGCTCGCCAGGGGCCCCATCAGTGGCGGAAATTCCGCCCTCGACGCTTCCTTCATCACCTTCTCTCCCTACTCGTATGACTATACCGGTTCTTGAGGTCCGTGATGAGCTGCGGATCACCACTATTTCTCTTGTGTGACAAAGAATTTTTTTGAGTGGGTGCATTTTGTCTGTCCGGTTCTTTAGAATAAGGGTCTTTTGCATCATTTAACTAAGGACACCCCTTCTGCTCCCACTGATGACTGGTTTCGAGATGATGGTCGTGTCTAAACATGACTTCTCAACTCCCTGGATGGTGAACCCTATCGTATGACCATGTATCATGAGACGACCAAGGCTATGTGGGATAAACTCCATTCCCTCTTTTCCGGCAAGGGCAGTCTTCAACATCTATTTGACATCATCACAGATCTTCAATCTTTCGACTCAGGAGGTGCTGACGACTTAACCTCCTTTGTTGCGCGATCCAAAAATTTGGTTGAGGCATGGATTTAACATCAACCTCCTACTACTGATCTTGCTGTGCAGCGTGCTCAAAAAGAAGCTGTTGTTATTGCCATGATGATGGCTGACATTCCGCCTCATCTTCACAGTGTTCGGGCTCAGATACTCTCTTCCTCCACTATACCCTCTCTCAGATGTTTTCTCAATGTTGTTGAAGGTGACACTACCTCTAGATGCTCTCTGTCCTCCCTCTCCGGCTCTTCTCCAGCATTCGGTTGTCTCTCACCCCCTCCTCCATCTACTCGAGGAAGCCCCACTGGCTACCGAGGTAGGCGTCACAATAGCCGACCTAAATTCAAGTATACTCATTTTGGTAGGGATGACCATCTTGAGGTGACTTGTTATCGTAAACATGGTCTGCCTCCCCCGCCCAATGTCTCCATTGCTGCTGACACATCTTTTGCCACTCGCACCGATATTGAAGCGACGCGCCTCCAACTCCGGCCTCCAGTTTATCCAAGGGTTGCTTAACCGTCCGCCTGGCTCCGTGGTCTATATCTCCAATGAAGGTATCACTTGTCTCTCCAATAATCTACATTGGACTGTGAACTCTTGTGCCACTCACCATATCACTTCGCAGAAACTACCTCAGTACTTGACATCTCCGCTTCCCAAGTTTATCACAGTGGCCAATGGTGACACCGCTCCTGTCTCCGGCTCTGCTGATATGCCTCTCAACCCTTCTATCTCTCTTCACTCGGTCCTTCATGTCCCGAGATTCTCTTTCAATCTACTTTCTGTTAGTTGCCTCACTGATGATCTTGACTGCTCTGTCACCTTCATGTCTTCTTTTTTTTGTGATGCAGGATCGACAGACGCAAAATATCATTGATAAATGAAGACTGTGCAAAGGACTTTACCTTCTCGACATTTCTCGCACCGTTCTCTTATTCGTCATCTCTGAAGAGTGGCATTGGCGTCTTGGGCATGCTCCTCTTCAAATTCTCAAGAAGTCTCCTCCTGACCTACCTCTTCCAGCGTTTACCCGTGAGTTATGTATTTTTGGTAAACAACATTGTTCTTTTTTTCCTCCTCATTGTACTCGGAGTACTGCTCCTTTTGATTTAGTGCATTCAGATGTTTTGGGTTCGTATAAAATTGCTAGTCTTTCTGGTTATCGCTATTTCATTACTTTTATTGATGATTATTCTCGTAAGATGTGATTATACTTACTTTGTGATCGCTCTGATCTTACTCGTGTGTTACAGACCTTTATTATTGAGACTCGTACTCAATTTTCACGCACAATTAAAATTATCCGCACAGACAATGCTCGTGAATACACCAATTATGCGTTCAATGATCTTTGTACTGAGTTTATGATCATCCATCATACCTCTTGTGCTTATGCCCCCCAATAAATGGTGTGGCTGAGCGCAAAATAGACATCTTATTGATGTTGCTCGCTCCCTCATGTTTCAACTGCAGGTTCCCAAGGCTTATTGGCACTTTGCTGTCTTTACGACATGCTATCTCATCAATCATCTGCCCTCCTCTGTTCTCAGCTATGCCACTCCATTTAGTCCTCTTTCCCTCCACACCGCCCTTCTCTCTCACACCTCGGGTATTTGGCTGTACCTGTTATATCCATAATCATGCTCCTTCCACTGACAAGCTTGCTCCTCAGGCTACCAAATATCTGTTCGTTGGTTACTCCTGTACTCAGAAAGGTTATGTGTGCTACTCTCCCACTGATGGCAGGTTTTTGTCTGTTGATGTTACCTTTCTAGAAGATTAACCTTTTTGCTCTCCTCATTCCTCTCCTCTTCCACCGCCGTTATTGCCTCGCCCTGCCATCCCTGTTACTTCCCCTCTCCCACCACTCCTTCCAGCCCCGGTTCCCGTACCGAACAAACCACCTCTTCTTCATGTCTGCACTTGTCGTCCTCCTCGCTCCAACGCCCTTCAACAGTCGCCTTCAACCTCTGGTACCTCGCGACATGCTGATCTGACTCCTGTCTCCATGACTCATCCCCTGGCGAATTATGCATCATTGCATCGCCTCTTCCCGCCGCTTCTCAAATTTATAACTTCTTTATCCTCCATCTCTATACCTAATTCTATGCAGGAGGCTCTCCAACATCCAGGGCTGCATACGGCCATGGATGAGGAAATGACTACCCTATGCGCTATTCAAACCTGGGATGTAAATGAGTCTTGCGGTGGATGTAAATGAGTCTTTGCGATTAAACATGCTCTTGATGGAGCAATTGACCGTATAAAGACTCGTCTTGTGGTTCGTGGGTTTACTCAGCAACTGGGTCTCGATTATGATGTGTCCTTTTCTCCCTTTGCCAAGTTAAACACCATTCGTGTCCTAATTTCCTTGGCTGTACATCGCCAATGTCCATTACATTAGTTGGATATCAAGAATGTCTTTCTCAATGACGACCTTCAAGAAATTGTCTACATGCACCAGCCTCCCGGGTTTGAGACGACAGAGGAGTCACTAGTTTATCACCTCAAGAAATCGATTTATGGTCTCAAACAGTCTCCCTGTGCTTGGTTTGACAAATTCAGTAGGGTTCTCTGTTATGTTCGGTTTACTTGGAGCTCGGCGGACTTCTTTCTCTTTACTTGTCATCAAACAACATGCACAGTACTCCTCTTAGTTTATGTCAATGAAATTCTAATCGGGAGATGATTCCGAAGGGATATAAATGATCAAGCAGTACCTGAAGTCAACTTTTCAAACTAAAGATTTGTGGAATCTTTGGTACTTTCTTGGCCTAGAGATTGCATGACGTCCTGATGGCCTTATTCTATCCCAACGAAAGTACTGTCTTAATCTTCTTCATGACGCAGGCTATTATGGATGCAAGCCTATTGATACTCGTATGGATGTCAATCACAAACTCTGTACTCTTGCCTCTGACATCGATCTACTTCTTCTAAATCCAGAGTATTATCGACGTCTTGTTGGAAAGTTGATTTATCTTACAGTTACAAGACCGGATATCTCATTTGTTGTTGGGGTTGTCAGCCGATTCGTGCATTCTTCATGAATGTCTCACCTCCAGGCCGTCGAGCGCATCCTAAGATATTCTGGTGTTTTTCTACAAAAATAACTAAAAATATTTTATCAGTTTTTAATAAAATAGTAATACTAAATATCAAGGTCATCATCATTTCACCACCTCTACATCGTCAAATCATCGAAAACAGTTGCAACCTATTTCAAACTTAACCCGAAGATTTATGGCTAATATGAGAAAAATAAAAGTTCAGGAACCTATTTCAAACATAGGCTAAAATTGAGTTTATGATTTATACATTTGCCTAAAAAAGCAAGATCTTTACAAGTTCTGTTTAGGAAACGTACATTTTTGTTGAAGTTACTTCTATAAACATCAGATGCATTTGTTGCTAACATTCTCTATATTTTCCTTTTGCTTTTTGGTTTGTGATTCTCTATAGTTCCTTTTACCTTAGTTGCTTATTTTCCAATTGATAGGTCATGACATGTCTTATGGAGATTTTATTCATTGCTTCTGAAATCTTGTTTGGTATATGTATTATCATAATTAAAGCAACAAGAACTTCAAATGTTGAAAGGTATCACTACGAATTTTATTCTCCTTGAAGTTATATTATAAGCGTTGCTGTGTGTTTCATAAATTTTAGTTGTCACATGTTTGAAGTCATGAAAAATATTTTTGATGACATTGGGGTATGCTTATATGGTATATGTTTATATTTGGTTGAGTATTACTCAGGTTTAAACTGTTACATGGAACTATGGATATTTTTTCTTGGATCTGACTGCAGAAACACACATATTTGAACATCTGTATGACATGAATATGATATTCTTGGATCTGTGCGCGCGCCTGAGTCTTTCAAGGTGTCTTTTTAATTTTTTTTTTGAGATGGGCAAAAACATGATCTCAGACGCACCCGAGGCACCCATAGGCACACTTAGGCGCCCAATTTGCTCAACTTGGGCGCCCAATTCGCTGAAATTGAGCGAATTGGGCGTCCAATTCGCTGAAATTGAGCGATTTCGCTGAATTGGGCGCCCAATTCGCTCAATTTCAGCGAATTGGGCGCTCAATTCACTCAATTTCCTTTTCCCCCCATTTGTGCGCCTCACGTGCCTCAGGCGCGCGCCTGTGCCTTGCGCCTAGGCTCCAGGGGCCCTTTGCGCCTCGGTGCGCCTTGCACCTTTGCTAACTTAGTATGAACTACATCCCTAGTCCATCTCCTGCTTCATCGAGCTTCGAAGGGGGCTTCTCCTGAGGTTCTCAACCTCAAAGAAAAGGAGTTGTTTTGCCGCCCGCTTCCAAATAAAGCAGCATGAGAATGAGTCATGAGCTCATTTTGTGGATCGCTTCTGGAAAGAGATCATGAAAGTGAGGAATGTTGATCCTGAGCTACAAAGTGGCGCTGATCAACGGTCTTCTGGAAGTCCCTTTAAAGTTTGAGACTAGTGTAAAAGAGCCAAGAATATATCAAGAGTTGATAAGCTTAGCCAATCAATATATTCAATGGGAAATAGCCAACCCCTCCTACATCTCTTCCTTAAACGCCAAAGTAAGCCAAAGAGATGTGACTAGTTCTTCCTCTGCTGCCAAGAAGCTAACAAGATCTCGCCAAGAGTTTCGACCCCTTTCTCCAAGGGCTGGAACTTTTGCCACCATTGCCCTCATATCGGCCATCAACAGTTTCAGCAATAGAAACTGTCGTTGGCCGCCTCATCCGTTCCAGCTTTAGTTCTGTCCATTTGCCAACCACAGTACTTTCAGCCTCCTCCTCTAGCCGTTCAACCTCCTCGACAATATGATGAATCGCAAGAGTCTTTTACTTTGCTCAACCTCACCATGAGCGTGGTTGTTCAAATTCTGCAGAAGCGGCTTGACTACAAGAGGCCTGCCCCCATGTAGTCAGAGCTGAAGTCTCACAACCTCTCCTTGTTCTGTGAGCACCGCTGGGAGAGGGGGCATTTAACTGAGATTTATCGAGCTCTTCACAAGCTGGTGGAGAAGTTGTTGAAGGAAGGAAAGATGCATGACTTGGTCCTGAAGAGCGATGCCTCGAAGTCGTCCACCTCCAAGGGCAAGGAGGTGGCGGAAGTCTATTGTGTGTGCGAGGAAGTCAACGATGTTGGTCTCCTCGGCAACGTCAGCTATGAAACTGTAAGCATAGACGCAGACGATGAGGGTTCCCTTTCATGCCTCTTCTGTATTCATGGAGGGCCCGGGCTTGAGTCGTCCCGGAAGGATAGCCTCTCCAGGGTCTTCCGGCAGGAGGTAACTGCACCCCCCTCTTCATCTCCCATCGGGGGGGGGGGGTCGTCACTTTTTGTTAGGACGACCTCCCTCCAACTGCCGACCCCTTCAACGATGCTGTTGTTATAAAGACAGTTATAAAGAATTACACGGTGAGTAAAATTCTGATTGACATTAGTAGTTCGGTTAACCTTCTTTTCAAACCTACTTTTGAGGTTCTGAAGATTGGAAAGCCTTTGCTTTCCACCGAAGAGCCCCTCTATGATTTTTCAGTTGAAAGGAAAGAGTCAGAAGGGAGTGTCACCTTCTTAGTGACACTTAGTGGAATCACTAAGCTCATACAATTCGTAGTGGTTGATGCTCCAAGCAACTACCGCGCTATCTTTGGGAGGCCTATACTCAATGAGTATCAGATAGTAGTGTCCACCTACCAACTGGCTATCAAGTTCGTCCTCCAGGGGATCCAATACCGGGTTAGGAGCGATCCGAAGCTAGCCCGGGATTGTTACATCAAGTCGGTCAATCTGATCAAGCAAGTTTCTCCCCCAGAGGTTCCTCTGGCTCTGCCAGTTCTTGAAGTCTCCAACCATTCAGAAGCTGCTGAGGAGCCGGCGGAAGAAGATGCTTGAGAAGGAGCCCACCTAGAACCTTCCCAGGTGACTCAAAAATTTCAGTTGCTGAAGACGGAGAGAAAAAGCTCTCCATCAGTGCCGAGCTATCAAAGGAGGAGAAATTCCAGCTTATCTCTTGCCTCGTCAAGAACCTGGATATATTCGCTTGGTCACCAGATGACATGTCAGGAGTATATCCTGATGTAGCCTGCTACCACCTCAATATTGACTCCAACTTCAGGCCTATCAAGCAAAAGAAGCGGATGGTGGTAGAGACTCTTGCTGGGCCGATCAAGGAGGAGGCGACCTAGCTCCTTAAAGCAAAGTTTATTTGTGAAATTCAATACCCCGAGAGGGTTTTGAATGTTGTAATTTTGAAAAAACTCAGGGGGGGGGGTAGTGGATAATGTGTGTAGATTCCACAAAATTAATGAAGCGCACCCTAAAGATTGTTACCCCTTGTCTCAGATAGATTCTTTAGTTGTTTTCGTGGTTGGGTACCCTTGCATGAGTTTCTTAGATGCATTCTCTAGTAATCACCAGATTAAGATGCATAAGCCCGATATTCCTCATACTTTTTTCATTACGAACGACAATTACTTCTTTCATTACAAATTAATGAGAGGGCTTTTAATGTTGTAATGTTGAAAAAACTCGGGGGGGGGGGGCTTAAGAATGTTGGCACGACGTATCAACGTATGTTGGACTTTGTTTTTAAGCAGCAAAAAGGCAGGAGATTTGAAGTCTACGTTGATGACCTTGTCATCAAAAGCAAATCCTTCTCGTCGCACCTGTGTGACATCGTAGAGACGTTCGCTACTCTACGAGCGTGCAAGATGAAATTAAATCCTTTGAAGTGTGTCTTCGAGGCGAGTAAGGGAAAATTCCTCGGCCATCTTCTTACACTCGAAGGCCTCGCCCATAATTCAGATAAGATAAAAACCATCCTTGACATGACACCTCCCCGATCTCCAAAAGAAGTTCAACAGCTAAGGGAGAGGCTAACAAGTCTGAGTAGGTTTAACTCTAGGTCAGGAGATAAGAGTGATTCGTTCTTCCAAACTTTTCGAGGAGCTTCAAAGTTTGAGTGGACCAAGGAGTGCGACTTAGCTTCTGAGTACCTTAAAAAGTAGCTAACGTCGACTCCCTTGCTCCAAAGCCCTCGTGATGGAGAAATTCTGTGTCTACCTAAGGGTAGGATCATAAGCAGTCAGTTCTATTCTTGTCAGAGAGGAAGGTAAAATGCAGTTCCCAGTGTATTATGTTAGTAGGATTCTAAAGAGTGCCGAGACGAGATATCCTATCCTGGAGAAGTTGGCTCTAGCCCTGATCGTCTCAGCTCAAAGGCTCAGGCCGTACTTCCAAGCTCGCTCTATCCAAGTTGTGACTGATCTTCCTTTAAAGTGTGTTGGAGAAGCCCGAACATTCAGAAAGACTGGCCATGTGGGCAATCGAGCTCGGTGAGTTTGATATCTCATATGTTCCAAGAATGACAATCAAAGCTCAGACATTAGCAGATTTCCTAGTAGATTCAACGGAAGCTTGCCCAGATTAGGAAGTAAAGTCCCCCTGACCTGGACTACTTTTGTGGATGACGCTTCTGGGAAAAATTCTTCATGTGCAGGAATTGTCCTCATTAATCTGAATGACATAAGGTTGGAGCAGACAGTGAAATTATACTTCCTTATTACCAATAATCAAGCAGAATATAAAGCATTCCTAGTAGGATTGAGATTTCTAAGGAATCGGGAATAAAAGATGTTCAGGTGAAAACTGATTTCTTGCGTAATGGCGTCCCAAATGCTTGGTAATTTCGAGACTAGAGATCCTGTTCTCCAGAAACACCTTGCTTTGGTCAAGATCGAGATCGAAAGGTTCAGGAGCTTCGCCATCCAACATATCCCGAGGTCATAGAATTTAGGGCAGAGGAGATGACAAAGTATGGTCTTATGTCAGGAGGAATAACCTCAGAGCTCTTCCAGCCGGCAGTGGAGGAAGGAGAGTTGATGCAAATTGATTAGCATCCATCTTAGATGGATCCCTTTATCCTATATCTCTTTACGAGAGCATACCATCCATATGTAAAAGATAAGAAGAGGTTTTGGGTAATGACAACTCATTATTATCTCTTATCAGGAGTTCTCTATAGGAAAACCTTTCTGTCACCATTGGCCAGGTGTGTCTCGGAAGAGGAGATTCCTATCGTGCTTCGGGAAATTAATTGCGGTGAGTGCGGCAGTTACTCAGGAGCTAGAACCCTAGAAAAGAGGATTCACAGACAAGGGTATTTTTGGCCTCAAATACCAAAGGATGCAAATTTATTTGGGAAGAAGTGTGTCCAGTGGTAGAAGTTTACCCCTCTTTAGCTTTAGCCAGCTCAACAGCTCAAGTCTATTGCAACGCCGTGATCCTTCGCAGTTTGGGGAATGAACCTCCTCGGCCCTTTCCCAATTGCAAGCAAACAACATCGCTTTATTATTGTCATGATTGACTACTTCAACAAGTGGATTGAGGCTAAGGAATTGGCCAAGACAACCACCCAAATCATCAAAAAATTTATCTGGGGAGAGATTGTTTGCCGGCATGGAATTCCAATGACTATTATCACCAACAATGGTTCTCAATTTAACAACTAAAAATGATTAACTTCTGTAGTCAAATCGGAACAGAGCTGCTGTTTTCATCAGTGCATCTTCTTAGAAGCAACGGTCAGTTTGAGGATGCAAATAAGTTGATTCTAAATCTCCTCAAGAAGAAAGTTGAAAATCTCAAAGGCAACTAGGCAGAGCAACTTCCTCCTGTTCTCTGGACTCCCAGGACTACACCTTCCTCAACTACCGGGGAGACACATTCCAAGCTCTCCCACGGTTCAGAAGCTCTTATTCCAATAGAGTTCGATGTGCTTAGTCCTAGACTCATGCTCGCCAAGTAGGGAGGCGAGGATTGGATGGATGTTAATGATGAAGACATAAAATGCAGCTTAGATCTAATCGAAGAGCTCCGAGATAAAGCAACCATCCGACGGAAGAAATTAAAAGGAGGGTAGCCAAATACTTCGACAAGAATGTCAGAATCAAGGAATTTGTAGTTGGAGATTTAGTCTTAAAGAAGGTCGACGCCGCAACCAGAGTTAGCTTAGTAGGGAAGCTCAACCCAAACTAGACAGGTTCTTACATTATTACGGAAGTTCTCAAAAATGGAGCATATCGACTTCAGACGTATGATGTAGAAGACATCTCTTACACATGCAGTGGTGATGATCTGAAACGGTTCTATTCCTAAACGATGTCTTCTTCTGAGATCTTTCTTACGTGTACATCAATACAATGATTGTTTCTACGTAGAACTTCATGCTGACATTTTTCATTGTCTGGAGCTTCTATCATCAAACGGCTTGTGGGCAAGGACCGCTGAACCCGGGAGACATCACCGAATCCTGCTTGAGCCCCCATGAATTGTAGTCATTAGCGTAACACCATGATCACCACGTGTAGCGGGGAGATTTCACACCGTACAATGGGAGCTTCCCAATTCTTGTGTGGAGGAATTCAGGATCTCGGATCCCTGCTTGTACCTAACGCACCTCTGCATCAAGGGAGGTCTAGGTGATTGTTAGCTCTGCCATGCATTGATAGAGATATTGTTATCGCTTTTATGATCTCTTGAGAAAAGCAATGCAGATGTACACGCACCTGTCTGATTAATAATCTTAGCCTGTGACTCTCGAACACTCCTAGATACTCTTAAGCAGTGCCTATATGGGTCTCACTACTTCGTTGATCTCTTGAGGAAAGCAATACTGCTTTACGAGCACCTGCCCGATTGATCAACTTAGCCTGTAACCTTAGGCAGGAGAGCAGTGGACTCCCACTTGACTGTTAAGATGTTACAATTTTGATGATCTCTTGAGGAAAGCAATGCAACTCTATGCACACCTACCCGATTGATCATCTTAGTCTATGCATCTCTTTTTGTCCTATTGAGGATCGTCTCTGACATTTGACACACCTCTACATTCGGTTGAAGTCTAGGTGATCGATCAGCTCTGTCGTGCATTAAGGGGATGATGTTACAGCTTCTGTGACATCTTGAGGAAAGCAATGCTGTCCTGCACGCACTTGCCCAATTGGTCACTCTAGTCTGTAGCTCTCAGGCTTTCTTGAATCTCGTGGTTAGCATAATCAGACTGCAGAGCCCTCCTAGTTAGGAGGGGCTATAACTTTGATGACCTCTTGAGCAAAACAATGCAGCTCTATGTGCACCTGCCCGATTGATCATCCTAGATTGTGGACCTCCTGTGCGGTTAGCTTTCAATTGACTGCAGAGATCGCCCCTTGAGGAACTACAACTCTGACGATTTCTTGAGGAAAATAATGCAGCCATAGGTGCATATGCCCGATTGATCGTTCTAAGTTGTGGACCTCAGGGGCGGTCATCCTTTTTTGACCGCATAGATAGCCTAATCTGAGATACCATAACCTTGATCTCTTGAGGAAAACAATACAACTCTATGCCCTTCTATCCAGTTGATCATCATAAATTATGGACCTCATTCTTCCTTAATGCAGCTAATAATTTCTGAATGCTAGGATCCTATCACTAGTCTTCAAATTGCGGTCTTCTTTGGCATCTAGAATTACTTCGTTATATTAATGGGCCTCCGCTGAGAATATTATTCGCAGACATTTTGCGGCCAATGTATTTATTATTGGCGGTCTGAGTTCTCTTTATGGTATAATTGTGATTAACGAGAATTAATTATGGTCTTCATATCTGGGTTCTTCTTTATCGTTCTAACTCAAGTCTTATAAATATTATGAATCTTACCGCGGCTAGTACAGTTGACACCACGATCTAGTTTAAACTTTCGAACTTATTCACAGACTGGATATTGGTTCAATCAAAATTATCGTTTAAAATGGTCTTCTTGCGGATAATATGAAAGGAGATCACTTGTTCGACATTATAATCTTGTGGATGTATTCTCTTGGAATCAAGGCAAACAAAAATTGCGATATTAGAATTCAATTGGGATCTATCCACGCGACTATACCACTTAGAATATTAAATTCAAATGGTATCAAAAAAGAAGTCGTTCGCTTGAAACGCACGGTTAGCTACCTTGTACGTGAGTTCCAATTTGAGTAAAGACGCTAAGCTCCGAGCGATCAGATGATGGAGGCCGTGTAAGTCAATATTACACATCATTACAAAAAGCAAGAAAAAGAGGTAAAATTGTATTTTTCATCAATATTTCAAGTGTTACATTTGTAACCCGCGTGGTTAACAAAAAGTGGCCAGACCGCGGGCTTAGCGAAAAGCAAAAGTTTACATGTTTCTTTTGACTATATCTATCGCTCGTCTTGAGCTTATTTGACGCAGGAGAATCTCCCAAGTCGTCCATTTCATCGATATCAACATTTCAAGAATAGACTGCGATATTGATAAAAACCGCGGTCTAAAGTCTGTCTTAGGTGATGTGAGTTAAAGGTTGTTATGAAAACCGCAGTCTAAGACAAACTTTAGACTACAGTTTTTTATAAAAACTGCAATTTATAGTACAAAAAAACCACGATTTTCATAAAAACCGCAGTCTATTGTAATTTTTTTAATTAAAATTTTTTATAATAGAAAACTGTGTATAGAATGTGGTTTTTATAAAAACCGCAGTCTATTCTATTTATAGAATACGGTTTTTTAAAAACCGCAGTCTATTCTATCTATAGAATGCAGTTTTTATAAAAACCAGTCTATTCTATCTATAAAATGCGGTTTTTATAAAAACCACAGTCTATTCTATCTATAGAATGCAGTTTTTATAAAAACCGCATTTTATAGATAGAATAGACCGCGGTTTTTATAAAAACCACAGTCTATTCTTCTTTTCTTATAAAATGGTCAAGGCATCCAATGCTTTGTACACATTCGGGCGCCTGGACGCCTAGGCGACGTCATGACAAGCTTGGGGAAGACTCTTTAAGCGGTTAGTCAAAGTCGTGATCGTGGCCTATTATTGAACTTGAATAGCTATCAATTTTTGCATGGACTTCATGATGTGTGAGGGTAAGAATCCCCTCTTCCATGGTCGCAGGAGGTACGTGGGGGCGGTTCAGAGGTCGGTGAAGTGGGGGCAGCTGGTTGGAAGCCCGGGTGCGGTCGATTGGGTGCTCGGGCTGCAGATACAGGGATATTGGTGCCGTAGGCCGATTGTCTAGCCGGTGTTTCGCACTGGCATGGAAACAACATGAGGAGACACGTGGAGGTCCTCAAGGGAAGGCGTGGGATCTAGAGTTGCTAGCGATGTGCGAGGTTCCGTGTCTGCAGGTTCGACTGTTACTGTCGACGAGGGTTCTGTGGGATGATTGTCGAGGGAGAAAACGTCCATGGAGAATTTATCGGTTTGAGAATGCACATGCGTGAGTCGCTGCTAGGCATGTGGAAGTCCTCCAGGGCATGCACGTGCTGTCCGGAGGTGGGAGGTTTCTCTAATACCAAGATGATACGAGTCTCCGATTGGGAGTGGCTGTGCGATTTTGAGAGGGAGAAATCTTGGAGAGGATCGCCACGACCCTTCCCCAACCTAGCCTTCCCAATGACGGTAGATCCTACAGGAGCCGGGCTTGACCGAGAGAAGAGGGAAGAGGGGAGCCTTGCTCAACCCTAGCTCTAGCCAAGAGGATGAAGGAAGGAGGAGATTCGAAAGAGGGGGATAATTAGTGTTTTTTCATAACCATCAAGCCCGTTCTCCCCACCTATATTTATTTAGAGGAAAATATTTAACAAAAAGGAGAGAATAATAGTGCAAGTCAAATAAAGATACAGTGTACTAGTAGATATACATCATAAGGACATGCGTCATCACCTCTTCGCGGGCCCATAACACACGTTCTAGCAAATTATCTGAGAAATATCTATAAAGGCAGCTCTTATTAGGAATAAATGATAAATACGCTTTCATAAGGCTGATCCAAAATGGCCGAGGTAAGGTTGGAAATGATCATGCTGATATGCACAGTATTTAATTTTAGCTATTGCAAGTGTTAACATGACATTCAAATATAGTATAATTTAAAGGCGAGTTTGGAATGAGGTCCAGGTTTCATATATTGCTGTGGATCCTGAACATGTTATGTTGGCTTGTTTCACTGAACATTTCAACAACTAGTGATCTTTATATCTCAATGTATACCATGATTTATGTGGGAATAAAATGCCATATATACAGCAAACAATATCACCAAATGAGGTCCAAAGATGAGATAATTGCTTCATTAATTTGGAAACAGTTTAAATGAGATTTTTAAAGCATTCACCTTGCAAATCTATTAGTTTGTGTTTCAATATTAGATTCTTCGATTATTATGCATAGAAGCATTTACAAAAAAACCTACTAATTTCAACTTGAGATTTTGTTTGTTTGTATTATTGTGTGATATTAGCACATTTCAATTTAAACCTTACATGAGGAAGTAAACCAATTAAGCATTTTTATGCTAATTTTCTAATCTTTCAAATTTTCCAGGAATTTTAACTCTATTGAGGATCCACTTATATCATGCCCTATTGAAGATAAATATTCAACCGGTCGTTTGGTAGGTCTTCAGTGATAATTTTTAGTTATTGGGTTTCTTTCTTTTGATTGTTCAATTACTTTATTGGAATATTTCTTGTAAATTTATTAGCCTCAATTTAAATTTACTGATGTTCTCAAGTCTTTTTTATTACCTTCCCCCTATCAATTAATGTTAAGGCATATTTAGTTGGGTTTTAGGGTTATCTAAATCTTTATAATAATATAGTAAATATAACTATTTGTGCGGTTTCTAGGGTTACCTTTAGTACTTAAAGATTGATGTGCAGTGAACTTGGGCATTTTATTCTGTTTGAGATTAAAGACATACAATGTTGTTAGAAAGCTTTGCAAAATGGATGGGTTACAAACTCAAAGAGACAACCCACTTTGATGCGATAGTATGCTATTCTGTAAGGAAGGATGGAAAGAGATATATAAAATAACTAGTGCGATTAAAGGGCATTTATAAATTTTGATTAAATTAGATAAACTAAAATGAATGTAATGAGATCTCAATTAAAAAGGGCTAGCAAATCATGTTTGACTTTTAGCAAACCAAAAATATATCATTTTTAGTCATTTATTTGAATTCTAATTATTTTATATTAGTAAGCTCTTTCAAAACAAAATTCTCTCTCGCGCCCTAACGTTTCCACGACTCATCCCGCCTCCTCATCGTGGCTCTCCATCACAGTGATTTGTGAAAGGACAGTGCAGGCAGATGGCGACCTCCCTTTTATCAGCCTGACGTGAAGTATAGGAAGCCCTAGTTAAAGGTCTTCATCTCTCGTCTCTTCTTTGCATCTAGCCCCCTTTATTCCACGTAAGCAGAGACTCCCTCTTCTCTACCATTTTCAAGCTCTATCGAAGGAGAAACATGGCTGATTCAACTTCAAGAAATGAAATATAAGTTGTGTTCAATTTTCATAATTTATTCATTTATGTTAGAAGTGTTAGAAGAAGCCATGTAAATAGACCCATTACTTTGGCCCATATTGTAGCCCATTACTCTCTTAGATTAATCCTACATCTTAGATTGAGATTTCTCTTCTCTCTCTCTTTCTATATATATGTATTCTTTCTAGTTGTAAAGTGATTTTTTTGAAGTAATAAAATTTCCTACAGTTTTTCTACATGGTATCAGAGGCAACGATCCCTCTGGGTGGCTAGTTCTTTTCTTACCGCCTCTTCTCCGCGCTCCTTCCCTTTGGGCGGTTAGTCATTGTCTAACCGCCTCTTCTCCGTGCTCCTTCCCTTTGGGCAGTCAGACATTGCCTAACCGCATCCTCTGTTTCCTCTCTCTGGCGGGTTATCCACTCTCTATCCGCTGGCCCCTCGGCGAGCTAGTCTCCTCCTCTCCTTCGTGTATACACTCGTCGCCCTCCCAAATCTCATGCCCTGCAGCAGCCTCCCTCTACCGGTGTGATCTCGCGGCTTGTCGATCCGACATCAACCTCTACGGCTCATCCCTTACCAAATTACGTCTTCTTACATCGTCTCTCCCCACCTCTTCTTAAATTTGCTATCTCTCTCTCCTCTATTTTTATACCTAACTCTTTATAGAAGACTCTTCTACATCCAGGGTGGCGTGTGGACATGGATGAGGAAATGACTGCTCTTTGGGTCAATCAGACTTAGGATCTTGTACCTTTCCCTTCTGGATGAAGTTGTGTTGGTTGTAAGTGGGTCTTTGCAATCAAACATGCTTGGGGGTTCACTCAACAACAAAGTCTTGATTATGATGAAACTTTCTCCCCAGTCGCCAAGTTAAACTCTGTTCGGGTTCGGGTCTCCTTAGCATTTCATCGTCACTGGCCCCTGCATCAGCTGGATATTAAAAATACTTTTCTAAATGACGACCTTCTTAAGACTGTCTACATGTATCAACCGCCCGAGTTTGAAACCACGGAGGAGTCTCGTGTATGTCTGCTTAGGAAATCCATCTATGGTCTCAAACAGGCCCCTCAAGCTTGATTTGACAAATTTAGTAAGGCCGTTCATGCGGTTGCTTCAGGAGAAGCTCGACAGACTTCTCTCTTTTAACTCGACATCAATCAACCGGAACTGTCGTTCTCCTGGTATATGTGGATGATATTTTGAATACCGGTGATGACTCCACTGGAATACAACATATTAAGAAGCACTTAAAACTCTGTTTTTCAAACAAATGATCTGAGAAATCTTGAGTACTTCCTTGGCTTTGAGGTAGCAAGACGACCTGATGGCCTTATCCTATCACAACGGAAGTATTGTCTTGACCTTTTTCAAGATGCTGGCCTTTCAGGGTGCAACCTGTTGAAACCCTGATAGATGTCAACCACAAGTTGCGTGCTCATGAATCTGAATCCGATTCACTACTCCCGAATCCGGAGTACTATCGACGTTTTTCAAGAAAACTGATATATCTAATAGTTACAAGACCTGATATCTCATTTGCTGTTGGAGTAGTTAGTCATTTTATGCATGCTTCACGGTCTCTCATCTCCAGGCAGTTGATCGCATCCTCAGGTATTTGAATATTGCTCCTGGACAAGGGCTCGTGTATAAGCCATCCATCTCTCTATCTCTTATAGCGTATTCTAATGCTGACTATGCGGGCTCTCCGGATGATCGACGCTTCACTACTGATTTCTGTACCTACTTTAGAAGAAATCTTGTCACCTGGCGTAGCAAGAAGCAGTCTGTTATTGCTCGCTCTTCTGCTGAAGCTGAGTATCATGGAATGACAACTGTTGTGTCTGAACTTACCTGGCTTGAGATCCTTCTTGATGATTTGGGAGTTAAACTATCCTCATCAACAACTCTGTTCTGTGACAGTCAGACTGCCATACATATTGCTATGAATTCAGTGTTCCATGAGCAAACACAACACATTGAAGTTGACTGTCACTTCGTTTGGGAAAAGGTTCCGTTGAAGAAATTTGAATTGGAGCATGTCCCCTGCTTCTGGGCAAGTTGCTGACATTCTTACCAAAGCATTACCACGACCATTATATCATCAGTTTTTATCCAAGCTTGGGGCCTATGACTTGTATACTCCAGCTTGCGGGGGAGTGTTTGAAGTGTTAGAAGAAGCTATGTAAATATGCCCATTACTTTGACCCATATTGTAGTCCATTGCTCTCTTAGATTAATCCCACATCTTAGATTGAGATTTCTCTCCTCTCTCTTCCTATATATATGTATACTCTCTAGTTGTAAAGTGATTCTTTTGGAGTAGTAAAATTTCCTACAGTTTTTCTACAGTTTACATGATAGTTCACTAATATCTATTTTTTGTGCGGAATATGATACATCGATATTGGGGGGGGGGGGTTGAAGCGATTTTTGGGAGCTTTTGAAGATAATTTTATTAGCATTTGTAGGCTTTGAGAACTACTAGAACTATTTTGTAATGCTAAAAAATGTAGTTCAATACAAACGCTAATTCAGAATGAATGAAAGTAACTCATTATATATTGGGATTTTTTTAAATTTTTGGAGGTTTGCTAATAACAAAATGGTTTCTAAATAACCATTTTCAAATTTAATGATTTACTAAAAGCCAAACATGATTTGCTAGTAACATCACCCTTAAAAATGAGTACATAAAAAGATGAAATCTTATTCTAAGAATTTATTAAATAAAAGGTTTTAAGAGTCAAATTTTTTTAGATGCACAAAATGAATAATAAAACGACGTAGTATAATATTTTTGACCTAAACAATGAAACTGAATTATCGTTCAAGAAGTTACATAGAGGTAAAATTTATAGGTCCACATTAGATATCTATGAATAGAGGCGAATGACTTGGACGAAGAAGGGAGCACATTAATTCTCTCGAAACCACACGAGGGATCTAAAATACACATAATCGTGTAAAATCCCCATCATACATTCTCCTTTATCTAACCATGTTTCATATGCATCTTTAACCTCTTCTCATAAAGCCTTCGTCACTTCTCCATCTTCCGTGTCTGTTTTGGCTGCATGACAGGAGGCACTTGACCACCCAAAAGAAAAAAAGCCAATGATGTAGAAAATGCATGCTCTAGATAAAAAATCATACATGAGACCTAGTCGATATCCCTTCTGACATGAAGATAGTTGGATGTTGATGGCTTTGTACAGTAAAGAATAAATCTGAAGGTATTGTTGAGAGGTTCAAGCCATAGTTTAAAGAAGAACTCTGAAGGTATTGTTGAGAGGTTCAAGCCATAGTTGGTGGCAAGAGGCTTCACCCAAACTCATGGTATTGACTATCAAGAGACATTTACTCTGATCGCAAAAATGAATTAAATCCGGGTCTTATTATCCCGTGCCGCCTGGAATGGGTGGAATCTTCAACAGTTGGTTTTAAATAATGCTTTACTTCACAATGAGTTAGAAGATGAAGTCTATATGTCAATGCCCCTTGATCTTGTCCCTATCACATCAGAAGGGAAGGTTTGTAGATTGAAGAATGCTCTCTATGGGTTAAAATAATTTCCGAGAGCTTGTTTGAGAGGCTTCACAAAGTCATGACCTCATTAGAGTATACCCAAAGTCATGTCGATCGCACTCTATTTATCAGACGAAAAAAGATGAATGTGAGTCTCCTGATTGTGTGTGTTGATTATATGATTATTACAGGTGACGATATGAATGAGATTTGTCTTCTGAAATAAAACATGCTTGTGAATTTAAAGCAAAAGACTTGAGTGAATTAAGATATTTTCTAGGGATTGAGGTAGCAAGATCAAAATATGAGATTCATATTTCATTGTGGAAGTATGCCCTTGATTTATTAGAATATATAGGAATGACTGGTTGCAAGTTTGCTGATACCTCTATTGAAGTCAATCACAAACATGGACGTGAAGATTGAGAGTTAGTGGAAGATATTTCTAGTTATCAGAAGCTGGTAGGAAAACTGATCGACCTATCTCACACTCGTCTTGACATTTCATATGCATTAGAAGTGACAAGTCAATATATGCATTCTCCTAAGATCAGACATCTTGATGCCTTGCACAAAATTCTCAGGTATTTGAAGACCTCACCTTATATGAGCATTCTATTCTCTCACAGTGATAACTTAAAATTTGAAGTATATACTGAAGTAGACGGGGTTGGATTAGATGGTGATAGAAGATCTACCACATGACATTGTTCCTTTGTTGGAGTTAATCCGGTCACTTGGAGAAGTAAAAAGCATGTAGTGTCTCGCTCTAGTGGCTAAGTTTAGAGCTATGAATCATGGTATATGTGAGGGGACGTGATTTCGTTCTCTCTTGAATGATCTTGGTTTACTGGAAATTAGCCCTTTCAACTTGTATTGTGATAACAAGTCAACAATCAACATTGCTCATAGTTATAATATTATGAAGGGGATTGTATGTACCTACCCCTTTCGTACACTCAGAGGGACAACTTGCAGATTTCCTCACTAAGACTTTGAGCAAAAAAACTTTTGTGAATATTATTAGCAAGTTGAGTATGAAGAATATTACATGCCCAACTTGAGGGTGAGTGTTATAAACAATTTGCTTATATAATTTTTAATGTTTTATTTTATTTACTTATAATACCATCTACTATATGTAGAGGGACTTTTATTATTCAGAAATATACGTTACAGATCTTCAAAGTATAGAGTACAACTCCTTCTCAATTGGCCTTCTTTCTGACAATGGCGGCAACTCGTTTCCTTAACTAGTTTTTTTAGTGTCGTAGACTTGAGACTAACGTAAGACTTAGATCCAATCTTAGTATTCTTGGATCCTTTAGACTTGCCCTTACCTTTATGCACCATCATTATGGGGCTAGTAGGCTTGACCTTCATATTGATTTTGACAGTTCTCAACATGCTAACATCGGCCTCGAGAAACCATTAAACATATCCTTTTTTGCTACCCGCCAGCTCCTGTGAGTTCTTGCCTCCTGCGAATTCGTCTTGTCTTCCTGCGAGCTCCCGCGAGTTCTTTGCTCGCTTTCACTGTCCCAAATCATTCTCCCACGAGGTTTCTTACCACCACGAATTTTCCTGCGTGTTCTCCCCGTGCAGCCGCCGCTTCTCATCACGCTCACCACACCTGCTTTCAACTATGGACAATCCACCAATTCATTATATTCCCGCCAATATTACGCCTCCCACAATCATTTCCAGTGTCTCTGGAAATCTTCGCACGCCGCCAAAAATAATTGGATCTAATTATCTAGATTAGAGTGTCTCCTTCACTTTCATTTTGCGCTCTCAACACAAACACCATCTCATTGACGCTCCTCTTGACCCCACATCTCCACATATGCTGATTGGTACACCGATGATGCTCTTGTTCACACTTAGCTTTCAAACAACCTTTCTGATGCATGCTTACCTATCATCTGCCATGACAATACCGTGAAGGCAACCTGGGATCATCATGCTGCCCTTTACTCCAAGGGTGCCAAAATATCTCGCATATACACCCTATATTTTGATCTCTTTGCTCAGCCAACTCTCTTCCGATGTTGCATATCAGGAAGTTCAATATTTCATTGCAGAATTTCTCCAACATCGTCCCTTTTCTGCTGACCTTGCTTCTAAGTAGAAATATTTTCAAGTACTTCTGGTGGTCTGCTATCTTCTCAGTTTTCCAGATTCCTATGAGATGGTCATGGTCCATCAACAGATTTTGGGTGAACATGACATTCCTACCTTGGATTCAACGACTACTCACATCTCTACTTTTACCTGTAGATATCGACCGACATGTCCTACATGTCTGCTGATTTATAGGTTTGACACCTAAAATTACACGTTACCATCTTAAGAAAATTGAGATCTACGGTTCTTGATATCACAAGCAAGAATGCGATCCATAGCTACTGAAAAGGATAGAACGATTAATAAATTAATTACAACTTATCATAAGAGGGGAAAATGTTGAAGGAACAGAGGGCTGCCTTCGATTTACTTTTTACGTCTTCCTCTTTAATGCAAGGGTTTCTCTGAACCTACAAGAGAAACAACTCCGCAAAGTTAGAGGGATTTATAAATCTTATTGTCCTAGGGTTAACCAAAACTCATAATCCACATTTCCTACAAAAGAGGAAACAAAATCGCTAATATTGGAAGAGAGGAAATCTGAAGGGAAATCCCATCAGATCATCTATTACTTATAAAAGAAGAAAGGAGGACAAATAAATCACAAACTTACTGGAATAACCATAGTCGGTTGATAGTAAGCTACCTGACACGAGGAAGAGCGCCGAGCGCGGTCTGTAAATAACAAGGAACGGTTCGTCGGCCTTATCGAGTTGTAAGGAAAGGTCGTCGAAGGCTTAAAATGAGAGGGAAGTGGCCGATGGCTTTGATCGAGCGGCAGGGGGACGGGGACGCCGTCTAGGGTTTTCTGGAGGAGAACACCGAGTCCTGCAGCTGATTTCGACAACGTACGAGAGCATGGAACTGTCGGCACCATCAATTGACTAGAGCAAAGAGAGGGAGAGTCCTAATTTAAAGCGCATGGGTCGTGGGAAAGAAGTTGCTGTTTTAACTGAGGGGGGACTGTCAAAATTCCTTAATAGGAAGGAGTTGCCTGCGGTTACCCTGCGAATTATGTCGTGAGAAGAGAGGGAAGCCGTGGCTCTCAATTCTTATTAAAATATGATCAAAGTAAATATTTTCCTTAATACAAAAATCTGCTTTTACTCATCAAATTCCAATTATGTGTTTACACTAACGAATCCTTGAAACATGCCGAGATAATCCTCATTGAATTTCCTACTACTTGAAATTAATTCATTATCTACTTGACGTGTAAAATTTAGTTGTAGAGAGTGATATATACACGTACATATAATTTGGATGTTACAGTACATACACGTCAGTTGTTCTGTTTACTTATTGAGATAATCTCCATTTAGCTGTTTAATTTTACAGGAGTGGAAAATCCGCAATTTCTTACAGCTTTTTACTTTTAAATTGGCCAATTCTATGTTGGATCTTGGTGTTCAAAAGCAGCTTGACTTCGAAGATTTAGTTCAGCTGCCTTCTGAACTTGAGCCTTCTTGTCACAATACCTTATTAAAGTTTTGGATGGCTGAAAAGCCAATGCTGAATACTGATCATTATCTGTTAAGAGTAATATTCTATGCATATGGTTGGGCTTACTTGCGTCTTGGAATACTTAAGGTACTCCTTTTCATGCATGTTATCGCATGCAGTGAAATAAACATCAGTACTGACACTTGTAGTTATTCATGTTTGTTAACTTATGACTGATTTTGAACCCTATATGAGCCCTTTCTTACATCCAATATTGGTTTATAGAGAAATATGAAGGAAATAACATGTTCATGCAATACTTACATAGATATGGATAATGTCACAGAAATAGTATTCTCTATTCAGATTGGGCAAACTTTTTAAGGCTGTGATTTTTGGTAAATCAGAGAGTATCACTTAAACAATGAAACTTTATTGTCCTTTTTGACCTTTCTAATTAATCCTAGATCTTATCATTATATTTTTTACAACCATATGATTGTCATGCAGCACTAGGTGCCTAGGAGTGACACCTGCTCAAATTCTACTGATCCGCACTTCACTCATGTTTGAGATCACTCTTCCTCTAACTCTAACTGCAATCTACTTACTCCACGTTTACTTCACATATATTCAAACCCCATTTAGTTCTTGAATCACCAACCAACATACGATTCTTATAATTTACCACAACACTATTAGGCCATACTTGTGTAAAGGAATGCGTACCACCAATTTAAAAAGCAACTTATATAAACTTATATATATATATATATATATATGTGTGTGTGTAACTTTTATTAACAAACTAATGGGCGGGACCCACATTTGTATATTCATGTAGGAGGCACTGGTTGGATCGGCAATCCGAGATCGCGAGCGCGTTCAGATCGTCGTTGTATTATTTGTGTATTTTTTAATTTTTTGAGCTTGAATTTAGTGATTTAAGACATCGGGCGTAACGACTAATCATTGCCATTAACGCCCGGTGCCCAACCGCCCCTCCATTATAAATAGGGACAGATGTTTCATTTTTCAGCATTGTCTGTTTGAGAGAAATTCCAGACAGACAATTGTTCGTGGTGCGACGCAACGAGCTCCGGGGTGCGACGTCCTGGTTTAATTTTCCTGAATTCTCCATTTTCTATTTTGTTTCCACTGTTTCCATGAAACATCCCCTGTATCCCACAAATACCCTTCTTAACCTTCCGAACCTCCTAATCAGCTTTATCGTTTAGAAGGAGATAAATGCCCCTCACCTCTTATCCATCTCGTTCCCCAGCGACGAATTAGATTACCGTCTCTAATCCTGTATCCCGCCGCCTGAACCGAACGACAACATCACCTCCTCTCTCACCATTATTGTAGCCGAAGCTCCAGACTGATCAAAGCCTCCCAGATTCAGCCCTAACCACCTCCAACATCCCACGCGACTGTCTCCCCTCGCCATCCACGCCGTCCGCTCGCCTCCTACACTAAACCACATGCTCTCATCCTTCCAGTTGCACGTGGATTCACCCGATCTTCTCCTATCCCGCCTTCCACTCATTGTCTTCCCCTCTACCCAACCTCCGCCTGCTTTTCTCCGTACATTACAGAAAACCACATACTAAGCCCTATCAGGCATCCCCTCAAAACCACTGTTCCCTTGTTTAATTCACTCCTCCAAGTCCACTCTTCCTCCTCCAGCCGAAACTCCATCTCCTACTTCCAACATTTAGAACCCAATCATTGTATCATCGAGCAGCCGCAACTGTGCAGTCAACTTCCTCCCCGCGAAGCAGCCGTCCGCCACCACGTACTCTCCGCCCGATCTTTATCACTACGTGAGTAATTGTATTGTGTTTTATTTTGCAATATTGAATATTGGAAAACACTTCGTACTTGTTTGGAGTATATTTGATTCATTAATGTAATTATTCTTTATTGTCTTTTATTCTATAAAGCTTAATCATGAAAATTGTAGTAAAGACATTTTGTGCGATAGTTAGCATGGTTTGCCTAACTTTGAAACTCATGTAATATTTTCTGAGTGATGTAAGATTTTAAATTTTGATGATGATGGATGATCAGTATTACTTTTAATTAGATGTCTCTTTATGTGCTCATGGTGAATGGTATCACTATGTTAATTTTTCTTTTAGTTATACCCTTGGTACATGTAGACTTGTATTTAATTCTTAGAGCTTTCATATAAATTTATGTTTTAGCACCCTTAGATGTTACACTACATATATCCAGTTTATTTCATTTGCGAGCACCTATATGAGAAGAGATCACATGATGAGGGTTATAGATACGCCACATTTATTTCATTATTTTGTTCTTATTTTGGCTTTATTATTTTTGTCATTTCATTTACTCTCGATCGTTCACTTGTTTCATTTCTATTTTTTTGCATTTTAATCTTGTATTTAGACCTGGGGTTAGAGCCGAGCATATTATTCGAAACTCGAAAATCGCTCAAAAATCGTTCAAAAATTGAGCCGAATCGGAATCGGTTAAAATTGATTTGACTCAATTTGAGTCAATTCAATTTGGCTCGAATTTGATTTCGAGTCGATTTCGAGCCAGCCCTGAATCGCTCGAAATATGATTCGAATCAACTCGTATTAATTAAAAAAATTTACGTATTTATTAATATATTCTTATTTTAAGATTAAAAATAACAAAATTTAAAACTAAATAAAAAAGGTGAAGACTTTAATTGTTTCATTTGCTAAATTTATACGTTGCCCAATTTAATTTTTAGCAAACTAGGAATAAAACAAAAATGTGCTCAATTTCGAGCCGACTCGATTCGATTTCGAGCCGACTCGGAATCGAGTCATTTCAAGTCGAGCTGACTCGACTCAAAATCAATTTCAATTTCGAGCCGAGTTCGAGTCAAAAATTTCGATTTCGAGTCAAGCCAAAATCGCTCGAACTCGACTCGATATCAGCCCTACCCGGGGTGTCTTATGAGCCGACTATGCTGAATAAATCAATCTTCTCTAGCAATAATAGAGATTATGGGGGCTCCCTGTCATCCATCCACTGAATCCTCCTCCATCCTCCCTCTTTACATGCGGAAGCCAGCTAGAATGAACCCGTAACTGCCGCCTCCTTCCCCTCCTTTGCTCCGCCATCAACACCTCCACTTGGCCCCCGACATCACCATTCTGGATGATGTTGATTAGGCCCTAGGTCACCTTTCTCCTCCGTCGCATCCCGTCGGTTGACTCGATGCTATGCACGAGCCAGTGAGAGCTTGGTATTAGACCCGACAATGCTGGGATTAACCGACCCACCCCATGGAGGCGATGTTTAAAAGGATGTTTAAGTTGATGGATCATCTTACTATACTCGAAAGACTACAACAAGATGCATTGGCCAACTTCTCGATCTGTTGGAGAGCCTCGTTCCACCTCAACGTGATAATAAAGACTTTTGCCGCGACGAAACCAAAATTGTTTTCATGGAGGGCCCCCTCCCCTCCCACGACCGCCAAAACAACTTCCATGTAGGGCTTTATGAGAACCACACTTCCTCATTATGAGAAAAATATCCTGTCATGATACGTCAAATTGGTTTTTTTGATGTATGATGAAAAGAGCGAACTGTTGAGATGGTTGACCCGATGCAAGCATTTTTTTTGCCAACCAGAGGACGTCGACAATGAGGTGAGTGTCATTGGTCTTCTGTCACTTGGTAGTGGGTGGACAATATGTGGTTTCTATGCCTTGACACGGAGAAGCCCCACATGAAATAGAACGACTTCAAATAGTATTTCCACAGGAGCTTTGGTCTAACAATCCAAAGCAATCCCTTAGTGGATTTGATCTCCCTCAAGTATACTGGAGCTACCAATGACTATCTGGAGAAATTTCAGGCACTATTGGTACATGCGCCCAATATATGGATTCAACAGTAGGTTGCAATTTTCATTGTAGAGATTCTGGAGCGGTTTCGCTTGGATGTTGAGTTTGAAGGTCCTCCAGATTTTATCACTTCCACGATAATTGCTCGAATTTGTGACCACCACCTTCAACTGGATTGGGCCAACACCATACAATGACTGCCCCTTCCTTCTAGGCACCGATCTCCAGACCAACAAAAACCCCACCCTGGGTGGTCAAAGGGGGAAACTGCAGCCCCACCCCTTTCATTTGTCCTTTGTCTTCGGAGATGGTGGAACTACTCCCAAATGAACTCTATTTCAATTGTGATGAGACGAATGCAGCTGGACATCAGTGTAAGATGCTGTTTTTGTTGGAGATGGAGGATGATGGGGACGTCGACCCATGGGAGGGGGGGGGGGGGATAGATATCTCTCTATATGCTCAGATAGGAGCCACATGATAAATTTGAGTACCACAACTGCAAGCTTGGGAAAAAACTTGATCAGAAGAGGAGCGCGATGTCACGAGAGATTTACAGGTGTGTATGTGGTAGGGGATCCTATGATGGGAAGGCGTAGATATGTCACATTTATTTCATTTGCGGGCACACATATGGATGGAGATCCTTGTTGGGAGGGCATACATACATCACATTTTTTTCATTAATTTGTTCTGATTTTGATTGCCATTTTCTGATTTATTTACTTTCGAGATATTGCTTTATTTTATTTCTATTTTAAGCACTTCAGTATTGTATTTATACATAAAGTGTCTTATGAAACCAGATATGCTGAATGAAATCTAGTTTTTTTTTGGCATCAAGGGATGTTTCTACGACATCCTGTGTTTCATCCACTGAATCCTCCCTCTCCACACGTGGAAGCCAACAAGGGTGAACCCTTATCCGTTGGCTTCCATCCCCTCCCTGTGCAAGGTTACTCCCTTCTCTCTGTCGCCCCCCTCAACGTAGCAGCAAAGGTTGCTCTGCTCCCTGTCTACATCGGCCAAACAGGACATTTAAGGGGTGCCACCTTTGTTCGTTGTGTTGCAGGAGAAAAAAGTATATTCATTTCATTAAAGGGGTCCTCTATATATAGAGGACAAACAAAGGATCAAAAACATAAAGGCTAATATTGCTAACACTCCCCCTCAAGTTGGACATGTAATGTTAATCATGCCTAACTTATTCACAATCTGGTCAAATGAATTCCCACTCAATCCTTTGGTGAGAATGTCGGCAAGTTGCTCGTTGGAGGGCACAAAGGGTGTACATATGATTCCTCTTTCAATATTCTCCTTGATAAAGTGTCGATCCACCTCGATGTGTTTTGTCCGGTCATGTTGAACCGGATTGTGAGCGATACTGATGGATGACTTATTGTCACAATACAGACGGATGGGTTCCTCTTCCACGAGACCAAGGTCGCTCAATAAGGCCCGAAGCCATAAGCCTTCACAGACCCCATGGGCCATAGCTCTAAACTCAGCCTCCGCACTAGATCGTGCCACAACCGGTTGCTTCTTGATTCTCCAAGTAACAAGGTTAGCCCCAACAAGAGAGAAATATCCAGAGGTGGATCGCCTATCATCCACAGATCTGGCCCAATCAGCATCAGTGTAGACTTCAATCTTTAGGTCGGAACTCGGGGAAAACAGAACTCCCCTTCCTGATGAAGACTTAAGATACCGAAGAATTTTGTGTGCCGCATTCATGTGTCGTGTCTTTGGAGCATGCATGTACTGACTCACGACACTCACCGCATAGGAGATATCCGGACGAGTGCGAGACAGATATATCAGCCTCCCCACTAACCTTTGAAACCCTGAAATATCTTCAATCTCCTCTCGATCATCACACCCCAATCAGTGATTTGCCTCAATCGGAGTATCAGCAGGTCTGCACCCACTCATCCCCATCTTCTCAAGAAGATCTAACGTGTATTTCTGCTGCGAGAGAAAGATCCCCTGATTTGTTCTTGCAACTTCAATTCCCAAGAAATACTTGAGTTTTCCTAGGTCCTTGACCTCAAACTCTCTGGCAAGCTTCTGTTTCAGATTCTGAATTTCTTCATGATCATCACCAGTTATAACAATGTCGTCAACATACACAATGAGAGCTGTAATTTTCCCAAGCCTACCTTTGATGAACGACGTATGATCAGCATTGCGCTGAGAGTATCCAAACGACACCACCGCCTTATGGAACCGGCCAAACCAAGCTCTTGGGGACTGCTTCAGTCTGTATAGAGCCCTTAACAATCTACAAACTTTCCCTTCAGCACCAGCCGGAGTGAGGCCAGGAGGAATAGACATATAGACCTCCTCCTCCAAGTCACCATGGAGGAAGACATTCTTCACATCCAGCTGTAGAAGATCCCAATTTTTGCAAACAACAACAGATACCAATACCCTGATGGCATTCATTTTAGCAACCGGGGCAAACGTCTCCTGATAATCAATGCCATGGGTTTGGGTATAACCCCTTGCAACCAACCGTGCCTTGCATCTCTCAATAATCCCTTATGGATTCTGTTTCACAGAGAACACCCACTTGCACCCAACAGATTTTTTTCCATAGGGAAGAGGGACAAAATTCTATGTATGGTTCTTCTCCAGAGCTTTCATTTCCTCAACCATTGCCTCACGCCACATAGGGATCTCAAGAGCCTCTTGCCATGACACAGGGATAGTAGAAGTAGCAAGAGAGGAGACAAAGACCTTGTAGGAGGTAGACAGAGAATCATAAGATACATAATTAGATAGAGGATGACGGGTACAAGACCGGATACCTTTTCGATGAGCAATCGGTAAATCAGAAGGTCCTGAGTCAGGATCCATTGACTGTTCTGGCAACATAGCAGGCTCGTGTGTGCTTGTCCTCTTTATACGCCGAGTATATACCTGCAAGGTCGGTGGTGAGGATATAGGAGGGCCCCGAATAGGAGGACTCACTTCCACTGGTAGAGGCTCCCCCTGAAGTGAGGGATATGGTGGAGGTATGGGCAAAAGAAATGGAGGGAACACCCGTGGATGAGGGAGCAGACAGAGGGTAATATGATTTAGATTCACGGAAAGTGACATCCATGCTAACAAACACCTTCCTAGTAGGGGGGTGAAAACACTTGTACCCCTTTTGCGTAGGGGAGTAACCAATACACACTTGAGGGCACGAGGATCAAGTTTGGAAGGACGAGGATGATGGATGTGAACAAAACAAGCACAACCAAACACCTTAGGAGGAAGACGAGTAGGAGGCACACCAAGCGTATCCAGAGGAGTAGAGTTTCCGAGGACACGTGAGGGCATCCGATTGATGTGGTATGCAGCAGTGAGGACGACATCTCCCCAATAGAATTTTGGGAGATGCATTGTGGACAATAGGAACCGAGCAACCTCCAACATATGACGATTTTTCCGCTCAGCAACGCCATTTTGAGCAGGGGAATACGCACATGTAGTCTGGTGTAGGATTCCGTGATCAACAAGGTAGCGCTCAAACTGTGAATCCATGTATTTGCGGCCATTGTCACTGCGAAGAATTTTAATGTGGGACTGAAATTGGGTGGAGATCATGACATGGAATTGTCGGAAAACAGAAAACACATCGCTCTTGTGACGAATCAAATATAACCAGGTAGTGCGTGAGAAACAATCAATAAATGTAACAAACCACGTACAACCGGAAATAGAAGGGACCGAGCAGGGGCCCCAAATATCAGTATGAATAACAACAAATGGAATAGAACTAGGCAACGAGACATGTTTAAATGAAGTACGATGATGTTTGTTGACACTACAGACATCACACATAAAAGACTCAAAAAAAGCAGCAGACATTGCAGGAAACAACAATTTCAAAACAGAAAGAGAAGGGTGTCCCAGACGACTGTGCCAGGAGTACAAAGGATGAACAGTACTGGAATGAAGAGCTAGAGTAGAGGAAGCAGCGCCAGAGTCAAGCACATAGAGTCCATTCACCATGCTACCAGAGCCAATCACCTTCCCCGTCGTCAGGTCCTGAAACACACAAGAAGACGGAAGAAATGTCACAGAGCAATGCATGGAGTTGGTCAAATGACTAATTGAAAGCAGATTACGAGTAAAGGAAGGCACGTGAAGAACAGAGGACAAGGTGAGGGAGGACCAGGGGATGGTTCCCTTGCCAGCAATGGAGGAAAGAGAACCATGAGCAATGCTCACCTTATTACGCCCAGAAAGAGGAGTATAGGAGACAAAACCTGTAGAGGACCCGGTCATATGATCCGTGGCCCCAGAGTCAATGACCCATTGAGTAGACGGAGAAGAAACAGCAGAATGAGCACCTGGTAGTCCCGTATGAGCGTAGGAGGAAGAGGCAGAAGGCTCCGTAGAAAGACCATGTATCAGGCGTCGAAGAGTAAGCACCTCATCCGCAGTAAAAGCACCAGGGGTGGCAGGGGCATCAGTACTAGAGTAGCTAGGAGAAACATCGGCAGTAGCGTCAGTAAGATGGGCCGCACGGGAGACAACATGACGACCCGAGGAGCGTCCAGAACCACGACCTCCACGAGGCGGGGCACCCCCTCTCGGGGCAGGGAACCCATGAAGCTTGAAGCAGGTATCCCGAGTGTGGTGACTCTTGCCACAGTAATCACATAGGAGATGATCCTTATCTGAGCTCCTCAACCTGGGATCCCGGGATGGACGAGTGCCAAGAAGGGAGGGGATGGTAGCAGCCAGAGCAGAGCCCTCTGGCACAGGGTCCGGAAGAAGGGTTTGACGATGATCAAACTCCTGCTGCACAATGCTATAGACCTCAGAAAGAGAAGGGATCGGCAGTCGCCCCAGAATCTGAACACTGATCTGATCAAAGTCGTGGTGCAAGCTATGAAGGAACTCAAATATACGATTGCGGTCATCGCTGACCCTAACCATCGTCTCATCAACACGACTAACAAAGACAAGAGGATCAAAATGATCATACTCTTGATAAAGCTGAGTGAACTCTAAGTAATACGCTGAAGGAGGACGGTCACCCTGACGGAGTAAGCTGATCTGGCGGTGAAGCTGAAAGATCTGAGCAGCATTGCCGCGGCGAGAGTATGTAGACTCTGCACGATACCAAATAGCAGAAGCACTGTCAAGAAAGAGATAGTTGCGGGCAATGGACTCTTGCATCGAGTTGGTTAGCCAAGACATGACCAAGGAATTCTCGGATTCCCACTGCGGCCATTCAGGAGAAGTCCTATTAGGTTCCGGCATGTGGCCGGATACATAGCCAAAGAGACGCCGACTTTTAAGCACCAGTATAATAGAACGGGACATGAGAGATAATTGGATTCATCAAGTCGGATAGTAGTTATCTGAGAGGTATTGTGATCAGTGGTTTCATGGTAGAAGACCGACGAGGGAGGACCACCAGAAAGAGGGGCCGGGAGTACCACCGGTAGAGGGAGAGAGAGAATTCGCTCCACTAGATCCCATAGCACAGGAATAGAAATCCTGAGAGAAAGAGCAAGCCGGAATAGAAATCCGGAAAGGGAGGAAACCCAAGAAATTAGGGCATCAAGAGGCAAATGGAGCCAGCCATCCAAGCATCACAAGGGCAGGAGGCGCCGGAGGAAGCAAGAGCACTATTCTGGTGCCATTAGAAGAGGCGGAGAGGAGCAGAAGAGGGCGCGGGCGACTGGACGGCGACTGGACGGCGAGCGACTGGACGGCGAGCGGGAGAGCGAGCGGAGCGCAACGACTGGATGCGAGCGGGAGAGCAGGTGAGCGGAGCGCTGGCGCTAGCGGGAGACGCGAGCGGGAGAGCTGCGGGCTGGCGAGCGGAGGACGCGAGTGGGAATTTAGGACACGGGAAATCGGCTTTCCTCTGATACCATGTTGTAGGAGAAAAAAGTATATTCATTTCATTACAGGGGTCCTCTATATATAGAGGACAAACAAAGGATAAAAAACGTAAAGGCTAATATTGCTAACACGTTGTTTGGCTGATCAATAGAGCAACTACAACTGCTTTGTGTGGGCTTGTGACATCTCCAAAGAGGCTGCCTGCTTCTGTTCACTCCCAGCCGACCTCCCTCGCTCCGCCATCCACGCTTCCGCTTCTCCCTCGACGTCTCTACTCCAGACACCTCAGATTAAACTCCAAGTAACATATATCAACCAAGATTGATACCTAGGTTCAAGGGGGGAATATCGTCAGCGACAATCCCACCTTCCTCTATTGCATCTATGTTCGGTGACACGATCTTACACACGGGCCTGTGGCAATGGCTTTAGGCTCGGAATAGGCTAAGTTAATTTTTATATTAGAATCTGGCTCTGACTCAAGTCTAAACTCATTTTAAAACATACTCAAGGGGTGGGTTAACTGATATTACCAACCATATCCCTAGAAATTGTCTGTGTTAATATTTATTAATACCATCTTTCTTGTTACCATGAAATACTGATTCCAATTTTTTGTAGGCACTTAATGAGATTAAGCTTCTGTTATTTTCTAATGTTATTGTTCCAATATTCATGTTTTTGGTCTTTGTTTAGTATAGGACCATAATTTTTTATAACTATGTTCTAAAATATTATATTCTAAATTAAATTTTGTCTTATCATGGAAAGTAGGGCTAATATTGACTGCATTCAAGTGAGTTTGGCTTAACATGAAATAAAAAATTTGATTCCTTCTCGACTCGAACTCGACTTGAAAATAAAATTATTTTTGTCTAGCCGACTCGACCCAAAAGCACTCAATTGTAAGTCAATTTAAGACAATAGTTTCTTCAATTAAATGTGTTGTTATTGATATTATATTATATATTATGTATATAGTGCTAAAATATACATATTGTATACAAATATATTCATTGAGTCATACTTAGTCAACTCAAACTATATTCCAGCAAGCCAGGTCAAACTTAAAATCAATTTTGAGCTTAACTCGAAATTGCATCGAGTGATACAGTTGTATTTAGGTTAAATTTTTTATTAACTATTCTTAGAGGGAAGTAATCCTTGTTATGCATGCTTGGCTCAAGTTTAACAGAAATTCCAATTTCCTTCCCCTATTTCTAATAGACTCTGCAAATGATGGCATGCAATTTAGCTTTCATTGTTTTTTTTTATTTCTGAATTATGTTGTTATATCTAAAAACTGATGAAGCTTTTAAAAATTCATCTAAAAAATATTCTTATTGCTATAATTATTTGAAAATTTCAGTTTTATTTTTATCAAGAAGCATGCAAATCTGAAGTCTACTTTTTTTTCTGTTTCTTTGCAGTTTTTACTATTCCCATTCTGTCTTTGGCATTGTTGTTTTTTCCTCTGTGATTAACTTGGTCATACATCCTGTTCTCAATCATGATTATGCTTGGAATTTGTGCAGGTAGTAAATGATGGCATTAGTTTTCTAAGCCCACTGATTCTTAATATGCTCATTAAGTTTCTCGAGAAAGGTGGTGCTTATCTTTTGCTCGTAAATTTGCATAAACTCTTGTCTTTTTGTTGATATCATAGATACATATTTGCCAATGAATTGATTGAGATTATTTTTAAAAATTGTTTATGCATGTTATGATGAATCATATCTTTGTTTTATTATGATTTCTTTTTATTTCATGAAAGGGAAAACATATAGATATATAAGTTTGTAGTTATGCTCATTGCATATTCTGTATGTCAATCTTGTGCGTTTTGTATGTAAATTCTTTTTGAAATGTCTCCAAACTCAAAGTGAAATTATGAAATTTAGAAGTGATTTGTTTATAGGTGACCGATGAATATTTCATGGTTTTCTAGTTCTTACCCATAGTAGATTGATTTGGAGTATTGAAGTTTCACAATATGAAACCCTATCGGCTGTATAGTACTTCTTGCCATGTACAAGTCAAACAATCAATCTAGCTTATTTTCCTTTTAAGCATACTTCTTTAAAGAGAATACTGTCTAGGTACATCTTATCATGCATGGAGGAAAATATAAGTTTTTCGAAAAAAGTTGAAAACAAAAGAAAAATAAAATCATTGGAGATGCATAGAAAGTTGGACATCTTTATTCAAGAGTATGTCCAGTGGAGTATGGGCCCTAACTTAAGTTATGCACACGTTGACAAGCATTGGAAATTGATTCGGATTATGGAAGTTTCACAATATGAAACTCAGTCGGCTATATAGTGCTTCTTGACATGTACATGCAATCAATCTAGCTTATTTTCCTTGTAAGCATACTTCTTTAAAGAGAATGTTGTAGGTCCATCTTTTCATACATGGAGGAAAATATAAGTTTTTGAAAAAAAAGTTAAAAAACAGACCAATCATAAAATCATTGGAGTTGCACAGAAAATTGGACAACTTCAAGAGTATGTCCAGTGGATTATGGGACCTAGCTTAAATTATGCTCAAGTTGACAAGTACTGGATTCCGTTTCATGTTTGGGAAACTAACATTGTCTTATGTACTTTATATAGATCTTAGGCCTCTCCACCTCCAACTGATTGGTTTTAGGCTGAATGCTTGGATTCTAATATGATATTAGAGCAGGCTCAGCCTAACTGCTCATTACACGTCATCCAATGTAAATGACATAATTCATGTGTGAGAGGCCAAGATACCTAGACGTGAGGGTACGTGAGAGAATAGTCCTACTCCGAGAAACAAACATTGGCCTGCACACTTAATATAAATCCTAAGACTCTCCATCTCCAACTAGTTGATTTTAGGTTGGATGCTTGAATTTTAATAGACGTGTTCACCGTAATATCTGGACTGGTGTTCATCAATGCAGAGAATGGATGCAAGCTTATGGGACAAAGAAGAGAGATGTGAAACAGAAGACGGGGTGAGGAATGAGAGAAACAAAGATAACATAGTAATATAAATAACAGTAGGGAAATGGGCCGTACTATTGAAAGATCAAGATAATTCTAATTCATCCAAAAATCTCAAAGTTAAGATAAACTCTAGGGATCTTTATATAGAAGGTTTCTAGGTATATAAAAATAATACCACCTTTACTATGAAGAATGATATGCTTAAAACTAAAGCAAATGCCATAAAGTTGATCAAACAATCAAATTCATCTAAAATGCTAAAATCAAGATAACCCTTGGGATCTTTAAATAAATGGTTATAGATTTGCAATGTCTATTCCACTGACTATGAAATCAAAAACTAAATCAATTGGCATTAAGACAATCAAGCCGCGCTTCATTAATCATCTGATCAATAAAGTAATCAAACACATTTGAACAGTCAATGAACCTGTGAAAAACGGCTAAATTAAAGCAAATTTTATTGCTACAATAACATAAATAATATAAAGGTATGCCCCCCTATTTATAGAATATGGGAGAGAGAGGAGAATACTACAAGCGATGTGAGATTATTTACAAGCCGCGCGGGCTATGCGGTTTGACGACGTCAAACTACAAGGTTGTGGAATGAGACTAATGCGATTACAATCCTTGGATGCCATCGAACTGCTATAGAGGATAACCGCCAGACCGCAACTGCGGGTTGCCACCAGACCATAGCTGCGTGTTGCCATCAGACTGCAGCTGCGATTTGCCCTCCGGACTACAACTCGAGTAGACAAACCTCCTGGACCTGCGATTTGCCCTCCGGACTACAACTCGAGTAGACAAACCTCCTGGACAGCACTGCGGGACGCTGGTAGACAACAGTTGTTTGCCAAACCGCCAAGACTGCACTGCGGATTTGTCAAACCGCCAAGACTTGCTAAATCGCCAGTCCGCCACGACAAGCCGCTAGACTTGACCGCTACCTCTATCCACCAAGTCAAACCGCCAGAACTCCAGACCTCCAAGCTCTCTGTCTGCCATGCCAGACCGCCTGACTGAAACACCCCAACCAAGTTTAACAGGAAATCAGCAGTCCATCCGGGCCCGCGATAATGAGTAAACTAAGTAACGTTATATAAACAGATATAAATCAGGTAAAAGAAATAAAAGTGCTAAAAAGAAAAACTTACAACGGAAAAAAAGCAAGTAAATCTATGGATAAAAGCGTACCTTGCCAAGCTGAATTCACAGAGCCAACTAAAACTGAATATAACACTAAGAGACTGAAATACCGTCAAATTGAAGTAAACTGATACATCAAAACATGAGTGAAGTACAAAACTGACAACTGAGAATACTGATCCGCCTATCCTAAGCGGATTCCCTGACCGGAGCCCCTTGAAAAAAACTGAGTTCCAAAAGGGTCAGACCTACTGAAGAGTAAGAAAAACTACTGCCTCTAGCAACACTTTAAAAAAATATTATAAGTGAATATTACTTGAATTTAAAATTTATATAATTATTCTAACATAAAACTTGACACTTAAGTTCATGATCTGGGATATAATCGGCCTATTGTGTGATCTGACACACTCTTGTCTCAATTGTACAAATCGTTGATTTTTGTAGTTTGAATTTTTGATTGCTGTAAGATTCAATCAGCTTCTATGTTATCTTATAAATACTTGTTACTAAGGACGATTGTGCACAAACTAGTGACTACAGTCTGAGTGACAAACTTGATGGTTCCCTGAACTGGATGTCACTCAAGTGGAACACAGACTTCTATCTAAGGAGCTACATATCAGTAGCAAGGGTCATCGAGTCTGAGCTTGAAGTTCGAGTGTTGACCTACTGACCCTGAGAACACGGTGGTGTGCCTCCACCATAATCGCGAGGGTAAACCTTCCTCGCCTTTTCTTTTCTGAATTAACTTAGATTAGTGTTCAGAGAGTCAAACACGGAGTAGCGCTCTAGTTAAAAGTAATGAGCTTAGGGTTTTCATGACACTGTATCTGCTAACTTAGCCTAAGCGTATACCTAACCCGTTGACTTGGTTATGACTATAGGAACTTGTAATTTCAAAGTGAGTAAACCAACATAGTTAATACATGGATTAAAAATAATCTGAACTGTTAGACTAAAAGGAGTGGAGTTTCTTACTGCGGTGTTTCGAGTACACGCGGTGGGGTGACATAGTGCTTCTTCCCAAAGGATCTGAACACTAAGAACTTCTCCAACTAGAGGTGAATGACACCTTTTCTGAATACTGGGAAACGTATATAATCCATACAATACTTAGTTTTAGGAGAAATTTTCAGAAAAATATATTACGTTGACTGGAAACAAGACAACTGAAAGGAATTCGGAGACCAAAGGTCTCACCTTGAATCGAGTAATATGCGTAGTTCTCCAATCCCTTACTCCAACGATCACCAAAATCTGAAATTAAATGGTAACCCTAACTTAATCACTCTTCCCTTTTTGGGTTTTTCGGTGGGAAAAACTCACGATGACATAATTATTTAGGGAGGAGCAAGAACACAAATGTATGCGTTACCTTGATCTAACGGCGAGGAATTACCCAAAATCCATTGAAATCTTCACGCTAGGAAACATAAAACTCCTTTAAAAATCTGAAATCGGAAACATAAGGGTGTAACCATATTATAGGAATGAAGAAACCCTATAATAAAAGGAGAAATGACGAACCACACTTACTGAAATCGAAAACGGTGAAAGACAAAATTTCCTCAACGGGCTAGGGTTAGAGACAGAGCCTCCCACGATACTGGAAGGGAGGAGGAAGACCGCCGGTGCCTGCAGAGGGAGGAGGAAGGGCCGACGCTGAAATCTGGCGTGAAAGTAGGAGTCGGCTAGGGTTATGCTCGCCAAACTCACCTGCGGTTACAAGAGGAGAAGCTGCCGACTTCCTTGCGTGCGAAATGCAAAATAAGAAGGTTACGAGAGAGAAGGCGCGACTTTATGAGTGCGGTTTTTAAAACCGCCGGGGTGGTTGAACCGGAAGGGGGAATTGTTTGATATTATTTCAACATTTCTCTCCTTTTAAATTACTAACTTGCCACTAATGAGAATCAAATAAAACTAGAAGATACCTTCACGGTTCACTGACTCATTTAATTTTGTCCGCGATCGCATCATGAAATTTAAATTAACGCGACGTCAAAACTGGGATGTTATACAGACCGCCAAGCTCTCTATCCGCCAGACCAACAGACCGCCGAGACCAGTCCGCCAAACCGTCAAGCTCTAAAACTCCCCCCTCAAGCTGGAGCATATATGTCAACCATGCCCAGTTTGCTACAAACGTCTAAAAGAGAAGCAAAAATTGATTTTGTAAAGATGTCTGCCAGTTCTTTGTCAGAAGTGACGAATGAAGTGCATATTTGATTCTTCAATATCTCTTCTTTAATGAAATCGCAGGCAACTTCAATGTGCTTTGTCCTCTCGTAAAAAATGGATTCTTGGATATATAAATAGTAGCTTTGTTATCACAGAACATATGAAGAGGATGATCATAGACTTCCCTCAAGTCAAGCATAAGTGCTCGTAATCATTTCAACTCGCAAGTTGTTGAAGCCATGTTCCTGTACTCAGCTTCAGCACTTGACCTGAAAATCACAAACTGCCTTTTGCTTTTCCAGCTAACAAGGTTTTCTCCTACAAATGAGCCAAAATCCGATGTAGACTTTTTATTTTTTTTGTTATCAGCATAGTTGGTATCCGAATACGCTTCAATCTTCAAATGGTTATGCTTTTGAAACAATAACCCTTTCCTGGAGACCCTGTAACAACCCAAGTTTTCCAAAATAGAAGAATTGACTTAAATGGCAAATTTGTAATATTTCCCTCAAATCACTCCTCTCTAAAACCTAGCCGTAGCCCCCCTATTAAAATCATTTGCGTTAGGGTTTACCCGTCTCCCGCTCTGCCCGCTGCTGCCGATCCCGTCTCCCGCTCAGGCCGCTGCTGCCGATTCCGTCTCCCAATGCTCCTGCGCCTCCCGATCCCGCAAGCGCCGCGCCTCTCTGCTTGTCGCCTGCTCCTCTTCTCCTTCCCGTGGCCGACAACCATCTCTTCTAGGGCCGGCAACCTCTTCGACTTCTCCGTTCAGCAAAGGCAGCCCTTCTTCCCTCCTCTCAAGGCTAGCAGCCGCCCCCACTTCCTCCGGCAACTCGTTTTCATCCTCTGGCAACACTAATCTTCTTGGTCTTGGCCTGGATTTTTCGAGAGGGACGCCTAGGGTTTCCTCTCCTCTTTTGGCTCAAATTTGGTTCTTTTTTGGTAATAATCTTCCTTCTTCACCCTTTATCAGAATTTTCTTGATTCCTAAATAATTTTTGTTCTCCAAATTTGCATGTATCTTGTGATTCAAGATTTTTGCTCCATTATAATTGTCTAACCCTCGTTGTATTTGTGATTTTTGGCGTCGTTCGTCGCATCAATCGACGGTTTGTGAAGAAGCCCTCTCTGATTTAGGGTTTCCCCAAGCCTAAACGCCGCCAAGTCTCCGTTTCCGCGTGGTGTCTCCTCTCCTCTCACTCTTGAAGGAGGTAAATAGCTTAACTCTTTCGTGCTTTAGATTTTGTAAATAATATTTTGTGGTAGCGTTGTGCATCTTGTTAGGTTAATATCAAATTCATTGTTCTTAACCAGGTCCAAATAGGGTTTCTGTTTTTTGCTTGCACCGCTTTGCCGCCACCGCCAGTTTCATCCTCGCTTTAAGACAAGTAGAGATCCCTCTCTCTTGCAACATTAGGTTTAATTTACTGCATGTGTTCTTTTAACTGCTTCGCCTCATTCTTGAATATATTGATATATCAAATGAATTGGTATCTTAAATGCTCAACCTGATAAGTTAATAGCTTAGGGTTTAATATGCTTGAAATAATTAGTTTGTGATCATAGATAATCTTTTTGTTTGGATATTTGCTTAGAAAGGTATGAGTTAAGTAATGAAAGAGATTTTGGATTGGATTCACACTTAGATGAATTTCGTCTCATTCTATGAATAATTCGAAGACTAGTAGTTTTTTTTGAGCATGAGCAGTAATTATTATGACAATAAATGTCACAATTTCTTGCTAGCAAATAGAAGAATAATATTTTATATAAAATGTTCAGATCATACACATGTTTATTTAGAAAATAACCGTGCCTTGGAGTGGATCAATCTAAATGAATAATTGCTATCCTAGGAAATACTGCTTAGTAATCTTATCACTCGTGAATACTTGCACCCGCAAAAAATGTAAAGCTCTCTATCCAGTTTTTTGTGTCATCAAATCTTTTCTTATGCCTATCTTGTTTCAAGACTTAAGTGAAGTCCGTTCTTGATCCGATCTTTGCCTTAAAGTGAATTTGTTCCTGCTAGAATCACTAAAATATGAATCTCTTAACTCAATAATATCTTAAGCAATTATTGAAAAGTTGTGTTTAATTAGTGCATCTCTACTTGCTTGGTCACGACAAGCAGGAATTTTTCTAATAAGACTTGCATATGAACTTGAGTGTGAATGTATACCCAACAAAAACACTTACACATTTCATTGATTGCAACTTATGATATTGCCTGATCAATTATATGTTACTCCAGAGTAGTCTAATTATTAAACTTGTTTCTGTTTAACTCATTTACTGGCTCATCTTGTTAGTTTCTTCATGAAACTGGTACTCATACATTTCTGTTTTCCCTTACTAATTTCGTACTTTACCTTATTTATGCTATTAATGTTCTGAGACTTTTTATTTTTATTTTGAAATTTCCTTAGTGTTCGTGCCTGCGCCGTCTTCTTATTGAGCGCGATCTGCGTCAAACTTCAGGTTCTATGTTTTTGTTTAATTTTCTTTACTGTCAGACATTTCTTTTATGTAATAATTATGGTTAGTAAATCAGAACAACTGCTAGGATAAATATTATATGTACTAGAATTTAGCATCATTTGCATGTTCATTTATTTGAAATTGACATTGCGTGAAAATCTGTATCAGAACTTGTATCATGAGTTTTATTAAAATGCATTAACATCTATTTTACACTATCATGTTTTATATTTTCCGTATAAAATCAAACTATTTTTCTCCAAATTAACTATTTTAAAACTATTTATCAATATCTCTGCTTCCGCCTTACAGATATGTATTTTCTTTCTGCCCATGCCCGTGTCATCACGGCCCGCCTGTGACATCACGGCCCGCTCGTGGCATCACAACCCGCCCGTGGCATCACGGCCCGCCCGTGGCATCACGGCCCGTCCGAAGCGCACTCTGACTTTTTTGAGACGGGTCGTGACAGTTGGTATCAGAGCCAGGTTAGCGTGTAAAGATAAGATATTTTTATAAACTTTGCATATTTTGAATTGCATCATATAAATATATATATGCATGCATCATCCCTTCACCCACCTTGTCATTATCTATTCAAGTCATAAACACGCACACACTACACTCATAAACATGAGTAGTTTGCACATGAATGTTAAGGAATTATGGACAAACTTAACATTTTTGTGCATATGAATTTCCATTAAGATATACATCGCTTGCGAATATTAAATAATTATGGGCAGTTTAATATTTTTAACTGTTATGACATTAGTATTCTAATATGTATAACATGTTAAGTAAAATGAACGCTTAATATGACATGTGTATCCATTCATTTGCATTCTTATCATAAATCATTGCACAATTGTTAAGGTAAGAACAACAATAATGGTTGTACACACATGTATTTACTATTTGTTTGACATCACACATGATCTCATTCTTGCACTTGCATGATCATTACTTAGAGTTGTCCAATGAAAATGCTGTAATTATTGCATGATTTATGAACCTGACAATATGAGATGTGTTAGAACATCTAGTTTCAAGTCATCGATATTCGTGATCAGTCCCTTCTGTTCCGCGTGTCGATCAATTCTTATTCGGTCCTCTAGTGTCTCCTTCTAGTTAGCTCCTCCTAGGTGTCAGCGAGAAATGAGTCTTCTTGTAAATTACTCAGCTGAATCAGTTCAGCGTTGCTTTGTGCTTTTCAAACTCGAGATTGACTTACTTTTGTCGTCACGCAAACGTCATTCACCTTCTTTTCATATTTAATGTTCTATCTTGGATTCGTGCAAAGAACTTTTCACTCTCGAACTCCCAAGTCTTACCTCTCAATTTCGAACTAATTGAAGAAATTTTTGTGTTCCCTGAAGCCAATCTTTCGTATCCGGCCAAACCCGCTAAGATCATAGAGTAACTAGTACGCAAGCTTCGAAAGAGAATTCATTCCTATGGTAACCATGTTCTGAATGCATGAAAAGTCTGAGGAGTTCTCTTGGTTATTTGCGCCTGACTTGTGTAGAAAGTACTCGCAGCTTTTCTTTTGATTTCGGTAAGTCTCCGCGCTTGTTCCCCGTTCTATTTTCGTAGCGCCCTCCCAATTAAAATCATTTGTGCTAGGGTTCACCGTCTCCCGCTCAGCCCGCTGCTGCCGATCCCGTTTCCCGCTCAGCTCACTGCTACCGATCTCATCTCCCGCTCAGCCCGCTGCTGCCGATTCTGCCTTCTGCTGCTTCTGCACCTCTCGATCCCGCAAGCGCCGCGCCTCCTTTCTTGCTTCCTGCTCCTCTCCTCCTTCCCGTGGCTGACAACCATCTCCTTTAGGGCTGACAACCTCTTGTCCTTCTCCGTTCAGCAAAGGCAGCCCTTCTTCCTTCCTCTCGAGGCCAGGAGCCGCCTCCTCTTCTTCTGACAACTCGTTTTCATCCTCTGGCAACCCTAATCTTCTTGGTCTTGGCCGTGATTTTTCGAGAGAGACACCTAGGGTTTCCTCCCCTCTCCTCTTTTGTCTCGAATTTTGTTCTTTTTGGTAATATCTTCCTCCTTCACCCTAAATCAGAATTTTCTTGATTTCTAAATAATTTTTGTGCTCCAAATTTGCATGTATCTTGTGATGCAAGATTTTTTGCTCCTTATAATTGTCTAACCCTCATTCTATTTGTGATTTTCGGCGTCGTTCGTCGCATCAATTGACGGTTCGAAAAGAAGCCCTCTCCGATTTAGGGTTTCCCCAAGCCTAAGCGCCGTCAAGTCTCCGTCTTTGCGTGATGTCTCCTCTCGCCGTACTCTTGAGGGAGGTAAATATCTTAACTCTCTCGTGCTTTAGGTTTTGTAAATAATATCTTGTACTAGCGTTTTGCATCTTATTAGGTCAATATCAAATTCATTGTTCTTAAACAGGTCCAAATAGGGTTTCTATTTTTGCTTGCGCCGCATAGTCGCTGCCGTCAGGTTCAGCCTCGCCTTAAGGCAAGTACAGATCCCTTTCTCTTGCAACATTAGATTTAATTTACTGTATGTGTTCTTTTAACTGCTTGACCTCATATTGATATCTCAAATGAATTGGTATCTTAAATGCTCAATCTGATAATTTAATAGTTTAAGGTTTAATATGTTTGGAATTACATGAGTTTGTGATCGTATATAATCTTTTTTTTGAATATTTGATTAGAATGGTATGAGTTAAGGAACAAAAGAGATTTTGGATTGGATTACCACCTAGATGAATTTCGTCTCATTTGATGAATAATTGGAAGTCTAGTAGTTTTTTTTGAACATGAACAGTAATTATTATGACGATAGATGTCACAATTTTTTGCTAGCAAATGGAAGAATGATGTTTTATATAAATGTTTGGATCATACACATGTTTACTTGGAAGATAATCGTTCCTTGAAATGGATCAATCTAAATGAATAATTGGTATCCTAGGAAATGCTGCATAGTAATCTTATCACTTGTGAATACTTGCACCCGCAAAAAATGTAAAGCTCTCTATCCAGTTCTTTTGTGTCATCGAATCTTTTCTTATGCCTGTCTAGTTGTAAGACCTTAGTAAAGTCCGTTCTTGATCCGATCTTTCCTTTTAAGTGAATTTGTTCCTGGCAGAATCACTAAAATATGAATCTTTTAACTCAATAATATCTTAAGCAATCATTGACAGATAGTATTTAATTGGTGCATCTCTCTACTTGCTTGGTCACAACAAGCATAAATTTTTCTAATAAGACTTGCATATGAATTTGAGTGTGAACCATGTGCATCCACTAAAACGCACCTACACATTTCGTTGATTACAACTTATGATATTATCGGATTAATTATATGTTACTCCAGAGTAGTCTAATGATTGAACTTGTTTCTGTTTAACTTATTTACTGCTCGTCTTGTTAGTTTTGCTTCATGAAACCTGGTGCTCATACATTTCTGTCTTCCCTTACTAGTTTTGTACTTTACCTTACCCATGTTATCAATGTTCCGAGATTTTTCCTTCTTGTTTTGGATTTGCCTTAGTGTTTGTGCCTGCAATGCCTGCTTACTGAGCCCGATTTACGTCAAGTTTCAGGTTCTATGTTTTCGTTTAATTTCCATTACTGTCAGACATTTCTTTTATGTAATAATTATGATTAGTAAATCATGGACAACTGGTATGATACAATTATATATACTAGAATTTAACATCATTTACATGTTCATTTATTTGAAATTGATATTACGTGAAAATTTGTATCAAAACTTGTATTATGAGTTTTATTAAAATGCAGGAGCACCTGTTTCACACTATCAATTAATTATTTTAAAACTATTTATCAATATCTCTGCTTCCATCTTACAGACATGGATTTTCTTTCCGCCTATGCTTGTGGCATCACGGCCCGCCCGAAGCGCACTCTGACTTTTTTGAGACTGGTCGTGATCGTCCCTTTCACATATTCCAGAATTTTTATGGCTGAATGAAGATGACACTCTCTGGGTGTTTGCATAAACTGACCGACCTTCCCTACTGCATAACAAATATCTGGTTCGGTAACAGTCAGATAGATGAGCTTTCCCACTAGTCGTCTGTACATAGTACTATCTGGAAGAAGAGGAGAATTCTTAATCCAACTCTTGTCATCACCAACGACCATCGCACAACGAACAGGTCTCGCCCCAAGAAGACCAGTTTCTTTTAAGCGATCTAGAGAATATTTCCTGCTGTGAAAACACCACAGAGTTGTTTTTTCGCGATATCTCAATTCCTAAAAAGTACTTAGGAGTTCCCATATCCTTTATAACAAAATATTGCCGAAGGTGTCTTTTTGCCAGATCAATTCCCTCCTTATCATCACCAGTAAGGAGGATGTCATCCACGTCGACAACAAAAACCATAAGGCCTTTAGTAGTCTTGCGTATGAAAAGAGAATGATCAATAGAACTCCGAGTGAATTCAATAAGAGAGACAACTTTGTTGAACTTGTCGAACCAACCCCGTGGACTCTGCTTGAGGCCGTAAATTGCCTTCCGTAGTTTGCATACCTGAGACTCCCCCTGAGCAACATACCCAGGTGGTTGCTCCATGTATACCACCTCTTGCAGGCCACCATACAGGAAGACATTCTTCACATCTAGCTGAGACATCTCTCAATTTTTGTTAACCGCTACAGAGAAAAGAACACGGATCGTGCTGATACGAGCAACTAGGGAGAAAGTATCAAAGAAGTCCACCTTATATGTCTGAGTAAAACTTTTGACAACAAGCCTAGCCTTATATCAATCAATAGTGTCATCTAGATGAAACTTGATGACAAAGACTCATTGACTACTAACTACATCCACACCTAAAGGAGTAGGAACAAGAGTCCAAGTACCCCTCTCGGCTAAGGTTTTCATCTATTCATCAATAACATCTTTCCAATAAGCAAGGACAAGAGCCTCTTGATATGTTGTCGGGGTGACTTAGTAGAGATAGCAAGAGCAAAACGCTTTCCAGTTGGGAAAAGACGAGCATATGATACAACATCATCAATGGAATGCTTAGTGCATGTCCGAACTCCCTTTCGTAGGGCAATGAGAAGATCAAGATCTGTCTTGTCTTCAGTAGCAGATCCACCTTTTGGAGACTTGGCTGGCTCGAGAACTGGCAGGGATGGCTCTAAAGGCAAATAAACATTATCGAGAGAAAGAGACGGTGTAACAAAAATAGGTGTGGAAAGAAGTGACGCAGACAGAGGTACCGAGACAATAGGTATAGAAGAGGAAACATCAGATGACAAGAGAGACAAAGCAGGAGAAAAATATGGCGTATCTTCAAAGAAGGTGACATCAGCTGAAATATATTGTTTGTGGAGAAGAGGATCAAAGTAACGATATCTTTTCTAAGTCGGGCAATAACCAAGTAATATACACTTAGCAGAACGCGAAGAAAATTTGTCACGTTTAGGAGAAGATTTGTGAACAAACGTCATACAACCAAAAACTTGTAGAGGTAAAAGAAACGACATGGCTCCTGGATATAAAATGGATAATGAGGTTTTGCCCTGAAGAATTGATGAGAGAATACGATTGATGAGGTAACAGGAGAGGAGCACAGGATGACCCCAATATGACCGAGGAACATGCATTTGTAGGAGAAGACTGCGAGTAACATTCAGGAGATGACGATTCTTGCATTTAGCAATGCCATTCTGTTTAGAAGTATACGAGCAAGTGGTTTGATGAAGTAAACCTTGACTTGCGCAAAAATTTGCAAACTGACGGCTAAGATATTCGTTGACATTATCAGTACGAAGAGCTTTAATAAGCAGATTAAACTGTGTGCGGATCTCATTATAAAAGGTAGTAAACACAGAGTAAAGTTCAGAACGCTCTTTTAAGAGCTACATCCAAGTACACCTCGATAAATCATCAATGAAGCTAACAAAATACAAGCTACCTCTATCAACGGTGCTAGTAGAAGAGCGACCCCAAATATCAGAGTGAACTAGTTCAAAAGGACGTGAAAAACTTCGTCCTTGCCTTGCTGGAAAGGAAGAGCGGTGGTGTTTGCCAGACTGGCAGACTTCACATTTCAGAGAGGATTCCCCTTGAGGTAGATCTGAGAGAAGTTGGTAGATGAAGCGAGGAGGGGGATGACCAAGATGAAGATGACATTGAAGAAGAGAAGTAAAAGCAGAAAGAGCAATGGAATTGTCAAGAAAGAAAAGGACACCATTTGCAGTTCCAGTGGCAATTGTGTCTTTGGAGACAGAATTTTGAAAAGAACAAGTACGAGAAGTAAAAGTAACCGTACAGTTTAACTGTTTGCAGAGAGCATGAACAAACAGTAAATTGCATGAAAAAGTGAGAACATAGAGAGTGTCCTCAAGCCGCAAACACGGAGTGAATTGCACAGTATCACTACCACACACAGGAGATGAAGTACCATTTGCAACAATGACTGGAGATGCCCGATTATGCTTGTTCAAGCAGGAGAACAAACGAGAATTGTCGGTCATGTGACAAGTGACTCCAGAGTCAATAAGCCACTTATCCTTAGTGGGCAAATGAGCACTTCCTGAAGAGGAGACAAGAAAAGTCGACCTCTTGGAGAAAGAAAAAGAAGAACCCTCTATAGAAAGAGATAAAAGCGGACATAAATCCCCTAATCGCACGGTTAGAGAGGAAGAACACAGAAAGGGAGAACAGAGAAAGTCGCGCAAAGAAGCAAGGGAGACCGCGCGAACAAGAAACCGCACAAATAAAGCGGTTTAGAAGAAACTGCAAACAGAGACCACAAGGGATCTAGGCGCAGGAAGCGCGAACAGAACAAATATCGAGCGAAAAAGGAACAAGTCGCAAGAAGAGCGACTAGTAAAGGGAGGGCGGGAGGGAGACCGCAAGCGTTTAGAAAAAGAGACCGTGAGAACGTATCAAGAAACCAGACAACAAACTGGAGCAAAATGACTAGTTAGCTCTAATACCATGTGAAAAACGGCTAAATAAAGACATTTTATTGTTCCAAAAAGATAAATAATACAAATGTATGCTCCCCTATTTATAGAAGATGGGGGAGAGATGAGAATACAACAAGCGATGTGAGACTATTTATAAGTTGTGCGGGCTATGCGGTTTGACGACGTCAAACCGCAAGGCTATGGAATGAGACTAATGCGGTTACAGTCCTGGGATGCCACCAAACTGCAACAGTGGATAGCCACCAAACTGCAACTACGGTTTGCCACCAAACCGTAGCTGCGTGTTGCCATCAGACCGCAGCTGTGGGTTGCCCTCCGGACTGCAACTCGAGTAGACAAACCTCGTGGACAGCACTGCGGGACGCTGGTCGACAACAACGGTTTGCCAAACTGCCAAGACTGCACTGCGGATTTGTCAAACCGCCAGGACTTGCTAAACCGCCAGTCCTCCACGACAAGCCGCCAGATTTGACCGCTACCTCTGTCCACCAAGCCAGACTACCAGACCGCAAAGCTCTCTGTCCGCCAAGCCAGATTGCCTGGCCGCCAAGCTCTCTGTACGCCAAGCCAGACTGCCAGGGAGACCAGTCAACCAAACCGCCAAGCTCTAACAGAACCCACCGATCATGTATGTAGCACGCTATCACTGTTGAATATGAGTCCTAGTCACCTTTGGATTGATGCCAAAATCAATTACTATTTTATTAGTTCTGTCTCCATTCAAGGATACAAATGAAAAATAGAAGGCAATTAGAAATTGATAAACATGATATGCAGGGTACTGTGGCTGTGGATGCTATGGGGGAGTGAAGGTATTTTTTGTGAAATTTCAAAAATCTACTTACAAAAAATCTTTTAAGAATAAAGAAATCTTTTTCGAGTAAAATGATAATTTTCCTGTGAGATATTCCTGACTTTGGAATATTTGATATGTGTTTTATTAAAGCAGCCATCTCGTCACATTAGAAATAAATCTAATACATCTTATGCAGCATCATGCGCAATGTTTTCATTGCATTTACATTTTAATACTCTTTTCACTAGCTTCTTGTTATGCAGCTACTTTTCTCGAACAACTTGTTACTTTTTATTTGGTCAAACCATTGTCATGACAGCCTTTATTCAAGCTGACGCAACTTGGACAATTTGATTAATAGTTTGATCCTAATACTGTGTTACACACTCAATACAGGTTCTGAACCAATACATGGATATATCCTCGCTCTTTCTCTGGGTCTCACATCTATCTTCAAGTATTGGTTCTCTTCCTTAATTTTCTCATTGGACACCATGGTTCATTATTATTTATATTGTTGTATTCATCTAAGAAATAGACTGGGAAGTGGGAACATAGTTCCCTTATTCTAAGGAGCTTGTCTATTTGCTTTGATATATTCATTTTCTCTTGAACCATTTCTTTTAGCCATAGTGAAATTTGATGTAATACCATGAATACGTTTTCTATATAAAATTGTCTTGAACCGCATGCTATCTGCAATGTTGGTAAAACATATTTGAAAGCAACTAATGTTCATTGATTGATTTTACCTATTTTCAAAAATCCTATTGATGGATGTTAAGACGTAATGAAAAAACCCATTTGGAGGAGCCCATATAGAAGCCCATGTGTAACACCCTCATTTTGTTTTCGAGCACTTTAATTTTTCTCTCCCCGATGATGAAAAAGGCACATTAATTTTTTTTGTATATTTTGACGAATTTGTTTTTGACTTTATTTTTCTTTTGCTTTGGGTATCATTTAAGTTGTGGGCTACTTAGTGCTTTGGGCTGGTTTCTGTTATAAGTTTGCTCCCTTGCTAAATTGATCTTGTGGACTGATTGTTTGGGGGCTGGACATATTAATGCGTTTGCTGCCTTTGCTGGTTTAGTGGGCTGGATATATATTGCTGGGCTTATTATTTATTGGCTGCTTTTATTATTTTGTGCTGGAGGCTTGTGTGCTGGCTGATTCTGTGCTGATTTGTAAGAAGGCTGGCTGCCTTGTTAAAATGATGGCTGGCTGTCCATGTGCTGGCTTGTTGAGGTTCATTTAGGTTCAGGCAAGGCCACCTGGAGCGGTGCTTTGGCCTGATGTTGCCGCTAAACTGCTGATTTTGCTGTTATAAGTCGAGCTCGTCCGCACTCTTCTCCCGCACTGCCACTGCGTCGATTCTGTGCTGCTGCGAGTTCTCATCTTCTCCTTCCCCTGGCCGCTCTTCTGCGACAGAAAAACATCTTCTTCTCTTTCTTATCTTTTACCCCTTCTCTGTGCCGAACTACCCGTGCCGACGCTGCTTTGCCGCCGACCCTCTGAGCTGACGGGTCTGCTGAGCTGATTAGGGCTGCCGCTGCTCCATTCCTCTTCTTCTTGTTGCTGTACCGTCGCTTCTGGTTGGCTCTTGCTGTGCCGAGTTTCTGTGCCATGGCCGCTTCTTCCCCGACTGCTCTTGGTTTCTTCTTCTTCTGGTCGATCACTTCTCTGCTCTTTTTTTATTGTACTGCCCTACTTTTCTCAGCTTCTCCTGATTTCTGCCATTCTACAACTGCTGCTTATGCTGCTGATTTAGGGTTCCTGCTGCTCCTGAGCTGCTCTTGTGTAGCTACTGTCGCTGCAAAGGTACCGCTGCTCCTTGTAGCTGCTCCCGAGTTGCTGCTTTTAGGCCACTGCCTCTGTCTCCTCCTTGGCTGGTTTGGTTTAGCTCCTCTTTACTTGGTTAAATACCTTACTGCTAGCTGATATTGAGTTTTGGGGATTGATTTGGGTTAATGAGTTCACACTGTTGGCTGACTTAAGTTATTTTGAGCCTTCTAGCTATTTGTGACGTTTGGTCGACCAATTTTTCAGTCTCTAAAGAGGACTGTTGTGGGTTGGATACCTTTTCGTACATTTTTGCTACTTCGTTTACTTTTCGAGATTTTCATGTCTTTTGTAAGCATTTCTGCTACGAATTCCACGAGACGCAACCCAATAAACGTGCATATATTTCAGTGGTTTCCAAGACCTCAAAATCAGAGAATGGCGTCACAAGGAAATCATAACGGAAATGTGAACTTGGACAAAGGGAAAGCTGTGGTGAGCTTATTATTTTTTGATTTAGTTTACTCCCTTACTTTCTTATTATACTTATGAAATAACCAAGTGCCTGTACCTATGAGTTTAACTCATTAAGATATCGCTGTGGACTAAAATGTGGGCGAGAGAAAAACATAAAAGCGATATATATATATATATATATTTCTGAGGGGATCATTTTTTTAAAACACTCTAGTTACACGTCAAGATAAAAGTCATTAAAACTCTGCATGGGGAAATGTGATGGTTTCGAATTCAATGTTGTGGAGGCATTCACTGATGGATTCACCAGTAGGGGTGAGCCTACAATTACATCCTTCGGGGGCGGGGCCAAATTCAAGTTTGCATCACCGGAGCATTTCCTATGATATATAACTAAAATTAAGGGGTAGATTCAAATTCAACTTTAAAAATGAATTATTGATTATTGTACTGTATGCATATTGATAGTATATCCATTGTCTGCATGTACAACATTTCACGAAATTTTTATCTCACATAGTCATATTTTTATGACTAACCCTCAGTGGATTCATATTTTTCAGACAACAGGTGAGAATCCAGATGTACGGCGGAGGTTCGCGCCGGAAGATTTGGAGAAGGTATGGTCGAACGTCTATAAAGGAATTGAAGAAGGTTCTGAGAGTCATAAATTGTTATGTTCAGAATATTATTGTAAATTTTTATCAGATTTCGAATAAGCGCCTGTATGATTATTGTAAATAAATAATGGAATAAAAAGTTGTATTACTTTGTTCTTCTTACAACCCACTAATGAAAATAAATACCGATCATTTTGGGAAGCCTGAAAACAGGGTCTTCACACCATGTATATTCTATTTAGTCCACATTGTAGATGTAGAAGTCTCCCCCTCTCTTTTTCTCTATATAAGTTTTTGTACTCCTATATTTAGAAACATAATAAAATTCCGAGTGATTTTCTCTCTCGTGCGTATTTCTCTACATGGTATCAGAGCTCTGATCCATTTGAGCGGATAGAACTTTTCTAACCGCTTTCCCTGTTTTCTTCCGGGCGGCCTCCTGCTTCTGTCCGACCGGGTCTTCTCCGCAACCTGCAATTTCTCTTCTCCTATCCGCTTCTCTTCTTTCGTGGCTCCACATCACTTCTTCTCTTCCTCCCCGTTGGCTTTTATAACTTCTCTCTGCCTAGTTGGACCCAACCCCTGCCCCTTTTTCTCGCTGGTCACTGCCTCTAGCCGCTGTAGATTCATCAAGCTGCTATGGCCTTTTCCCCTCTAACCGCGGATTGCTCTCCCGCGGAATCTTCTTGTCGCACAGTCTTCTAACCGCAACCCTCTCTACTCGCAACGGTCTTGTCCGCTAGCCGTTCTCTTCCTTCTAACCACCACAGGTTCTCCTTTCTAACCGGGCGGTTACCCTCAGTTAGTCGCAACCTGTCTGCTATCAGTTAAAAGCGCTGCGACCTTTGTAACATCCCAATTTTTGACGTCGCGTTAAAATAAATTTCAGGGCCTGATCGCGCGCATAATTAAACGATCCGTCGATATGCGGAGGTAATTAATCAATTTTAATTACTTTTTATGTATGACAAGCAGTTATTAGTGAATAGGCATGTAATTGTTAATAGTTCGTAGTGGTCGCGACGACTTAAATTTCCGTGCAAGCTTGTATCGCAAAAATATCAATTTTCAAGGTCCCCGCGCAGCGGAAATCCGAGAAAGGGTCCCGCCACACGGGTGAAACGTAGGCAAGGCTTACCTTGCATTTATATATATTAATATAAAAAGGGCAGCCCGGTGCACAAAGCATCCCTGCGTAGCGAGTGTCCAGGGAATGGTCCCATCACAAGGCTGAAATGTAGGCAAACCATACCCTGCACTTTTGTAAGAGTCTGCTTCCAACACTCGAACCTGTGACCTCAAGGTCACACGAAAACACCTTAACCGGTGCACCAGGACTCCCCTTCTCACTTTTGTCCGGTGTGCGGTTATAGGAACTGCCCTTTTAAACCCCCCGCGCTTGCCTCTTATCGGGAAAACCAACAGTCGGGCGACTACTATTCCTTCCACAAGTTTTCCGCACTGCTACTCTCGCCTTCTCCTGTAACCGCCGCTCCCACCGGCAGCAGGAGCCCAAATCGACCTCCCCTTCCTCACTAAAAACCAGCGTCGGCTTCTCCTTACTCCTCAGTAGCCCTAACCGACCTTCTTCTTCTTCCTAAGCCCTTCAAGAGGAAGTTCCTTAACCCTAGCCGACGGAAAAGTTTCTGAAGCAGTGTTTTTATTTTCGGTGAGCGATTTTTTGGTCATTTCTCCTTGTATTCTAGGGTTTCTTCATTCCTATATTGTGGCTACACCCTTATATTTTCGATTTCATATTTTCGGTGGTTGTTGGAGCAAGGGATTGGCAAAGTTCTTAGTGGTCAGATCTTTTGGGAAGGAACACCATGTCACCTCGTCGTATGTACAAGTGTCGAAATGCCACAGTAAAAAACTCGACTACTTTTAGTCTAATAGTTCAGATAAAATTTTCATTTCATGTGGTAATCATATCGGTATATGCACTTTAAAATTTCAAGTTCCTATAGTCAGAATTAAGTCAACGGGGTGGGCATACGCTTAGGCTAAGTTAGCAGTTTCAGTATCATGAAAACCCTAAGCCCTGTATATTTTTCTTAACCAGAGCGTTATGCCGTGTTTGGCCCACTGAACACTAGTCTAATTTAATTCAAAAAAGAAAAAGGGCGAGCAAGGGTTACCCTCGCGATTATGGTGGAGGCACACACGTGCTCAGGGCCAGTATGCCACGACTTGAACTTCAAGCTCATGGTCGATGACCCTTGTTACTGATATGTAACTCCTTAGATAGGAGTCTGTGTTCCATTTTAGGGACGTCCAGTTCAGGACACCATCAGGTTTGCCACTCAGATCACAGTCACTAGTTTGTGCACAGTCATCCTTAGCGACAAGTGTTAATAAGACTACCCAGAAGCTTGTTAAATTCTACAGCAGTCAAAAATTCAAACTACAGAAATCAATGATTTGTACAATTGGGACAAGAGTGTGTTAGATCACATAATAAGCTGATTTTATCCCAAATCATGAACTCAAGTGGCAAGTTTTTAGGTTTGAGTAATTTTGCAAAATTTTAAATTCAAGTAATCTTCACTTGTAATATTTTCTTTAAGTGTTGCTGGAGGTAGCAGTTTTTCTTACTCTTTAGTGGGCTTGACCCATTTGGAACTTGTTTTTACAGGAGGTTCAAGTCAGTGAATCCGCTTAGGATATGCGGTGCGGTCTTCTCAGTTGTCAATTTGTACAGTTGTACCCTATTGTTGCTGTACTTTGCTTTCATTTACAGACTTTAAGTATTGGTTGTACTAATTTCATATATTGTTGTATTCGTTTACTTCAGACTGATAGTATATCTTTTTCTTAGTGTTGTTTACTGTTTTAGTTGGCTCTGTGAAATCTGCATTCGTGAGGTACACTTTTACCCATAGTTAATATATTTCTTACCCTACTTTTGCTGTTAGTTTTCTTTAGTTCTTCAAATTTACCTGCTCTATGCCAGTTTCTTTATACCGCTACTTAGTTTACTTCTTATCGCGGGCCCGGTCGGACTGCTGATTTCTTGTTGAATCAGGTTAGGGTGTTATAATTGGCATCAGAGCCAGGTTTAGGATCCCTGGACCCAGAAAATTCATAGAGCCATAGGGCTGTGTCAGAATCAACTCTCGTTAGTAGAGTCATCGAGTTTTGTCTAACTCTTAGTTTTCGCGGGTGCATGAAAATACCTTTAGTATCAGATTTTTCAGATATATTATTGGTAATAATAATTCATTTTCTATGTCCTTTAGGCACCGCGAGCCAGTGAAGCGGGGGAATCCTCATGACAGAACACGGTTCTTAATACCACCATGGATGATGCTAATGCGCCACCTGTGCCACCCGCACCAGCAACATTAGAACCGACTGATTTGACAACCCAAATTGCCAAGGCGATACCTGTCGCATTATTGGAATTTCAGAGAGGTCAGCCTGCAGGGATCCCAGCTCCAGTTCCCGCACCAGTCCCTGTACCGGTACAGGTGGAGGTCGGTTTGGATCGTTACTTAAGGGATTTTAGAGACCTCCACCCTTCCAATTATAGTGGAGATGGAACGCCGATGGATACAGATGATTAGATTGCAAACATCAGAAATTTGGTAAATGTTATGGAGTGTCTAGAGAATAAGAAGGTTCCACTGGCAACTTTCCTCCTTCAGGGTGAATCAAAAATTTGGTGGACTAAGTATCTAGCAGATGATCCCGCCTGTAAGATGTCATGTGAAAATTCCCTTTCCTATTAGAAAATTTTATCTTTTTAGTGCGGGGTAACGTGACCTATATCCTTGCCAGGGCGTAAAACCGATATGTTTGCTTGGGGTGACTTTTCAAGGGCTCTTGCGAACTGGTTTGTGCCCCCTTCCCCTCGTCGAGGTCTCCTTGAGAAGTATCTCAGACACTTCCATAGGGATAAGACAGTTACCGAGTACGAGCGAGAACTTACTCACTTATCTCGCTATGCGGGCTCGATGCAAGGAGATGAAGCTGAGAAGTGCAACCGTTTTGTGGATGACCTATAAGATTCTTTGAGACAGCCGTTGATGAGCATGGTCAACGCAGATTATAGGAGTTTGGTGGATACAACAAGAAGATTAGAGACCGACCAACAACGAGTTCAAAGGCGCGATAGTTTCCGTCCCAAGCGGCCTCATAATAGGCCACCGTTTCAGCAGGACAAGAATCAGTCAAAGGACCGTTGGAGTAAGAGGCGTAAGACAGATTTTAAGCAGGGCAATCAGTCCGAGGGCAAGCTTAGAGACTACCTCCTTTGTCCTAAATGCACTCGTCATCATTATGGAGAATGTTTGGCTGCATCAGATGTCTGTTACAAGTGTCAGAGAGCTGGACACATTGCGCGGAATTGCCCAGATTCTGCGGTAATCAGGTAATATGATCTTATGCTTGGTGATTTTCTTTTATCCAGGACCTTTACTTGGAAGTTTAACACTTGCACTGTATCATGACTTTCAGTCGAAATACGAGCATGGCGGTTCGAGTGAGATCGATAAATGAAAGACAGTGGTGGTTGCCGATCCTAGCTAACCACAGGACGTGGTCTAGTTCAGCCCCAAGCTTATGGTCTTGGCCAGCAGGAGGCCGAGGAGCAAGAGGATGTGGTGACAGGTTTGGAACCTTAGTATTTTAAAATGTTTATTTCTCCTCCTCCCAGCAACCCTTAAATAAGATAAAAATTTAAGTTTATTTATAGGTATCCTCTTAGTTCATGGCTTACCGTCTAAGGTCCTCTTTGATACGGGTGCATCACACTCGTTCATAGCAGAATCTTTTGCATATAAGATTGGCCTAAAAGTCGTCAACAATCCGATCCCGGGAGATGTCATGATGCCTAACGGTTCGGTGATTTAGACCCGTTATCAGTGTAGGGCGCCGTTTTTATTCGGAGAAACAGAAATCGTAGTGGAGGCGTCCCTTTTGCCTCTTGTTGATTTTGATTTAATTTTAGGCATGGATTGACTAACCGACGTAAATGCCAAGGTAGATTTCAGGAGTAAGGAGATTCAGCTTATAGGACCTGATAAGTCTCTCATTACCTTTCGAGATTTGAAAGGAGTTTTCAAGCTGATCATCTTTTCAGTAAAATCTACGAGACATGCCAGTAAAGGATGTCCCTCCTTCTTGGTACTATTGCATGCGAAAGCAAAAGTCATTTTGCAAGAGATACTAGTGGTCTGTGAGTTTCCCGATATTTTTCCTGAGGAGCTATCTGGTTCTCCACCCTCCAGATAGATTGATTTTCAGATTGACCTTATTTCTAGATCCACACCGGTGGCCAAGGCTCCTTATCGCATGACTCCCAGAGAGTTGACTGAGCTAAAGATCCAGTTGCAAGAGTTGCTTGATTTGAGATTCATCAGACCCAATACGTCGCCGTTAAGAGCTCCAGTCCTTTTTGTGAAGAAAAAGAACGGCAGTTTGAGATTTTGTATTGACTACCGAGAATTGAATAAACTTACTATTAAGAACAAGTATCCTCTTCCAAGGATAGATGACTTGTTCGATCAATTCTAGGGGTCTTGCACGTTTTTCAAGTTAGATCTGATGTCGGGGTACCATCAGTTGAAGATTCGAGATGAGGATATCCAGAAGACAACGTTTAGTACCAAATACAGGCACTTCGAGTTTGTGGTCATGCCGTTTGGGTTGGCCAATGCCTCATCTGCATTTATGGATCTAATGAACTGGGTGTTCAAAGAGTTTTTGAACCGATTCGTGATTGTTTTCATTGATGATATTCTAGTGTATTCCAGAAGCAAGGAGGAGCATGTCACACATCTCAGGACAGTTTTGAGCACTCATAAGCAGAATTAGTTATATGCTAAGTTTTATAAGTGCAAGTTCTAGCTCCCAGAAGTGGCATTCTTTGGTCACGTGATTAGTATAGATGGACTTGCAGTTGATCCTAAGAAAATTGAGGCGATCAGAGATTGGCCAGGGCCGAAGACAGTTGCAGAGGTCCATAGTTTTCTCGGTTTGGCAGGCTACTACAAGAGATTTATTCAGGATTTTTTGAAGATAGCCCTTCCGTTGACTTCGCTTACCCGGAAGGGAAGAGCTTTTAGTTGGACCTCAGAGTGCGAGCCCGTTTTTGAGGAGTTGAAGACCAGATTGTCAGATGCACCAGTACTTTGTCTTCCTTCAGGCGTTGATGGTTTTCAGATTTACAATGATGCTTCAGGCCAGGGTCTGTGTTGTGTTCTCATGCAGCATGGGAAGGTTATCGCTTTTGCGTCCAGATAACTGAAGAATCACGAGAGAAATTACCCTGCGCATAGGCGAGGTTGCATATAGGTTCGCCTTACCTGAGGATATGAGTGGATTGCATGACGTGTTCCATGTCTCCTATTTGAGGAGAGCAGTCAGAGATCCTAGTCAGGTGATCAGTATTGAGGGTGCCCCGATTGAATAGAATCTGAGTATCAGTATTTTGCCAGTTAGGATTGTGGACTCGATGATTCAGAAGCTCAAGAACAGAGAGATCCGTATAGTTAAGGTCCTTTGAATGAATTGTGGTCGAGCAGAGTATATTTGGGAAAAAGAGGACGAACTTCGTGACATTGAAAATTATGTGTTTCTCTTCGATTCTTGTATGATATTAATTTTCAAGGACGAAAATTGATTAAGAGGGAAGATTTGTAATATTTCAATTTTGACGTCGTGTTAAAATAAATTTCAGGGCCTGATTGCGCGCATAATTAAACGAGCCGTCGATATGTGGAGGTAATTAAACAATTTTAATTACCTTTTTATGCATGCCAAGCAGTTATTAGTGAATATGCATATAATTGTTACTAATTCGTAGTGGTCGCGACGACTTAAATTTTCGTGCGAGCTTGTATCACAAAAATATCAATTTTCCAGATCTCAAGTCAATTTAGTAATATTATTAATAATAGTGCTATAAAAAATATAGTAATAAGGATAAATCAAAGTCTTTCTCTCATGTACAGTGTGCGGTTATAGGAACCACCCTTTTAAACCCCCTCACTCGCCTCTTATCGGGAAAACCAACAGTCGGGCGACTACTATTCGTTCCGCAAGTTTTCCGCATTGCTACTCTCGCCTTCTCCCTTGACCGCCGCTTCTACCGGCAGCAGGAACCCAAATCGACCTCCCCTTCCTCGCCGGAAACCAGCATCGGCTTCTCCTGACTCCTCAGTAGCCCTAGTCGGCCTTCTTCTTCTTCCTAAGCCCTTCAAGAGGAAGTTCCTTAACCCTAGCCGGGGGAAAAGTTTCTGAAGAAGTGTTTTTGTTTTCGGTGAGCGGATTTTTGGTCATTTCTCCTTGTATTCTAGGGTTTTTTCATTCCTATTTTGTGGCTACACCTTTATATTTTTGATTTCAAATTTTCGTTGGTCTTTGGAGCAAGGGATTGACAAAGTTCTTAGTGGTCAGTTCTTTTGGGAAGGAACACCATATCACCTCGTCGCGTATACGAGCGTCGAAACGCCGCAGTAAGAAACTCGACTACTTTTAGTCTAATAGTTCAGATAAAATTTTCATTTCATGTGTTAATTATATCGGTATATGCACTTTAAAATTTCAAGTTCCTATAGTCAGAAGCAAGTCAACGGGGTGGATATACACTTAGGCTAAGTTAGCAGTTTCAGTGCCATGAAAACCCTTTACCCTAAGCCCAGTATTTTTTTCTTAACCAGAGCGCTACTCCGTGTTTGACTCACTGAACATTAGTCTAACTTAATTCAAAAAATAAAAAAGGGCGAGGAAGGGTTACCCTCGCGATTGTGGTGGAGGCACACCACGCGTGCTCAGGGCCAGTATGCCACCGCTTGAACTTCAGCTCAGGGTCGATGACCCTTGTTTCTGATATGTAACTCCTTAGATAGGAGTCTGTGTTCTACTTGAGGGACACCCAGTTCAGGGCACCATCAGGTTTGCCACTCATATCACAGTCACTAGTTTATGCACAGTCATCCTTAGCGATAACTGCTAATAAGATAACCCAGAAGTTGGTTAAATTCTACAATAGTCAAAAATTCAAACTACAGAAATCAACGATTTGTACAATTGAGATAAGGGTGTGTCAGATTACACAATAAGCCGATTTTATCCCAGATCATGAACTCAGGTGCCAAGTTTTAGGTTAAAGTAATTTTGCAAATTTTTAAATTCAAGTAATTTTCACTTGTAATATTTTTTTAAGTGTTGCTGGAGGGAGTAGTTTTTCTTACTTTTTAGTGGGTCTGACCCATTTGAAACTTGTCACGACCCGTCTCGACAATAGTCAGAGTGCGCTTCGGGAGAGCCGTGATGCAACAGGCTTGGGCGGAAAGAAAGCCATGCCTACTAAGGCGGATGCAGAAAATACTGAAAATAGTTTAAAAAAAAATAGTTAATCTGGAGAAAAACCGTTTGATTTTTATGTGGAAGCTTTTTGAGTTTAAAACAGTGTGAAATTTTAAATGCATATGTATTTTTGTAAAATCACATTTTTACATGACAGTATTACAGATTTCATGCATTATGATTCAAAGAGAATGCGCATGCATTAATATCAAATTCTAGTACATAAAGTATTTAAATAGCCTAGCAGTTGCTCATGGTACCAGAGAAAATGTCTGATTGCAATTATTACATAAAAGAAATATTTGACATTAAAAGAAATGTAAATACAGAACCTGAAACTTAATGCTGATCGAGCTCGAGTACCTGGCGGCGCTGCACGAATGCTAAGACAATTCCAAAACAGAAAGAAAAAGACTCAGAACATTGAAATAAGCAGAGGAGCAAAGTAAAGTACAGAACAACAATAAAAGCGAAAATGTATGAGTGCACAAGTTTCTCATGAAGCAAAACTATTCAATGTCCAGCAAATATAAGAGCTAAAATTAGACTACTCCGGAGTATACTACATAATAGAAACAAGTAATACCATAAACAACAATCATTGAAGTGCGTAGGTGTTTTGAGTGGTGCGGATGGTTCACACTCAGTCCGGATACAAGTCTTATCAGAAAACTTCTTGCTTGTCGTTACCCTCGTCACGGCCCAGGCCCGGCTCGAGGAGTCTTAGTGGGTCTTAACTGGCACCGTGAAGGCTGCAACCCAAGTGACCCCAACATGTTTCAATGTTTGCTTATGATATTATGAGTTACATGATTCACATTGTAGAACTTTTAGCGGAAGCGAGTTCACTTAAAAGTGACAGATCAAGTGAAGGACTGACTTAACTCAAGACTTACAATCAGACAGGCATAAAGAACCAGATTCGATAACACAAGATTCGATGACACAAACAAAACCAGATAGGAAACAATATATTTTACGGGTTCAAGTATTTACGAGTGATACGATTACAATACGCTACTTTCCTGGACACCAAATATTCATTTAAATTAAATAATTTTCAGACATAAATATCCTCCAAGTAAAACTGTGTGTATATATACGAGCTTGATACAAATCACCAATCATTTAATCGTAACAAAGAATCTTAAACGTTAACCTTCAAAATAATTATTGCTCATGTTCACAAGAACTATAGGTCTTTTAATCATCCATCAAATGAGATATAATTCTATAAGTGCGAATCCAAATGATATGATTCATATAATTCTTGATAATTCTCATTATGATATTAATTAATCATTCCCAAAAATCCAACATACTTCAAATTATACATCAAACAAAAAATCCGTTCATCTAAGTGAATATTCAAATAAAATTATCTGCGATCATAGTCTCATGACATTCCAAATGTATTAACCCTAAGACATTAACTTGCCAGATTAGACATTTGATATTTCAATTCATATGACAACACAAAAAGATGGGTGAATTCGTATAATCATAAGAACAGATTAAGTAATTGAAATTCAATGATTGCAAAAAAGAGAGTTCTCTACTTGCCTTTAAAAAGCTGAAATTTGCGGCGGCTAAGCGGTGCTAGCAAAATTTACACTTCTCAAACGAACCTGTTCAAGAACAATTATAATAGATATCTAGCAAGACGAAAAATTTATGCTAACACAGGGACTTACTTACAAATCTTAAAGCACAAGAGAGTTACCGATTTACCTTCCTCAAAGAGAGGGGAGAAGAGACTACCACGCAGAAACGGAGGCTTGACGTCGCTTGGGTATGGAGAAACCCTAATTCAGAGGGCTTAGGAGAAATTCCATCACTTGAGTCGAGGAGTTGCGTTGGAATTCACAAATACGACGAGATTAGTTGATTGCGAGAGAGGCAGAAACTTGGATCCACAAAAATATACGCAAATATGGCAAAATTTTGCAAATATAAGGTCAAGCAACTATGAATAAAGAGGGGGAAGAGAAAACCTTACCCAAGGAGATCAAATTCGGGCTCTAAATCTGAGTAGAGGCGAAAAACGAGCAAACCCTAGTCTTGCAGATCTCGGCCAAATCGAAGGACCAAAATTAGGGTTACTGGAGGGAGAAAAGGCGGCTGCTGGAGGAAAAGAGGGAGTTGTCGCTGATGTCGGCCCCTAGAAATGGAGAGGAGGAGAAGAAGACTACTGATTCTGGGGAAAAGCGAGAACTGTCGGCTAGGGCAGGAGGAGACGAAGCTGATGCCATCAGATGCTTGAGGAGGAAGAGAAGGCGGCGGCCTGAGACGGAGGAGGAGGCGCCAGTGGCGGGGGAAGCAGGAGACGGGTTGGGCGTCGGGGAAGAGTTGAGAAGCGCTGGGAGGCGAAATCGGGAGAAGCGGGCGTCCAGTTTACGGCTTACGGGAAACAGGAAGGAGCAGAAGTTTTTTATCAGGGGGAGCAGCTGACTCGGGTTTAGGTTATAAGAGGAGGGGGGAAATCAAGGGTTTTTTAATTTAATTTCTTATTATTATTATAATCATTATCTTATATATTAAACCGGGTTGTTACATTGTCCCCTCTTAGGAAGTTTCGTCCCAAAACTTTCCTGAGAAACTCTTTGAATGAGGGCTCTTACGGCGAAGATTCAGATGACATTCATTTCATCAAAGTTTGCAGATCAAGGCACGAGAGTTAGCTATAAGTACAAAGAAATAGATAGGAGTACAAGCGCAGAGACTTACTATGACTAAGAGAAAAGTTACAGATACTCACAACGTAGGTCAGATTCAAGTTCACAAAAGAACTCTTCAGGCTTAGCGGGTTGGCCAGATACAAAAGATTGACTTCAGAAAACACAGGAGTTGCTTCAATTAGCTCAAAATTGAAAGGTAAGACTTGATAACTTGAGAACGAGAAAATCTTTGCCCGAAGCAAAGATAGAACATCGACGAGGAAAAGAAGCTGAATGACGATTGAGTATCGACAGGAGCGAGTCAAACTGGAGATGGAGAATCACAAGACAACGCTGAATAAATACAACAGAGCAAATCACAAGAAGAAACTCATTTTTGCTGGCACTCAAAAGCTATCTAGAAGAATATACAGGAGGACCATATAAGATTGATTGGCACGCGGAACAGGAAAGACTAATTACAAATACCGGGGACTAGAAATTAGAGATTCTAACACATTTACTACTGCCGGGTATATAAATTATGTAATAATTACAGCATTTTCATTGGACAACTCTAGGTAATAATCATGCAAGTGCTACCATGAGATCATGTGCAATGTCAAGCAAATAGAAAATCCATGTGTGTACAATCCTTATTGTTGTTCTCGACTTCACACTTGTGCAATGATTTATGATATGAATGCAAATGAATGGATACACATGCAATGTTAAGCGCCCATATCACTTAACATGTCATGCATATTAGGACTCTAATGTCAGCGCACTTGAAAATATTAAACCGCCCATACAATTTAATATTCGCAAGCGGTGTATATCCTAGTGGAATTTCATATGCACAAAAATGTTAAGTTTGCCCATACTCCCCTAACATTCGTATGCAATTTTTTTTGATGAATAATACCATTGGTGGTGCAAAATGAGAGGATTGGCTTATGTATTCCTTAACATCATTATTGCGAATAATTATGATGGGACAACCAAACTAATTACGTATTTCATTATAAAGTTTCGAAAATACAGAGAAAAGTTCAGAGGGTTCTTTTAAAAGATACACCCAAGTGTATTTAGAGAAATCAACAATATAGGTTACAAAATATATACTACCCCCACCAACAGATTTGGTGGGACTGGGACCCCAAACGTCCTTATGAATAAGTTCAAAAGGCCAAACAAAATTTTTACATTGTTTTGTTGGGAAGTAAGTATGGTGATGCATTCCATATTTACAAGCGTTACATTCTAAGGTATAGTCGTCAAAAAAAGAAGGCATGAGCTGATGGAGGAGACACAACGACGGATGGACAAGACATTTATACCACTTGAGGGGGGAAGCGGTCATGGTAGATGCAGAGAAAGGTGGAAGGTCTTCGAGGTAGTAAAGACCGCCACTTTCAGTCTCATTGGCAATCGTCCTCTATGAGTGATGGTTATGAAAATATCAAGCAGTTGGAGATAATGAGATAAACCAATTCAATTATCTTGAGAGAGCATCAACAGATTGCAAATTGCAAGAAAAATTGAGGACAAATAGTGTCGTCCAGTTAGAGGTGAGAGACGGTAGTCACAATTGCAGATCCGCAAACTGGAGCAGGAGAGCCATCACCCACAAAGATTGGGGGTAACCAATTTTGTTTATCCAGGTGTGAGAAAACAAGAGGGTTGCCAGTCAAATGATTAGTATCACCCGATTTAATGAGTCACTTACCCTGAGTAGCAACATGCACGCTACTTGACGAAGTTACAATGAAGCCAGATTGCTTTGAGGCTTTGAGGAGAGCATCCATATTTGCAAATGAGAACCAGCGACCAGATTCAGTCAATGTAGTAGTCAGAGAGACGGATAGAGCAGGGGACTAACTACTATAAGAGGAAAATATATAATGGGACTCTTAGATGGGTTTTAAGATCTTGCACTTTCAACAGGCTTTAACAAAGGTCTTGGACTTTCAACAGGCTTCAACACAGCATAAAATCCAACATGTACATCTTGAATAGCTATAAAGAAATCAACTTCCTAAATCATCATGTTAAGGTCTAAGTTGGTAGTCTAAATTTACTTACCTGCAGATCATCAAATAAAAGAAATTTGAAATCACTCAAGACAAAAAATTAGGGCAACAACAAAAACTCACTTCTTTGCTAAGAGGAGCCTTCTCCTTCCATGAATAACTCTTGGGAGACATGAAATACTCCTTGGAGTTGAGGGGAAACACAAATTCGTCGGTTGGAAGCTAGGGTAGAAAGATCTCTCAGGGTTTATGCCAAGAAACCTCATGGGTAAAATGAAATGAAGCTTTAAAAGAGAGGGGATTAGTTGGGAAGGCCGGCTACCTCCCATGGGAGGAACTCCACGCGTCAAGGGGCATTGGTCTTCATGAGGAAACAGCTCCACAAGGCTATAAGCGATGAAAGGCACAAAGGAACTTCTCCACATAGGCGCTTGGAGCTGCGACAACTATTCCACACGAGAACCAAAGAAGGTGAGCTCGTTTTGGAGTTAAGCATGGGATGGATGCTCCTTAAATGGTTTGAGATATGTTTTTAAGCTCTATATCATCTCATCCATTGATTTGGAGGGGATTTGATGTTAGATCATTTCTTATTAAGAGATGGTGCCCAGCTTTAAATAATGAATCTAGAGGAGTGATACAATTTAATATTAAATAGTTCAGAAGGCTGGACACTTCACTAGAAAATTAGAAAAATTCCTAATAAGTCAAAAATATTTTGGCTTTATGAAAATATTTTATAATCTTTTCTCATAAAATAATTCTTTTCATCTCATTTTAATCAATTAAATTAGGATTATTTATGAATTAAAATTCATAAAATTAGCAATTATTCTCCATATTGAAAATAAAATTTGCCATGGAGTTATATAAATTATATGATGCTATGCCATTAGTGTTAAAGATGAATTAACATCTTAAGTGCTTATTATCAGACTAGGGATTTTGATGTCATAGAAAATTTGAGGATGTCACATGTTATGGCTTTTACATGGATTTGAATATTATTATAAAGAAACCAAGCTTAAAATTTCTTCTACGATCAAATTCTTGCGCACTACTAATTCCCTAGAATTTTAGCAATCTTAGTTCCATTTTTTTGTAAGACCATGATTTTTTCACCAAATTTTATGTTCTCATACATCTCAGCAAATTGCTCTTTTAAATATAAAAATGGGCATGATACGGCAAAAGAGCAAACACTTACAATATTGCAATGAGGAACGAAAGAAGACAATTAATGATGTATGCTTATTACCCACGCTTGAGGGTAGAGTCCCTCTAAGAACAGCCACAAGATTAAACTACCAAAAGATGACTCACTTCTGACCCTAAGGGTTCTTTATATAGATGGAGACCCCACTGCAATACAAACAAGCTAAATGATATAACACACTATTAATTACAAATACAATATAATCCAAAAGGTCACCGTATCGCTGAGAGAGCTCTTGCAAAGTGAGGTCGATCGTCCGAGTGCATGTGGGGCATGTTTGCAATGGTATTTGTATCAACACCCTGGTTCTTAAAATCAACCTTGTCCTCAAGGCTGAGCCTATGAGGATCCCGTCAGCGCATCTGTGTGACTCAGTTGTCTCTTCTGGTCGGCGGTTCATGTGAAATAAATATCATTAAGGGCTTGGATGCGCCGTACCTAGCTGGTTACTACGGAGCATTGGAAATTTTGTCTGAAACTAGTGTAGAGCTCTTCATGACACTGCCGAATAAGTGAAAAGAGGACTTTCCTCCAAGAGTGGATGATGTTAAGTTGGGGGCTGTAAGTCCCAAAAAACAAAGTGTGGTAAGCTGCGTTGTTCGGGTTATGAATGAGGTTGGTGATCAATAAACTATGAGGGATGAGTCAAATGTGACGAACACTAATAGGTGTTTGGATATCTACTAATGGGGGGAGGAAAAATAATCTCGGCAGGGAGAGCACATAAGGAGGTTGCAACTGTGGTTGTGAGGACACAAGTTGTTTATACTTGTGTGTAAGAGGGAGACAGGGAGTGCAATGGCATGATAAAAATAAATGGCTTTGTAATCTCGAATATGAAAGTAATTTGTCATGATCTTTTCTAAGTTGAGGTGCAAAAATAAATTTAGCCAAAAAAGATAGTGGAGGTGGTGCGGCGCCATGACGATGTGGCAAGACGATCATTGCATTGTAAACTAGGTATATAAAACCAACAAGGAGGCATGTTTGCGTGCATGGATCATACCGATTGAAAATTTATGAGATAAGTATTGGGGGAGAGAGAATGTGGTCCTTTAAATATAAGGGGAGATGGGTGTGGATATGGGTGATCCCTTGGCAATGTAGAGTAGAGAAGACACATGTAATTAAGGGGCGGGTCATAAAAGAAAATAAAGGCGGCGTGATCCTGGGACGTGAAACTGGGTGGGAAAAGGACGTGCATCCCGAGTCTGGTGCAAAGTGGAAGGAGATTGGAAGAAGGCCGACCAATCTGAAGCACGTGGCAGGAGGTTGGGGTTAATGGCTGGGGAGACACGTGAGGGCACCATTTGCGGAGCCGTGAGACCCGCACAAAACAAAGTAGTTATGGGGGTAGCTAGTTTAAGGTGACATTGAGCGGGGCTGAGGCGGTAGCGAGCGACGAGGAGACTGGATAAATTGGTGAGCAGTTGCAAGAAGATCGTAGACGAAGTAGGAAGAGGGAAGGAAGTTGGGCTTGAGAAGGCGGGTCAGTCACTCGGGCTTGGCAGGGATGCAAGGAATGACGAAGGGGGCATGGTGCTAGTCAGCTGGAACAATAGTGGTGGCTGGGCTCTGATTGATCCAAATTGTGAAGGGATTTGTTGGCAGCTGTGACACCACTTAAAACTATTCAATAGTTACCATGGTGTATATGAGCTGACAAAGGAGTGGAACCGGTTCAAGAGAAATTGAACCGGCAAATGCCGGTCAAATTAACGCGTGGCGATCCTGTATTAAGCGGCGCCGGTTATTAAATAAGCGAAGAAGCCGCGGTTCATACCATTTCTCTCCCGATTCCCGCACAGCACCGCAGAAGGCGAGCGGAAGCCGCACGACGCCGAAACCGCCGAGCCCCACCGGAAGCTCGTTTCTCCTCCGTTTCTTCCGATTTCTCTTCCATTTGAAAGGTAATCTCTTCCTCTCCAGTCCTTTTAATTCTTTTGTAACGATCTTTCACGGATTGAATTAGTAGAAACCCTAGGGTTTAGGGTTTTCCGAAAATAATTAGTTGTTTGCATGAGAAAAGTTTCTGTAATGGATGTTAAGCCTAAATCCGTGAATTTCAAAGGGATTTGATGAAACCCTAACTAGGTTAAGCGGATTTTGGTATTTAGTGTTGGAAAAAAAAAAAAAAAGAAGGAAACCTAAGCCCCAAATAATTATTTGAGGCTAAGGGAGGCTAGGGCTTGCTGCCCCTTACACTAAAACAGTAAATTTAGGGCAGCAAAACCTTAAGTTGTTTAGAGGTATTTGACCTCATTAGAGAGATGTTTGACATAGTAAAGATGATATATTGTAGGCAATGGCATCACGTGGTCAAGGAAGCGGAAAGCGCAACGAAGAAAATAGGAACGAGAAAGGAAAAGGAAAAGCCACGGTGAATTCCCACCCTTTAAGTGCTTATTTCATGATTTGTATTTATGCTTATGTTATGTTTCATGTGTATGCTATATTTTGGTTATGCATTCTTATGAGTCACAGCAATTGCAAGAATGATTGAAAGTAAATGTCAATTGCAAGAATGATTGAAAGTAAATGTCAAACAAAGTAAAAATGAAATGGGCTAAGTTAAGGGTCAACCCAATAGTGGAGGTGGGGTGAATGTCCTCCCAATGATATGAAAGGAAAGTTAACGTGCGAATATGAAAAGGCACGTTAAGAAATGTGTGCGAATATGAAAAGGCACACAAGCGTGCTATATAAATAATATGAAATGTTAATATTCCCGTAACATTGCCCGATAGAAAAAGGATGATGAAAACCAGAAAATAAAATACGAATCCATATAAAAGCGATTTGCAACGTACCTGGGTGAGAAAAAGAATGAATGAAAGAAGAAAAGCTCAATAATAAGAAAATAATGTAAACCTATCTTTATGACGCAATTATGAGAATAAGCTATAAAATCCTTATAATTAAAACATTTTATTAAAGGGAATTCATTTAGTCTTTGACTAATATAAATGTAACTAAAACAGGTCACAGCGGAGGCTGCTCCCGTTAATCCTCCTGGCGCCCCTTCTCGTAAGGAAAAGATGTACAAGATCTGGATGGAGGTCATCACAGCTGTCTTTGGTTACATGGATGCTCACAAGGAAGCTTGCCGCGACCCTGACTGCCCCCACGATGAATTTCAGTTTTTCTTTAAGTAGTCTACTCATGTGTGATAGTATAGTTTTGATCTGAGTTACAAGTATAGTATATTATGATCAGGTTGTAAATCTTTAAATGTAACTCAGATTTTGTGATGACTCCACTTTTGTGTTATTATATTGAGTCATCTTTTAGACATGTATGATACTATCTGTCACTGTGGTATAAATAAAAGGTTTCACCTTGCTGCACTTTTATCTTTGCATGCTTAAATGCTGAATGTCAATTTCCCTTGCAACTCTATAACATTGTTACATGAAAAGAAAATTGTAGTGGTGCCTAGAATGTAGGGCCGTTACAATTAAATGGTATCAGAGGGAGGTTTGGAACACCAGAATACTTTGTAATAGATTTGTTAGTAAAACAAGTATGACAATGTCAATCGTCCTGTTTCAGGAACCCTTCCGCACATATTTAAGTCGAAGGGAAAGAGATGAACTTGAGGAAGAACAAAATCGTATGGCTGAAGAACGGTGTAGAGAGCGATCAAATCCTCCTCTATCGGAGATCATGCAAGCATTGGCAGAAGCCATTCAACTGGGTAATAGAACTGTAGCTATACCGCAACCACCGACATCAAGTGAGTCGTATGTGAAACAATTTCTCGAAATGAGACCACCCTTATTTCGAGGTGGGTTATCCCCAATGGAAACTGAAAGTTGGATAAAGAGAATTGAACTCACCTTCAATGCCTTGAAGTGCCCCGACAATCAAAAAATCGATTTAGTCGTTTTCCTGCTGGAAGGAGAGGCTGATCGATGGTGGGACAGTATGAGGCAAGGTAAATTTGCTGGGCGTAGAAATTCGGAGATTCCCTGGGCCGAATTCCTAAAAGAATTTGTTAATTGGTTTGTTCCCCCGTCTGAGAAACAAATGCTGCAGGAGAAATTCCTCCGTTTAATGCAAGGAAGTCGTACAGTTCTGCAATATGAGGCTGAGTTTGCACAATTAGCCTATTATGCTGGAGACATGGTCACGAAGGAAAGCGATCGATGTTTTCGATTTCAATTGGGTCTACGAGAAAACGTACGGGTACATCTAATCTCGCAAAGAATTAAAAATTACAATGAATTGGTGGAAACAGCTAAGTTAATTGAGATGGATGTGGAGAGTTCGCAAAGGCGAATGGAGTTTCAAACGAAGAGACTTCCAGAGGGACAAAGTTTGGAGCGAAAGAGTGGAAATTCTAACTGGAAGAGGAAGAAAGGAGGTCCTCCAGCGCAAACTCGAAGTGAAAGCGCAGCTAGCAGTAACACCGTGAAACCTTTATGTCCGAAATGCGGAAAGAATCACTTTGGCGAGTGTTTGAAAGGTACCGGTGTTTGTTTCAAATGTCAGAAACCGGGACATCGCCGACAAGACTGTCCGCTGTGGAAGACAGTATCTGAAAGAGGTGGTCCTAATCAGGCACCAACATTCCATTACCTTGATACCAGCTTAGTTGGTAGAGTGGATAAAGGTAAAGGAATTGAAACTTCTGGATCTGTAATGGAAACTAGAGAAGATCGACAGGTACAACCTAGAGTCTTCAATATGAATCAACAAGGAGCTAAAGCTGACGATACTGTTATCACAGGTATGATTTATGTACACAATCACCTATTAAAGGTATTATTTGATACAGGGGCTAGCCAATCCTTCATATCTACAAGAGCAATTAAACAATTAAAGTTGGAACCTCATACGTCTATTGAAGAATTGAGAGTTAAAATGCCCAATAATACCGAGATGATTACAAAGCTTCGATGTACAGTGTGGCTAACAATTGATACCAATCCAGTAGAAGCAAATGTTGCAGTTCTACCCCTATCCGAATTTGATATCATTTTAGGGATGGATTGGTTAGTGAAAAGTGAAGCTATCATTAACTGTAAAGAGAAAGAAATTACACTGAAAATAAATGATACACAGTGCACATTTAAAGGATTGAATGAAGTTTCAAAAGTTCTTATATCTTCATTCAAGGCAATCAAGAAATTGAAGAAAGGCTGTGAAGCAACTTTGGTAATGATTAAGGGAACCAAGGTAGTGACATGGGAGCCGACTGCCGTTCCCGTAGTGCGTGATTTTCTCGAGGTATTTCCTGAAGAATTACCAGGACTACCCCCATCAAGGGATGTAGAATTCACGATCGATTTGGTAGAAGGAGCTAAACCAGTAGCAAAGGCACCATATCGTATGGCTCCTAAAGAATTGGCAGAGCTGAAAAGTCAATTGCAGGAATTACTTGATAAAGGTTTTATACGACCAAGCACTTCGCCATGGGGGGCTCCAGTGCTATTCGTGAAAAAGAAAGATGGCTCGTTTCGATTATGTGTTGACTATCGAGAATTAAACAAGTTAACAATTCGAAACCAATATCCATTACCTCGTATTGACGATTTATTTGATCAACTCAGTAATGCAAAAGTATTTTCCAAGATTGACCTAAGGTCAGGATATCATCAGATGCGCATAAATGAAGATGATATTTATAAAACTGCTTTTAGCACGCGATATGGACACTTTGAGTTCGTCGTCATGCCGTTTGGATTAACAAACGCACCAGCTGTTTTTATGGATTTAATGAATCGAGTATTCAAGGAATTCCTGGACATATTTGTTATCGTATTTATAGATGATATTCTAGTTTATTCGACGAACAAAGATGAACATACAGAACACTTAAAGGTTGTATTGACGACATTGAAATGTCATGCCCTATATGCGAAGTTTTCCAAATGTGAGTTTTGGTTAAGTGAAGTTGCGTTCCTAGGCCATGTCATTACAGGGCATGGATTGTCAGTAGATCCAGCAAAAGTGGAGGCAATTATAAATTGACCAAGACCAACTACAGTCACCGAAATTCGAAGCTTTCTTGGTTTGGCAAGTTATTACAGGAAATTTGTAAACGGCTTTTCAGCGATTGCACTACCGCTTACAAAACTGACTCGGAAGAATGCTCTATTTCTCTGGACTAAAGAGTGTCAGGAGGCATTTGATGAATTAAAGACAAGGTTAACTACTGCACCAGTATTGGTTATGCCATGCGGGATTGAAGGATTCCAAATTTACAGTGATGCCTCTTTAAAAGGCCTTGGTTGTGTTTTGATGCAGAATGGTAAAGTCGTAGCTTATGCATCAAGACAATTAAAGGATTCGGAGCGTAACTACCCAACGCATGATTTAGAATTGGCAGCTGTCATATTTGCCCTAAAAATTTGGAGACATTACTTGTATGGCGCGCAATGTGAGATCTTTACGGATCATAAAAGTTTAAAGTATATTTTCTCCCAAAAAGAAATAAACATGCGTCAGAGACGATGGTTAGAACTTATCAAAGATTATGATGTCGATATTAAATACCATCCCGGTAAAGCGAATATAGTAGCTGATGCGCTCAGTAGGAAGCACTTGGCACCGATGATTGTTCCACTTACTGAGCAGCAGGAGTTGTTACGAGAAATACAAAACTTTAAATTGCTTACATGTATAACTATCTCGCAGACTCCAGGATTACTCTTCCAACTCGTGGCAGAAAATTCTATTAAAGACAGGGTACGGAAGGCGATGAATCAAGATCCTATTTTTGTGAAAATCCTGGAAAAGGTAAAAAGTGGACAATCAATTTCTTTTACAGAGCATGATGGATTATTATTCCTGAATGGAAGATTGTGTATTCCTCATGTTGATGCACTTCGATCAGAAATCCTTTACGACGGACATAATACAATGTATTCAATTCACCCCGGAAGAACAAAAATGTATCAAGATCTCAAGCAGAACTTTTGGTGGCCAGGAATGAAGACTGATGTAATTCAATATATTGCCAAATGTCACACGTGTCAACTTGTGAAGGCAGAACATCAAAAACCTGGCGGATACTTACAATCACTACCGATTCCGGAATGGAAGTGGGATGACATAACCATGGATTTTGTCATGGGGTTGCCAAGGAGTAAAGCTGGGAACAACGGTATATGGGTAATTATTGATCGATTAACAAAAGTTGCACATTTCATTCCTATGAAAAATGATAGTCCAGTACAGAAGTTAGTCGATCAGTATATTGATGTTATTATAAAATATCATGGGATTCCCCGATCCATTGTATCTGATAGAGATGGACGCTTTACATCTGATACATGGAAACTCGTGCAGAGAAAGTTAGGAACAAAACTGCTTTTCAGTACCGCCTTTCACCCACAAACAGATGGTCAATCTGAGCGAACTATTCAAATGTTGGAAGATCTATTGAGAATGGTCATACTTGATCTTAAGGGCTCATGGGAAAAGTACTTATCGCTAGTGGAATTTTCGTACAATAATAGCTACCAGTCAAGTATTCAGATGGCACCATTCGAAGCATTATATGGACGAAGGTGTCGTACCCCACTAAGTTGGGCAGAAGATGGCGAATATAAGTTATTCCCGAAGAATCAAATGGATAAAATGAATGATAAGCTTACACTTGTCCGAGAACGACTGAAAATAACACAAGATAGACAACAGAAATATTACAATGCCAGACATCGACGAGTAGAGTTTAATGTAGGCGAGATGGTATGTCTGAAAATAAAGCCCTTCAAAGGAGTTTCACGAATTCGTCGACTTGGAAAGCTTAGTCCGAGATATGTAGGACCATTCGTCATCTCTGAAAAGATTGGACCGGTGGCTTATCGCCTAGTGTTATCTGATGTCCTTCAAAATGTTCATGATGTATTCCATGTTTCTTCATTAAGGAAATACATAGCAGATCCTGATAAAATAGTTCCTTCTGAACAGATTCAGATAAATTCGGATCTATCTAGCCCAACTGAACCATACAAGATTGTAGATTGGCAAAATAAACAGCTTCGAAACCGAGAGGTTCGATTTGTCAAAGTCTGGTGGAAAGGGCATAGTATTCATGAAGCAACGTGGGAAAAAGAAGAAGACATGAGAAATCTCTTCCCTCAGATGTTTGATGCAGAGTCAGACTGATGATTTTCGCGGACGAAAATTCAATAAGGAGAGGAGAATTGTGACACCACTTAAAACTATTCAATAGTTACCATGGTGTATATGAGCTGACAAAGGAGTGGAACCGGTTCAAGAGAAATTGAACCGGCAAATGCCGGTCAAATTAACGCGTGGCGATCCTGTATTAAGCGGCGCCGGTTATTAAATAAGCGAAGAAGCCGCGGTTCATACCATTTCTCTCCCGATTCCCGCACAGCACCGCAGAAGGCGAGCGGAAGCCGCACGACGCCGAAACCGCCGAGCCCCACCGGAAGCTCGTTTCTCCTCCGTTTCTTCCGATTTCTCTTCCATTTGAAAGGTAATCTCTTCCTCTCCAGTCCTTTTAATTCTTTTGTAACGATCTTTCACGGATTGAATTAGTAGAAACCCTAGGGTTTAGGGTTTTCCGAAAATAATTAGTTGTTTGCATGAGAAAAGTTTCTGTAATGGATGTTAAGCCTAAATCCGTGAATTTCAAAGGGATTTGATGAAACCCTAACTAAGTTAAGCGGATTTTGGTATTTAGGGTTGGAAAAAAAAAAAAAAGAAGGAAACCTAAGCCCCAAATAATTATTTGAGGCTAAGGGAGGCTAGGGCTTGCTGCCCCTTACACTAAAACAGTAAATTTAGGGCAGCAAAACCTTAAGTTGTTTAGAGGTATTTGACCTCATTAGAGAGATGTTTGACATAGTAAAGATGATATATTGTAGGCAATGGCATCACGTGGTCAAGGAAGCGGAAAGCGCAACGAAGAAAATAGGAACGAGAAAGGAAAAGGAAAAGCCACGGTGAATTCCCACCCTTTAAGTGCTTATTTCATGATTTGTATTTATGCTTATGTTATGTTTCATGTGTATGCTATATTTTGGTTATGCATTCTTATGAGTCACAGCAATTGCAAGAATGATTGAAAGTAAATGTCAATTGCAAGAATGATTGAAAGTAAATGTCAAACAAAGTAAAAATGAAATGGGCTAAGTTAAGGGTCAACCCAATAGTGGAGGTGGGGTGAATGTCCTCCCAATGATATGAAAGGAAAGTTAACGTGCGAATATGAAAAGGCACGTTAAGAAATGTGTGCGAATATGAAAAGGCACACAAGCGCGCTATATAAATAATATGAAATGTTAATATTCCCGTAACATTGCCCGATAGAAAAAAGATGATGAAAACCAGAAAATAAAATACGAATCCATATAAAAGCGATTTGCAACGTACCTGGGTGAGAAAAAGAATGAATGAAAGAAGAAAAGCTCAATAATAAGAAAATAATGTAAACCTATCTTTATGACGCAATTATGAGAATAAGCTATAAAATCCTTATAATTAAAACATTTTATTAAAGGGAATTCATTTAGTCTTTGACTAATATAAATGTAACTAAAACAGGTCACAGCGGAGGCTGCTCCCGTTAATCCTCCTGGCGCCCCTTCTCGTAAGGAAAAGATGTACAAGATCTGGATGGAGGTCATCACAGCTGTCTTTGGTTACATGGATGCTCACAAGGAAGCTTGCCGCGACCCTGACTGCCCCCACGATGAATTTCAGTTTTTCTTTAAGTAGTCTACTCATGTGTGATAGTATAGTTTTGATCTGAGTTACAAGTATAGTATATTATGATCAGGTTGTAAATCTTTAAATGTAACTCAGATTTTGTGATGACTCCACTTTTGTGTTATTATATTGAGTCATCTTTTAGACATGTATGATACTATCTGTCACTGTGGTATAAATAAAAGGTTTCACCTTGCTGCACTTTTATCTTTGCATGCTTAAATGCTGAATGTCAATTTCCCTTGCAACTCTATAACATTGTTACATGAAAAGAAAATTGTAGTGGTGCCTAGAATGTAGGGCCGTTACAGCAGCTGCGACATGTTCGGCGGCAACCGCCTTCTAGCTTGCCAGGAGCGTATAAGTGATTATGGATGCAGATTGTGGGTTTCTTTCTTGTCGACAATGGCGAGCTGAGGCAGCTGGCAGAGAGTGGCATGTTGGCGAACTCCTGAGAGATGTGACGACCCGAATGGCTCATTGGGGCCTGGGCACATTACAATGACAAAGTGGCGTAGATCTACACTAAGTTGGCAGATTTTAGAATGAATGGCTGCCATCTCGCGTGACGGAATTCATCGGTGAGGGGGATCCATCACTGGGTATGTAGTCGTGCGATGCAATTTTCAGTTACTAGTTCCTGAATGATTGACATGCAGAGAGTGGTAGGTCGGAATAATTGATACGATCAAGCAAACAAGCACGTACAATATTACAATGAGGAACAAAAGGATGATGTAATTAACAAGACATGCTCGTTACCTACTCTTGAGGGAAGGATCTCTCCAAGAGTCGCCACATGCTAAACTCCCCAAAGATGCCTCACTTCTCACCTTAATGGCTACTTATATTGATGGAGAAGACAAGCACGCTAAATCACACTATTAAACACGTATACAATATAATTCATAATGGTCACCGCATTTTTGAGAAAGCTCATGCAAAGTGAGGTCAATGATTCGAGCACGCGTGGGGCATGTTTACAAGGCGTATCCGTATCATGGTATCCACTCAATATTACCAAGAGACATATTTTCATTTAAATGTTCGCCGATATATTTCATGTGTTTGTGCTAAATACAGACCATGAAACACTAAAACATTTGAAACTTTTAGAGAGAGATCAGGAGACACACCTAGTGAGCTGCATATCTTCAAGAATTTAACTTCCACTTAGAGCACAAATCCGGAGTCACGAATCGAGTAGCTAATGCCCTTAGACGCCATCCCATTTACTATTCACCCTGCAACCCCGCCTTATTGATTTAGATTTCTAGCGTGACTTGTATACCCTTGACCTTTTTTTCGTGATATTTGGGTCTCTTATCATCATTGTGAGACTGATTGTACTACCCAGTATGCAGTGAGTGAGAGATCTATCTAAGGGAACCCATCTTTATATCTACGAAGGACCCCTTCGAGGGTCATTACTTAGAGATCTTCACTCATCCGTGTTAGACATATATGTTAATCTAAATTTTTAGATCGCTAGTTGTCACGACCCATCTAAAACAAAGATCGGAGTGCGCTTCAGGCAGATCGTGATGCTATATGCATGAGTAGAAAGAAAATCCATGTCAAATCATCACAGGACCCCTACACAGATTTTAACATATTAATAAATTTTATTTGGAAATCATCTAGAAAAATGAATTTCTCATTTGATGAATAATTAAAAAAATTATAGATTGTTGAGCATGAGCAGCAGTGTCATGATAATAATTGCAAAGAATTTTGGTTAGCAAATATATGATTGGTGTTTTTATATCATGCTCGTATCGTACATATTTTACTTGAAAGATAATTGTGTCTAAAAATGATTTAATCTAGATGAGTACTTGTTATCCCAGAATCGATGTATGTCAGACTTACCCATGCGATTTATTTGAATTTTTTTTTTGTTATTGAAATCTTAACCTATCGAACCCACAAATTTCAAAACTCACTATCTAATTTTTGGTTTTATCAGATCTTTGTTTTTTATGCATGTTTGGTTGCAATACTTGGGTAATTATTGTTCCATGACTTGATTCTTCCCTTTGATGCAAATTTGTTCCTGCCAGATTCACAATCTATGAATCATTTAATTCATTAATGACATAAGCAATCATTGAAAAGTAGTGTTTAATTGATGTAACACCTTTACATGAGTTTCCGCTTGTTTTTGCAACCGGAACAAATAAATGGTTATAAAAAGCACAAATTTTCTGATAAACCTTGTATCTGAACTTGAATATGAATCATGTGCATCAAATAGACATTCTTACATCTATCACTGGTTACAGGTTATGTCATTACTTGAGCAATCTATGCTATACTCCGGAGTAGACTAATAATTATAATTATTTCTTCTTGACTCACTTAGTTGTCTGTCTTACTAGCTCTGCTTCATGAAAATTGGTACACGTACATTTATGATTCTCTTGCTTGTACTTTATTTTTTTACTTTGCTGATATTCTGTTTCAATGTTCGAAGGTTTTTTCCTTCTTGTTATGGAATTTGCCTTACCATCTGTGTCTACACCTCCTGCTTCCCGTGCCCAATCTGCGGCAAGCTCTTGCCTTTAGAAGTTTATTTTCTCGTCGTGTCAGGTTCTATGCAACCAAACATGCATAAAAAACAAAGATCTGATAACACCCAAAAATAGATAGTGAGTTTTGAAATTTGCGGGTTCGAGAGGTTAAGATTTCATTAACAATTTTTTTTTTCAAATAAATCGCATGGGTAAGTTTGACATGCATCGATTCTGGGATAACAAGTACTCATCTAGATTAAATCATTTTTAGACACAATTAACTTCCAAGTAAAATATGTACGATACGAGCATGATATAAAAACACCAATCATATATTTGCTAACTAAAATTCATTGCAATTATTATTCTGACACTACTGCTCATGCTCAACAATCTATCATTTTTTAATTATTCATCAAATGAGAAATTCATTTTTCTAGATGATTTCCAAATTTAATTTATTAATATGTTAAAAATCTGTGTGTGTGTGTGGGGGGGGGGGGGGGGGGTCCTGTGGTGATTTGACATGGTGGGATGGGTGGATTTCCAATTTTTTATTTAATCTTGTATAATCTCACTAGACAGCATCTTTGTGATTTTACTCTGGCAGCCAGCGCCGGCTTCTTGGAGGACTTTCTCCTCCCTTTTGCTCTTATCAATCACTGCCCCCCTGATTGTGATGAATGCTCTATCCATAAAAGTGGCAGTGGAACCATATTTTCCTCCGGTGATGTACTATTGTTCCCATTCCTCCCTATGTTTCCGCTCTGGTTTTCTTGTATCTTTTGACCAGTTTTCAAAGATGGTGTCTTGAATAGTTTATATACGGTTTTTATATTTTTGTAGTCGATATTGCTCGTCTTTTGAAGAAACTAAGGTTCTTTTGAGGATTTATTGAGGATATGATTCATTGATACTAATTTTACCATTGTTTATAGTTATCCAAGTGTCATTTGTGTTATCAAGTGGTTGTTTTCCCTGGCCAGATTTTATTCAAGTTTGCTGATAGTATTTTGTCTGCTTGGCTGCTCTTGAGGTCAATCTTTTCATCTGTTTATTATCCCAAGGAATGATTTCTTGGATAATCGTTGCAATGAAATTGAGTGTTTTATGTTTGCTTGAGTTTTGATTTTGACCTTAATTTATTATCTTCATGGCTGGATCTTTATTTGAAGTGTTTACTTGTTAGTAGATTGGTTATTTTATTATGACCAATCTTACTGAAAAATTTGTATATAAAGTGTGATAAATCATCTGGTAACAAATAAGATCATTAAAATGGGGAGTGTTCTTATTATTTACTTGTTCAGACTTATTTTCTTTGCAGGTCATTTTGATTTCACAATATACGTTTTTGTCTCTCTAAGCTGATGACATTCTTTACCAGGTGAATAACTGGTTAAGTTCTTTTGTTTTGCAGGTCATTTTTGGATACACAATACTCCTTTCGTCTTTCTAAGCTGAAGTTAAAGCTAAGATCAAGTATAATGACAATGGTTTACCACAAGGTGAAGAATTTATGTTCTTGTATTCTGCATATAGTTCATTATTGCAGTTGACATTTCTTATTCTTGAAGTAATTATATATATATATATATATATATCTATATCTATATATATATATATATTTACAATATTAAAAGGGAAAAGTTGCCTTTGGTGAAACATTCAGAATGGACAAGCGCAACCTTATTGTTTTAATCTAATGACTTGGCATATATTATAGGCTATTTACAAAAGACAATGCCCTTTCTTCAAGTAATTACACACCTATCCCCAAATTAAGAGTAATGATGAAAATCCATAAAAAAAAAAAAGTAGAGTTCCTCTAGTTACTATGTTAGACTGTAATTACGCATGTTAGCAGTATTTTCGAGGAATGATGTCATTAGACATGCTAACGGTGTTGTTACGCAGGTGCGTATTATTCATATTGTTGTAATTTCTATTTTAAATAATATGCATTAGGGTTTATGTGAGCCCCCGTCGCCAAGTAAGGAGGTGGCATGAGAGTGCTAGGATTATCTTTTATCTTCTAGGTTTGAGACTCATTTTGGAGAGGGGCTTATAGGAGGGACCAACCTCCTGAAGTTGGGCATGAGCATACTTCGTGATTATATCAAGTTATTTTGTAATTAACAAATGTTATTTTCTTGTGGTAACATTGGCCCGACCTGCCGTTCCCGCCTGCATCGTGCTGTCGGGTTTCGTCCTTGACCTTCTCTGCGTCTGCATCATCGCTCGATCCATCCTCCCTCTTGGTCGCCGTATCCGCATGATACACTCGCACCAACTGCTTCGAATACACCGTCCAGATCCCTCTCTCTGTTGTGTCCTAGCCGATCCCGTTGTCGGCCGAGTCCGTCGACAACAATGATTCTATGATCGCGTCGTCCGCCGATTTCGTCTCCAGCAACAACTTGTCGATCCCATTGAGCGCAGCGGTCTGCCGATCTCGTCGATAGCAGCGTCCCATTCCTCTGGTTTCCATCGTCTACCAGAGCTAGCCCCGCCAATTCCCGACTCCCTGCTCTCAGTCATCCACAATGCCAGCTCCATTCCGCCGTCAACCCAGCTCCATTCCGCTGCCAGACCAGATCCATTGCTTCTTCAGCGATTGGCTGACTGCTAGCGTATCTTCGTCGGCTCCGACACTCTCCCGCGACCTCCAGCTTTGTGCACTCATCTTCACATGCCAAAGAACCAGATGGAATCCCGCGTGGAAGCCCTTGAACATGCCCTCACCACCATCAATGCTTGTCTCGAGTCCCAAACCAAACAATTCACGTCGATCATGACCATGCTCCACAACTTGCAACTAAGAGTATTTCTACTCACCAACCACCATATTCCTATTCACCGTCTGTCCAACGAAAAGTACAATGAATTGCGGAGCAAGGGTCAGTGCTACCGTTGCACGCATCCCTACTCGCCTAATCATAATTGTCCGGTCAAGGAGTTTCGGGCCCTTATCGGGGATGACTTGGACGAGATTGGCTTGGCTGACTTTGACGCCCTTATGATCAAGGGTGTACTGCCGGACGGAGCTCCGGGCACGTCTGCAGCAACCCACCCGCGCGCACATCACTACTAGATGGAGGGAGACACCTCGACCTTGGGGTCAAGGTCGATTTTCTTGTAGGGTGGATTGTTACACATGCACGTTTTGTTAGTATTGTTGTAATTTCTATTTTAAATAATATGAATTAGGGTTTATGTGAGGCCCCCTCACTATAATAGGAGGTGGCATTGGAGTGTTAGGATCATCTTCTATTTTCCAGGTTTCAGACTCTCATTTTGGAGAGGGGCTTCTAGGAGGAACCAACCTTCTGAAGGTTGCCACGAATATACCTCATGATTGTATCAAGTTATTTCGTGATTCGCAAGTGTTATTTTTCTCGTGGTAGCAGGTATTTTGGAAGAGCTGTCATTGAACTCATCAACTTTATTAAAGTTGATTTGACTGTCATTAGTGTGTTTCTTCTAAGTTGAGTTAATTAATTAATGCAACTTCCTCTATCTACAAAAGAAAATTGATTATATAACTAATTAACAAATATTTGTGTGTTTGTTTTGTCATTAGTGCTTGGCGCTCCGCCCAGAAAAAACCCAGCATGTGGGGGGGGGGGAGCCCTGTGCCTGTCGCGTTTGGAGCAATATTGTAGATATCGGATATCGGGGACACGTCGGTTTAGGTTTTTCATGTCGGTTTTACTATGTCGGGGGATATATCGGGGATATTTCATATATCGGGTTTTAATATTTAATTATTTATATGTGTAATTATTTATAAATTTAATAATTTTTTTCATTTATATATATTAATAATTTGATATTTATTGAACTTCTAAATTTATTATACTAATATAAGCATTTTGTGTTATACAAGTAATAACGGTATAATGCATGAAATAAAACAAGAGAAAGTAGAATGTCGGGAAGTTCTCCGTAATAATGAAAGATAAGAAATCTTTAGAATGTTAGTATTGTTGTAATTTCTATTTTAAATAATATGAATTAGGGTTTATGTGAGGCCCCCTCACTATAATAGGAGGTGGCATTGGAGTGTTAGGATCATCTTCTATTTTCCAGGTTTCAGACTCAAATTTTGGAGAGGGGCTTCTAGGAGGAACCAACCTTCTGAAGGTTGGCACGAATATACCTCATGATTGTATCAAGTTATTTCGTGATTCGCAAGTGTTATTTTTCTCGTGGTAGCAGGTATTTTGGAAGAGCTGTCATTGAACTCATCAACTTTATTAAAGTTGATTTGACTGTCATTAGTGTGTTTCTTCTAAGTTGAGTTAATTAATTAATGCAACTTCCTCTATCTACAAAAGAAAATTGATTATATAACTAATTAACAAATATTTGTGTGTTTGTTTTGTCATTAGTGCTTGGCGCTCCGCCCAGAAAAAACCCAGCATGTGGGGGGGGGGGGGGGAGCCCTGTGCCTGTCGCGTTTGGAGCAGTATTGTAGATATCAGATATCGGGGACACGTCGGTTTAGGTTTTTCATGTCGGTTTTACTATGTCGGGGGATATATCGGGGATATTTCATATATCGGTTTTTAATATTTAATTATTTATATGTGTAATTATTTATAAATTTAATAATTTTTTTCATTTATATATATTAATAATTTGATATTTATTGAACTTCTAAATTTATTAAACTAATATAAGCATTTTGTGTTATACAAGTAATAACGGTATAATGCATGAAATAAAACAAGAGAAAGTAGAATGTCGGGAAGTTCTCCGTAATAATGAAAGATAAGAAATCTTTAGTCCATAATTCAAAGACCATGCATAATTGACATCGATGATACACTTGGGCAAGGAAGGAAACCAAAGGGAAAAAAGAACCTAAACAATGAAACAATTTTGGTCTATTATCTATTAAACCATAAACACTAATTAAAATAAGTTGAAAAAACCAATCGATAAAATGTCGGGATATATCGGCCGATATATCGGCGAATATATCGGTCAATAATAGACATATCAGAGGATATATTTCAAAAGGATATTTTGCAAAATAATATCGGAAACGTATCGTTTTGTCCATAAAACCTTTATGTCGGCCGACATGTCGGACATGTCGGAGGATATCTACAACACTGGTTTGGAGTACTGTTGTGTTTGGCTTTAGGGGCGGAGCCTCGTGCCTATCACTCGTGTGTGTGTATATATGTGTATGTATATGTGTGTATGTTTATATGTGTATGTATATGTGTGTATGTATATGTGTGTATGTATGTGTGTATGTTTGTGTGTATGTATGTGTGTATGTATATGTGTGTATGTATATGTGTATGTATATGTGTGTATGTATATGTGTGTATGTATATGTATGTATGTATATGTATGTATATATATATGCATACACATAGATATATACATATATATGTATGTATATATATGTATATACATGTATATATGTATATACATGTATGTATGTATGTATGTATGTATATATATATTTGAGGCACTTATTCTCCGTAAATGCATTTGTACAATATTAGTAGTTACATTACATACTTACGTTTACACATACATACACACCTAAACAATCTATTCTCATGCATACATCGTACCCCTTATTTCCGTTAAATAACACTATGCCTTTCTAAATATACCCCCCCAGAGATGAATAATAGTGGTATTCCTCCACTCATCTTTTGTCATGGTATCAGATTTTTTCGTTCTGACCTAGTCACTGCATTTTGTGCTTGATCCAGCCACTATGATTTTACTCTGCGCTTGCTTGATCGATCATTGTCACATTGCGCACTTGCTCATCTGCTACTGCAATTTCTTTTGCTCGCAACACTTTCACTTACCCCCATCCATTTACTAGTCTACTGCTTCTTAAGCATCTTTTGCTTGCTATTGGTTAGACAATTACTCATCCCCACGTTCTTCTTTGTATGTTTCCATAGTTTAGAGTCTTTGCAAAGAATTCCGTACTATTCTTATCTCTTCGATTCCAAAGATACAATGCTCCATTCAATTTTTCAAGCAGACACCCCCATGCTTTCCACTGACGCCTACCCACCCAGATGATTTCTCTTCTTCCGATAAAGATTGCTTTCTTGGGTTGTCTCCATTGTCCATTGCCCACATCCTCAACAGCTATTTCTTTGGCGTTGGAGTCCCTCGGCTCTGTTTGGGATTTACACAATTTCTTAGACTTATTAATTATGTATTTCCCACTAACACTGCTACCACTCAGGAGTTCCTTGATCAGCACACCCGTAAGGTTGGCAGTCTTTATTTGTCCTCAGCTTTAGTAGACTACAATAAATCTTATAGTTTCTGAACAGGCTCATAAGCTCATGAAGACACCTCATATATCAGGTTGACCATCTGCTACTTCTGCGAATCATCTTGTGTTTCCTCTACATAATTTTCTTCTGTAAGGATTTTTGACTCTGGGCTTCCTATCATATGAGCTGTTATGTTTCTTACTTTAGCATCCTGGCTCTTATCTAATCCTCTGAATTGACCATCACGATTAATGGAATCTTCTCTCGATCGGTAGTCGTGGTCATCATACTACTTCACTCAACTTAACCATATGTCTGTCATACCCCTCACCTGATTATGTGCCTTCTTTCTATTTCTTAATTAACTGACTTGTCTTATACTAACTCTTTTATTACTTTTATTTGTACCATAGCAGATCCTTATAGGTGGAAGATTATAAAGACTGTATCTTCCTTAAGTGTCTTCTGACATTTGAGCTTGGTCATAGACCCCTTTCTAGGCTTCGTTGCTGTCTTGTTCAGATGTTTTATGGAACTTGAACTTCAAAACCCCTTACACCTTATACTGTTTGTATTTGCGGTCGCCATATTTTTAGTATTTTCTTGCTTCGAAGTCCATTTGTGTTGCTCCTTTTGATCTCATTTACATTTTTTTGAGGACCTTCACCTCACATTTCCAAAGGAGGGAACATTTAGTTTATTTTTGTTGATGTTTTCCTCGTTTTGCATGGATTTATGAGGCTTCCAAGAGATCAATTTTTTTTTTATTGAGACTTGATTCTCCTGCAAAGTCAAAATACTTCTGTTTTGTATTTTATTTTGTTCCAAGGCATTGATAGCCAACCACATCTTGAATAGGGTCACCATCATCTCTTCCAAGATTATGATTCATCTCCATAGGTGTATCAACAGGTCTACAACCACTCATGCTCGCAACACATTCGCTTACCCCCATCCATTTACTAGTCTACTGCTTCTTGAGCATCTTTTGCTTGCTATTGGTTAGACAATTACTCATCCCCATGTTCTTCATTGTATGTTTGCAAAGCCGAGAGTCTTTGTAATGAATTCCGTACTATTCCTATCCCTTCGATCCCAAAGATACAATGCTCCATTCGATTTTTTAAGCAGACACCACCATGCTTCCACTGACGCCTACCCACCCAGATGATTTCTCTCCTTCCGATAAAGACGGCTTTCTTGGGTTGTCTCCATTGTCCATTGCCCGCATCCACGACAACGATTTCTTTGGTGTTGGAGTCCCTTGGGTCTTTCATGGTCACTCATTCTTTCTGTTTGGGATTTACACTTTTTAGACTTATTAATGATGTATTTTCCACACTGTTGTGGATATCCTCCGACATGACCGACATGTCGGTCGACATAAATGTTTCATGAATCAAACGATACATTTCCGATATTTTTTTGCAAAATATCCTTTTGGAATATATCCTCTGATATGACTGCTATTGACTGATATATTCACCGATATATCGGTCGATATATCCTGACATTTTATCGACTGGTTTTTTCAATGTATTTTAATTAGTGTCTATGATCTAATAGACAATAGACCAAAATTATTTCATTATTTAGGTTGTTTTTCCCCTTCCTCTGACTTTCTTCTTTGCTCAAGTTCGTCACCGACTTCAATTATGTATGATCTTTGAATTATGAACTAAAAGTTTCATATCTTTCATTGTCATCGACAACTTCTCGACATTCTGCTTTCTCTTATTTTATTTCACGTGTTATACCGTTATTACTTGTGTAACACAAAATGTTTATATTAGTTTGATAAATTTAGGAGTTCAATAAATATCAAATTATTAATATATATAAATTTTTTTAAAAATTAAATTTATAAACAATTACACATATAAATAATTAAATATTAAAACCAGTTATGTGAAATATCCCCGATATATCCCCCGACATACTAAAACCGACATAAAAAACCTAAACCGACGTGTCCCCGATATCCGACATCTACAACCTTGATTTTCCACTAACATTGCTACCACTCAGGAGTTCCTTGATCAGCCCAAGACCCATAAGGTTGGCAGACTTTATTTTTCCTCAGCTTTAGTAGACTACAGTAAATCTTATAGTTTCTGAACAGGCTCATAAGTTCATGAAGGCACCTCATATATTTGGTAGACCATCTCCTACTTTTGCGGATCATCTTGTGTTTCCTCCACATATTTTTCTTCCTTCAAGATTCTTGACTCTGGGCTTCCTATCATATGATCAGTTATGTTTCTTACTTTAGCATCCCGACTCTTATCTAGTCGACTAGCATGATTGATGGAATCTTCTCTTGATCGGTAGTCGTGTTCATCGTACTACTTTACTCAACTTAACCATTTCCTATGTCTATCATACCCCTCACCTGACTATGAGCCTTCTTTCTATTTCTTAGTTAACTTGTCTTATACTGTCTCTTTTATTACTTCTATTTATACCATACAAGATCCTTGTAGGTGGACGATTATAAACTGTACCTTCCATAAGTGTCATCTGACATTGGAGCTTCCTCATAGACCCCCTTTCTAGGCTTTCATTGCTGTCTTGTTCAGATCTTGTAGGGAACTTGAACTTCACAACCCCTGTCACCTTATATTGCTTGTATTTGCGGTCACCATATTTCTAGCATTTTCTTGCTTCGAAGTCCATTTGTGTTGCTCCTTTTGATCTCATTTACAAATTTTTAGAGGACCTTCACCTCACATTTCCAAAGGAGGGAACATTTAGTTTATTTTTGTTGATTCTTTTCTCGTTTTACATGGATTTATGAGATCAAATTCTTTTAATGGTATTTTGTGTTTACAAGACTTATTGAGATTTGATTCTCTTGCAAAATCAAAATACTTCTGTTTTGTATTTTATTGTCTCAAGGCATTGTTAGCCAACCACGTCTTTAATAGTTTCACCATCATCTGTTCCAAGATTACGATTCACCTCCATAAGTGTATCAGCAGGTCTACAGCAACTCATACCATATTGTTCCAGCAAATCAAGTGTGTATTTCTCTGAGAGGTGAAGATACCCCGTTTAGATCTTGTTACCTCAATTCCCCCAAAATATTTAAGTTTTCCCAGATTTTTTTACTTCAAAATTCTCACCTTCAAAGCTTTGACTTCTTCAATATCATTTCTTGTTATGATGATGCCATTAATATAGAAAATGAGAGCTGTTAACAGATTTGTTCTCCATTTAATAAACAGGATATTATCAACGTGACTTTGTTTGTATCCAAGTGAAATCATGACTTCGTGGAATCGACCACCCCAAGTCCTCAGAGATTGCTTCAGGCTGTAAAATGCCTTTTTTAACCGGCACACTTTTCCTTCAGATCCGGAAGGGAAAAAACCTAGAGGGAGATTTATATATACGTCTTCATCTAACTTCCAATGAAGGAAAACATTCTTCACGTCCAATTGGATAAGGTCCCAACCCTTGCACACAACACATGGTAGCAAAACTCGTTTAGAGTTCATTTTTGCGATAAAGGCAAAAGTGTCTTGATAATCAATTCCCAAGGTTTGAGTATACCCAGTTGCTTCTATCCTTGTTTTGAATCGTTCAATCAAACTTTCAGAGTTCTGCTTCACGGTAAACACCCACTTACAACCAACAACCTTCTTTCCATACGGAAGATGTGTTAGGTCCCACACACAATTCTTTTCCAAAGCATTCATTTCCTTAATCATAGCCTCTTTTCACTGTTGATGATCAAGAACCTCCTGCCATGTGGACGGAATGGAGATAGATGCAAGGGAGGAGTTAAAAGCTTTGTATGAAGAAGTTAGAGCCTCATAGGAAACATAACGAGATAGTGGATGTTGGGTGCAAGATCTGATACCTTTTCGAAGGACAATGAGAGGTTCTGAAGAATCCGTTGACAAAGCTGAGATTGGCGCTGGTGGCGTGTGATGAGCCCGTGTGTTAGCTTTATCCTGTCTGGTGTACACCTGTAACTCTTGTTCTTTATAGGCTCCCCGTAATTGGGAGTCTTAGCAGTAGTTCCAGAATGCGAAGGAGGAATAGATAAGGGTAAATATGTGAGCTCACTTTGAAAGTATCTAGTTGTCTACCTAAATCACCTAGAGGTGAGTGAATAGGTGAGTTCTGCGTCTTTTTGGGGAATAAAAAATAATAATAAACAAACACACAGAAGCATAACACAAACACAAGGATTTATAGTGGTTCTCAAGATGAGTACATCCACTATCCCGCCTCGCCTCGCCTATCATGCATTTCGGGCTAGACTCGACTACTTCACCAAAACTCAGATTATACAAATCTTACATCTCGGAGGCTCAACTCCTACAACTCGGAGACAACGCTCCTACAATTTGGAGAACAACATCTCCTACAACTCGATCCAACAAACACGGATATACAAACTCGGAAGTAGAAACTTCCTACAATAATAAAGATAGTTTTGTACAACTTTCTAGATTGCAAACAATCTTCTTCATCTGAATCGATTCAATTCTTCTTCCTTCTTAGAGTGTAGATGGTTGAAAGAGAAGACTTGAAAACTTGAAAAATCTTAATTTGAAAATGTAGAATCCGACAAGATTAAGAACACCTTTGTAGAATCTGAAAACAGCGATCTGTTGAATATCTTCTTTTTAGCAATCGCTGATCGTGAACTTCAAAGTCGTCGGGTCGATCGTTTTCGAGAATAGTAGATCGAGAAAGAAACTTTTCGGCCATTCACGATTTTTGAAATTAGGTCTAAAGAAATTTGCAATTCTTGTAATTAATTATTTGTTTGAAATGGAATCCTTGGTATTTATAGGATTCATCTTCAATGACTAGAAATTTCCTTCCAAAAAGAGCTTCCACGCGTGCTGTACATGACCGATATCGTGAAACAGAACCCGTCATAAAAACGAACCAGAAAAATCGTTAAGTTCATTCGTCGAGATGACTCGTGCCATAACCAGAATACTCGACGAATTGGTCAACCAATCGAGGAATTCGACGGGAGCATTCGACGAATTACACGAAAGCTCTCGATGAATTTTACTTAGTCGAAAATGAGACAACAGAAATTTTTCTATTAACAGTCACTGGACTTCTCGAGAATACTCGACGAATTTCACGAGTGTTCACGTGACATTTCGACGAATGACACAAGACTTCACGTGAGTACTCGACAAATTTTACTTAGCCGTTTATGAAGAAATTTTAAAAAACAATCAGAAATTTCCCGAGTAAACTCGACGAATTCCACGAGTGTTCACGTGATGTCTCGACGAATGACACGAGACTTCATATGTATACTCGACGAATTTTACTTAGGAAATTTTCTGATTTTTCTTGAACTCAGCAACCATTATTTTCCTCGACTCCTATGCACTTGAAAATGAATTACACCTCAATAGAGAGATTACATATGAGCTAATACCATGTACTATACAATGAGTGATTACATTGCATAGTCCTGTGTTTGATGACCCATTGTAATCTGACATTGGTGTGTACTTGATAATTAAATCCTGCAAGTATATAGCTCAAAACGATAGTCAAATACAAACTCAATTCATCTTACTTCAAGGGGGACTTCTTCAAATTAGGGCTATTGTGGAAACAATACCCAACAATCTCCCCCTATTTGAAAAAGTCAGAACCCTATACACTAAGGTGAATTGCACACGAAATAATCTTATGCATAAATATAGAAAAATGACATGAAATAAAACTAGTAAAAATCTCAAAAAAACAATAATGTTGTCTATAAAAGTTAGGTGGCAGTTCAGAATTCACACACATTCACACACAGAAAATAAATATCAGATAGTTTTCCCTTGGTCCTTCTCATACTGCCTGTCAAAGTAAGCTTTTGGCTTTGGATAGTACTTTGGAGGAGGAGGAGCATCTGGATCATCTCTCTTGTACTTCCTGAAATGTAACATTCTCTTTACATTTGCCACCTCGTGCTTCTCCTACTCTTCTCTACTGTAATGAATCCTTCTGTCTTCATTTGCTAAATCGACTAGTGTGAATGTGTCCAGTATAATCCCTTTTGAGATTGGGCTCCATACTTCAACAGGTTCCCTGTTTGGGTTAAACCTGTGAGCAAATGGGCCTTCTCCATATCTTTTTCTCTTGAAAGCTGGTTGAGATGGCTCCTCAACAATCTCTACATCAGCATCAACAACAGTTTCAGCTGTCTCTGTCCAATCTTGAGTATCTGTCCAGTACTGAGAGTAATCTTGAGGAGGTTGAACAACATCATATACTGGTTCTGGCGTCAGTTTGTCCAAATAGCTCTCCTTATAACCACTTAAAATTTTCATAACAGTATGTGTTGACACCACAGATCTCCTGATGCATAGCAGCTTCCAAAGCATTCACCTTGCTTTGAAGTTTATTCTCTCCCTTTCTGACTTCTTCAGAGACGACATTAATAATTGTCGTTCTGATATAGGCCATTTGATCATCAAAATGGTGCATCCCACAGTTTTGAGCATCAATTATTGTCTTCACTCCATCGTGGGCATTCTTAGTCTCATCAAGGTTACTACTAACCCCTTTCATTGTATGGAGGATTGCTTTTCCACCAAGGTTTAACTAGTTATCTAGATTTGATTCTAGCTTCTTAAAATTAACTTTGACTTCAGCAAGTCCATTGTTCATATCTTTTTCCACTTCTTCTATTTTATCCATCTCTTTCTTTAGAGAATGATCAAAGTGTTCTCTTTGCTTAGCAAGCAGTGTTTCAATAGATTTCAGCAGAAAATTATCAGAACAGCAACTGGGAATATCCTTAGCTTGAGGTCTTGGAGGTGAAGGAAGTTCTGCAATATTCTCAAAGTCACTAGAAGGATGTGCCACTGGAGATACATGAGACTTTAGCAGAAGAGGATCTTCAACCTCTAGGACAGTAGGAAGCACTTCTGCTTCTCCTTTCTCATCAGAAAACTCAAGAATGTTCTCCCCCTCAACTGGAGCAACAACCTTTTTTAGAGCCTCCAACTCTTTCATAGTCTGCACTTGAGAGACACCTGTACTGTTGGCAAGACTTTCCTGGAGTTAAGATAAAACCTTGTCAATCTGGGCTTGGAGAAAATTTGATGACTGGTTCAGCTCTCTTTCACTCAAGGCTGAAAGATCTTCCTGGGCACTATCTTCCAAATCAGCAGCAACAACATCTTTATCACCACCATCATCATCAGCAATTTCCTCAGCATTACCATCAATATTAACATCATCATCAACATCAACATCAATATCAGCATTGTTAACCCCCAAAATCGACGATCCCTTCCCAAGGTCTCGGGTTCGCAAATCGCGGCCCGCTCAGGGTTTCCCCCCAAGGGTCGCGATCTGCCTTAGCCCTCCTATTTTGGGTCAGGCGGATAGGGTCTCCTATCTGCTCAGGCCGTGCGGCTAGGACGGTCTCCCCTGTCTAACCGCCCTGGTCGCATAGCCACCGCGTGCCCTGTGGGACGACGGACTGCTTCCATAGCTCACCCTCGCAGGACACGCGGTTTGGCCAGCTAACCGCGCAGCATTCTTCCTTGCAGGAGGCAACCTACATCAGTCCGCTGGGACGTTCCACCGGTATCGACCCTCGACCAGCGTAACCGTCGCAGGCTCGGCGAGCCCCTCCAGCTCAGGTACCCGTCAGCCCCAGGAGGGAGGCCTTCTCCTTAGGTCGCATCCCTCAGTGGGCGGCCTGGCTCTCAGGCCGCCGCCCTAGGGGCGGCCTGGCTCTCAGGCCGCTTCCCTAGGGGCGGCCTGGCTCTCAGGCCGCCGCCCTAGGGGCGGCCTGGCTCTCAGGCCGCCGCCCTAGGGGCGGCCTTGCTTCAGGCCGCTGCACTAGGGGCGACCTGGCTTCAGGGCGCCGCACTAGGGGCGGCCTGGCCTGGCTCTCAGGCCGCCGACCTAGGGGCGGCCTGGCTTCCAGGCCGCCCGCATAGGGGCGGCCTGCTCCAGGCTGCCGAGCCCTCCGCTGCCCTTGGCGCGGCCTGTTCCTCAGGCCGCGCCGCCTTCTCTGCTCAGCTCTCCCGACGACCTGCGGACTCAAAACGTCAGTCCGCCGAGTCTGCCAAGGTCGTCGACGACCTGCTCCTCAGGCCGCGCCGCCTCCTCTGGTCAGCTCTCCCGACGACCTGCGGACTCAAAACGTCAGTCCGCCGAGGTCGTCGATGACCTGCTCCTCAGGCCGCGCCGCCTCCTCTGCTCAGCTCTCCCGACGACCTGCGGACTCAAAACGTCAGTCCGCCGAGGTCGTCGACGACCTGCTCCTCAGGCCGCGCCGCATCCTCTGCTCAGCTCTCCCGACGACCTGCGGACTCAAAAGCTCAGTCCGCCGAGTCCACCCAGTCCTCCATGATGACGTCACTGGGCCCCGCTTCAAGAAGATTCCCCTCGAGCCTATAAATAGGCCCCGAAAACTCTCATTTTAGGGGGAAGCGCAGGAGAACTGCCACTGCCAGTGCCAGCAAACCCTGCGGACTCAGATTGCCAGTCCGCCGAGCTTTCCACAGTTCTGCCAGCAAACCCTGCGGACTCAGATTGCCAGTCCGCCGAGTCCGCCCAGTTTCTTTTATTTAGTCTCTGACACCTCTTTTTCTCATCCGCCAGCTTCCCCTTGTACCATTTACTGCTTTTACGTGTAATGGTGTATTAATAAGCTGTAATCTTGCTTCTTGATTAAAGGAAAAGCCCGCCGCAAGAGTGACATTCAAGCCGCGGCGGGCGAAGTCTGCTGTTGCCGCTGCAAGCGGCCCCGTCTCTTCTTCCCCTCTCTCGGTCTAACCATCAGAGCTCAACCGCCAAAGTAGCGTCTGCTCGACAGCTCCTGAGCAAGCTTCCCCTCTGCCCAAGCAAGCGTCCTCTCTGCCCAAGCAAGACTCCTCTCTGTCCGAGCAAGCTCCTTGCTTGCTCAAGCAAGCTTCCCCCTTGTTTCAAACCTCGCCGCTATCCCCGCAACCCTCTTATTCTTCTAGCTTGTGAGATCGAACAACCCGTTGGAGGACGCATTTCGTGCGTCAACAAGCATCAATATCAGCATCAATATCAACATCAACATCAGTATCAAGATCAACATCAACCTCAACATCAACAACATCCTCATCTAGAACAACTGTCTCTGTAACCACTGTTTCTGTAATCATTGTCTCTGCAATCACTGTCTGTGTAATCTCTAGAATCTCTGTAATCTCTGTAATGACTTAAATTGGCTCAGAGGGGATGGGTACAACTTCATCATGCACAGAAGGAAGTTTCTCCCCCTCAGCAACTGCACCAGAGCTCTTAGGTGCTTCATAGGGGATAAGAGATGGAATTCTCTCCTCAAGGAATTCCTCTTCTTCTCCTACCTCTCTCATCCCACCTTCCCTAGGAATCCTTCTCTCCCATCTGCTGAAGATGGAGGAGTTAATTTTTTTCAGGTGATGAATTGACACTCCTGATGACATACCAAAACGATTTCTATCCATTTGGTTCAGGTAAAGAGTGGGAATTCTTCCAAAATTTGGTGCATTCAGACATTCCTTGATTTTCTCAAACAGAATCACTCCCCAGTCGATTCTCTTTCTGTAGATCACAGTTGCTAGGAGCTTGAACATCTCACCAAAAACATAATTATGGGATCCAACTTTGCACAATAGGACCTTTCCCATGATATCTGTCAGCAACTTTCCTTCCTCGTTCATCCCTTTCCTTCTAATCGAGGTAGTTCTTCTAGGCAAACCACAGAAGAGAAGAGCTCGTCACAAATATGTCTCTTCAAGTAAATCTTCATCCTCAACCGATGGTAGCCGCAAGTATCTATTCAAAAGGCTCGCTTTCACTTTAACAGAGAAATTTCTCACCTTGCTTTTGATCACGGTGCCTTCACGCCGAAGCTTTGCATTTTGATAGAACTCTTGGATGTCTCTGTTCAGAACTCGACAAGGATGTTCCAGAAGAAAAGTCAGGTCTGCTGTCTCTAGCATCAATATGACATTTCTGAATTCATCGGAAGCTGTAGCAAAACCTGCACGCACCAGTTTACCACTAACCTGGAGATTTCCACTGCCTCTTGGTGCCATCTCTGAGAACTATCGGGAACTGACGGAAGAAGACGAGAACTTGCTGGAGATGAGAATCGTTGAGAACTGTTGGAGACGAGGTCAACGAAAACTGTCGGAGACGAGTATCGCCGGTGATAATGACGTTGAGAACTGCTGGAGACTAGTCATCGAGTATTGCCGGAGATGAAGTCGACGATGATGTTCTTCTGCTTCGACGGAATTTCTCGAGAAGTCTTGACTAAGTGTGTGAAGTCCGAATGCCCTAAGTCCTATTTATATATTATTAAAGTTTTGAGGAGACACACACACCTTTTTCCAGAAATGACTCTTCGGATCCAATAATTTAGACTTAGAAAAAAAAATTTGGCTTTCACAAATTCGTCGAAATGTCTCGAGAAAGCCTGATAAATTCGTCGAAATGACTCGTGAAAAAGTTCTGATTTCACGAGAAGTCTCGACGAATTCGTCGAAATTACATGAGTATACTCGACAAATTTTCCTTGTGATTTTTGAGATGATGAATTTCTGTACTTTGGATGATTTCTTGATTTTATCATGACTCCTTGTTGAGCATGACAAGTTCCATTTTGAAGAAGGAGAACTTGACCTCGTCCAACGGTTTCGTGAATATATCTGCAACTTGCTTATCCGTTGGGACATGACTGAGATTGATGTCCCTGTTCTCCACATGCTCCCGGATGAAGTGATATCTTATCTTGATGTGCTTTATTCGACTGTGAGATACTGGATTGCCAGCAATCGCTATGGCACTGGATGAGTTGCAAAATATATGAATCTCCTTCAACTTCATGTTGTAATCTTCAGCAGATTCCTTATACATAGAAGTTGCGCGCAACAACTGCCGGCAGAGATATATTCTGACTCAGCAGTTGAGATTGCGACACAATTTTGCTTCTTACTGCTCCATGAGATAAGCCTTCTTCCTAGGAACTGACACGTCCCAGAAGTGTTTTTTCCTTTCATCCCTGCTTCCTGCAAAGTCAGCATCTCAAAAACCAATTAGTTCGCTGTCATTATTTCTTGGGTACCATATGCTAAGATTTGGTGTACCTTTAAGGTATTTCAAAATCCTCATTACAACGGCGTAATGAGATTCCTTAGAGTTCACCTGGAATCTACCACACACATGTTGAGAATATTATATCTGGTCTACTAGCAGTAAGGTAGAGCAAATATCCAATTATGCTTTTGTACTTGGTTTCATCAAAATGTTTCCCTTTCTCATACTTGTCCAGAGTCATAGTTGAATCCATTGGAGTCCTCATAGAGGTTGCGTTCTCCATTCCGAATTTCTTAATCAACTCCTTGGTGAACTTTGTCTGAGAGATGAAAATCTCATCTTCAGATTGCTTCACCTGAAGTCCTAAGAAATACTTCAGCTCTCCCATGCTGCTCATTTCAAACTTCCCTTGCATCAAGTTAGAGAGCTTTTTGCAAAGGTTGTCATCTATAGATCAAAAAATAATGTCGTCGACATAAATTTGCACTAACAAAATCTTGCCTCTAACTTTCTTAAGAAATAATGTCTTATCTATCTTTCCTTTTTTGAACTTGTTTTCAAGAAAAAAGCTAGATAACGTCTCATACCAAGCTCGAGGAGCTTGTTTGAGACCATATAAAACTTTGAGAAAGAAATAAACATAATTAGGGAAAGATGAATCAACAAAACCCGAGGGTTGTTCCACGTATACTTCTTCCTTTAGATTGCCATTAAGGAAAGCTGACTTCACGTCCATTTGATAAACCTTGAACCCTTTGTGAGCAGCGTATACGAGGAACAACCTGATCGCTTCAAGTCTGACTACTGGAGCAAATGTCTGATCGAAGTCGATCCCTTCTTCTTGTCCGTACCCTTTGACTATAAGTCTGACTTTGTTTTTTATGATAATACCATCTTCGTATTGCTTGTTTCTGAAGACCCATTTCGTCCTTATCACATTATGTCCTTTGGGTCTTGGTACTAGCTCCCAAACTTTGCAGCTCTTGAATTGATTGAGCTCTTCTTCCATTGTCATGATCCATGAAGCGTCTCTATTTGCTTCTTCAAATTTCTTTGGCTCAATCTGCGAGAGAAAGCTTATATGCAAAATTTCGTTAGCTATACCTCTTCTGGTTCTTACTCCATCACAAGGGTCTCCAATGATCTGATCAGCTAGATGATCTCTTTAGTGTCTGATCACTAGATTCCTCGCATCCTCTATGCCACCAGGAGGTTCTGCTACTTCTGGTGTATCTTCTTCAATTTGATGGAGCTCTTCATCTTGAAGTTCTTCCATCAAGCTTGACGTGTTGATTTTGATTGTGTTTGGAGCATCTTCCTTTCCGTTTTCTTCCAAGCTTAGCTTTTTTAACTTTGTACCTGCATTTTCAACAAATACATTAGAGGAACTGCTATAAAGTATGCTCGTCTCATCAAATATAACATTAAAAGTTTCTTCTACCACCAGAGTTTTTTTATTTAAAATCCTATATGCTTTACTATGACTACTATAGTTTACGAAAATACCTTCAAAATATTTTCCACTAAACTTTGTTTATAATATTTCCCATTATTAAGTACAAAGCATTTGCTACTAAAAATTTTAAAATAGGACACAGTTTGTTTCTTGTCCTTCAATAGTTCGTAAGGTGTCTTACAGTTGTTCATGTTTATGAGCGCTCTATTTTGCACGTGGCAAGCAGTGTTGACGGCCTCCGTCCAGAAATACTTTGGTAGTGAAGAATCATTTGACATGGTTCTGCATGCCTCTATGAGAGTTCTATTCTTTCTCTCAGCGATTGCATTTTGCTGTGGAGTGCGAGGAGAGAAAAACTCATGAAAGATACCTAGACTTTCACAGAATTTTATCATGCCATCAGATTCAAATTATGTTCCGTGGTCACTTTTGATTTTGACAAGAAACCTTGTTATCCCATTCTTTCGTCAGAGATCTCAGAAATTTGTTGTTAAGTTCACCGTTTGTGAACACGCGACCGTAATTCCTCTGGTCATTGATGTTCTTGAAGAATCTCATAGCAATCAGCTATTGAATCTCTTTTGTCCTGCTTGAACGCCTCTCACTTGAAGAAGGAGAAGGGGAAACACTGCCGGCTTGAGGATGAGCAGAATCTGCTGACCCAAGTAGGAGGATGCAGCCTCAGCAGGGGAGGCCCAGGAGACGGGAGTGGCGAGATCGGGAGTCGGCGTGAGGCGGAGACGAGCAAAAATCAGGAGCCGGAGGCGGGACGTGCGTGCAGAAGACGAAAGTTCTTGGCCGACGGGTTTAATGAGGGGTGCTTGGCTCAGTTTAGAAATTATAAGGAGAGATTTAGGTTAATTACAAAAATTGCCATCAAGAAACTCCATACTTTTATTTTTATAAATATATGGGTTGTTACATTAAATGTGCGCTTGATGAGTTTATAGTTTCTTATCAACGATTAGTTTGTATATCGACATGTTTAGATTTTTACAGTTACATGCATTCTGTTACTTATTATAGGAAAACATTCTATGTAGTGCTATATGATATGTCTAGCCAAAAAAATAGAGTTTCTTACCTCGGTATTGCGGCACGAAGGCATGTGTTTTTTCTAAGGAATATTCACAAAGCATAAATTTTTTTTTTCGATTGCTAACACGGTCTACTTCCTCAAATCCCTCGAACCCTAAAAGGACAATTGAACAAAAATTTATTTCTCCTAAATTTTTGGAATATTATTTCTTAATGGAGAAAACACACTTACCACTTCCCTAACAATGGGGGGTTAGGATTTCTGAAACGGAAAAGGCTACACCTAAATCTAAAATTGTCGTTTCAGCCATGATTACCTGGGAGATCCATTAATTAAGGCGGGGTTTAAATAGAAGTTCAGAATAGTATTCATATAAGAGCAAAAACATGAAATTTTCATAGGTGACTGCCCGTACCCGTTGGAGGGTGATTGTGACTAGAAACATCAGACACAACTAGGGCTGTTGAGGAAGGGAAAGTTCCTCGACTTCTATATCTGAAGAAGAAAGAAAGAATCTTTAGTTCTAATTTCTGAAATTGGGAACGGGAAAGTAAGAAGCACATGATTCCAAGGGAGGGATGGCTTTGCCTAATATCTACAAGGCAGTAAAACTATTTCTTCCTGGAGAGAGCTTCTTGCAGATCAAAACTATCGTAGGAAACATCAACCAGTCTCCTTGAGTGGAGAGCTGTCAACGAGGGATCTTCGAGACGAAAATTGCGCCTGAAGCCGTCAACGAGGGCGAGCGAGGGTACGCCGACAGTCACTGGAATGGATGGAGTGGGGAAAACCTTTGCTTTCCACTTGCCCGGGTCGAGAGGGATATAAAACTGAGTGGTGGTTTGCTTCTATTGTGGATGGGAGGGAGAATAAAAGGTAAGGCGCGAGCGCGCGGTTACAAAAATCGTGGGGGAGAGAAAATGAAACCATGTCTGCCTTTAATCTTAGGGAATTAAGCATTTCCATCATATTGCAAAATTACCACTCCACTCCAAGACTTATGAAAGTAAATGTTGCGCGCTTGCACAAAACGAAATTGCGTCGACGCCAACCTTTCATAAATACATAAATTAAGATTTAAAAAGAGAAAAATCACAGCAAGAAATATTTTTACCACGATAAAAAGACAACGCGAACGAAAATCACTAGCGATCTTACCCTACAATTTAGGAATATTTTGTATTAAAATTAAGGGTGTTGCAAAGTATATCCTGTTTCTCATAGCGTTCGAAGCACAAGTACATGTACTTAGCATGAAACATATATGGTATGACAAGACAACAAAATTCAAAAAAATTATAAGATGGGTACGTTTGGATGCAACACAGTAATTATTATGTATACGAGCATTTTCACACGTGTTTGATGCTCTTGTGCAGCCTTCGACTGCATCAAGGTGGGCTTCGCCGGCCTCCTCATAGGCTTCGCCCGTGCTTAATACTTCGGGCGATCTTCAACCACATAGAAGCAAACTTTGCCCGATTCACGTAATCCACCATCTCGACGCCGCACCCGCCACTCGCGTCCCCCCGGAGCGCGTTTGCAAACAAAACAACAACCATAGGGCTCCCGATGACCGCGATTGGCAGGTGCGGCGCCGAGCTGGTTGATTGCGTGCAAACGGGCAATGCCCGCATCTATTATATTTATACGTATTAAATGTATTCTTAATTTTAATTTTATACTTATTATACATATTATTTATTAATTTAATTAATTAATTAATTTACACTTATTATATTTTTATTTTAATTAATTAAGTTATTTTTAAATTTAAATTTATTTATTTTACTTTTACATTTATTTATTTTTTAATTTATATTTTTTTATTTTCGCTCGATGGTGGAGGCCTCCGCCGCCACACCTCCTCCGGCCTACCCCCGCCGGGGTCGCTGGCGTCCGGCGACCCCAACTGTGGGGTCCGGTCAGGCAGTTGCCGGCTCCGCCGGCGACGGTGGCCTCCACCGTGAAATAAAATAAAAAATAAAAAGCAAAAAAAAAAACATCAAAACATTTCCAGCAAGCAGAACCGTTGAAAAGCCGGCGGCAGGCAACATCATCGGACGACTGTGTTGAATAAACAGTTTCCAATGGCATCAGGGTGGCGTCTTACAACAGCGTGTTCCGGTAGCATCTGGGGAGATGGCTTCCAGTGATACCAAATAGCTATCAGCGGTATCAGAGACGTGAATGCCTTGGATCGGCTGCTCCACTCTTCAAAATCAGAGGAAAGGAGGCATATGGTAGAGCTCCGGCGGTGCTTTGGGTTGTTCCAGGCGGCGGCGTTATTTGGGGTGCAAGCGGTTCAATTTGGGTCGGTTTGAACCCAAACCAAAACCAAACCAAAAAGGTTCAGTTATTTTTTTCTCCAAATCGAACAAAACCTAAACCAATCGGTTCAGTTCAATAGTCAGGGCGGTTTGAGGCGATTTTTTGGGGTGGTTTTCGGTGTTAAAAGTTTTCCTTAACCACGGGGCCCACGCTTTCGGTCAAACCACAAATCTACTATCCATATTAGTTACTATTACATGAAGGAAAAAAGTTTAAACATTCCAACTGTTATGCTAAAATATGATTTTTCTCAAGGACATCGGTCACATGCTGACCAAGGGAAGTTCACACACCGCATATAAATACGTCTACCTAGCAGAGAGAAGGGAAAATATTTACTTTCTATTGAGAAACAACTTAGTTTACATGAAAAATGCATCATTTTCTTATGTACTTAGCAGAAGGAAGGGAAGCGTGAATATACTACATATCCATACAATTATAAGTTATTTACTTATTTGATAAAGATGAATATTGATGCGCATCCGTCAAAATATAGTGGTTCAGTATTTTTCCAATAATACGACATACACATAAGTATACACAATGCAACATTTCACGAGAAACAGGAGCACATATATGCAATTCCCCCATCAATTTATCAATCTTACAAGGTGGAACTCCAATAACAAAATTTCATACTTACGGCTTGTGCAAAACCGCAATCAATTTCATATCAAGTTAATATATTAATTTATGGTCAAGAAGTTCTACCTTGTTTCGCGAATATATATGCAATCAAATTTGTAATCTCCGTAACTATGATCATAAAATACTAAATCCTAATAATAAAATTTCTCGGTTCGGTTTTCTCGGTTTATTAAAATAAAAAACCACACCAAATCAAAAGGGGGGTGGTTATCCAAAATGAAAAATCGCACCTACACCGAACCGAGCGGTTCAGTTTAAATTTTAGTTTGGTTTGGGCGGTTCGGTCGGTTTGGGCGGTTTTCGGTTTTTCTTGCAGACCCCTAGGTGTCTTGAACTTCAAATAGTTAAATATTTTTGTTATTATCTATATAAAATTAAAGATTTTAGGGCTGTTTGATAATATAATTCAGATTCAAAGATACAGAAATGTCGGTCGCCATCGTTGCCTTTCCCCCGGATCATAATAAAGAATCAATGCCTGCTTAGCGACCAACCCCACTATCATCATTGTCATCCATAGCATCAACAATCTTCTTCCTCCTACTCGAACTCTTACCCTGTCTCTGTAACAAATCACTCTCTCCTTCCCCTGCTCCGCCAATGCCGTCCTGCAGTACTTCCTTCATCGTCGGGCGAAGCCGCAGTGGCCCTGTCGGACAGCCTCCGACCTACCTTTGCCAGGATCGCTGGCGTCCGACGACCCCGTCGGTGGGATCCGCTTAGGCCTCCGCCATGAGGCAATTTTTTTTAATTGCGAAAACAAAAAAACGCAAACTAACAAAGAAGATTGCTCTAATGCGGATTGCCTCCACCGTGTTGCGCCCCTCTCTCTCCCTTTCTTTTCTCTCTGATGTAACCCGGATTTGTATTGAAAATTTTGAGCAAATATCTATTTTGTTATAAATTAAATGACGGTGTTTACTTTCGAAATTAAATATTAATTTGAAAATGAGAGCCGAGTTGGCAAAAAAATTTTTGAATTTTCGAGCGCGAAAACCAAGCTCGTCGCTTTGGACGTTAAAAGTTTATTAATTTGCGTTTGAGTGAAACTTCTTCGCGCCTTACGGTTCGGATCTGTTACGAGATTTATACGACCACAAACATGAATAACATTCAACAATTTATGAATAACAATATTAATAATAAGGAGAACGCAACGACAAGCCCAAGTGTAATTAAATGAAGTGCATGAAACAATACTAAGAAAAAAAGGAGTGACCGGTATACCAAACGGCGGCAGAAGCGAGCCCAATTCCAATCGGTCCCGCAGAGGAACAGTGGCCCCAAGATCTATCGGCCGGATACGGGTCGAAGTCGACGGCGTGAACAGGCTGGACCGTCGGAAGCAGATTCCGAAGTCGACGACGGTCCGTTTGCAACTCTTCGGGCAGGAAGGGAAGCGCCAGCGCGGGCTAGAGATGACGGGGCTAGGACTTCCGGCGTATGTTCGCGCACGGGCTTCCAGGCGGTGGCGCTTCTCCGAACTGAGCGATGTTGGCGAAACGTGCGGTGGAGGAAGTGGTTGTCGGCAATGAGCAAAGAACTGGTATTCCCATTCTAAACTCTGTCCGACCTGCCTTCACTGTACATGACTGTGGATTTTATAAGCTGGCTGGAATATCTCTCCATTTTGGGCAAGATATATCCCTCTCTTAATTCTCTTTCCAAAAGATAAAATCTTCCATTCATGTGCTAAAAATATCTCTCTATTTTGGACAAGAAATATCCCTCTCTTAATTCTCTTTCCAAAAAATAGAATCTTCCATTCAAGACATTTTTAAAACTTGAAATGTTTCCAAATTATGTCCTAAAATCATGCAAGACACTTTTTAAATTTGAAATGTTTCCAATCATGCATCTTTTTAATTAATGTTGGGCTTGCCGTTCCTGTCCTACTACTATTAATACCGGACTTATTTATTTAAGATCCCATCGGGTGGTCAAGCCGATGAGCCGGACAATAAAACAAGTACATAACATGAAACAAGTACATAAATGCAGTATATAAATAAATACGATAAAATATTACGATGCACCGCAGGGTGCATCAATTCCCCCGGGGTTAAAAGGGCTCGGCCCCGTTGAGAATTCGCAAAAACTAGCAATAGAGAGATCTTGGCGGCGGCAACGTAGTTCGTCAGTGCTGATCCAAGAGCTGTCAGTAAGGTCTCGTCCTTGCCAGGAGACCAAGTAGCACTGATAAGTCCTATGGCGAGTACGAAATTCTCGTACATCAAGAACCTGATCGATCTTCTGAGTGGTGGGAGTCTGTACTGGCGCTAAGTCGAGAGGAATATCCGGGGCTGCCGTAGGTGGGCTCAGACTGGAACTGGGTGGATCTCCATAGAACAGTGTCAGATCGGCCACGTTAAATATCGGGGAGGTACCAAATTCAACGGGCAAATCTAGGAGGTAAGCATTCTCCCCGATGCGTTTCCGAATTTGGAACGGGCCAAACTTCCTCTGCTGTAGCTTATGGTAAGTGCCCGGAGTGAATCTATGCTTCCTGAAATAAGCAAACACCCAATCTCCTTCTGAAAAAGATAACTCCCGACGATGTCGATCGACCATGGATTTATATTTTTCAGAAGTCGCTCGCAATTTATTAGTAATAGTTTTATGCAAGTCCTTTCAATAATCAACATGGGCTTGCGTATCAAAAGAAATATGTTCATGAGTCGGAAGAGAGTGACGATCAAGTAGATGTGGTATGGGAAATCCGTAGACAATCTCGAAAGGAGATTTAGCTGTGGAGCGATTAGTAGAATTATTAAATGCAAATTCAGCTTGTGACAGTATAAGGTCCCATTGTTTTGGATTCTCCCCAGTCAAACACCTAAGAAGATTCGTCAAACTCCTATTAACAACCTCAGGCTGTCCATCGGTCTGAGGGTGGTATGCGCTGCTAAATTCGAGTTTATTGCCTAGTCGGGCCCACAATGTTTTCCAAAAATACCCCATAAAACGAGTGTCCCTATCAGAAGTGATGGACTTAGGAATTCCGTGTAGTCTAACGATTTCTTTAAAAAAAAGCTCGGCAACGTGTACATCACTAGAAGTTTTTCTACACGGAATGAAATGTGCCATCTTCGAAAATCGATCGACAACTACAAAAATAGAATCAACCTTCCTCTTGGTGCGAGGAAGTCCTACCACGAAGTCCATCGAGATATCATCCTATGGTCGCTCAGGTATCGGTAAGGGAGTGTATAATCCGGTGTTTTGAGCATGCCCCTTATACAACTGACACGTGGTGCAGTGTCTGACGAACTCAGTGACATCTCGCTTCATATGTGGCCAATAGTAACGAGCGCTGGCGAGATCTAATAATTTAGATTGACCTACGTGTCCACCTAACCCAGACGAGTGGAGCTCCCTAAGTAATGTCTCTCGAAGCGGTCCTTCGCAGATGCAGAGGCGCGTGCCCCTAAACAGATATCCCTCACTGACGACGTACTGTGTGGTGGGATCTGTCCCACTGTGTTGACATGAGCTCCAGATATCGTGAAAGAACGGATCAGTGACGTATTGGTCGCGCTGTGAATCTAAATCAATAATGCACGGCTGCATGGTGACTAACAAATGTGTGCGACGACTAAGGGCATCAGCAACGCGGTTCGTGACTCCGGGTTTGTGCTTCAAGTGAAACGTGAACTCCTGCAGGTAAGCAACCCACTTGGCATGACGCCTGATCTCCTTCTGGGAGTTCAGGTGCTTCAGAGCCTCATGATCAGTGTTCAACACAAACTCGTGCTGAATCAGGTAGTGTCTCAAATGACGGAGAGCTTGAACGATAGCGTAAAACTCTAAGTCATACGTGGAATATCTGGTCTTGGCCTCGTTCAACTTCTCACTAAAGAATGCAATGGGGCGACCCTCCTGACTCAAAACTGCGCCAATGCCTATGATTGATGCGTCACAATCAACCTCAAAAATTTTCTCAAAATCAGGCAGCGCCAATACAGGTGCACTCGTGAGTCTCTCTTTCATCAAAAGAAATGCTTGCTCGGCTTTCTCAGTCCAGATAAACAGACCCTTTTTTAAACAATCGGTCACAGGTGCTATCAAGGTACTAAAGTTTCGAATAAATCGCCGATAAAAATTTGCTAGCCCATGGAATCCTCAAGCCTCAGTAATCGTCCTAGGGCTGGGCCACGATTTTATCGCCTTGACCTTCTCTCTATCAACTCTAATACCCTCAAAAGAAACGATATATCCTAAGAAGGTCAGGCTATCCGTCAAAAATGTGCATTTCTTCAAGTTTATATATAGCTTATTTTCTCGTAGGATCTCTAAGACCTGCCTAAGATGAATCATGTGCTGATCCTGATCAGTGCTATAAATCAAAATATCGTCAAAGTACACCACTACGCAGATTCCTATGAGTGGCCTAAGCACTTGATTCGTCACTCACATAAACGTACTGGGCGCATTGGATAGCCCAAAAGGCATAACCAGCCACTCGTATAATCCTTCCTTAGTTTTAAACGCAGTTTTCCATTCATCCCCAGGTCGAATTCTAATCTGATGGTATCCACTTTTTAAGTCAATCTTTGAAAATACTCGGGATCCACTAAGCATATCTAGCATGTCATCCAATCGGGGAATTGGAAAGCGATATTTGATCGTAATTTTATTTATCGCTCGACTGTCCACACACTTGCGCCATGTCCCATCTTTCTTAGGGACTAGGAGTGCGGGGACGGCGCTCGGACTCATACTCTCTCTAACGTGACCCTTCAAAATCAGATCAGTCAGCTGCCTATGCAGCTCCTCATGCTCTTTCGGACTCATGCGATAGTGGGGTAAATGAGGTAAGCTAACTTCTGGGAGGAGGTCTATGCAGTGTTGTATGTCTCTCATCGGAGGTAGCTGATCGGGCAGCTCCTCCGGCATGATCTCAGAGAACTCATCTATAAGGGGACGCACCGTACTAGGAATGCCTAATGTAGCGGGGGTGGTATCGATACCAGATAACATATAAATGACCTCTCTATCCTTCATCTCCTCCTGGAATTGGGATCCAGTCAGTAACATGGTGGCGGAGGGAAAGGATATTGCGGAGATGGTGGTAGAAGGGGGTGAAGTCCTCTCGGGGGCTCTGGGAACAAGGCCATTCTTCTGGGGGAGAAGAACGATCTTGCGACCATTGCGCTCGAAGGAGTGAGAGTTCTTTAAACAATCATGAACTACGTGCCTATCGTACTGCCAAGGTCGTCCCAGCAAGATGTGACATACCTCGATAGTAGCTACATGACACCATACAACATCCTGATATGTACTGCCTATGGAAAACTCTACGAGACACTGGTGCGTGATAGGAATGGTAGTGCTACTAGTAACCCATGACAGACTATAGGGCTTTCCTAAGAGCTGCGTTTTTAATTTCAGCTTTTCAACCATGCGTTGAGAAACAAAGTTCTTCATACTACCGCTGTCTATAATGATGGAGCAGAATTTCCCCTGTATGCGTGCGGTGGTACGAAAGATTTTGTTTCTCAAACAGTCGTCGTCAGTAGGTGTTTTGGGGGATAGGAGACTATGTTGGAGAACACACACTAACTGCTCAGGTTGTTCTCCCTCAACTTCGTACTCACCCTCTAACTCAGTCTCGGTGGTTGGATCAGTCTGGGATTCACTAAGGAATACTCCATACTCAGGTTCTGACCCACTCTCAGAATCGACGATGGCAACGAAGTGGCGTCGCGGACACTCAGAAGACTTATGACCCGGCTCCATACACTTAAAACATCTAAACGTCCCAGGCTGGGGTCTAGTGCCTACAATCTCCTTGCCCTTGTTGGGAGGGGCAGGGAGTGCTTGGGTGCTCGTGGACGCTACCGGTCGAGAGGACCCGGCAGGGGTGAAAGTGTGAGTCGGGTGAGACTTATCAGTAGTCTTATTTCCAGATGTGCGTTTCTGCAGTGTCTCTATTCTACGTGCGTGACTCGTAACCTCTCCTAAATCCTTATAATCAAGGAGTTCCAACTGATCTCGAATGGAGTAGCGTAGCCCGTTCAGATAACGGGAAACGGTCATGTCATCGTCCTCTCGGAGGTCGAGGCGTGACTGCAGGACTAGGAACTCGTTTGTGTACTCATCGACGGATAATTTGTCCTGTCGTAGATTGTGGAACCTACGATACAGGGTTTGCATGTAATCAGACGGAACATATCTCTTACGCAGTTGAGTTTTGAAATCGTTCCATGTTGTGATCGGGGCATACCTAAGTTGAACCTAGACCGTTCTTGTTGTCCCTACCAAACTAACGCAGATCCTTTAAGTCTAAGCGTGGCATACTCAACTTGCCTAGCTGGGGGCAATTGCTTCCAAGCGAGGAAACGATCCATCCGTTCACACCATTCAAGGCAACTCTCAGGCTCTATTCGCCCTTCAAAATCACCCACGTCCAACTTGATTCCCACATCCCAACTGGGTTGGTGTCGTGGTTCGTTATGGCCCTCCGGATCGGGGCGTACGAGTTCCCGAGGTCTATGGTCAGGATCGATTTCGACCACTGGGGCAGGTGTTCGATTGACGTGCAAAGTCGCTTCGATATTATTAACCGAAGTGCGTAATTTGTTCATGATATGTGTGACACTACCCATACCGGTAGTGAGCGTCTCGACCGTTTTCATTAATTTACTCATGCGTCGAGCAAAATCTCCTACGCTGTTTTCTAACTGATCGACTCGTTTTTCCATCAGAAAATTTGAAATTATATTTAAATAAAATTTTAATTTTAATTTTTTTTTATTATTGTTTTTTTAGAGAGCTTTCCCGAGTGGGAGAAAAATAATTAATTTATTTAAGAAAATCAAATTTTTTTTTTGAAAAACAATAATTTTTTTTTAAAAAATTTTGGATCTCTCTTTTTTTGTCAATAAATAAAAATAAATTTTTTTTTAAATCTTCTTTTTTTTTTAGATAAATCGGATCGATTGACTCACGATAGGAGTGAATCGACTTCCTCTAATACCAAACTGATGTAACCCGGATTTGTATTGAAAATTTTGAGCAAATATCTATTTTGTTATAAATTAAATGACGGTGTTTACTTTCAAAATTAAATATTAATTTGAAAATCAGAGCCGAGTTGGCCAAAAAAAACTGAATTTTCGAGCGCGAAAACTAAGCTCGTCGCTTTGGACGTTAAAAGTTTATTAATTTGCGTTCGAGTGAAACTTCTTCGCGCCTTACGGTTCTGATCCATTATGAGATTTATACGGCCACAAACATGAATAATATTCAACAATTTATGAATAACGATATTAATAATAAGGAGAACGCAACGGCAAGCCCAAGTGTAATTAAATGAAGTGCATGAAACAATACTAAGAAAAAAATGAGTGACCGGTATACCAAACGGCAGCAGAAGCGAGCCCAATTCCAATCGGTCCCGCACAGGAACAGTGGCCCCAAGATCTATCGGTTGGATACGGGTTGAAGTCGACGGCGTGAACAGGCTCGACCGTCGGAAGCAGATTCCGAAGTCAACGACGGTCCGTTTGCAACTCTTCGGGTAGGCAGGGAGGCGCCTGCGCGGGCTAGCGATGACGGGGCTAGGACTTCCGGCGTATGTTCGCGCACGGGCTTCCAGGCGGTGGCGCTTCTCCGAACTGAGCGATGTTGGCGCAACGTGCGGTGGAGGAAGTGGTTGTCGGCAATGAGCAAAGAACCGGGATTCCCGTTCTAAACTCTGTCCGACCTGCCTTCACTGTACATGACTGTGGATTTTATAAGTTGGCTGGAATATCTCTCCATTTTTGGCAAGAGATATCCCTCTCTTAATTCTCTTTCCAAAAGATAAAATCTTCCATTTATGTGCTAAAAATATCTCTCTATTTTGGGCAAGAAATATCCCTCTCTTAATTCTCTTTCCAAAAAATAGAATCTTCCATTCAAGACACTTTTAAAACTTGAAATGTTTCCAAACTATGTCCTAAAATCATGCAAGACACTTTTAAATTTGAAATGTTTCCAATCATGCACCTTTTTAATTAATGTTGGGCTTGCCGTTCCTGTCCTACTACTATTAATACCGGACTCATTTATTTAAGATCCCATCGGGTGGTCAAGCCGATGAGCCGGACAATAAAACAAATACATAACATGAAACAAGTACATAAATGCAGTATATAAATAAATACGATAAAATATTACGATGCACCGCAGGGTGCATCACTCTCTCTACCATCCATTTGCGACGGACGAATGGAAATATTCCTAGCAGAATATCTTTATATATGTGTGTGTATATATATGTTTGTACATGCACAAAATGTAAAAGAGAGAGATTAGAAATCTGTGACAGTTAATGGGAACTTGAAAAAATTGAGTTTTCTTCCTCTTATTTCTTGAAGTACCCTCCCCACTACCACCACCCTCTGGAAATTTTACAAAGTGGGTGGTAGCAAATGATTAGGATGCTCTTGCCGCGGCACTCGGGCAGACACCGTGCTCGACTGCTCCATCATTTTTTGACATTTTTTCCTCATCACTTGGCATATATGATGAGGTTGATTTCAAGTTTCCCCTAATTTACTTATTTTGTAATTGAAGATCATCATCATCATTATGTTAGTCCCATGCACCTTTGCATGTCCTAACACAAGAAAATTAGGAAGAAAATAAACTAGGACACATGGCATGTTTTGTACTGGTACAGCTGATTTAAATATTAAAAAAATGGTAGATTTCTCCTTCATATAACATTGATTAGCCCATCCTTGTAAATTGAATTTCATATTTCTTGACAGTGCTTGCATGTCAGCCTTGCTGAGCGGTCGAAGTTTTCTGAGGGTGAAATCCAAACTTTCATGTCAATAGATGCGGGTCAGACTGTTAACATTTGTAACAGCTTACATGATGCTTGGAGGTACTCCTTTCTATACTCTGCCCTTCATACCAATTTTTATTAACATGCTATAATTGGTAATTATGTTTCTCTTTATTGATTAATCATGTTTTATAACTGTTGAAGGAAAATGTAAATGCCCAATATTAAGGCCCATATTTGAGTCCATCTCTTGTTTAGTCCCACATTGTAGGATAGTTTCTCCTATCTCTCTTCCATTCTTATTTAAGTGTACCAATACATGTATTCAAGGAGAGAAAGGTTTTTGAGGAATTAATAAAATCTCTGTTTATTTCCTCTCTCTTGATTTTCTCTACATGGTATTAGAGCCCCTACGTTCCGCAATTGTTGAGTCGTGCTCTTTCTTTCCCTTGTCGGCTATCCGCACACCCTGGGCGGTTAGTGTTTTTTTTTCTAACCTCACCTCTTCTTGCGGCTAGACTTTGCTTAGCTGTCGGTTCCCTCTGCTCCCGCCCTTTGCCCCCTCTCCCTTCTCCTTCCTTCCCTTTTATAACTTTTCTCCTCTGTCAAGGTTGGGCCCCACCTCTTCGTTCCTTCCGTGGCTTCTTCCTCTTGCGACGGTTTGTGTGGTTTCTAAGTTTGCGACTTCTTCCGTTTCCGCAGCTCTTCCCCCGCCTGAAACCTTTCTCCTCCAGGCCACAGGTTCTTCTATCCGGCCGCAGGTTCTTCTCTCAGGCCGCAGGTTCTTCTCCAGGCCACCAGGTCTTCACAGGCCGCTAATTATTCATAACCCGTTGGTTCTTCTCAGGTTCTCCAGGCCGCAGGTCCTTCTTCAGGCCGTTGTTTCTCCCGGTCGTTGTTGGATCTGCTGTCTGCTGCTACTCCAAGCCGCAATTGCTCATCAGGCCGCACACTCTCCTCTCCTTGCCACAACTGGTGCTCTCCAGGTTGCCTCCAGTTCTCCAGACTATCTCCTCTCCAAGCTGTAATTACTCATTTGGCCGCACCTTCTCTGTTATGACCCGTCGAATAACAATTATCAGAGTGTGCTACAGACGACTCGTGATGCCACAAGCATGAGTGGATGAAGTTCCATGCCTGTTAGGCAGTAATAGATTTCATGCTATAAGATTTAAAATAATTTATTTGGGAAAAATACTAGTTTGTTATTATGCGGATGTTTTATAATATAAAGTGGTGAAAATGTTGATACACATGCATCTTAGTAAAAATCTCATGCCACAGTGCTGGTACAAAATATTAATGCAATAACCAAAGAGATGCACATGTCATTACTATCATATTCAAGTGCATTGTTATAGCTTAGCAGTTGTCCTAGGCACAAAAAAAAGACTAAAATAACTAATACATAATCATCAAATCCGACAGTTCAAGAACATAATACATAGAAGCAACAACAAAAGTAAACCTCCAGGAACACAGGAACTCGGCGTAGAACAACTCAAAAAGCAGGCGACGCAGTCACCGACCCTAAGACAAAATCCAAAAATAAAAAGGAAAATGCCTCAAAACATATGATTAAGTAGTGAACAAGTTAATATATTAAAGTGCGAGCATGGAAAGTATTAATATTTAAGTACCAATTTTTCTTGTAGCAAAGCTAGAAAACATGCAAGTACCGAAGCAGAAATACCTGAAAATATTAGCCTACTTCAGAGTAAAGCCTAAAATTTATCATTGAAATGACATAAACCGAGATTGATGAACTGCGTAGGTGTTTTCACTGGGTGCACATGGTTCTCACTTAGTTCAGACGCAAGTCTTATTAGAAGGATTCCTGCTTGCCGTGACCATGCAAGCAGGGAGTTGCACCATTTAACTATTACCTTTCAAAGATTGTTTTGTTTGTAAGGGTCGAAAAACTATGTGCTTGTGTTTCCTTTAGGCGACAGCAACGGGAAAGCTTCCCCTGCTCTTCCTTACCATCCGTTCAGGGTCTTCTACCCTTAGGTTGGGTGTTATCTAACTGCAATCATTTGGTGGAGTTCTTGGTGTTCTTGGCCGGTTGTGTGTGTATTGTGCTGTGGTATTGTGGTTGCATGCGTTGGATTTGCAGGTGCAGTACCGGAGGAGGTGGTAAAGCGACGGTAGATCGGAGGACACACATCAGGGTATCAGAGCCAGGTTTGGCGGCCGGGCGATCATGCCGGTGTCGGACGCCATGAGATCGAAGGAGGCCCAGTCGGAGGCACAGTCGGAGGTCGAGGGGCTGAAACGGAGTCACGTGGAGTTGGCTCAGGTGTTGCAGGCCATGGGGGAGGAAATGCGGACATTGTTTGCTGGGCTGCGAACAGAGCGTGCCGCGGATGGAAGAAGGGGTTAGTCACCGGACAGCAGGAGTACAGGTTCGGTATCCTCGGCGTCGCATGTGGTTACGAGATTTCCGCGATTGGATTTTCCTCGCTTCTCCGGGGAGGACCTAATGCCATGGATCTATTAGTGCGATCAATTCTTTGAGATTGATGGAACCCCGGAAGACACGAAGGTAAGAATGACGTCGGTGCACTTGGAAGGAAAAGCTTTGTACTGGCACCAAGCGTATATGAAGGCGAGATTGACGCGACAATGGTCTAATTGGGAAGAATATAGTCAAGCATTGCACGCACGCTTTGGGTCTGCGCTCTTTGGGGATCCAATGAGTGAGTTGAAGAATTTTAGACAACGCACGACTGTCCAAAATTATTTGGATGAGTTTGATTTACTGTTACACCGAGTGTCGGTGTCGGAGGATATTGCCATTAGTCTATGTCTTGCCGGACTCAGGGATGACATACAATACGGCGTTCGGATGTTTCGTCCCAAGTCCTTGCAAGATACTTTTTCACTGGCAAGGTTCCAAGAGCAGCAGTTGACATACCGCAACCGGAAGCCCACCTCGTACCGCGAGGAACATTCATCTTATGAGGAGTATAAGGGGTACAATCCAAAAAATGCCATGAAACCATCCGGTCATCAATATGCCCGACCGGCGCATCAGAACGTGGGGGAAGGGCGCAAGTCCACGTCATCAGAGCTTGACGAGAAGCTGAGGAAGGGTTGTGTTTTTGGTGCGACCAACAGTACACACTGGGTCACAAATGTCCCAATCGGCGACAAACCTATTCGATGGAAGTCGTGGTGGAGGCGGTTGGGGAAGTAGAGCAAGAGGAAGAGGTTGATGGGCAGCTGGAGTTTGAGCCTGAAGAGGAAGAACCGCCAGGGCCTTAAGTGTCTGTGAACGCCTTGACAGGGGTAACCCACTACCAAACGTTGCGGGTGACGGCTTCTCACCAGGGGCAGCCCATCAGTGTGTTGATTGACTCGGGGAGCACCCACAATTTCCTTGACGAGGGAGCCGTACATCGAATGCAATGCCATCTCGTCCAGATGGAGTCCTTTTCTGTCGCGGTGGCTAATGGGAAGACTATATCAAGCTCGTATAAGATGGAGAACTTCCAGTGGCGGATGCAAGTGGCGGAATTTTCATCGGACATGTTCATTCTTCCTTTGGGGGGCTGCAATGTGGTGTTGGGAGTACAGTGGCTGATCACACTTTGGCCGGTTAATTGGGATTTTGGCAACTTAAAGATGGAATTCTGGAGTCGGGGTAAAAAGGTATCCTTACGCGGGGCAACTTCCAGACCGGGACTATGGAGCAAGGGTAACCGGGCACATAAGCTGATGGACAAAGGAGGGCATGTCACGACCCGTCTCGACGGAAGTCAGAGTGCGCTTCGGGCGGGCCGTGATGCCACAGGCATGGGCGGAAAGGAACCATGCCTGCTAAGGCGGATGCGGTGCTATAGAAAATAGTTTCTTAGAAATAGTAATTTTGTTTGAACAATTGATTGAGTATAAATGTGCGGAAGCACTTAAAGTTTTAAAACGTGGGTAATTCATGCACATGTATTTTCTTGAAAAATTTAATGCTACACACCGTGCTGAAACAGAAGAAAATGCAAAAAAAATAACGGTAGTGATATAGATAAGATGATCTAATACATCAAAAATATCCTAGGAGCTGTCCATGATACATAAGAAAATGTCTTACAATAACTATTACATGATAGAAAGACAGTAAATGGATCATAGAACCTGATGCAGACAACTATAAATGAAAAACCTCTGAGCAAGGCTGAAGCTGAACGAGAAGTAGCTCAGGGAGCAGGCGGCGCAGTCACGAACCCTAAGGCAATTTCAAGACAGAAAGAAAATGCCTTAGAACTTAGGATTTATATATAAGCAAATTAATTAATTTAAAGTGAGAGCAAAAACAACAGACGTAACCGAGTACTGAAATATCATGTATAAGGCTACAAAACATGCCAAAAACCAGGTCAAACAAATATATCTGAAATATTAGCCTACTCCGGAGTATAGCCTAAAATTAATAGTTGTAAGTCGCGATCGATGAAGTGTATACGTACTATAGCGGGCGCACATGGCTCACGATCAGATCTGAGTGCAAGTCTTATCGGAAAAGTAATCCTGCTTGCCGTGACCATGCCAGCAGACAGATGCCCAGTTAGACGCTACAATTCAAAAATTTTTGCTTACAACTATGGATTCGTCTTATAGTGCGTCCTTATGGATTGTCTATCAAATTTCGTTATATCAATACTTTTTAGTGTTCAAAATTTTGTAAAAAGGAATTATTTGTAATGGACAGATAAGCAGAGTAAATCTAAAGTTTTGCAAGTGAGAGGGGGTTCTCTACTTGCCTTAAAGTAACGTCGACAGTGCTCGCGTCAACTAAATGGCGTAAGCGGTGTTAAAAGCTCTAACTTCACCTGTTCGAGATCAAAAAAATACCTTGCAAATTGAATTGACAGCTTTCTATGCTAGCACAATTGCACCACACAACAGGAGAGGGGTTTAACATTTTTACCTCCCTCGAAAGTGAGGGGAGAAGAGCCTACCGCGAGGGATCGGGAGTTTTGGCGGCGTCTGGAGGCAAAAAAAATCTCAAGCTTGGCGCGATTCCACCACCTAAGCCCAACGAGCGACACGGGAAAAGCAAACAGAATTGAAATTAGATGACTTTATGACAAATCCAAGGGGGATTGACGAAATCACGCCAATCGGAGGGCGGAAATCCTCCCAAAAAAATTAGGGCAAGCTAAAAATGAGGGATTGATGAAATTCCTTACCCAAGGAGACCCGATCTGGGCTCAGTAATCCACGAGGAGGGGTTTCGAGCGAAACCCTAGGAGTCCCTCACGAAATCCACCGGTTGGAACGAGTAGGAGTTAGCATTGCCGGAGAAGGAACGGTGTCCTTGCCCTCATTGGACGGAGGAGGAGGAGAGGAAGGGATTTCTTCCGACCCTTCTTGGAAGCGGCCGGCCAAAAGGGCCGTGCGGGTGATTTCGGTCAAGAGGAGCACCGGAAACGTCGGGGAAGGAGCAGGAGGCGACGGGGTAGCCAGAGGAGGGGCGCCCGAGGCCTACCGGAGGAGGAGGAGGTGTCGGAGGCCGGGATCGGGGGCTGCCGAGGGACGCACAGGCGGAATCGAGGCGGAAGCTGCTCCTGCGGGTTCTGTGCGGAAATGCGGGATGCGGGATTTGGGTTGGACCGGGGGGGGCTCGGGATTTTTATTAAGGAGGGGGGGGGGTAGGTTTAGCCGGGCTTGGTCTTTGTTTATTGTTTTTTTTTTATATTATTATTATTAATAATAGTTATTATTAATAATAGGGGGGGTTGTTACATTCTCCCCTACTTAGGAAGTTTCGTCCCGAAACTTTTCTGAGAATTCTTTGAATGGAACTAAAACAACGAAGACTCAAACGACATACACTTCAGACAGAAGTTTGTAGATTAAGGCATAAAAGCTATCTATGAAAGATACTGAAATAACAAGAGAGTCAGACTTAGAGACGTACCAAGATCAAGAGAAGAGTTGCGGGTACTTGCTGCGCATGTCAGACTCGAGTTCCCAAGTGTACTCTTCAGACTTGCCATGCACCCAAAGTACTTTCACCATCGGAATGGTTCTTTTGCGAAGCTTGCGTTCTTGATATTCAACGATCTTCGAAGGCTCGATCGGATAAGACAGATTGGCTTCAGGAATAACTGGAACTTCTTCAAGAACACGATTAGGATCGTGGATGTACTTCCGAAGCTGGCTGACATGAAAGACGTCATGAACACTGGCCAAAGAAGCAGGTAGATCCAGACGATAGGCAGATCCTCCAACACGCTCTGAGATGACGTACGGTCCCACGAACCTCGGGCTGAGCTTATGATGGCGACCGAACCGTTTCACCCCAGGAGTAGGAGAAACCTTCAGAAACACTTGATCACCAACAGCAAACTCTAACGGACGGCGGCGCTGATTTGCATACTTTCTCTGTCTCTCAATGGCACGACTGAGCTGAACACGAGTCTTCTTGGTAGCTTCTTCCATTTCCTGAAGTAACTCAGGACCCAAAATCACCTTTTCACCAACTTCTGACCAGTAGAGCGGGGTCCTACAGCGACGTCCGTACAGTGCTTCGAAGGGGGCCATTTTGAGGCTCTCTTGATAGCTGTTGTTGTAGGCGAATTCAACCAAGGGTAGATGTTCATCCCAAGCTCCCTTGTAGTCCAAAATATAGCACCGAAGCATGTCTTCAAGAATCTGATTGACCCTCTCGGTCTGGCCATCAGTCGTCGGGTGATAAGCGGTGCTCAGGTTAAGATTAGTGCCCAAAGCTTGCTGAAATCCCTTCCAGAAGTGCGATACAAATCTCGAGTCACGATCAGAAACAATCCGCAGAGGGATCCCATGGAGTCTCACAATCTCAGAAACATAAATCCGGGCCATTTTCTCGGTGGAATGACCCTCCTTGTACGGGATGAAGTGAGCCACTTTAGTAAGGCGATCTACTATGACCCAAATCGCATCATGCCCTCTCGGAGTGCGGGGCAAACCCGTGATGAAGTCCATAGAAATATCTTCCCACTTCCATTCAGGGATAGGCAGGGGTTGCAAAAGTCCACCAGGACGCTGATGCTGAGCTTTCACCTTCTGGCACGTCAGACATCGAGAGATGAAGCGTGCAATATAGTTCTTCATGCCAGGCCACCACACAATCTGCTTAAGATCATGATACATCTTATTGTTGCCAGGATGACCAGATGTGCGGGACTCGTGAGCTTCTCGACAAATACTATCCAGCAACTCAGGGACATCGGGAACACATAGGCGACTTCGGAAAAGAAGAACATCGTCAGAGATAGAGAAATCGGTAAGGGTACCAAGTTTGACCTGTTGGCGAATGCGCTGGAGTGCGGGGTCAGATGGTTGCAGGTCCTTCACCTGTTCTACCCATAACGGATCTGAGACTCCTCCTTGACCTCCAGGTGAGAAGGATATGTCCATCCGCTCGAGGTCATCAATCAGGGCCGCGAGAGAAGCTGACATGGGTGCACAGGCGGCAACTGAGGCATGACGACTCAAAGCATCCGCTACTGAATTGGCTTTCCCGGGCACATAAGTGAGCTGCAGGTCATAATCTGCTATGAATTCCAGCCATCGCCTCTGACGAAGATTAAGATCTTTCTGAACGAAAATGTACTTCAAACTCTGATGGTCAGTGAAGAAGTGACACTTCACGCCATAGAGGTAGTGACGCCAAAGCTTCAAAGCAAACACGACTGCAGCGAACTCCAGATCATGAGTGGGGTAGTTCCGTTCATGGATCTTCAACTGCCTCGACCCATAAGCAATAACACGATCCTCTTGCATCAGGACACAACCCAAGCCCACTCCGGAAGCATCGGTATAAACCGAAAAGTCCAACCCTTCTGAAGGAAGAGCTAAAACCGGCGCTGAACACAAACGTTGCTTCAATTCAGAGAAGGCCTGCTCACACTGTTCTGTCCACTCAAATCTGGCATGTTTTTGAGTTAGACGAGTTAGGGGAGCAGCAAGAGAGGAGAAATCCTTGACGAAACGTCGGTAATAGCCCGCCAAACCAAGGAAACTGCGAATCTCAGTAGGGGTAGAAGGCTGCTTCCAGTCCATAACAGCGGAGACCTTGGCAGGATCAACGGAAAGTCCATCGCCGGAAATGACATGCCCCAGAAAGGCAACACGATCTAGCCAAAACTCACATTTCGCCAATTTGGCATAGAGCTGGTGCTGACGAAGAGTGGAGAGTGTGAGTCTAAGATGGGTTGCATGCTCCTCACGAGTCTTGGAGTAAACCAAGATATCATCAATGAAAACAATGATGAACTTATCTAGGTAGTCGCGGAAGATACGGTTCATCATATCCATGAAAGCAGAAGGGGCGTTAGTCAACCCAAAAGACATCACCAAAAATTCAAAGTGCCCATACCGAGTCCGGAAAGCTGTCCTGGGGATGTCGGATTCTTTGATCTTTAACTGATGGTAACCCGACCTGAGATCTATCTTGGAGAAGACGGTACTGCCTTTGAACTGGTCAAAAAGGTCATCCACGCGCGGGAGGGGGTACTTATTCTTGATGGTTACCTTGTTCAGGTCCCGGTAGTCGATGCACAATCTCATGGATCCGTCTTTCTTTTTAACGAAAAGAACGGGGGCTCCCCAAGGAGAAGAGCTGGGACGAATGTACCCACGCTCAAGCAACTCATCCAATTGCGACCTAAGCTCCTCCAGTTCTCGCGGCGCCATACGGTATGGAGCTTTAGATAATGGGCGTGTTCCAGGCTCTACATCGATGGAGAATTCTACTTCACGATCAGGAGGTATTCCCGACAACTCGGCGGGAAACACGTCAGGAAATTCGGAAGCAATCGGGATATACTCAAGTTGGGGTTCGACAGCATCTGAATGTGAAGCATAAACAAAGCAAGCAAAGCATCCCTGGCTAAGAAGTCGAGAGGCGCGCATAGCAGAAATTACCTGCAGGTGGCTGCGGGTAGTCTGAACATGAACGCTGTAGTCTTTACCATCGATACTGAGATTGACCCTTTTTGCCACACAGTCCAATTTTGCTTGATACGCAACCAGCCAATTCATACCCAAGATTATGTCGAATTCTGTCATGTCCAGGACTATGAGATCGGCGACGACTTGCAGTTCACCGAGCAGTATCGGACAATTGAGAATGCCTCTAGTAGACAAGTGCAAATGACCGGGCACAGAGATTTCGAAAGGAACATCGAGTGGCAAAGTAGGCCAATTATGAAGATCCACGATATGACGTGCTATAAAAGAGTGAGATGCTCCAGAATCGAATAGGATTTGCATCCATTTGTTTTTGACCCTAAAACTCCCTAGAAATGAACATAGCAATGACATTCAAGATCTTTCTGACATTAAGGCAAGAAATGAAAAGACGCAGGACATTTAAAAATTTACATAAAGCATACCAGAGATGACGGAGGTAGATGCGAGCGCCTCGCCCTGAGTGGTGACGTTCAGCACAGCCTTGCCCTTATCTTGGGCACCAGAAATAGCCTGCAGGGGCTGAGCGGGGATCGGGCTTTCCTTCACGGGGCAATCTTTAATCTGATGTCCAAACTGCCCACATCTGAAGCAGGTATTCTGCTTGCGGCGACAATCATTCACCAAGTGGCCCGATTTCTTGCAATAGGTACAGACGGAGGAGGCAGAGGCAAGCGTAACCTGGGGCTGTTGGGCGGGCACAACCATCTTTTGCTTCTTCAGAAGATATCGACAGACTAAGACGGTATGGCCAACTTTGTGGCAGTAGGCACACACCTCTTGAGACTTGGGACCTTGCTCCTGAGGTGGTGCATTCTTGCGCTTGTGGTCACGTACAGCGGCATTGTTCGTACCATGCTGAACTTTCTTGGCAGTGCGATCCATCTCAATAGCTTCAACCTTCAAGGCAGCTCCAACAGTCTCGGCGTAGGTGGTGGCGCCGTGGGCTACCACATGCTGGCGGAAATCGTGTCGGAGGCCCTTCACGAAGCGGCTGATCTTCTTGGATTCATCGGGCACGAACTCTGCGGCAAGGAGAGATAGACGAGAGAACTCTATCTCATATTCAGTTACGGTTCTGCCAGGCTGCTGAAGGGACAGGAACCTCTCAGCTAGCTTGTCTCGCTCCACGGACGAAAGAAATTTTTCCATGAGCGCATTCTTGAACTGCTCCCAGGTCATAGCGGAAGAATTGGGGAGACTGCGGCGCTGAAGCCACCAAGTGTATGCATCCTCGGTCAGCTGGTAGGCCGCAAGATGAACCTTGTGTGCCTCAGGAACACCGGCATACTCGAAGTGCTTTTCCATCTGGGAGAGCCACTCTGAGATGACGAAGAAATCACGACTGCCATTGAAGGATGGCGGATTCAGCCTCTTGAACATCAGCGTATCCGCCATTGCTACAGGAGGAGCAACCAGACCTGGCACGGGCGGGACCGCAAGGGTGTCAGTAAGCAAGCCAGTCCCTAAACCAGGTGCAAGAGGGGGGGTTCCAAGAGCGGCGGTAACAGTGACTCCTGCTGTCCCTGCGCTGCCAGAATCAGGAGCTGTGTCAGGAGTTTGACGATCTCCCTCTAAGCGAGTGAGACGCTCGAGGATCTGCCTCAACAGCTGGGCAGTGGCGTCTACAGGAGCTGCCCCGACTGGAGGGGTAGCTTTCTTGCGCTGAGATCGCTTAGGGGCCATCTAAGCAGGGACACAAAAGAAACGAGTAAGAAAGACAATTACGTCAATCATAGGATATTAAGGAATAACAGGTTCTAGCATTTTGATACTGTCGAATACATAAATCATATATTAGTTACAGCATTTTCATTGGACAACTCTAGGTGATGATTAATGACAAGAAATCACATGCAATGTCAAGCAATTTACAAAACCATGTGTGTACGATCACCATCTGTTGTTCTTGGCTTAACATTTGTGTAATGAGTTATGTTATGCATGTAGTGCAATCATGTCTAAAATGCGTTCCTACGAATGTTCATGAATGGATATACATGCCATGTTAAGCGCCCATATCACTTAACATGTTATGCATATTATGATTCTAATGCCAACGCACTTGAAAATATTAAACCGCCCATACAATTTAATATTCGCAAGCGGTGTATAGCCTAATGGAAATTCATATGCACAAAAATGTTAAGTTTGCCCATAACCCCTTAACATTCATGTGCATACTACTCATGATTATGAGTGAGTGTGTGCGATGTCTCAGCCGCAAACAACAAATAATGACAGGCTGAGTGAGATATGATGCATGTACATGTATTTACATAATAGAAGTTAAAATATTTGAAAATTTCAAAATACTGCATTTTTAAGAGCTAACCTGGCTCTGATACCAACTGTCACGACCCGTCTCGACGGAAGTCAGAGTGCGCTTCGGGCGGGCCGTGATGCCACAGGCATGGGCGGAAAGGAACCATGCCTGCTAAGGCGGATGCGGTGCTATAGAAAATAGTTTCTTAGAAATAGTAATTTTGTTTGAACAATTGATTGAGTATAAATGTGCGGAAGCACTTAAAGTTTTAAAACGTGGGTAATTCATGCACATGTATTTTCTTGAAAAATTTAATGCTACACACCGTGCTGAAACAGAAGAAAATGCAAAAAAAATAACGGTAGTGATATAGATAAGATGATCTAATACATCAAAAATATCCTAGGAGCTGTCCATGATACATAAGAAAATGTCTTACAATAACTATTACATGATAGAAAGACAGTAAATGGATCATAGAACCTGATGCAGACAACTATAAATGAAAAACCTCTGAGCAAGGCTGAAGCTGAACGAGAAGTAGCTCAGGGAGCAGGCGGCGCAGTCACGAACCCTAAGGCAATTTCAAGACAGAAAGAAAATGCCTTAGAACTTAGGATTTATATATAAGCAAATTAATTAATTTAAAGTGAGAGCAAAAACAACAGACGTAACCGAGTACTGAAATATCATGTATAAGGCTACAAAACATGCCAAAAACCAGGTCAAACAAACATATCTGAAATATTAGCCTACTCCGGAGTATAGCCTAAAATTAATAGTTGTAAGTCGCGATCGATGAAGTGTATACGTACTATAGCGGGCGCACATGGCTCACGATCAGATCTGAGTGCAAGTCTTATCGGAAAAGTAATCCTGCTTGCCGTGACCATGCCAGCAGACAGATGCCCAGTTAGACGCTACAATTCAAGAATTTTTGCTTACAACTATGGATTCGACTTATAGTGCGTCCTTATGGATTGTCTATCAAATTTCGTTATATCAATACTTTTTAGTGTTCAAAATTTTGTAAAAAGGAATTATTTGTAATGGACAGATAAGCAGAGTAAATCTAAAGTTTTGCAAGTGAGAGGGGGTTCTCTACTTGCCTTAAAGTAACGTCGACAGTGCTCGCGTCAACTAAATGGCGTAAGCGGTGTTAAAAGCTCTAACTTCACCTGTTCGAGATCAAAAAAATACCTTGCAAATTGAATTGACAGCTTTCTATGCTAGCACAATTGCACCACACAACAGGAGAGGGGTTTAACATTTTTACCTCCCTCGAAAGTGAGGGGAGAAGAGCCTACCGCGAGGGATCGGGAGTTTTGGCGGCGTCTGGAGGCAAAAAAAATCTCAAGCTTGGCGCGATTCCACCACCTAAGCCCAACGAGCGACACGGGAAAAGCAAACAGAATTGAAATTAGATGACTTTATGACAAATCCAAGGGGGATTGACGAAATCACGCCAATCGGAGGGCGGAAATCCTCCCAAAAAAATTAGGGCAAGCTAAAAATGAGGGATTGATGAAATTCCTTACCCAAGGAGACCCGATCTGGGCTCAGTAATCCACGAGGAGGGGTTTCGAGCGAAACCCTAGGAGTCCCTCACGAAATCCACCGGTTGGAAGGAGTAGGAGTTAGCATTGCTGGAGAAGGAACGGTGTCCTTGCCCTCATTGGACGGAGGAGGAGGAGAGGAAGGGATTTCTTCCGACCCTTCTTGGAAGCGGCCGGCCAAAAGGGCCGTGCGGGTGATTTCGGTCAAGAGGAGCACCGGAAACGTCGGGGAAGGAGCAGGAGGCGACGGGGTAGCCAGAGGAGGGGCGCCCGAGGCCTACCGGAGGAGGAGGAGGTGTCGGAGGCCGGGATCGGGGGCTGCCGAGGGACGCACAGGCGGAATCGAGGCGGAAGCTGCTCCTGCGGGTTCTGTGCGGAAATGCGGGATGCGGGATTTGGGTTGGACCGGGGGGGCTCGGGATTTTTATTAAGGAGGGGGGGGGGGTAGGTTTAGCCGGGCTTGGTCTTTGTTTATTGTTTTTTTTTTATATTATTATTATTAATAATAGTTATTATTAATAATAGGGGGGGTTGTTACAGGGCAGCTCAATATGTTGGCGGTGTGCAGTGTACAAGGCAGCAAGGAGGGAGGCCCGGAGGGGGTTGATCACGAACTGGGACCATGGAAGTTGGAAGGGGATTCTCTTCCCTTATCCGAGCAGCAACAATTGTTGAGCCTGTTAGCGGGATTTGCGGATGTGTTTGAGGAACCACGAGGAGTACCGCCCATGAGGGGGCAAGTACACAGGATTACATTGAAGGAGGGAAAGACAGTCAATTTACGGCCATACCGGTATCCACCACTACAAAAGTCGGAAATTGAAAGGCTCATCTGTGAGATGTTGAGCACGGGGGTAATTCGGTACACAACAATAGTCAGTTTGCATCTCTCATGGTTTTGGTGAAGAGACAAGACGGGTCATGGCGATTATGCGTTGACTATCGGAAATTGAACCAAAACACCGTGAAGGATAAATTTCCGATCCCGCTCATTGAGGAGTTGATCGACGAGCTACATGGCGCGGTGTATTTCTCCAAGCTGGATTTACGGGCCGGCTACCATCAAGTGAGGATGATCGAAGAGGACGTGCATAAGATTGCATTTCAGACGCACCTGGGGCACTATGAATTCTTGGTGATGCCATTCGTCTTAACCAATGCGCCCTCAACATTCCAAAGTCTTATGAACCGGCTCTTCCAAGGTCAATTACGGAAATTTATTTTAATTTTTTTTGATGACATCTTTGTTTTCAGCTCAACATGGATAGAACACTTGGATCACCTCGCTTTTACCATTGGGGTGTTACGTTCCAACCACTTGGTGCTTAAGAAAAGTAAATGCGAGTTCGGCCGACCGCAAGTGCATTATTTGGGACATGTGATTTCCGGATTGGGGGTGGCAACTGATCCGATGAAGATCCAGGCAATGATGGAATGGCTGACGCCTACAACGCTGAAGAAAGTTCGGGGATTCTTGGGGTTAACCGGTTATTACCGGAGGTTCATTCAAGGGTATGGGTCCTTGGCACGGCCATTAACGGAGTTGCTGAAGTTACGCACATTTGCGTGGTCCGGAGCGGCCGAGGCCGCCTTCCAAGCTTTGAAAAAGGCAGTGTCCAACCATCCCGTGCTGCAGTTACCGAATTTCCAGCAGACTTTTATGGTGGAGACGGATGCGTCGGATGCGGGGGTGGGTGCGGTGTTGCTCCAAAGAGAGCGACCGATAGCGTTCTTTAGCAAGGCACTAGGAACAAAGAACGCCGGACTGTCCACCTATGAGAAGGAGTTGTTGGCCATTGTCCTCGCCGTTCAGAAATGGCGACATTACTTGGTAGGGAGCCCATTTGTGATACGCACCGATCATCAAAGCTTGAAGTTCATGCTTGAGCAGAAATCGGCAACCCCAACACAGCATCGTTATCTCTCTAAGTTGATGGGATACGACTTCAAGGTGTAGTATAAGAGCGGCAAAGAGAACGTGTGCGCCGATGCCCTGTCGCGGGTCTATGACAAACCAGATGCTACCTTGTGTGCTTTAAGTCTTTTATAGTCGGACGTGTTGCAATTGATCAAGGGGACGTGGGAGAGTGATGGCCGGCTGAAAACGATCATTCAAGACAAGGAAAGGGAGCCGAGAAGCCACCCAAAGTTTACCTGGCAGCAAGGATTACTTCAACGGAAGGGGAAGTTGGTGGTGGGTCGGGATGAGGCCGTCAGGCGGAATATCCTACAGCTGTGCCATGACAGTGCTGTGGGCGGCCACTCGGGAATCACCGCGACGTACAAGCGAATGAAGCGACGACTGTATTGGAAGAACATGAAACCGTATGTATATGATTACATTCAAAGTTGCGCCGTATGTCAACAATGCAAACTGGACAATCAACGTCCTATGGGGCTATTACAGCCCCTACCTATTTCGGAGCGGGTATGGAACGAGATTTCCTTGGATTTTGTTGAGGGCTTGCCCAAGAGTAGCGGGAAATCAACCATATTGGTGGTGGTGGATTAGTTAAGTAAGCAAGCACACTTTATGGCTTTGCAGCACCCATATACGGTAGAGACGGTGGCACCGGTTTTCATGGATTCGGTGGTCCGACTACATGGGTTACCCGCCTCGATCGTCAGTGACAGGGATGTTATCTTCATTATTAATTTTTGGCAAGAGTTATTCCGGGTGCTCCAAGTCCAATTGCACATGTCCACGACCTATCATCCGCAATCCGATGGGCAGACGAAGGTGGTGAACCGCTGTCTGGAAGGGTACCTTCGTTGTATGTGTTTCGAGAGACCCCGCAGTTGGGTGACATGGATTCCCTTGGCGGAGTGGTGGTATAACACGAGCTACCAGAGCGCCATCCAAATGACACCGTATGAGGTGGTGTATGGTCAAGAGCCGTTGGCGTTACCGGCTTATGTGGAAGGGACAACAACCGTGGAGGCAGTCGACCGCTCCATGGCCGCTCGGGATCGAGTGATACAATTACTTAAGGCGAACCTGGCCAAGGCTCAGAACCGCATGAAGGTGCTCGCGGACACGAAGCGGAGGGAGCACTCATTTGAGCTGGGGGAGCTAGTTTGGGTGCGTGTATAACTGTACTTCCAAGTCAGTCTAAGGGGACATCAGATGCACAAGCTGTCTCCGAAATTTTTCGGACCCTTTCCGATGGTGGAACGGGTGAGAGCCGTGGCGTACAAGCTGGACTTGCCGGAGGAATCCAAGATACATCACACCTTCCATATTTCACAGTTGAAGAAGTATAAAAGACCTCTTACAGGAGTGGAGCAGCCCCTGCCGTCAGCAACAAATGCGGAGGGCAATGTGCTGGTCGAACCGCTGCACATCTTGGGCAGACGCCTCATCAACAAGGATGGGCGGGCGGCAACACAGCTGCTCATCCAGTGGGTGGACGACACACCGGAAGAAGCGACATGGGAAGATCTTTGGTCTCTCCGTCTGCGATGGCCGCACCTTGTTCCTTGTGGACAAGGAACTTTTTTATGGGGAAGGCATTGTTATGTTATTTTTATTATTGTTGCTTATGTGGATTTTTTTGTTTGTGTTGGGGCGCAGTTGTGTCTTTTGCCACTTAGGGTTGGGGGAAGTATTTACTCCCGGTTTGTTTTGTTTGTAAGGGTCAAAAAACTATGTGCTTGTGTTTCCTTTAGGCGGCAGCAACGGGAAAGCTTCCCCTGCTCTTCCTTACCATCCGTTCAGGGTCTTCTACCCTTAGGTTGGGTGTTATCTAACTGCAATCATTTGGTGGAGTTCTTGGTGTTCTTGGCCGGTTGTGTGTGGATTGTGCTGCGATATTGTGGTTGCATGCGTTGGATTTGCAGGTGCAGTACCAGAGGAGGTGGTAAAGCGGTGGTAGATCGGAGAACACGTGTAAATATCATTAGCAAATTAACAGACTGGTAATGTTTTGAAAATGTGGAATTATCATAATACTAAGAATAGTTTTATAGTTTCTAGTCATGCTGTTGAACTTATAGTATCTTCTTATTCTAGTGTGCCCAGATTCATTTGTGTGTTTCATATTAATACGCGACTAACTCTTTCATCTTAGCAAAGTTTGCCTTTACAGATTGCTGTGGCATTATACCTTTTATATACACAAGTTGGTTATGCATTTGTTTCTGGAATTATCATAACCATCTTACTCATTCCAGGTAGTGATGAAATGTTTCTCCGAGTTTTGTTTGCACGACTTTGTGTTTGATTGGTCCCTTAGTATGTTCCTTTAGATATCTGTATCCTGGGTTGTCTATGCTATTACTAAACCACTTTTGTTGCAGTAAACAAGTGGATCTCATCGCTGATTGCACGTGCCACTGAGAAAATGCTGAAAGAGAAGGATGAGAGGTAGTGTATTGGGCTCTTATATTATTGTTGGTTGTTGCTCTCCAACGTGTAGATCCAACTATATCATGATCTTTGGAAGGCTTTGATTTGTGTGTTTGAAAGTAAAATGGGCAAAAATTGCACTTCAGAAGATTTAAATTTTTTTAGCCTTATTTGTTCCGTGAAGTTTGCTAGCAGTTTTTTTAAAGATGAGTTTATTTTAGGGTGGTGTTAAAGGCACACCATCTTTGGCTTTGTGCACACCAATACTATGTGCACCCATTGAAATTTTATGTGCACACCATCTTCGGCTTTGTGCACAACAAAACTATGTGCACAGTCTGAGCAAACATAGCTGCAATGTATGTGGACTCGTTGGACGCCGTTGTCGTCTCCTTCATCAGAGCAAACAGATCGACGGCAAGGCGGCCATGGCCGTGCATCGCGAGCCCTCCGATCATCACGTTCCAAAGCACGATGTCTTTGCTCGAAACCCGGCGGAACACCTCCAAAGCTGCTTCAACGCACCCGCATCTGCAGTACATGTCCACAAGAGCTGTGGGGAGGATGACGTTGTCGTGATTGCATAGTTTTTTTAAAAATGAAATATGCGCTTTTTTAAACCGCGTCTTCTACGTGCATTTTTATGTAACGTGTTCAACATGAAAGTTGTAGATCTCGACGATATCTACAACTTTCATGTTGAACATTTTTTGATTTAAAGCCGTTTAGGTCCTCGATTTGGCCCCCGAAAAAAATCACGCGTGATTTTTCAAATCAAAGTGTTCCGCGTGATTTTTTACGGGGGCCAAATCGGGGGCCTAAACGGCTTTAAATCAAAAAGTGTTCAACATGAAAGTTGTAGATATCGTCGAGATCTACAACTTTCATGTTGAACATGTTTCATAAAAATGCACGTAGAAGACGCAGTTCAAAAAGGCGCATATCGGAAAGGGGGAGGCGGGCTGCTTCGGCTTTAGTTGGGTGGGGTTTAGAAAACCTAAATTATTAAGGATTATATTTTTGATGGGTGTGCACATAGCCAAAAATGGTGTGCCTTTAACACCACCCTTATTTTATTGTCATTTTGTTGGATGTAATATGGAAATAATTTTTATTTAAAGTCAACAAAAATGACATTCTTGTGTTACATCCACACCTCAAACGTATGAACTTTTCCTACAAAAGAGAACCTGGAGCCTCCGATTGACAAATTGGGGACCTACACCTTAATTGAAAGAGCATCTATTATTTATTGTTCTTTGTTTAGCGTGCTCATGAGTCTATTTAAAAATGTTCATAGGAATGGGTTTCACACCATCAAATTGTTAAGAGTTTTTTTCCTTACGTAGGGTGAGGGAACCAACATTCGAATATATTTTGGCGAGAGCATGTCTCTCTTGTGTAAATGTATCCCTTAACTTCATGTTTATGAAGTGAGATGCATGAGCACAGAGATTGTGGTTGAAATTCATTTGTGTGTTAGTAGTCTTGCATCACAAGTAACCTGCATTGTGAAGAAGATCGAAACAATACTTCTGGTGAGATGATACGAGTTCATCTAGTCAACGAGCTACCTCGATATCTAAGAAATATCGGAGGTGGCTCAAATCGTTGGTCTGAAAATGTAAGGTCAAGTTTTTCTTGATTATAGAGATACCTTCAGATCATCTCCCTTGATGAGAATATCATCAATATATACAAATAGTATCACAGTTCCTGTCAGGCAGTGACGAGTAAACATGGAGAAGTCTGTCGAGCTCTGATTGAAGCCAAAATCTCGAATGACCTGATTGAACTTCTCAAACTGAGCCCGAGGAGGCTGCTTGAGGCCATAAAGGGATTTCTTTAGGTAGCAGATAAGAGAATCCTCAGTGGTGTCATAACCTGAAAGCTGTTGTATGTAGACAGTCTCAACAAGATCGCCATTAACAAAAAACATTCTTGATTCAAGTTGATGCAACTGCCAATGATGATGGATGGTCAAGGAGATCAAGACTTGTACATTATTCAGCTTAGTGACGGGAGAGAACATCTCTTCATAGTTGAGGTTATATTGTTAAGTGAAACTATGAGCCGTAAGATGAGCTTTGAAGCACTCAACGATCGCATCAGGGTAATGCTTCACAATAAGATCCATTTACATTCCACACAGGATTGGCTGGGAGGAAGGGGGCAAGGTCCCAGGTCTGATTGGACCATCTTGCATCCATTTCGTGATCTGTGGCGTCCCATCACCCCGAATGTTGAAGAGCTTCCTGCATAAAAGAAAGGATGAAAATTGAAGACAAGAAGTTGCAAACTTATGAAGGGATGGAAATAAGAAATGTAAGGAGACATAATGAGAAAGAGGGTTTGCAGTAGCCTCCCCAGGCGAAGCATTTGGCTGGGGAGCATGATCAGTACCCTTCTACCCGGCCAAGTGATACTTGAAACGTGCAATTTCACCATTCACTGTCTGCTTGCAGTAGTTGCATTTGATTCGGTTGGTGTCATTTGCAACCAACTTCTCACCAAATGCCCAAAACGGATCTTTACGGGTTGGTACCAGTGATACAAACACCTTACTTGATCCAACAGAAGAAGCCATTCCATGTAATATGAAATGAAAATAATATTAGTTAGATGAAATAAAATAACATAACTACATCGCGAGAGAAAATATTAGTTGAAAAAAATCAACATCAGAAAAGCCTCATAACTTTATTAGATCGTTAGATCTTCAGTCAGCTTTCATATTATCCACTAACATTTTATTTATCCAACAACATTTTACATCATCAGTAATATACTAGCATATAAAGTTATAACTATCATTCAAACTTTCGAAGTATCCAACAAAAGGAATAAAGCATTCAAGTATCATTCAAACTTTCAAAGCATCACACATTTTATTTATCAAAAGGCACAAAGCAGCAAGACAACTAAAAATGAGATTGGATATACATGTATCATTCATTGCAAAATGAAGTTGGATAAATAACTATTAATATGGGTATTTCAAATCATTTGTTGACTACTAAACGGGTCAAATAAAAATAAGGCAGCAACTAATAAGACAAATAAGGCAGCAACTAATAAGACAAATAAGACAGCAACTAATAAGACAAATAAGGCAACAGGACATCCACCATGCTACAACTAGCAAGTCAGCCACAACGCAACAACTAATAAGGCAAATAAGACAACATAGCAACCACCATGCTACAACCAGCAAGACAGCCACAAGACAGCCACCATGCCTTGATGAACTAATAAGGCAACATGGCAACCACCACTAACTAAACAGGTCATTGATTGCAACAACCCACAAGGCAGCCACCATGCTACAACCTGCAAATAAGGCAATAGGGAGAAAGACAGTGGGGCAGCTGGCCAATAAGATAGCAGGGTATAAGTTAACAAGATAGCATGACAGCAGCTAGCACAAGAACAAACACAAAAAAACCAAAATGCAGAGCGAGAGAATGAGAGAGGGAGGTAGGGAGAAGAATGCACCAGTCGAGAGAGTGTCGAGATCGAAAGCACCAGCGAGCCAGAGAGGGAGAGATCCAGAGAACCAGAAAGCTAGAGAGCTAGAGAGCACCAGCGAGCGGGGAGAAAAAAGAACCAAAGACATAAAGTGCCGACAGTGCGCGGGAGAGGGAGAGCACCAGTGAGCTAGAGAGCACCAGCGGGCTAGAGAGCACCAGTGAGCTAGAGAGCACCAGAGAACCAGAAATCTAGAGAGCACCAACGAGCAGGGAGAAGAAAGAACCAGAGAGATTAAGTGTCGACAACACGCGAGGGAGAGCTAGGGAAGGAGCGACCGGGAGAACTAGGACAGGAGCGGCGGAGTGAAATGAAATGAGCGGGGTCGGGGGGAGTTAAAATAGCGTAATGAAATGAAATGAGCAGGGCCAGGTTTAATAAAGAAAATTAAAAAAAAATAATTAAAAAAAGGGGGATATGCCCGTTTTTTGGGGCGCGACATATCGGCCCGTTATTTTCAAAACGCCACGACCAAATTTTAAAACGGTTTCGTGGCGTTTTACCTCCCAAACCTTCATGTCGGCTGACATGTCGGATATGTCAGCCGATATCCACAACACTGATCTGTAGAGACAACTATCTCAGGGCATCAGATGGAGGACGACGCTAGTTTACACACAAAGAGGAGGAGGTGACAGTGTTAGGAGCACATGAGGTGGTGGTGGATGCTGGGGAGGGGTGTTGTTGATATGTGCATTAGGGTGTCAGATAGCTGGTGAGAAGTTATCATTAGGAGTCGAGTAGTAGAAGGGTTGATCTCTATGGAAGTTGACATCAGAAGATGTAACATATTTCTGATCAGTGGGAGAGCAATACATTTAGCCCTTTTGTGTGCTAGAGTACCCAATAAACATATACTTGGTAGCTCAAGGTGTCGGTTTGTCCATGGCAGGGCCAAGAAGTTGGACAAAGCAAACACTGGACAAGACACGATGAGTTAAGGAGAAGAAGGGTGTTGAATGCAAAAGGATGGATAATGAGATTGCAAAGTTGAGTATGAAATAGGGTTTGCGATTAATTAGATATTTTGCAGTGGAGATTGCGAAGTGCCAATAGATCATGAAGACCTTCATCAGGTCAAATACAATGTATGTGGCGATTCTTTCATTTGACCACACCATTTTATTGCAGTGTATAGCTGCATGATGTTTGGTGGATAATACTCAACACAATGCACGTTTCCTGAAAGTTATGACTTGTATATTCATGTGCATCAGTTCTAAGTATTTTATTTAAGCATGAGAATTGGGTACAGTCTCAGCAATGAAGGAACAAAAGATACATAGTAATTCAGAGTGATCACGTAGCAAATACAATGTAACACCCTATCTACTGTGGGTGCACTACAGGCCTGTAGACTAGTTACCTCAACCCATCTCCACGAATTTGATTAGCCGCAACCGCTAATTCCAATGACGGGTTGTTAAGGTTGAGCTTGAATCCCAGACCTCCTAGATAAGGGCGCGCTAAACTGGTCCTCATCACCAACTGAGCTGCTAGAATGATCATCAATAAATGTAAGAAAATATTGATATCTAAATAAATTAGCAGTTTTATACAGTCCTTAAATGTCTGAATACACTAAACAAAAGGGAGTAGAGCTCCTTTGTACAATGAAGAGGACACAATTGAGCGATGTTTCCCGTAGATAAATAATTCACTTATACATTTTGAAAAAAAAATTAGGAAGATCTTTTTGCAAGTTAGGGAGAGGAACATGACCAAGGCGCCAGTGTCAATCTACAAAGATGATATTGGAGAGAACCGGGGTGAGATGGTTCAGAGTTTAAAGCCTATTTTGATAATCGTCCTCTACCAACGATATTCCGCGTCTGTCGATCCTGTACCACGAAAGAAGAAGAGAAAAAAGTTATGTAGTTGTCATGATCATTAGTCATACGACAATAGAAAAGTGATTAAATTCAGAGCCAAGAACTTGAAGAATAGAGTGAAGAGAGAGGGACAATGAGATACACATCTACAAATCTGCAGACTTGGGTGGTTTCACCATTATCCAACGTGATAAACTTAGGACAAACAAAGTCATTATGCCTAGAAGGCTTCTACAGAGTAGTGTAATTCGTTGCCCTAGAGTCAACTATCCAAGGGGGGATACGAGAAATGCACAATGTGCCTTCGTTGTAGATAAAGGCGACGGAGCCAGAAGTCTGAGTAACCAACCTTCAGAGATGCTGGAGTTCCTCTCGCAAGGTGTCAAGGCGAGAGGTCATAGGAGTTGTACCACAGGAGAAGTGTGGTGCTGAGACTTGGAGGGTTGCTATGGGAACCCATGTTTTCTGTAACAGGTGGCCTCAGTGTGATTCATTCGACCACAATGGGCACATATGCGAGTGTTTTTCCACTTGGAGCGAATGCGTCCATCGCGCCCCCTTCCTGGAGATCCATGGTGACCTCCACGATGCCCATTATGTGGAGTGGAAGTGCCAGTAAATTGTTGGAGTAGGGCAAGAGAGGGATTCGACAAGAGATCGGTGGGCGGCGTGACCTTTAAGATCTTGGAGCACACATCTGAGAGCGACGAAATAGCAGGAGAAGATAAGATGTTCGTACATACACTGTATAGATGAGATGGTAGCCATGCCATCATCAGAGCTAAGTTGAGAACTTACTTCTGAGTATGTTGGGTAGCATGATCCAACATTGGTGGCTTGTACTGCATCCAGGCGTTGATGAGTGTCTTGTATTGGAGCACAAAAGATATCAGGTCACCGTCCTAACCAGGTTCGACGATCTGGACGTCCCAAATGAGATCGAACAAATGTTAAAGTCTGTCTTACCCAGAGTATAAGGACTCTAGTTCATCCCACATAAACCGTAGCGTTCGCACTCTTGTGGTTCATGGCCATGTGATTTGGCTGAATTTCCATGGTGTTGAGAATCCATGACTGTACGTGACCATTATCCGGAGCCATTGTTCAGTTGGCTCAACAGGGGTGTCGCGAGTGTTATGATGAAAAAACTTTTGGTATGGTGTACTATGCTCACAGAGTGTCCCCACTTAACAAAAAATTTCTTCCCAGTGAGGGAGATAATGGTAATTCCCATTTCTTCTAGTGTGTCAGGGATTTGTGTCGAAGCGAGTGCAGGAAGCGTAGAAGTGAACAAAGCATCCTTTCCGACGTGATTAGCCATTGCGGGAAGTAATTGACAGCCTCGTCGTGTGTTTGCGAGCTCTGGAGGAAGCAACCTGTAATGGGGGGGGGGAGGTACGACAGGGAGATACAACGAGCTTAAGAGGCGACACAGGGAACATGAACCCAATGGTTGTGAGAGAATGATGTAGCAGGTATTAGGGAGGTGCGGTGTGTTATGGACGGAAGCAGAGTAGCAACAACATCAGATGCAAAGTTCTGACGCGAGTGTGATCGACAAATTCAAGCCGACAGACAGCGAGTACAAGAAGGACAGGAGCTGTGAGTCAGAGGCCGCGAGAACAGGAAGGACGGGAGCTGCGAGTCGGAGGCCGTGGGCTCTCGCCGAACAGATCCGCACTGTCCGCAAATTTGGGAGTCGAGTGGCTACGATCACCAAAACAAACAAAAACCGACAAGCTATGGGAGAGGAACAACATCAGTCGGATGTAGCAGGCAGCAAGGAGGTGCAAAATTCTGGATAGATGGTACAAGTTCTGGACGGAAGCGAAGAAGCAACGACATTAGATGCAAGGTTCCGATGCGAGTGTGATTGGCAGACTCAAGCCGACAAGGCGACGAGTACAGGAATGATGAGAGCTGCGAGTCGGATCCCGCAAGCTCTCGCAGGATAGGTTCGCACTACCTGCGAATCCTGGGAGATGAGCGGCTGCGTTGACAAAAACAAACAAAAGTCAACAAGTCGTATGTCCAGTGGCTTAGGGAAACAACAAGTCCTAGTTGCAGATGCAGCGGCGGGTCCAGAGGAGTTGATGTTTTGCGAGTATGTAGGCAGATGGAAGCACGAAAAATGAATATATTGGCACTCGTGTCTATAAAAAGGCCACATGGGCCGATTTAGTTGAGGAGCTGGCAGAGCATGAAGACCGGGTGAGTGCCCACGATCGGTGGAGAGTACCTTGCCCGAAAAAATAGTGGAGAAAGTGACGCAGGATGAATCTAGAGGAGGTGAATGAACAATGTCCTAACCCTAATGCAATGCAAAGCCCAACGGAGAAATCAAAATCGGTTAATGAATAATTACACCACATACATTTGATTTTAGCAATAGTCAAATAATTGTTTACGACAAAGCAAGCTTCGACTTTTCTCCGCGTGGAGGGCCAAAGAGGGCGCATCGAATAAATCGTGCAAAGCATAAGAATAATCCATAGCAAAACACTACGAAGCTATAGGTTCAATTAAGCACAATTTAATACCATATAATAATGCTGAAAATAAACGTCCATACAACAAATAAAACTCACAAAGTTACGGGGCTGCTATAGGATGAGAGATCCAGCGAGGGGCGACGAAGCTGCGACTGAAATCTGAGTGTCCGCAATTGGATCTGATTGGGGGTGGCTGTTTTGGATGGCACGAGATTGGTTTTGGGTGGATCTGAGTGGATGGGACAAATTTTGGATGTGGAGGGACTAGATGACAGATTTGGGTGAGTTTTGATGGGGAAAACTGAGGGAGGTGGAACTGATTTGGGCGGTGGAGCAAGTGTGGGGGCTGAATTTTTTGGACTAGATCAGGTAGTGGCAGTAGGGTTCAAGGGGGCTGAAGGGGCTGTGGCAACAGAGGTATGGGCAACAAAGATAGGGGGGATCGGGGCGGTTTTAGAGGGGACGCAAAGGGGGTGGCCTGTTGCAGAAAACAACAGTTTGGGAGGTGATATATGGGGCGGATAGGGCTAAGGATGGTGGAAAATGGAGGTTTGGGTTTGATAATACCTTAGGGAGGAAGAACACCTAGGATTCATCACCTAGGATTCCACGGACTCGACACCGTGAGGTGATTGCTGGAATCTGGGAATAGTAATATCCAAATTCTACATTAGCCCCCAAGCAGCCCCTACTCTTATTTATATTAAAACAACATTAGAGCATCCCTTACATCAACTGCTATGATTGACCGTTAATGTAACAGACCCGATTACAATTAATAATGATTGAAAAATACAATATTATATATGAAAATGTAAGTAAATAAAAATCTGCACGCAACCGCAAAGTCGGATCGTCGATCCGAAATGCCAAATATGGCAAATTTCCAATTGGTGCCGAACGGACCCAAAACTCGTCCTCTGTCGCGGGTCCGCATCGCTATTCTACACCATTCTCCCTGACTTGAAAGAATTCATCTCCTAATGAATGGAGATGGAAATCCTTTCGGTATATGTCAGGAAAAATCTATGAGGGGCATCAGAAGTCCGCCAAGTATCATCGATCAAAGAGCATCTTCTCTAATGTTATTCTTGTGTCTGACTGTCTGGCACGACTATGCATGTGTGATCCACAATATCAATAGTGCTCTTAATAATCCACCGATATGCTAGAAGTTTCGGTGCCATCACTGGTGCAGACAGTGAAGCCATAAGCGATTGACCCAGAGGCAGCTGGGGCTCAGAAGTGCACTCGGTGCATGACTGAGGATTTGGAGGTGTAGGCTCAAAAGTCTGTGGAGGTGTAGACTCATGAGGATCTATTTGAAGTAGGTCCACATGCTCGTGAGGCTTGTAGTATAACGTCTGGTCCTTAACGGTAAATACGGGATGAATACTCATACTTATATGGATATCAAGATCATAAGTATTTGTTCTGATCCTTCTCATGATTGTGTAGGGAGCCATTCACTAAACACTCAAACTTTTAGCAAGCCTCCTACGGAGCCTTACAATGCAGATTCTCACCATCACCTGCTCGCCTTCATGAAATACGTGCTCTTGTCAGTAAACATCTGCATGTGATTTATGAGATTTATCACCAATATTGATCCTTCGCCGGACCGACTCATGACACACATGCAAACGATGAACAAACAACTCAACAGACACATGCAAATGATGATGAAACAACTTAACAAACTCATGTCAATAATGCAAATGAAACAAGACATACAACACACTCTCTATGGGGTAGTTTAACAATGACTTGAAAATTTATAAAATGATATGACCTATCAGGAGGCTCTCTCGGTGGAGCGTAGAAAGCTCATCCAGTATGCAACGAGTGCCTAGGTGACCGTGTGAGACATCAACACTCAAAGAGGAGCTCATAAAATGCCAAATGCATCTTGGGGATTGTGACACATCCGGTGGCTCAGCGGGAGGTATGTATGAAAATTCATCGCAGATGAGACGATCACTGAAGTGGATACCAGAAACACCGATGATAGTGTCACGACCCGCCTAAAAGCAAAGATCAGAGTGCGCTTCTGGTGGGTCGTGATGCCACATGCATGAGTGGAAGAAGCTCCGTGTCTATTAGGCGGAAACAGTTTTAATGTTATTAGTTTTAAAACAAGTAAATTGAAAAAAGTAATACAATTTTATGATTATGTGGAAGCTTCAATAATGAGTGGTAAAAAGTAAAAAAAGTTGATGTACATGTATTTTAATAAAATCTCATGTTACATATTTGTTGGTACAAAATATTAATGCTATAAAACAAAGGGGTGCACTTGCCATTTCTATTGAATTCTAGAATGATAATACAACCTAACAGTTGTGCAAGACACAAATGAAAATGACTGACATAACTAGTACATAATGAAGAAATCTGACAGTAAAAGAACAAAATACATAGAACCTGACTACGCAACAACAAAATAAACCTTCAGAAATACAGGAACTCGTCGTTGAATAGCTCAAGAAGCAGGCGGCACAGTCACAGAACCTAAGGCAAAATCCAAAATAAGAAGAAAACTTTCTCAGAACACAAGTTTAAACAATAAGCAAGTTAAAGAATTAATGTACGAACAGAGGTAAACAGATAATATTAAAGTACCCCATAATCTTATAGCAAGTCAGTAACCGTGTAAGTAGCTGAGTCAAACAAAATATCTGAAATTTATTATCCTACTCTGGAGTTTTAACATATTTGTTCTGGCAATGACATAAGCTATAATCGATGAAATGCATATGGGTTTATAGTGGGTGAACATGGTTCACACTCAAGTTCAAGTGTAATTCTTGTTAGAAAAGAAAAGTATTTTCTTGCTTATCATGATCATGCAAACAAGGCAATACGCCCTCTACGTCCTACCTTCCACGACTTCTTATGACACTCAGGATCTAAGTGTTTCGTAATTTTATTTAGAGATCGCTAACATAATATGATATGCTAAGGGTAATGATTTCTAGCGTTGTCAGGTACAGTTAATAATTTTGGATACAGATACAAGGAATTTAAATTCTTAGTTTGCAAGAGAGAGGAAATTCTCCACTTGCCTTAAGCTAAAACCGAACTACCGGTGACAGCTAAGAGCCGCAAGAAAAAACAAAGGTCCTATTAAACCTATTCAGGAATAATCATAGACGATATTTGATATTTGACAAAACAAAAATCCAATACGTTAGCACAAACAGTTTATATTACAAAACTAATTCAAAAACGGGTTAACAATTTACCTCCCTCAAGAGCGAGGAGAGAGGAGATAGCACGAAAGATCGGGGACTTAACGACGCTTGGGTGACAGAAACCCTAATTCGGAGAGGGTTTGGAGAGATTCCACCACTAGATCCGATGAGTGGCACCGAAAAACACAAATAAATTCGGGATTAGACGATCATACGACGAACACATGTTGGATTGACGTAATCACATCGTTTGGGGTGCGAAAATTACCATAATAATTTAGGAAAAATCTGAATAAATGAGATTCAAGGAGTTCCTTACCAAAGGAGACCAAATCTGGGACCAAGGAGGAAACCCGAGACATCCCTCTCGCAAGCACCAGCCCAATCGGAGCGGGAGAGGCCGTCGGAGCGAGAGACAGTGGCTGTCAACCCCTTGGAGGAGAAAGAGATGGTTGTTGCCTTGTTAATGCGGACAATCGGCCCTAGATGACGTCGGAGGAGGTTGATCTCCCGTCTGCTAGAGCAATAGAGGGAGCAGAAGGAGGCGGGGAAATCAAGTGGAGGCAGGGAAATCAAGAGAAGGTAGAAACGGCCACCACAGGAGGAGAAGGCGTCGAGGACAGGCAGGGAGGCACAGGAGCGGCGATGTCGGACTTCTGCTGCACTCTTATGGGAGACGGAAGAGTTTGGCGAGCAGCTTACTAGAGAGAGACCTGGGAGCGGGATCGGGATAAAATAGATGGGGGCTCGACTACGGTTATAAGTGGGTATAAAACCCTAATTCTATTTTTATTTTTATTACTAACCTATGAATCGTTAAAGATAGGAAGTGACTCAAGGGTGTTGTGAGTGTCCCTGAAAAGAAAGAACTCATCTAGTAAGTTAGCAGGTGGTGTGTCCCAAAACTCATCAAGAGTGTGATGTGTCATAAGGTAGGCCCTCAAAATATCAGGAGTATACTCAAGTGTACTTAAGGAAAGCCCTATATACTTGATACTCCACTTAAGATCCATTCTCTGGGGCAAGATCACAGACGATAATGGAAGAGACGTCTATAAATCGATACTCATAAATGAGTGGTTCACCTGAATCTCATCCTCACCAGGACGCAGTGGTTTATCTTGAGGCTCGACAGGGGGCTCGTCATAGAACCCATCAACAAGGTCATGATCCTCAAGATAAGTACCATCGTAGTAACGTGAGGTTCTCCCTGACGGAGCTCTATGGGAGCGGGTGTAAGTGGACTCGGGATTCCCAAATAGAGGAGAGGAATATTGGTGATACCTAGATATGAAGGAACCTATAGACTCTTCAACTGCGATCAAAAGAGAGCTCGTAACCAGGATCTGATACCAATTGACGCTGGATGAATCTATAGGCGGTGCATGAACGATGCCCTAACCCTAATGCAATGCAAAACCCAACAGAGAAATCAAAATCAAATAATAAATAATTAAATCACACGCATATGATTTTAGCAATAGTTAAATAAATCTTCAGGGCAAAGCAAACTTCGCATTTCCTCCGCGTGGAGGGCCAAAGAGAGCGTGCAACGAATAAATCTTGCAAAACATGAGAATAATCCAAAGCAAAACACTACAACTATAGATCTAATTAAGCACAAATTAATACCATATTAATATTGCTAGAAATAAACGTCCATACAACAAATAAAACTCACAAAATTGCGGGGATGCTTTAAGACGGGATATCCAGCGAGGGGCGACGATGCGACGACTGAAATTTGAGTGTTGACGGCTGGATCTGAGTGGGGGTAGCTGTTTTGGAAGGTGCGGGATTGTTTTTGGGCGGATCTGAGTGGAGGGGGACAGATTCTGGATGTGGAGGGGCTGGATAGCAGATTTGGGTGAGTTTTGGTAGGGAAAACCGAGGGAGGTGGACTGGATTTGGGCGGTACTGGTTGGGGGGGGGGTGGACAAGGGTGGGGGCTGGATTTTTTGGACTGGATCGGGTAGTGGCAGTAGGGTTCAAGGGTGATGAAGGAGTGGTGACAGCAGAGGTCTGGGATGCTAAGATAGAGGGATCAGGGCGATTTTATAGGGGACGGGACGCAAGGGGGGATGCCTGCTACAAAAAACATCAGTAAGGTAGGTGATATGTGGGGCGTGTAGGGATAGGGATGATGGAAAATGGAGGTTAGGGTTAGATAATACCTTAGGGAGGAAGAAGAACACCTAGGTGTCATCACCTAGGGTTCCACAGAGTCGGCATCGTGGGGTGATTGCTTCAATCCAGGAATATCAATCTCCAAATTCTGCAATAGCCCCCAAGCAACCTCATACTCTTATTTATATTAAAACTACATTAGAGCATCTCTTACATCAACGACTATGATTAATCGTTAATTTAACAGACCAGATTACACTAAATACTGATTGAAAATACAATATTATATATAAAAGTATAAGTAAACAAAAATCCTCACGCAATCGCGGTGTCAGATCGTCGATCTGAAAATGCCAAATATGACAAGTAGCCAATTTCCCCCAAATGGACCCAAAACACATCCTCCGTCGCGGGGCCGCGTCACCGTTCCGCATTAAAAAGGAAGGGCTCAATCGATGGAGGGGAACACAGTCGTCTAGACACCACTGCTAGGAGTCTGAGTGATGCTGATACCATGAAGAAAAATTGATTGCACAACAGAAAAATATTTTATTTCTTTAGGTATTCACAATGGTGTGGATATCGGCCGACATGTCCGACATGTCCGACATGTCGGCCGACATGTAGGTTTGGGAGTAAAAACGCAACGACACCGTTGTAGATTTTGAATGTGGCGTTTTGAAAAAAACGGGCCGACATGTCAGTTTTAACCGACATGCCAGCCCCAAAAAAACGGCCGACATGGCCGTTTTTTTAATTAATTTAAATATTTAATTATTTATTATTTTATATTTTTAACATCTTCCGCTGTTTTAAATTCTCGACTCCGCTCATTTCATTTCATTTCATCACTCTGCCCTAGCTCTCCCCGTCGCTCCTGGTTCTTTGGTTATTCGGTGATCTCTAGCTCGCTGGTGCTCTCCCTCTCGCGCGCTGTCGGCACTTTATTTCTCTGGCGCTCTCCCTCTCTCAAGCGCTGTCGACACTTTATTTCTCTGTTTCTCTGGTGCTCTCCCTCTCTGGTTCTCTTGTGCTCTCCCTCTCTGGTTCTCTGGTGCCCTCCCTCTCTGGTTCTCTCCCTCTCTCACGCGATGCCGGCGCTCTATCTGGTTCTCTAGTCTATCCCTCTCTGGTTCTCTAGTGTTCTCCCTCTCTCTGGATCTCTGGTGCTCTCCCTCTCTCTGGTTCTCTGTGGCTCGCTGGTGCTCTCTAGGTATCTGGTTCTGTGGTTCTCTAGTGCTCTCTAGCTCGTTGGTGCTCTCCTCTCTATCGTGCGCTGGTGCTTTCTTCTCCCTACCTTCCCTCAATTAATATTTGTTGCAATGCTGCCTTGTACGTTTTTTCCTTATTAATTGTTGCATGTTGCCTTATTAGTTGTTGCCTTATTGGCCGACTGCCTTGTGGTTTGTTGTCTTATTAGTTGATGCATGTTGCCTTATAGGTCTGCTGCCTTGTGGGTTGTTGCCTTATTAGTTGCTGCATGTTGCCTTATTAATTGCTGCCTTGTGGGTTGTTGCCTTATTAGTTGTTGTCTTATTTTATTTGACTCGTTTATTAGTCAACAAATGATTTGAAATGTCCCTATTATTAGTTATTTATTCAACTTCATTTTGCAGTCAATGATGAATGTATACGGGTTATTGTCTTATTAATTGTTATTTTGTGCCTTTTGATAAATAAAATGTGGGATGCTTTTAAAGTTTGGATGATACGAGACTGAAGATCCTTTTGTTGGATACTTTGAAAGTTTAAATGATAGTTATAAATTTGTATACTAGTATACTACTGATGATGCAAAATATTGTCGAATAAATAAAATATTACATGGATAATAGTAAATGTGACTGAAGATCTGACGATCTAATGAAGTTATGAGACTTTTCTGATGTTGTTTTTTTCAACTAATAATTTTTCTTGTGATAGTCATATCTTACTTTCATTTCTTGTCTTATTAGAATGGCTTCTTCTGCTATATCAAGTGAGGTTCCCATATCACTGGTACCAACCGGTAGAGATCCTTTCTGGGCATTTTGTGAGAAGTTGGTTGCAAACGACACCGACCGAATCAAATGCAACTGCTGCAAGCAGACAGTGAATGGTGGAATTACACGTTTCAAGCATCACTTGGCTGGGTGGAAGGGTAATGTTAAGTCATGCCCTCAGGTTCCCGCTGACGTTAAGGCGAAGACGGAGTCGGCCCTAAACTCGAATTTGGAGAGTAAGAGAGTTAAGAGTGCAAAGTTCGTTGCAATCTTGAATGAGGTGGTTGTTGGAGAAGCCCATGACGATGAATTAGAGGAAACTGCCATACGTAGGAGCACAGGTTCTAAGGGCCCAATGGATCAATTTGTTAATTCAGCTGCCGAGTCTAGCAAGGGAAAGTTTCTCAACAGAGCACGATAGAGAGTATGTACAAAAAGAAAGCCAGAGAAGATGCTTCAGTATACATAGATAGATGGGCATATGAAAACGGGATCCCGTTTAATGCCATATGTAATTCCTCCTTCCAGCAAATGACTCATGCTATTGGATTATGCGGACCTGGGATGAAGATCCCAATATTTTATGAGTTGAGAGACAATTTTGCGAGGGGAGGTGGAGAGGACCAAGGAGATGTTGGGCACATTCATGCAGACTTGCAAATTGAGGGGTTGCACTATCATGACAGATGCGTGGATAGATTGGAGGGGTAGGAGCGTGATGAACATCATGATACATTGTTGTTCTAGAGTGGCATTCTTGCTTTCGAAGAATGTCTCCTCCACACATGATGAAAAGTTCATCTTTGACTTCTTGGATGAGACGATTGATAGCCCTGAAAGCCCAGGAGAGGACAGTATCTTACAGATTGTGACGGATAGCGCATCCAATAATATGGTTGCTGCAAAGCTTATGGCTTTGAAAAGACCTAAGCTTTTTTGGAATTGTTGTGCAGCTTACACTATTAATTTACTGTTACAAGATATAGTTAAATTGAAGCCAATAAAGAGTGCTATCTCCTTGGGCCGTCAACTCTCTATCTTCATCCATGGTCACACCATCTCTCTCGACATGTTTAGAGAGTCAACAAAATACTTGGACTCCCATGAGCTTATTCGACCAGGTGTGACTAGATTTGCTACAACGTTTCTATCTTTAGAGAGTATCTTAGAGAAGAAGAATCAATTGAGGGGCCTATTCACATCTGCAAAGTGGGCTGCAACAAAGTTGGTTAGTAGTGCCGGGGGAAAGCGGGTAAAAATATTTCATTTGTATTCATTTCATAATTTTCATTTAAAAAAAATGTTTGCAACTGTTTTATAGTATTTTGATATTTTTTTAATAATTTATTTTGCATATGGTAGACTGCAATGATAGTAATGAACGCTTTTGGGCGAATGTCGAGCTGGTTGTTGGTATATTCACACCATTTGTGAAGGTGTTGAGAAGAGTGGACGGGGATACACCATCCATGGGGTGGTTATATAGGGATATTAAAAAAACTAGGGAAGATGTTGTTCTCAATTACCAAGAGAACAAATATCTTCCTATATGGAAGTTGATTGATAGCAGATGGGAGAAGAAGATGAGCAACCATCTGCACCTTGCAGGTTATAACTTAAACCCAAATTTTTATTATTCTCGTCAAGTGGAGATTGAACATCACTCTGCATCTTTCAGTTATTATTTAAACCCATATTTTTATTATTCCCGTCGAGTGGAGATTGAAGCTGACGGAAGATTTATGAGTGGTTTTGTTGAGTGTCTTTTGAGGATATATATGAAAGATTCTTCTACACAAGATCACATTAGTGCTGAGCTTGATGTTTACCAATACCAGCAAGGGTTATTTGGTAAAGATATGACAAAACAACAACTACAAAATCTCAATTTAAATCCAGGTAAGGTTATTTAGTTAACAAGTTAACATTAATAATGTATTTATGTATAATATATTGTGTTGACATTTTAATTTTCACAGTACATTGGTGGAGGCTTAACGATGCTGATACGTCATACCTTAAAACTATGGCTATGAAGATTTCAAGTCAAACTACTTCATCCTCTGGCTGTGAGTGGAATTGGAGCACTTTCGAGACTGTATGCATTAATTTATTTAGTTAAACATAAATATTTTATTATAAAATTGTATAAATTATTTAACTTTATTAAAATATTTGTAGATAAATTCTAAAAAGAGGAATGAACTCGATAGCAAAAGATTGAAGTATTGAACGATTTAGTATTTGTAAAATTCAATGCTTTGCTGAAGTCAAAATATTCAGATACATCTCGAGATCCACTAGCAACTAATAATGTTGATTCTGGAATGGTACAAGAGTGGATGGTGAATGTTGATCCTGCAGAGGACGAAAATGAAGATGATGATGATGAAGTTTTTCCTGGAGAGGTGCTGACATGGGCGCAAATTTGCAATTTAGTCGATGTTGATCATGATGAAAGGAGGCCTCCAAGACCAGCACAAGCAAAGCAGTGACTGTTAGTTATCAAAGGGGAAAGAGAAAAGTATCTGAGGTGGACGAGGGAGATCTAGAGGGTTCATCTGATGAAGATCATATTCTATCTAATCTGTCAACTTTAGATGAGTCTTTAAGTGACGAAGAATGAGGTATGTTTTAAAATTAATTATTGAAATTTTAATCTCATAAAAATAATATATGGTTGATAGTTTCTTGAAATCACTAGTTTTACAAATTTTTATTTTTAAAGTGTTGTATGTTAAATGTGACATATAACTTTTAATATTTAAAAGTTCAATGGGTTGTAAAATAGGTAGTATTGCGACATGTATAAAAAATAATATTTAATTACATCTATAATTTATTAAATATTAAAATCTGATATATGAAATATCCCCGATATATAAAAAACCGACATGAAAACCCAAACCGACGTATCCCCGACATCCGACATCTGCAACATTGGGTATTCAGTTCATAATACAAAGAGTTTTACATATCTATAGGAAGCAGGAGTGAAAACTCGACTCTTAACTAAGATGTGGAACTAAACTATACATGAGATTAGTGGGCTTTTATATAGGCTTATTTAAATCTTCGACATTTAGAAATAACCCCTGTAATGTCCTTAGCTACCATGATTATTATTGCTCCTATTATGCCCATCACATGGAGTACATGCCTTCAGAAGGAGTTGACCAACATAATCGGTGGTCTGTCATGGTGTAGGAGTGGCATGCTAAACGAAGAACCTGACGAGATTGTTAACCTTATGAAATGATTATCAAATTACTATTCAATAGCAGAGCCCCCTCATATATATGGGGGAAAATACAATTAATTAATTAATTTCATTCTAACACCTCAAGTTGTGCATGTGATATTTCTCATACCAAACTTGTTGACACAAACACAAAACATTTTTCCCAAGACAGTTGTCCCTCTGAAGGAACAAATAGAATACACGGGGTCTCTTTGATAAAGTGCATACCCAATTCAATATGTTTGGTGTGATCGTACTGCACGGGGTTTTTGGCAATACTGATTGTGGCTTTGTTGTCACAGTACAACCGAATAGGACTAGACTCACATAAACTTAAGTTACACACTATGTTAATAAAGGTGTGCCTCAGACACGCCTAAGGCTCAAAACTCACCAGGCTCAGAGGTTTGCGCCTCCGTTCGCCTTATTTGTGCCTTTGGAATATAAAATGCGCGTCTAGGTGATATTTTTGTTGTAAATTTTTTCTTCAAAAATTAAGAAAAAAAACTTAATAAATTTTTATTAATTTAATGTTTGTGAAAAATAATTGTGCTTTTAGACTTAGATATGATGCAAGAGACCATATTTATTCTATTTTTTAAAAGATATAAACGATGATAATGAATAATTAATTAGTAGACTATATGAAGAATTTGATCGAGAAGCTGAAATGATGTTTGATGCGGACTATTTAAAATGTATGTGGATGCGCCTTGCCTTTGTCAGGCGCGCTCCTACACCTTGAGCCTTGTTTAGGATCTAAGACCCCTTTGCGCTTTGGTGCGCCTTGCGCCTTTAATAACTAAGGTTACACATAAGAGAGTGTATCCACAACCCCTCATATATGTCATGTGTCATAGCTCTAAATTTTGCTTTTGCGCTAGACCTTGAGATGAAAGATTGTTTTTTTACTTTTCCAAGTGAGGAGGTTCCCACCAACAAATGAGCATTACCCAAATGCAGAACGACTATCTTCTATGGAGCCAACACAATACATGCTAGTATAAACTTCTATCTTCAAATCTATATTGAGAGTGAAGAAGATCGCTCTTCCTGGTGAGGTCTTCAAGTACCTCAAGATTCTATGAGATGCATCCATGTCTTGTCTTGGGGGAGTGCATATATTGGCTAATGATCCCCGCCTCATAGGCTGTCTTGGCAAGTATGGGATCGATAGATTAACCGCCCGATAAGATGTTGGTAACCAATAACCTCTTCAATATGATCACCATCATTTCTTCCAAGGTTGTGGTTGACCTCCATAGGTGTATCAGCAGGCCTACACCCACTCATACCGTATTGTTCCCGTAAATCAAGGATGTATTTTCTTTGGGAGATGAAAATACCGCGTTTAGATCTAGTTACTTCAATGCCAAAATAATACTTAAGTTTTCCTAGATCATTTGCTTCAAACTATTTTGCCAAGTTCACCTTTAATGCTTTCACTTCTTCGACATCATCTCCTCTTATGACAATGTCATCAGCATAGACAATGAGAGTTGTTAACATATTATTCCTCTGTTTTATAAATCGAGTATGGTCAACATGATTTTGTTTGTATCCATGAGAGATCATTACTTTTTGAAACGACTAAACAAACCCTCATAGATTTCTTCAGGCTGTAGAGAGTCTTCTTTAACCTATACACCTTCCCTTTAGAGTCGGAATGAGAAAAACTTGGGGGAGAGATGTATACTTCCTCTTCTAAATTCCCATTAAGAAATGCATTTTCACGTTCAATTGGGTAAGACCCCAACCCTTGCACGTCGCAGATGATAATAAAACTCGTATAGAGTTCATTTTTGTCATAGAGGCAAAAGTGTCTTGATTGTTAATTTTGAGGGTTTGAGTATATCGTCTTGCCACCAACCTAACTTTAAACCGTTTAACCAAGCTTTTAGAGTTTTGCTTCATAGTAAACATTCGTTTACAATTGGCAGTCTTATTTCTGGGCGGAAGGTGTGTTATATCCCACGCACAATTTTTGTCTAAGGTAGTCATTTTCTCAATCAGTGCATCTATTCACTTGTGATTCCCAAGTGCCTCCTCCTATATGGACGAAATAGAGACAAATGCAAGAGAGGAGAAAAAATATCTATGTGAAGGAGTTATTGCATCATAGGAAGCCTAATGATACAAAGGACGTTGGGTGAAAGATCTGATACATTTACGAAGGGCAATGAGAGGTTATGGGGAATTTGTTGATGGAGTCGGCATTGGCTCTCGTGGCATGGGTTGAGCCTGTGTGTTGGGAGCTTTACTCCTTCTAGTGTACACCTGTAATGGTGGAATCTCCCCCAGATTTGGAGTCTCATCATGAGGCAGAGTATGTGGAGTGGAGTATGGTGGAGAAATCGGTAAATATAGAGTAGGGGAGCTCACTTCTTCCGTATATGTGGACTCCCCCTGAATTGTGGTCGCATAATTTGGTTCACATTCACAAAACATGATATCCGTCGTAAAAAAAATCCACTTAGTCGGAGGATGATAACATTTATACCCCTTTTGAGTGGGAAAATCCAATGAGAAGACACTTAAAAGTACGAAGGTCAAGTTTAGACCGTCCCGGAGAGTGCATGTGAGAAAAACAATTACATCCAAAAGTTTTTGGTGTTGGATAGAGGACGGTGGAACTCCTAAGGTAGTTAGAGGGATCTAATGACCCTAGAAAGGAGATGGTCAGCGGTTAATGAGGTAGTCAGCTGTTAGAACCGCATCACTCCAATAGAATTTAGGGTGGTTCATAGTGAAGAGTAAACAACGAGCAATCTCCAAGAGGTGACGGTTATTTCGTTCAACAACCCCATTCTTAGACGGGGAGTGAACATAATATGTTTGATGGAGGATGCCATGATCAGCAAGGTAGCGAGCAAAGAGAGATTTGTCATACTCCCAACCATTATCACTACGAAAAATTTTGATAGTAGAAGAAATTGAGTTGAAACCATTTTATGAATTTTTGAAAGATAGAAAATACTTCATTCTTATTTTTCATCAAAGAAACCCAGATTGTGTGAGAAAAATAGTCAATAAAGTAATAAAGCAATCACATCCAGAAATTGAAGTAACGGAGCAGGGCCCCCAAATACCAGTATGTACAATGTGAAAAGGAGTTGTTCCAGGTAAAGAAATATGATTAACATGAATATGATGATGTTTCAAAATAACACACATTACAAGCGAGATTTTTAAAACATGTAGATGAAAAACAAGAAATAATCGTTGCATAGTTGCAACAGAGGGATGACTAAGTCGACGATTCCAGGTAAGCAAGGTGGAGCTCTGCGAAGAGTGGAGAGCTTGCAGAGAGGTAGTCCCATAAGAAGAGTCGTACACATTCATGCCATTCTGCATGCTACCAGAGCTAATCACCTTCCCCTTCTTCAGATTCTGAAAAACACAATGAAAAGGAAAGAAAATAATTGAGCATTGAAGTGAATTGGTGAAATGATTGACAAAAAGTAGACTACGTGTAAGATTCAAAACATGAAGCACAAAGATAAAGTGAGAGAAGAACAAAATATGAAGCATTTACCAACAATGGAGGAGATAACCCATCAGCAATGCCCCACTATCTTTGCCTGAAAGAGGAGAATAGGACACAAAATCTGAAGTTGAACCAGTCATGTGATCAGTGGCGCTGGAATCGATAATCCAATGTGTAGGAGTAATAGTAGTAGAGTGGGTACTCAAAGTACCTGTGTGGGCAAGGGCAGAGGAGGACGTAAAAGGAAGTAGTAGGCTCAGTAGTAAGGTCGTGCATCAAACGACGAAGAACATGCATCTCTTCAACAGAGAAGGTGGACATTGAGGGGCACAACTCTCTGGAATCTCACTCTGATGAGCACAGTGATAGGGTTGCCCTGGTGTTCTACCACGACCGCACCCACCACGTGAAGTCGAATCACCCCTAGGAGGAGGAAATCCATGTGGATTGAAGCATGTATCCTGAGTTTGACAAAGTTTGCCATAATTATCACAAGTGAGGTGATCCTTATATCCAGGTTTGAGCTTGAAATCACGAGGAATCTGACCCCCAAAATTGGGATGATGAGCCATTAAAGTAGATCCTTTTGGAAGGATGGTGGCGTTCCAGGACTGTCGTCGGTTAAACTCCTGTTGGACAGTTTTGTAAACTTCAGGAAGCGAGTGAATAGGAACACATCCCAATATTTGGACAATCAACATATCAAAATTTTTTGTGCAGGTCATGCAGTAACTCAAATACCCAATTACGATCGTCGTGTCCCCTCATCAGGAGCGCATCCTCATTGCAAACCATAACGAGGTAGTCAAATGGTTGTAATCATGATACAATTGGGTAAACTCAAAGTAATAGCCAGATGAAGGACGATCGTCCTATTGGAGAAGAAAAATATTGTGGCGAAGTTCGTAGATTTGGGCCACATTTTTCTTGCGGGAATAGGTAGACTCAGCATGCTTTTATATCTCTGCAGTAGTGTCAAGGAAAATATAATTTCGAGCAATAGATTCCTGTATGGAGTTAGTGAGTCATGACATGACAAGGGAGTTTTTTGACTCCAATTGAGGCCAGGATCAAAGGTGGTGCCACTGATATATCCAAAGAGACGCTGACTCTTTAAGGCTAGAGTAATGGAGTGGGACCATGAAAAATAATTGGCGTCATCAAGTCGGATTGTTGTAATCTGAGAGTAGTGGTGATCCCGACGTGCCTAGGTAGATCCAACAGGGGTCACGGGGCTACAGAAATCAATGACGTCCGACATAATTAAAAAGTTTAACCAAACTCCGCCAAGAGAATGGTGTGGAGTGAAGAACACCCCTTCGGAATGGAAGGGAGAAAGAACATCATTGGAGAGTTAGGAGTTGTCCTCCTCTTGAACACATAAACATGATATCTGAGATCGGAAAGCATCCAACCGTTGGAACCACGAAAAAATTCAGGTGGAGGATAAGAGGGCCATGAAAAAACTTTCTCCAATGTTTGGAGTCAAATGGACCACTAGAGGGTCGTTGGAGAAGCCATCCAGACGGCCCAACGCCGATCGTCCGGCGGGTGTGTCGAGCGACAACCGGTGCTGAGGCAGAAGCAGCTAGAGAGAGGTCTTGGGGTAGATTGGTGCTATAGAGGGATTCGGGCGGCGAGCGAGAGAAGAACGAGAAGAGAGGCGCGGTTAGAGTTGTAGCTCTGATACCATGCTAACAATATGAAGTGATAATCAAATTACTATTCAATTGTAGAGCCTCCTTATATATAGGGGGGAATTACAATTAATTTATTGATTAATTCCATTCTAACAGTAATGACCTCGACAGGAAGAGTAACTTTGAGAATCACGGAATAAACATAGGAAAGGAAAAGTACTATTGTAGCTGGCAAAGCATTGGTTTTGACTATGTGGAGATGAGGGGGCACACAGCTCGTCAACATTGATTGCAATAACAACCGCCTCATGTTGGGCTCATCAAGTGGTCAGCTTAATAGTCAAAGGTTGATAGAAGATTCGGGAATCAAAGAACCCTCTGACTTTTACCGTTCAATAAATAAAATGCAAATATTTCCTACAGCTATTATTTACTTTTTTTGGTAGAAACATATTTTGGAATCTTGTACGTTGAGTTGTTTCAGTATTGCATTATTTTATGAGCAAAGTGACTACTTGGTGCTTTCATGTTATGCCAAAAAATATACTAGAATCATGTATATTCATATTTTAACTTTTGCATATGAACAGAATTTCTGGAGCTGCTGAACTTTTAATGCACATCCGGACTCTGAAAATGCATGGCTGGGAATACATATTCACAGAGAGGTTGATGGAAAGAAGAGTACTGGAAATCCAACACCTTGCAGTAAGTGATTAAAACATTATTTTGTGCCTCTATAATAATGCGTGTTTTTTATTATACTACCCCTGAGAGTTTAAAGTACCAGTCATGAAGTTTTAGAGAAGTTCCTTTGGCAATATGGGAGTTTTCCCTTGCAAACTAAATTTGCTTTCCGAAAACTAAGCAAGAGAATAGCTTAGACCAAGGATTGAAGGAAGCCTTAGTTTACTGCATTGAAAGCGGTTAGCTAATAGAAATTTTTTATTATTGTTCTGTAATAGAGATGGCTGCCTCTATTTGAGAAAGTGGGACAGACTGCAAAACGACTGTAACCGATGCGGGGCAAATAGAACTACAGACCCCACCGCCTCAAGTTGGAGCAGGTTTAGGGATAATATATTTGAACTGTCTTGCCTTTTCCTGAGTATGCGAATATTATTTCCCGATAGAGCCTTGATAAAGATATCAACCAATTGGTTCTGTCATAAAAAACTTAGTATGGATAACGCCTTCCAAGAGCTTCTCGCGAATATAGTGGCAATCAACTTCAATGTGTTAGATACATTCACGAAGAACCGAGTTTCATGCAATGTACATAGCAACCTTATTATCACAATATTGTTGCATTGGCTTCTGAATGTTCTCCCCTGGACCTAATTCCTTGAGTAGCTTCTTCACCAAAACATGATCTCTAGTAGTTTGGGCCATGACTCTGAACTTGGATTCTGCAATTGTGCTGACAACAGTATATTGCTTATAAGCTAATTGCTTTTCCATGATATCATATTTCCGCTGAAAAAAACGCAAAATTTTGTAGTAGACCTTTTATTGATTGGATAGCCAACCTAATTAGTGTCTGAGAGAGCTTCAACCTCAAAATGTCCTCTCCTCTGGTATAATGGGCCAACTAAGTACCATTCAAATACCTCAAAAGCCGTACAACATCCATATGTGTTGTTCTAGGGGAGCTCATAAATTGATTTACCATGCTAATAGGGAAGACAATGTCTAGGTGAGTGATACTTAAAGTTATTTAATTTTCCTACATGTCTTCTATATTCACTTCATCAAGGTATAATGGACCAAATTCTTCATCTTTTGTCAATTTTGAATTTGGATCCACGGGTGTTAATATTTAGTTGTATTTTTTAATTGTCTTTTTTCCCTTTCTCTTGTAGCCCACCACTCCTATATATATAAAGGAGTGTTCACTCTTTTATAAGGCATAATGGAATTAATCCAACTCAGCATGGTATTAGAGACCTAAATCTATCTAACACGCCCACTTGCTCTCAATTTAGAGCTCGATAGTTGTTTCGCTCTGCGTATGTGACCCGCATCGCTCCCGCCGATGATTGGTCTGACTTCTCTGGTGATCAACAAGACCGCCATACTCTTCCCCTTCAATTGTCGCACACTCCTCTCTCTTCAAGTGAACCTTCGGATGGGGGTATGGCTACCATTCTCGCGTATGATCCCCTCCATTCTTGTGGTGATGATTCTTCCTCTTCATTCCCATTACCTATTGTGTTGTTTGGATCAGTTGGTTGGATCATGAGCCGTAATCTAGGTTTTTCCTCTTTCTATGAGCAAACTCTATTTTCCGCCTTTTTGACCTTTTTTGGCGATTCATTGATTTCTTTTTTTGGATCATCATGTCTTGTGTTAGAAAAGCCCATGTAAAGGGGCCCATTATTGGCCCATTTTATTTATTTCTCTCTCCTTCTTCTTTAGTCCCACATCATGTATAGGATTTATTCTTCTCTCCTATATATTTGTATTCTCTCCTTGTATTTGCATACTCAATATAGATATACAAGCTTTGGGATGATTTCTACATGGTATCAGAGCCATGTTACGAGACTCCTGCGGACTCAAAACTCTAATCCGCACGTCCCTCGCTTCCCGGCGCCCTGCGGTCTCCGCGGTCTGTTTTTTTGAGTCCGCGCTTCCCCCCCCCCTTATCGCATAGCCTCTTGCGGACTGACCTTCTTCTATCCGCTCCCTCTACTCTCTCTTCGTTTCCCGTGGATCCACTCCCCTTCTGTTCTTTTTATAGCCTCTCTCTGCCCTGTGGGGTCCACAGCCTCCCACAGTCCGCCGCGAGCTCCACTATGTCCGCTGCGACATCTTTCTGTCCGCTTCGAGCTCGGCGTGCTCTCTTCCCCTGTATCCGCTGCGAGCTCGGGGAGCTCTCTTCCCTCCCGGTGTCCGCTGCGACCTCTTTCTGTCCGCTGCGAGCTCGGCGTGCTCTCTTCCCCTGTATCCGCTGCGAGCTCGGCGAGCTCTCTTCCTCCCCGGTGTCCGCTGCGAGCTCTCTTCTGTCCGCTCGGTCACCCTCTTCCCGCTGCTGCTTTTCTCCCTCTTGTCGGGCTCCTCTCTCTGCCTGCTGCGGACTCACGCTCTTGTGAGATTTCTGTCCTTCAACCCGGCCGTCTACCTTCTGCTCGCGACCTGCTCAAGGTCGCCGCAACCTTGTCGAGCTCTCCTTCTCTCTGCGGCCTGACTTTTGCTCGCTCTTCTCTTGCTCGCCGCGACCTGCCCAATTGCTCGCGACTTGCCTAGCCCGTAACAGCCTGTGTTGTCGCCGCGACCTGCCTAGTTGCTCGCGCCCTGCCTAGTCGCTCGCGCCCTGCCTAGTTTTCGCGACCTACCCTCTGTTCTTTACCTACTCGCAGCGACCTCCCTGCCTAGTCGCCGTGACCTGCCTAGTCCGCAGTTCTTGCTCTTCTCCCTTCTCCTAAACCGCCATGTCTTCTACCGACTCCACTACTGCTAGCCCTCCTGCAGACCGCCCGGCTCCTGCTCCTGAACTCCGCGACAAGCTTCGAATTACTACTTTTTCCCTCTCTGGGAAGAAAACTTCATCCCGTGGGTGCACTCCGTTCGTCGGGTCCTGCAAGCTAAGGGCCTTGTGGGTCACCTTACCCAGGAATCTCCTTCTCCAACTAATGATGACTGGATAAGAAATGATGGTCGAGTTTAGACCTGGATCCTTAACTCTTTGGAGGGTGAGCCCTACCAGATGGTCATGTATCATGAGACCGCTAAAGCAATGTGGGAAGAGCTCCACTCCTAGTACTCAGGCAAGGACAGTATTCAGCACCTCTTCGATATCATCACCGATCTACAGGCGTTGGATGTTGGCAAGACCATGGACATGACTTCCTTTGTGGCTCGTGCTAAAACTCTCACGGAGGGATGGATTCAACACCAACCATCTACTACTGATCTTGCGGCTCAGCGTGCCCAAAATGCTGTTTGCATTGCGATTATTATGGCTCGAGTCCCGCCCCACCTTCATAGTATCCGGGCACAGATTTTGGCATCCCCTGTTACTCCCTTCTTTTCGGATGTTTGCTCTATGTTACTTCGCGTCCCACCTCCCCTGGAGCCCACTGCACCTCCATCTCCGGTCCTTCTTCAACACACCCTTCCTCCCCTACTTCCCCCACCATCTTCTACTCGGGGTGGTCGTACGAGCTCTCGAGGAAGGGGTCGTGGCGGTCGAGGTCGCCCTCGGTGCTCCTATTGCGGCAAGGATGGACACAGTGAAGCCGTCTGTCACAAGAAACATGGCTACCCTCCTCGTCCGCCTACTGCTGCCATTGCTGATACTCCTTCACCCAGCGGTACGGACCTTGAAGTTGTTCGCCTTCAACTGCAGCAACTCCAGGGGCTCCTCAACCCTCCTTCTGCTTCGGTTACCTCCACCTCTACTGCAGGTATTGCCTCCACTTCCACTACAGGTAGTGTATGTTTCTCCTCAAGTTCCCGTTGGATCCTGGACTCGGGAGCCACTCACCACATTACATCTCTACTGCCGCCAAGATTTTCAGATGCTCCTCATCCAACCTCTATTACCGTGGCGAATGGTGCGCTTGTTCCGGTCTCTGGGTGTGCTGATCTCTTGATCCACCCCTCCATCTCTCTTCGCTCCGCTCTTTATGTGCCGGCATCCCCATTTAATTTACTTTCCGTTGGTCGTCTTACTCATGATATGAACTGCTATATTACCTTCACCTCTACTGGTTTTTTGATACAGGATCAGCAAACGCAGACTACCATTGGTAGAGGACGATTGCAGAATGAGCTCTACCTCCTTGATGCTTCTCCTACCGCTCTCTCTTCCGTGTCCTCCAGTGATTGGCATTGCCGTCTTGGGCATGCTCCTCTTCCTATCCTCCAGAAGACGCTCCCTGATGTATCTCTTCAATCATTTCAATGTGATTCTTGTATTCTTGGCAAACAGCCACGCTCTTCTTTTCCTGCAAATTGTACTCGGAGCTCTGCTCCTTTTGCTTTAATACATTCTGATATTTGGGGTCCGTACAAGGTTACGAGTATCTTTGGCTATCGTTACTTTATAATGTTTATTGACGACTACTCACGTACGACATAGTTGTATTTACTTCATGATCGCTCTGAGCTTCCTCGTGTCTTTCAGGCATTTGTGTTAGAAACTCGAACGCAATTTTCTACTACTATCAAGATCCTCCGGTCTGATAATGCCCGTGAGTACATTAGCCACGAGGTTGCCAATATTTGTGCGGACTTCGGGATTGTACATCAGACATCGTGTCCTTACACCCCTCAACAAAACGGGGTAGCCGAACGCAAGAACCGGCACCTTCTTGATGTGGCTCGCTCCCTCATGCTTCACATGCATGTTCCCAAAGTTTACTGGAACATCGCCGTCTCTACTGCGTGCTATCTCATCAACCGTCTCCCTTCGTCGGTTCTCCAACATGCTACACCCTTCAGCCTTCTCTTTCCCTCAGCTCCACCCTTCTCCCTCCCACCCAAGGTTTTTGGATGTACTTGCTTCGTCCATCACCTTGGTCCCCCTATCGACAAACTAGACCCCCGCGCAGTAAAACACATCTTTGTCGGCTACTCCCGCACCCAGAAGGGCTATGTCTGTTACTCACCCGCTACTCGAACAGTCTCTGTGTCCGCTGATGTCACCTTTCGGGAGGATCAACCCTTCTTCCCTCCTTTACAGACTCCTCCACCAACCACCACTCTTCCATCTTCCCTTCCTCGACCTGTTATCCCGGTCCACACGCCTCTTCCCCTCCCTATACCACATTCCCCACCTGCTCCTTCGCGGCCGCCCGTCACTTGGGTCTACTCTCGTCCTCCTCCTCTTCCCGTTGCCCCTCTGCCGTCGTCTTCGCCCTTGGATTCTCCGCGTTGTGCTGCTCCGGTGCCCGCCTCTACAGCACATCCACTGGCCAACTGTGTGTCCCTCCATCGGCTCTCTCCACAACTACAGATCTTGGCTACATCATTATCCTCGGTCTCTATTCCTAACTCCGTCCAGGAGGCTCTTCAACATCCTGGGTGGCGTGCTGCCTTGGAAGAAGAAATGATTGTGCTTTGGGCAAACAAGACTTGGACCTTGGTGCCCCTTCCTCCCGGACAGAAACCTGTTGGATGCAAATGAGTGTTTGTCATCAAACATTCTCCTAATGGGACCATTGACCGACTCAAAGCTCGCTTGGTCGCTCGGGGCTTCACCCAGCAACAGGGTCTCGACTATGACGAGACATTCTCCCCGGTAGCCAAACTCAACACGATTCGCATTCTCATCTTTGTGGCTGTTCATCGACAATGTCCCTTATTTCAACTGGACATCAAGAATGCCTTTCTGAATGGAGACCTCCGCGAAACGGTTTACATGCATCAACCTCCCGGGTTTGAGACCACGGGGGAGTCTCGGGTATGTCATCTTCACAAATCGCTCTATGGCCTCAAACAATCACCTCGGGCATGGTTCGATAAGTTCAACAAGGTTCTCCGGGAAATTGGTTTTACTCGAAGCTCGGCCGACTTCTCATTATTTACTCGCCACCAGGCAACGGGTACGGTTCTCTTATTGGTATACGTCGATGACATCATCATTACTGGTGACGATTCAAATGGAATACAGGCGGTAAAGAAACATCTGAACTCCGTTTTTCAAACTAAAGATCTGAGACATCTTCGGTACTTCCTAGGTCTGGAGGTTGGTAGACGACCAGATGGTTTGGTACTCTCTCAGCGGAAGTACTGCCTAGATCTCCTTCATGATGCAGGCTACTCCGGCTGCAAACCTGTGAACACACCCATGGAGGTAAATCACAAACTATTGTCTCAGGCATCGGAGTAAGATACTCCTCTACAAAATTCAGAATATTATCGTCGCCTCGTTGGGAAACTAATCTATCTAACGGTTACAAGACCCTATATATCCTACGCTGTGGGAATCGTCAGCCGATATATGCACTCTCTTCGAAGCTCTCATCTTCAAGCAGTGGAACGAATCCTCAGATATCTTAAGACAGCTCCTGGCCAAGGACTTGTATACAGAACCTCACCTTCAATTCCAACATTGGTGACATACTCTGATGCTGATTATGTAGGATCTCTGGATGATCGACGATCCACTAGCGGGTTCTGCACATATTTTGGAGGACATCTGATTACCTGGCGGAGCAAGAAACAAACAGTAGTTGCTCGATCCTCAGCAGAAGCATAATATCGGGCAATGGCCTCTGTTGTCTCGGAACTCACGTGGATTGAGAGTCTCCTTGCTGACCTTGGGGTCAGGCTCTCTTCACCTGCTCTCCTCTTATGTGACAGTCAAGCTGCCATACATATAGCCAAGAACCCGGTCTTTCACGAGAGAACAAAGCAAATTGAGGTAGATTGTCACTTCATCCGAGAGAAAGTCCACATGAAGAAGATCGAACTCAAGCATGTTCCTGGTACTGAACAGGTTGCGGACGTTCTCACAAAAGCTCTACCAAGTACCCTCTTCTATCAGTGCTTATCCAAGCTTGGAGCATACGACTTGTACGCTCCAGCTTGCGGGGGAGTGTTAGAAAAGCCCATGTAAATGGGCCCATTATTGGCCCATTTTATTTATTTCTCTCTCCTTCTTCTTTAGTCCCACATCATGTATAGGATTTATTCTTCTCTCTTCTCTCCTATATATTTGTATTCTCTCCTTGTATTTGCATACTCAATATAGATATACAAGCTTTGAGCTGATTTCTACATCGTGGAATGTTGAATATCCAGTTACCTCTTCCGATGTGGGTTCCTCTCTTTCTTCCTTGACTTCTGTGGAATCTATCCAGGCAAGTAATGACCATAACACACCTCAAATTACCACTATATAATTGGATGGTTCCAACTATCTTTCATGAGTTTGCTCTATCACTCTTGCCCTGAAAAGCCAGCGAATGTTTGAATATGTAACCCACTCAGGCTTCTTCAGATTGGTTGTAATGGGAGTCTGAAGACTCCCCGGTCATAACTTGGCTCACAAACTCTATGCAGTACTCCATTGCCTGCAACTATTTATTCCTGGATATAGAGGAAAATATCTGTAAAAGAGCAGAGGCCACTTACTCTTGTTGTAGGAATGCCACTCAAATCTTCCAACTGCGATGGAGGATATTCCTTCGTCAACTGGGTGGCCGCCCTCCTCTGTCTACTACTTAAAATTTACTCGGCTATATGTTACTGTCCCATTTTGTTCCCGCCTTGGTCGTGTATATCGCCAACCCTTATCTAGTTTTACTTTCTATTTTTATTATGCGCGTATTTTGATCCTCCGTGTCTAAGCTCAAGAAGGGGCATTTTGGTGTGACTACGTATACCCGGATGGGGAGCCAAGTGTGCAAGCAAAGAAGTATTTTCATTTTCAATTTCTCTTCCTCTCACTAGTTCTCTTTCTCTACAACTTTCTCTCTTATTCCCGCCGGGTGCCCTAGCCGCAAGCTGAACCCGCTCCGCATCGCGATCCCGCTCCTGGTTCTACGATATCCCTCCGCCAGCCACCTTCCGTCGTAAGCCCCGATCCCCTCCGGCAGCCATAGCTCCTCCAAGCTCCAAGAAGGTTCCCTCCTCCCTCGTGAACTTCCCTCCTCTTCCCCCGTGCACGCGCTCTCAATCTAGGCCACGTATCAACTTGATATCATAGAAAACTCTCCTCCATGCTGCCAAAACTCCGGATCTACCGCCGTCTGAAACCCCCTGCCACTTCACACCGCCAGCTCCGCCTCGATCGGCTCCGACCAGAACCGCACCGCTCCGCCCGAGATCCAACAACGACGTGGGATCCACACCAGACTGCTCCGACCCAATTTGCTCTGTTCCGGCCTGCTCTGCCTCGACAAGCACCGTCCCGTGTCCGCTTCCCCGACCAGCTACGCCTAGGCCCCTCTCCGTCGGCCCTACTTCCTCGCACATCCTTCTCGACTCCTCCATCAACGGGGGCCCCTTGCTCGCTGCCTCTACCAGGCTACTTCCACCTCCGAACCTTCTTTCCTACATTCCCTTCGGCGCCGACAACCCACAAATTTCGTCCCACGCGATGGCCAACTAGCCTCCATCTTGCAAATTTTCAAGTCTCTCGCCAAGCTCCTAGTGGGTGACAACAACGCCCTAATTGCCGTTGTCACCAACCAACTAGCGTCTAACAGACCGACCCAACCGACAACGTGCTTCTTCAGTGAGGCGCCAATTCCGCCAACCCTGCCGGAGATTTTCCCCCCGCGGCACGAGGGCAATGGGGTGTCATGATACATGCGGCTGGACTTTCCAATATTCGACGACCACGAAGACCCCTTAGCTTGGCTCTCTCGTTGCGAACAGTTATTCGCCCACCAGCGCACCCCTTGGGAAGAGTGGCTCAATATTGCTGTCTTCCACCTGATGGGCCCCGCGCATCTTTGGTTTTCCGAACTGTAACGGGAGAAACCACTCCTATCTTGGGAAAATTTCAACATGAACTACACCCTCTACTTTGGCCACCCCTCCACAACAATACCTTGGTGGATCTCATTTCTCTTCGGCAGACCGGTCCGATTGACAAGTACCTCGAACAGTTTCAAATCCACCTAGCCTGCACTACCTCTGTTCTTCCGACACAGCATGTGTCCATCTTCACAACATGATTCCATGATCGCCTCCGCGTGGACGTAGAATTTCAGGCATCCACAGATCTGACCAATGCAATGAGTTTGGCTCGCATATGCGAAAAGTGTCTGCTTTTGGATCACCCTCATATACATCACCAGGACACCGAGGGGTCCAGTCGTACTCTGCGCCCTCCGCCATCGGCCACAACCAGTCTCCCACCCCGGACCGCAATGCCGACCGCCCTGCTACCATTCGTCGATTGTCGCCACAGGAGATAAGTGACCGTTGTGCCAAGGGCCTCTGTTACAACTGCGACGAGCCATTTTTCCGTGGACATCACTGTAAGCGTCTTTTCTGGTTGGAGGTTGATGACCCGGCTGCTGAATGGGATGCTGACACTGACACGGGGGATCCGACGCCGACCGTCACCACATAACAAGCTTGAGGGAAAGCTTGTTGTCGGGCAGGGTCGAGATTTTACGGTCCCACTTTGGTCCCACCTTGGTCGCGTATATCACCGACCCTTATCTAGTTTTACTTTCTATTTTTATTATGCGCCCATTTTGATCCTCCGTGTCTAAGCCCAAGGAGGGGGTATTTTGGTGTGATTACTTATACCCGAATGGGGAACCAAGTGTGCAAGCAAATAAGTATTTTCATTTTCAATTTCTCTTCCTCTCACTAGTTCTCTTTCTCTCTCTACAAATTTCTCTCTTTTTTCCGTCGGGTGCCCTAGCCGCAAACCAAACCCGCTCTGTATCGCGATCCTGCTCCCGGTTTCGTGATATCTCGCCGCTAGTCCCCCTTTCGTCGTAAGCCCCGATCCCCTCCGACATCCATAGACCTTTCTGGTGAGGATTTGAGGCACCTAAGAATTCTGTGAGCTGTATCGAGATGATGTGTCTTCGGAGCATGCTTGCACTGATTGATAACGCTTACTGCATAAGATATATTCGGGTGAGTGTGAGACAGGTATATCAGCCTCCCCACTAATCTTTGAAACTCAGAGATGTCTTCAATCACCTCCCCATCATTCTGTCCCAATCAGTGGTTTGCTTCAATCAGGGTGTCAGTTGTTCTACATCCACTCATTTTTCACCTTCTCAAGGAGGTCCAGATTATATTTTCTCTAAGAGATGAAGACTCCCTGCTTGGACTGTGCTACCTCAATACCTAAGAAATAGCTAAGTTTTACCAGGTCCTTGACCTCAAACTCCCTGGCCAATTTGTGTTTTAGATTTTGGATTTCCTCAACGTCATCACCTGCAATGACTATATCAACACTTACAATGAGGACAGTGAGTTTCCCGGTCCTATGTTTGATGAACAGTGTGTGATCAACATTGCTTTGGTGATATCCAAATGACACCATAGCTTTGTGAAATCTTCCAAACCGTGCTCTTGGGGATTGTTTCATCCCATATAGAGCCTTCTTCAGTTTGCAGACTTTCCCTTCTGCACCTCTTGGAATGAGACCGAGTGTAATAGACATGTTGACCTCCTCATTCAGATCTCCATGGAGGAATGCGTTCTTCACATCAATTTGTCAAAGATTCCAATTTGTAAAGACAACACAGGATAACAAGACCCTAATAATGTTCCTCTTTGTCACTTGAGAAAATGTTTCCTGATAGTCAATACCAAGGGTTTGTGTATAACCCCTTGCCATAAGTCTTGCCTTGCGCCTCTCGACAATTCCTTGAAAGTTCTGTTTAACAAAGAATACTCATTTACACTCAATTGTCTTCTTTCCATAAGGAAGATGCACCAATTCCCATGCATGGTTCTTCTCAAGAGCATTCATTTTCTCAACCATCGCCTCTCTCCACATAGGGACCTCCAGAGCCTGATGCCTAGATACATGTATGAAAAAAAATTCAAGAGAAGACACAAAGACCTTGTATGCAGTAGAAGGAGAGTCGTAAGATACATAATGTGAGAGAATGTCGAGTACACGAGCGGATATCTTTTCTAAGGGCAATTGGTGGATCAGAAGGCCCCGAGTCAGGATCCAATGACGGCACAAGAGGCATAATCGAAACTTGTATGCCTGTCCTCTTTGTACGCCGAGTGTATACCTGCAAGCTCGGAGTAGTGGATGGAAGAGGTAATGAAAAAGCGGGAGAACTCACTTCTACAGGTGGAGACTCCTTGAAGTGAGGCATACATTGGAGGTATTGGCAGAGGGACAGAAGGAGGGGGTAAAGGATTTGGGACATCCGAGGTAGTGCAGTATGCCTTGGATTCACGAAACGTGACATCCATAGTGACAAAGACCTTCTTCGTGGGTGGTTGAAAACACTTGTATCCCTTATGTATGGGAGAATAACCAATAAAGACACACTTGAGTGCGTGAGGATCAAGTTTGGTGTGACGAGGGTGGTGGATGTGAATGAAGCATGAACAACCAAATACCTTAGGGGAAAGCTAGGTAAGAGGCACATGGAGAGTGCTAAGGGGGTGGCCTTCCCATGGACACGCGAGGGCATGCGGTTAATAAGATATGTCGCAATAGGGACTGCATCTCTCCAGTAGAATTTTGGAAGATGCATGGTGGACAACAAATAACGAGCGACCTCCAGCAGGTGGTGATTTTTCCGCTCAACAACACCATTCTGAGATGGGGAATAAGCACAAATTGTCCGGTGGAGGATGTCATGATCCACTGCGAATCCATGTATTCGCGACAGTTGTCACTGCGAAAAATTTTAATGGCGGTGTGAAATTGAGTGGAGTTCATGTTATGAAATTTTCGAAAAGTGGGAAAAACATCACTTTTGTGCCGCAACAAATATAACCAAGTAGTCTGAGAGAAATAATTTATAAAAGTAACAAACCACACAACCAAAGATAGAAGGTATTGATTAAGGCCCTTAGATATCTGTATGAATAATTTCAAAAGGAGTGGAACTAGGTAAAGAAACATGGTTAAACGTAATCCGATGATGTTTGTTAATAGTACAAACATCACACAAAGGAAACAAAAACATCAGCAGACATAGCGGGAAACCACAATCACATAACGGGAGTAGACGGGTGGCCTAGATGACAATATCAGGAATACAATAGATGAGCAGTGCTGGAATGAAGATCCAGAGGATGTGGAGCTGGGCTGGAGTCAAGCACATAGAGTCCATTGACCATGCTACTAGAGCTAATCACCTTCCACGTCATCAGGTCCTGAAAAACACAAGAGTAAGGAAGAAAGGTCACAGAGCAATGCATGGAGTTAGTGAGATGACTAATAGAAAGTAAGTTACAGGTGAAATTGGGAACATGAAGGACAGAGGATAATGTGAGAGTCTGAGAGAGGTGCAAGCGTTAGAACCCTTCCCAACAATAAAGGAAAGAGAGCTATCAGCAATGCTCACCTTATCACGACCAGTCATATATAGGAGATGAAACCTGAAGCAGATCCAGTCATATATGATTAGTGACCCCTGAGTCAATGATCCACTGGGTAGAAGGATGATAAACAGCAGAGCGAGCGCCTGGAAGTCCCGTGTGAGCATAGGAAGAAGAGGCAGAAGGCTCTGTGGAAAGACCTTGCATCAAGAGACGGAGGGCAAGCACTTCATCCGATGTGAATGCGCTAGGAGGTGCAGAGCCATCAGAGCAGGAAAAGCTAAGAGGAATGTCCGCAGTAACATCAGTGAGGTGAGCAACACGAGGGGAAGACGGATGACCAGAAGAGCACACAAAACCACGACCGTCGCGACCTGAAGCAAGTGTCCCGAGTGTGGCGATTCTTGCCGCAATAATCACAGAGGATGTGGTCCTTATCAGGGCCCTTCAACTTGGAGTCACGAGATGGACGGCTACAGAGAAGAGAAGGGGAAGTGGCAGCAAGGGCAGAGCCCTCAGGCACTGGATTAGGAAGTAAGGTCTGACTCTGACAGCGATCGAATTCCTGTTGCACAATGATGTAGACCTCAGGAAGAGATGGTAACTGTGAACGCCCCAAAATCTAAACACTGACTTGATCAAAGTCCCGATGTCGGCTATGAAGAAATTCAAAGATTCGATTGCGGTATTCTCGGGCACGAACCATCACTCTATCCACAGGGATAACAAAAATAAGAGGATCAAAATGATCATATTCTTGATATAGCTGTGTGATGTCCATGTAACACCTCATCCCAGTTTAACAACAATTCAACCGTCCGGCCGGGTCAGCGATATGAAGAAAACCAAGAAACGGTATTAAAACTAGTACATAGCAAGAAAAAAAGAAAAGAAAAATGCTGAAAAATAAACTTACAACGGAAGATGAATATGTAACTAAGGTTAAAAGTGTAGCTCATCCTGATGATTTCACAGAGCCACTAAAATTGAATAGGAAACATAAAACTGCATATCTAAAATTTTTACGACAAGTCTAGTACAAGAAAATCTTAAATTTTAATATTACATCAAGGTTATGAACTAAGTAACAAAGTACTGAAATGAAATAACTGAAAGGAAACCAACTACACGATGGACTCCACAATAAACGTTCATCCTAAGCGCAACTTCCCATCTGTGTCCCCTGTAAAAACATGCCCAAAACATGGGTCAGCCCAAAGGGAGAGTAAGAAAAATCATTCCTCCTAGTGACACTAAAATTATCTAAAAATAATTGAATGCATGCTTTTTATTTTAAAATCAATTTATACTACAGAAAAACTGTATGGTAATATGCTATGCATGCTCTAGCAAGATATCACTAGCTACATAAATTTTTGGTTATATGATTTCGCAACTCGTACTCTCGTTCGTTTGCACAAGTTCTGGCGTTGGTCATCTAAGTATTTTCCTAACTCACGGTCTATTCTTGAGTTCTAGGTGGTTCGTGCTTACTCTTCTTCTAAAGCTCTATACAGAGTAGTTCCTAACGCGCAATTGTAATCTAACAATCCGAGTCCAACTAACGAACTCACGTGTTCTAGTGTCGCGTGGACACAGATTTGAATCTACTAATTGTCTAAAAAGGAAAACATCTCCCCAAACTTTTAGGCCCATAAGGTATACTATGCCCTATGAAAAAGATAGTGCTCCTCTACCAAGCACGAGAGGAGAACTCTGACGTGCTTCATAATCATCTTGAACTAGTACTACTCTGCTTGTGACGTTAGTTTTTGGGTACTAAAGACCGTTCATCAAATTGATGTTGTTGGCTAGAAGTTGTATTCGAGCCCCTGATATCTCATATTTGTATCTATATGTATATACATGTGGAAGTTCTGTATCATGCACTAACCTGAGATCTAACTCTTTGAGGAATTTGGAATTGGTCGCTATCAGACAACGAGTTAACTGAATGATTACTAATTTACTATTTTCCAAACGATACTAATCACTTTTGTGCTGCTATAGTATTTTATACGGAATTACACGAACATTTAAAATGTAATCTAATTGATATGCCTAGCCAGAAAGAATTAGAGTTTCTTAGCGCGGGGTTGCGTCGTTTGTACACCCGACGTGGCGGCATGGTTTCTTTAGAAAAGTAGTTCGAAACTCTAATTGACCTCCAATTGGCAAGGACGCTTATCTTCTCAAGCAACCTAAAACAAGGCACTTAACATACTCATAACTCTATCTGAAATCTAAGGAATATTGTTCTATAGAAACAGAAAGATGTTTTTCGCTTCTCCAATAACGGAGGTTGCTATTTTTTATGCGAAAAATGTCCTCTCCTGCGTTAGGTGTTGCGGCACATAATCCTAATAAAAATTCTATACAACTTTAAAGAGGTTTTAACATTATCGTTGACTGAAATTGAGAAAAGATTTCGCCAAACCTGATCGAAAAAGGAAAGACAGGGACTATCGACCTTTAATTTCAATTATTGAACCTTGCTGAACGTTTCAGATGTTTCTGTAGGAGGAAAAACACCCAAAACCATGCCCCTCAACAGAAATCTCGGAACTAAGGTAAAGAGAAAAGCATTCCACAACGAGATCTACCATAAGAGTAACCTTAGGGTTACCTGCTAGCAAGGATCCTCAATTTCTGACTCAGAGGAGGAAGAAGAAGGGTCAAAACAAAGCTAGGGATAAGAGGAGCACGCTGGAGAAAACTCTCGGCGGCAGCAGGCCCGCCGAAGGTTGCGCTTGGAGGATCGGAAATCAGCGGCACACGAAACCGTCGGGGCTGGAGTCTGCTTAGACGACGCCAGAGGAGAGAAAAACAGCGACCGGCTGCTGGATCTAGGGCTTCGGCTGGAAGAAATGTCGCCATGAGAAGGGGGAAACAGCGACAGTTCCGCTATCTTGAGAGGCATGCGACAGTTTAGCGTGAAGTGAGGGGTTACGGGCTTTAATCTCACGCGACCCTCTGCAGATTTGGTAACTGCCGGGTGAGGAGAGGTGAACCGCTCTTCACTTGATATTATGAGGAATTTTCACACTTAAATTATTATCAATATGTTATTCCATTACACTCCAATACTTAAAATTTGTGCTACACCATCTCACTAAAAATTTATATCTGGCGAACACGAACACAACGACTAAATTTACTCCAACAATTAACGTAACAAAATTTAACCTACCCAAAATCGCACCTTGACATGATGTCGTCTCAATCAAAAACGTTCGCTATCATACCTTAATATAATTATATTTTTGTATCAGTAAACGGATGTTACAGTCCAAGTAGTACACAGAAGGAGGGCGATCACCCTATCGGAGAAGGATATCTTCTACCGTAACTGAAAAATCTGAGCGGCATTGCTCCAACGATAGTAGGTAGACTTCGCTCGTCGTCAAATGTCTGCAACATTGTCAAGAAACAAATAATTTCGAGCAATGGACTCATGCATCGAATTAGTAAGTCAGGACATGATTAGGGAGTTCTCCGACTCTCACTGTATCCACTCAAATATGGTCTTGTTCGGTTCCTTTATTTGACCAGTGACATAGCCAAAGAGACGGCGACTTTTGAGCGCCAAGGTAATAAATCGGGACCATGAAAGGTAATTAGAGTCGTCCAAATGAATGGTAGTAATCTGCGGAGTATTATGATCATGGTTCGCACAGAGAGAACTCACTTGAGGGACACCTGTAGATGAGTGAGCTGGAGAATCAACACCGCTAGACATGGTGGCTCAAGAATAGAAATCCAAAGACCACACACCACTTAGGGCAAAAAAGAGCGGTTGTTTACGCCGAAGAAACACAAGGAGAGAAGAGGTGAGGAATAGAAATCCACTCCATCCAATGAACGGAAGGCAAGCGGTGCCAGAAGGGAGCAACAACTTTAGTTCATGTCCGGCACCGGAAGGAGAGGGGATAGAAATCCTGGAAGACCTTCCGGGAAGCCGAAGAAGGCTGGTTGAAGTAGATCGAACATAAAGAAGCGGTTCTGGAGGACCGACTGTGAGATGCGACTAAAGCGAGAAACCGAAGATAGAGCGGTGGAAGGTGGGACTGTAAGGCGCGACAGAAGGGACGCGCGAGAACGGGATACGTGGCGGAAGAGACGCGGCAGAAGATGGAGCGACGTGCGATTAGGGTACCTGGAGCATTTCGGGCTATGATGCCATGTTGATTGGCTGAAAATGAAATTAATTAATTGAAAAAAGGTTCCCCTCTGTATATGGAGGGGTTATTACAACAAAATAAAAAGGGAAGCAAAACAATTAAAAAAAAAACATAACAAGACTATATATTCTAACAATAACGAACACAGAGAGTAGTACAGAATCTGCGAAATAATTCTCTAGGTGATTGTTTAATGCTATATGGAGACATTTTCAACTGTCACACCAACTCCCCCTGTGGAAAAAATCTCGGATGTTACTTCATATAAACTTCTTCATTTAGGTCACCATTTAACATTGGAAATATTTAACTGAAATAGAGGCCATTCTTAGCTAATGGCCATGGATAGAATCAATCAAATAGATGTCATTTTTGCGTCAGGAAAGAAAGTCTCCTCATAATCGACACTATATGTTTGGATGTGTCCCTTTGCTACCGAGCTTTATACCTAGAAATGCATCTATCCAGATTTGTTTTAATGGCATAAATCCATTTGTAACGGTAGGAAATAATAATCTCTTACCTTTCCATTAATTATATGGGTATATTTATATACATAGCACAACAAGGAATATAAAAAACCAAAGTGTCGTCATAATTAAATATGACCCGTATAAGAATAATATTATCAACACCCTCTATCAAGCTTGAGAATAGATATCCATCGTTCTCCACTTGCAAATATGATTGTATAATTTTGCTGATTGTAGCCTCTTGTTGGAGCATCTACAGTCTATAATTCGGAACAAATATTAGAAATACATATCAGCCCCCGTCCAATTTTTCCTTGATGAAGCTGCGGTCAATTTTGATCTCTTTTGTTCGGTCATGCTGAATTGGGTTATGTGCAATACACATTGCAAATTTATTGTCATAGAACAATTACATTGAGATTTCATACCTGATTTTCATAACGTCAAGTAGAATCTTCCTCCATATTAGTTCGCATATATAGTGTCATAACCTTGAACTCAGCTTCAATACTAGATCTGGTCACCACCACAACATTTTGTTTCTTACTCCTCGAGGTGACGAGGCTGCCATCCAACAAAGTATAGTATCTAGAAGTAGACTTTTCTCCACCAATGATCCTCCATAATAAGCATTTGTTTATGTCTCCAGAAATAATCTTTCACCCCTTTAAAACAATAATCCTCTCCCTAGGTGGTTCTTGAGATACTAAAGGATTTGATCTACTACTGCATGAAGTTGCTTAATGGGAACATTGTTAATCTTGCATCCCAATTTTCAATTTCCTTAAGAAGATCTATAACATACATTCACCGAGAGATAGATTCTCACTTTAGAGTTGGCAACTTCAATTTCTAGGAAGTACTTTAATGTTCTTAGAGTGGAAAGAAAAAAGCTTGACTAATAATCCAAGAGGGTCCTTACTTATACATATACTTTAGTAAGTGAAAACCTAAAAAGGGGAAAAGACCAAATTACCCCAACCTGGGGTAAATACAGAAAAGATGACTTGAAATAAACTAAATATATTACAACCCTCCCTCTTAAGTCGAACGGAAGATGTCTATCATCCTAAGCTTTTGAATATCATCGGTAAACACATCACACCCCAAGCTTTTGGTAAACACATCAGCCAGCTGATCTTTGTAATGAACAAACAGAGTGATAACTGTCTTTTTATCCAAGGGATCTTTAGAGAAGTGTTGATCAACCTCAACATGCTTTGTCCTATCTTGTTGGACAGAGTTGTGAGCAACCTTAATAGCTGTCTTATTGTAACATAACAAGGAGAAAGGGGTTGTCACAGAGAAACCCAGATCTTGTAACTTAGTACGCAGCCATAGCGCCTCACATAGGCCTTGGGACATGGCACGATATTCCGCCTCTGCTCATGATCTAGCCACAACATTCTGCTTCTGCTATGCCACGTCACAAGGTTTCCACCAACAAAGGAGCAGTATCCTGTTGTGGATTTTCTGTCATCACGGCATCCAACCCAATCAACATCAATAAAAACCTCAATCTTCAAGTTATTTTTGGAGAATAAGAGACCACAACCAGGGGCTTTCTTCAAAAATCATAGCAAGCGATACGCAGCTTCTTGATGTCTGATTCTGGGAGAATGCATATATCTGCTAAAAATACCGACTGCATACATTATGTTAGTGCGTGTGTGGGATAGATATAGAAGTTTTCCGAATAATTTTTGATAACGTGATACATCTGTGTGATCATCATCACCATCTTCATTAATCCTGTGATTTTCCTCCATCGGGGTGTTCGCAGGAACACAACAATGCATACCATTTTCCGTTAAGAGATCTTATATGTACTGTTGGGATATAAAGATACCCAACTCAGATCTGACAACTTCGATACCCAGAAAATACCGTAATCTTCCCAATTCTTTCACTTCGAATTTAGCAGATAGGAGGGTCTTAAGATTTGCAATCTCATTTGTGTCATTTCCGGTAATCACGATGTCATCTACGTAGATAATGAGAACCACAGCCCGCTATTCATGTCTCCGCAGATTGGGCTTGCTTCTACCCAAACTTGAGCATTGTTGTGAGAAATCTTCTGAACCAGGCTCTAGGTGATTGTTTCAGGCCATATAAGGATTTCCTTAGGCGGCAGACAAGCCCTTCAACTCCTCTCTTCACAAAACCAGGAGGAAACTTCATGTACACCGCCTCCTTGAGCTCACCATGAAGGAATACATTCTTCACGTTCAGTTGATGGAGGTCCCAGTTCAGGCAAGCAGCACATGAAAGCAATATCTGAATAGAATCCATCTTTGCTACAGGAACAAAGGTCTCCTGATAATCAACTCCCTGAGTCTAGGTGTATCCTTGAGCGACCAGACGTTCTTTGTACCGTTCTACCTTGCCATCTTGATTCTGCTTAACAGAGAAGACCCACCGGAAATCTATAGCTTTCTTTCCTGAAGGGAGAGAGGAAACATCCCACGTGTGATTTTTATTCAAGGCAGACATCTTATCTTGCATAGCCTGTGTCCAAGCAGATATCTCCAAAGCTTCCTTTCATGTCTTAGGAATAACGACTAGGGAAAGAGACGAAACAAAAGCTCGATGAATCGGAGTAAGATGATGGTAAGCCACATGATTATAAATAGGATGTTGTGTACAAGTAGCTTTACCTTTAACAATGCAAGAGGGATATGCAGATCAATATCATCAGAATCTAAGCGTGAAGTCGGCACTGGTAGAGGTGGAGCTGTGGTAGCCTATGTACCTGAACGGCAGTGGTATACGTGGGGAAAAAGATAAATCATAGTAGAGGAGTTCGGTACAAGAATATGAGCTATGGGTACCAAAATGGAATGAGTGGAAGGAATGGAAGGGAGAAGAGGAAGAGGAGCAGGAGTAACCTCTGTATCACCATTACTCTCCCCCTGACGAAGAAGATAAGTCGATGGCAGAAAAATAGATTCCACCTCACAGAAGGTACATCCATGGTAACAACGCTATTTTTTGGTCGTAGAAGAATAACCAAGGAAGACATAATGTTGAGCATGAGGGTCAAGTTTGTCATGATCGGGTTGGTGTACATGCACAAAACAGACACCTAAATACACGGGGTGCCAAATGGGAAGTATTAACCACGCCAGAGGTGGAGAGACGAGTCGGAGGAGTAATAAAGGAAAGGACACGAGAGGGAAGACGGTTGATAAGGTGAGCAGCCGTAAGTACCTCATCACCCCAATAGGATTTAGGGAGGTGCATAGTGGCTAGAAGACAGCGAGCAACCTCGAAGAGGTGCCGATTTTTCCATTCGGTCATTCCGTTTTGAGTAGAGGTGTAAACACATTTTCTGGTGGATAATACCGTGAGAGGTGAGATAAGCTCCAAAGGTACCACAATCATCATACTCCCCCCCCCCCCTCGCCATTGTCACTGTGATTAGTGGCAGGGAGAGCAGCGGGAAGAGCATCAACGATTAACATCGGTGGAGATCAACGCAGGTCAGGGATCAGCAGCAGGGAGCAGCGGCACTAGAGATGACATCGGCAGAAATGAAAAACGGGAGGGCGACAACTTCATTGGAGACAGCGGCTACGGTCTCCTCAGCATTCGACCGTGGCGTCGGTTCCGCCGGAAAGCCGCATCAGCGGGACGTACGCAAAGAGACACTCAAACCAGTGATCGGGAAAGACGGGCAAGCAAGAGACAGCCCACGATATCGGGGAAGACCGGAATACGCGAGGAATGATGCACACAGATAGGGTTTCGGGCTCCCTCTGATACCATGTGGAAATAATAAAGCATGATTAATAATCCAAGAGAGTCCTTAGTCATACATATATTTGAGTAAAGGAAAACCTAAAAAAGGGAAAAATACCAAATTACCCCAACCCGGGATAAATACAAAAAAGAAGACTTAAAATAAACTAAGTATATTACAACTCTTAGGTCTTTTATCTCGAATCAGCAGTTTCTTTTCCTTTAGTAATTTGCTCGCAGCTATGTCATTCCTCATAATGATAGTATTATCAACTTACATAAGTTAGTAGGTGAGTTTACCTTTCCATGAGTATTTGAAGAACAATATGTGACTTGCTTGGCTCTATTTGTATTCAAATATTATCATAAATTCAAAGAATATCTTATACCATACCTAGGGACACTGCTTAAGCCCATATAAAGTCTTCTTTAGCATACACACTTAATCATCATTTTTGCTTGAGCAAAAACCAAGTGGATATCTATATATATATATATACCTCTTCCTTAAGGTCTCCATGAAGAAATGCAATTTTCACATTAAATTGATGTAGTTCCCAATTAAACTTAGTCAGAGAATGGAAAACTTTCAATGCATTCATCTTTGATATTGGAACAAATTTTTTTGATACCATATACTGTATGTCTGAGGGTACCTTTTTGCAACCAACCTTGGCTTATATCGATCTAGAGTGTCATCAGACATGTATTTGAAGAAGTAGATTCACCTACACCTTATAAATTTTGTCCTTTGAACTTGAAACTGTATTCCAAGTCTCATTCTTCTTCAGAGCTCTCATCTTTTAATTCATGGTTTGAGCCTAGTTCCTATCCTTTAATGCTTCATACACTGAAGTTGGAATTGATATGGAATCAAGAGATGAGATAAAGTTTTTGTGTTGCATGGAAAAGTTCTTTACAGAGGTAAATGAAGAGAGGATAATTAGTGGACGTGCATTCTTCTTTCGTCAAGGCAATACGAAGACCCTCATGATTGCGATCAGAATGTAGAGAGTAGTATCTGATGAGTTACCTGTCAGCTTAGTATCTACCATAGGTTGAGATTATTGGAGTTGTTCGGAGGTATGTTTGGGTTGTATCCTTCTCTTATAAACAATGACAGAACCATGATTTGTCTCAACCATATCTCGATCCTTATGTGTGGGTGAAGACACATGAGATAGGGTGAAGGAATGGGTTGGAAGAAAGGTTTTCACTTGCAATATATTGTTCCCTTAAAGTGGAGGCTAAGGGAACCTGTTCATGGAACGCGACATCTATTATGGTTAGCATATGATGATTTGAAGGATGGTAACATTTGTAACCCTTCTTTCCAGAAGCATAATCTAGAAAAGTACACTTAGTAGCCCAAGGTATAAGTTTAATACAATGATTTTCGTGCAAGTGGACATAAGAAACACACCCATGCACACATGCCTATAGACTTTGCATGATAGGGACAGAGGGAAAGAATGATATCAGGAATTTGACAGGACTCACCCCGCCAAGAGTCAGCGAGGGAACACAATTGATTTGTTAGGTGACAGTAAAAACTTCACCTCAATATAACTTAGGAACTAACAATTGAACGAGTAAAGTGCGGGTAACCTCAAGGGGTGATAGTTTCTCCATTCGGAAACATCATTTGTCATTGGGATATCTATTATGAGCCCACGAAGGGGGTGACGAGTTTGTCTGGGACGACGTGTCTTCTTTTGAGTTCTATCTTTAATTTTCTGCATTGTTATCTTTTCGCACTTTTTAATTACTTACGTATCATCTTGCCTGTGTGAGAGGCATTTTATGCAATTTTGTGGAACTCTTCCTTTTCACTATATATGTGTGTGAGGAAAGTGAGCGTGATGAATGAAACCTAATTTCTTTTCTCTTGAATCTTCTCCTCCTCTCATCTTCTTCAGCTAGGGTTAGGGTTGAGCAAGGCTCTCCTCTCTTGGTCGAGTTCGACTCTCGTTGTATCTTCTGTCATCGGAAAGACTAGGTCAAGGAAGGGTCGAGATGTTCTTCTTTGGGACTTTTCACTCTCATGCCCGCACACCCGCTCTCAATCAGAAGCCCACATCTTGGTAATAGAGCCTCCTTCCTCCTTCGTCTGTTCCATCTGATGTAATGGCCTGGTGTGCTGTGAGAGCGTTACAAATCTGCAAACCAGTGACCCTAACCCATCCGTGTCATGACCCGTCTCAACAAAAGTCAGAGTGCGCTTCGGGTGATCCATGATGCCACAGGCATGGGCGCAAAGAAAACCATGTCTGTTAAGGTGGATGCAGAGATACTGGTAATAGGTTTAAAATAATTACTTTTAAGTAAAAATAGTTTGATTTTTATGCGGAAGTTTTTAGAGTTTAAAACTGTAAAAATTTTAAATGCACATGTATTTTGTAAAAATCATGTTTTACAGGGCACTGCTACAGATTTTATGCAATTATGATTCAAAAGAGGATGTATATGCATTAGCTGGGCTATTTAAATATCAAATTCTAGTACATAAAATATTTAAATAGCCTAGCAGTTGTCCATGATATCAGAGAAAATGTCTGATTGCAATTATTAGATAAAAGAAATATTTAACAGTAAATGAAATGTAAACATAGAACCTAAAACTTTAAGCAGATCGAGCTCGAGGACCTGACGGCGCTGTCACGAACGCTAAGGCAATTTCAAAACAAAAACAAAAAGTCTCAGAACATTGAAATAAACAGGTGAGCAAAGTAAGAGTAAAGTATGAGCATGAGAAACAGAAACCTACATGTACCAGTTTTCATGAATCAGAGCTACTAAATCAGACAGGTAGAATAGTCAAACAGAAATAACTGAATTAAGCTTACTCTAGAGCATAACATATAATACAACAAGTAATATCATAAGCTGCAATCAATGAAGTGTGTAGGTGTATTGAGTGAGTGTGCATGGTTCACACTCAGTCCGGATACAAGTCTTATTAGAAAAACTTCCTGTTTGTCGTGGCCATTGCCACAGCCCAGGCCCGGCTCAAGGAAGCTTAGTGGGTCCCAACTGGAACCGTGATGGCTGCAACCCAAGTGACTCCAACACGTTTCAATGTTTGCTTATGATATTATGAGTTACATGATTGACACTTTAGGAGATTTCTAACATATCAAGACAAATTACAAATTTAGCGATTCAGATGTACAAGAATAGAGTTTTGAGCCTCGCGGGTTCGAGAGGTTAAAGTCATAATAACAAGAAGATTTATCGAGTATATTGTAAAGGTAAGATGACATGAATCGGGTAGGAGATATCAAGTACTCACATAGGGTAAATCATCATTTGACACAAGCATTTTCCAAGTAAAAATGTGCGTTGCGAGCATGATATACCCAAAGACCAATCACATACTTACTAACCAGAATTCGTTACAATTATTATCATGATGCTTGTTGCTCATGCTCAATATTCTATCATTCTTCTCATTATTCATCAAATGAGATCAAACCATTCACCCTAGTAAATATCCAAATAAAATTATTCATCTAAGTATATATCAATCTAAGACTCGCTCATGATTATATATTCATGTAATTCCAAATATATTGCACCCTAAATTATTAACCTATCAGACTGGGTATTCAAGATTTAAACTTATTGACAAACCAAACATTCCAGGATGAAATCATAGAATCGTAAGTACAGACAACAATTAAGATACAAATCCATTTAACAGATCAATATATACAGAAATGCACTCATGAATCAGAGAAAAGAGGCATTAATTTAAATTCGATGCTTACAAGAGAGAGCTTGATCTCTATTTGCCTTAAAGAAGCGGAAATTGGCGGCGGTGGCTAAGCGGCGTAAGTAAAAACAGAAACTCTATTTGAACCTGTTTAAGAACAATGAAATTGACAATAACCTAATAAGAAACACAATGCTAACACGGGCAATTATTCGTTGCATAACTAAATCAAGAGCGGCTAAGAGATTTACTTCCCTCAAAAGTGAGGGGAGAAGAGACATCACGCAGAGACGAAGACTTGGCGGCGCTCGGTTAGGGGAAACATTAAATCAGAGAGGGCTTCCTTCACGAACCGTCAATTGAAGCGACGAACGACGCCGAAAATCACAAATACCCAAAGGTTAGACGATTACAAGTGCAAAAATCTGAAATACAAGATCAACACAAATTTTGAGACAAAAAAATTGCAAATTGAGCAATAAAAATCTGAATATGGATGAAGGGAGGAGGAATTTTACCAATACAGACCAAAACTGAGTCCAAGGAGGAGACAGAAGAGGGTTGCCGGCCAAAGAGGAGGGAGAAGCTGTCGGCCATAGGGCAGGAGGGAGAAGCTGCCGGTCATGGAGCAGGAGGGAGAGCACGGCTGCTGCGACTTAAGGAGGAGAAGAAGAGTTGTCGGCCATGACAGGAGGGAAGCCGTCGGCTTGGGGATGAGTAGGAGATGTCAGCCGAAGCAGGAGGAGGAGGAGGGAGCCACGACTGACGCCGATTACAACAGGAGAAGCATGAGGCGGATACGGGAGGCACGGGAGCGGCGGGATCGGGAGAGGGGCTTTATGCGGTAGCAGCGGCGGAATCGGGAGACGGGTTTGCCCTAGATTCGGGATCGGGAAAACCCTAGACCGAGCGGGTTTAAGAAGAGGGTTGGCTTGGTTAGGTTAAGAGGAAACCTAAGGCCCTAATTACAAAAATGTCATTACGATAGTATTATTAGATTTGTTCTTTTAGTATATGGGTTGTTACATTCTCCCATACTTAGGAAGTTTCATCCTGAAACTTTCTGAGAATTCTTTAAATAAAAGCTTTTATGGTGAAATTCAGATATCATGCATTACAACAAGGTTTGCAGACTGAGACATGGAAGCTAACTATGAATGTACTGAAGTCGAAAGAAGAACAATCGCAGCGACTTATCAATATCAGATACAAGTTCTCAAGAGAACTCTTCAGACTTAGCGGGTTCGGCCAGATACAAGAGATTGGCTTCAGAAAACACGAGAATGTATTCGATTAGCTCGACATTGAGCGGCAAGACACGAGAATCCGAAAGCGATAAGTTTTTGCACGAAGCGAAGACAGGACACCAAAGAGGAAAAGAAACAGAATGACGATTGAGTATCGACAAAAGTAAAGCAATATAGGGATGGAAGAGTACAAGACAACGCTGAAGTAATTCAGCAGAGCAATTTACAAGTAGAATCTCATTTCTCACTAACACTTAGGAATTATCTAGAAGGAGATACAGGAGAACCAGATAAGATTATTTGTCGAGCAGAACAGGAAGACTGAATACGAATACCAGAGACTTAAGACAAGAGACTCTAACATATTTCCTACTGTTAGGTACATAAATTATGTAATAATTATAACATTTTCATTGGATAACTCTAGGTGATGATCATGCAAGTGCAACAATGAGATCATATGCGATGTCAAACAAATAGTAAAATCATGTGTGTATGCAAATGAATGGATACACATGACATGTTAAGCGCTCATATCACTTAACATGTCATGCATATTATGATTTTAATGCAATATAATATTCGCAAGCGGTGTATATCCTAGTAGAAATTAATTTGCACAAAAATGTTAAGTTTGTCCATAACCCCTTAACATTCGTAGGAATACTACTCGTGCTTATGAATGAGTGTGTACGTGTTTCAGCCGTGAACAACAAATAATGACAAGCTGAGTGGAAGAATGATACATGCTTATATATTTATAAAATAAGTTTTAAAATATGTGATTATTATATATTTAAAGTATTATGATTCTAGTGCAATATAATATTCGCAAGCGGTGTATATCCTAGTAGAAATTAATTTGCACAAAAATGTTATGTTTGTCCATAACCCCTTAACATTCGTGGGCATACTACTCGTGCTTATGAATGAATGTGTGCGTGTTTCAGCCGTGAACAACAAATAATGACAAGCTGAGTGGAAGAATGATACATGCTTATATATTTATAAAATAAGTTTTAAAATATGTGATAATTTTAAAATACTTTATCTTTTGAAACTAACCTCGCTCTGATACCAACTGTCACGACCCGTCTCAACAAAATTCAGAGTGCGCTTCGGGCGGGCCTTGATGGCACAGGCTTGGGCGGAAAAAAAACCATGTCTGTTAAGGCGGATGCAGAGATACTGGTAATAGATTTAAAATAATTACTTTTAAGTAAAAACAATTTGATTTTTTATGCAGAAGTTTTTAGAGTTTAAAACAGTAAGAATTTTAAATACGCATATATTTTGTAAAAATCATATTTTATAGGGCACGTACATAAAGTATTAAATTCTAGTACATAGAGTATTTAAATAAAGTATTTAAATAGCCTAGCAATTGTCCATGATACCAGAGAAAATGTCTGATTGCAATTATTACATAAAAAATATTTGACAATAAATGAAATGTAAACATAGAACCTGGAACTTTAAGCAGATCAGGCTCGAGAACCTGACGGCGCTGTCACGAATGCTAAGGCAATTCCAAAACAGAAAGGAAAAGTCTCAGAACATTGAAATAAACATGAGAGCAAAGTAAGAGTAAAGTATGAGCATGAGAAATAGAAACCTACACGTACCAGTTTTCATGAATCAAAGCTACTAAATCAGACAGGTAGAATAGTCAAACAGAAATAACTGAATTAAGCTTACTCCGGAGCATAACATATAATAGAATAAGTAATATCATAAGCTGTAATCAATGAAATGTGTAGATGTTTTGAGTGGGTGCGGATGGTTCACACTCAGTCCGGATACAAGTTTTATTAGAAAAACTTCCTGCTTGTTGTGACCATCGTCACGACCCAGGCCCGGCTCAAGGAGGCTCAGTGGGTCCCAACTGGCATCGTGAAGGCTGCAACCCAAGTGATCCCAACACCTTTCAATGTTTGCTTATGATATTATGAGATACATGATTCACACTGTAGGAGATTTCTAACATATCAAGACAAGTTACAAATTTAGCAATTCAGATGTACAAGAGTAGAGTTACAAACACGACAAGGGAGGAATCGAGTTATAAAATGATATTCGCTCAAGTCTTAGAATCAAACAGACCTAAGAAACAGAAGTCGATGACACAGGGAAAACTAGATCGAGAGTTTTGAGGCTCGCGGGTTCGAGAGGTTAAGGTTATAATAACAAGAAAATTTATCGAGTATATTGCAGAGGTAAGATGACATGAATCAGGTCGGAGATATCAAGTACTCACCTACGGTAAATCATCCTTTGACACAAGTATTTTTCAAGTAAAAATGTGTGTTACCAGCATGATATATCAAAACATCAATCACATACTTACTAACCAGAATTCGTTACAATTATTATCATGACACTTATTGTTCGTGCTCAATATTCTATCATCCTTCTCATTATTCATCAAATGAGATTAAACCATTCACCCTAGTAAATATCCAAATAAAATCATTCATCTAAGTGTATATCAATGTAAAAATCGCTCATGATCATATATTCATGTAATTCCAAATATATTACACACTAAATTATTAACTTATCATACTGGGTATTCAAGATTAAAACTTATTGACAATCCAAACATTTCAGGGTGAAATCATAGAATCGTAATAACAGACAAAACAATTAAGATACAAATCTATTTAAAAGATCAATATATACAGAAATGCAGTCATGAATCAGAGAACAAAGGCATTAATTTAAATTTGATGTTTGCAAAAGAGAGAAGGATCTCTACTTGCAGTCATGAATCATACTAGGTATTCAAGATTAAAACTTATTGACAATCCAAACATTTCAGGGTGAAATCATAGAATTGTAATAACAGACAAAACAATTAAGATACAAATCCATTTAAAAGATCAATATATACAGAAATGCAGTCATGAATCAGAGAACAAAGGCATTAATTTAAATTCGATGCTTGCAAAAGAGAGAAGGATCTCTACTTGCCTTAAAGAAGCTGAAATTGGCGGGGGCGGCTAAGCGGCGTAAGCAAAAACAGAAACCATATTTCGAACATGTTTAAGTACAATGAAATTGACAATGACTTAATAAGAAACACAATGCTAGCACGAGCAATTATTCGTTACATAACTAAATCAAGAGCGGCTAAGAGATTTACCTCCCTCAAAAGTGAGGGGAGAAGAGACATCACGCGGAGACGAAGACTTGGCGGCGCTCGGTTAGGGGAAACCTTAAATCGGAGAGGGCTTCCTTCACGAACCGTCAATTGAAGCGGCGAACGACGCCGGAAATCACAAATACGCAAAGGTTAGACGATTACAAGGGCAAAAAGCTGAAATACAAGATCAACACAAATTTGGAGACAAAAAAATTGCATCGTCACAAAGCCACTCTAAACCTTCTTGGGTGGTTTCATCAGGAGGGTCCATTGTCAAATGCCCTACTTTTCTATGTCCTTTAAGACTCATCATGACAACATTCTACCACAAATTATAATTCTCGAAGCCCTTCAATTTTCTATTGGTTAATTTGGTGCGAACGACTTTAGTTATCATCATTCTATTGGAGTCACTTGAATTATGGAAAGAGTGGGAACCTACTGAGTCTCCCATGATAATAACACCAATTTCACAAATACAAACTATTACCAATATAATTTATGTTCGCCTCAAGCAAATATCAATTGATGAATTTAGATGCATCGACACACTATATCATCAAGAGGAGGAAAAACAATTGAAACTCACATACGGAGCGTTCATTGTCACCCATTGGCTATTGAATCATTCTATATTTGTATTTATTTGGTGGCTTCCCTGTTGTGCTTGAAGCCCTTACAGGACAGTGATGAGCTGAAACTGTAGCAGTGAGGAGTCTTATCTTTTGGACCTGGAGCAGCTTGCGGCTTGCTGCGGACCGCAAACTTCTGTCTACAGCGAGAAGTTGAGGGATCACTAGAGAAGTAGAGTCGCAATCTGGAGTGTGATGAGTGGAGAATGGGTCGCAGGAAGCGGAGGATTGGATTGACACTGACGAAGTAATCTTGGCGAGCGGCATGCCCACCCCTTCGGTCAATGGCGAAGCATAGTGGAACCAGAAAGGAAGAGGAAGGTAGTGGTTCTAATTCGTTGATTAGGCCATGAAGAGGGTCAAACAGGAGGAAATATCAAGCGTCTGAAGCATAATAGGGTTTACCAAATAGGTTTGCCCAGGCTCAAGCTCTGATTCCATGTTAGCTAATAGAGAACTCTTTATTATTTTGAAATAAGAATGTTTCATCAAATGGGGACATACTACAAATTGAGTTCGACCGTTATGGGACAAATACAAAATATAGACTTGTGCAATATATATGCTTATTATTTGTTATTACAGAAGCTATATACTACATGTTCTATTTGATGTATTGCATGCTAACATAAAGCATCTTCATCCTAGACTCGGAAATATTTGGATGCATGGTGTGTATTCTTCTGGGCCACCACACCAACCCTTTTTTCTCTTTCTACATTTGGTGTCTTCACATTGATGGGCCACTCTCTAGATGCTGCTGTGGTGAGTAAAAAGGCTATGCTTGTTATTTTATTTTGATGATTATATGAATCCCAGTACCCTGTGCGTTTTATATTCTGTTAGAATTCAAAGGCAGTGACATTTAATGTTTCTGTGTAGGTGTTTACAAGTGTTGCACTTTTCAACATTTTAATCTCTCCATTGAATTCTTTTCCGTGGGTGATTAATGGACTGATTGATGTAAGTTCACATTTTCTTTATCTTCTATATTTTTTCAGTCAGCTGTTATTGTGCATAATTTCCTAAGGGATTTGTTGCAGGGTGTAATTTCTTCGAGGCGGTTAAGCAAATTTTTTTCTTGTCCTGAGCATTCTACTGATTTTGGGCTAACCCAGATATCTACTACAGACCCTGTATGCCACGTTGAATGTCTGGATTCTCTTGAATGCAATTTAAACGTGGTCTCATTTCGAGATGTGTCCTCTGTTTGGTCAAGTTCTGATAAAGAGGAACATAGTCCGGTAATGAGCAGTATCACATTGAACCTTCCAAAGGGTCTTCTTATTGTAGTAATTGGAGAGGTCATTATCACAACTTTCAGCCAATGACTTTTTCCTAACTATTTGCGATATTTGTATTTTAGAAACTTGTAATATTGACTGCTTTCAAATTATTCTTTCTCTGAGAATGTTAATCTGATTTTAAACTTTTAGTTCCTCAAATTCCGATCATTCTTTTCGAATGCAATAGTGTTTATGCTTCATAAACGTGCAGTAGTTCCGCGGTTTCAGTGCACTTCACGCTTATTCAATGCTATCCACACCCCTGACTCCTCCGGTCCATGCAATGATCTGTTCCATGACCATCCGTGCCGACGAGGAAGCCTCGGCTTCTTCCTTCTCCAATTATACTCGCTTGATCAGCTCGAAGCTCAGTTAGAAGATATCGCTGCCCTTCACGAGCTTGCGAATTCCACAGTCAGCCGCCAACTGGCACAACCGCCTCCTCCACAACCTTCCCCCTACGTACCTCCCCTCCCTCTCCCGCATTGATTACATGTGGTTCCTACATCCCGCTGGGAACATTCACACGGACCACCTCCGTTGTATTGAGATTTCGATGTTCAACGACATTCACCAACTCAGTGGGATAGCCTGTGCCAAACAATATTTCGATCTTCAGTCCACCCCTGCCAGCCAAAAGGTTCTCATGTAACTATATACATGGAAGGACATGTGCTCCATTGGGGTGTTTTGACACGCCAACATATTCCTGATCTATCTTAGCCCACGCTTAGTTCATCAAGGTCACTACGCATGTCACCTGACTCTCCTCAGATCACTATTTTGGGTACTTCCTTGTAGGTATGCAGCCCCACATCTGTGCGTGAACCACCCTCTTCTACTCGGTGATCCTAATTCCTTGTTGATCCCCATCACCTTATTGTTGTATGTGTCCATGTACTATATATCCCTAGTAATATTTTGATAATAGTTAATTTATACCTACTCTTGACTATATAAGAGAGTGTGGGAGTGTCTTAGAAATCACCTTGGATATCAGTGTGTTTGGATCTTCCTGGAGAGAAAAGCTCTTTAATCCATTGTTCAAGAGTACAATTAGTCAGCATGTCTAGGTATTTTGTGTCCGTGTTCCTTTTTAATCTAGTTAGTTTTGCTCTTTGATTGCCTTTAGCTATCAGGATAGGAGATAGCATTTTGTATCATTTAGGAGTTCAAATCAAACTGAGATGAAACCTCTGGAATCACGCCGAAATGAAAACTATGGTTTTAAGGATAAAAGTATTGCCCATTGCATGTTTTAGGTACTCTCACTAGTCTGTTTATGTAATTCAATGTCATTCAACAATCTTTATCCCTTTGATTTGGTTCAAATAACTTTTTTAAATATCGGGTCACTGTCAACTTTTTGCAACTCCTTTCTTTGCAAGTAAACACTTTAGGTTGATTATTTTTCCTCCAGGTTGGCTCAGGTAAATCATCCTTGTTAAATTCTATCCTGGGAGAGATGAGACTTATACATGGATGTCTACATTCTTGTGGATCAATAGCATATGTGCCCCAGGTTATTTTTTGCTTCTTCAGAAATATTGATCGCCTTTTGTATCTGTTTTACATATTGGCTTGCAGCGATTGCTTGTTTTCTGCTATTTTTGTACCATTTCAAAGCAGTTGAAGTGAAATACAGGTACCATGGATACAGTCTGGTTCGGTACGTGATAATATTTTATTTGGAGGGGATTTTATTACCCGAAGGTCAGTATTCTATGGTGTCTGAGATCTTCCTTCAAGAAAACCGCTTATACTTAAACCATATGCACCCCAATTACACACCTGAATATTTCAAATATCCAAGATTTACTGTCCTTTTCCTTACCTAGAATTGTTTCAGTTGAAAAAACTCAAAATAAAATTCTTCATCAATATGTTCTTCTAAGCATAAAGGTTATTATTCATCAATTCTTCATCAATATGTTCTTCTAAGCATAGATTTACTGTCCTATTCCTTACCTAGATTTACTGTCCTATTCCTTACCTAGATTTACTGTTCTATTCATTTTTGGTTTGAACAGTAATCATATTCAAACAATCAGTAGATTTAGTTTCTTAAGCATAAAGGTTATTATTTTAATGGCTTGCAATTTTTTTAGGATGAAAATGCAATTTCATTTTACTTCTTTTCTATCTGAAATTCATTTGAGTCATTTATCTTATTAGTTATTTTATCGGACTGCATGATTTTTATGGAAACAGATATGAAGAAGTATTGCATGCATGCGCACTCGATGTTGACATTTCACGAATGGCTGGAGGTGATTTGGCATTTATTGGGGAGAAAGGGCTCAATCTATCTGGTGGTCAGAGGGCGCGTCTTGCGTTGGCTAGGTCAAATTTTACATCCATATTTTTGCCTATATGCTTTAAAATGGTGTCAAAGAGTTTGACATATTTTCAATATTTGCAGAGCCATATACCGCAACTCGGATATATACATTCTTGATGATATATTGAGTGCTGTTGATTCACATGTTGCGAACTGGGTTCTACAAAAAGCACTTTTGGGTCCTTTGACTAACCATAAGACACGCCTATTGTGCACCCATAATGCTCAGGTTGGACATTACTCATACTGTGTGTTGCTTCTCTAGCAGAAGATGCAATCTATGATGATATAATAGTTCTAGTACAACGCATCCCTAGAATAATGTTTAGGTTAACTAGTGTATTCTGGAGGTCTTGATACGAGTATAGAAGCAATGCCTCTTCAAATATAGAGGTATAGTTATGCCGAACAACTCCAATCTAGAATCTGCATTATGAGGAGCTCCAGGCATTATCGCCCCTTTTTATTTTGTAATGTTTAAAGAAGTAGACTTTAAGCACTATACAGTGATGATGCATCTCCTTTATGTAGTGTGCTAGTGTTCATGAATATAGTTAGTCAATTCCTGCTAAGATTGTCTGATTATTATACTTTTGGTTCTGCATGGGTCCCCGATAAGCAGTGTGGGGCGACATGTGTACCGGAAACCTCTCGATGCTCCCTGTAAAATTGTTTTTCCCTCACATATTACTGTGGATGTCGAGTAGCGACCGAATATTGTCGTCATCGCACATTGCCCACAAAAAACACATGCACGACCGCTAATTGAAATTGATATATTAATTATAATAAATTAATATTAAATATAGTTGATAGAATATATTTAAATTATATTTTACTATTTTTTTTGTATTATTACAATATATGTATAGTTTTTTTGCTTATATCCTGTGAGAGTTTGAAATATAAAATAAGTTTTTTTCCAAAAAAATCTAAATTTTTACATGAGAGTTCCCTTATTTATATAGAGTAGCTGAGGAAGAAGAATGTACATTTTGACATGTGGGACTAAATAAAAGATGGAAAAATATATTGTGCCCTTATGTGGGCTTTTAATCTTAGGCTTTAACACACCCTCTCAACTCGGAGCATGTATATTGATCATTCCAAGCTTGGCACAAATATTCGAAAACGAGGAAGAAACTAGTTTGGTGAAGACATTAACCAACTCCTTATCTGAACGAACAAACAGAGTGCGCATTTTTGTTTTGATAATATCCTCTCTGTTGATGTGGCAATCAACTTCAATATGTTTTGTTGTTTCATGAAACACTTGATTTTTAGATATGTAGATTTGAAAATTAGGTTTTTTAATTTTATTATCTCCCACACTTGCATATATACACATTTAAATATCACCACTCCCCCAAAAGATGGGCGAAAAATATCAACTAATCTTATCTTGTCACACAATCTAGACAAATCAAGCGAGTTGAATCCTTTAGTGAAACAATCAGTTACTTATTCTTTAACAACTATATGTCCCATCTCTAGTACACCAGTATTCAACTTTTCCTTGACGAGGATCCTGTCAATCTCCACAATGTCATTTGCCTACCTCGGTCCATCGTGAGTTCTACCAATAAGGCTTTTAACCATAACATCTCTCCTACATCTAAAGTCCATGACCCCGTACTCTGCTTTGGCTGTGGAACTCGCAACTACATTATTTCTTGCTCTTCCAGGAGATTAGATTAACCCAAAAAACATACAGTATTCAGTGCAACTAGCCTAGTCTGAATCACAGTAGCCCTCGATGTTCAAGTACATATTCTTCCAGAAGATCAACCCCTGTCCTGGTGCACTTTTTAAGTATATTGGAATCTAGTACACATTTATATGACCCTCCCTAGGATCATGTATATAGCGGGCCACCACACTCACAACAAAGCATATGTCGGGATGAGTGTGATTAAAATAAATCCAGGGGGTTACCAACTTCTGGTACCTCTCTTCGTCGATTGGCTATCCTGCCTCAACATCGAGCTTGGACTTCTGATTAATAGGAGCAACCGCAGGTCTGCACCTCAACGTACTTGTCTCTGTCATCAAGTCTAGCACTTATTTCCGTTGAGCTAAAACAATCCCCTTTGAACCACGAGCTATATCAATTCCAACAAAATACCTTAGTTGTCCCTAGTCCTTTACCTCAAATTCATTGTCGAATCTCGTCTTCAGTTGAGCACTTTCACTCTCATCATCACCAGGGATAATCATGTCGCTCACATACACAGCAAGCATGGTAGTTTGAACTCCATATCGCCTAATTAAGACTATATGATCAACATTGGTCTGCTGATACCCTATGTCTACCATATCTCTCTTAAACCTGTCAAGCCAAACTTTTGTCTACACACCTTGCCAGTTATTTTTTTCTTTCGAAAACCTTGTGGTACCTCTATGTATTCTTTCTCCAACAATTCTTCATGAAGTAATACATTTTTCATGTCGATTTGGTGTAGTTTCCTTCCCTCATCCGTTATTAAGGTACTAGTGTCCGCACTGTGCTCATCTTCTTCACGGATGCAAAGGTCTCATCATAGTCATTGCCGCAAGTCCATTGTTGTAGATATCGGATGGCATGTCTTACATGTCTCCCTACATAAAGGTTTGGGACTGATGCACCCTGCGGTGCATCGTAATATTTTATCGTATTTATTTATATACTGCATTTATGTACTTGTTTCATGTTATGTACTTATTTTATTGTCCGGCTCATCGGCTTGACCACCCGATGGGATCTTAAATAAATGAGTCCGGTATTAATAGTAGTAGGACAGGAACGGCAAGCCCAACATTAATTAAAAAGGTGCATGATTGGAAAAATTTCAAATTTAAAAAGTGTCTTGCATGATTTTAGGACATAGTTTGGAAACATTTCAAATTTTAAAAAGTGTCTTGAATGGAAGATTCTATTTTTTGGAAAGAGAATTAAGAGAGTGATATTTCTTACCCAAAATGGAGAGATATTTTTAGCACATGAATGGAAGATTTTATCTTTTGGAAAAAGAATTAAGAGAGGGATATCTCTTGCCCAAAATGGAGAGATATTCCAGCCAGCTTATAAATTCCACGGTCATGTGCAGTGAAAGGAGGTCGGACAGAGTTTAGAACGGGAATCCCGGTTCTTTGCTCATTGCCGACAACCACTTCTTCCACCGCACGTATCGCCAACATCGCTCAGTTCGGAGAAGCGCCGCCGCCTGGAAGCCCGTGCGCGAACATGCGTCGGAAGTCCTAGCCCCGTCATCGCTAGCCCGCGTCGGCGCCTCCCTGCCTGCCCGAAGAGTTGCAAACGGACCGTCGTCGACTTCGGAATCCGCTTCCGACGGTCCGGCATGTTCACGCCGTCGACTTCGACCCGTATCCGGCCGATAGATCTTGGGGCCACTGCTCCTGTGCGGGACCGATTGGAATTGGGCTCGCTTCTGCCGCCGTTTGGTATACCGATCACTCCTTTTTTCTTAGTATTGTTTCATGCACTTCATTTAATTACACTTGGATTTGCCGTTGCGTTCTCCTTATTATTAATATCGTTATTCATAAATTGTTGAATGTTATTCATGTTTGTGGCCGTATAAATCTCGTAACGGATCCGAACCGTAAGGCGCGAAGAAGTTTCACTCGAACGCAAATTAATAAACTTTTAACGTCCAAAGCGACGAGCTTGGTTTTCGCGCTCGAAAATTCAGTGTTTTTGGCCAACTCGGCTCTTATTTTCAAATTAATATTTAATTTCGAAAGTGAACACCGTCATTTAATTTATAACAAAATAGATATTTGCTCAAAATTTTTAATACAAATTCGGGTTACATCAGTTTGGTATCAGAGGAAGTCGATTCACTCCTATCGTGAGTCAATCGATCCGATTTATCTAAAAATAACGAAGATTTAAAAAAAATTATTTTTATTTATTGACAAAAAAAAGAGATATCTAAAAAAATTTATTTATTGTCTTTCAAAAAAAAAAATTTCCTTTTTGATTTTCTTAAATAAATTAATTATTTTTCTCCCACTCGGGAAAACTCTCTAAAAAATAGAAAAAAAAATTTAAAAAATTAAAATTTTATTTAAATCTATTTTCATATTTTCTGATGGAAAAACGAGTCGATCAGTTAGAAAACAGCGTAGGAGATTTGGCTCGACGCATGAGGTAATTAATGAAAACGGTCGAGACGCTCACCACCGGTATGAGTAGTGTCACACATATCATGAACGGATTACGCACTTCGGTTAATAATATCAAAGCGACTTTGCACGTCAATCGAACACCTGCCCCAGTGGTCGAAATCGACCCTGGCCATAGACCTCGGGAACTTGTACGCCCCGATCCGGAGGTCCATAACGAACCACGACACCAACCCCGTTGGGATGTGGGAATCAAGTTGGACGTGGGTGATTTTGAAGGGCGAATAGAGCCCGAGAGTTGCCTTGAATGGTGTGAACGGATGGATCGTTTCCTCGCTTGGAAGCAATTGCCCCAAGCTAGGCAAGTTGAGTATGCCACGCTTAGACTTAAAGGATCCGCGTTAGTTTGGTGGGGACAACTAGAACGGTCTAGATTCAATTTATGTATGCCCCCGATCACAACATGGAACGATTTCAAAACTCAACTGCGTAAGAGATACGTTCCGTCTGATTACATGCAAACCCTGTATCGTAGGTTCCATAATCTACGACAAAACAAATTAACCGTCGATGAGTACACAAACGAATTCCTAGTCCTGCAGTCTCGCCTCGACCTCCGAGAAGACGATGACATGACCGTTTCCCGTTATCTGAACGGGCTACGCTACTCCATTCGAGATCAGTTGGAACTCCTTGATTATAAGGATTTAGGAGAGGTTACGAGTCGCGCACGTAGAGTAGAGACACTGCAGAAACGCACATCTGGAAATAAGACTACTGATAAGTCCCACCCGACTCACACTTTCACCCCTGCCGGGTCCTCTCGACCGGTAGCGTCCACGAGCACCCCAACACTCTCTGCCCCTCCCAACAAGGGTAAGGAGATTGTAGGCACTAGACCCCAGCCTGGGGCGTTTAGATGTTTTAAGTGTATGGAGCCGGGTCATAAGTCTTCTGAGTGTCTGCGACGCCACTTCGTTGCCATCGTCGATTCTGAGAGTGGGTCAGAACCTGAGTATGGAGTATTCCTTAGTGAATCCCAGACTGATCCAACCCCCGAGACTGAGTTAGAGGGTGAGTACGAAGTTGAGGGAGAACAACCTGAGCAGTTAGTGTGTGTTCTCCAACATAGTCTCCTATCCCCCAAAATACCTACTGACGACGACTGGTTGAGAAACAACATCTTTCGTACCACCGCACGCATACAGGGGCAGTTCTGCTCCATCATTATAGACAGCGGTAGTATGGAGAACTTTGTTTCTCAACGCATGGTTGAAAAGCTGAAATTAAAAACGCAGCCCTTAGAAAAGCCCTATAGTCTGTCATGGGTCACTAGTAGCACTACCATTCCTATCACGCACCAGTGTCTCGTAGAGTTTTCCATAGGCAGTACATATCAGGATGCTGTATGGTGTCATGTAGCTACTATCAAGGTATGTCACATCTTGCTGGGACGACCTTGGCAGTACGATAGGCACGTAGTTCATGATGGTGTGAAGAACTCTCACTCCTTCGAGCGCAATGGTCGCAAGATCGTTCTTCTCCCCCAGAAGAATGGCCTTGTTCCCAGAGCCCCTGAGAGGACTTCACCCCATTCTACCACCGTCTCCGCAATATCCTTTCCCTCCGCCACCATGTTACTAACTGGATCCCAATTCCAGGAGGAGATGAAGGATAGCGAGGTCGTTTATATGTTATCTGGTATCGATACCACCCCCGCTACATTTGACATTCCTAGTACGGTGCGTCCCCTCATAGATGAGTTCTCTGAGATCATGCCGTAGGAGCTGCCCGATCAGCTACCTCCGATGAGAGACATACAACACTGCATAGACCTCCTCCCAGGAGTTAGCTTACCTCATTTACCCCACTATCGCATGAGTCCGAAAGAGCATGAGGAGCTGCATAGGCAGGTGACCGATCTGATTTTGAAGGGTCACGTTAGAGAGAGTATGAGTCCGCGCGCCGTGCCCGCACTCCTAGTTCCTAAGAAAGATGGGACATGACGCATGTGTGTAGACAGTCGAGCGATAAATAAAATTACGATCAAATATCGCTTCCCAATTCCCCGATTGGATGACATGCTAGATATGCTTAGTGGATCCCGAGTATTTTCAAAGATTGACTTAAAAAGAGGATGCCATCAGATTAGAATTCGACCTGGGGACGAATGGAAAACTGCGTTTAAAACTAAGGAAGGATTATACGAGTGACTGGTTATGCCTTTTGGGCTATCCAATGCGCCCTGTACGTTTATGCGAGTGATGAATCAAGTGCTTAGGCCACTCATAGGAATCTGCGTAGTGGTGTACTTTGACGATATTTTGATTTATAGTACTGATCAGGATCAGCACATGATTTATCTTAGGCAGGTCTTAGAGATTCTACGAGAAAATAAGCTATATATAAACTTGAAGAAATGCACATTTTTGACGGATAGTCTGACCTTCTTAGGATATATCGTTTCTTCTGAGGGTATTAGAGTTGATAGAGAGAAGGTCAAGGCGATAGAATCGTGGCCCAGCCCTAGGACGATTTTTGAGGCTCGAGGATTCCATGGGCTAGCATCTTTTTTTCGGCGATTTATTCGAAACTTTAGTACCTTGATAGCACCTGTGACCGATTGTTTAAAAAAGGGTCTGTTTATCTGGACTGAGGAAGCCCGAGCAAGCATTTCTTATGATGAAAGAGAGACTCACGAGTGCACCTGTATTGGCGCTGCCTGATTTTGAGAAAATTTTTGAGGTTGACTGTGACGCATCGATCATAGGCATTGACGCAGTTTTGAGTCAGGAGGGTTGCCTGATAGAATTGATTTCAAGATAACCCAAACACCTAGAGGGTGAGTGAATAAGTTCTTTTCTTTTTTATTACTTAAGACAGAATAATTATTCAGATCTAATATAGAATCTAACTATTCTATAGCAATCACAACACAGAATCCACAATCACACATACATCACAGATTGCACACAGGTTTATAGTGGTTCCCCAAGGTCTGGGTACATCCACTTTCCCCCTTCACCTATCTAGCAGTGTGCTAGATTCGGTCTAACTTCTTCCTTCTTCTCAGATCCACAGATCTTACAGCTCAGAACCCTGAAAAGTTCCTACAACTCAGAACCCTATAAGGTTCCTACAACTCATAGTGTAACCACACTCCTACAGCTCAGGCTAACAGCCCTACCTCAGCCTTCCCACAAGGCCTACAACTCAGAGAAAAAATTTCTCCTACACTCAGCCTTTACAATATAGGCTTACAACTCAGATCTATATAAAGATCCTACAAAATTTGATAAGTGTTTAGATGGACTCTTACCCTTGTTGAGAGAGAAGGGATAAGAGGTTTCTTGATCAGCTTCTTGATAAAACGGATGGCTGAAATCAACCTGTTCTTAGCTTTCTTCAAAGCTTCTTTAATCTGAACTCAGTAGGGTTGATCTCCTTTGAGGTTGACTGACTGCCAGCTTCCTTCTTAAAATCCAGAAGTATGTCTAAATCCTTCTTAGCAGATTAGTTCAAGATCTGCTTCTTAAGAGACTTGTAAATGTCTCATTCTTTACTTCAACAGTTGGAGATCTCTCTCTCCCCAGAACTTCTGAAGTTTCTTCAGAATTCTTGCTTGAATTCTCCTTAGATCCTCTCACGAAAATCTTTTTAAGTGGCGTGCACTTTCTTGATCAATGATCAATAGTTGTTATTGTTGTTCACCTTCCACCTTCCTTTGATTTGACAGAATCCATCTATATATATAGACTTCATCCATGGTAACCGGCTGATCCGGTTTCTAACCAATTTCTGACAAGTCTGACAGCTTCAGCAAACTTGTTGGAATACACAGCTGTCAAGTCTCCAGTCAGTTCTTGAACCTTTGTCTTTGTCAGCAAAGCGTCGAGACTGATTGTCATTATGTGTCGACACAAGTAGATTAAGTGTCGACACAAGCTTTGGTGATGTCGACATAACTCCTTTGGTGTCGACACTGCTTCTTGACACTTCATCTGTAGAATGTGTCGATACTGCCTCTTTGTGTCGACACAGACACTTCTTTACTTCACAGCAATCAGCATTGTTGAAACTCTGTTGTGTGTCGACACAAGTCCTGTTTTTCGACACAGTTGATATAGTCTCAGAATTTGTGTGTCGACACTGCCTCCAGGTGTCGACACAGTTGATGTCGACTAATACTTTTGTGTGTCGACACTGCCTCCCGGTGTCGACACAGTTGATGCCGACTAATATTTCTGTGTGTCGACACTGACTCCCGGTGTCGACACAGTTGATTTCGACTAATAAATTCTGTGTGTCGACACAGTTGCTTCAGGTGTCGACACATCTTTTCCAAGTGTCGACACAGACTTCCTTAAGTGTCGACACATAGACTTAGAAACTTTTTCTTCATTTTAGCCAATACTTAACCTGCACATATAAACTCAAAATAACATCAAATACACCTTGATGTATATCATTGAGCTAAGTGAGGCTTCTCCAAATCAGGTACACATTTTCCAATGTACCCAACAATCTCCCCCTATTTGGAGAAGTCATAACTCTTTAGTCAATGATATACACCACTTATAATAAACAAACATTATAATGTATATAAGTATTATATGACATGACAACTTATAAACAAAACATATATCAAAATCACATTACAGAATAAGAATGCAACTTGAATGAACATGAAACATTGTTTTGTTTATATTAACAAAAAGTTTCTTAACAACTGATTACATAGATTTCTTTTAAAACTAAAAATTACATTTTTCTTGCAAAATCTAGTAAATCTATCCTAAGGCTGATCAGGCTCCCTAATGATTATGCATTTTCCTGGCTTAATCTGAGCTTGCACAGGAGGTTCTGCATCATCAATAGGCTTCTTTCCTTTTAACTCTGTCTTTTTCTGAACTTCAGCTTTAATCCTTTGCCTTTCAAAATAATGAAAAAGCTTAGGAAAGTACTTGCTAGGCTCCTGAGCATTATGAGGTAGCTTCCCAATCTTAGCCTTTCTTCTATGTTGCACAATGGCTTCTTGTCTTGCCTCATACTTCTGACATTCCTGTTCATTATACCATTTGCCCATTTCATGAACTTGATCTTTCACAGCTTTCCAGACAGTCAAAATTATATTTCTTGAAGTGGGGCTTCACTGCTCAAAATCAGGCTTTAACTCAGCCTGTTCTCTGAATCTTTTCTTTGAAAGTTGAGCTTCCTGATGAGCTTTCAAGGCAGCTTCTGGCATTTCAACTTTCTCTATTATAATATTTTCAACATCCTGTGGAGGACTGTACATTGTCTGAACCTTTTGTTGAATCATATCAAAATCTGCTCGAGGGTAGATGATTTGAGCAACTTCAGGTTGATCACCTCCAGCATAAGCAGGTTGCACACCAGACTCAGCAACATTGTCATCATCACAAAGGGGTGGATATCCCAGAGTGGCTCTGATGTTATTGTATATCCATTTGGCATGATCTGAGCCTGCATTGACTAACACTCTCTCCCCCTTTATGGCTTCTCTTACAATGTGATCTCTTAAGTCATCTTTTTGAAATCTTATTTGGCCATCAAGAAAATTTACATCATCTTTAAAAAATGATTTTAACTTAAGAAGCTGGTCAGATATTGTTTTCTGAGAAGAAGTAAGGGCTGTCTTAAATGAATCCAAGGCCTCCTGTAGCTTCTGATCAAATTCTTCTTTCTCCTTAGCCCTTGTTTCAGTCATTGCAGTAACTATTTTCTTTACTTCAGTGACTATCTCATTGTGAGATTCAGTCAGATTGTCATTCATCCTAATCTGATTTTCATGGACATAACCTTATTTGACAGCAATATCATCCACTTGTTTCTTTAGCTCTACCTGCTGCTTAGCCAGAAATACCACAACATTGCCCCCTTTGTGGAAGCAATCTGTCATCTCTTTCTTATTGAGATTCACCTCAAACCTTATGGATTTAATATCCTGAGCCAGTTCAGATTGAAGTGATTTATGGCTTTCATCCACATACTTTTCTAGAGTCATTCTCTGCTCATCCAATTTAATTTGCAAAGCCACCATTAATGAGCTGTAATCAGCCTCTGGGGCAGGTTGTGAAGTAGAAGTTTGCAATGCTTTCTTATAGCTCTGGCTCCTTCTCTTAAAAACCATCATTTTTCTTTTCTTGGCATTTCTAATTTCCTCATCTTCTGAAGCAGATGAACTGGGGATGTCTACTCTTTCTTTAGGACTAGGAGGAATCTCATTCTCAGTCCTATGCTGCTCCTCCTCAATGTCAGTCTGCTCCCCCTCAATCCTTACTTGCTCTTCCTTATCTGCTGCTCCCTCAATGTCAGAAACAATTCTTCCAGAGTGAACTCTTGTTGAGTGGGAACTGGTGATACAGCCTTCTCTGGAGCATCAATAACTCCAGATGTATCCTCCATGATAGCATCTAATGCTGGACTGTTGATATGTGGTCTCTCAAGAATAGATTGTGAATCCATTTCACTTGCCAAGTGAATTCTTTCTTCCTCTTGTATCTGTGCAGTAATTGTCTCCCCCTGCACTTGTGCATTTTCAGACAAGTCCTATACTTGTACACTATCTAGCTCCCCCTACACCTGTGCAGTATCTGTAATGTTCTGTGCAGGAGATTTCTCAGTAGCCTCTTGTCTCTCTGTCTCAGATATGTCCTTTGATAGGACCCTATCCCATCTGGAAATAATCCTGATGTCCATTCTTCTCATATGATTGATTTTAGAACCAGGAATCTGGTTCATTACTTCTGAAATTGCTCCAGCCAAGAATAAGCTCATTATTCTGGCCAAATTAGGCTTTTTATACCTTCCTTAATCTTCTCAAGCAGTACTACAGACCAATCTGTGTTGAGTGTAAAGATTATCCTTGTCATGAGGCTGAACATATAGGCTGAAATTCTATCATGTCCCCCCTGGCTTACACAGAATCACCTTTCCAACCACTTCAGATAGAAATTTACCTTGCTGATCCATCCCTTTCCTGGTTATAGCTGTTCCAATCTTCATGGTGGGATCCAATCCATACCATTGTAGTGCCTCCCTTGTTCTTGATATTGGTACTTCTTCTTCATCCTGAGTTCTTGAAAGATGAATTTTTCTCAAACTTTTCAAGGTCACTTTGACCCTTGCTCCATGAACTGTTGATCTAATCTTAAGTCTTGTTGAGTCTATTGCAGCCGCGCCATAAAACTCAAGAATCTCCTTCTTCCATATCTTAGTTGGTTCGGATACCAGAAACTCCAAACCACTGTCAGTAATTAGGGTAATTACTCCTTTAATCTCTGAGTCAGCATCAGCAAAGGCATGGCGAACCAACTCATAGCCTTCGTTAATGTTATCTTCAACCTTTGGTGTCATTGGGATGGAGAGAAAGCTTGGATTGAGAGAAGAGAGTTTGTCGACACAAGGGTTTAGTCTCGAAAATTTGGGGAGCGTGTCGACAGAATATGTTCTTGACCTATTTATACCTTTTTAAACAAAGGCGGGCAAAAACTGTCTAAATGTGTTGACACTGTTGAAATGTGTCGACACATACTTTTATTGTCTCGACAACGGCGATGACTACTATGTGTTGACACCAATTGATGATATGTCGACACAAGACATACTTAGTAGTTCATCAGAAATTCTGTGTCGACTCTTATTGCAAGTGTCGACACAATTTCTGGATGTGTCGACACCATTACTCTGGTTGTGTCGACACCACTAACTGAAGTGTCGACACCACTTCTCTGGATGTGTCGACACAGATTTACTGAAGTGTCGACAACACTTCTCTGAATGTGTCGACACAGATTTACTTAGCCAAATTTGTTAGACTAATCTATGTTCAACATTTCTAATTCAATTTTAAATTTATTGAATTTAGTTTCATCTAAAAGCTTCGTAAATACATCTGCAATTTGATAATCTGTTTTGACAAATTCTAGTGAGATGTCCTTTTTCTCTACATGTTCTCTAAGAAAATGGTATCTTATTTCTATATGCTTAGTTCTACTATGTGAAACAGGATTATTAGCAATAGAGATAGCACTAGTAGAATCACAAAACAAAGGTGTTCTACTTACCTGAATACCATAGTCTTCTAGCTGGTGCTTAATCCATAACAGCTGTGCACAGCAACTTCCTGCTGCCACATATTCAGACTCAGCTGTGGAAATTGTCACACTAGTCTGTTTCTTACTGCTCCAAGACACCAATCTTCCTCCTAGAAATTGACAGGTGTCTGTTGTGCTTTTTTTATCTTCTTTGTAACCTGCAAAGTCTGCATCTGAATAGCCTGTCAGTAGAAAATCTCCATTCCTAGGGTACCAAAGGCCTAGATTAGGTGTGCCCTTTAGATATCTCAAAATCCTTTTTACTGCAGTGTAATGAGATTCTTTAGGGCATGATTGGTACCTAGCACAGACACATGTTGCATACATAATGTCTGGTCTACTAGCAGTTAGATATAGAAGTGAGTCAATTATTCCTCTATACAAAGACTCATCTACAGGTTTACATGCATCATCTTTGCATATAGGCATACTTGTTTTCATAGGAGTTATCATGGTGGAGGATGATTCCATACCATACTTCTTAATTAACTCCTTGGTGAACTTAGCCTGGGATATGGACAAGCCATCATCAGTCTGTCTTACTTGAAGGCCCAAGAAGAACTTAAGTTCCCTCATGCTGCTCATCTTAAACTTCTCTTGCATAAGTTTAGTAAACTTCTTGCAAATGTTGTTTTCGGTAGACCTAAATATTATGTCATCTACATAAATCTGGACTAAGATTATCCTACCTTTGGATTTCCTTAGGAATAGAGTTTTGTCTATTTTCCCCCTTGAGAATTTGTTCTCAATAAGGAAAGTAGACAGGGTTTCATACCAAGCCCTTGGTGCTTGCTTTAACCCATATAAAGTTTTCCTAAGTCTATAAACATAATCAGGTTTAAGAGAATCAACAAAACCTGAGGGCTGCTCTACATAGACTTCTTCTTTTAGATTTCCATTTAAGAATGCTGATTTTACATCCATTTGGAATACCTTGAAGCCTTGATATGCTGCATAGGCAAGGAACATCCTAATTGCTTCCAGTCTTGCTACTGGGGCAAAGGTTTGATCAAAGTCAATACCATTTTCATGCATGTATCCTTTTGCAACAAGTCTTGCTTTGTTCTTCACAATGATCTCATTCTCATCCAGTTTGTTCCTAAAGATCCAATTTGTTCCAATGATGTTGTGGTCCTTTGGTTTAGGAACTAACTTCTATACCTTGCACCTTCTGAACTGATTCAGCTCCTCTTGCATGACATCAATTCAATGTGGGTCTAGAATAGCTTCTTCAAATCTCTTTGGCTCCAGTTGAGATAGGAAGCTTGAGCAAAGCACTGTGTTCAAGTTCCTGCTTCTGGTTTGCCACTGATACCATTAGATCACCAATTATCTTATTTGCTGGATGATCATTTAAATGTCTAACAGCTGGAGGTAGACTATCTTCTGGTTGAACACCTCCAGTCTCTTCAATATGCTGCACCTCTTGGTGTACATCTGCATCTAGAGAGTCATGTACTCCCCCTGGACAGTAGCCGCCATTTTCCACTTCCTGCTCTTCAGTTGTTTCTTCTGTAATGGTAAGCTTGTCCAATTTCTCATTAATACCTGTAGAACTACATGAGCTACAAGGCAACTCACTGTTAATCAGTCTTGTTTCATCAAAGACATGCACAGACTCTTCTATAACTTGAGTAATCAAGTTGTAGACTCTATAAGCCTTACTATTGTTGCTGTACCCAACAAATATCTCATCTTGGGATTTGACAGCAAACTTAGTTAGATAAGACTTGTCATTGTTAAGGACATAACACTTGCAACCAAAGATCCTAAAATAGGATAAGTTTGGTTTTTTATCTTTCATGATCTCATAGGGAGTCTTTTTATGTCTTTTGGTGATAGATGCCCTATTGATCACATGACAAGCAGTGTTTACTGCCTCAACCCAGAAATATTCTGGGAGAGAAGTGTCACTCAATAGAGTTCTACCAGCCTCAATCAATGTTCTATTCTTCCTTTTAGCAAAACCATTTTGCTGTGGTGTTCTAGGTGAGGAGAATTCTTGAAAAATCCCAAATTCTTCACACAGCCTTGTCATACTTTCAGATTGAAATTCAGTGTCATGGTCACTTCTGATTTTGACCACAGTACTGTCAAATTCATTCTGAATTTGCTTGACAAAATTATATAAAACACTTGGGGTTTCTGATTTTTGTCTCAGAAAGAACACCCAGGAATATCTAGAATAGTCATCTACCACCACAAAAGTGTAGACCTTCCTACCTAGACTATGAACTGGCATAGGACCAAAAAGATCCATATGTAAGAGGTATAGACACCTTACTGAATCCTTGTTTTCAAGGCTATGAAAGGAGGATTTTGTCTGCTTGCATTTTTGACAAGTTGAGCATATCCCATCCTTTATACACTTAACTTTTGGACCATTCCTTACTAACTCTTTGCTAAAGAGTTGGTCAATTATTTTGTAGTTAAGATGGGTCAGCCTCTTGTGTCATTTGACACAATGAGAGGCTCTCTCATCAGCTACAAGACAAACAAGAGAAACATTGTTCTCACACTCAAAGTTAAGACAGTACACATTTCTTTTTCTATATCCTGTCAATATGACCTTTTGATGCTTATAAGGTTGTGTTTCAAACCCTTCACATAGGCCACTTGAGTGATAGTAATCTGGTTACTAGAAATGTTACCAAATCCTTTGATGATTCCTTTTTCAGAGCCACCAAAGATTACTTTAGACCCATATATGATAGGTAAATACTCCTTCAGCAATCCCTTTGTTCCAGTCATGTGCCTGGAACATCCACTGTCCAAGTACCATATAGGGGCATGGTAACTTGGACTCAGCTGCAATAAAGAATTACCTTCCCTTAGAACCCAAGTAAGTCTTGGGTCCTTGGTTTAAGTTAGCTTCAAACTTAACAAATCTATATGCAGCTCTTCTAACAGGTAGACTGTTGTTCTTCCTGACACTAGTGTTGTGCCAGCAATCTATGGCATAATGACCTGTCTTGCCACAGCACTAGCATTCATACTTATTGTATCTATTTTTAGATACATTCTTGACAGTCTGGTTGACAACAAATCTTTTGTTTTATGCTGGTACTACTGCAGCTACACCCACTGTTTTCTTAAGAACATGGGGTTTATGGACATGGACTGCCTTATTGACATAAACACCCTTGTCATTCAGAACCTCAGTCTTACTATGACCATGAGTATTCTCAAAGTCATACTTGTTAGAAGGCACTTGTACCTTTCTAAAAACTACAGGGACTTTAAAATTCAGTAGCTGGAATGAGGCTTTGCCCTTTCTCTTGAATTGGACAGCCCTGGTGTTACCTTTAAAGCCTATTCCAGCCTTACCCTTTTGAGCCACAAACTCATCTATTAAGGGTAAAACTGATTTTGGCTTGGAATAACTAGCCACCAAATCTTTTTCCTTTTGAAGTCTGGCTTCCAGACTTTTAATCAGATCATTTTTGTATGTGATTGTGGTCATCTGAATAACAGTTATAGTTTTTCAGTTTGGCAATCTCATTCAATTTTTGATCCAACTCTTTCTCAAAGTCAGATGCAGCCATCTTAAGATCTGCAATTTCCTTAGCCTGAGTTTTGACCAGGTTCTTGCTTTTCTTTAGTGCCTGCAACAAGTCCTCATATTCATCTATCAGCTGATGAATATCACCTTCAGACTCATACTCATCCGCATCATTTGATGCAGATGTAGCTGACTCTGTGCCAGTACTACAATCTGAATTACTAGTAAAACATTGTACCTTACTAGGACCAGGTTGATCCTGGCACTTGTCTTCTTCTGATACAGCCATCAGTCTCATGCACTGATGGTCTTCTTGTTCATAGATAGAGTTCAGCAATTGCATAAACTCATCTTCTTCATCTGCTGCATATAGACCAATGTATACCTCAGCTTCAGATTCAGACTCTGAAGATGATTGGTCTGTCAAGCTCTTCTCCTTCTTAGCAACAAAAGATTTCTCCTTCTTGCTCTTTTAGTGAGTCTTCCTTTTATCAGCAGACTCCTTTTTTTTGTCTGGACACTCAGCCACAACATGTCCAGGCCTATTACAGCAGTAGCAAACTATTTTTGATGTTGTAGATTTGTTAGGCTTAGACCTGCTCCTGTCCTTCCTTGATGACTTCCTCTTTTGATAATATTCATCCACAGGCTGAGATGTGAGGGTCTTGACTTCCACTGCTTCTTCTTTAGAAATCTCTGAAACTGTCTTGTGAAGGCAGCAAAGTCTTTATCTGAGTCACTGCTGTCTGAACTTTGATTGTCTGAATTGTCTGAAGTAATTTCAGCAACTATCTCAGGAGGTGATGGAGACATCCTCCTATTCTTCCTAGTGGCTTCCACCTTGAGTGCCACAGAATTTTCTCTATGCTCCCCTTTTGCACTTTTCTCTTCCTCTTTCCTAGCCATCAGTTGCATCTCATATGACAGCAGTTTTCCAAACAAAGTTGGAGGAGAGATATCTGCAAGTTTGGCCACTTCCCTAATGACACAGATCTTGGTGTCTCAATCCTTTGTCAAGGATCTTAGAAATTTATCATTCAGTTCATATATACTGAAGACTCTTCCATAGAACATCAACTCATTTACTATTCTATAAAACTTCTTATAACACTCAGTTATACCATCTGACTTTTCTTGTCTGAAACTCTCATATTCCTGGTTCAGCATTGATTTTCTATCTTGTCTGACTTCTTCAGAACCCTCCATGTAAACTATCAAAGTGTCCCACATTTCCTTGAAGGTCTTGCAGTGAGTCAAATTTTGAAAGGTTGAATCATCTATGGTACTTACTTTTATATTCTGGGCTCTTTTATCTATAGTTGCCAGAATGATCTCATCCTTAGTCATCTCAGAAAAATCTTTGGGAGTTCTTTGATTTGCATCTAGAACTGACATCTTCATTGGAACATAAGGACTTTCCATTACTGTAATGTAGATCCTTGGATCAGAAGCCTCCATGAAAAGCCTGACCCTTTCTTTCCATATTCCAAATATCTCTTTCCTGCATATGGGTAATTTCATAGAATTTAGTTCCTTATGATTTTCTTCTGAACCCATTTTCTTGATCTTGAATCTGCCTTAAGGATCTTACTCAGACTGTTAAGTCCTTCTTTAAGTAACCTCCCTCTGATACCACTTGATAGAATTGATTTCAAGGTCACCCAAACACTTAGAGGGAGGGTGAATAGGTTCTTTTCTTTTTTATTACTTAAGGCAGAATAATTATTCAGATCTAATATAGAATCTAACTATTCTATAGCAATCACAGCACAGAATCCACAATCACACATACATCACAGATTGCACACAGGTTTATAGTGGTTCCCCAAGGTCTGGGTACATCCACTTTCCCCCTTCACCTATCTAGCAGTGTGCTAGATTCGGCCTAACTTCTTCCTTTTTCTCAGATCCACAGATCTTACAGCTCAGAACCCTAAAAGGTTCCTACAACTCAGAACCTTATAAGGTTCCTACAACTCAGAGTGTAACCACACTCCTACAGCTCAGGCTAACAGCCCTACCTCAGCCTTCCCACAAGGCCTACAACTCAGAGAAAAAATTTCTCCTACACTCAGCCTTTACAATATAGGCTTACAACTCAGATCTATATAAAGATTCTACAAAATTTGATAAGTGTTTAGATGGACTCTTATCCTTGTTGAGAGAGAAGGGATAAGAGGTTTCTTGATCAGCTTCTTGATAAAACTGATGGCTGAAATCAACCTGTTCTTAGCTTTCTTCAAAGCTTCTTTAATCTGAACTCAGTAGGGTTGATCTCCTTTGAGGTTGACTGGCTGTCAGCTTCCTTCTTAAAATCCAGAAGTATGTCTGAATCCTTCTTAGCAGATTAGTTCAAGATCTGTTTCTTAAGAGACTTGTAAATGTCTCATTCTTTACTTCAACAGTTGGAGATCTCTCTCTCTCCCCAGAACTTCTGAAGTTTCTTCAGAATTCTTGCTTGAATTCTCCTTAGATCCTCTCACGAAAATCTTTTTAAGTGACGTGCACTTTCTTGATCAATGATCAATAGTTGTTATTGTTGTTCACCTTCCACCTTCCTTTGATTTGACAGAATCCATCTATATATATAGACTTCATCTATGGTAACCGGCTGATCCGGTTTCTAACCAACTTCTGACAAGTCTGACAGCTTCAGCAAACTTGTTGTAATACACAGCTGTCAAGTCTCCAGTCAGTTCTTGAATCTTTGTCTTTGTCAGCAAAGCGTCGAGACTGATTGTCATTATGTGTCGACACAAGTAGATTAAGTGTCGACACAAGCTTTGGTGATGTCGACATAACTCCTTTGGTGTCGACACTGCTTCTTGACACTTCATCTGTAGAATGTGTCGATACTGCCTCTTTGTGTCGACACAGACACTTCTTTACTTCACAGCAATCAGCATTGTTGAAACTCTGTTGTGTGTCGACACAAGTCCTGTTTTTCGACACAGTTGATATAGTCTCAGAATTTGTGTGTCGACACTGCCTCCAGGTGTCGACACAGTTGATGTCGACTAATACTTTTGTGTGTCGACACTGCCTCCCGGTGTCGACACAGTTGATGTTGACTAATATTTCTGTGTGTCGACACTGACTCCCGGTGTCGACACAATTGATTTCGACTAATAAATTCTGTGTGTCGACACAGTTGCTTCAGGTGTCGACACAGCTTTTCCAAGTGTCGACACAGACTTCCTTAAGTGTCAACACAGACTTCTTTAAGTGTCGACACATAGACTTAGAAACTTTTTCTGCATTTTAGCCAATACTTAACCTGCACATATAAACTCAAAATAACATCAAATACACCTTGATGTATATCGTTGAGCTAAGTGAGGCTTCTCCAAATCAGGTACACATTTTCCAATGTACCCAACATTGCCCCATTGCATTCTTTAGTGAGAAGTTGAACGAGGCCAAGACTAGATATTCCACGTATGACTTAGAGTTTTATGCTATCGTTCAAGCTTTCCGTCATTGGAGACACTACCTGATTCAGCGCGAGTTTGTGTTGAACACTGATCATGAGGCTCTGAAGCACCTGAACTCCCAAAAGGAGATCAGACGTCATGCCAAGTGGGCTGCTTACCTGCATGAGTTCACGTTTCACTTGAAGCACAAATCCGGAGTCACGAACCGCGTTGCCGATGCCCTTAGTCGTCGCACACATTTGTTAGTCACCCTGCAGTCGTGCATTATTGATTTAGATTCACAGCGCGACCAATACGCCACTGATCCGTTCTTTCACGATATCTGGAGCTCATGTCAACATAGTGGGACTGATCCCACCACACAGTACGTCGTCAGTAAGGGATATCTGTTTTGGGGCACGCGCCTCTGCATCTGCGAAAGACCGCTTCGAGAGACATTACTTAGGGAGCTTCACTCGTCTGGGTTAGGTGGACATGTAGGTCAATCTAAATTATTAGATCTCGCCAGCGCTCGTTACTATTGGCCACATATGAAGCGAGATTTCACTGAGTTCGTCAGACACTGCACCACGTGTCAGTTGTATAAGGGGCATGCTCAAAACACCGGATTATACACTCCCTTACCGATACCTGAGCGACCATGGGATGATATCTCGATGGACTTCGTGGTAGGACTTCCTCGCACTAAAAGGAAGGTCGATTCTATTTTTGTAGTTGTCGATCGATTTTCGAAGATGGCACATTTCATTCCGTGTAGAAAAACTTCTAGTGTTGTACACGTTGCCGAGCTTTTTTTTAAAGAAATCGTTAGACTGCACGGAATTCCTAAGTCCATCACTTCTGATAGGGACACTCATTTTATGGGGTATTTTTGGAAAACATTGTGGGCCCGACTAGGCACTAAACTCGAATTTAGCAGCGCATACCACCCTCAGACCGATGGACAGACTGAGGTTGTTAATAGGAGTTTGGGGAATCTTTTTAGGTGTTTGACTGGGGAGAATCCAAAACAGTGGGACCTTATACTGCCACAAGCTGAATTTGCATTTAATAATTCTACTAATCGCTCCACAGCTAAATCTCATTTCGAGATTGTCTACGGATTCCCCATACCACATCTACTTGATCGCCACTCTCTTCCGACTCATGAACGTATTTCTTTTGATGTGCAAGCCCATGTTGATTATTTAAAGGACTTGCATAAAACTATTACTAATAAATTGTGAGCGACTTCTGAAAAATATAAATCCATGGTCGATCGACATCGCCGGGAGTTATCTTTTTCAGAAGGAGATTGGGTGTTTGCTTATTTCAGGAAGTAGAGATTCACTCCGGGCACTTACCATAAGCTACAGCAGAGGAAGTTTGGCCCATTCCAAGTTCGGAAACGCATCGGGGAGAATCCTTACCTCCTAGATTTGCCCGTTGAATTCGGTACCTCCCCGATATTTTACGTGACCGATCTGACACTGTTCTATGGAGATCCACCCAGTTCCAGTCCGAGCCCACCTACGGCAGCCCCAGATATTCCTCCCGACTTGGCGCCAGTACAGACTCCCACAACTGAGAAGATCGATCAGGTTCTTGATGTACGAGAATTCCGTACTCGCCATGGGACTTATCAGCGCTACTTGGTCTCCTGGCAAGGACGAGACCTTACCGACAGCTCTTGGATCAGCACTGACGAACTACGCCGCCGCCGCCCAGATCTCTCTATTGCTAGTTTTTGCGAATTCTCGACGGGGTCGAGCCCTTTTAACCCCGGGGGAATTGATGCACCCTGCGGTGCATCGTAATATTTTATCGTATTTATTTATATACTGCATTTATGTACTTGTTTCATGTTATGTACGTGTTTAATTGTCCGGCTCATCGGTTTGACCACCCGATGAGATCTTAAATAAATGAGTCCGGTATTAATAGTAGTAGGACAGGAACGGCAAGCCCAACATTAATTAAAAAGGTGCATGATTGGAAACATTTCAAATTTAAAAAGTGTCTTGCATGATTTTAGGACATAGTTTGGAAACATTTCAAATTTTAAAAAGTGTCTTGAATGGAAGATTCTATTTTTTGGAAAGAGAATTAAGAGAGGGATATTTCTTGCCCAAAATGGAGAGATATTTTTAGCACATGAATGGAAGATTTTATCTTTTGCAAAGAGAATTAAGAGAGGGATATCTCTTGCCCAAAATAGAGAGATATTCCAGCCAGCTTGTAAATTCCACGGTCATGTGCAGTGAAAGGAGGTCGGACAGAGTTTAGAACGGGAATCTCGGTTCTTTGCTCATTGCCGACAACCACTTCCTCCACCGCACGTATCGCCAACATCGCTCAGTTCGGAGAAGCGCCACCGCCTGGAAGCCCGTGCGCGAACATGCGTCGGAAGTCCTAGCCCCGTCATCGCTAGCCCGCGTCGGCGCCTCCCTGCCTGCCCGAAGAGTTGTAAAGGGACCGTCGTCGACTTCGGAATCCGCTTCCGACGTTCCGGCCTGTTCACGCCGTCGACTTCGACCCGTATCCGGCCGATAGATCTTGGGGCCACTGCTCCTGTGCGGGACCGATTGGAATTGGGCTCGCTTCTGCCGCCGTTTGGTATACCGGTCACTCCTTTTTTCTTAGTATCGTTATTCATAAATTGTTGAATGTTATTCATGTTTGTGGCCGTATAAATCTCGTAACGGATCCGAACCGTAAGGCGCGAAGAAGTTTCACTCGAACGCAAATTAATAAACTTTTAACGTTCAAAGCGACGAGCTTGGTTTTCGCGCTCGAAAATTCAGTTTTTTTGGCCAACTCGGCTCTTATTTTCAAATTAATATTTAATTTCGAAAGTGAACACCGTCATTTAATTTATAACAAAATAGATATTTGCTCAAAATTTTCAATACAAATCCGGGTTACATCAGGGACCTAAAACGATTTATTAAAGAATTTGATTCTTTTAACTCCCCCCCCCCCCACCCCGCGTCGGTTCATTTCATTACGACGACTCTTAGTCGTTCTCCTGTCTTAGCTCTCCCTTGCGCTCTCCGTTGCTGCTCTCCCTCGACTCTCTCGCCCTCGCCGGTTGTTCTCTCTCTTTTGGGCGGCACTCTGGCTCGCTGGTTCTCTGATTCATTCTTCTCCATCCTGGTTGTTCTCACTGGTGTACTCTGGTTATCTATACCATGGTTGTCAGGATCGCGATCCATATCATAGGATCTTACGATCCAGATTTTGTAAATCGATCCAGATTTTGTAAAGCGATCCTCGATCCAATCCTACCATTCAATTCGATCCAACCTCGAAACAATCTCATATAGGATCTCGATCCTGATAACCTTGTTCTATACTGCTCTTGATTGTCTCGGTTAGTGCTCTCACTATGGTCGTTCTCTTTGGTGCTCTCAATTTCCTCGTTGGTGTTGTCACTCTCTCGTTCTCTCGACTCTATCTGTTAGTCCTCTCACTCTCTCGGCTAGCGTATTCTTCTCCCTGTCTCTCCCTCTCAGTCTCTCGCTCTGTATTCTTCTCCCTACGCCTCCCTCTCATTTTCTCGTTATATTCTTCGTTTTCTCGTGCTTTGTCACGACCCGTCTAATAATAATTATCAGAGTGAGCTACGGGCGGGTTGTGATGCCACATGCATGGGCGAAGAAAATTTCCATGTTTGTTAGGTGAAGCTGAAATTATAATATTAGTTTTATAATAATTGACTTGAGAAAACTAGTTTGTTTTAATGCAAAAGGTTTGGTGTAAAATTGATGCACATGCACCTTAATAAAATCTCATGCCACGCACAGTACTGGTAAAAATGTAAATGCAATAAACTAAAGAAGTGAACTTATCATTAATATTAAATTTCAGTACATTAAAAATAGCATAGCAGTTGTCCATAACTCAAATGAAAGTAGCTGCTCATAACTATTATATCGTAATAAGCCCAACAGTAAAAGAGACCAAATACATAGAACTTGATACAGTGACAAAAGGTAAACCTTCAGGAACACGGAAATTTGATGTAGCTTGGGCTCAGGTGGCAGGCGGTGCAATCACAAACATAGAAAATAAGCAGTAAACAAGTTATAAATTAAAGTACGTGCGGGGGGAAAATAGAAATTTTTTAGAGTACCAATTTATCCTGAAACAAAACTAATGAAACAACAAGTAACTGAATCAAGCAAAACTATCTGAATTTATTAGCCTACTCTGGAGTATAGCATAATGATTTTTGCATTGACATAATCTGTAATCGATGAAATGTGAAGGTGTTTGTAGTGGGTGCACATGGTTAACACTCAAGTTCAAGTGTAAGTCTTATTAGAAAACAAATACTTCTGCTTACCGTGACCATGCAAACAAGGCGATGCACCAAGTAAACACTACATTTCAAGATTTCTTATGTCACTCATTATTAAAGTGATCCATAATTTTCTTTAAATACTTCTAACACAAACCGACATGCTAATGAGTAATGATTTTTGTGTTGTCAGATACAGTGAATGATTTAGATACAGTTACGAGGAATTTAATTTCAATGTTTTCAAGCGAGAGGAAATTCTCCACTTGCCTTAAATTGAAGCCGAAAAATGATGGTGGCGGCTAAGCGACGCAAGCAAAACCCAAGGACCTTATTTAACCTGTTCAGGAACCATATATTTGACATAATGGAAAATTACGCTAACACATGCAATTCATTTTACAAAGCCTAAACATGAAAGGTTAGCAAATTTACCTCCCTCAAGAGTGAGAAGAAATGAGGCTACTGTGAGAAAATCGGGGATTTGGCGGCGCTTAGGTGACGGAAACCCTAAATCAGAGATGGTTTTGAGCGATCCCGCTAATCGATCCGATGAACGACGCTAGAAATCAAAAAATACAAGGTGATAAGCCGATTGCAGGAAGGTTAATACTTGAATCTCGAGATATACAAAATTTTAAGTCCAAAAATTTGCAAACAAATTCCATCAAAATCTGAACGAAGGGGAAGGGGGAGTTTCTTACCCAAGAAGACCAAATCTGGACTCAAGAATCTAAGTAGACGAGGAATCGAGCGAGCCCTAGGTGTCCCCTTTGCAAAAACTTGGCCAAAACAAACACAAAGAGGGCTTTCGGAGTAAGAGTTTGTGGTTGCCGGCCTCGAGGGGAGGGATGAAGTTGCTATCGGCTTCCAGAAATGGAGAGGGAAGGGGGTTGCTTCGTTAAGAGGAGAAAAAAACCACCGGCTTTTGGGGCTGCCGGCTTGAGGAAGTGAAGAGGAGCAGGAGGACGCGGGGAATCAAGCGGAGGCGGCGGTTAGAGGAGGAAGAGGCGCCGAAGGGGTCGGCGGGGCGCGCGAGAGGCGGCATCGGGAGCCAGCATGCGCGACTTTGCGGGAGACGGAGCGGAATCGGGAAGAACTGGACCGGGGGAAAATTAGGTCGGGGGCCGGTCGGCTGGATAAATAGAGGGGGGGGGAACCTACCATCTATTTACAAATTTTCCACTCTTCCTATTATCATTGTTATTATTATTTTTGCTTTAAAAAAACATATGCATTGTCACATGCCTTGCTGGTTATGGTTGCTTTGATGTCTTATTGCCATGCTTCCATGCTGTAGTGCTGCGATGCAACCTTGCTGGTGGCTGTAGCTAGTTGGTCATGGATTGATGGTTGGATTGTTCCTTGCTTGGTGGTTGTGTGTGGTTTGTATTTTTATTCAACTGTTTGTTATTCGTCTCATTATGTTTTTATTGGTCAACAAATGATTTGAAATACCTCTATTAGTAGTTTTTTATCTAACTTTATTTTGCAATTGATGATGCATGCATATTCAACTTCATTTTTTAGTTGTCTTGCTGCTGTGTGTCTTTTGATAAATAAAATATTGGATACCTGGAAGCTTTTTCCTTTTGAGAAATTAATTGATAAATAGAATGTTACTAGTATGTTAATGAGTACTAATACTTTGAATGATAATTGAGTAATAGTCTACTCTAGATGTTTTATTAGATACTTTGAATGATAATTGGATGCTTTGTTCCTTTTGATTATCATAAATTTGTTGATGCAAAACATTGGATAAATAAAATGAAGTTATGAGAGTTTTTCTAAGGTTAATTTTTAAACTAATCTAAGTTATTTTGGTTATTTTTTCCCATGATATAATTATGTAAAATATATATTTTTTAATATAATTAATATTTTTTTCATTTCATATTCTATAGAATGATTTCTTCTGCTGGATCTAGTGAGGTACCCGTATCAATGTTACCAACTAATAGAGATCCGTTTTAGGAATTTGGTGAGTTGTGTTGGAAAAAACCCTACATTTAACTTAACAAATTATTTCTAAGTGATTTTTAAAATTAGGATAATTACCATATTGTATAGAGAGGGTAATTTGCTCATTAGAAGTCCTAAGAAGTCAGTCTAAGTCAAGGTCAGAAGAAGTCAAGCTAAAATCAAGATGAAAATCAGCTAAGTTAAAAATGCGTCGATTTGACGCACTGGAAATCGACGCAACTTCGACTAGAAGTCGACGCAACATCAACTAGAAGTTGGCATAACTCCGACTCGAATTCATCGCGCCCTCTGAAGCAAAGTTGACGAATCTCCAAAGCAGAAGTCAACACAGACATTAATAAGTAATCGACGTAACGTCGAATTCTCAATTATATTGACAGAGATTTATTCTAAGCCAAAAGTTGGCGCACCGTCATTTATAACTTTACGTAGCGTCGAATACTCTTCTAGAAAGGAAAATTCAAAGGATTTCTTTCAGAATTATTTGAAGATTATGCTTATGGTATCTATTTGAATTATCAGAGCTATTAGAAAAATATTCAAGGATTGCGATTTTCTACAAAATTACTGAACGAATATTTGGAAGAAATTTGAAGAAGATTGAAGGATTTATTGAAGACCAACGATAACAACAACACTCAAACCTTTATCCCACTATAGTGGTGTCGGATATATAGATCCCTTGTCGCCATTGTTCCCTATCTTTAGTCATGTAGAAAACATTGAGAAAACCTTGTATATACTTCTTGAATGTCAAATTACAAGTGTGAGTACAAATATATATAGAGAGAGAGAGAAATCCATATTACAAGATGTGAGACTAAACATCATAGTTAAGAGGCTAAATGGGCATTTACTAATGAGCCTGTACATATATCATTCAACACTCCCCCGCAAGATGGAGCGTACAAATTGTAGGCACCGTGCTTGGACAAGAAATGGTAGTACAGAGGTCGTGGTAAGGCCTTGGTGAAGATGTCAGCAACTTTCTCGGTAGCTGGAACATGCATTAACTCTACCTTCTCTAGTTTAACTTTTTCTCGAATGAAATGACAATCAACCTCAATGTGCTTCGTTCGTTCATGGAAAACAGGATTTTTGGCAATGTGTATGATAGTCTGACTGCCGCAAAATAGAGTGATCGGTACGGAAAGCTTAACTCCTAAATCATCAAGGAGACCCTCAAGCCAAGTGAGCTCAGACACAACAGCTTCCATTTAGCGATACTCGGCCTCAGCGGATGAACGGGCAACAACAGATTGTTTCTTACTATGCCAAGTGATGAGATGCCCTCCAAAATAAGTGCAGTATCCACTTGTGGAACGTCGATCATCCAATGAACCAGCATAATCAGCATCACAATAAGCACTCAGAGACAAGGGAGACGAAGAGGGCTTGTATACAAGTCCCTGTCCAGGAGCTGGCTTCAAGTATCGAAGAATGCGCTCAACTTCCTGGAGATGAGAGATACGTGGCTTATGCATGAATCGATTGACAACCCCAACAACAAATGATATAGCAGGTCTTGTAACAGTGAGATATATCAGTTTTTCCACAAGACTACTATAATACTTAGGGTTTGGAAATAGTAGATCAGAGCCTGAGGAATGAGCGCGGAGCTTGTGATTACTATCCATGGGAGTGTCCGCAGATTTGCATCCAGAGTAGTCTGCATCATGCAACAAGTCAAGATAGTACTTCCTTTGAGATAATACCAGCCCATCAGGTCGCCGAGCCACCTCGAGATCAAGAAAGTAACGAAGGCTTCCCAGGTCCTTTGTTTGAAACACAGTTGTCAGATGTTGTTTGATCATATGTATTCTTGTACGATCATCTCCCGTAATCAGAATATCATCAACATACACCAAGAGAATCAATGTGCCTGCTGGACGATGCCGAGTGAATAATGAGAAGTCTGTTGAACTACGAGTGAACCCAACTACACTAACAGTTTGACTGAATTTGTCAAACCATGCCCGAGGAGACTGTTTGAGACCATAAAGTGACTTCTTCAGGCAACAGACAGGAGACTCCCCCTGGTCTCAAACCCGGGAGGTTGTTGCATATAGACGGTTTTCTGCAAATCACCATTAAGAAAAGCATTTTTGACATCTAATTGATGCAACTTCCAGTGCTGATGAACAGCGAGGGAGATCAACACACAAACAGTATTCAGTTTGGCAGCTGGAGGAAAGGTCTCATCATAATCTAGACCTTGTTGTTGAGTAAAACTACGAGCCACTAAACGAGCTTTCAAACATTGAACCATCCCATCTGGGTCTTGTTTGACGGCAAACACCCATTTACAACCCTCACAAGTCTGTCCAGAAGGAAGAGGGACAAGATCCCATGTGTGGTTTGCCCAAAGAGCAGACATTTTCTCGTCCATAGCCGCTCGCCATCCCGGATGTTGGAGAGCTTTCTGCACAGAAGTAGGGATGGTAATAGAGGATAAAGAAAGAGCAAACTTGCGAAGTTCGGGAGAGAGGCGATGGAAGGAGACATAATTCGCCATTGGGTGTGCAGTAGAAGTAGTTGTTGGATCTGCAGGTTGCAAAATATCATCAGAGGAGAGCATCTCCCGTATGGTAGTGGATGAAGGAGGGCGACGAGTATACACCCGAATGATAGGTGGTTTGTTAGGAAGTGGTGTAGTAAGAGGATGTGGGTTTGGTGGGAGTGGTATAGGAAGGTGAGGCAGAAGGTTGGAAGTAACAGGGACATCAGGCCGCGGAAGGAGTGGTGGAAGGAGAGAAACAGTTGGTTGAGAATGATATGGCTGGTTTTTGTGAAAGGTAACATCAGCAGAAGTAACAACCTTGTGATCTTTAGAGAGAAACATACATAACCCTTCTGAGTACGGGAGTAACCAACAAACATATATTTCGTGGCACGAGGAACGAGCTTGTCTGTGGACGGGCCAAGATTATGAACATGGCACACACAGCCAAACACGTGAGGGGTGATTGAAAAGGGAGGTGTGGAGGGAAAGAGAAGGTTGAAGGGAACCGCAAAGTTGAGAACAGAGGAAGACATGCGGTTAATAAGAGAACATGCAGTAGAGACCACGAAATTCCAGTATTGCTTAGGAACATTCATTTGAAACATAAGAGAACGGGTAACCTCAAGGAGGTGACGATTCTTGTGTTCAGCAACGTCATTTTGTTGGCGGGTATAGACACATTAAGTTTGGTGGATGATGCCAAACTCATCACATAGGTTGGTAAATGCATGACTAGTGTATTCGCGGGCATTGTCAGAACAAAGAGTTTTCATGGTAGTGGAGAACTTGTTGCAAGTTTCAGTGATAAAGGCACGAAAAACACCCGGCAGTTCAGAGCGATCATAAAGGAGATATAGCTATGTCACTCGAGAGTAATCATCTACAAAGGTAGCAAAGTAACGATAGCCAAAGACACTAGTGATTTTGTATGGTCCCCAGATATCAGAGTGAACAAGATCAAAGGGAGCAACACTCCGAGTGGGATGAGGCGAGAATGTAGACCGATGATGTTTTCCATAGATACAGGACTCACAAGTGAATTCTCGGATGGAGACATCTGGAAAAGCTTTGCGGAGTATATTTAGAGGAGGGTGTCCAAGACGGCGATGCCACTCAGAAGAGCTAATAGAGAACAAAACCGTCGGAGGAGAGGGGTCAAGGATGTAGTGACCATTCGAGAGAAGTCTTTTTCCAATGATAGACTGTGTCTTGCGATCCTGCACAACACAAAAAGTGGAGGAGAATGCTACGTAACAATCACGATCTTGAGTAAGACGACTAATAGAGAGAAGGTTGAAAGGAGAGCCTGGAACATGAAAAACAGAGCGAAGAGTGATGGAGGGAGTAATGTGAATATCTGCGGAGCCAGAGACAGGAATGGTGTCCCCACTTGCAACAGTAATAGACTTGGGATGTACCGAGTCTAAGTAGCGAGATGGCTGCCGTGAGGTAATATGGTGGGAGGCCTCTGAATCTAAGATCCAGGACGAACTATGGGCAAGACAAGAAAACACACCACCAGAGATGGACACAATAGAGCTTGAAGAATGGTCAATCCTCCCTTGAAGTTGCTGGATTTGGAGTCGCAAGTCAGCAATGTCATACGGAAGGCTTTGTGAAGTAGAATGGGCAGCCATGGGAAAAGAAGTCGCAGCGGTTAAGTAGATAGCATCCAGCGGCAAGGGCAAACCGCAGAGAGCAACTGCAGGAGAAGCGGTCAATCCTTAACAAAAACCACAGACAGCAAATCAGAGCCAGACCGCAGCGGGAACTAACGCCCGCAGGTAGGGAGAAGCAGCAGCTAAGGAAGGAGGCCGAGCGACTAGCAGAGATCGTTGCGACAAGACAAGTATGCGGCAAGAAAACGAGGAAAATTCCTGCAGCTTGAGTGGCAGGAAGCAGGGAAGAGCGCAGCGACTATGGAGAATCCGCAGCAGCAAAGGCAAGTCGCGTGACAAACCGCACGGTCAAACTAGGAGGAGCTTTGGGACAGTTCGCGCGACAAGGCAACTGCGGCTAGAGGAGGAGCCCGCGCCAGAGAGGGTCGTGGTTTAGGATAGAGGAGGTCGCAGTGGCAAGGAATCCGCTGTAGAGAAGCCAGCGACAAGAAGGTCTACGAGAAGAAGAGAAGAGGTCGCCGCGACTAGAAGAGACCGGCAAGACTGGCCGCGGCTACAACAGAGGAGAGACGAGGCTAAGGATGGAAGACCGCGCGAGAAGGGTGGGAGGGTGGTTCCATGGGAGGAAAGCTGTTGTTAAGGATGGAAGGCCGCGACAAGAAGAGACCGCGTCGAAGAGGTCGCGACAAGAAGAGAAGAAGGTGTTGCGACTAGAGGAGGGAAGGTCGTGAGAGAAGGCTTGTCCGCTGGTAACCGCAGAGACACGCGTGCGGCAAAGAAGCAGGAAGTCGCGTGGATAGGATGAGAAGGCCGTGCGAGAAGAGGAAGGAGGGGCCCACCTGGCAGTAGCAGAAGACGGGAATAAAAGGCCAGGTGAGTGACGGAGGGGAGTGGTTCCACGAAAGGAGAGAAAAGAGAGCGGGTAGAAGAAGAAGACCGCAGGAGAGGAGCGGAAAGCGGGGCGGGTAGAAGTCGCACGAAGCTGGCTGGTAGAAGGAAGAAGTCGCTAGAAGTTGGCGGGTAGGAGACCGCGGGAGAGGCGCGGATAGCCGGCGGTTAAACCGCAGACACGGACGGTTAAAAAAAACAAACTAGCCGCCCGAAGCAAGAGGTAGGACTGTATGTCTCTGATACCATTAGAAAACGTTGAGAAAAGCTTGTATATACTTCTTGAATGTCAAATTACAAGTGTGAGTACAAATATATATAGAGAGAGAGAGAAATCGCTATTACAAGATGTGGGACTAAACATCCTAGGTAAGAGGCTAAATGGACCTTTACTAATGGGCATTTACATATATCATTCAACAAGTTATAATCTCACTAATGTCGAAGTACATCTTGTATATTCTTATAGTTTCATTCCTAGTCTTTATTGGTCTACCCCTCCCTCGTTAACATGCCTAGTGACTAGACTCCCACAACGCCCAACAGGTGCCTCTAATTGTCTCCTTTGTACGTGTCCAAACCATCTTAGTCAAGCTTCTCACATCTCTTTTGTACGAGTTTATTGAATACCAACAACAATAACAACACTAAAGCCTTTATCCCACTATAGTGGGGTCGGCTATATGGATCCTTTGTCGTCATTGTTCCCTATATTTTGTCATAAATAATCTCACTAATGCCTAAGTACATCATATCTTTTTGTATAATTTCATTCCAAGTCTTTATTGGCCTAACCCTCCCTCGTTTAACATGCCTAGTGACTAGACTCTCACAACGCCTAACAGGTGCCTCTAATGGTCTCCTTTGTACGTGTCCAAATCATCTTAGTCGAGCTTCTCTCATCTTCCCTGCCATTGGTGCTACTCCTGTCTTAAACCTGATACATTCATTCCTAATTTTATCCAGTCACGTATGTCCATATCAACCTAAGCATTCTCATATCCGCAACTCCCCTTTTTTGCTCATTTACATAATTCACTGTCCAACACTCAGAACCAAAGAGCATCGCTGGTCTAATTGCAGTACAGTAAAACTTTCCCTTGAGTTTTAATGGTACTTTACGATCACATAAGATTCCTGACGCGCCTCTCCACTTCAACCAACCCACTTGGATTCTATGTGTCACATCTTTATGAATACTTTCGTCTTTTTGAATTATCGATCCAAGATACTTAAAACATTCACTACGGGAAATATCTTGATCACCCAACTTAATAACGACGCCATCCGTCCTTCTTGTACTAATAAATTTAAGCTCTATATACTCTGTCTTTGCCCTGCTCAACCTAAAACCCTTCTCTTCTAAAGTGTCTCGCCAAAATTCAAGTTTTGCGTTTACACCCTCGCGCGTCTCATTAAATGATCTATATTCATAAGGGTGACTCAATTTTATTGAAGACCATTTTGAAAAAATTTGATCAGAGATTATTCTATTCTTTCTTAAGACAATCTACTGAGGAAACATTTTGAAATGTCTAAGGCATTCATATACTCAAAATTTAAAAAAAAAGAAGACGACAATAGACACCATGTGGCAGAGCGCATTATTACAGATGGCATTCTTCTTCTTTTTCACACAGAGTTTCTGAGAGTGGATCAAAATCCTATAATCCTTGCTTCTTCTCTAAGGATTAATCAATTACAAAAGATCTTGCCTACTAAAGTGCTAAAGAATCCTCAGAGATTTTGCTAAAGAAGGATTCATACAAGAAGACAATTTCTACATCTTCTCTTATTTCTTTCTTTTTCTATTCACTGCTTTCAATTGTGAAAAGAGTTTTAGAATCACTCTTGAAAGAATTCAGCCTTTGGTTAGATTAGCTTATCAAAAGACCAGACTATGTGGTTCTTAGAGTCTACTTATCAAAAGACTCAAACACTGGTTCTAGGAGTCTCATTATCAAAAGACTTAGACAATGAGATAGTGAATTCTTACCAAAGTGGTAGAAGAGTGGATGTACCCAGATTTTGGAAAACCACTATAGTTTTAGTGTTCTTTGTGCTGTGATTTTTTATATGATTCTTAATTTTTTCTTTTTATGCATTTACCATGGTGTGGTGTATTTAATTCTGGTTGTGTATTCTGTGGATGTTTATTTCTAAACCTGGTTAATATTTTAATAAAAAAATTTAAATCTTTATTCACGTCCCTCGAGAATTCTTAGAGGCATAACTATTTCTTTTCAATTGGTATCAACTGTTGGTTCATTCGAAAATTTTGACAACTTAATCACAAAAATCTGAACAATTATAATCTTATAATCACTAGTATATAAATCTACTTTAAAAATGAGTTCAAATAATTTTAAAGAATTTTTATCAACAAGACCTCCAGTGTGTAACCCGACAAAATTTACACTTTGAAAAGCTAGAATTAAGTTATATGTAAACTCTATTGATGAAGATATCCTTAATTCTGTTTTTACAGGACCTTCAATGCCTTATAAGAAGGACTCTAGTGGAAATACAACACAAGAGATTACTCCTAGATCCCAATGGACAAAAGATGAAAAGAAAACAAAATACTGTGATGCCAAGGCCATGAACATCTTGGTGTCCATGTAAAATAAAATTTTTCCAAAAGTGTCTGATTGCCAATGTGTCAGGGAGATCTGGGAATCTCTAACAAGAATACTGGAAGGAAGCTCTGATGAAGGAGTGGACAGAAGGTCCCTTCTCATATCACAGTATGAGAACTTTCAAAAGAGAGCAAAAAAATCAGTTGTTGAGATGTATACTAGATTCAGCATAATTGTCAATAACTTAAAGAACTAGACAAGGAAATTTCTTTGACAGAAATCTCTGATAAGCTCCTCATACGCTTCCCTAGCACATGAGATTCAAAAATCTGGGATATTGAAGAATCTATATGTCACAAGGAGACCAGTGTAACAACTCATGTAAATAAGGCTTCGTTTGGCACAGCGTTTGAAGTTCTCCGTTTTGTGCAAACGTCGCCGCACGGCGGGTAACCAAATGGCCGGCGGCGGCGTTTGCTCCGTTTACACCCGCCGTATCATGGGAAATGGAGGAAAACGGAGGGATTCCAACAGCGGCCTCCCCCTCCGGTTTCAAAAGTCCTTCTCCTCCTGCCGCCTGAGCAAAACACCAAACCAAACGAAGAAGCCTAAAACAAAAGGAGAGTCTTAAAAGATTTAAAAATCAAGTGATGGAAATTTTGTAATAAATCAATTAGGTTTCCTTTATACTAAACTGAGCCAGCCCCCCCCCCCCTTTAATTCCCACGCGCAAGCCGCACAACCCACGTCTCCTGATTCCTGCTTCTGCCGACCCCCCGCTCCCATCTCCCGATTTCACGCCTCTCGGCTCGCTCCACTGCTCTCGTCGACGCCCCCCCTTGCTCTGATCGGTAGCATAGCAGCTGGCTTCCTCTCCCTCAGGCTGACAAGAGCTCCAGAAAGGTATGTGCTTACTTTCTGAAGCAGAAGAAAAATGAGGTTCTGACAAAGTTTGTTGAATTCAGATCAAAGGTGAAGAAAATGACCGGGAAGCAGTTCAAGCGGTGAGAGACATCTGATAATATGGGAAAATATATCGGTGCATTTGATATTTACTAAAAGGAGCATGGCATAGTGCATGAAATATTATCCCTAGGAAACCGTAGAAGGAAGGGCTTATAGAGAAGAGAATACTCGAGGCATGGACGTGCCTGCGAGAGGATGCTCGAGGCAAGGACGCGAGAGGATGCTCGAGTCAAGGACGCGGACCCCCGCCGGGAGAGAGGATGCTCGATGCAGTCACGAAGTGCGGGTCATCGTGTGACTGCGAGAGGATGCTCGCGGCAAGGACGCGCCTTCCGGGAGAGAAAGTCACAGGAAGTACTCACAGAAGGCAGTTGCAGGTCTCGCGCTCTAGACAACTGTAGGAAGTGATTGCTGGAGAGAAATCAATTGTCGAGCGTTGTTGGAATGCGCTGAGACATGCTGAGCTGAGGAGTGGCGAGTTCTTGTCAGTCTAGCAAAAACTATAAAATCACATGATAGGCTTCAATTTTGGTCCTGAATTCTGATCTGGCTGGGAGAGTAAAGTTGCAAGCTTATGGTGATTGGCAAGTACCGTGTTGGGTGATTTTGTGTAAGGCCGAGAGAGTTCACACGAGACTTGATAGGTTTCGTGTGAAGGTCGGGATTATTCACTCGAGAGGAGAGGAGAGGAGTGAGAGATGCATCCTTATAGCATGTGAGAGTTTGACATCTAAAATTATTATTATTTCAAAAAATTTGAATTATTAGATTGGAGCTCCCCTCTTTATATAGTGGAGGAAGAAAATGTATATTTGGTGTATATGAGACTAAATACAAGACGAAGAAAATGGACAATGAGCTCTTTTGTAGGCTTTAATCTTGGTCTTTAACATATGTATTGTTATCATATATCTACACACACAGATATATATATACTATTCCAGTCTTTAAAATCTGTGTTTTTTATTTTATTTTAAAAAGTGAGCTCTCATATAGCACTATCGCAGTTGAGAGTATAACACTCGGGGGTTCAGCGAGCGGCGGGTGCGTCGGGATAATTTTGTGGCTGGGATAATGTTGTGTGGGGAATGCCCCCCCCCCCCCCCCCCCCGTGCACTATCGCGGTTGAAGTACTGTCATGGTTGGTCGTAGGGGAAGAGCCCCGTGCCTCAAATAAAAATGGCGACGCTAGCCGGCCACATCACGCTAGGCAAAAAAATGTCTGGCAGGCCTGGCCTTTTATAACTGATGGGGGACCATCGGCCCGTAACAAGGCGGGGCCCACTTTCGTATATTCTCGCCGGAAGACTTGAGCGGAGGGACGATCCGACCCGCGGATGCGTCCGGATGCGTGCCGCGAATCTTTTTGATATATAACTTTGTTATTTTTACTTTCATTTGCTTATGTTTGGCACGAGGACTCGTCGGCCAATCATAGCCATCGAATCCGGTTGCCCTAATGTTAGAATATTATAAATAGGAGTGTTAGAGGCTTGGAGAGACTCATTGCTGGTTTTGGAGAAGAGATTCCCGGACCTCCGCGATCACGCCACGGTGCCGACGCCGTGGAGCCCTAGGTGTTGACTCCTAGCGGTGGAACTTCATCCCCAAGGTACTACCCATCCATAACCTTCTTTTTCCCCTCCGAAACCCTCATCCGCAACCCCTATAGCCCCAAAATCCCAACCCTACCCTGTCCAGAAACCCAGAAATTACTGTTCACCCCCACTGTTCACCCGCCGGAAACTGTTCATGCGCATTGTTCATCCGATGGTACTGTTCATACCGCACTGTTCATCTGCCGTTACTGTTCACACCCCCCCCTCACTTCTCCTTTCGTGATCCACTTCCAACCGCTCCGAAAACCCTAGATCTACTTTGATCTAGCGCTACCCTTCACCGATCTACCCTCCACTTACATAATTCCCCTCCGTAACCCGGATCCTCATAATATAACCGATCTACCCGTTTCCAACCCTCCGCACCCATCTTCCACCGTGGACAACCACCGTTTCGATTCACCAACCCGGATCTATTCCCGAAACCGCCGGATCTCTCCCGCCTCGACATCCCTTATGTTTGAGTTGTTTGTTGTATCTTTCTAGTTCTCAGTTTTGATTATTGTTTTGATAGTTTGTGCTTGCATAAAATATTTTGTTGTGGAATTTTGCCCGAAAGTGTTGATTGCAGAAGGAACTATTCGCAGCGCGCTTAATTTGGCCCTCCGCTTGGAGGAAAGCCTTGCTTAATTGCCCTAAAAGAATCATTGTTGCCTAATTTAATTATGCGTGGTTGTGAATCATTGTTTGAAATAATTGCCTAACGTTTTTGTGCATCTCATCATAGCATTCACGTGTCCACTCACTAGAGTCAACCTAGTTGCATAATAGATAGCCTACCCTACATCAATTGTATCAGAGGTCAAGGTTAGGCCACTTGCATGCTCCGTAGTGGTAGGACATTAAGACTAGCATGGCTGAACCACAAGTAACCGACGACCGTGCGGAAGCTCAAATTCGGGCACCGCGTTTGCTGAGTTCCAGCGCCTTATCTTAGATCGTTTTGACGCATTAGGCGCCAGTTTTAACGACGTGCGACAGGACCTTGCCGAGGTAAAACATACGACTGGACCACTTAGAGAACACTAGGGACACGCCTACACATCGTGACGATCCTTTGGAGGACGACCTTGATGTTTCACCACCACGTCCCGACCAACACCCAAGAGTGGGCCAACCACCAGTGGACCGCCGTCGCCGCGACATTCCCTACCGGGCCCCAGCCCACCCAAGGCGAAACCCTGAACCAGCATGTGATAGGCACGCGCCGCCACGTGAGGATTATCGTGTGCCCCGTCAGCCGCAACCGGACCTTAGGGACCGGGTGCCTCTACCTGGTCGCCGCGACCAGCACCGGGAGGAGTATTACCCGCCAGATCGACGAAGGTTTGACTACGACTACGATGATTATCCAGGGGACTACCCCGACCCCCGAGAGGTGCCATGCCTTCGACATCACCCGTCGATTCGCCTCGACGCCCCATCGTTCGACGGCCGCTTGGATCCGAAGGCCTTTAGTGATTGGATCCTAGACATGGATCACTATTTGACTGGTACGACATGAGAGATGAGCGTTGTGTCTGTTTCGCGAAGATGAAGTTGGTTGGGCAAGCCAAAGTATTTTGGATTAGTGTGAGAGAGCTGTCGAGAGGGAAGGCTATTATCCCATCTCCCGATGGATGAGATGAAGGAGAGCTGAAAGATAAATATCTCCCCGCCTCATACCGTGATCAGTTGCTGGATCAGCTGCAGAACCTACGTCAGGGAACGCTCTCGTAGCGGAGTTCATGGCTCGATTCGATAGTTGGTCGTTAGGAGTGATATTTCAGAAGAGCCCATTGCCACTGCATCGCGATTTAAGGCTGGCCTTCGCTCAGAGCTCCGAGAAGAGTTAATCCCCCATCGCCTCGAGACGGTTGATCAAATATTCCAGCTCGCCTTAGAGTACGAGCAGTATCTCCGTACGTCAAGTACGAGGCAGTTCCCCTCGCGCACTGATTCCTCGACATTCAAGAAGCCCACACCTTTCCAGACCACCACGACCACCCCACCCCCACGGATCACCACTGACATGAAGGGCAAGGCCATCGCCACGAGGGTCAGAGGCCCGGGGGTAATCCAGTGCTTTAGTGCGCCGGCAGAGGACATGTGGCGCACCATTGCCCCACACGAAATCTGCTAGTCGAGGGAGAGGAAGAGCTAGGCCTAGAAGGGCCGAGGATGTTACCGAGGAGGTCGAAGCTACGATCGAGGAGGGATGGGAGAGTGAGGCTGAGAGATCCCTAGAGATGGGAGTAGTTCGACCTCCTACATACCCCCCGTACGGACGAGGATTGGCGCCGTACCACTATCTTCTACACTATTTTCCTAGTGCAGGCGGACCCTGCAAACTAGCCATTGATAGTGGGAGTTGTGTCAATATTGTGGCCCAGAAAGGTTTAGAGCGTATGCAAGTGAAGGCGGAGCCCCACCCCCACCCGTATCGAGTCATTTGGGTAGACAAGACCGCCATCCAGGTGACGCAGCGGTGCCTCATTCCTATTCGGCTTGCTACATTTGAGGATAACGTGTGGTGTGACGTCATTCCTATGGACGTTGCCCACGTGTTATTGGGTCGACCTTGGTTATACGACCATGATGTCACGACTACGGTCGGTCGAATACTTACACATTCTTCGATAAAGGCAAGAAGATCACATTGTCCCCAACCCGACCCAAGGAGAAATCTAAGGGCCCGATTGAGCCCCCCCCCCCCCCCTCCCCCCCCCCCCCCCCGAGCACCATATCGTCGCGACCGCTACATCCCTGCGGTGTAGTGAGTTCTTGCGGGAGAGCAGGATGCCGGGATATTTTACATTATTGCCTCTACTATGGCTTCTGAGAGTCCGATAGTGACCCCGCATCTTCTCCCTGAGATCCAGACCCTACTTGACGAGTTCACCGACATCTTGCCGGAGGAGTTACCTGATGAACTCCCCCTTTGCGAGATATCCAGCACGCTATCGACCTAGTCCCCGGAGCTTCTCTCCCAAATCTACCGCACTATCGTATGAATCCGGATGAGCACACCGAGCTCAAGCGGCAGGTTGACGAGCTTCTTCGGAAGCAGTTCATTCGGGAGAGCCTGAGTCCCTGTGCCGTTCCCGCCCCTTCTTACTCCATGAAGGATGGTAGCTGGCGCATGTGCATCGATAGTCGTGCCATCAATAAGATTACGGTGAAGTATCGTTCCCTACCCTCTCTGGATGACCTATTAGATACTATGTCTGGTGCCCAATTCTTTTCCAAGATCGATCTGCGAGTGGGTACCACCAGATCCGAGTACGGAGGCGATGAGTGGAAACGGCCTTTAAGACTAAGGATGGCCTGTATGAGTGGTTGGTCATGCCGTTTGGCTGTCCAACGCCCCGAGCACGTTCATGAGGTTTATGACACAGATCTTACGGCCTTACATGGGCAAATTCCTCGTTGTATATTTTGATGATATTCTGATCTACAGTCAGGCCCATGGTGACCACCTAGCGCACTTGAGGCTACTTTTTGAGACCCTCCGTCAGGAGAAACTTTTTGTGAATCTAAAGAAGTGCTCGTTCTACGCCGAGTCGGTACAGTTCTTGTTTATCTGTCATCCACAGGAGTGTCCAGTCGACCCTGAGAAGGTTAAGTCCATCCGTGAGTGGCCACTGCCCACGACCCTTCACGAGGCTCGCAGCTTTCATGGGCTAGCTACCTTCTATAGGCGATTTGTTCGTGGCTTTAGCTCAATTATGGCCCCGTTCACTAGCTGTTTGAAGAAAGGCGAATTTCAGTGGACCCCTGCAGCCACTCGAGCGTTTGAAGAGATTAAGGAGAAATTGACCACAGCACCCTCTTACGACTCCCTGACTTTGGTAAGGCTTTTGAGGTTGCGTGTGATGCTTCTGGAGTTGGGATCGGCGGTGTGTTGAGCCAGGAGGACACCCGGTCTCCTACTTCAGCGAAAAGTTAAATGAGGCCAAGCAGAAGTAATTCCAATTATGATAGAGAGTTCTATGCGATCGTTCAGTCCTTGCGATACTGGAGACACTACCTCCTTCCCCGGAGTTCGTTCTCATACTCTGACCACCAGGCGCTCCGATACTTAGACTCACAGAAGAAGTTGGGACATAAGCATGCGAAGTGGGTTGAGTACCTTCAGGATTTCCACTATGTTCTCAAACATCGCGCCGTGTTGAGAACAAGCCCTGATGCGTTGAGTCGGCGGGTCACCCTCTTGCAGACCCTGAGAGCCCATGTGGACGACTTGAGCAGATCATTCTTGACTATCCTGGATGTCCTGACTTCGGCGAGATATACGCAGCCTTATCCCGAGACCCACCCGAACCTGTCGATGGCTTCCAGATTTGGGAAGGTTACCTTTACCGGGGTTCCCACATGTGCATCCCAAGCACTTCATACCGGACTATCTGATTTGGGAGCTTCATGCGGGCGGAGCCGCCGGCATTTTGGCAGGATAAGTCCATAGCTATCGTAGAGGATAGATTTTATTGGCCAGCTAAAGAGGACGTGGCTAGAGTTGTTCGACATTGCCGCACGTGTCAGACGCGAAGGAACTAAACAAAACACGGACTATATACACCCTTGCCGTCCCACTTAGACCCTGGGAGGATATTAGTATGACTTCGTACTCGGACCCACGCACGGTTCGAAAGCACGACTCCATTTTTGTCGTAGTTGACCGTTTCTCCAAGATGGCGCACTTCATCGCTTGCTCTAGGACCGCCGACGCATCACGTGTTGCTTCCATTTTATTCGGATTCTTTAGACTACATAGCCTACCAAATCCATAGTCTCCGACAGAATTTAGATTCGTGAGCTACTTTGGGAAGACCCTCTGGTACAATACGGGTAACTACCTTGAAGTTTTCATCTGCCTATCACCCCCAGACGGACGACCGACTGAGGTGGTGAACCGTAGTCTAGGGAACTTGCTTAGGTGTCTCGTTGGCGAACATGTGGCTAGTGGCTCTGTCCTTCCTGTCGCGATTCGCCTACAATAGTTCGGTTAATAGGTCAACCGGTTTGCCCATTTCACGTAGTATTAGGTATGAGCCCAAGAAGCCCATTGACCTCCTTCCTTACCCATTAGGCCCGTCCTAACGAGTCCGCCGAGTCTTTTGCACGTCACTTGCATGAGTTACATGAGTCAGTCCGTCGGCAAATTATTTCAAGTAATGACAACTATAAAACCCATGCAGATTTAGCACGAGAACAGGTTTTCCACGAAGGCGAGCAAGTAATGGTCCAATCCGGGCGAAAGGCTCCCACCAGGGCCTGCCAAAAAATTAAGCGCTAAGCGAATCGTCCCTACTCGATCATTAGGCGGATCGGGACAAATGCCTACGAACTTAATATCCCTGCAAGTATGGCATCCATCCGGTATTCAATATTGAGGACTTGACTCCGTATTATGAACCTCGTGAATATTCGGACCGAGTGGAATGATCACCACCCTTCCACCCCCGCCACCAGCGACAGCTTCGGCCCACTCCCTCCACCTCTGACCTTGTCTCCCCTACCCGCACCCTTGGGAGTCCATCATCTATGGTGACACCGCATGCACCCCTGACGTACCGGGATCCATTTCACGAGCGCAGTCTACTGAGAGTATTACAGATATCATCACCCATAGCTCGGCCTCTATGACACATGTATTCTACCTACAGAGTTGGACCGACTCGCCCCTGGGCTTCGACGACAGTATGATTCTCTCCATTCATCGGAGAATTCTTTTCAGTCGGGGAGTTTGATGGGGACCATCGGCCCGTAACAAGGCGGGCCCACTTTCGTATATTCTCGCCGGAAGACTTGAGCGAGGGACGATCCGACCGGCGCGATGCGTCCGGATGCGTGCCGCGAATCTTTTTGATATATAACTTTGTTATTTTTACTTTCATTTGCTTATGTTTGGCACGAGGACTCGTCGGCCAATCATAGCCATCGAAATCCGGTTGCCCTAATTTAGAATATAAATAGAGTGTTAGAGGCTTGGAGAGACTCATTGCTGGTTTTGGAGAAGAGATTCCCGGACCTCCGCGATCACGCCACGGTGCCGACGCCGTGGAGCCCTAGGTGTTGACTCCTAGCGGTGGAACTTCATCCCCAAGGTACTACCCATCCATAACCTTCTTTTTCCCCCTCCGAAACCCTCATCCGCAACCCCTATAGCCCCAAAATCCCAACCCTACCGCTGTCCAGAAACCCAGAAATTACTGTTCACCCCCACTGTTCACCCGCCGGAACTGTTCATCCGCCGGAATTTTACTGTTCACCCGCCCCCTCACTTCTCCCCTTCGTGGATCCACTTCCAACCGCTCCGAAAACCCTAGATCTACTTTGATCTAGCGCTACCCTTCACCGATCTACCCTCCACTTACATATTTCCCCTCCGTAACCCGGATCCGTCATAATATTACCGGATCTACCCGTTTCCAACCCTCCGCACCCATCTTCCACCGTGGACAACCACCGTTTCGATTCACCAACCCGGATCTATTCCCGAAACCGCCGGGTCTCTCCCGCCTCGGACATCCCTTATGTTTGTGAGTTGTTTGTTGTATGGATTTCTAGTTCTCAGTTTTGATTATTGTTTGAGATAGTTTGTGCTTGCATAAAATATTTTGTTGTGGAATTTTGCCCGTGAAAGTGTTGATTGCAGGAAGGAACTATTCGCAGCTCGCTTAATTTGGCCCTCCGCTTGGAGGAAAGTCTTGCTTAATTGCCCTAAAAGAATCATTGTTGCCTAATTTAATTATGCGTGGTTGTGAATCATTGTTTGAAATAATTGTCTAACGGGTTTTGTGCATCTCATCATAGCATTCACGTGTCCACTCACTAGAGTCAACCTAGGTTGCATAATAGATAGCCTACCCTACATCAATAACCTGGCTCAGTCCTGGGTTTGACTTTTGTCAGGCCAAGCCCAGCCTTCCATGCAAAAGAGGGCTCCAAGGTCTGTCCCTGTCAGTCCAAGAATCAAAGACTGGGTGGCCGCCGATCATTTTTAAAATGTTGGGCGCACCAACCTAGCATCAAGGTTTGGTGGCCACTCACAATTAATGTTTTGGGCTTCTAGCCTGCTAAAAGTTTGGCCCGGGCGGGCACTAGGTCAACCTAGCTTAAGAATGGGGGATTATTGGGGCCCCAAGGCCTGACCTGAGCCTAATATGTCCGGGATTTTTAACACCTCTAGATAGAAAGTATTCTATAATAGGGATAAAATTGAAAATAAAAAGATAGATTTCTTTAATACATAGTATAGATTAATATTGGCCCTGCATCTCCTAAAGGATGCCATAAAGTTTTTAATCTATTTATTTAACTTTTTTTACATTTCTACTCGTTTCTTCCTGGAAAGGCAATTGCTTCTGCACTTTAGTTGTTGTCATGGACAAAGGAAATGTAGATGGACTGGGACCTTCCATGGCTTTCTATCATCTCCATTTTCAACTATATCCACAGTGGAAGACTCGAAGAATCCATTTTTGCAGACATCTGAGAGGAAAAGCAATTCAATTGCTTCGATTGAAATAAAATCCTACATAGAACAGGAGGGTGATCATATAGTTTCTTTAGATCAAACCCAGGTTGTTGCAGAATCGGAGTTCAGGAAGGAGGGTCGAGTTGAATTTGATGTGTACAAGTGAGTCATACATTTTTGGAATGTTGTTTTTGGAGGATCTCAAAAGCTTAATACCTCCTTTATATCTATCCTTTAAACTGTACAGCATTCCTGCTTGTCGATTACTCATGAATTTTTTTGGCTCCACAGGAGCTATGTGAAATTTGCTGGTTGGCCTCTAGTTGTTCTTATTGGTTTATCTGCAATTTTTATGCAAGCATCTCGAAATGGAAATGATCTTTGTTGT